>CM070795.1:46514663-48914663 GCA_036325905.1 Lepus oiostolus
GTGGGTGTGTGCCAGCAGCAGCCCTCCCCAGTCACCCTCCGTGCGTCGGCCCCGCCCGACAAGCCCCTAGGTTGGGCGGGGCTTCCCGGGGGGGCCTATTTGCAAAGCCGGGAAGGGTGGGGCAGTCCGTGTGTGCGGCCCGGGGGACTCCCGCAGGTGTGGTGTGCTTCCCCCGTGGCCGGCCGCTGCGGCTAGCCAGCACCTGGGGGCTGTTGGCAGTGCCGCCTGGGCAGCCTCCTAGAGCCAGGGGTCTGGCAGGCTCCAGGGGCAAATGGACTACGGAAGCCGAGAGGGGTCCGTCCGCGCCAAAACCCAAAACGTGCTGCGGCCTCCAGGGAGGGACACAGGGGACACAAGTGGCTGTGTGGCTTGCAGTGCCCGACCAGAGGGAGGGAGGTTGGCTGGCTGCTGAGGCGCAGCAGGTGTCAGCCCTTCGGGGAACTGCCCGTGGATGCTTCGGGAATGGGGCCTGCCAACTCAGAACCCCCGTTCCCTGTGGCTGCAGCTGGCCAGGGGGCTCCAGGGTCGGGTGCGCCGCGGGCCTGGGGGGCTTCTTGCCTGTGTGCAGGGCTTCTACGCACAAGGTGGCACCTCATCCCGGCCCAAGGGTGGTGGCAGGAACCCAGGTGGCGCTCGGGGACTCAGCTGGGCCCGCCCCCGGGGCCTGCCCGCAACAAACACCTGATTGCCCGCGGGCGTGTCCGTCCACCCTCAGAAAGCTCTGCTGGCACAGCCCTGACCGAGCTCCGAGCTCATCGCCCTTGGACCGCACCAGTGGGCTTCAGGAGTGGGTGTGTGCCAGCAGCAGCCCTCCCCACTCACCCACCGTGCGTCGGCCCCGCCCGACAAGCCCCTAGGGCGGGCGGGGCTTCCCGGGGGGCCTATTTGCAACGCCGGGAAGTGCGGGGCAGTCCGTGTGTGTTTCCTGGGGACTCCCGCAGATGTGTGTGCTCCCCCCGTGGCCGGCCGCTGCGGCTAGCCAGCACCTGGGGGCTGTTGGCAGCGCTGCCTGGGCAGCCTCCTAGAGCCAGGGGGTCTGGCAGGCTCCGGGGGCAAATGGACTACGGGAAGCCGAGAGGGGCCCGTCCGCGCCAAAACCCAAAACGCGCTGCAGCCTCCAGGGAGGGACACAGGGGACACAAGTGGCTGTGTGGCCTTGCAGTGCCCGACCAGAGGGAGGGAGGTTGGCTGGCTGCTGAGGCGCAGCAGGTGTCAGCCCTTCGGGGAACTGCCCGTGGATGCTTCGGGAATGGGGCCTGCCAACTCAGAACCCCCGTTCCCTGTGGCTGCAGCCGGCTAGGGGCTCCAGGGTCGGGTGCGCCGCGGGCCTGGGGGGCTTCTTGCCTGTGTGCAGGGCTTCTACGCACAAGGTGGCACCTCATCCCGGCCCAAGGGTGGTGGCAGGAACCCAGGTGGCGCTCGGGGAACTCAGCAGGGCCCGCCCCCGGGAACTGCCCACAACAAACACCTGATTGCCCGGCGGGCGTGTCCGTCCACCCCTCAGAAAGCTCTGCTGGCACAGCCCTGACCGAGCTCCGAGCTCATCGCCCTTGGACCGCACCAGTGGGCTTCAGGAGTGGGTGTGTGCCAGCAGGAGCCCTCCCACTCACCCTCCCTGTGTCGGCCCCGCCCGACAAGCCCCTAGGGGCGGGTGGGGCTTCCCAGGGGGCCTATTTGCAATGCCGGGAACGCGGGGCAGTCCGTGTGTGCGGCCCGGGGACTCCCGCAGGTGTGTGTGCTCCCCCCGTGGCCGGCCGCTGCGGCTAGCCAGCACCTGGGGGCTGTTGGCAGCGCCGCCTGGGCAGCCCTCCTAGAGCCAGGGGTCTGGCAGGCTCCGGGGGCAAATGGACTACGGAAGCCGAGAGGGGGCCCGTCCGCGCCAAAACCCAAAACGCGCTGCGGCCTCCAGGGAGGGACACAGGGGACACAAGTGGCTGTGTGGCTTGCAGTGCCCGACCAGAGGGAGGGAGTTTGGCTGGCTGCTGAGGCGCAGCAGGTGTCAGCCCTTCGGGGAACTGCCCGTGGATGCTTCGGGAATGGGGCCTGCCAACTCAGAACCCCCGTTCCCTGTGGCTTCAGCCGGCCAAGGGCTCCAGGGTCAGGTGCGCCGCGGGCCTGGGGGGCTTCTTGCCTGTGTGCAGGGCTTCTACGCACAAGGTGGCACCTCATCCCGGCCCAAGGGTGGTGGCAGGAACCCAGGTGGCGCTCGGGGACTCAGCAGGGCCCGCCCCCGGGGCCTGCCCGCAACAAACACCTGATTGCCCGCGGGCGTGTCCATCCACCCTCAGAAAGCTCTGCTGGCACAGCCCTGACCGAGCTCCAAGCCCATCGCCCTTGGACCGCACCAGTGGGCTTCAGGAGTGGGGTGTGTGCCAGCAGCAGCCCTTCCCACTCACCCACCGTGCGTCGGCCCCGCCCGACAAGCCCCTAGGGATGGGCGGGGCTTCCCAGGGGGCCTATTTGCAACGCTGGGAAGCGCGGGGCAGTCCGTGTGTGCGGCCCGGGGACTCCCGCAGGTGTGTGTGCTTCCCCCGTGGCCGGCCGCTGCGGCTAGCCAGCACCTGGGGGCTGTTGGCAGCGCCACCTGGGCAGCCTCCTAGAGCCAGGGTTCTGGCAGGCTCCGGGGGCAAATGGACTACGGAAGCCGAGAGGGGCCCGTCCGCGCCAAAACCCAAAACGCGCTGCGGCCTCCACGGAGGGACACAGGGGACACAAGTGGCTGTGTGGCTTGCAGTGCCCGACCAGAGGGAGGGAGGTTGGCTGGCTGCTGAGGCGCAGCAGGTGTCAGCCCTTCGGGGAACTGCCCGTGGATGCTTCGGGAATGGGGCCTGCCAACTCAGAACCCCCGTTCCCTGTGGCTGCAGCTGGACAGGGGGCTCCAGGGTCGGGTGCGCCGCGGGCTTTGGGCGCTTCTTGCCTGTGTGCAGGGCTTCTACGCACAAGGTGGCACCTCATCCCGGCCCAAGGGTGGTGGCAGGAACCCAGGTGGCGCTCGGGGACTCAGCAGGGCCCGCCCCCGGGGCCTGCCCGCAACAAACACCTGATTGCCCTTGGGCGTGTCCATCCACCCTCAGAAAGCTCTGCTGGCACAGCCCTGAAGGAGCTCCAAGCTCATCGCACTTGGACCGCACCAGTGGGCTTCAGGAGTGGGTGTGTGCCAGCAGCAGCCCTTCCCACTCACCCACCGTACGTCGGCCCCGCCCGACAAGCCCCTAGGGCGGGCGGGGCTTCCCAGGGGGCCTATTTGCAACGCCGGGAAGCGCGGGGCAGTCCGTGTGGTGCGGCCCGGGGACTCCCGCAGGTGTGTGTGCTTCCCCCGTGGCCGGCCGCTGCGGCTAGCCAGCACCTGGGGGCTGTTGGCAGCGCCGCCTGGGCAGCCTCCTAGAGCCAGGGGTCTGGCAGGCTCCGGGGGCAAATGGACTACGGAAGCCGAGAGGGGCCCGTCCGCGCCAAAACCCAAAACGCGCTGCGGCCTCCACGGAGGGACACAGGGGACACAAGTGGCTGTGTGGCTTGCAGTGCCCGACCAGAGGGAGGGAGGTTGGCTGGCTGCTGAGGCGCAGCAGGTGTCAGCCCTTCGGGGAACTGCCCGTGGATGCTTCGGGAATGGGGCCTGCCAACTCAGAACCCCCGTTCCCTGTGGCTGCAGCTGGACAGGGGGCTCCAGGGTCGGGTGCGCCGCGGGCTTTGGGCGCTTCTTGCCTGTGTGCAGGGCTTCTACGCACAAGGTGGCACCTCATCCCGGCCCAAGGGTGGTGGCAGGAACCCAGGTGGCGCTCGGGGACTCAGCAGGGCCCGCCCCCGGGGCCTGCCCGCAACAAACACCTGATTGCCCGCGGGCGTGTCCGTCCACCCTCAGAAAGCTCTGCTGGCACAGCCCTGACCGAGCTCCGAGCTCATCGCCCTTGGACCGCCCCAGTGTGCTTCAGGAGTGGGTGTGTGCCAATCAGCAGCCCTCCCCAGTCACCCTCCGTGCGTCGGCCCCGCCCGACAAGCCCCTAGGTTGGGCGGGGCTTCCCGGGGGGGCCTATTTGCAACGCCGGGATCGTGGGGCAGTCCGTGTGTGCGGCCCGGGGACTCCCGCAGGTGTGTGTGCTTCCCCCGTGGCCGGCCGCTGCGGCTAGCCAGCACCTGGGGGCTGTTGGCAGTGCCGCCTGGGCAGCCTCCTAGAGCCAGGGGTCTGGCAGGCTCCGGGGGCAAATGGACTACGGAAGCCGAGAGGGGCCCGTCCGCGCCAAAACCCAAAACGTGCTGCGGCCTCCAGGGAGGGACACAGGGGACACAAGTGGCTGTGTGGCTTGCAGTGCCCGACCAGAGGGAGGGAGGTTGGCTGGCTGCTGAGGCGCAGCAGGTGTCAGCCCTTCGGGGAACTGCCCGTGGATGCTTCGGGAATGGGGCCTGCCAACTCAGAACCCCCGTTCCCTGTGGCTTCAGCCGGCCAGGGGCTCCAGGGTCGGGTGCGCCGCGAGCCTGGGTGGCTTCTTGCCTGTGTGCAGGGGTCTACGCACAAGGTGGCACCTCATCCCGGCCCAAGGGTGGTGGCAGGAACCCAGGTGGCGCTCGGGGACTCAGCAGGGCCCGCCCCCGGGGCCTGCCCGCAACAAACACCTGATTGCCCGCGGGCGTGTCCGTCCACCCTCAGAAAGCTCTGCTGGCACAGCCCTGACCGAGCTCCGAGCTCATCGCCCTTGGACCGCCCCAGTGGGCTTCAGGAGTGGGTGTGTGCCAGCAGCAGCCCTCCCCACTCACCCACCGTGCGTCGGCCCCAGCCTACAAGCCCCTAGGGATGGGCGGGGCTTCACGGGGGGGCCTATTTGCAATGCCGGGAAGCGCGGGGCAGTCCGTGTGAGCGGCCCAGGGACACGCGCAGATGTGTGTGCTCCCCCCGTGGCGGGCCGCTACAGCCAGCCAGCACCTGGGGGCTGTTGGCAGCGCCGCCTGGGCAGCCTCCTAGAGCCAGGGGTCTGGCAGGCTCCGGGGGCAAATGGACTACGGAAGCCTAGAGGGGCCCGTCCGCGCCAAAACCCAAAACGCGCCTGCGGCCTCCACGGAGGGACACAGGGGACACAAGTGGCTGTGTGGCTTGCAGTGCCTGACCAGAGGGAGGGAGGTTGGCTGGCTGTTGAGGCGCAGCAGGTGTCAGCCCTTCGGGGAACTGCCCGTGGATGCTTCAGGAATGGGGCCTGCCAACTCAGAACCACTGTTCCCTGTGGCTGCAGTCGGCCAGGGGGCTCCAGGGTCGGGTGCGCCGCGGGCCTGGGGGGCTTCTTGCCTGTGTGCAGGGCTTCTACGCACAAGGTGGCACCTCATCCCGGCCCAAGGGTGGTGGCAGGAACCCAGGTGGCGCTCGGGGACTCAGCAGGGCCCTCCCCCGGGGCCTGCCCGCAACAAACACCTGATTGCCCGCGGGCATGTCTGTCCACCCTCAGAAAGCTCTGCTGGCACAGCCCTGACCGAGCTCCGAGCTCATTGCTGTTGGACGGCCCCAGTGGGCTTCAGGAGTGGGGTGTGTGCCAGCAGCAGCCCTCCCCACTCACCCTCCGTGCGTCGGCCCCGCCCGACAAGCCCCTAGGGCGGGCGGGGCTTCCCGGGGGGCCTATTTGCAACGCCGGGAAGCGCGGGGACGTCCGTGTGTGCGGCCCGGGGACACCCGCAGATGTGTGTGCTCCCCCCGTGGTCCGCCGCTGCGGCTAGCCAGCACCTGGGGGCTGTTGGCCGCGCCGCCTGGGCATCCTCCTAGAGCCATGGGTCTGGCAGGCTCCGGGGGCAAATGGACTACGGAAGCCGAGAGGGGCCCGTCCGCGCCAAAACCCAAAACGCGCTGCGGCCTCCTGGGAGGGACACAGGGGACACAAGTGGCTGTGTGGCTTGCAGTGCCCGACCAGAGGGAGGGAGGTTGGCTGGCTGCTGAGGCGCAGCAGGTGTCAGCCCTTCGGGGAACTGCCCGTGGATGCTTCGGGAATGGGGCCTGCCAACTCAGAACCCCCGTTCCCTGTGGCTGCAGCCGGCCAGGGGGCTCCAGGGTCGGGTGCGCCGCGGGCCTGGGGGGCTTCTTGCCTGTGTGCAGGGCTTCTACGCACAAGGTGGCACCTCATCCCGGCCCAAGGGTGGTGGCAGGAACCCAGGTGGCGCTCGGGGACTCAGCAGGGCCCGCCCCCGGGGCCTGCCCGCAACAAACACCTGATTGCCCGCGGGCGTGTCCGTCCACCCTCAGAAAGCTCTGCTGGCACAGCCCTGACCGAGCTCCGAGCTCATCGCACTTGGTCCGCCCCAGTGGGCTTCAGGAGTGGGTGTGTGCCAGCAGCAGCCCTCCCCACTCACCCACCGTGCGTCGGCCCCGCCCGACAAGCCCCTAGGGCGGGCCGGGGCTTCCCGGGGGGCCTATTTGCAACGCCGGGAAGCACGGGGACGTCCGTGTGTGCGGGCCCAGGGACACCCGCAGGTGTGTGTGCTCCCCCCGTGGCCGGCCGCTGCGGCTAGCCAGCACCTGGGGGCTGTTGGCAGCGCCGCCTGGGCAGCCTCCTAGAGCCAGGGGTCTGGCAGGCTCCGGGGGCAAATGGACTACGGAAGCCGAGAGGGGCCCGTCCGCGCCAAAACCCAAAACGCGCTGCGGCCTCCAGGGAGGGACACAGGGGACACAAGTGGCTGTGTGGCTTGCAGTGCCCGACCAGAGGGAGGGAGGTTGGCTGGCTGCTGAGGCGCAGCAGGTGTCAGCCCTTCGGGGAACTGCCCGTGGATGCTTCGGGAATGGGGCCTGCCAACTCAGAAGCCCCATTCCCTGTGGCTGCAGCCGGCCAGGGGGCTCCAGGGTCGGGTGCGCCGCGGGCCTGGGGGGCTTCTTGCCTGTGTGCAGGGCTTCTACGCACAAGGTGGCACCTCATCCCGGCCCAAGGGTGGTGGCAGGAACCAAGGTGGTGCTCGGGGACTCAGAGGGCCCGCCCCCGGGGCCTGCCCGCAACAAACACCTGATAGCCCGCGGGAGTGTCCGTCCACCCTCAGAAAGCTCTGCTGGCACAGCCCTGACCGAGCTCCGAGCTCATCGCCCTTGGACCGCCCCAGTGGGCTTCAGGAGTGGGTGTGTGCCAGCAGCAGCCCTCCCCACTCACCCACCGTGCGTCGGCCCCGCCCGACAAGCCCCTAGGGCGGGCGGGGGCTTCCCGGGGGGCCAATGCCCAACACCGGGAAGCGCGGGGCAGTCCGTGTGTGCGGCCCGGGGACTCCCCCAGGTGTGTGTGCTCCCCCCGTGGCCGGCCGCTGCGGCTAGCCAGCACCTGGGGGCTGTTGGCAGCGCCACCTGGGCAGCCTCCTAGAGCCAGGGGTCTGGCAGGCTCCGGGGGCAAATGGACTACGGAAGCCGAGAGGGGCCCGTCCGCGCCAAAACCCAAAACGCGCTGCGGCCTCCAGGGAGGGACACAGGGGACACAAGTGGCTGTGTGGCTTGCAGTGCCCGACCAGAGGGAGGGAGGTTGGCTGGCTGCTGAGGCGCAGCAGGTGTCAGCCCTTCGGGGAACTGCCCGTGGATGCTTCGGGAATGGGGCCTGCCAACTCAGAACCCCCGTTCCCTGTGGCTGCAGCCGGCCAGGGGGCTCCAGGGTCGGGTGCGCCGCGGGCCTGGGGGGCTTCTTGCCTGTGTGCAGGGCTTCTACGCACAAGGTGGCACCTCATCCCGGCCCAAGGGTGGTGGCAGGAACCCAGGTGGCGCTCGGGGACTCAGCAGGGCCCGCCCCCGGGGCCTGCCCGCAACAAACACCTGATTGCCCGCGGGCGTGTCCGTCCACCCTCAGAAAGCTCTGCTGGGACAGCCCTGACCGAGCTCCGAGCTCATCGCCCTTGGACCGCCCCATTGGGCTTCAGGAGTGGGTGTGTGCCAGCAGCAGCCCTCCCCACTCACCCACCGTGCATCAGCCCCACCCGACAAGCCCCTAGGGCGGGCGGGGCTTCCCGGGGGGCCTATTTGCAACGCCGGGATGCGCGGGGCAGTCCGTGTGTGCGGCCCGGGGACACCCGCAGGTGTGTGTGTGCTCCCCCCGTGGTTGGCCGCTGCGGCTAGCCAGCACCTGGGGGCTGTTGGCACCGCCGCCTGGGCAGCCTCCTAGAGCCAGGGGTCTGGCAGGCTACGGGGGCAAATGGACTACGGAAGCCGAGAGGGGCCCGTCCGCGCCAAAACCCAAAACGCGCTGCGGCCTCCAGGGAGGGACACAGGGGACACAAGTGGCTGTGTGGCTTGCAGTGCCCGACCAGAGGGAGGGAGGTTGGCTGGCTGCTGAGGCGCAGCAGGTGTCAGCCCTTCGGGGAACTGCCCGTGGATGCTTCGGGAATGGGGCCTGCCAACTCAGAACCCCCGTTCCCTGTGGCTGCAGCCGGCCAGGGGACTCCAGGGTCGGGTGCGCTGCGGGCCTGGGGGGCTTCTTGCCTGTGTGCAGGGCTTCTACGCACAAGGTGGCACCTCATCCCGGCCCAAGGGTGGTGGCAGGAACCAAGGTGGTGCTCGGGGACTCAGAGGGCCCGCCCCCGGGGCCTGCCCGCAACAAACACCTGATTGCCCGCGGGCGTGTCCGTCCACCCTCAGAAAGCTCTGCTGGCACAGCCCTGACCGAGCTCCGAGCTCATCGCCCTTGGACCGCCCCAGTGGGCTTCAGGAGTGGGTGTGTGCCAGCAGCAGCCCTCCCCACTCACCCACTGTGAGTTGGCCCCGCCCGACAAGCCCCTAGGGCGGGCGGGGGCTTCCCGGGGGGCCTATTTGCAACGCCGGGAAGCGTGCGGCAGTCCGTGTGTGCGGCCCGGGGACTTCCGCAGGTGTGTGTGCTCCCCCCGTGGCCGGCCGCTGCGGCTAGCCAGCACCTGGGGGCTGTTGGCAGCGCCACCTGGGCAGCCTCCTAGAGCCAGGGGTCTGGCAGGCTCCGGGGGCAAATGGACTACGGAAGCCGAGAGGGGCCCGTCCGCGCCAAAACCCAAAACGCGCTGCGGCCTCCATGGAGGGACACAGGGGACACAAGTGGCTGTGTGGCTTGCAGTGCCCGACCAGAGGGAGGGAGGTTGGCTGGCTGCTGAGGCGCAGCAGGTGTCAGCCCTTCGGGGAACTGCCCGTGGATGCTTCGGGAATGGGGCCTGCCAACTCAGAACCCCCGTTCCCTGTGGCTGCAGCCGGCCAGGGGGCTCCAGGGTCGGGTGCGCCGCGGGCCTGGGGGGCTTCTTGCCTGTGTGCAGGGCTTCTACGCACAAGGTGGCACCTCATCCCGGCCCAAGGGTGGTGGCAGGAACCCAGGTGGCGCTCGGGGACTCAGCAGGGCCCGCCCCCGGGGCCTGCCCGCAACAAACACCTGATTGCCCGCGGGCGTGTCCGTCCACCCTCAGAAAGCTCTGCTGGGACAGCCCTGACCGAGCTCCGAGCTCATCGCCCTTGGACCGCCCCAGTGGGCTTCAGGAGTGGGTGTGTGCCAGCAGCAGCCCTCCCCACTCACCCACCGTGCGTCAGCCCAACCCGAAAACCCTAGGGCGGGCGGGGCTTCCCGGGGGGCCTATTTGCAACGCCGGGAGCATGGGTACGTCCGTGTGTGCGGCCCAGGGACACCCGCAGGTGTGTGTGCTCCCCCCGTGGCCGGCCGCTGCGGCTAGCCAGCACCTGGGGGCTGTTGGCAGCGCCACCTGGGCAGCCTCCTAGAGCCAGGGGTCTGGCAGGCTCCGGGGGCAAATGGACTACGGAAGCCGAGAGGGGCCCGTCCGCGCCAAAACCCAAAACGCGCTGCGGCCTCCAGGGAGGGACACAGGGGACACAAGTGGCTGTGTGGCTTGCAGTGCCCGACCAGAGGGAGGGAGGTTGGCTGGCTGCTGAGGCGCAGCAGGTGTCAGCCCTTCGGGGAACTGCCCGTGGATGCTTCGGGAATGGGGCCTGCCAACTCAGAACCCCCGTTCCCTGTGGCTGCAGCCGGCCAGGGGGCTCCAGGGTCGGGTGCGCCGCGGGCCTGGGGGGCTTCTTGCCTGTGTGCAGGGCTTCTACGCACAAGGTGGCACCTCATCCCGGCCCAAGGGTGGTGGCAGGAACCCAGGTGGCGCTCGGGGACTCAGCAGGGCCCTCACCCGGGGCCTGCCCGCAACAAACTCCTGATTGCCCGCGGGCGTGTCCGTCCACCCTCAGAAAGCTCTGCTGGCACAGCCCTGACCGAGCTCCGAGCTCATCGCCCTTGGACCGCCCCAGTGGGCTTCAGGAGTGGGTGTTTGCCAGCAGCAGCCCTCCCCACTCACCCACCGTGCGTCGGCCCCGCCCTACAAGCCCCTAGGGAAGGGCGTGGCTTCCCGGGGGGCCTATTTGCAATGCCGGGAAGCGCGGGGCAGTCCGTGTGTGAGGCCCGGGGACTCCCGCAGGTGTGTGTGCTCCCCCCGTGGCCGGCCGCTGCGGCTAGCCAGCACCTGGGGGCTGTTGGCAGCGCCGCCTGGGCAGCCTCCTAGAGCCAGGGGTCTGGCAGGCTCCGGGGGCAAATGGACTACGGAAGCCGAGAGGGGCCCGTCCGCGCCAAAACCCAAAACGCGCTGCGGCCTCCAGGGAGGGACACAGGGGACACAAGTGGCTGTGTGGCTTGCAGTGCCCGACCAGAGGGAGGGAGGTTGGCTGGCTGCTGAGGCGCAGCAGGTGTCAGCCCTTCGGGGAACTGCCCGTGGATGCTTCGGGAATGGGGGCCTGCCAACTCAGAACCCCCGTTCCCTGTGGCTGCAGCCGGCCAGGGGGCTCCAGGGTCGGGTGCGCCGCGGGCCTGGGGGGCTTCTTGCCTGTGTGCAGGGCTTCTACGCACAAGGTGGCACCTCATCCCGGCCCAAGGGTGGTGGCAGGAACCAAGGTGGTGCTCGGGGACTCAGAGGGCCCGCCCCCGGGGCCTGCCCGCAACAAACACCTGATTGCCCGCGGGCGTGTCCGTCCACCCTCAGAAAGCTCTGCTGGCACAGCCCTGACCGAGCTCCGAGCTCATCGCCCTTGGACCGCCCCAGTGGGCTTCAGGAGTGGGTGTTTGCCAGCAGCAGCCCTCCCCACTCACCCACCGTGCGTCGGCCCCGCCCGACAAGCCCCTAGGGCGGGCGGGGCTTCCCGGGGGGCCAATGCCCAACACCGGGAAGCACGGGGCAGTCCGTGTGTGCGGCCCGGGGACTCCCGCAGGTGTGGGTGCTCCCCCCGTGGCCGGCCGCTGCGGCTAGCCAGCACCTGGGGGCTGTTGCTTGCGCCGCCTGGGCAGCCTCCTAGAGCCAGGGGTCTGGCAGGCTCCGGGGGCAAATGGACTACGGAAGCCGAGAGGGGCCCGTCCGCGCCAAAACCCAAAACGGGCTGCGGCCTCCAGGGAGGGACACAGGGGACACAAGTGGCTGTGTGGCTTGCAGTGCCCGACCAGAGGGAGGGAGGTTGGCTGGCTGCTGAGGCGCAGCAGGTGTCAGCCCTTCGGGGAACTGCCCGTGGATGCTTCGGGAATGGGGCCTGCCAACTCAGAACCCCCGTTCCCTGTGGCTGCAGCCGGCCAGGGGGCTCCAGGGTCGGGTGCGCCGCGGGCCTGGGGGGCTTCTTGCCTGTGTGCAGGGCTTCTACGCACAAGGTGGCACCTCATCCCGGCCCAAGGGTGGTGGCAGGAACCAAGGTGGTGCTCGGGGACTCAGAGGGCCCGCCCCCGGGGCCTGCCCGCAACAAACACCTGATTGCCCGCGGGCGTGTCCGTCCACCCTCAGAAAGCTCTGCTGGCACAGCCCTGACCGAGCTCCGAGCTCATCGCCCTTGGACCGCCCCAGTGGGCTTCAGGAGTGGGTGTGTGCCAGCAGCAGCCCTCCCCACTCACCCACCGTGCGTCGGCCCCGCCCGACAAGCCCCTAGGGCGGGCGGGGCTTCCCTGGGGCCAATGCCCAACACCGGGAAGCACGGGGCAGTCCGTGTGTGCGGTCCGGGGACTCCCGCAGGTGTGGGTGCTCCCCCCGTGGCCGGCCGCTGCGGCTAGCCAGCACCTGGGGGCTGTTGCTTGCGCCGCCTGGGCAGCCTCCTAGAGCCAGGGGTCTGGCAGGCTCCGGGGGCAAATGGACTACGGAAGCCGAGAGGGGCCCGTCCGCGCCAAAACCCAAAACGCGCTGCGGCCTCCAGGGAGGGACACAGGGGACACAAGTGGCTGTGTGGCTTGCAGTGCCCGACCAGAGGGAGGGAGGTTGGCTGGCTGCTGAGGCGCAGCAGGTGTCAGCCCTTTGGGGAACTGCCCGTGGATGCTTCGGGAATGGGGCCTGCCAACTCAGAACCCCCGTTCCCTGTGGCTGCAGCCGGCCGGGGGCTCCAGGGTCGGGTGCGCCGCGGGCCTGGGGGGCTTCTTGCCTGTGTGCAGGGCTTCTATGCACAAGGTGGCACCTCATCCCGGCCCAAGGGTGGTGGCAGGAACCCAGGTGGCGCTCGGGGACTCAGCAGGGCCCGCCCCCGGGGCCTGCCCGCAACAAACACCTGATTGCCCGCGGGCGTGTCCGTCCACCCTCAGAAAGCTCTGCTGGGACAGCCCTGACCGAGCTCCGAGCTCATCGCCCTTGGACCGCCCCAGTGGGCTTCAGGAGTGGGTGTGTGCCAGCAGCAGCCCTCCCCACTCACCCACCGTGCGTCAGCCCCACCCGACAAGACCCTAGGGCGGGCGGGGCTTCCCGGGGGGCCTATTTGCCACGCCGGGATGCGCGGGGCAGTCCGTGTGTGCAGCCCGGGGACACCCGCAGGTGTGTGTGCTCCCCCCGTGGTCGGCCGCTGCGGCTAGCCAGCACCTGGGGGCTGTTGGCAGCGCCGCCTGGGCAGCCTCCTAGAGCCAGGGGTCTGCCAGGCTCCGGGGGCAAATGGACTACGGAAGCCGAGAGGGGCCCGTCCGCGCCCAAACCCAAAACGCGCTGCGGCCTCCAGGGAGGGACACAGGGGACACAAGTGGCTGTGTGGCTTGCAGTGCCCGACCAGAGGGAGGGAGGTTGGCTGGCTGCTGAGGCGCAGCAGGTGTCAGCCCTTCGGGGAACTGCCCGTGGATGCTTCGGGAATGGGGCCTGCCAACACAGAACCCCCGTTCCCTGTGGCTGCAGCCGGCCAGGGGGCTCCAGGGTCGGGTGCGCCGCGGGCCTGGGGGGCTTCTTGCCTGTGTGCAGGGCTTCTACGCACAAGGTGGCACCTCATCCCGGCCCAAGGGTGGTGGCAGGAACCCAGGTGGCGCTCGGGGACTCAGCATGGCCCGCCCCTGGGGCCTGCCCGCAACACCTGATTGCCCGCGGGCATGTCCGTCCACCCTCAGAAAGCTCTGCTGGCACAGCCCTGACCGAGCTCCGAGCTCATCGCCCTTGGACCGCCCCAGTGGGCTTCAGGAGTGGGTGTGTGCCAGCAGCAGCCCTCCCCACTCACCCACCGTGCGTCGGCCCCGCCCGACAAGTCCCTAGGGCGGGCGGCGCTTCCCGGGGGGCCAATGCCCAACACCGGGAAGTGCGGGGCAGTCCGTGTGTGCGGCCCGGGACTCCCCCAGGTGTGTGTGCTCCCCACGTGGCCGGCCGCTGCGGCTAGCCAGCACCTGGGGGCTGTTGGCAGCGCCGCCTGGGCAGCCTCCTAGAGCCAGGGGTCTGGCAGGCTCCGGGGGCAAATGGACTACGGAAGCCGAGAGGGGCCCGTCCGCGCCAAAACCCAAAACGCGCTGCGGCCTCCAGGGAGGGACACAGGGGACACAAGTGGCTGTGTGGCTTGCAGTGCCCGACCAGAGGGAGGGAGGTTGGCTGGCTGCTGAGGCGCAGCAGGTGTCAGCCCTTCGGGGAACTGCCCGTGGATGCTTCGGGAATGGGGCCTGCCAACTCAGAACCCCCGTTCCCTGTGGCTGCAGCCGGCCAGGGGGCTCCAGGGTCGGGTGCGCCGCGGGCCTGGGGGGCTTCTTGCCTGTGTGCAGGGCTTCTACGCACAAGGTGGCACCTCATCCCGGCCCAAGGGTGGTGGCAGGAACCAAGGTGGTGCTCGAGGACTCAGCAGGGCCCGCCCCCGGGGCCTGCCCGCAACAAACACCTGATTGCCCGCGGGCGTGTCCGTCCACCCTCAGAAAGCTCTGCTGGCACAGCCCTGACCGAGCTCCGAGCTCATCGCCCTTGGACCGCACCGGTGGGCTTCAGGAGTGGGTGTGTGCCAGCAGCAGCCCTCCCCACTCACCCACCGTGAGTCGGCCCCGCCCGACAAGCCCCTAGGGCAGGCGGGGCTTCCCGGGGGGCCTATTTGCAACGCCGGGAAGCGCGGGGCAGTCCGTGTGTGCGGCCCGGGGACTCCCGCAGGTGTGTGTGCTCCCCCCGTGGCCGGCCGCCTGCGGCTAGCCAGCACCTGGGGGCTGTTGGCAGCGCCGCCTGGGCAGCCTCCTAAAGCCAGGGGTCTGCCAGGCTCCGGGGTCAAATGGACTACGGAAGCCGAGAGGGGCCCGTCCGCGCCAAAACCCAAAACGCGCTGCAGCCTCCAGGGAGGGACACAGGGGACACAAGTGGCTGTGTGGCTTGCAGTGCCCGACCAGAGGGAGGGAGGTTGGCTGGCTGCTGAGGCGCAGCAGGTGTCAGCCCTTCGGGGAACTGCCCGTGGATGCTTCGGGAATGGGGCCTGCCAACTCAGAACCCCCGTTCCCTGTGGCTGCAGCCGGCCAGGGGGCTCCAGGGTCGGGTGCGCCGCGGGCCTGGGGAGCTTCTTGCCTGTGTGCAGGGCTTCTACGCACAAGGTGGCACCTCATCCCGGCCCAAGGGTGGTGGCAGGAACCCAGGTGGCGCTCGGGGACTCAGCAGGGCCCGCCCCCGGGGCCTGCCCGCAACAAACACCTGATTACCCGCGGGCGTGTCCGTCCATCCTCAGAAAGCTCTGCTGGCACAGCCCTGACCAAGCTCTGAGCTCATCGCACTTGGTCCGCCCCAGTGGGCTTCAGGAGTGGGTGTGTGCCAGCAGCAGCCCTCCCCACTCACCCACCGTGCGTCGGCCCCGCCCGACAAGCCCCTAGGAAGGGCGGCGCTTCCCGGGGGGCCTATTTGCAACGCCGGGAAGCACGGGGACGTCCGTGTTTGCGGCCCAGGGACACCCGCAGGTGTGTGTGCTCCCCCCGTGGCCGGCCGCTGCGGCTAGCCAGCACCTGGGGGCTGTTGGCAGCGCCGCCTGGGCAGCCTCCTAGAGCCAGGGGTCTGGCAGGCTCCGGGGGCAAATGGACTACGGAAGCCGAGAGGGGCCCGTCCGCGCCAAAACCCAAAACGCGCTGCGGCCTCCAGGGAGGGACACAGGGGACACAAGTGGCTGTGTGGCTTGCAGTGCCCGACCAGAGGGAGGGAGGTTGGCTGGCTGCTGAGGCGCAGCAGGTGTCAGCCCTTCGGGGAACTGCCCGTGGATGCTTCGGGAATGGGGCCTGCCAACTCAGAACCCCCGTTCCCTGTGGCTGCAGCCGGCCAGGGGGCTCCAGGGTCGGGTGCGCCGCGGGCCTGGGGGGCTTCTTGCCTGTGTGCAGGGCTTCTACGCACAAGGTGGCACCTCATCCCGGCCCAAGGGTGGTGGCAGGAACCAAGGTGGTGCTCGGGGACTCAGCAGGGCCCGCCCCCGGGGCCTGCCCGCAACAAACACCTGATTGCCCGCGGGCGTGTCCGTCCACCCTCAGAAAGCTCTGCTGGGACAGCCCTGACCGAGCTCCGAGCTCATCGCCCTTGGACTGCCCCAGTGGGCTTCAGGAGTGGGTGTGTGCCAGCAGCAGCCCTCCCCACTCACCCACCGTGCGTCAGCCCCGCCCGACAAGCCCCTAGGGCGGGCGGGGCTTCCCGGGGGGCCTATTTGCAACGCCGGGATGCGTGGGGCAGTCCGTGTGTGCGGCCCGGGGACACCCGCAGGTGTGTGTGCTCCCCCCGTGGCCGGCCGCTGCGGCTAGCCAGCACCTGGGGGCTGTTGGCAGCGCCGCCTGGGCAGCCTCCTAGAGCCAGGGGTCTGGCAGGCTCCGGGGGCAAATGGACTACGGAAGCCGAGAGGGGCCCGTCCGCGCCAAAACCCAAAACGTGCTGCGGCCTCCAGGGAGGGACACAGGGGACACAAGTGGCTGTGTGGCTTGCAGTGCCCGACCAGAGGGAGGGAGGTTGGCTGGCTTCTGAGGCGCAGCAGGTGTCAGCCCTTCGGGGAACTGCCCGTGGATGCTTCGGGAATGGGGCCTGCCAACTCAGAACCCCCGTTCCCTGTGGCTGCAGCCGGCCAGGGGGCTCCAGGGTCGGGTGCGCCGCGGGCCTGGGGGGCTTCTTGCCTGTGTGCAGGGCATCTACGCACAAGGTGGCACCTCATCCCGGCCCAAGGGTGGTGGCAGGAACCCAGGTGGCGCTCGGGGACTCAGCAGGGCCCTCCCCCGGGGCCTGCCCGCAACAAACTCCTGATTGCCCGCGGGCGTGTCCGTCCACCCTCAGAAAGCTCTGCTGGCACAGCCCTGACCGAGCTCCGAGCTCATCGCCCTTGGACCGCCCCAGTGGGCTTCAGGAGTGGGTGTGTGCCAGCAGCAGCCCTCCCCACTCACCCACCGTGCGTCGGCCCCGCCCTACAAGCACCTAGGGATGGGCGGGGCTTCCCGGGGGGCCTATTTGCAACGCCGGGAAGCGCGGGGCAGTCCGTGTGTGCGGACCGGGGACACCCGCAGGTGTGTGTGCTCCCCCCGTGGCCGGCCGCTGCGGCTAGCCAGCACCTGGGGGCTGTTGGCAGCGCCGCCTGGGCAGCCTCCTAGAGCCAGGGGTCTGGCAGGCTCCGGGGGCAAATGGACTACGGAAGCCGAGAGGGGCCCGTCCGCGCCAAAACCCAAAACGCGCTGCGGCCTCCAGGGAGGGACACAGGGGACACAAGTGGCTGTGTGGCTTGCATTGCCCGACCAGAGGGAGGGAGGTTGCTGGCTGCTGAGGCGCAGCAGGTGACAGCCCTTCGGGGAACTGCCCGTGGATGCTTCGGGAATGGGGCCTGCCAACTCAGAACCCCCGTTCCCTGTGGCTGCAGCCGGCCAGGGGGCTCCAGGGTCGGGTGCGCCGCGGGCCTGGGGGGCTTCTTGCCTGTGTGCTGGGCTTCTACGCACAAGGTGGCACCTCACCCGGCCCAAGGGTGGTGGCAGGAACCCAGGTGGCGCTCGGGGACTCAGCAGGACCCGCCCCCGGGGCCTGTCCGCAACACCTGATTGCCCGCGGGCGTGTCCGTCCACCCTCAGAAAGCTCTGCTGGCACAGCCCTGACCGAGCTCCGAGCTCATCGCCCTTGGACTGCCCCAGTGGGATTCAGGAGTGGGTGTGTGCCAGCAGCAGCCCTCCCCACTCACCCACCGTGCGTCGGCCCCGCCCGACAAGCCCGTAGGGCGGGCGGGGCTTCCCGGGGGGCCTATTTGCAACGCCGGGAAGCGCGGGGCAGTCCGTGTGTGCGGTCCGGCGACACCCGCAGGTGTGTGTATGCTCCCCTCGTGGTCGGCCGCTGCGGCTAGCCAGCACCTGGGGGCTGTTGGCAGCGCCACCTGGGCAGCCTCCTAGAGCCAGGGGTCTGGCAGGCTCCGGGGGCAAATGGACTACGGAAGCCGAGAGGGGCCCGTCCGCGCCAAAACCCAAAACGCGCTGCGGCCTCCAGGGAGGGACACAGGGGACACAATTGGCTGTGTGGCTTGCAGTGCCCGACCAGAGGGAGGGAGGTTGGCTGGCTGCTGAGGCGCAGCAGGTGTCAGCCCTTCGGGGAACTGCCCGTGGATGCTTCGGGAATGGGGCCTGCCAACTCAGAACCCCCGTTCCCTGAGGCTGCAGCCGGCCAGGGGGCTCCAGGGTCGGGTGCGCCGCGGGCCTGGGGGGCTTCTTGCCTGTGTGCAGGGCTTCTACGCACAAGGTGGCACCTCATCCCGGCCCAAGGGTGGTTGCAGGAACCCAGGTGGTGCTCGGGGACTCAGCAGGGCCCGCCCCCGGGGCCTGCCCGCAACAAACACCTGATTGCCCGCGGGCGTGTCCGTCCACCCTCAGAAAGCTCTGCTGGCACAGCCCTGACCGAGCTCCGAGCTCATCGCCCTTGGACCGCCCCAGTGGGCTTCAGGAGTGGGTGTGTGCCAGCAGCAGCCCTCCCCACTCACCCAACATGCATCGGCCCCGCCCGACAAGCCCCTAGGGCGGGCGGGGCTTCCCGGGGGGCCTATTTGCAACGCCGGGAAGCGCGGGGCAGTCCGTGTGTGCGGCCCGGGGACTCCCGCAGGTGTGTGTGCTCCCCCCGTGGCCGGCCGCTGCGGCTAGCCAGCACCTGCGGGCTGTTGGCAGCGCCGCCTGGGCAGCCTCCTAGAGCCAGGGGTCTGGCAGGCTCCGGGGGCAAATGGACTACGGAAGCCGAGAGGGGCCCATCCGCGCCAAAACCCAAAACGCGCTGCGGCCTCCAGGGAGGGACACAGGGGACACAAGTGGCTGTGTGGCTTGCATTGCCCGACCAGAGGGAGGGAGGTTGCTGGCTGCTGAGGCGCAGCAGGTGTCAGCCCTTCGGGGAACTGCCCATGGATGCTTCGGGAATGGGGCCTGCCAACTCAGAACCCCCGTTCCCTGTGGCTGCAGCCGGCCAGGGGGCTCCAGGGTCGGGTGCGCCGCGGGCCTGGGGGGCTTCTTGCCTGTGTGCAGGGCTTCTACGCACAAGGTGGCACCTCATCCCGGCCCAAGGGTGGTGGCAGGAACCCAGGGGGCGCTCGGGGACTCAGCAGGGCCCGCCCCCGGGGCCTGCCCGCAACAAACACCTGATTACCCGCGGGCGTGTCCGTCCATCCTCAGAAAGCTCTGCTGGCACAGCCCTGACCAAGCTCTGAGCTCATCGCACTTGGTCCGCCCCAGTGGGCTTCAGGAGTGGGTGTGTGCCAGCAGCAGCCCTCCCCACTCACCCACCGTGCGTCGGCCCCGCCCGACAAGCCCCTAGGAAGGGCGGCGCTTCCCGGGGGGCCTATTTGCAACGCCGGGAAGCACGGGGACGTCCGTGTTTGCGGCCCAGGGACACCCGCAGGTGTGTGTGCTCCCCCCGTGGCCGGCCGCTGCGGCTAGCCAGCACCTGGGGGCTGTTGGCAGCGCCGCCTGGGCAGCCTCCTAGAGCCAGGGGTCTGGCAGGCTCCGGGGGCAAATGGACTACGGAAGCCGAGAGGGGCCCGTCCGCGCCAAAACCCAAAACGCGCTGCGGCCTCCAGGGAGGGACACAGGGGACACAAGTGGCTGTGTGGCTTGCAGTGCCCGACCAGAGGGAGGGAGGTTGGCTGGCTGCTGAGGCGCAGCAGGTGTCAGCCCTTCGGGGAACTGCCCGTGGATGCTTCGGGAATGGGGCCTGCCAACTCAGAACCCCCGTTCCCTGTGGCTGCAGCCGGCCAGGGGGCTCCAGGGTCGGGTGCGCCGCGGGCCTGGGGGGCTTCTTGCCTGTGTGCAGGGCTTCTACGCACAAGGTGGCACCTCATCCCGGCCCAAGGGTGGTGGCAGGAACCAAGGTGGTGCTCGGGGACTCAGCAGGGCCCGCCCCCGGGGCCTGCCCGCAACAAACACCTGATTGCCCGCGGGCGTGTCCGTCCACCCTCAGAAAGCTCTGCTGGGACAGCCCTGACCGAGCTCCGAGCTCATCGCCCTTGGACTGCCCCAGTGGGCTTCAGGAGTGGGTGTGTGCCAGCAGCAGCCCTCCCCACTCACCCACCGTGCGTCAGCCCCGCCCGACAAGCCCCTAGGGCGGGCGGGGCTTCCCGGGGGGCCTATTTGCAACGCCGGGATGCGTGGGGCAGTCCGTGTGTGCGGCCCGGGGACACCCGCAGGTGTGTGTGCTCCCCCCGTGGCCGGCCGCTGCGGCTAGCCAGCACCTGGGGGCTGTTGGCAGCGCCGCCTGGGCAGCCTCCTAGAGCCAGGGGTCTGGCAGGCTCCGGGGGCAAATGGACTACGGAAGCCGAGAGGGGCCCGTCCGCGCCAAAACCCAAAACGTGCTGCGGCCTCCAGGGAGGGACACAGGGGACACAAGTGGCTGTGTGGCTTGCAGTGCCCGACCAGAGGGAGGGAGGTTGGCTGGCTTCTGAGGCGCAGCAGGTGTCAGCCCTTCGGGGAACTGCCCGTGGATGCTTCGGGAATGGGGCCTGCCAACTCAGAACCCCCGTTCCCTGTGGCTGCAGCCGGCCAGGGGGCTCCAGGGTCGGGTGCGCCGCGGGCCTGGGGGGCTTCTTGCCTGTGTGCAGGGCATCTACGCACAAGGTGGCACCTCATCCCGGCCCAAGGGTGGTGGCAGGAACCCAGGTGGCGCTCGGGGACTCAGCAGGGCCCTCCCCCGGGGCCTGCCCGCAACAAACTCCTGATTGCCCGCGGGCGTGTCCGTCCACCCTCAGAAAGCTCTGCTGGCACAGCCCTGACCGAGCTCCGAGCTCATCGCCCTTGGACCGCCCCAGTGGGCTTCAGGAGTGGGTGTGTGCCAGCAGCAGCCCTCCCCACTCACCCACCGTGCGTCGGCCCCGCCCTACAAGCACCTAGGGATGGGCGGGGCTTCCCGGGGGGCCTATTTGCAACGCCGGGAAGCGCGGGGCAGTCCGTGTGTGCGGACCGGGGACACCCGCAGGTGTGTGTGCTCCCCCCGTGGCCGGCCGCTGCGGCTAGCCAGCACCTGGGGGCTGTTGGCAGCGCCGCCTGGGCAGCCTCCTAGAGCCAGGGGTCTGGCAGGCTCCGGGGGCAAATGGACTACGGAAGCCGAGAGGGGCCCGTCCGCGCCAAAACCCAAAACGCGCTGCGGCCTCCAGGGAGGGACACAGGGGACACAAGTGGCTGTGTGGCTTGCATTGCCCGACCAGAGGGAGGGAGGTTGCTGGCTGCTGAGGCGCAGCAGGTGACAGCCCTTCGGGGAACTGCCCGTGGATGCTTCGGGAATGGGGCCTGCCAACTCAGAACCCCCGTTCCCTGTGGCTGCAGCCGGCCAGGGGGCTCCAGGGTCGGGTGCGCCGCGGGCCTGGGGGGCTTCTTGCCTGTGTGCTGGGCTTCTACGCACAAGGTGGCACCTCACCCGGCCCAAGGGTGGTGGCAGGAACCCAGGTGGCGCTCGGGGACTCAGCAGGACCCGCCCCCGGGGCCTGTCCGCAACACCTGATTGCCCGCGGGCGTGTCCGTCCACCCTCAGAAAGCTCTGCTGGCACAGCCCTGACCGAGCTCCGAGCTCATCGCCCTTGGACTGCCCCAGTGGGATTCAGGAGTGGGTGTGTGCCAGCAGCAGCCCTCCCCACTCACCCACCGTGCGTCGGCCCCGCCCGACAAGCCCGTAGGGCGGGCGGGGCTTCCCGGGGGGCCTATTTGCAACGCCGGG
The DNA here is from genome assembly GCA_036325905.1 of Lepus oiostolus. NCBI lineage: Eukaryota > Metazoa > Chordata > Mammalia > Lagomorpha > Leporidae > Lepus > Lepus oiostolus. The sequence continues at coordinate 46,535,943 of CM070795.1, forward strand.
AAGCGCGGGGCAGTCCGTGTGTGCGGTCCGGCGACACCCGCAGGTGTGTGTATGCTCCCCTCGTGGTCGGCCGCTGCGGCTAGCCAGCACCTGGGGGCTGTTGGCAGCGCCACCTGGGCAGCCTCCTAGAGCCAGGGGTCTGGCAGGCTCCGGGGGCAAATGGACTACGGAAGCCGAGAGGGGCCCGTCCGCGCCAAAACCCAAAACGCGCTGCGGCCTCCAGGGAGGGACACAGGGGACACAATTGGCTGTGTGGCTTGCAGTGCCCGACCAGAGGGAGGGAGGTTGGCTGGCTGCTGAGGCGCAGCAGGTGTCAGCCCTTCGGGGAACTGCCCGTGGATGCTTCGGGAATGGGGCCTGCCAACTCAGAACCCCCGTTCCCTGAGGCTGCAGCCGGCCAGGGGGCTCCAGGGTCGGGTGCGCCGCGGGCCTGGGGGGCTTCTTGCCTGTGTGCAGGGCTTCTACGCACAAGGTGGCACCTCATCCCGGCCCAAGGGTGGTTGCAGGAACCCAGGTGGTGCTCGGGGACTCAGCAGGGCCCGCCCCCGGGGCCTGCCCGCAACAAACACCTGATTGCCCGCGGGCGTGTCCGTCCACCCTCAGAAAGCTCTGCTGGCACAGCCCTGACCGAGCTCCGAGCTCATCGCCCTTGGACCGCCCCAGTGGGCTTCAGGAGTGGGTGTGTGCCAGCAGCAGCCCTCCCCACTCACCCAACATGCATCGGCCCCGCCCGACAAGCCCCTAGGGCGGGCGGGGCTTCCCGGGGGGCCTATTTGCAACGCCGGGAAGCGCGGGGCAGTCCGTGTGTGCGGCCCGGGGACTCCCGCAGGTGTGTGTGCTCCCCCCGTGGCCGGCCGCTGCGGCTAGCCAGCACCTGCGGGCTGTTGGCAGCGCCGCCTGGGCAGCCTCCTAGAGCCAGGGGTCTGGCAGGCTCCGGGGGCAAATGGACTACGGAAGCCGAGAGGGGCCCATCCGCGCCAAAACCCAAAACGCGCTGCGGCCTCCAGGGAGGGACACAGGGGACACAAGTGGCTGTGTGGCTTGCATTGCCCGACCAGAGGGAGGGAGGTTGCTGGCTGCTGAGGCGCAGCAGGTGTCAGCCCTTCGGGGAACTGCCCATGGATGCTTCGGGAATGGGGCCTGCCAACTCAGAACCCCCGTTCCCTGTGGCTGCAGCCGGCCAGGGGGCTCCAGGGTCGGGTGCGCCGCGGGCCTGGGGGGCTTCTTGCCTGTGTGCAGGGCTTCTACGCACAAGGTGGCACCTCATCCCGGCCCAAGGGTGGTGGCAGGAACCCAGGTGGCGCTCGGGGACTCAGCAGGGCCCGCCCCTGGGGCCTGCCCGCAACACCTGATTGCCCGCGGGCGTGTCCGTCCACCCTCAGAAAGCTCTGCTGGGACAGCCCTGACCGAGCTCCGAGCTCATCGCCCTTGGACCGCCCCAGTGGGCTTCAGGAGTGGGTGTGTGCCAGCAGCAGCCCTCCCCACTCACCCACCGTGCGTCGGCCCCACCCGACAAGCCCCTAGGGCGGGCGGGGCTTCCCGGGGGGCCTATTTGCAACGCCGGGAAGCGCGGGGCAGTCCGTGTGTGCCGCCCGGGGACTCCCGCAGGTGTGTGTGCTCCCCCCGTGGCCGGCCGCTGCGGCTAGCCAGCACCTGGGGGCTGTTGGCAGCGCCGCTGGGCAGCCTCCTAGAGCCAGGGGACTGGCAGGCTCCGGGGGCAAATGGACTACGGAAGCCGAGAGGGGCCCGTCCGCGCCAAAACCCAAAACGCGCTGCGGCCTCCAGGGAGGGACACAGGGGACACAAGTGGCTGTGTGGCTTGCAGTGCCCGACCAGAGGGAGGGAGGTTGGCTGGCTGCTGAGGCGCAGCAGGTGTCAGCCCTTCGGGGAACTGCCCGTGGATGCTTCGGGAATGGGGCCTGCCAACTCAGAACCCCCGTTCCCTGTGGCTGCAGCCGGCCAGGGGGCTCCAGGGTCGGGTGCGCCGCGGGCCTGGGGGGCTTCTTGCCTGTGTGCAGGGCTTCTACGCACAAGGTGGCACCTCATCCCGGCCCAAGGGTGGTGGCAGGAACCCAGGTGGCGCTCGGGGAATCAGCAGGGCCCTCCCCTGGGGCCTGCCCGCAACAAACTCCTGATTGCCCGCGGGCGTGTCTGTCCACCCTCAGAAAGCTCTGCTGGCACAGCCCTGACCGAGCTCCGAGCTCATCGCCCTTGGACCGCCCCAGTGGGCTTCAGGAGTGGGTGTGTGCCAGCAGCAGCCCTCCCCACTCACCCACCGTGCGTCGGCCCCGCCCTACAAGCACCTAGGGATGGGCGGGGCTTCCCGGGGGGCCTATTTGCAACGCCGGGAAGCGCGGGGCAGTCCGTGTGTGCGGCCCGGGGACTCCCGCAGGTGTGTGTGCTCCCCCCGTGGCCGGCCGCTGCGGCTAGCCAGCACCTGGGGGCTGTTGGCAGCGCCACTTGGGCAGCCTCCTAGAGCCAGGGGTCTGGCAGGCTCCGGGGGCAAATGGACTACGGAAGCCGAGAGGGGCCCGTCCGCGCCAAAACCCAAAACGTACTGCGGCCTCCAGGGAGGGACACAGGGGACACAAGTGGCTGTGTGGCTTGCAGTGCCCGACCAGAGGGAGGGAGGTTGGCTGGCTGCTGAGGCGCAGCAGGTATCAGCCCTTCGGGGAACTGCCCGTGGATGCTTCGGGAATGGGGCCTGCCAACTCAGAACCCCCGTTCCCTGTGGCTGCAGCCGGCCATGGGGCTCCAGGGTCGGGTGCGCCGCGGGCCTGGGGGGCTTCTTGCTTGTGTGCAGGGCTTCTACGCACAAGGTGGCACCTCATCCCGGCCCAAGGGTGGTGGCAGGAACCCAGGTGGCGCTCGGGGACTCAGCAGGGCCCGCCCCCGGGGCCTGCCCGCAACAAACACCTGATTGCCCGCGGGCGTGTCCGTCCACCCTCAGAAAGCTCTGCTGGGACAGCCCTGACCGAGCTCCGAGCTCATCGCCCTTGGACCGCCCCAGTGGGCTTCAGGAGTGGGTGTGTGCCAGCAGCAGCCCTCCCCACTCACCCACCATGCGTCGGCCCCGCCCGACAAGCCCCTAGGGCGGGCGGGGCTTCCCGGGGGGCCTATTTGCAACGCCGGGAAGCGCGGGGAAGTCCATGTGTGCGGCCCGGGGACTCCCGCAGGTGTGTGTGCTCCCCCCGTGGCCGGCCGCTGCGGCTAGCCAGCACCTGCGGGCTGTTGGCAGCGCCGCCTGGGCAGCCTCCTAGAGCCAGGGGTCTGGCAGGCTCCGGGGGCAAATGGACTACGGAAGCCGAGAGGGGCCCGTCCGCGCCAAAACCCAAAACGCGCTGCGGCCTCCAGGGAGGGACACAGGGGACACAAGTGGCTGTGTGGCTTGCAGTGCCCGACCAGAGGGAGGGAGGTTGCTGGCTGCTGAGGCGCAGCTGGTGTCAGCCCTTCGGGGAACTGCCCGTGAATGCTTCGGGAATGGGGCCTGCCAACTCAGAACCCCCGTTCCCTGTGGCTGCAGCCGGCCAGGGGGCTCCAGGGTCGGGTGCGCCGCGGGCCTGGGGGGCTTCTTGCCTGTGTGCAGGGCTTCTACGCACAAGGTGGCACCTCATCCCGGCCCAAGGGTGGTGGCAGGAACCCAGGTGGCGCACGGGGACTCAGCATGGCCCGCCCCTGGGGCCTGCCCGCAACAACTGATTGCCCGCGGGCGTGTCCGTCCACCCTCAGAAAGCTCTGCTGGCACAGCCCTGACCGAGCTCCGAGCTCATCGCCCTTGGACTGCCCCAGTGGGCTTCAGGAGTGGGTGTGTGCCAGCAGCAGCCCTCCCCACTCACCCACCGTGCGTCGGCCCCGCCCGACAAGCCCCTAGGGCGGGCGGGGCTTCCCGGGGGGCCTATTTGCAACGCCGGGAAGCACGGGGACGTCCGTGTGTGCGGCCCAGGGACACCCGCAGGTGTGTGTGCTCCCCTCGTGGTTGGCCGCTGCGGCTAGCCAGCACCTGGGGGCTGTTGGCAGCGCCGCCTGGGCAGCCTCCTAGAGCCAGGGGTCTGGCAGGCTCCGGGGGCAAATGGACTACGGAAGCCGAGAGGGGCCCGTCCGCGCCAAAACCCAAAACGCGCTGCGGCCTCCAGGGAGGGACACAGGGGACACAAGTGGCTGTGTGGCTTGCAGTGCCCGACCAGAGGGAGGGAGGTTGGCTGGCTGCTGAGGCGCAGCAGGTGTCAGCCCTTCGGGGAACTGCCCGTGGATGCTTCGGGAATGGGGCCTGCCAACTCAGAACCCCCGTTCCCTGTGGCTGCTGCCGGCCAGGGGGCTCCAGGGTCGGGTGCGCCGCGGGCCTGGGGGGCTTCTTGCCTGTGTGCAGGGCTTCTACGCACAAGGTGGCACCTCATCCCGGCCCAAGGGTGGTGGCAGGAACCCAGGTGGCACTCGGGGACTCAGCAGGGCCCGCCCACGGTGCCTGCCCGCAACACCTGATTGCCCGCGGGCGTGTCCGTCCACCCTCAGAAAGCTCTGCTGGGACAGCCCTGACCGAGCTCCGAGCTCATCGCTCTTGGACTGTGCCAGTGGGCTTCAGGAGTGTGTGTGTGCCAGCAGCAGCCCTCCCCACTCACCCACCGTGCGTCGGCCCCACCCGACAAGCCCCTAGGGCGGGCGGGGCTTCCCAGGTCGCCTATTTGCAATGCCGGGAAGTGCGGGGCAGTCCGTGTGTGCGGCCCGGGGACACGCGCAGATGTGTTTGCTCCCCCCGTGGCCGGCCGCTGCGGCTAGCCAGCACCTGGGGGCTGTTGGCAGCGCCGCCTGGGCAGCCTCCTAGAGCCAGGGGTCTGGCAGGCTCCGGGGGCAAATGGACTACGGAAGCCGAGAGGGGCCCGTCCGCGCCAAAACCCAAAACGCGCTGCGGCCTCCAGGGAGGGACACAGGGGACACAAGTGGCTGTGTGGCTTGCAGTGCCCGACCAGAGGGAGGGAGGTTGGCTGGCTGCTGAGGCGCAGCAGGTGTCAGCCCTTCGGGGAACTGCCCGTGAATGCTTCGGGAATGGGGCCTGCCAACTCAGAACCCCCGTTCCCTGTGGCTGCAGCCGGCCAGGGGGCTCCAGGGTCGGGTGCGCCGCGGGCCTGGGGGGCTTCTTGCCTGTGTGCAGGGCTTCTACGCACAAGGTGGCACCTCATCCCGGCCCAAGGGTGGTGGCAGGAACCCAGGTGGCGCTCGGGGACTCAGCAGGGCCCTCCCCTGGGGCCTGCCCGCAACAAACTCCTGATTGCCCGCGGGCGTGTCCGTCCACCCTCAGAAAGCTCTGCTGGCACAGCCCTGACCGAGCTCCGAGCTCATCGCCCTTGGACCGCCCCAGTGGGCTTCAGGAGTGGGTGTGTGCCAGCAGCAGCCCTCCCCACTCACCCACCGTGCGTCGGCCCCGCCCGACAAGCCCCTAGGGATGGGCGGGGCTTCCCGGGGGGCCTATTTGCAACGCCGGGAAGCGCGGGGCAGTCCGTGTGTGCGGCCCGGGGACTCCCGCAGGTGTGTGTGCTCCCCCCGTGGCCGGCCGCTGCGGCTAGCCAGCACCTGGGGGCTGTTGGCAGCGCCACTTGGGCAGCCTCCTAGAGCCAGGGGTCTGGCAGGCTCCGGGGGCAAATGGACTACGGAAGCCGAGAGGGGCCCGTCCGCGCCAAAACCCAAAACGCGCTGCGGCCTCCAGGGAGGGACACAGGGGACACAAGTGGCTGTGTGGCTTGCATTGCCCGACCAGAGGGAGGGAGGTTGGCTGGCTGCTGAGGCGCAGCAGGTGTCAGCCCTTCGGGGAACTGCTCGTGGATGCTTCGGGAATGGGGCCTGCCAACACAGAACCCCCGTTCCCTGTGGCTGCAGCCGGCCAGGGGGCTCCAGGGTCGGGTGCGCCGTGGGCCTGGGGGGCTTCTTGCCTGTGTGCAGGGCTTCTACGCACAAGGTGGCACCTCATCCCGGCCCAAGGGTGGTGGCAGGAACCCAGGTGGCGCACGGGGACTCAGCATGGCCCGCCCCTGGGGCCTGCCCGCAACAACTGATTGCCCGCGGGCGTGTCCGTCCACCCTCAGAAAGCTCTGCTGGCACAGCCCTGACCGAGCTCCGAGCTCATCGCCCTTGGACTGCCCCAGTGGGCTTCAGGAGTGGGTGTGTGCCAGCAGCAGCCCTCCCCACTCACCCACCGTGCGTCGGCCCCACCCGACAAGCCCCTAGGGCGGGCGGGGCTTCCCGGGGGGCCTATTTGCAACGCCGGGATGCGCGGGGCAGTCCGTGTGTGCGGCCCGGGGACACGCGCAGGTGTGTTTTCTCCCCCCGTGGCCGGCCGCTGTGGCTAGCCAGCACCTGGGGGCTGTTGGCAGCGCCGCCTGGGCAGCCTCCTAGAGCCAGGGGTCTGGCAGGCTCCGGGGGCAAATGGACTACGGAAGCCGAGAGGGGCCCGTCCGCGCCAAAACCCAAAACGCGCTGCGGCCTCCAGGGAGGGACACAGGGGACACAAGTGGCTGTGTGGCTTGCAGTGCCCGACCAGAGGGAGGGAGGTTGGCTGGCTGCTGAGGCGCAGCAGGTGTCAGCCCTTCGGGGAACTGCCCGTGGATGCTTCGGGAATGGGGCCTGCCAACTCAGAACCCCCGTTCCCTGTGGCTGCTGCCGGCCAGGGGGCTCCAGGGTCGGGTGCGCCGCGGGCCTGGGGGGCTTCTTGCCTGTGTGCAGGGCTTCTACGCACAAGGTGGCACCTCATCCCGGCCCAAGGGTGGTGGCAGGAACCCAGGTGGCACTCGGGGACTCAGCAGGGCCCGCCCCCGGTGCCTGCCCGCAACACCTGATTGCCCGCGGGCGTGTCCGTCCACCCTCAGAAAGCTCTGCTGGGACAGCCCTGACCGAGCTCCGAGCTCATCGCTCTTGGACTGTGCCAGTGGGCTTCAGGAGTGTGTGTGTGCCAGCAGCAGCCCTCCCCACTCACCCACCGTGCGTCGGCCCCACCCGACAAGCCCCTAGGGCGGGCGGGGCTTCCCAGGGGGCCTATTTGCAATGCCGGGAAGTGCGGGGCAGTCCGTGTGTGCGGCCCGGGGACACGCGCAGGTGTGTTTGCTCCCCCCGTGGCCGGCCGCTGCGGCTAGCCAGCACCTGGGGGCTGTTGGCAGCGCCGCCTGGGCAGCCTCCTAGAGCCAGGGGTCTGGCAGGCTCCGGGGGCAAATGGACTACGGAAGCCGAGAGGGGCCCGTCCGCGCCAAAACCCAAAACGCGCTGCGGCCTCCAGGGAGGGACACAGGGGACACAAGTGGCTGTGTGGCTTGCAGTGCCCGACCAGAGGGAGGGAGGTTGGCTGGCTGCTGAGGCGCAGCAGGTGTCAGCCCTTCGGGGAACTGCCCGTGGATGCTTCGGGAATGGGGCCTGCCAACTCAGAACCCCCGTTCCCTGTGGCTGCAGCCGGCCAGGGGGCTCCAGGGTCGGGTGCGCCGCGGGCCTGGGGGGCTTCTTGCCTGTGTGCAGGGCTTCTACGCACAAGGTGGCACCTCATCCCGGCCCAAGGGTGGTGGCAGGAACCCAGGTGGCGCTCGGGGACTCAGCAGGGCCCTCCCCTGGGGCCTGCCCGCAACAAACTCCTGATTGCCCGCGGGCGTGTCCGTCCACCCTCAGAAAGCTCTGCTGGCACAGCCCTGACCGAGCTCCGAGCTCATCGCCCTTGGACCGCCCCAGTGGGCTTCAGGAGTGGGTGTGTGCCAGCAGCAGCCCTCCCCACTCACCCACCGTGCGTCGGCCCCGCCCGACAAGCCCCTAGGGATGGGCGGGGCTTCCCGGGGGGCCTATTTGCAACGCCGGGAAGCGCGGGGCAGTCCGTGTGTGCGGCCCGGGGACTCCCGCAGGTGTGTGTGCTCCCCCCGTGGCCGGCCGCTGCGGCTAGCCAGCACCTGGGGGCTGTTGGCAGCGCCACTAGGGCAGCCTCCTAGAGCCAGGGGTCTGGCAGGCTCCGGGGGCAAATGGACTACGGAAGCCGAGAGGGGCCCGTCCGCGCCAAAACCCAAAACGCGCTGCGGCCTCCAGGGAGGGACACAGGGGACACAAGTGGCTGTGTGGCTTGCATTGCCCGACCAGAGGGAGGGAGGTTGGCTGGCTGCTGAGGCGCAGCAGGTGTCAGCCCTTCGGGGAACTGCTCGTGGATGCTTCGGGAATGGGGCCTGCCAACACAGAACCCCCGTTCCCTGTGGCTGCAGCCGGCCAGGGGGCTCCAGGGTCGGGTGCGCCGTGGGCCTGGGGGGCTTCTTGCCTGTGTGCAGGGCTTCTACGCACAAGGTGGCACCTCATCCCGGCCCAAGGGTGGTGGCAGGAACCCAGGTGGCGCACGGGGACTCAGCATGGCCCGCCCCTGGGGCCTGCCCGCAACAACTGATTGCCCGCGGGCGTGTCCGTCCACCCTCAGAAAGCTCTGCTGGCACAGCCCTGACCGAGCTCCGAGCTCATCGCCCTTGGACTGCCCCAGTGGGCTTCAGGAGTGGGTGTGTGCCAGCAGCAGCCCTCCCCACTCACCCACCGTGCGTCGGCCCCACCCGACAAGCCCCTAGGGCGGGCGGGGCTTCCCGGGGGGCCTATTTGCAACGCCGGGATGCGCGGGGCAGTCCGTGTGTGCGGCCCGGGGACACGCGCAGGTGTGTTTTCTCCCCCCGTGGCCGGCCGCTGCGGCTAGCCAGCACCTGGGGGCTGTTGGCAGCGCCGCCTGGGCAGCCTCCTAGAGCCAGGGGTCTGGCAGGCTCCGGGGGCAAATGGACTACGGAAGCCGAGAGGGGCCCGTCCGCGCCAAAACCCAAAACGCGCTGCGGCCTCCAGGGAGGGACACAGGGGACACAAGTGGCTGTGTGGCTTGCAGTGCCCGACCAGAGGGAGGGAGGTTGGCTGGCTGCTGAGGCGCAGCAGGTGTCAGCCCTTCGGGGAACTGCCCGTGGATGCTTCGGGAATGGGGCCTGCCAACTCAGAACCCCCGTTCCCTGTGGCTGCTGCCGGCCAGGGGGCTCCAGGGTCGGGTGCGCCGCGGGCCTGGGGGGCTTCTTGCCTGTGTGCAGGGCTTCTACGCACAAGGTGGCACCTCATCCCGGCCCAAGGGTGGTGGCAGGAACCCAGGTGGCACTCGGGGACTCAGCAGGGCCCGCCCCCGGTGCCTGCCCGCAACACCTGATTGCCCGCGGGCGTGTCCGTCCACCCTCAGAAAGCTCTGCTGGGACAGCCCTGACCGAGCTCCGAGCTCATCGCTCTTGGACTGTGCCAGTGGGCTTCAGGAGTGTGTGTGTGCCAGCAGCAGCCCTCCCCACTCACCCACCGTGCGTCGGCCCCACCCGACAAGCCCCTAGGGCGGGCGGGGCTTCCCAGGTCGCCTATTTGCAATGCCGGGAAGTGCGGGGCAGTCCGTGTGTGCGGCCCGGGGACACGCGCAGGTGTGTTTTCTCCCCCCGTGGCCGGCCGCTGCGGCTAGCCAGCACCTGGGGGCTGTTGGCAGCGCCGCCTGGGCAGCCTCCTAGAGCCAGGGGTCTGGCAGGCTCCGGGGGCAAATGGACTACGGAAGCCGAGAGGGGCCCGTCCGCGCCAAAACCCAAAACGCGCTGCGGCCTCCAGGGAGGGACACAGGGGACACAAGTGGCTGTGTGGCTTGCAGTGCCCGACCAGAGGGAGGGAGGTTGGCTGGCTGCTGAGGCGCAGCAGGTGTCAGCCCTTCGGGGAACTGCCCGTGAATGCTTCGGGAATGGGGCCTGCCAACTCAGAACCCCCGTTCCCTGTGGCTGCAGCCGGCCAGGGGGCTCCAGGGTCGGGTGCGCCGCGGGCCTGGGGGGCTTCTTGCCTGTGTGCAGGGCTTCTACGCACAAGGTGGCACCTCATCCCGGCCCAAGGGTGGTGGCAGGAACCCAGGTGGCGCTCGGGGACTCAGCAGGGCCCTCCCCTGGGGCCTGCCCGCAACAAACTCCTGATTGCCCGCGGGCGTGTCCGTCCACCCTCAGAAAGCTCTGCTGGCACAGCCCTGACCGAGCTCCGAGCTCATCGCCCTTGGACCGCCCCAGTGGGCTTCAGGAGTGGGTGTGTGCCAGCAGCAGCCCTCCCCACTCACCCACCGTGCGTCGGCCCCGCCCGACAAGCCCCTAGGGATAGGCGGGGCTTCCCGGGGGGCCTATTTGCAACGCCGGGAAGCGCGGGGCAGTCCGTGTGTGCGGCCCGGGGACTCCCGCAGGTGTGTGTGCTCCCCCCGTGGCCGGCCGCTGCGGCTAGCCAGCACCTGGGGGCTGTTGGCAGCGCCACCTGGGCAGCCTCCTAGAGCCAGGGGTCTGGCAGGCTCCGGGGGCAAATGGACTACGGAAGCCGAGAGGGGCCCGTCTGCGCCAAAACCCAAAACGCGCTGCGGCCTCCAGGGAGGGACACAGGGGACACAAGTGGCTGTGTGGCTTGCATTGCCCGACCAGAGGGAGGGAGGTTGGCTGGCTGCTGAGGCGCAGCAGGTGTCAGCCCTTCGGGGAACTGCTCGTGGATGCTTCAGGAATGGGGCCTGCCAACACAGAACCCCCGTTCCCTGTGGCTGCAGCCGGCCAGGGGGCTCCAGGGTCGGGTGCGCCGTGGGCCTGGGGGGCTTCTTGCCTGTGTGCAGGGCTTCTACGCACAAGGTGGCACCTCATCCCGGCCCAAGGGTGGTGGCAGGAACCCAGGTGGCGCACGGGGACTCAGCATGGCCCGCCCCTGGGGCCTGCCCGCAACAACTGATTGCCCGCGGGCGTGTCCGTCCACCCTCAGAAAGCTCTGCTGGCACAGCCCTGACCGAGCTCCGAGCTCATCGCCCTTGGACTGCCCCAGTGGGCTTCAGGAGTGGGTGTGTGCCAGCAGCAGCCCTCCCCACTCACCCACCGTGCGTCGGCCCCACCCGACAAGCCCCTAGGGCGGGCGGGGCTTCCCGGGGGGCCTATTTGCAACGCCGGGATGCGCGGGGCAGTCCGTGTGTGCGGCCCGGGGACACGCGCAGGTGTGTTTTCTCCCCCCGTGGCCGGCCGCTGCGGCTAGCCAGCACCTGGGGGCTGTTGGCAGCGCCGCCTGGGCAGCCTCCTAGAGCCAGGGGTCTGGCAGGCTCCGGGGGCAAATGGACTACGGAAGCCGAGAGGGGCCCGTCCGCGCCAAAACCCAAAACGCGCTGCGGCCTCCAGGGAGGGACACAGGGGACACAAGTGGCTGTGTGGCTTGCAGTGCCCGACCAGAGGGAGGGAGGTTGGCTGGCTGCTGAGGCGCAGCAGGTGTCAGCCCTTCGGGGAACTGCCCGTGGATGCTTCGGGAATGGGGCCTGCCAACTCAGAACCCCCGTTCCCTGTGGCTGCTGCCGGCCAGGGGGCTCCAGGGTCGGGTGCGCCGCGGGCCTGGGGGGCTTCTTGCCTGTGTGCAGGGCTTCTACGCACAAGGTGGCACCTCATCCTGGCCCAAGGGTGGTGGCAGGAACCCAGGTGGCACTCGGGGACTCAGCAGGGCCCGCCCCCGGTGCCTGCCCGCAACACCTGATTGCCCGCGGGCGTGTCCGTCCACCCTCAGAAAGCTCTGCTGGGACAGCCCTGACCGAGCTCCGAGCTCATCGCTCTTGGACTGTGCCAGTGGGCTTCAGGAGTGTGTGTGTGCCAGCAGCAGCCCTCCCCACTCACCCACCGTGCGTCGGCCCCAACCGACAAGCCCCTAGGGCGGGCGGGGCTTCCCAGGGGGCCTATTTGCAATGCCGGGAAGTGCGGGGCAGTCCGTGTGTGCGGCCCGGGGACACGCGCAGGTGTGTTTGCTCCCCCCGTGGCCGGCCGCTGCGGCTAGCCAGCACCTGGGGGCTGTTGGCAGCGCCGCCTGGGCAGCCTCCTAGAGCCAGGGGTCTGGCAGGCTCCGGGGGCAAATGGACTACGGAAGCCGAGAGGGGCCCGTCCGCGCCAAAACCCAAAACGCGCTGCGGCCTCCAGGGAGGGACACAGGGGACACAAGTGGCTGTGTGGCTTGCAGTGCCCGACCAGAGGGAGGGAGGTTGGCTGGCTGCTGAGGCGCAGCAGGTGTCAGCCCTTCGGGGAACTGCCCGTGAATGCTTCGGGAATGGGGCCTGCCAACTCAGAACCCCCGTTCCCTGTGGCTGCAGCCGGCCAGGGGGCTCCAGGGTCGGGTGCGCCGCGGGCCTGGGGGGCTTCTTGCCTGTGTGCAGGGCTTCTACGCACAAGGTGGCACCTCATCCCGGCCCAAGGGTGGTGGCAGGAACCCAGGTGGCGCTCGGGGACTCAGCAGGGCCCTCCCCTGGGGCCTGCCCGCAACAAACTCCTGATTGCCCGCGGGCGTGTCCGTCCACCCTCAGAAAGCTCTGCTGGCACAGCCCTGACCGAGCTCCGAGCTCATCGCCCTTGGACCGCCCCAGTGGGCTTCAGGAGTGGGTGTGTGCCAGCAGCAGCCCTCCCCACTCACCCACCGTGCGTCGGCCCCGCCCGACAAGCCCCTAGGGATAGGCGGGGCTTCCCGGGGGGCCTATTTGCAATGCCGGGAAGCGCGGGGCAGTCCGTGTGTGCGGCCCGGGGACTCCCGCAGGTGTGTGTGCTCCCCCCGTGGCCGGCCGCTGCGGCTAGCCAGCACCTGGGGGCTGTTGGCAGCGCCACCTGGGCAGCCTCCTAGAGCCAGGGGTCTGGCAGGCTCCGGGGGCAAATGGACTACGGAAGCCGAGAGGGGCCCGTCTGCGCCAAAACCCAAAACGCGCTGCGGCCTCCAGGGAGGGACACAGGGGACACAAGTGGCTGTGTGGCTTGCATTGCCCGACCAGAGGGAGGGAGGTTGGCTGGCTGCTGAGGCGCAGCAGGTGTCAGCCCTTCGGGGAACTGCTCGTGGATGCTTCAGGAATGGGGCCTGCCAACACAGAACCCCCGTTCCCTGTGGCTGCAGCCGGCCAGGGGGCTCCAGGGTCGGGTGCGCCGTGGGCCTGGGGGGCTTCTTGCCTGTGTGCAGGGCTTCTACGCACAAGGTGGCACCTCATCCCGGCCCAAGGGTGGTGGCAGGAACCCAGGTGGCGCACGGGGACTCAGCATGGCCCGCCCCTGGGGCCTGCCCGCAACAACTGATTGCCCGCGGGCGTGTCCGTCCACCCTCAGAAAGCTCTGCTGGCACAGCCCTGACCGAGCTCCGAGCTCATCGCCCTTGGACTGCCCCAGTGGGCTTCAGGAGTGGGTGTGTGCCAGCAGCAGCCCTCCCCACTCACCCACCGTGCGTCGGCCCCACCCGACAAGCCCCTAGGGCGGGCGGGGCTTCCCGGGGGGCCTATTTGCAACGCCGGGATGCGCGGGGCAGTCCGTGTGTGCGGCCCGGGGACACGCGCAGGTGTGTTTGCTCCCCCCGTGGCCGGCCGCTGCGGCTAGCCAGCACCTGGGGGCTGTTGGCAGCGCCGCCTGGGCAGCCTCCTAGAGCCAGGGGTCTGGCAGGCTCCGGGGGCAAATGGACTACGGAAGCCGAGAGGGGTCCGTCCGCGCCAAAACCCAAAACGCGCTGCGGCCTCCAGGGAGGGACACAGGGGACACAAGTGGCTGTGTGGCTTGCAGTGCCCGACCAGAGGGAGGGAGGTTGGCTGGCTGCTGAGGCGCAGCAGGTGTCAGCCCTTCGGGGAACTGCCCGTGGATGCTTCGGGAATGGGGCCTGCCAACTCAGAACCCCCGTTCCCTGTGGCTGCAGCCGGCCAGGGGGCTCCAGGGTCGGGTGCGCCGCGGGCCTGGGGGGCTTCTTGCCTGTGTGCAGGGCTTCTACGCACAAGGTGGCACCTCATCCCGGCCCAAGGGTGGTGGCAGGAACCCAGGTGGCGCTCGGGGACTCAGCAGGGCCCTCCCCTGGGGCCTGCCCGCAACAAACTCCTGATTGCCCGCGGGCGTGTCCGTCCACCCTCAGAAAGCTCTGCTGGCACAGCCCTGACCGAGCTCCGAGCTCATCGCCCTTGGACCGCCCCAGTGGGCTTCAGGAGTGGGTGTGTGCCAGCAGCAGCCCTCCCCACTCACCCACCGTGCGTCGGTCCCGCCCGACAAGCCCCTAGGGCGGGCGGGGCTTCCCGGGGGGCCTATTTGCAACGCCGGGAAGCGCGGGGCAGTCCGTGTGTGCGGCCCGGGGACTCCCGCAGGTGTGTGTGCTCCCCCCGTGGCCGGCCGCTGCGGCTAGCCAGCACCTGGGGGCTGTTGGCAGCGCCGCCTGGGCAGCCTCCTAGAGCCAGGGGTCTGGCAGGCTCCGGGGGCAAATGGACTACGGAAGCCGAGAGGGGCCCGTCCGCGCCAAAACCCAAAACGCGCTGCGGCCTCCAGGGAGGGACACAGGGGACACAAGTGGCTGTGTGGCTTGCAGTGCCCGACCAGAGGGAGGGAGGTTGGCTGGCTGCTGAGGCGCAGCAGGTGTCAGCCCTTCGGGGAACTGCCCGTGGATGCTTCGGGAATGGGGCCTGCCAACTCAGAACCCCCGTTCCCTGTGGCTGCAGCCGGCCAGGGGGCTCCAGGGTCGGGTGCGCCGCGGGCCTGGGGGGCTTCTTGCCTGTGTGCAGGGCTTCTACGCACAAGGTGGCACCTCATCCCGGCCCAAGGGTGGTGGCAGGAACCCAGGTGGTGCTCGGGGACTCAGTAGGGCCCGCCCCCGGGGCCTGCCCGCAACAAACACCTGATTGCCCGCGGGCGTGTCCGTCCACCCTCAGAAAGCTCTGCTGGCACAGCCCTGACCGAGCTCCGAGCTCATCGCCCTTGGACCGCCCCAGTGGGCTTCAGGAGTGGGTGTGTGCCAGCAGTAGCCCTCCCCACTCACCCACCGGGCGTCGGCCCCGCCCGACAAGCCTCTAGGGCGGGCGGGGCTTCCCGGGGGGCCTATTTGCAATGCCGGGAAGCACGGGGCAGTCCGTGTGTGCGGCCCGGGGACTCCCGCAGGTGTGTGTGCTCCCCCCGTGGCCGGCCGCTGCGGCTAGCCAGCACCTGGGGGCTGTTGGCAGCGCCGCCTGGGCAGCCTCCTAGAGCCAGGGGTCTGGCAGGCTCCGGGGGCAAATGGACTACGGAAGCCTAGAGGGGCCCGTCCGCGCCAAAACCCAAAACGCGCTGCGGCCTCCAGGGAGGGACACAGGGGACACAAGTGGCTGTGTGGCTTGCAGTGCCCGACCAGAGGGAGGGAGGTTGGCTGGCTGCTGAGGCGCAGCAGGTGTCAGCCCTTCGGGGAACTGCCCATGGATGCTTCAGGAATGGGGCCTGCCAACTCAGAACCCCCGTTCCCTGTGGCTGCAGCCGGCCAGGGGGCTCCAGGGTCGGGTGCGCCCCGGGCCTGGGGGGCTTCTTGCCTGTGTGCAGGGCTTCTACGCACAAGGTGGCACCTCATCCCGGCCCAAGGGTGGTGGCAGGAACCCAGGTGGCGCTCGGGGACTCAGCAGGGCCTGCCCCCAGGGACTGCCCGCAACACCTGATTGCCCGCGGGCGTGTCCGTCCACCCTCAGAAAGCTCTGCTGGCACAGCCCTGACCGAGCTCCGAGCTCATCGCCCTTGGACCGCCCCAGTGGGCTTCAGGAGTGGGTGTGTGCCAGCAGCAGCCCTCCCCACTCACCCACCGTGCGTCGGCCCCGCCCGACAAGCACCTAGGGCGGGCGGGGCTTCCCGGGGGGCCTATTTGCAACGCCGGCAAGCGCGGGGCAGTCCGTGTGTGCGGTCCGGGGACACCCGCAGGTGTGTGTGCTCCCCTCGTGGTCGGCCGCTGCGGCTAGCCAGCACCTGGGGGCTGTTGGCAGCGCCACCTGGGCAGCCTCCTAGAGCCAGGGGTCTGGCAGGCTCCGGGGGCAAATGGACTACGGAAGCCGAGAGGGGCCCGTCCGCGCCAAAACCCAAAACGCGCTGCGGCCTCCAGGGAGGGACACAGGGGACACAAGTGGCTGTGTGGCTTGCAGTGCCCGACCAGAGGGAGGGAGGTTGGCTGGCTGCTGAGGCGCAGCAGGTGTCAGCCCTTCGGGGAACTGCCCGTGGATGCTTCGGGAATGGGGCCTGCCAACTCAGAACCCCCGTTCCCTGTGGCTGCAGCCGGCCAGGGGGCTCCAGGGTCGGGTGCGCCGCGGGCCTGGGGGGCTTCTTGCCTGTGTGCAGGGCTTCTACGCACAAGGTGGCACCTCATCCTGGCCCAAGGGTGGTGGCAGGAACCCAGGTGGCGCTCGGGGACTCAGCAGGGCCCGCCCCCGGGGCCTGCCCGCAACAAACACCTGATTGCCCGCGGGCGTGTCCGTCCACCCTCAGAAAGCTCTGCTGGCACAGCCCTGACCGAGCTCCGAGCTCATCGCCCTTGGACTGCCCCAGTGGGCTTCAGGAGTGGGTGTGTGCCAGCAGCAGCCCTCCCCACTCACCCACCGTGCGTCGGCCCCACCCGACAAGCCCCTAGGGCGGGCGGGGCTTCACGGGGGGCCTATTTGCAACGCCGGGAAGTGCGGGGCAGTCCGTGTGTGCGGCCCGGGGACACGCGCAGGTGTGTTTGCTCCCCCCGTGGCCGGCCGCTGCGGCTAGTCAGCACCTGGGGGCTGTTGCTTGCGCCGCCTGGGCAGCCTCCTAGAGCCAGGGGTCTGGCAGGCTCCGGGGGCAAATGGACTACGGAAGCCGAGAGGGGCCCGTCCGCGCCAAAACCCAAAACGCGCTGCGGCCTCCAGGGAGGGACACAGGGGACACAAGTGGCTGTGTGGCTTGCAGTGCCCGACCAGAGGGAGGGAGGTTGGCTGGCTGCTGAGGCGCAGCAGGTGTCAGCCCTTCGGGGAACTGCCCGTGGATGCTTCGGGAATGGGGCCTGCCAACTCAGAACCCCCGTTCCCTGTGGCTGCTGCCGGCCAGGGGGCTCCAGGGTCGGGTGCGCCGCGGGCCTGGGGGGCTTCTTGCCTGTGTGCAGGGCTTCTACGCACAAGGTGGCACCTCATCCTGGCCCAAGGGTGGTGGCAGGAACCCAGGTGGCACTCGGGGACTCAGCAGGGCCCGCCCCCGGTGCCTGCCCGCAACACCTGATTGCCCGCGGGCGTGTCCGTCCACCCTCAGAAAGCTCTGCTGGGACAGCCCTGACCGAGCTCCGAGCTCATCGCTCTTGGACTGTGCCAGTGGGCTTCAGGAGTGTGTGTGTGCCAGCAGCAGCCCTCCCCACTCACCCACCGTGCGTCGGCCCCAACCGACAAGCCCCTAGGGCGGGCGGGGCTTCCCAGGGGGCCTATTTGCAATGCCGGGAAGTGCGGGGCAGTCCGTGTGTGCGGCCCGGGGACACGCGCAGGTGTGTTTGCTCCCCCCGTGGCCGGCCGCTGCGGCTAGCCAGCACCTGGGGGCTGTTGGCAGCGCCGCCTGGGCAGCCTCCTAGAGCCAGGGGTCTGGCAGGCTCCGGGGGCAAATGGACTACGGAAGCCGAGAGGGGCCCGTCCGCGCCAAAACCCAAAACGCGCTGCGGCCTCCAGGGAGGGACACAGGGGACACAAGTGGCTGTGTGGCTTGCAGTGCCCGACCAGAGGGAGGGAGGTTGGCTGGCTGCTGAGGCGCAGCAGGTGTCAGCCCTTCGGGGAACTGCCCGTGGATGCTTCGGGAATGGGGCCTGCCAACTCAGAACCCCCGTTCCCTGTGGCTGCAGCCGGCCAGGGGGCTCCAGGGTCGGGTGCGCCGCGGGCCTGGGGGGCTTCTTGCCTGTGTGCAGGGCTTCTACACACAAGGTGGCACCTCATCCCGGCCCAAGGGTGGTGGCAGGAACCCAGGTGGCGCTCGGGGACTCAGCAGGGCCCTCCCCTGGGGCCTGCCCGCAACAAACTCCTGATTGCCCGCGGGCGTGTCCGTCCACCCTCAGAAAGCTCTGCTGGCACAGCCCTGACCGAGCTCCGAGCTCATCGCCCTTGGACCGCCCCAGTGGGCTTCAGGAGTGGGTGTGTGCCAGCAGCAGCCCTCCCCACTCACCCACCGTGCGTCGGCCCCGCCCGACAAGCCCCTAGGGATGGGCGGGGCTTCCCGGGGGGCCTATTTGCAACGCCGGGAAGCGCGGGGCAGTCCGTGTGTGCGGCCCGGGGACTCCCGCAGGTGTGTGTGCTCCCCCCGTGGACGGCCGCTGCGGCTAGCCAGCACCTGGGGGCTGTTGGCAGCGCCACTTGGGCAGCCTCCTAGAGCCAGGGGTCTGGCAGGCTCCGGGGGCAAATGGACTACGGAAGCCGAGAGGGGCCCGTCCGCGCCAAAACCCAAAACGCGCTGCAGCCTCCAGGGAGGGACACAGGGGACACAAGTGGCTGTGTGGCTTGCATTGCCCGACCAGAGGGAGGGAGGTTGGCTGGCTGCTGAGGCGCAGCAGGTGTCAGCCCTTCGGGGAACTGCTCGTGGATGCTTCGGGAATGGGGCCTGCCAACACAGAACCCCCGTTCCCTGTGGCTGCAGCCGGCCAGGGGGCTCCAGGGTCGGGTGCGCCGTGGGCCTGGGGGGCTTCTTGCCTGTGTGCAGGGCTTCTACGCACAAGGTGGCACCTCATCCCGGCCCAAGGGTGGTGGCAGGAACCCAGGTGGCGCACGGGGACTCAGCATGGCCCGCCCCTGGGGCCTGCCCGCAACAACTGATTGCCCGCGGGCGTGTCCGTCCACCCTCAGAAAGCTCTGCTGGCACAGCCCTGACCGAGCTCCGAGCTCATCGCCCTTGGACTGCCCCAGTGGGCTTCAGGAGTGGGTGTGTGCCAGCAGCAGCCCTCCCCACTCACCCACCGTGCGTCGGCCCCACCCGACAAGCCCCTAGGGCGGGCGGGGCTTCCCGGGGGGCCTATTTGCAACGCCGGGATGCGCGGGGCAGTCCGTGTGTGCGGCCCGGGGACACGCGCAGGTGTATTTTCTCCCCCCGTGGCCGGCCGCTGCGGCTAGCCAGCACCTGGGGGCTGTTGGCAGCGCCGCCTGGGCAGCCTCCTAGAGCCAGGGGTCTGGCAGGCTCCGGGGGCAAATGGACTACGGAAGCCGAGAGGGGTCCGTCCGCGCCAAAACCCAAAACGCGCTGCGGCCTCCAGGGAGGGACACAGGGGACACAAGTGGCTGTGTGGCTTGCAGTGCCCGACCAGAGGGAGGGAGGTTGGCTGGCTGCTGAGGCGCAGCAGGTGTCAGCCCTTCGGGGAACTGCCCGTGGATGCTTCGGGAATGGGGCCTGCCAACTCAGTCCCCCCGTTCCCTGTGGCTGCAGCCGGCCAGGGGGCTCCAGGGTCGGGTGCGCCGCGGGCCTGGGGGGCTTCTTGCCTGTGTGCAGGGCTTCTACGCACAAGGTGGCACCTCATCCCGGCCCAAGGGTGGTGGCAGGAACCCAGGTGGTGCTCGGGGACTCAGCAGGGCCCTCCCCTGGGGCCTGCCCGCAACAAACTCCTGATTGCCCGCGGGCGTGTCCGTCCACCCTCAGAAAGCTCTGCTGGCACAGCCCTGACCGAGCTCCGAGCTCATCGCCCTTGGACCGCCCCAGTGGGCTTCAGGAGTGGGTGTGTGCCAGCAGCAGCCCTCCCCACTCACCCACCGTGCGTCGGTCCCGCCCGACAAGCCCCTAGGGCGGGCGGGGCTTCCCGGGGGGCCTATTTGCAACGCCGGGAAGCGCGGGGCAGTCCGTGTGTGCGGCCCGGGGACTCCCGCAGGTGTGTGTGCTCCCCCCGTGGCCGGCCGCTGCGGCTAGCCAGCACCTGGGGGCTGTTGGCAGCGCCGCCTGGGCAGCCTCCTAGAGCCAGGGGTCTGGCAGGCTCCGGGGGCAAATGGACTACGGAAGCCGAGAGGGGCCCGTCCGCGCCAAAACCCAAAACGCGCTGCGGCCTCCAGGGAGGGACACAGGGGACACAAGTGGCTGTGTGGCTTGCAGTGCCCGACCAGAGGGAGGGAGGTTGGCTGGCTGCTGAGGCGCAGCAGGTGTCAGCCCTTCGGGGAACTGCCCGTGGATGCTTCGGGAATGGGGCCTGCCAACTCAGAACCCCCGTTCCCTGTGGCTGCATCCGGCCAGGGGGCTCCAGGGTCGGGTGCGCCGCGGGCCTGGGGGGCTTCTTGCCTGTGTGCAGGGCTTCTACGCACAAGGTGGCACCTCATCCCGGCCCAAGGGTGGTGGCAGGAACCCAGGTGGTGCTCGGGGACTCAGTAGGGCCCGCCCCCGGGGCCTGCCCGCAACAAACACCTGATTGCCCGCGGGCGTGTCCGTCCACCCTCAGAAAGCTCTGCTGGCACAGCCCTGACCGAGCTCCGAGCTCATCGCCCTTGGACCGCACCAGTTGGCTTCAGGAGTGGGTGTGTGCCAGCAGTAGCCCTCCCCACTCACCCACCGGGCGTCGGCCCCGCCCGACAAGCCTCTAGGGCGGGCGGGGCTTCCCGGGGGGCCTATTTGCAACGCCGGGAAGCACGGGGCAGTCCGTGTGTGCGGCCCGGGGACTCCCGCAGGTGTGTGTGCTCCCCCCGTGGCCGGCCGCTGCGGCTAGCCAGCACCTGGGGGCTGTTGGCAGCGCCGCCTGGGCAGCCTCCTAGAGCCAGGGGTCTGGCAGGCTCCGGGGGCAAATGGACTACGGAAGCCTAGAGGGGCCCGTCCGCGCCAAAACCCAAAACGCGCTGCGGCCTCCAGGGAGGGACACAGGGGACACAAGTGGCTGTGTGGCTTGCAGTGCCCGACCAGAGGGAGGGAGGTTGGCTGGCTGCTGAGGCGCAGCAGGTGTCAGCCCTTCGGGGAACTGCCCATGGATGCTTCAGGAATGGGGCCTGCCAACTCAGAACCCCCGTTCCCTGTGGCTGCAGCCGGCCAGGGGGCTCCAGGGTCGGGTGCGCCCCGGGCCTGGGGGGCTTCTTGCCTGTGTGCAGGGCTTCTACGCACAAGGTGGCACCTCATCCCGGCCCAAGGGTGGTGGCAGGAACCCAGGTCGCGCTCGGGGACACAGCAGAGCCCGCCCCCGGGGCCTGCCCGCAACAAACTCCTCATTGCCCGCGGGCATGTCCGTCCACCCTCAGAAAGCTCTGCTGGCACAGCCCTGACCGAGCTCCGAGCTCATCGCCCTTGGACCGCCCCAGTGGGCTTCAGGAGTGGGTGTGTGCCAGCAGCAGCCCTCCCCACTCACCCACCGTGCGTCGGCCCCGCCCGACAAGCACCTAGGGCGGGCGGGGCTTCCCGGGGGGCCTATTTGCAACGCCGGCAAGCGCGGGGCAGTCCGTGTGTGCGGTCCGGGGACACCCGCAGGTGTGTGTGCTCCCCTCGTGGTCGGCCGCTGCGGCTAGCCAGCACCTGGGGGCTGTTGGCAGCGCCACCTGGGCAGCCTCCTAGAGCCAGGGGTCTGGCAGGCTCCGGGGGCAAATGGACTACGGAAGCCGAGAGGGGCCCGTCCGCGCCAAAACCCAAAACGCGCTGCGGCCTCCAGGGAGGGACACAGGGGACACAAGTGGCTGTGTGGCTTGCAGTGCCCGACCAGAGGGAGGGAGGTTGGCTGGCTGCTGAGGCGCAGCAGGTGTCAGCCCTTCGGGGAACTGCCCGTGGATGCTTCGGGAATGGGGCCTGCCAACTCAGAACCCCCGTTCCCTGTGGCTGCAGCCGGCCAGGGGGCTCCAGGGTCGGGTGCGCCGCGGGCCTGGGGGGCTTCTTGCCTGTGTGCAGGGCTTCTACGCACAAGGTGGCACCTCATCCTGGCCCAAGGGTGGTGGCAGGAACCCAGGTGGCGCTCGGGGACTCAGCAGGGCCCGCCCCCGGGGCCTGCCCGCAACAAACACCTGATTGCCCGCGGGCGTGTCCGTCCACCCTCAGAAAGCTCTGCTGGCACAGCCCTGACCGAGCTCCGAGCTCATCGCCCTTGGACTGCCCCAGTGGGCTTCAGGAGTGGGTGTGTGCCAGCAGCAGCCCTCCCCACTCACCCACCGTGCGTCGGCCCCACCCGACAAGCCCCTAGGGCGGGCGGGGCTTCACGGGGGGCCTATTTGCAACGCCGGGAAGTGCGGGGCAGTCCGTGTGTGCGGCCCGGGGACACGCGCAGGTGTGTTTGCTCCCCCCGTGGCCGGCCGCTGCGGCTAGCCAGCACCTGGGGGCTGTTGGCAGCGCCGCCTGGGAAGCCTCCTAGAGCCAGGGGTCTGGCAGGCTCCGGTGGCAAATGGACTACGGAAGCCGAGAGGGGCCCGTCCGCGCCAAAACCCAAAACGCGCTGCGGCCTCCAGGGAGGGACACAGGGGACACAAGTGGCTGTGTGGCTTGCAGTGCCCGACCAGAGGGAGGGAGGTTGGCTGGCTGCTGAGGCGCAGCAGGTGTCAGCCCTTCGGGGAACTGCCCGTGGATGCTTCGGGAATGGGGCCTGCCAACTCAGAACCCCCGTTCCCTGTGGCTGCATCCGGCCAGGGGGCTCCAGGGTCGGGTGCGCCGCGGGCCTGGGGGGCTTCTTGCCTGTGTGCAGGGCTTCAACGCACAAGGTGGCACCTCATCCCGGCCCAAGGGTGGTGGCAGGAACCCAGGTGGCGCTCAGGGACTCAGCAGGGCCCTCCCCTGGGGCCTGCCCGCAACAAACTCCTGATTGCCCGCGGGCGTGTCCGTCCACCCTCAGAAAGCTCTGCTGGCACAGCCCTGACCGAGCTCCGAGCTCATCGCCCTTGGACCGCCCCAGTGGGCTTCAGGAGTGGGTGTGTGCCAGCAGCAGCCCTCCCCACTCACCCA
Organism: Lepus oiostolus; assembly: GCA_036325905.1. Classification (NCBI taxonomy): domain Eukaryota; kingdom Metazoa; phylum Chordata; class Mammalia; order Lagomorpha; family Leporidae; genus Lepus; species Lepus oiostolus. Next base: position 46,558,559 of record CM070795.1, read on the forward strand.
CCGTGCGTCGGCCCCGCCCGACAAGCCCCTAGGGATGGGCGGGGCTTCCCGGGGGGCCTATTTGCAACGCCGGGAAGCGCGGGGCAGTCCGTGTGTGCGGCCCGGGGACTCCCGCAGGTGTGTGTGCTCCCCCCGTGGACGGCCGCTGCGGCTAGCCAGCACCTGGGGGCTGTTGGCAGCGCCACTTGGGCAGCCTCCTAGAGCCAGGGGTCTGGCAGGCTCCGGGGGCAAATGGACTACGGAAGCCGAGAGGGGCCCGTCCGCGCCAAAACCCAAAACGCGCTGCAGCCTCCAGGGAGGGACACAGGGGACACAAGTGGCTGTGTGGCTTGCATTGCCCGACCAGAGGGAGGGAGGTTGGCTGGCTGCTGAGGCGCAGCAGGTGTCAGCCCTTCGGGGAACTGCTCGTGGATGCTTCGGGAATGGGGCCTGCCAACACAGAACCCCCGTTCCCTGTGGCTGCAGCCGGCCAGGGGGCTCCAGGGTCGGGTGCGCCGTGGGCCTGGGGGGCTTCTTGCCTGTGTGCAGGGCTTCTACGCACAAGGTGGCACCTCATCCCGGCCCAAGGGTGGTGGCAGGAACCCAGGTGGCGCACGGGGACTCAGCATGGCCCGCCCCTGGGGCCTGCCCGCAACAACTGATTGCCCGCGGGCGTGTCCGTCCACCCTCAGAAAGCTCTGCTGGCACAGCCCTGACCGAGCTCCGAGCTCATCGCCCTTGGACTGCCCCAGTGGGCTTCAGGAGTGGGTGTGTGCCAGCAGCAGCCCTCCCCACTCACCCACCGTGCGTCGGCCCCACCCGACAAGCCCCTAGGGCGGGCGGGGCTTCCCGGGGGGCCTATTTGCAACGCCGGGATGCGCGGGGCAGTCCGTGTGTGCGGCCCGGGGACACGCGCAGGTGTATTTTCTCCCCCCGTGGCCGGCCGCTGCGGCTAGCCAGCACCTGGGGGCTGTTGGCAGCGCCGCCTGGGCAGCCTCCTAGAGCCAGGGGTCTGGCAGGCTCCGGGGGCAAATGGACTACGGAAGCCTAGAGGGGCCCGTCCGCGCCAAAACCCAAAACGCGCTGCGGCCTCCAGGGAGGGACACAGGGGACACAAGTGGCTGTGTGGCTTGCAGTGCCCGACCAGAGGGAGGGAGGTTGGCTGGCTGCTGAGGCGCAGCAGGTGTCAGCCCTTCGGGGAACTGCCCATGGATGCTTCAGGAATGGGGCCTGCCAACTCAGAACCCCCGTTCCCTGTGGCTGCAGCCGGCCAGGGGGCTCCAGGGTCGGGTGCGCCGCGGGCCTGGGGGGCTTCTTGCCTGTGTGCAGGGCTTCTACGCACAAGGTGGCACCTCATCCCGGCCCAAGGGTGGTGGCAGGAACCCAGGTGGCGCTCGGGGACTCAGCAGGGCCTGCCCCCAGGGACTGCCCGCAACACCTGATTGCCCGCGGGCGTGTCCGTCCACCCTCAGAAAGCTCTGCTGGGACAGCCCTGACCGAGCTCCGAGCTCATCGCCCTTGGACCGCCCCAGTGGGCTTCAGGAGTGGGTGTGTGCCAGCAGCAGCCCTCCCCACTCACCCACCGTGCGTCGGCCCCGCCCGACAAGCACCTAGGGCGGGCGGGGCTTCCCGGGGGGCCTATTTGCAACGCCGGCAAGCGCGGGGCAGTCCGTGTGTGCGGTCCGGGGACACCCGCAGGTGTGTGTGCTCCCCTCGTGGTCGGCCGCTGCGGCTAGCCAGCACCTGGGGGCTGTTGGCAGCGCCACCTGGGCAGCCTCCTAGAGCCAGGGGTCTGGCAGGCTCCGGGGGCAAATGGACTACGGAAGCCGAGAGGGGCCCGTCCGCGCCAAAACCCAAAACGCGCTGCGGCCTCCAGGGAGGGACACAGGGGACACAAGTGGCTGTGTGGCTTGCAGTGCCCGACCAGAGGGAGGGAGGTTGGCTGGCTGCTGAGGCGCAGCAGGTGTCAGCCCTTCGGGGAACTGCCCGTGGATGCTTCGGGAATGGGGCCTGCCAACTCAGAACCCCCGTTCCCTGTGGCTGCAGCCGGCCAGGGGGCTCCAGGGTCGGGTGCGCCGCGGGCCTGGGGGGCTTCTTGCCTGTGTGCAGGGCTTCTACGCACAAGGTGGCACCTCATCCTGGCCCAAGGGTGGTGGCAGGAACCCAGGTGGCGCTCGGGGACTCAGCAGGGCCCGCCCCCGGGGCCTGCCCGCAACAAACACCTGATTGCCCGCGGGCGTGTCCGTCCACCCTCAGAAAGCTCTGCTGGCACAGCCCTGACCGAGCTCCGAGCTCATCGCCCTTGGACTGCCCCAGTGGGCTTCAGGAGTGGGTGTGTGCCAGCAGCAGCCCTCCCCACTCACCCACCGTGCGTCGGCCCCACCCGACAAGCCCCTAGGGCGGGCGGGGCTTCACGGGGGGCCTATTTGCAACGCCGGGAAGTGCGGGGCAGTCCGTGTGTGCGGCCCGGGGACACGCGCAGGTGTGTTTGCTCCCCCCGTGGCCGGCCGCTGCGGCTAGCCAGCACCTGGGGGCTGTTGGCAGCGCCGCCTGGGAAGCCTCCTAGAGCCAGGGGTCTGGCAGGCTCCGGTGGCAAATGGACTACGGAAGCCGAGAGGGGCCCGTCCGCGCCAAAACCCAAAACGCGCTGCGGCCTCCAGGGAGGGACACAGGGGACACAAGTGGCTGTGTGGCTTGCAGTGCCCGACCAGAGGGAGGGAGGTTGGCTGGCTGCTGAGGCGCAGCAGGTGTCAGCCCTTCGGGGAACTGCCCGTGGATGCTTCGGGAATGGGGCCTGCCAACTCAGAACCCCCGTTCCCTGTGGCTGCATCCGGCCAGGGGGCTCCAGGGTCGGGTGCGCCGCGGGCCTGGGGGGCTTCTTGCCTGTGTGCAGGGCTTCAACGCACAAGGTGGCACCTCATCCCGGCCCAAGGGTGGTGGCAGGAACCCAGGTGGCGCTCAGGGACTCAGCAGGGCCCTCCCCTGGGGCCTGCCCGCAACAAACTCCTGATTGCCCGCGGGCGTGTCCGTCCACCCTCAGAAAGCTCTGCTGGCACAGCCCTGACCGAGCTCCGAGCTCATCGCCCTTGGACCGCCCCAGTGGGCTTCAGGAGTGGGTGTGTGCCAGCAGCAGCCCTCCCCACTCACCCACCGTGCGTCGGCCCCGCCCGACAAGCCCCTAGGGATGGGCGGGTCTTCCCGGGGGGCCTATTTGCAACGCCGGGAAGCGCGGGGCAGTCCGTGTGTGCGGCCCGGGGACTCCCGCAGGTGTGTGTGCTCCCCCCGTGGCCGGCCGCTGCGGCTAGCCAGCACCTGGGGGCTGTTGGCAGCGCCACTTGGGCAGCCTCCTAGAGCCAGGGGTCTGGCAGGCTCCGGGGGCAAATGGACTACGGAAGCCGAGAGGGGCCCGTCCGCGCCAAAACCCAAAACGCGCTGCGGCCTCCAGGGAGGGACACAGGGGACACAAGTGGCTGTGTGGCTTGCATTGCCCGACCAGAGGGAGGGAGGTTGGCTGGCTGCTGAGGCGCAGCAGGTGTCAGCCCTTCGGGGAACTGCCCGTGGATGCTTCGGGAATGGGGCCTGCCAACACAGAACCCCCGTTCCCTGTGGATGCAGCCGGCCAGGGGGCTCCAGGGTCGGGTGCGCCGTGGGCCTGGGGGGCTTCTTGCCTGTGTGCAGGGCTTCTACGCACAAGGTGGCACCTCATCCCGGCCCAAGGGTGGTGGCAGGAACCCAGGTGGCGCTCGGGGACTCAGCATGGCCCGCCCCTGGGGCCTGCCCGCAACAACTGATTGCCCGCGGGCGTGTCCGTCCACCCTCAGAAAGCTCTGCTGGCACAGCCCTGACCGAGCTCCGAGCTCATCGCCCTTGGACTGCCCCAGTGGGCTTCAGGAGTGGGTGTGTGCCAGCAGCAGCCCTGCCCACTCACCCACGGTGCGTCGGCCCCACCCGACAAGCCCCTAGGGCGGGCGGGGCTTCCCGGGGGGCCTATTTGCAACGCCGGCATGCGCGGGGCAGTCCGTGTGTGCGGCCCGGGGACACGCGCAGGTGTGTTTTCTCCCCCCGTGGCCGGCCGCTGCGGCTAGTCAGCACCTGGGGGCTGTTGGCAGCGCCGCCTGGGCAGCCTCCTAGAGCCAGGGGTCTGGCAGGCTCCGGGGGCAAATGGACTACGGAAGCCGAGAGGGGCCCGTCCGCGCCAAAACCCAAAACGCGCTGCGGCCTCCAGGGAGGGACACAGGGGACACAAGTGGCTGTGTGGCTTGCAGTGCCCGACCAGAGGGAGGGAGGTTGGCTGGCTGCTGAGGCGCAGCAGGTGTCAGCCCTTCGGGGAACTGCCCGTGGATGCTTCGGGAATGGGGCCTGCCAACTCAGAACCCCCGTTCCCTGTGGCTGCAGCCGGCCAGGGGGCTCCAGGGTCGGGTGCGCCGCGGGCCTGGGGGGCTTCTTGCCTGTGTGCAGGGCTTCTACGCACAAGGTGGCACCTCATCCCGGCCCAAGGGTGGTGGCAGGAACCCAGGTGGCGCTCGGGGACTCAGCAGGGCCCTCCCCTGGGGCCTGCCCACAACAAACTCCTGATTGCCCGCGGGCGTGTCCGTCCACCCTCAGAAAGCTCTGCTGGCACAGCCCTGACCGAGCTCCGAGCTCATCGCCCTTGGACCGCCCCAGTGGGCTTCAGGAGTGGGTGTGTGCCAGCAGCAGCCCTCCCCACTCACCCACCGTGCGTCGGTCCCGCCCGACAAGCCCCTAGGGCGGGCGGGGCTTCCCGGGGGGCCTATTTGCAACGCCGGGAAGCGCGGGGCAGTCCGTGTGTGCGGCCCGGGGACTCCCGCAGGTGTGTGTGCTCCCCCCGTGGCCGGCCGCTGCGGCTAGCCAGCACCTGGGGGCTGTTGGCAGCGCCGCCTGGGCAGCCTCCTAGAGCCAGGGGTCTGGCAGGCTCCGGGGGCAAATGGACTACGGAAGCCGAGAGGGGCCCGTCCGCGCCAAAACCCAAAACGCGCTGCGGCCTCCAGGGAGGGACACAGGGGACACAAGTGGCTGTGTGGCTTGCAGTGCCCGACCAGAGGGAGGGAGGTTGGCTGGCTGCTGAGGCGCAGCAGGTGTCAGCCCTTCGGGGAACTGCCCGTGGATGCTTCGGGAATGGGGCCTGCCAACTCAGAACCCCCGTTCCCTGTGGCTGCAGCCGGCCAGGGGGCTCCAGGGTCGGGTGCGCCGCGGGCCTGGGGGGCTTCTTGCCTGTGTGCAGGGCTTCTACGCACAAGGTGGCACCTCATCCTGAAGGACCCTCATGGGGGAGAGGGACAAGAAACTAGGCCTGGGCAGATATCAGCGGCTTCTTTAGAGGTTGGATGTTCCCCAGGGTCCAGCGGGCACGTTCTCTGGGAAGGAAAAGTCTATCCCCTTTAGAGAACCTCTAGGCATGCCCAGAGCAGAGCTGCCACTCCCCTTCAGAGAGTCTCAGTACTCTCCTCAGCATTCTCCTCAGCTGGTTCCCTCAGCACTCTCCTCAGCATTCTCTTCAGCTGGTTCCCTCAGCACTCTCCTCAGCATTCTCCTCAGCTGGTTCCCTCAGCACTCTCCTCAGCATTCTCCGGTATGCTAATTGTCCCTCCCAACCGGCCAATCCCATATGCTAATTTGTTGACTATATAACCTGTGTGAAACCGCCGCTCAGGGCTCCTCACTGCCTTAGGTGGGGGCCCGTTTGCGCAAACGTACAATAAATACCTCATGCTTTTTGCATCAACTGGTCTGGAGTCTGGATTTTTGGGCGTCCTCTCGAGCAAGTGGGCATCTCTACAACTGAGAGGTCCAACATTTTGGCGCCCAACGTGGGGCTCGAGGTCGCCCTCAGACCCATTCTCTGCAGGACCAGTTGGAGGTATAATTAAGTGTTTTCTGTTTGTTGTTCTTCGTCTTGAGTATTCTGACTGGAGTATTCTGACTGGCCAGTACCTGACCTGACTCTGTGGGACCAGTGGGGGAGGCAGGCGTGCCCAGCAACCCCTGGTCCGTTCCCCGGAGGACGCTCCGGGTTATGAGGGGAAACCCTCGGTCTGTTCCCCCAGAAGACGCTCCCGGGGTGGTCTGGAGGTGGGTCGGAGACCAAGTCTCCCTCCTTCCCGGGGAGGGCTGGTCAGGCAGCCGCTCCCAAAACTAGCGCAATAGCGTTCGATTTGTCCTATCTGGTGCCATGTGGCTTGTCTTGTTTGTTTTATGTGTCTGTGCATTGGCTGTTCTTTTTGTTTGGGCTAAAATCCTTGCACACATGGGTCAACAAATAACCACCCCTTTAAGTCTCACTCTAGATCACTGGAAGGACGTTCGAGAACGCGCGCACCACCTCTCGGTGGAGATTAAAAGGAAACAATGGGCAAAATTCTGTTCCTCAGAGTGGCCGGCCTTCGAGGTCGGCTGGCCAAGGAACGGCACTTTTAACTTCGATATTATTTTACAGATTAAGGCGCGGGTCTTTCAGCCAGGATCCAATGGACACCCTGATCAGGTGCCCTACATTACTACGTGGGAGGATCTTTCACGTAATCCCCCTCCCTGGATAGAACCCTTCTCCTTCCCGACGGAGCCCATACGGACCCCGTTACCCCCTCCTCTTATCCCGGTTGTGCCAACCTCCTCCCTATACCCTCTGAAGGAGATTCGAGATCCAAAACCTGACAAGCCACCGGTTCTTCCGGCTGATCAGGACTTTCTGCTCTTTGACTCTCCCCCACCCTATCTTCCCAGCCAGCCTGCTCCCCCGCAGGAACTCCCACAACAACCAGAGCGGGATGTGCAACCTTCTGCACCATCCCCTGATTCCACGAGGGCAGGGGAAGAAGTCTCAGCGCCTTCCCCGCCCTCCAGCCGCCTGCGCCTCCGTCGGGGGCAGGCAGGGGGCTCGGGAAGCGTCTGGACTTCGCAGGCTTTTCCTCTTCGCTCGGTGGCTGGCCAGATGCAGTACTGGCCATTTTCTGCTTCCGATCTTTACAATTGGAAAACCCATAACCCCTCTTTCTCTCAGGACCCCCAGGCTCTGACTGGGCTGGTCGAGTCAATTTTATTGACTCAGCCCACCTGGGATGATTGTCAGCAGCTTCTGCAGACCCTCCTCACTACTGAGGAAAAGCAGCGTGTCTACCTTGAGGCACGGAAAAACGTCCCTGGAGCAGATGGCCGACCGACCCTACTGCTAAACGAAATCGAGGAGGCGTTTCCCTCAACCCATCCTGATTGGGACTACACCACCGTTGCTGGTAGGGAGCGACTTTGTTTTTACCACCAGATTCTCCTTGCGGGTCTCAGAGGGGCTGGAAAGCGCCCCACCAATTTGGCCAAGGTACGTGCAGTAGTGCAGGGGGCTGAGGAAACGCCGGCAGGCTTCCTAGAAAGATTAATGGAAGCCTACCATATTATACAAGATTTAATGAAGGAGGCAGAAAAGATTTACAACAAAAGGGAGATCCGAGAGGAGAAGGAGGAAAGAATCCGCAAGGAGCAGGAGGAAAGGGAAGACAAAAGAGACAAAAGATGTAATCGAGAGCTTAGTAGAATTTTGGCCACCGTAGTGCAGGATATAGAAAGGAGTAGACCAGGACAGAATAGGGACTTGGGAGACAAACGAAAGTCTCGGGTGGAAAGAGATCAATGTGCCTATTGTAAAGAAAGAGGACACTGGGTCAAAGACTGCCTGAAGAAAACACAGGGACCAAAGAGGAGACCAGTTCCAATCCTGTCCCTGGAAGAAGACGACTAGGTGAGTCAGGGCCAGGAGCCCCCCCCCCCTGAGCCCAGGATAACCCTTGAAGTGGGGGGCAGACCAGTAACCTTCCTGATTGACACGGGAGCCCAGCACTCAGTACTGACTTCAGAAAAAGGGCCTTTAAGCTCCAAGATTTTCCTCAGGCCTGGGCAGAGACTGTGGGAATAGGGCTGGCCGTCAACCGGCCTCCCTTGATCATAGATCTGAAGCCCACAGCCATTCCCGTGTCAGTTCGTCAATATCCGATGGGCAAGGAAGCTAAGGAAGGTATCCGGCCACATATCCAGAGACTGTTACACCTAGGCATTTTAAAACCTTGTCGTTCACCTTGGAACACCCCCCTACTACCAGTAAAGAAGCCTGGTACGGGTGACTACCGCCCGGTACAGGACTTGCGGGAGGTTAACAGGAGAACGGAGGATATGCATCCCACAGTGCCCAACCCCTACAATCTGCTAAGTACCTTGCCTCCGACCCACGTATGGTACACTGTGTTAGACCTAAAAGATGCATTCTTTTGTTTAAGACTGAGCCCTCAGAGCCAATCCATCTTTGCTTTTGAGTGGAAAGACCCAGAGACCGGGTTTTCAGGACAACTCACCTGGACAAGGTTGCCCCAAGGATTTAAAAACTCGCCTACCTTGTTTGACGAAGCTCTGCACCTAGATTTGGCCGACTTCCGAGTCAACCATCCGGACCTGGTCTTCCTGCAATATGTGGACGACCTCCTCCTTGCCGCTGAAACTGAGCAGAGCTGCCACTCTCCTCAGCATTCTCCTCAGTAATTCATTGCCCCGGGCACCAACGAGGAGACGACCCCGTAGCAAGGGGAAACAGGATGGCAGACGAGGCCGCTAGGGCGGCAGCCCTGAGCCAACAGGTGCTCCCGTTAAAGACAATTGAGCCCACCCAAGTATCGAGGGAACCACCTTTCCTCTATTCGGACCAAGACTTAGATACGCTTCAGCGGCTCGGTGCAGAGTATGATGAACAAATAAGGGTTTGGAGGCTCGGAGAGAGTCCTGCCATACCAATTGGCTAAAGAAATAATTACCAGCCTCCATCAATGGACTCATTTGTGATACAAAAAGCTAAAAGCAGCCTTACAGGAAGATAGGCAGTCTTACTACATCCCCGGACTTGACTCTTTAGTCCAGCAGGTGACTGAATCCTGTGTTCCGTGTGCCAAGGTAAATGCCAGACACCTCAAGCTCCCGGAGGGAGCTAGGGTAAGAGGAGACCGACCAGGAATCAACTGGGAGGTCGATTTCACTGAGATAAGGCCGGGCAGTTATGGGAATAAGTATCTTCTAGTTTTTGTAGACACCTTCTCCGGATGGACTGAGGCATTCCCCACAAAACGGGAAACCGCCCAGGTGGTCGTCAAGAAGATCATAGAGGAGATCTTCCCCCGGTTCGGCTTGCCTAAGGTAATCGGGTCCGACAATGGCCCAGCGTTTGTCTCCCAGGTAAGTCAGTTGGTGGCCAAAGCATTAGGCATAAATTGGAAATTGCACTGTGCCTATAGACCCCAAAGTTCAGGACAGGTAGAAAGAATGAACAGAATAATTAAAGAGACCTTGACCAAATTAGCGTTGGAGACTGGTGTTAAAGACTGGGTCCAACTCCTCCCTATGGTGTTGTTCCGGGTCCGAAACACGCCCTCTCATTGCGGGCTGACACCATACGAAATCCTTTATGGAGGGCCCCCACCAGTAGCAGGCTTGCTTGACCTTGCCAGTGACTCCGTTGCCGATGCCCCTAAGTTACAGGCCCGGTTGAGAGCACTCCAGATCATCCAGAACCAGGTCTGGAAACCTCTTGCAGCAGCCTACCAACCCAAGATGACAACCATTCCACATCCTTTCCAAATCGGTGATGCTGTGTATGTCCGAAGGCACCAATCTAAGACTCTAGAGCCCCGGTGGAAAGGCCCCTTCACCGTGCTGTTGACAACTCCCACCGCTCTCAAGGTCGACGGAATCGCTGCTTGGGTCCACGCCTCACACGTGAAGCGAGCACCACCTCCCCAGGGCCCCGAGGATCCGGATAGACCAGCCAAATGGAAGCTCCAGCGCACTCAGAACCCACTCAAGCTAAGACTTTCAAAAACTGTTTAATATTTATGATGTTCCTGGCCTTTCCCCATTGTTTTTCCAATTCCCATGCTCCGCAATTGTTAACGTGGAACCTAACCCAGTCCAGCAAGAACAGAGTTTCCTCCCTCCAGTGAGGCAGGTTCTCCCCAGGCCGGTCCAATAGATTTTAAGATTAAAATCTTTGCAAAAAGAAAAGGAGGGAATGAAGGACCCTTATGGGGGAGAGGGACAAGAAACTAGGCCTGGGCAGATATCAGGGGCTTCTTAAGAGGTTGGATGTTCCCCAGGGTCCAGCGGGCACGTTCTCTGGGAAGGAAAAGTCTATCCCCTTTAGAGAACCTCTAGGCATGCCCAGAGCAGAGCTGTCACTCCCCTTCGGAGAGTCTCAGTACTCTCCTCAGCATTCTCCTCAGCTGGTTCCCTCAGCACTCTCCTCAGCATTCTCTTCAGCTGGTTCCCTCAGCACTCTCCTCAGCATTCTCCTCAGCTGGTTCCCTCAGCACTCTCCTCAGCATTCTCCGGTATGCTAATTGTCCCTCCAAACCGGCCAATCCCATATGCTAATTTGTTGACTATATAACCTGTGTGAAACTGACGCTCAGGGCTCCTCACCGCCTTAGGTGGGGGCCCGTTTGCGCAAACGTACAATAAATACCTCATGCTTTTTGCATCAACTGGTCTGGAGTCTGGATTTTTGGGCATCCTCTCGAGCAAGTGTGCATCTCTACAACTGAGAGGTCCAACAATCCCGGCCCAAGGGTGGTGGCAGGAACCCAGGTGGCGCACAGGGACTCAGCAGGGCCCGCCCCCGGGGCCTGCCCGCAACAAACACCTGATTGCCCGCGGGCATGTCTGTCCACCCTCAGAAAGCTCTGCTGGCACAGCCCTGACCAAGCTCCGAGCTCATCGCCCTTGGACCGCCACACTGGGCTTCAGGAGTGGGTGTGTGCCAGCAGCAGCCCTCCCCACTCACCCACCATGCGTCGGCCCCACCCGACAAGCCCCTAGGGCGGGCGGGGCTTCCCGGGGGGCCTATTTGGAACGCCGGGAAGCGCGGGGCAGTCCGTGTGTGCGGCCCGGGGACACCCGCAGGTGTGTGTGCTCCCCCCGTGGCCGGCCGCTGCGGCTAGCCAGCACCTGGGGGCTGTTGGCAGCGCCGCCTGGGCAGCCTCCTAGAGCCAGGGGTCTGGCAGGCTCCGGGGGCAAATGGACTACGGAAGCCGAGAGGGGCCCGTCCACGCCAAAACCCAAAACGCGCTGCGGCCTCCAGGGAGGGACACAGGGGACACAAGTGGCTGTGTGGCTTGCAGTGCCCGACCAGAGGGAGGGAGGTTGGCTGGCTGCTGAGGCGCAGCAGGTGTCAGCCCTTCGGGGAACTGCCCGTGGATGCTTCGGGAATGGGGCCTGCCAACTCAGAACCCCCGTACCCTGTGGCTGCAGCCAGCCAGGGGGCTCCAGGGTCGGGTGCACCGCGGGCCTGGGGGGCTTCTTGCCTGTGTGCAGGGCTTCTACGCACAAGGTGGCACCTCATCCCGGCCCAAGGGTGGTGGCAGGAACCCAGGTGGCGCTCGTGGACTCAGCAGGGCCCGCCCCCGGGGCCTGCCCGCAACAAACACCTGATTGCCCGCGGGCGTGTCCGTCCACCCTCAGAAAGCTCTGCTGGCACAGCCCTGACAGAGCTCCAAGCTCATCGCCCTTGGACCACCCCAGTGGGCTTCAGGAGTGGGTGTGTGCCAGCAGCAGCCCTCCCCACTCACCCACCCTGTGTCGGACCCGCCCGACAAGCCCCTAGGGTGGGCGGGGCTTCCCGGGGGGCTATGCCCAACACCGGGAAGCGCGGGGCAGTCCGTTTGTGTGGCCCGGGGACACCCGCAGGTGTGTGTGCTCCGCCCGTGGCTGGCCGCTGCTGCTACCAGCACCTGGGGGCTGTTGGCAGCGCCGCCTGGGCAGCCTCCTAGAGCCAGGGGTCTGGCAGGCTCCGGGGGCAAATGGACTACGGAAGCTGAGAGGGCCCGTCCGCGCCAAAACCCAAAACGCGCTGCGGCCTCCAGGGAGGGACACAGGGGACACAAGTGGCTGTGTGGCTTGCAGTGCCCGACCAGAGGGAGGGAGGTTGGCTGGCTGCTGAGGCGCAGCAGGTGTCAGCCCTTCGGGGAACTGCCCGTGGATGCTTCGGGAATGGGGCCTGCCAACTCAGAACCCCCGTTCCCTGTGGCTGCAGCCGGCCAGGGGGCTCCAGGGTCGGGTGCGCCGCGGGCCTGGGGGGCTTCTTGCCTGTGTGCAGGGCTTCTACGCACAAGGTGGCACCTCATCCCGGCGCAAGGGTGGTGGCAGGAACCCAGGTGGCGCTCGGGGACTCAGCAGGGCCCGCCCCCGGTGCCTGCCCGCAACACCTGATTGCCCGCGGGAGTGTCCGTCCACCCTCAGAAAGCTCTGCTGGCACAGCCCTGACCGAGCTCCGAGCTCATCGCCCTTGGACCGCCCCAGTGGGCTTCAGGAGTGGGTGTTTGCCAGCAGCAGCCCTCCCCACTCACCCACCGTGCGTCGGCCCCGCCCGACAAGCCCCTAGGGCAGGCGGGGCTTCCCGGGGGGCCTATTTGCAACGCAGGGATGCGCGGGGACGTCCGTGTGTGCGGCCCGGGGACTCCCGCAGGTGTGTGTGCTCCCCCTGTGGCCGGCCGCTTGGCTAGCCAGCACCTGGGGGCTGTTGGCAGCGCCGCCTGGGCAGCCTCCTAGAGCCAGGGGTCTGGCAGGCTCCGGGGGCAAATGGACTATGGAAGCTGAGAGGGGCCCGTCGGCGCCAAAACCCAAAACGCGCTGCGGCCTCCAGGGAGGGACACAGGGGACACAAGTGGCTGTGTGGCTTCCAGAGCCTGACCAGAGGGAGGGAGGTTGGCTGGCTGCTGAGGTGCAGCAGGTGTCAGCCCTTCGGGGAACTGCCCATGGATGCTTCGGGAATGGGGCCTGCCAACTCAGAACCCCCGTTCCCTGTGGCTGCAGCCGGCCAGGGGGCTCCAGGGTCGGGTGCGCCGCGGGCCTGGGGGGCTTCTTGCCTGTGTGCAGGGCTTCTACGCACAAGGTGGCACCTCATCCCGGCCCAAGGGTGGTGGCAGGAACCCAGGTGGCGCTCGGGGACTCAGCAAGGCCCGCCCCGGGGCCTGCCCGCAACAAACACCTGATTGCCCGAGGGCGTGTCCGTCCACCCTCAGAAAGCTCTGCTGGCACAGCCCTGACCGAGCTCCGAGTTCATCGCCCTTGGACCGCCCCAGTGGGCTTCAGGAGTGGGTGTGTGCCAGCAGCAGCCCTCCCCACTCACCCACCGTGCGTCGGCCCCGCCCGACAAGCCCCTAGGGCGGGCGGGGCTTCGCGGGGGGCCTATTTGCAACGCCGGGAAGCGCGGGGTAGTCCGTGTGTGCGGCCCGGGGACTCCCGCAGCTGTGTGTGTGCTCCCCCCGTGGCCGGCCGCTTGGCTAGCCAGCACCTGGGGGCTGTTGGCAGCGCCGCCTGGGCAGCCTCCTAGAGCCAGGGGTCTGGCAGGCTCCGGGGGCAAATGGACTACGGAAGCCGAGAGGGGCCCGTCCGCGCCAAAACCCAAAACGCGCTGCGGCCTCCAGGGAGGGACACAGGGGACACAAGTGGCTGTGTGGCTTGCAGTGCCCGACCAGAGGGAGGGAGGTTGGCTGGCTGCTGAGGCGCAGCAGGTGTCAGCCCTTCGGGGAACTGCCCGTGGATGCTTCGGGAATGGGGCCTGCCAACTCAGAACCCCCGTTCCCTGTGGCTGCAGCCGGCCAGGGGGCTCCAGGTTCGGGTGCGCCGCGGGCCTGGGGGGCTTCTTGCCTGTGTGCAGGGCTTCTACGCACAAGGTGGCACCTCATCCCGGCCCAAGGGTGGTGGCAGGAACCCAGGTGGCGCTCGGGGACTCAGCAGGGCCCGCCCCCGGGGCCTGCCCGCAACAAACACCTGATTGCCCACGGGCATGTCCATCCACCCTCAGAAAGCTCTGCTGGCACAGCCCTGACCGAGCTCCGAGCTCATCGCCCTTGGACACACACACAAAACCGGATATTTCTGGTTTTATCCATTCATATCCGGACAAACTGGTGTGGAATTCATATGCAATGGACCGAGAAAATCACAGTAAAAATGGTTTTGGAGAAAAGCAAAGTCTTTTCGTTAGGCAAGTGCATCAAATGTCATCTATACAAACAGAAATAGCATGTTTGTTTGCCGCAGTTCCTCTAGCTTTCTCCCTAGAACATACGAATGTGTAGAGCTGGTGTCTCCATGTGGAACCAATTAGAGTTTCCAAGCACAAAATTAAATGCTCCCTGATAAAAAACATTCAAAACCATAAAGGCTGTGGATAATATCAGGAATGCACAAACACAGAGGCTGTAGCAATTTCTGGGATTGAGTTAGCCAAAACAAAACCAGATATTTCCGGTTTCATCCAGTCATATCTGGACAAACTGGTGTGGAATTCGTATGCAATGGACCGAGAAAATCACAGTAAAATGGTTTTGGAAAAAAGCAAAGTCTTTTCGTTATGCAAGTGCATAAAATGTCATCTATACAAACAGAAATATCATGTTTGTTTGCCGCAGTTCCTCTAGCTTTCTCCCTAGAAAATATGAATATGTAGAGCTGGTCTCTCCATGTGGGACCAATTAGAGTTTCCAAGCATAAAATTAAATGTTCCCTGATAAAAAACATTCAAAACAATAAAGTCCGTGGATAATATCAGGAATACACAAACACAGAGGCTGTAGCAATATCTGGGATTGAGTTAGCCAAAACAAAACCGGTTATTTCCGCTTTCATCCAGTCATATCCGGACAATGTGATGTGCAATTCGTATGCAATGGACTGAGAAAATCACAGTAAAAATGGTTTTGGAGAAAAGCAAAGTCTTTTCGTTAGGCAAGTGCATAAAATGTCATCTAGACAAACAGAAACATCATGTTTGTTTGCCGCAGTTCCTCTAGCTTTCTCCCTACAATATACGAATGTGTAGAGCTGGTGTCTCCATGTGGAACCAATTAGTGTTTCCAAGCAAAAATTAAATGTTCGCTGAAAAAAAAATTTAAAAATATAAAGACCGTTGATAATATCAGGAATACACAAACACAGAGGCTGCAGCAATATCTGGGATTTAATTAGCCAAAACAAAACCGGATATTTCCGGTTACATCCAGTCATATCCGGACAAACTGCTGTGGAATTCGTATGCAATGGACGGAGAAAATCACAGTAAAAATGGTTGTCGAGAAGAGAAAAGTCTTTTCGTTAGGCAAGTGCATAAAATGTCATCTATACAAACAGCAATATCATGTTTATTTGCCGCAGTTCCTCTAGCTTTCTCCCTAGAAAATACGAATGTGTAGAGCTGGTGTCTCCATGTGGAACCAATTAGAGTTTCCAAGCACAAAATTAAATGTTCCCTGATAAAAAACATTCAAAACCATAAATTCTGTAGATAATATCAGGAATACACAAACACAGAGGCTGTAGCAATATCTGGGATTTTGTTAGCCAAAACAAAACCGGTTATTTCCGGTTTCATCCAGTCATATCCGGACAAACAGGTGTGGAATTCGTATGCAATGGACCGGGAAAATCACAGTAAAAAGGGTTTTGGAGAAAAGCAAAGTCTTTTCTTTAGGCAAGTGCATAAAATGTCATGTATACAAACAGGAATATCATGTTTGTTTGCCGCAGTTCCTCTAGCTTTCTCCCTACAACATACAAATGTGTAGAGCTGGTGTCTCCATGTGGAACCAATTAGTGTTTCCAAGCATAAAATTAAATGTTCCCTGAAAAAAAAACATTCAAAAAAATAAAGTCCGTGGATAATATCAGGAATACACAAACACAGAGGCTGTAGCAATATTTGGGATTGAGTTAGCCAAAACAAAACCAGATATTTCCGGTTTCATCCAGTCTTCTCCGGATGAACTGGACTGGAATTCCTATGCAATAGACCGAGAAAATCACAGTAAAAGTGGTTTTGGAGAAAAGCAAAGTCTTTTCGTTAGGCAAGTGCATAAAATGTCATCTATACAAACAGAAATATCATGTTTGTTTGCCCCAGTTCCTCTAGCTTTCTCCCTAGAACATACGAATGTGTAGAGCTGGTGTCTCCATGTGGAACCAGTTAGTGTTTCCAAGCACAAAATTAAATGTTCCTTGAAAAAAAATTCAAAAAAATAAAGTCCGTGGATAATATCAGGAATACACAAACACAGAGGCTGTAGCAATAAATGGGTTTGAATTAGCCAAAACGAAACCGGATATTTCTGGTTTCATCCAGTCATATCCGGTCATAGTCCTGTGGAATTCGTATGCAATGGACCGAGAAAATCACAGTAAAAATGGTTTTGGAGAAAAGCAAACTCTTTTCGTTAGGCAAGTGCATAAAAGGTCATCTATACAAACAGAAATATCATGTTTGTTTGCTGCAGTTCCTCTCGCTTTCTCCCTAGAACATACGAATGTGTAGAGCTGGTGTCTCCATGTGGAACCAATAATTTTTTCCAAGCACAAAATTAAATATTCCTTGAAAAAAAATTCAAAAAATAAAGTCCGTGGATAATATCAGGAATACACAAACACAGAGGCTGTAGCAATAAATGGGTTGGAATTAGCCAAAATGAAACCGGATATTTCTGGTTTCATCCAGTCATATCCGGACAAAGTGGTGTGGAATTCGTATGCAATGGACCGAGAAAATCACAGTAAAAATGGTTTTGGAGAAAAGCAAAGTCTTTTCGTTAGGCAAGTGCATAAAATGTCATCTATACAAACAGAAATATCATGTTTGTTTGCTGCAGTTCCTCTAGCTTTCTCCCTAGAAAATACGAATGTGTAGAGCTGGTGTCTCCATGTGGGACCAATTAGAGTTTACAAGCACAAAATTAAATGTTCCCTGAAAAACAAAACAATCAAAACCATAAAGTCTGTGGATAATATCAGGAATACAAAAACACAGAGGCTGTAGCAATATTTCGGTTTGAGTTAGCCACAACAAAACCGGATATTTCCGGTTACTTCCTTTCATATCCGGACAAAGTGGTGTGGAATTCGTATGCAATGGACCGAGAAAATCACAGTAAAAATGGTTTTGGAGAAAAGCAAAGTCTTTTCGTTAGGTAAGTGCATCAAATGTCATGTATACAAACAGGAATATCATGTTTGTTTGCCGCAGTTCCTCTAGCTTTCTCCCTAGAACATACGAATGTGTAGAGCTGGTGTCTCCATGTGGAACCAGTTAGTGTTTCCAAGCACAAAATTAAATGTTCCTTGAAAAAAAATTCAAAAAAATAAAGTCCGTGGATAATATCAGGAATACACAAACACAGAGGCTGTAGCAATATTTCGGTTTGAGTTAGCCAAAACAAAACCGGATATTTCCGGTTTCATCCAGTCATATCCGGACAAAGTGGTGTGGAATTCGTATGCAATGGACCGAGAAAATCACAGTAAAAATGGTTTTGGAGAAAAGCAAAGTCTTTTCTTTAGGCAAGTGCATCAAATGTCATGTATACAAACAGGAATATCATGTTTGTTTGCCGCAGTTCCTCTAGCTTTCTCCCTAGAACATACAAATGTGTAGAGCTGGTGTCTCCATGTGGTACCAATTAGTGTTTCCAAGCATAAAATTAAATGTTCCCTGAAAAAAAAAACATTCAAAAAAATAAAGTCCGTGGATAATATCAGGAATACACAAACACAGATGCTGTAGCAATAATGGGATTGAGTTAGCAAAAAAAAAACCAGATATTTCCGGTTTCTTCCAGTCTTCTCCGGATGAACTGGACTGGAATTCCTATGCAATACACCGAGAAAATCACAGTAAAAGTGGTTTTGGAGAAAAGCAGTCTTTTCGTTAGGCAAGTGCATAAAATGTCATCTATACAAACAGGAATATCATGTTTGTTTGCCGCAGTTCCTCTAGCTTTCTCCCTAGAACATACGAATATGTAGAGCTCGTGTCTCCATGTGGAACCAATAATTTTTTCCAAGCACAAAATTAAATATTCCTTGAAAAAAAATTCAAAAAAATAAAGTCCGTGGATAATATCAGGAATACACAAACACAGAGGCTGTAGCAATAAATGGGATTGAATTAGCCAAAACGAAACCGGATATTTCTGGTTTCATCCAGTCATATCCGGTCATAGTCCTGTGGAATTCGTATGCAATGGACCGAGAAAATCACAGTAAAAATGGTTTTGGAGAAAAGCAAAGTCTTTTCGTTAGGCAAGTGCATAAAATGTCATCTCTACAAACAGAAATATCATGTTTGTTTGCTGCAGTTCCTCTAGCTTTCTCCCTAGAACATACGAATGTGTAGAGCTGGTGTCTCCATGTGGAACCAATAATTTTTTCCAAGCACAAAATTAAATATTCCTTGAAAAAAAATTCAAAAAAATAAAGTCCGTGGATAATATCAGGAATACACAAACACAGAGGCTGTAGCAATAAATGGGATTGAATTAGCCAATACGAAACCGTATATTTCTGGTTTCATCCAGTCATATCCGGACAAAGTGGTGTGGAATTCGTATGCAATGGACCGAGAAAATCACAGTAAAAATGGTTTTGGAGAAAAGCAAAGTCTTTTCGTTAGGCAAGTGCATAAAATGTCATCTATACAAACAGAAATATCATGTTTGTTTGCTGCAGTTCCTCTAGCTTTCTCCCTAGAAAATACGAATGTGTAGAGCTGGTGTCTCCATGTGGGACCAATTAGAGTTTACAAGCACAAAATTAAATGTTCCCTGAAAAACAAAACAATCAAAACCATAAAGTCTGTGGATAATATCAGGAATACAAAAACACAGAGGCTGTAGCAATATTTCGGTTTGAGTTAGCCACAACAAAACCGGATATTTCCGGTTACTTCCTTTCATATCCGGACAAAGTGGTGTGGAATTCGTATGCAATGGACCGAGAAAATCACAGTAAAAATGGTTTTGGAGAAAAGCAAAGTCTTTTCATTAGGTAAGTGCATCAAATGTCATGTATACAAACAGGAATATCATGTTTGTTTGCCGCAGTTCCTCTAGCTTTCTCCCTACAATATACGAATGTGTAGAGCTGGTGTCTGCATGTGGAAGCAATTAATGTTTCTAAGCACAAAATTAAATGTTCCCTGAAAAAAAATTCAAAATAATAAAGTCCGTGGATAATATCAGGAATACAGAAACAAAGAGGCTGTAGCAACAACTAGGATTGAATTAGCCAAAACGAACCCAGATATTTCCGGTTTCATCCAGTCATATCCGGACATAGTCCTGTGGAATTCGTATGCAATGGACAGAGAAAATCACAGTAAAAATGGTTTTGGAGAAAAGCAAAGTCTTTTCGTTAGGCAAGTGCATAAAATGTCATCTATACAAACAGAAATATCATGTTTGTTTGCCACAGTTCCTCTAGCTTTCTCCCTAGAACATACGAATGTGTAGAGCTGGTGTCTCCATGTGGAACCAATTAGTGTTTCCAACCATAAAATTAAAAGTTCCCTGAAAAAAAAACATTCAAAAAAAATAAAGTCCGTGTATAATATCAGTAATACACAAACACAGAGGCTTTACCAATATTTCGGTTTGAGTTAGCCAAACAAAACCGGATATTTCCGGTTTTATCCAGTCATATCCGGACAAACTGGTGTGGAATTCGTATGCAATGGACCGAGAAAATCACAGTAAAAATGGTTTTGGAGAAAAGCAAAGTCTTTTCGTTAGGCAAGTGCATAAAATGTCATCTATAAAAACAGAAATATTATGTTTGTTTGCTGCATTTCCTCTAGCTTTCTCCCTAGAAAATACGAATGTGTAGAGCTGGTGTCTCCATGTGGGACCAATTAGTGTTTCCAAGCGAAAATTAAATATTCCCTGAAAAAAATACATTCAAAACCATAAAGTTGTGGATAATATCAGGAATACACAAACACAGAGGCTGTAGCAATATCTGGGATTGAGTTAGCCAAAACAAAACCGGATATTTCCGGTTTCTTTCTTTCATATCCGGACAAAGTGGTGTGGAATTCGTATGCAATGGACCGAGAAAATCACAGTAAAAATGGTTTTGGAGAAAAGCAAAGCCTTTTCGTTAGGCAAGTGCATAAAATGTCATCTATACAAACAGAAATATCATGTTTATTTGCCGCAGTTCTTCTAGCTTTCTCTCTAGAACATACGGATGTGTAGAGCTGGTATGTCCGTGTGGAACCATTTAGTGTTTCCAAGCACAAAATTAAATGTTCCCTGAAAAAAAAAACATTCAAACCCATAGAGTCTGTGTATAATATCAGGAATACACAAACACAGATGCTGTAGCAATATTTCGGTTTGAGTTAGCCAAAACCAAACAGGATATTTCCGGTTTCATCCAGTCATATCCGGACAAACTGGTGTGGAATTCGTATGCAATGGACCGAGAAAATCACAGTAAAAATGGTTTTGGAGAAAAGCAAAGTCTTTTCGTTAGGCAAGTGCATAAAATGTCATCTCGACAAACAGAAATGTCAAGTTTGTTTGCCGCAGTTCCTCTAGCTTTCTCCCTAGAACATGTGAATATGCAGAGCTGGTGTCTCCATGTGGAACCAATTAGGGTTTCCAAGCACAAAATTAAATGTTCCTTGAAAAAAAAATTCAAAAAAATAAAGTCTCTGGATAATATCAGGAATACACAAACACAGAGGCTGTAGCAATAAATATGATTGAATTAGCCTAAAAAACCGGATATTTCTTGTTTCAACCAGTCATATCCGGACATAGTCATGTGGAATTCGTATGCAATGGACCGAGAAAATCACAGTAAAAATGGTTTTGGAGAAAAGCAAAGTCTTTTCATTAGGCAAGTACATCAAATGTCATCTATGCAAACAGAAATATCATGTTTGTTTGCCGCAGTTCCTCTAGCTTTCTCCCTAGAACATACGAATGTGTATAGCTGGTGTCTCCATGTGGAACCAGTTAGTGTTTCCAAGCACAAAATTAAATGTTCCTTGAAAAAAAATTCAAAAAAGTAAAATCCGTGGATAATATCAGGAATACACAAACACAGAGGCTGTAGCAATATTTCGGTTTGAGTTAGCCAAAACAAAACCAGATATTTCCGGTTTCATCCAGTCATATCCGGATGAACTGGACTGGAATTCCTATGCAATAGACCGAGAAAATCACAGTAAAAGTGGTTTTGGAGAAAAGCAAAGTCTTTTCGTTAGGCAAGTGCATAAAATGTCTTCTATACAAACAGAAATATCATGTTTGTTTGCCCCAGTTCCTCTAGCTTTCTCCCTAGAACATACGAATGTGTAGAGCTGGTGTCTCCATGTGGAACCAATAATTTTTTCCAAGCACAAAATTAAATATTCCTTGAAAAAAAATTCATAAAAATAAAGTCCGTGGATAATATCAGGAATAAACAAACACAGAGTCTGTAGCAATAAATGGGATTGAATTAGCCAATACGAAACTGTATATTTCTGGTTTCATCCAGTCATATCCGGACAAAGTGGTGTGGAATTCGTATGCAATGGACCGAGAAAATCACAGTAAAAATGGTTTTGGAGAAAAGCAAAGTCTTTTCGTTAGGCAAGTGCATAAAATGTCATCTATACAAACAGAAATATCATGTTTGTTTGCTGCAGTTCCTCTAGCTTTCTCCCTAGAAAATACGAATGTGTAGAGCTGGTGTCTCCATGTGGGACCAATTAGAGTTTACAAGCACAAAATTAAATGTTCCCTGAAAAACAAAACAATCAAAACCATAAAGTCTGTGGATAATATCAGGAATACAAAAACACAGAGGCTGTAGCAATATTTCGGTTTGAGTTAGCCACAACAAAACCGGATATTTCCGGTTACTTCCTTTCATATCCGGACAAAGTGGTGTGGAATTCGTATGCAATGGACGGAGAAAATCACAGTAAAAATGGTTTTGGAGAAAAGCAAAGTCTTTTCGTTAGGCAAGTGCATAAAATGTCATCTATACAAACAGAAATATCATGTTTATTTGCCGCAGTTCCTCGAGCTTTCTCCCTAGAACATACGGATGTGTAGAGCTGATGTGTCCATGTGGAACCAATTAGTGTTTCCAAGCATAAAATTAAATGTTCCCTGAAAAAAAAACATTCAAAAAAATAAAGTCCGTGGATAATATCAGGAATACACAAACACAGATGCTGTAGCAATATTTCGGTTTGAGTTAGCCAAAACAAAACCGGATATTTCCGCTTTCATCCAGCAATATGCGGACAAAGTGATGTGGAATTCGTATGCAATGGACCGAGAAAATCACAGTAAAAATGGTTTTGGAGAAAAGCAAAGTCTTTTCGTTAGGCAAGTGCAGAAAATGTCATCTATACAAACAGAAATTTCATGTTTGTTTGCCACAGTTCCTCTAGCTTTTTCCCTAGAATAAACAAATGTGTAGAGCTGGTGTCTCCATGTGGAACCAATTAGTGTTTCTAAGCACAAAATTTAATGATCCCTAAAAAAAAATTCAAAGAATAAAGTCCGTGGATAATATCAGGAATACACCAACACAGAGGCTGTAGCAATATTTCGGTTTGAGTTAGCCAAAAAAAACCGGATATTTCCGGTTTCATCCAGTCATATCCGGAAAAAGTGTTGTGGAATTCGTATGCAATGGACCGAGAAAATCACAGTAAAAATGGTTTTGGAGAAAAGCAAAGTCTTTTCATTAGGCGAGTACATCAAATGTCATCTATACAAACAGAAATATCATGTTTGTTCGCCGCAGTTCCTCTAGCTTTCTCCCTAGAACATACGACTATGTAGAGCTGGTGTCTCCATGTGGAACCAATTAGTGTTTCCAAGCACAAAATTAAATGTTCCCTGAAAAAAAAACATTCAAAAAAATAAAGTCTGTGGATAATATCAGGAATATACAAACACAGAGGCTGTAGCAATATCTGGGATTTAGTTATCCAAAACAAAACCGGATATTTCCAGTTTCTTCCTTTCATATCCGGACAAAGTGGTGTGGAATTCGTATGCAATGGACTGAGAAAATCACAGTAAAAATGGTTTTGGAGAAAAGCAAAGTCTTTTCGTTAGGCAAGTGCATAAAATGTCATCTATACAAACAGAAATATCATGTTTGTTTGCCGCAGTTCCTCTAGCTTTCTCCCCAGAAAATACGAATGTGTAGAGCCGATGTGTCCATGTGGAACCAATTAGTGTTTCCAAGCACAAAATTAAATGTTCCCTGAAAAAAAAACATTCAACAAAATAAAGTCCGTGTATAATATCAGGAAAACACAAACACAGATGCTGTAGCTGAGAGAATAAGGCAGGCTGGGTTTAAAATGGAGTTGCTGAGCTAAGTGCATACTGTTCTGCTTCTGTGCAAAATAGCTGGGCTTGCAAAATGCTTTCATAAGATAACTGAATTTTTGCTGAACTTGTAGCACGTAACAACCGTTTTAGGAACTATGTTAAGTTTTAGGAACTATAAAGGCAGAAGTTAACCGAAAATGTACCCAACTTATGTCCTGTTACGCCATGTTGACCCCCTGTCCTTGCTTGCTGAAGTAAAATTGGAAAACCCCAAGGCATGTACTGCATGGAACTTGTTCCCTTTTTGAAACCCCCTGTACTTTGTAACTTGTTCCCTTTTGGAAACCCCCTGTACTTTGTTCCTTTTTACCCTGAAAAACCCCTTTATTTTGTAATCTTTCATAATATGCTAATATTGTGGTTTTAAGCCTTAAATACTTTGTGCGATTGATGATCGGGGCCTCTCTTTGCACTGCACCCGAGGGTGTTGTTGTGCTTTGAGACGGCCCATTTGCGCAAATGCAATAAACGTCCTCATGCTCTTTGCATCGATTGGTGTGGAGCTCGTGCTTCTGGGGTCGGTCAAATTGTGAGACACCTGCCAAGGGGTCTTACATTTTTGGGGGCTCGTCCGGGATTGGATTCCCCAGACTCACGCTCCATCTCCCAATCGGAGGTAAGTTTTTTCTGTTTCGTGTATTTTTGTGGTTTTTTTTTTTTATTTTTCCCGGGGCGCTTGACGTACCGGAAGTTTATGTTTACCTGTATCTGAAAAGAGCCAGTAGTAGGCAAGACAGACGTGTCAAGACCCCTGGCTCAGGCCCTGGAGGACGCTCCAGTGGCGGTATTCTGGGAGAGGCTGGCTAGGTCACTCTCACCACTTGGTGGGGAAAAGCTTCCCCGGGGAGCCTGGCGGGTGGCAGCCGCTCCGCTCCCATCGCTCTCACCACTTGGTGGGGAAAAGCTTCCCCGGGGAGCTTGGCAGGTGGCAGCCGCTTCGCTCCCATCGGAAGTTCTGGTTTCAGTTTTGTTTTGTTTTATCGTTGCGCGCAGTATGATTGTGTGTTTTGTGTGTTTTGGAATTACGTTTTGTGTTATGGTTATGACTTACTTTTTCTTCCCCAATATAAAACAGGTATTAATTACATCCTTAAGCCTTACTTTGGATCATTGGATGCGAAATTCGGCGAAAAATTCCCCAAAATGGGTGAAACCCTCTTTTTCCTCCAACAGGGTGATGGCGGAGCTCGATCCTGCTGCCCCCGCCACTGCCTTAAGGATGGGGCACAGCCCTGTGTTACCAACAATCACCCCGACGGCGGAGTCGGACCCTAAACCCAATCCACCCCTATCCGCGATAGTTTCAAAATTGTATAATTGGAACCCAACTTTTTTTCCAGAACCACAGGTTCTAACAGAGTTAACTAAATCCTTAAACCACCAACTAACTGGGGATGATTATTGGCAGCTTTTCCAGGTCTTCCTAACCATGGAAGAAAAGCTTCTACAGGTCCTCCTAGCCAGGGAAAAACAACAGCAAGATCTCATAAAAGCTCAAAAGAGCGTTCTGAGGAACAATAATAAACCGCGACTAGATTGAAACCAATGTGCGTTCTGCAGAAAAAGAGGACATTGGCATAAAGACTGTCCAAACAAAAACGAAAGCCGGTAGGAAACGGCTCCGTCTCCATCGCCAGACTTTAACTAACAGGTTCTAAAAGGGCAGGAAGATGCCCTATCAATTCGGCTAAGGTATGTTTTAAAATAAATAATATTTGGCTGATTTCTTTTTACCTAATGTCGGACTGGAATGGTACTCAAAGACGGGTAAGTTACTCAGCATCCTGCACCAACCTAAGACAGGGCTCTAGGCCAAGGTGCCAGAGTTACCGATGACGGGTAAGGGCAGTGATGACTGGGGACAATCTAAGACAGAGGCCATTCTTGGCTAAAAATTACATTGTGCAGATAGACCCCGGAGTTTGGGTCAGGTAAAATGTATAAACAAAACAATTAAAGAGACATTAACTAAATTAATAGTGAGGACTGGCGCGGGAGACTGGGTTAAGTTGCTGCCAATGGCTTTGTTTAGGGCTTGTAATATTACTGTCGCTAGACTTTAATTGTCCGAGGACTAAATCTGGAAAGGAGCCAAAGTTAACTAATTGACTGAGTGTTGCAGTAGTCCTGATTGATCTGGCTGTGTTAGTCTTCTGGTGAGGTAAGAAGAGCCAATTAGGCTCTATGGAAAACATCAAGTATAAAAGTGTGTACTCGGTAAAGAGTGTTGTTAGTAAGAAGGGCTAAAAAAAAGGAACTTTTTAAATAAAAAAAGGACATGGTTCGTAAATCCTGATGGCTAGTTTACTCTAGACTGGAATAAAATGGTAAAATGTTAAAGTAAGTTAAAGAGGGTGTGTAAAAGTTATAAAAAGTTTTAAACCTACTAACTGCTGCTCCAGGGGGTATCTCAACTGACATAAACCCAACTTTGTGCTTTTTCTGGATAATTTCTGGCCTAGCATTTAGTTATGGAAATCCTGGCTATTTCCTCTCCTTGGCCCAATAACTTTTGTAATCTTGCTACTTCTCCTTGGACTGTGTGTTTTTAATGCCTTTGCTCGTTTTGTCTCTAGCAGACTAAGAGCTGTTAAATTTCAAATTGTCGTTAGATAAAGTTTCCAACCCATCCCACTGGACCGAACAGCACGGTGTTTCTAGGGCTACTGTCACATACCATAAAACAGATAGCAAGAGGAAATACCCAAATCTCCCTCGACGCCCACATGCCAGCTTTGAAGAAGTTACAGAAGACGAAACTTCATCCATAATCCCAAAAATTTTGGGTATTCCTCTTGAGAAAAATGTTAGGCAGAAAGTCAGTTATGAGCTTATGGGTGTGTGACAGGCCTAAAGAGAAGCACCCTGCTCCCCTCCTTTATTTCAGACCTTTACAGGGGTTTCATGCTCCCACACTCGTTCCAGGCTGGGGACACCGTCTACGTTCGCAGGCACCAAACCACAAAGCTGCGCCGGACCACCTCAACAGCAGTAAAAGTCAACGGATTCATCACCTGGGTCCACGCGTTTTATGTAAAGCACCGGACCTAAGGATCGGCGTGACAGTGGCCATCGGCTTGGCCGTCTTCGTGCCCTCTGTTGTCTCCATCATCATCTGCTTCACCCGCTCCTGCTGCTGTCTGTACAAGATGTGCCGCCGACCGCGCCCGGTTGTTGTCACCACCACAACGCACTCAAAAACCCCTAGAGATAAGACTATTTTGCCTATTTTGCTCTTAGTGTTCTTTTTTAGCATGGTTATAGGAAGCTCAAGCCCTCATACCCCTTATCAAATTACTTGGCAACTTATTAATTTAAGAAACGGAGCGACTGTTAACAGCTCCTCTAGTTTTAATGTTCTTAGTGATTTCTTTCCAGACTTGTATTTTGATCTCTGCCAACTTTTTGATGCTGAAGATGTATGTGTGGGGAAGGGAGGAACCTATGCCTGCCCCGGGGGAAAGAATGGAAAATCTATCCCAGGTTGCGGGGGCCCCGAGGTGGGATACTGTGGAGCATGGGGATGTGAAACCACTGGAAGTGCATACTGGAAACCCTCCTCTTCATGGGACATGATTACTATCGGGGTGGCTCCAGGCATAACGTTTACCGAATGCGGGGGCAGGGATTGTAGTAATTGCCTGGATGGGACGATGGGTAGGTGCCACCTCCAGGTCCTTCGCTTCACAGATAAGGGAAAACAGGACAAATGGGTGGGGCCTAAATCATGGGGCATCTACTTGTATAGACCGGCTAAAGATCCCTTTGCCCTATTCGCCTTGAGCCGGACGATTACTGTCGCGTCCGTATCGGTTGGGCCAAATAAAATATTAACAAAACATAAGAGCCCAACCTCCCTACATTTCAAAAAGGAAAAACCCCGCGGGCAAGTACTCGTCAGGAATCAGCCCAGTCAGATGCCCGCTAACAATCAGTCTAGATTGGTTTCCCCGACACCCGCATTTCCAAATAAGCACGTAGTAACTGCGCCCCCTTTGCCCGGTCCCACGACTCCCTCTTTACCCGAAATGGAGAATAGGCTCCTCAGCTTAATACATGGGGCCTACCAAGCACTAAATAATTCTGATCCCGATAGGACCCAGGATTGCTGGATGTGCCTTACCTCACCTCCCCCTTATTATGAGGGAGTGGCTGTCATTGGAAATTGGACCAACCATACTACCATCCCTCCCCAGTGCTCTAATCTGCCATCCCACCGG
Source organism: Lepus oiostolus (assembly GCA_036325905.1). Lineage (NCBI taxonomy): Eukaryota > Metazoa > Chordata > Mammalia > Lagomorpha > Leporidae > Lepus > Lepus oiostolus. The sequence continues at coordinate 46,585,983 of CM070795.1, forward strand.
CTAACTCTTACAGAAGTATCAGGACGGGGGCTTTGTGTAGGCTCCGTTCCCCCTCAATATCAGGGCCTCTGTAACAAAACCATGACCCTCAAACCGGGCACCTATTATTTAACAGGGCCAGATGGGGTATACTGGGCATGCAATACTGGCCTAACCCCCTGCTTGGCAGGACAAGCTCATAATCAAACTCGTGAATGGTGCGTCATGGTTGAAGTATGGCCTCGAGTTACGATACATAACTCTGAGGAAGTCTACCGACACTATGAGGGAAATCTCCGGCTCCCTAGGGAACCCGTATCCATAACACTAGCCCTCATATTGGGAGGACTCACAGTCGGAGGCATAGGAGCAGGCATAGGTACAGGAGCTACTGCTCTACAAAAGACAAATCAATTCCACCTGTTACAGGAGGCTATGCATACAGATTTACGAAACTTAGAAGAATCTGTCAGTGCTCTGGAAAAATCCTTGACTTCACTTTCCGAGGTAGTGCTACAAAATAGAAGGGGGTTGGACTTAGTGTTTTTAAAGGAAGGAGGACTCTGTGCAGCCTTAAAGGAGGAGTGTTGTTTCTATGCGGATCACACTGGGGTGGTAAGGGATAACATGGCAAAATTAAGGGAAAGACTAAAAGAACGGCAGAAGTATTTTGAAACAGGGCAGTCATGGTTCCAGGGTTGGTTTAATTCATCCCCTTGGTTCACAACTCTAATTTCCTTTATTACAAGGCCCTTAGTAATATTAATCTTAATTTTAACCTTTGGCCCCTGTATAATAAATAGGCTTCTTCAGTTTGTTAAAGATAGACTGTCTGTCACCCATGCCTTAATTCTAACCCAACAGCACCAAAGTTTAAAAACAGAGGATATAAAAGAAAGGTTTTAAAATGTAGCTGTTCCTTAAATTTTAAGATTAAAATTTGCCAATAAAAAGAGGAGGGAATGAGAGAATAAGGCAGGCTGGGTTTAAAATGGAGTTGCTTGAGCTAACTGCATACTGTTCTGCTTCTGTGCAAAATAGCTGGGCTTGCAAAATGCTTTCATAAGATAACTGAATTTTTGCTGAACTTGTAGCACGTAACAACCGTTTTAGGAACTATGTTAAGTTTTAGGAACTATAAAGGCAGAAGTTAACCGAAAATGTACCCAACTTATGTCCTGTTACGCCATGTTGACCCCCTGTCCTTGCTTGCTCAAGTAAAATTGGAAAACCCCAAGGCAAGTACAGCATGGAACTTGTTCCCTTTTTGAAACCCCCTGTACTTTGTAACTTGTTCCCTTTTGGAAACCCCCTGTACTTTGTTCCTTTTAACCCTGAAAAACCCCTTTATTTTGTAATCTTTCATAATATGCTATTATTGTGGTTTTAAGCCTTAAATACTTTGTGCGATTGATGATCGGGGCCTCTCTTTGCACTGCACCCGAGGGTGTTGTTGTGCTTTGAGACGGCCCATTTGCGCAAATGCAATAAACGTCCTCATGCTCTTTGCATCGATTGGTGTGGAGCTCGTGCTTCTGGGGTCGGTCAAATTGTGAGACACCTGCCAAGCGGTCTTACAGTAGCAATATTTCGGTTTGAGTTAGCCAAAAGTATACCGGATATTTCCGGTTTCATCCAGTCATATCCAGACAAAGGGATGTGGAATTCGTATGCAATGCACCGAGAAAATCACAGTAAAAATGGTTTTGGAGAAAAGCAAAGTCTTTTCGTTAGGCAAGTGCAGAAAATGTCATCTATACAAACAGAAATATCATGTTTGTTTGCCACAGTTCCTCTAGATTTCTCCCTAGAATATACGAATGTGTAGAGCTGGTGTGTCCATGTGGAACCAATTAGTGTATCCAAGCATAATATTAAATGTTCCCTGAAAAAAAAACATTCAAAAAAATAAATTCCGTGGATAATATCAAGAATACACAAACACAGAGGCTGTAGCAATATCTGGGATTGAGTTAGCCAAAAAAAAAAAAAAGGATATTTCCAGTTTCGTCCAGTCATATACGGACATAGTTGTGTGGAATTCATATGCAATGGACCGAGAAAATCACTGTAAAAATGTTTTGGAGAAAAGCAAAGTCTTTTCGTTAGGCAAGTGCATAAAATGTCATCTATACAAACAGAAATATCATGTTTGTTTGCCGCAGTTCCTCTAGCTTTCTCCCTGGAAAATAGGAATGTGTAGAGCTGGTGTCTCCATGTGGAACCAATTAGTCTTTCCAAGCACAAAATTAAATGTTCCCTGAAAAAAAAATTCAAAAAAATAAAGTCCGTGGATAATATCAAGAATACACAAACACAGAGGCTGTAGCAATATCTGGGATTAAAATAGCCAAAACGAAACCGGATATTTCCGGTTTCATCCAGTCATATCTGCACAAAGTGGTGTGGAATTCGTATGCAATGGACCGAGAAAATCACAGTAAAAATGGTTTTGGAGAAAAGCAAAGTCTTTTCTTTAGGCAAGTGCATAAAATGTCATCTAGACAAACAGAAATATTATGTTTGTTTGCCGAAGTTCCTCTAGCTTTCTCCCTAGAAAATACGACTGTGTAGAGCTGGTGCTTCCATGTGAAACCAATTAGAGTTTCCAAGCACAAAATTAAATGTTCCCTGATAAAAAACATTCAAAACAATAAAGTCCGTTGATAACATCAGGAATACACAAACACAGAGGCTGTAGCAATATCTGGGATTGAGTTAGACACAACACAACCAGATATTTCTGGTTTCATCCAGTCATATCCGGACAAAGTGATGTGGAATTCGTATGCAATGGACCGAGAAAATCACAGTAAAAATGGTTGTGGAGAAAAGCAAAGTCTTTACATTTTGCAAGTGCATAAAATGTTATCTATACAAACAGAAATATCATGTTTGTTTGCCGCCGTTCCTCTAGCTTTCTCCCTAGAAAATACGAATGTGTAGAGCTGGTGTGTCCATGTGGAACCAATTAGTGTTTCCAAGCAGAAAATTCATTGTCCCTGAAAAAAACTTTCAAAACCATAAAATCCGTGGGTAATATCAGGAATACACAAACACAGAGGCTGTAGTAATATCTGGGATTGAGTTAGCAAAAACAAAACCGGATATTTCTGGTTTCATCCAGTCATATCCGGACAAAGTGGTGTGGAATTCATATGCAATGGACCGAGAAAATCACAGGAAAAATGGTTTTGGAGAAAAGCAAAGTCTTTTCGTTAGGCAAGTGCATAAAATGTCATCTATACAAACAGAAATTTCATGTTTGTTAGCCGCAGTTCCTCTCGCTTTCTCCCTAGAACATACGAATGTTTAGAGCTGGTGTCTCCATGTGGGACCAATTAGAGTTTCCAAGCACAAAATTAAATGTTCCCTGATAAAAAACATTCAAAAAAATAAAGTCCGTTGATAACATCAGGAATACACAAACACAGAGGCTGTAGCAATATCTGGGATTGAGTTAGCCAAAACACAACCAGATATTTCTGGTTTCATCCAGTCATATCCGGACAAAGTGATGTGGAATTCGTATGCAATGGACCGAGAAAATCACAGTAAAAATGGTTGTGGAGAAAAGCAAAGTCTTTACATTTTGCAAGTGCATAAAATGTCATCTATACAAACAGAAAGATCATGTTTGTTTGCCACAGTTCATCTAGCTTTCTCCCTCGAAAATACGAATGTGTAGAGCTGGAGTCTCCATGTGGAACCAATTAGTGTTTCCAAGCACAAAATTAAATGTTCCCTGAAAAAAAAAACATTCAAGAAAATAAATTCCGTGGATAATATCAGGAATACACAAACACAGGCTGTAGCAATATTTCGGATTGAGTTAGCCAAAACACATCCGTATATTTCTGGTTTCATCCAGTCATATCTGGACAAAGTAGTGTGGAATTCGTATGTAATGGATGGAGAAAATAAAAGTAAATGTGGTTTTGGAGAAAAGCAAAGTCTTTCGTTAGGCAAGTGCATAAAATGTCATCTATACAAACAGAAATATCATGTTTGTTTGCCGCAGTTCCTCTAGCTTTCTCCCTAGAAAATACGAATGTGTAGAGCTGGAGTCTCCATGTGGAACCATTTAGTGTTTCCAAGCACAAAATTTATTGTTCCCTGAAAAAAAACTTTCAAAACAATAAAGTCCGTGGGTAATATCAGGAATAAACAAACACAGAGGCTGTAGCAATATCTGGGATTGAGTTAGCAAAAACACAACCGGATATTTCTGGTTTTATCCAGTCAAATCCGATCAAACTGTTGTGGAATTCATATGCAATGGACCGAGAAAATCAAAGGATAAATGGTTTTTGAGAAAAAAAAAGTCTTTTCCTTAGGCAAGTGCATAAAATGTCATCTATACAAACAGAAACATCATGTTTGTTTGCCGCAGTTCCTCTACCTTTCTCCCTAGAAAATATGAATATGTAGAGCTGGTGTCTCCATGTGGAAACAATTAGTGTTTCAACGGTACAAAATTAAATGTTCCTTGAAAAAAAAAAACATTCAAAACAATAAAGTCGTGGATAATATCAGGAATACACAAACACAGAGGCTGTAGCAATATCAGGGATTCAGTTAGCCAAAACAAAACCGGAATTTTCCGGTATCATCCAGTCATATCCGGACAGACTGGTGTGGAATTCGTATGCAATGGACCGAGAAAATCAAAGTAAAAATGGTTTTGGGAAAAGCAACGTCTTTTCGTTAGGCAAGTGCATAAAATGTCATCTATACAAACAGAAAGATCATGTTTGTGTGCTGCAGTTCCTCTAGCTTTCTCCATAGAACATACGAAAGTGTAGAGCTGGTGTCTCCATGTGGAACCAAGTAGTGTTTCCAAGGACAAAATTAAATGTTCCCTGAAAAAAACATTCAAAACGATAAACTCCGTGGATAATATCAGGAATACACAAACACAGAGGCCTTAGCAATATCTGGGATTGAGTTAGCCAAAACAAAACCGGATATTTCCGGTTTCATCCAGTCATATCCAGTCAAACTGTTGTGGAATTCATATGCAATGGACCGAGAAAATCACAGGAAAAATGGTTTTGGAGGAAAGCAAAGTCTTTTCGTTAGTCAAGTGCATAAAATGTCATCTAGACAAACAGAAATATTATGTTTGTTTGCCGCAGTTCCTCTAGCTTTCTCCCTAGAACATACGAATATTGAGAGCTGGTGTCTCCATGTGGAACCAATTAGAGTTTCCAAGCACAAAATTAAATGTTCCCTGATAAAAAACATTCAAAAAAATAAGTCCGTTGATAACATCAGGAATACACAAACACAGAGGCTGTAGCAATATCTGGGATTGAGTTAGCCAAAACACAACCAGATATTTCTGGTTTCATCCAGTCATATCCGGACAAAGTGATGTGGAATTCGTATGCAATGGACCGAGAAAATCACAGTAAAAATGGTTGTGGAGAAAAGCAAAGTCTTTACATTTTGCAAGTGCATAAAATGTCATCTATACAAACAGAAAGATCATGTTTGTTTGCCACAGTTCGTCTAGCTTTCTCCCTCGAAAATACGAATGTGTAGAGCTGGTGTCTCCATGTGGAACCAGTTAGTGTTTCCAAGCACAAAATTAAATGTTCCCTGAAAAAAAAAACATTAAAGAAAATAAAGTCCGTGGATAATATCAGGAATACACAAACACAGGCTGTAGCAATATTTCGGATTGAGTTAGCCAAAACACATCCGTATATTTCTGGTTTCATCCAGTCATATCCGGACAAAGTAGTGTGGAATTCGTATGTAATGGATGGAGAAAATCACAGTAAATATGGTTTTGGAGAAAAGGAAAGTCTTTCGTTACGCAAGTGCATAAAATGTCATCTATACAAACAGAAATATCATGTTTGTTTGCCGCAGTTCCTCTAGCTTTCTCCCTAGAAAATACGAATGTGTAGAGCTGGAGTCTCCATGTGGAACCAATTAGTGTTTCCAAGCACAAAATTTATTGTTCCCTGAAAAAAAACTTTCAAAACAATAAAGTCCGTGGGTAATATAAGGAATAAACAAACACAGAGGCTGTAGCAATATCTGGGATTGAGTTAGCAAAAACAAAACCGGATATTTCTGGTTTCATCCAGTCATATCTGATCAAACTGTTGTGGAATTCATATGCAATGGACCGAGAAAATCACAGGAAAAATGGTTTTTGAGAAAAACAAAGTCTTTTCCTTAGGCAAGTGCATAAAATGTCATCTATACAAACAGAAACATCATGTTTGTTTGCCGCAGTTCCTCTACCTTTCTCCCTAGAAAATACGAATATGTAGAGCTGGTGTCTCCATGTGGAAACAATTAGTGTTTCAACAGTACAAAATTAAATGTTCCCTGAAAAAAAAACATTCAAAACAATAAAGTCGTGGATAATATCAGGAATACACAAACACAGAGGCTGTAGCAATATCAGGGATTCAGTTAGCCAAAACAAAACCGGAATTTTCCGGTATCATCCAGTCATATCCGGACAGACTGTTGTGGAATTCGTATGCAATGGACCGAGAAAATCAAAGTAAAAATGGTTTTGGGAAAAGCAACGTCTTTTCGTTAGGCAAGTGCATAAAATGTCATCTATACAAACAGAAATATTATGTTTGTTTGCCGCAGTTCCTCTAGCTTTCTCCATAGAACATATGATTGTGTAGAGCTGGTGTCTCATGTGGGACTAATTAGAGTTTCCATATCATCTATACAAACAGAAATATCATGTTTGTTTGCCGCAGTTCCTCTAGCTTTCTCCCTAGAAAATACGAATGCGTAGAGCTGGTGTCTCCATGTGGAACCAATTAGTGTTTCCAAGCACAATTATAAATGTTCCCTGAAAAAAAAAACATTCAAATCAATAAAGTCTGTGGATAATATCAGGAATACACAAACACAGAGGCTGTAGCAATATTTCGGATTGAGTTAGCCAAAACACAACCAGATATTTGTGGTTTCATCCAGTCATATCCGGACAAAGTGGTGTGGAATTCTTATGCAATGGACTGAGAAAATCACCGTAAAAATGGTTTTGGAGAAAAGCAAAGTCTTTTCATTAGGCAAGTGCATAAAATTTCATCTATACAAACAGAAATATCAGGTTTGTTTGACAGAGTTACTCTAGCTTTCTCCCTAGAAAATACGAATGTGTAGAGCTGGTGTGTCCATGTGGAACCAATTAGTGTTTCCAAGCACAAAATTAAATGTTCCCTGAAAAAAACATTCAAAACAATAAAGTCCGTGGATAACATCAGGAATACACAAACACAGAGGCTGTAGCAATATCTGGGATTTAGTTAGCCAAGACAAAACCGGATATTTCCAGTTTCATCCAGTCATATCCGGACAGACTGGTGTGGAATTCGTATGCAATATACTGAGAAAATCACAGTAAAAATGGTTTTGGAGAAAAGCAAAGTCTTTTCGTTAGGCAAGTGCATAAAATGTCATCTATACCAACAGAAATATCATGTTTGTTTGCTGCCGTTCCTCTAGCTTTCTCCCTAGAAAATACGAATGTGTAGAGCTGGTGTCTCCATGTGGAACCAATTAGTGTTTCAACGGTAAAAAATTAAATGTTCCCTGATAAAAAACATTCAAAACACTAAAGTCCGTGGATAATATCAGGAAAACACAAACACAGAGGCTGTAGCAATATTTTGGTTTGAGTTAGCCAAAACAGAACCTGATATTTCGGGTTTCACCAAGTCATATCCGGACAGACTGGTGTGGAATTCGTATGCAATGGACCGAGAAAATCACAGTAAAAATGGTTTTGGAGAAAAGCAAAGTCTTTTTGTTAGGCAAGTGCATAAAATGTCATCTATACAAACAGAAATATCATGTTTGTTTGCCGCAGTTCCTCTAGGTTTCTCCCTAGAAAATATGAATATGTAGAGCTGGTCTCTCCATGTGGGACCAATTAGAGTTTTCAAGCACAAAATTAAATGTTCCCTGATAAAAAAAAAACAAAACCATAGAGTCTGTGGATAATATCAGGAATACACAAACACAGAGGCTGTAGCAATATCTGGGATTGAGTTAGCCAAAACACAACCAGATATTTCTGGTTTCATCCAGTCATATCCGGACAAACTGGTGTGGAATTTGTATGCAATGGACCGAGAAAATCACCGTAAAAATGGTTTTGGAGAAAAGCAAAGTCTTTTCGTTAGGCAAGTGCATAAAATGTCATCTGTACAAACAGAAATATCATGTTTGTTTGCCGCAATTCCTCTAGCTTTCTCCCTAGAATATACCAATGTGTACAGCTGGTGTGTCCATGTGGAACCAATTAGTGTTTCCAAGCATAAAATTAAATGTTCCCTGAAAAAATAACATTCAAAAAAATAAAGTCCATGGATAATATCAGGAATACACAAACACAGAGGCTGTAGCAATATCTGGGATTGAGATAGCCAAAACACAACCAGATATTTCTGCTTTCATCCAGCCATATCCGGACAAACAGGTGTGGAATTCGTATGCAATGGACCGAGAAAATCACAGTAAAAATGGTTTTGGAGAAAAGCAAAGTCTTTTCGTTAGGCAAGTGCATAAAATGTCATCTATACAAACAGAAATATGATGTTTGTTTGTTGCAGTTCCTCTAGCTTTCTCCCTAGAAAATACCAATGTGTAGAGCTGGTGTCTCCATGTGGGACCAATTAGAGTTTCCAAGCACAAAATTAAATGTTCCCTGATAAAAAAATCATTCAAAACCATAAAGTCTGTGGATAATATCAGGAATACACAAACACAGAGGCTGTAGCAATATCAGGGATTGAGTTAACCAAAAAAAACCATATATTTCCGGTTACCTCCAGTCATATCCGGACAAAGTGGTGTGGAATTCGTATGCAATGGACCGAGAAAATCACAGTAAAAATGGTTGTGGAGAAAAGCAAAGTCTTTTCGTTAGGCAAGTGCATAAAATGTCATCTATACAAAAAGAAATATCATGTTTGTTTTGCTGCAGTTCCTCTAGCTTTCTCCCTAGAACATACGAATGTGTAGAGCTGGTGTCTCCATGTGGAACCAATTAGAGTTTCCAAGCATAAAATTAAAAGTTCCCTGAAAAAAAGAACATTCATAAAAATAAAGTCCATGATAATATCAGGAATACACAAACAAAGATGCTGTAGCAATATTTCGGTTTGAGTTAGCCAAAACAAAACCGGATATTTCCGGTTTCTTCCAGTCATATCTGGACAGACTGGTGTGGAATTTGTATGCAATGGACCGAGAAAATCACAGTAAAAATGGTTTTGGAGAAAAGCAAAGTCTTTTCGTTAGGCAAGTGCATAAAATGTCATCTATACAAACAGAAATATCATGTTTGTTTGCCAGAGTTCGTCTAGCTTTCTCCCTAGAAAATACGAATGTGTAGAGCTGGTGTCTCCATGTGGAACCAATTAGAGTTTCCAAGCACAAGATTAAATGTTCCCTGATAAAAAACATTCAAAACCATAAAGTCTGTGGATAATATCAGGAATACACAAACACAGAGGCTGTAGCAATATTTCGGATTGAGTTAGCCAAAACACAACCAGATATTTGTGTTTTCATCCAGTCATATCCGGACAAAGTGGTGTGAAATACTTATGCAATGGACCGAGAAAATCACCGTAAAAATGGTTTTGGAGAAAAGCAAAGTCTTTTCGTTAGGCAAGTGCATAAAATTTCATCTATAGAAACAGAAATATCAGGTTTGTTTGCCGCAGTTCCTCTAGCTTTCTCCCTAGAAAATACGAATGTGTAGAGCTGGTCTCTCCATGTGGGACCAATTAGAGTTTTCAAGCACAAAATTAAATGTTCCCTGATAAAAAAAAAAGACAAAACCATAAAGTCTGTGGATAATATCAGGAATACACAAACACTGAGGCTGTAGCAATATCTGGGATTGAGTTAGCCAAAACACAACCAGATATTTCTGGTTTCATCCAGTCATATCTGGACAAACTGGTGTGGAATTCGTATGCAATGGACCGAGAAAATCACAGTAAAAATTGTTTTGGAGTAAAGCAAAGTCTTTTCGGTTGGCAAGTACATAAAATGTCATCTATACAAACAGAAATATCATGTTTGTTTGCCGCAGTTCCTCTAGCTTTCTCCCTGGAAAATAGGAATGTGTAGAGCTGGTGTCTCCATGTGGTACCAATTAGAGTTTCCAAGCACAAAATTAAATGTTCCTTAATAGAAAACATTCAAAAACATAAAGTCAGTGGATAATATCAGGAATACACAAACACAGAAGCTGTAGAAATATCTGGGATTGAGTTAACCAAAAAAAACCGGATATTTCCGGTTTCATCTAGTCATATCCGGACATAGTCCTGTGGAATTCGTATGCAATGGACCGAGAAAATCACAGTAAAAATGGTGTTGGAGAGAAGCAAAGTCTTTTCATTAGGCAAGTGCATAAAGTGTCATCTATACAAACAGAAATATCATGTTTGTTTGCCGCAGTTCCTCTAGCTTTCTCCCTAGAAAATACCAATGTGTAGAGCTGGTGTGTCCATGTGGAACCAATTAGAGTTTCCAAGCACAAGATTAAATGTTCCCTGATAAAAAAACATTCAAAACCATAAAGTCTGTGAATAATATCAGGAATACACAAACACAGAGGCTGTAGCAATATCTGGGATTGAGTTAGACAAAACACAACCAGATATTTCTGGTTTCATCCAGTCATATCCGGACAAACAGGTGTGGAATTCGTATGCAATGGACTGAAAAATCACAGTAAAATGGTTTTGGAGAAAAGCAAAGTCTTTTCGTTATGCAAGTGCATAAAATGTCATCTATACAAACGGAAATATCATGTTTGTTTGCCGCAGTTCCTCTAGCTTTCTCCCTAGAAAATACCAATGTGTAGAGCTGGTGTCTCCATGTGGAACCAATTAGAGTTTCCAAGCACAAAATTAAATGTTCCCTGATAAAAAACATTCAAAACCATAAAGTCTGTGGATAATATCAGGAATACACAAACACAGAGGCTGTAGCAATATCTGGGATTGAGTTAACCAAAAATAAAAACAACGGATATTTCCGGTTTCACCTAGTCATATCTGGACAAACTGGTGTCGAATTCGTATGCAATGGACCGAGAAAATCACAGTAAAAATGGTTTTGGAGAAAAGCAAAGTCTTTTCGTTAGGCAAGTGCATAAAATGTCATCTATACAAACAGAAATATCATGTTTGTTTGCAGCAGATCCTCTAGCTTTCTCCCTAGAAAATACGAATGTGTAGAGCTGGTGTGTCCATGTGGAACCAATTAGTGTTTCCAAGCATAAAATTAAATGTTCCTTGAAAAAAATAACATTCAAAAAAATAATGTCCGTGGATAATATCACGAATACACAAACAAAGAGGCTGTAGCAAATTTTCGGTTTGCGTTAGCCAAAACAAAACGGGATACTTCCGGTTTCATCCAATCATATCTGGACAAACTGGTGTGGAATTGGTATGCAATGGACCGAGAAAATCACAGTAAAAATGGTTTTGGAGAAAAGCAAAGTCTTTTTGTTAGGTAAGTGCATAAAATGTCATCTATACAAACAGAAATATCATGTTTGTTTGCTGCAGTTCCTCTAGCTTTCTCCCCAGAAAATACGAATGCGCAGAGCTGGTGTCTCCATGTGGAACCAATTAGTGATTTATGGTACAAAATTAAATATTCGCCGATAAAAAACATTCAAAAGAATAAAGTCCATCGATAATATCCAGTAAACACAAACACAGAGGCTTTCACAATATTTCAGATTGAGTTAGCAAAAACACATCCCTATATTTCCGGTTTCATCCAGTCATATCCGATCAAACTGTTGTGGAATTCCTATGCAATAGACTGAGAAATCACAGTAAAAATGATTTTGGAGAAAAGCAAAGTCTTTTCGTTAGGCAAGTGCATAAAATGTCATCTATACAAACAGAAATATCATGTTTGTTTGTGGCAGTTCCTCTAGATTTCTCCCTAGAAAATACGAATGTGCAGAGCTGGTGTCTCCATGAGGAACCAATTAGTGTTTCCAAGAACATAATTAAATGTTCCCCGATAAAAAACATTCACAACAATAAAATCCGTGGATAATATCCGGAAAACATGAACACAGAGGCTGTGGCAATATCTGGGATTGAGTTAGCCAAAACAAAACCGGGTATTTCTGGTTTCATCCAGTCATATACGGACAACCTGGTGTGGAATTCGTATGCAATGGACCGAGAAAATCACAGTAAAAATGGTTTTGGAGAAAAGCAAAGTCTTTTCGTTAGGCAAGTGCATAAAATGTCATCTATACAAACAGAAATATCTTGTTTGTTTGCTGCAGTTCCTCTAGCTTTCTCCCTAGAAAATACCAATGTGTAGAGCTGGTGTCTCCATTTGGAACCAATTAGAGTTTCCAAGCACAAAATTAAATGTTCCCTGATAAAAAAAAAACATTCAAAACCATAAAGTCTGTGGATAATATCAGGAATACACAAACACAGAGGCTGTAGCAATATCAGGGATTGAGTTAACCAAAAAAAACCATATATTTCCGGTTACCTCCAGTCATATCCGGACAAAGTGGTGTGGAATTCGTATGCAATGGACCGAGAAAATCACAGTAAAAATGGTGCTGGAGAAAAGCAAAGTCTTTTCGTTAGGCAAGTGCATAAAATGTCATCTATACAAAAAGAAATATCATGTTTGTTTGCCGCAGTTCCTCTAGCTCTCTCCCTAGAACATACGAATGCGTAGAGCTGGTGTCTCCATGTGGAACCAATTAGTGTTTCCAAGCATAAAATTAAATGTTCCCTGACAAAAATAACATTCATAAAAATAAATTCCATGATAATATCAGGAAAACACAAACAAAGATGCTGTAGCAATATTTTGGTTTGAGTTAGCCAAAACAAAACCGGATATTTCCGGTATCTTCCAGTCATATCTGGACAGACTGGTGTGGAATTTGTATGCAATGGACCGAGAAAATCACAGTACAAATGGTGCTGGAGAAAAGGAGTCTTTCTCCCCAGAAAATACGAATGTGGAGAGCTGGTGTCTCCCTGTGGAATCAATTAGTGATTTGTGGTACAAAATTAAATGTTCCATGATAAAACATTCAAAACAATAAAGTCCATCGATAATATCCAGTAAACACAAATACAGAGGCTTTCACAATAATTCGGATTGAGTTAGCCAAAACACAACCGGATATTTCTGGTTTCATCCACTCATATCCGGATAAACTGGTCTGGAATTCCTATGCAATGGACCGAGAATATCACAGTAACAATGGTTTTGGAGAAAAGCAAAGTATTTTCGTTAGGCAAGTGCATAAAATGTCATCTATACAAACAGAAATATCATGTTTGTTTGTGGAAGTTCCTCTAGCTTTCTCCCTAGAAAATACGAATGGGTAGACATGGTGTCTCCATGTGGAACCAATTAGTGTTTCCAAGAACATAATTAAATGTTCCCCGATAAAAAACATTCAAAACAATAAAGTCCGTGGATAATATCCGGAAAACACAAACACAGAGGCAGTAGCAATATCTGGGATTGAGTTGGCCAAAACAAAACCGGGTATTTCCGATTTCATCCAGTCATATACGGACAACCTAGTGTGGAATTCGTATGCAAGGGACCAAGAAAATCACAGTACAAATGGTGCTGGAGAAAAGCAGTCTTTTCGTTAGGCAAGTGCATAAAATGTCACCTATACAAACATAACTATCATGTTTGTCTGCCACAGTTCCTCAAGCTTTCTCCCCAGAAAATACAAATGCGCAGAGCTGGTGTCTCCATGTGGAACCAATTAGTGATTTATGGTACAAAATTAAATGTTCCATGATAAATACATTCAAAACAATATAGTCCATCGATAATATCCAGTAAACACAAACACAGAGGTTTTCACAATAACTGGGATTGAGTTAGCCAAAACACAACCGGATATTTCCGGTTTCATCCAGTCATATCCGGACAAACTGGTGTGGAATTCGTATGCAATGGACCGAGAAAATCACAGTAAAATGGTTTTATAGAAAACTAAAGTCTTTTCGTTAGGCAAGTGCATAAAATGTCATCTATACAAACATAACTATGATGTTTGTTTGCCCCAGTTCCTCTAGCTTTCACCCCAGAAAATACGAATGTGCAGAGCTGGTCTCTCCATGTGGAACTATTTAGTGTTTCCAAGAATATAATTAAATGTTCCCCGATAAAAAACACTCAAAACAATAAAGTCCGTGGATAATATCCGGAAAACACAAACACAGAGGCTGTAGCAATATCTGGGATTGCGTTAGCGAAAAAAAAAAAAACGGGTATTTCCGTTTTCATCCAGTCATATATGGACAATCTGGTGTGGAATTCGTATGCAATGGACCGAGAAAATCACAGTAAATGGTTTTGGAGAAAACTAAAGTCTTTTCGTTAGGCAAGTGCATAAAATGTCATCTATACAAACAGAAATATCATGTTTGTTTGCCCCAGTTTCTCTAGCTTTCTCCCCAGAAAATACGAATGTGCAGAGCTGGTGTCTCCATGTGGAAACAATTAGTGTTTCCAAGAACATAATTAAATGTTCACCGATAAAAATACTCAAAATAATAAAGTCTGTGGATAATATCAAGAAAACACAAACACAGAGGCTGTAGCAATATCTGGGATGGGGTTAGCCAAAACAAAACCGGATATTTCTGCTTTCATCCAGTCATATACGGAAAACCTAGTGTGGAATTCATATGCAATGGACCCAGAAAATCACAGTAAAAATGGTGCTGGAGAAAAGCAAAGTCTTTTCGTTAGGCAAGTGCATAAAATTACATCTATACAAAAAGAAATATCATGTTTGTTTGCCGCAGTTCCTCTAGCTCTCTCCCTAGAACATACGAATGCGTAGAGCTAGTGTCTCCATGTGGAACCAATTAGTGTTTCCAAGCATAAAATTAAATGTTCCCTGACAAAAATAACATTCATAAAAATAAAGTCCATGATAATATCAGGAATACACAAACAAAGATGCTGTAGCAATATTTTGGTTTCAGTTAGCCAAAACAAAACCAGATATTTCCGGTATCTTCCAGTCATATCCGGCCAGACTGGTGTGGAATTCGTAAGCAATGGACGGAGAAAATCACAGTACAAATGGTGCTGGAGAAAAGGAGTCTTTCTCCCCAGAAAATACGAATGTGGAGAGCTGGTGTCTCCCTGTGGTATCAATTAGTGATTTGTGGTACAAAATTAAATGTTCCATGATAAAACATTCAAAACAATAAAGTCCATCGATAATATCCAGTAAACACAAACACAGAGGCTTTCACAATAATTCGGATTGAGTTAGCCAAAACACAACCGGATATTTCTGGTTTCATCCACTCATATCCGGATAAACTGGTCTGGAATTCCTATGCAATGGACCGAGAATATCACAGTAAAAATGGTTTTGGAGAAAAGCAAAGTATTTTCGTTAGGCAAGTGCATAAAAGGTCATCTATACAAACAGAAATATCATGTTTGTTTGTGGCAGTTCCTCTAGCTTTCTCCCTAGAAAATACGAATGGGTAGACCTGGTGTCTCCATGTGGAACCAATCAGTGTTTCCAAGAACATAATTAAATGTTCCCCTATAAAAAACATTCAAAACAATAAAGTCCGTGGATAATATCCGGAAAACACAAACACAGACGCTGTAGCAATATCTGGGATTGAGTTGGCCAAAAAAAAAACGGGTATTTCCGTTTTCATCCAGTCATATACGGACAACCTAGTGTGGAATTCGTATGCAAGGGACCAAGAAAATCACAGTACAAATGGTGCTGGAGAAAAGCAGTCTTTTCGTTAGGCAAGTGCATAAAATGTCACCTATACAAACATAACTATCATGTTTGTCTGCCACAGTTCCTCAAGCTTTCTCCCCAGAAAATACAAATGCGCAGAGCTGGTGTCTCCATGTGGAACCAATTAGTGATTTATGGTACAAAATTAAATGTTCCATGATAAATACCTTCAAAACAATATAGTCCATCAAAAATATCCAGTAAACACAAACACAGAGGTTTTCACAATAACTGGGATTGAGTTAGCCAAAACAAAACCGGATATTTCCGGTTTCATCCAGTCATATCCGGACAAACTGGTGTGGAATTCGTATGCAATGGACCGAGAAAATCACAGTAAAATGGTTTTATAGAAAACTAAAGTCTTTTCGTTAGGCAAGTGCATAAAATGTCATCTATACAAACATAACTATGATGTTTGTTTGCCCCAGTTCCTCTAGCTTTCACCCCAGAAAATACGAATGTGCAGAGCTGGTGTCTCCATGTGGAACTATTTAGTGTTTCCAAGAATATAATTAAATGTTCCCCGATAAAAAACACTCAAAACAATAAAGTCCGTGGATAATATCCGGAAAACACAAACACAGAGGCTGTAGCAATATCTGGGATTGCGTTAGCGAAAAAAAAAAAAAAACGGGTATTTCCGTTTTCATCCAGTCATATATGGACAATCTGGTGTGGAATTCGTATGCAATGGACCGAGAAAATCACAGTAAAATGGTTTTGGAGAAAACTAAAGTCTTTTCGTTAGGCAAGTGCATAAAATGTCATCTATACAAACATAACTACGATGTTTGTTTGCCCCAGTTTCTCTAGCATTCTCCCCAGAAAATACGAATGTGGAGAGCTGGTGTCTCCCTGTGGAATCAATTAGTGATTTGTGGTACAAAATTAAATGTTCCATGATAAAACATTCAGAACCATAAAGTCCATCGATAATATCCAGTAAACACAAACACAGAGGCTTTCACAATAATTCGGATTGAGTTAGCCAAAACACAACCGGATATTTCTGGTTTCATCCACTCATATCCGGATAAACTGGTCTGGAATTCCTATGCAATGGACCGAGAATATCACAGTAAAAATGGTTTTGGAGAAAAGCAAAGTCTTTTTGTTAGGCAAGTGCATAAAAGGTCATCTATACAAACAGAAATATCATGTTTGTTTGTGGAAGTTCCTCTAGCTTTCTCCCTAGAAAATACGAATGCGTAGACCTGGTGTCTCCATGTGGAACCAATCAGTGTTTCCAAGAACATAAGTAAATGTTCCCCTATAAAAAAGATTCAAAACAATAAAGTCCGTGGATAATATCCGGAAAACACAAACACAGAGGCTGTAGCAATATATGGGATTGCGTTAGCGAAAAAAAAAAAAAAAAACGGGTATTTCCGTTTTCATCCAGTCATATATGGACAATCTGGTGTGGAATTCGTATGCAATGGACCGAGAAAATCACAGTAAAATGGTTTTGGAGAAAACTAAAGTCTTCTCGTTAGGCAAGTGCATAAAATGTCATCTATACAAACATAAGTATGATGTTTGTTTGCCCCAGTTTCTCTAGCTTTCTCCCCAGAAAATACGAATGTGCAGAGCTGGTGTCTCCATGTGGAAACAATTAGTGTTTCCAAGAACATAATTAAATGTTCACCGATAAAAATACTCAAAATAATAAAGTCCGTGGATAATATCAAGAAAACACAAACACAGAGGCTGTAGCAATATCTGCGATGGAGTTAGCCAAAACAAAACCGGATATTTCTGCTTTCATCCAGTCATATACGGAAAACCTAGTGTGGAATTCATATGCAATGGACCCAGAAAATCACAGTAAAAATGGTGCTGGAGAAAAGCAAAGTCTTTTTTTTAGGCAAGTGCATAAAATGTCATCTATACAAACATAAATATCATATTTGTTTGCCCCAGTTCCTCTAGCTTTCTCCCCAGAAAATGCAAATGCACAGAGCTCGTGTCTCCATGTGGAACCAATTAGTGATTTATTGTACAAAATTAAATGTTCCCCGATAAAAAACATTCAAAACAATAAAGTCCATCGATAATTTCCAGTAAACACAAACACAGAGGCTTTCAAAATATTTCGGATTGAGTTAACCAAAACAAAACCGGATATTTCCGGTTTCATCCAGTCATATCCGGACAAACTGGTCTGGAATTCCTATGCAATGGACCAAGAAAACCACAGTAAAAATGGTTTTGGAGAAAAGCAAAGTCTTTTCGTCAGGCAAGTGCATAAAATGTCATCTATACAAACAGAAATAGCATGTTTGTTTGCCCCAGTTCCTCTAGCTTTCTCCCCAGAAAATACGAATGTGCAGAGCTGGTGTCTCCATGTGGAACCAATTAGTGATTCTGAGGTACAAAATTAAATGTTCCATGATAAAAACATTCAAAAGTATAAAGTCCATCGATACTATCCAGTAAAAACAAACACAGAGGCTTTCTCAATATTCGGATTGAGTTAGCCAAAACATACAGGATATTTCCGGTTTCATCCAGTCTTCTCCGGACAAACTGGTGTGGAATTCCTATGCAATAGACCGAGAAAATCACAGTAAAAATGGTTTTGAAGAAAAGCAAAGTCTTTTTGTTAGGCAAGTGCATAAAATGTCATCTATACAAACAGAAATATCATGTTTGTTTGTCCCAGTTCCTCTAGCTTTCTCCCCAGAAAATACGAATGCGCAGAGCTGGTGTCTCCATGTGGAACCAATTAGTGATTTATGGTACAAAATTAAATATTCACCGATAAAAAACATTCAAAACAATAAAGTCCATCGATATTATCCAGTAAACACAAACACAGAGGCTTTCACAATATTTTGGATTGAGTTAGCCAAAATCCAAACGGATATTTCCGGTTTCATCCAGTCATATCCGGAAAAAGTGGTGTGGAATTCATATGCAATGGACCGATAAAATCACAGTAAAAATTGTTTTGGAGAAAAGCAATGTCTTTTTGTTAGGCAAGTGCATAAAATGTCATCTATACAAACAGAAATATCATGTTTGTTTGCCCCAGTTCCTCTAGCTTTCTCCCCAGAAAATACAAATGTGCAGAGCTGGTGTCTCCATGTGGAACCAATTAGAGTTTCCAAGAACATAATTAAATGTTCCCAGATAAAAAACATTCAAAACATAAAATCCGTGGATAATATCAGGAATACACAAACACAGAGGCTGTAGCAATATCTGGGATTGAGTTAGCCAAAAAAACCGGATAATTCCGGTTTCATCCAGTCATACATGGACAACCTGGTGTAGAATTCATATGCAATGGACCGAGAAAATCACAGGAAAAATGGTTTTGCAGAAAAGCAAAGTCTTTTCGTTAGGCAAGTGCATACAATGTCATCTATACACACATAAATATCATGTTTGTTTGCCCAGTTCCTCAAGCTTTCTCCCCAGAAAATACGAATGTGCAGAGCTGGTGTCTCCATGTGGAACCAATTAGTGATTCTATGAAACAAAATTAAATGTTGCATGATAAAAACATTCAAAACAATAAAGTCCATCGATAATATCCAGTAAACACAAACACAGAGGCTTTCACAATATTTCGGATTGAGTTAGCCAAAACACAACAGGATATTTCCTGTTTCATCCAGTCTAATCCGGATAAACTGGTGTGGAATTGCTTTGTAATAGACCGAGAAAATCACAGTAAAAATGGTTTTGGAGAAAACTAACGTCTTTTCGTTAGGCAAGTGTATAAAATGTCATCTATACAAACAGAAATATCATGTTTGTTTCTCGCAGTTCCTCTAGCTTTCTCCCTGGAAAATACGAATGTGTAGAGCTGGTGTCTCCATGCGGAACCAATTAGTGTTTCCAAGAACATAAATAAATGTTCACCGATAAAAAACATTCAAAAAAATAAAGTCCATGGATAATATCAGGAATACACAAACACAGAGGCAGTAGCAATATCTGGGATTGAGTTAGCCAAAACAAAACCAGATATTTCCGGTTTCATCCAGTCATATACGGACGACCTGGTGTGGAATTCGTATGCAATGGACCGAGAAAATCACAGTAAAAATGGATTTGGAGAAAAGCAAAGTCTTTTCGTTAGGCAAGTGCATAAAATGTCATCTATACAAACATAACTATTATGTTTTTTTGCTCCAGTTCCTCTAGCTTTCTCCCCAGAAAATACGAATGTGTAGAGTTGGTGTTTCCATGTGGAACCAATTAGTGATTCTACGGTACAAAATTAAATGTTCCATGATAAAAACATTCAAAACAATAAAGTCAATCGATAATATGCAGTAAATGCAAACACAGAGGCTGTAGCAATATCTGGGGTTGAGTTAGGCAAAACAAAACTGGATATTTCCGGTTTCATCCAGTCATATACGGACAACCTGGTGTGGAGTTCGTATGCAATGCACCGAGAAAATCACAGTAAAAATGGTTTTGGAGACAAGCAAAGTCTTTTCGTCAGGTAAGTGCATAAAATGTCATCTATACAAACAGAAATATCATGTTTGTTTGCCCCAGCTCCTTGAGCTTTCTCCCCAGAAAATAGGAATGTGTAGAGGTGGCCTCCCATGTGGAACCAATTTGTGATTCTACGGTAAAAAATTAAATGTTCCGTGATAAAAACATTCAAAAGAATAAAGTCCATCGATACTATCCAGTAAACACAAACACAGAGGCTTTCTCAATATTTCGGATTGAGTTAGCCAAAACACAACCGGATATTTCCGGTTTCATCCAGTCTTCTCCGGACGAACTGGTCTGGAATTCCTATGCAATAGACCGAGAAAATCACAGTAAAAATGGTTTTGGAGAAAAGTAAAGTCTTTTCGTTAGGTAAGTGCATAAAATGTCATCTATACAAACATAAATATCATATTTGTTTGCCGCAGGTCCTCTAGCTTTCTCCCCAGAAAATACGAATGTGCAGAGTAGGTGTAACCATATGGAACCAATTAGTGTTTCCAAGAACATAATTAAATGTTCCCCGATAAAAAAATTCAAAACAATAAAGTCCGTGGATAATATCAGGAATACACAAACACAGAGGCTGTAGAAATATGTGGGATTGAGTTAGGCAAAAAACCCGATATTTCCGGTTTCATCCAGTCATATACGGACGACCTGGTGTGGAATTCATATGCAATGGACCGAGAAAATCACAGTAAAAATGGTTTTGCAGAAAGGCAAAGTCTTTTCGTTAGGAAAGTGCATAAAATGTCATCTATAGAAACAGAAATATCATGTTTGTTTGCCCCAGTTCCTCTAGCTTTCTCCCCAGAAAATACGAATATGCAGAGCTCGTGTCTCCATGTGGAACCAATTAGTGATTCTATGGTACAAAATTAAATTTTCCATGATAAAAACATTCAAAACAATAAAGTCCATCGATAATATCCAGTAAACACAAACACAGAGTTTTTCACAATATTTCGGATTGAGTTAGACAAAACAGAATGGGATATTTCCGGTTTCATCCAGTCATATCCGGACAACCTGGTGTGGAATTCCTGTGCAATAGACCGAGAAAATCACAGTAAAAATGGTTTTGGAGAAAAGCAAAGTCTTTTCGTTCGGCAAGTGCATAAAATGTCATCTATACAAACAGAAATATCATGTTTGTTTGTCACAGTTCCTCTAGTTTTCTCACTAGAAAATACGAATGTGTAGAACTGGTGTCTCCATGTGGAACCAATTAGTGTTTCCAAGAACATAATTAAATGTTCCCCGATAAAAAACATTCAAAACAATAAAGTCCGTTGATAATATCCGGAAAAGAAACACAGAGGCTGTAGCAATATCTGGGATTGAGTTAGGCAAAAAAAAAATCCAGATATTTCTGGTTTCATCCAGTCATATCCGGACAACCTGGTGTGGAATTCGTATGCAATGGACTGAGAAAATCACAGTAAAAATGGTTTTGGAGAAAAGCAAAGTCTTTTCGTTAGGCAAGTGCATAAAATGTCATCTATACAAACAGAAATCTCATCTTTGTTTGCCTCAGTTCTTCTAGCTTTCTCCCTAGAAAATACCAATGTGTAGAGCTGGTGTCTCCATGTGGAACCAATTAGTGTTTCCAAGCATAAAATTAAATGTTCCCTGAAAAAATAACATTCAAAATTAAAGTCCATGGATAATATCAGGAATACACAAACACAGAAGCTGTAGCAATATTTTGGTTTGAGTTAGCCAAAACAAAACCGGATATTTCCGGTTTCATCCAGTCATATCCGGACAAACTGGTCTGGAATTCCTATGCAATGGACCAAGAAAACCACAGTAAAAATGGTTTTGGAGAAAAGCAAAGTCTTTTTGTCAGGCAAGTGCATAAAATGTCATCTATACAAACAGAAATATCATGTTTGTTTGCCCCAGTTCCTCTAGCTTTCTCCCCAGAAAATACGAATGTGCAGAGCTGGTGTCTCCATGTGGAACCAATTAGTGATTCTGCGGTATAAAATTAAATGTTCCATGATAAAAACATTCAAAAGTATAAAGTCCATCGATACTATCCAGTAAAAACAAACACAGAGGCTTTCTCAATATTCGGATTGAGTTAGCCAAAACATACAGGATATTTCCGGTTTCATCCAGTCTTCTCCGGACAAACTGGTGTGGAATTCCTATGCAATAGACCGAGAAAATCACAGTAAAAATGGTTTTGAAGAAAAGCAAAGTCTTTTTGTTAGGCAAGTGCATAAAATGTCATCTATACAAACAGAAATATCATGTTTGTTTGTCCCAGTTCCTCTAGCTTTCTCCCCAGAAAATACGAATGCGCAGAGCTGGTGTCTCCATGTGGAACCAATTAGTGATTTATGGTACAAAATTAAATATTCACCGATAAAAAACATTCAAAACAATAAAGTCCATCGATATTATCCAGTAAACACAAACACAGAGGCTTTCACAATATTTTGGATTGAGTTAGCCAAAATCCAAACGGATATTTCCGGTTTCATCCAGTCATATCCGGAAAAAGTGGTGTGGAATTCATATGCAATGGACCGATAAAATCACAGTAAAAATTGTTTTGGAGAAAAGCAATGTCTTTTTGTTAGGCAAGTGCATAAAATGTCATCTATACAAACAGAAATATCATGTTTGTTTGCCCCAGTTCCTCTAGCTTTCTCCCCAGAAAATACAAATGTGCAGAGCTGGTGTCTCCATGTGGAACCAATTAGAGTTTCCAAGAACATAATTAAATGTTCCCAGATAAAAAACATTCAAAACATAAAATCCGTGGATAATATCAGGAATACACAAACACAGAGGCTGTAGCAATATCTGGGATTGAGTTAGCCAAAAAAACCGGATAATTCCGGTTTCATCCAGTCATACATGGACAACCTGGTGTAGAATTCATATGCAATGGACCGAGAAAAGCACAGGAAAAATGGTTTTGCAGAAAAGCAAAGTCTTTTCGTTAGGCAAGTGCATACAATGTCATCTATACACACATAAATATCATGTTTGTTTGCCCAGTTCCTCAAGCTTTCTCCCCAGAAAATACGAATGTGCAGAGCTGGTGTCTCCATGTGGAACCAATTAGTGATTCTATGAAACAAAATTAAATGTTGCATGATAAAAACATTCAAAACAATAAAGTCCATCGATAATATCCAGTAAACACAAACACAGAGGCTTTCACAATATTTCGGATTGAGTTAGCCAAAACACAACAGGATATTTCCTGTTTCATCCAGTCTAATCCGGACAAACTGGTGTGGAATTGCTTTGTAATAGACCGAGAAAATCACACTAAAAATGGTTTTGGAGAAAACTAAAGTCTTTTCGTTAGGCAAGTGTATAAAATGTCATCTATACAAACAGAAATATCATGTTTGTTTCTCGCAGTTCCTCTAGCTTTCTCCCTGGAAAATACGAATGTGTAGAGCTGGTGTCTCCATGCGGAACCAATTAGTGTTTCCAAGAACATAAATAAATGTTCACCGATAAAAAACATTCAAAAAAATAAAGTCCATGGATAATATCAGGAATACACAAACACAGAGGCAGTAGCAATATCTGGGATTGAGTTAGCCAAAACAAAACCAGATATTTCCGGTTTCATCCAGTCATATACGGACGACCTGGTGTGGAATTCGTATGCAATGGACCGAGAAAATCACAGTAAAAATGGATTTGGAGAAAAGCAAAGTCTTTTCGTTAGGCAAGTGCATAAAATGTCATCTATACAAACATAACTATTATGTTTTTTTGCTCCAGTTCCTCTAGCTTTCTCCCCAGAAAATACGAATGTGTAGAGTTGGTGTTTCCATGTGGAACCAATTAGTGATTCTACGGTACAAAATTAAATGTTCCATGATAAAAACATTCAAAACAATAAAGTCAATCGATAATATGCAGTAAACGCAAACACAGAGGCTGTAGCAATATCTGGGGTTGAGTTAGGCAAAACAAAACTGGATATTTCCGGTTTCATCCAGTCATATACGGACAACCTGGTGTGGAGTTCGTATGCAATGCACCGAGAAAATCACAGTAAAAATGGTTTGGAGACAAGCAAAGTCTTTTCGTCAGGTAAGTGCATAAAATGTCATCTATACAAACAGAAATATCATGTTTGTTTGCCCCAGCTCCTTGAGCTTTCTCCCCAGAAAATAGGAATGTGTAGAGGTGGCCTCCCATGTGGAACCAATTTGTGATTCTACGGTAAAAAATTAAATGTTCCGTGATAAAAACATTCAAAAGAATAAAGTCCATCGATACTATCCAGTAAACACAAACACAGAGGCTTTCTCAATATTTCGGATTGAGTTAGCCAAAACACAACTGGATATTTCCGGTTTCATCCAGTCTTCTCCGGACGAACTGGTCTGGAATTCCTATGCAATAGACCGAGAAAATCACAGTAAAAATGGTTTTGGAGAAAAGTAAAGTCTTTTCGTTAGGTAAGTGCATAAAATGTCATCTATACAAACATAAATATCATATTTGTTTGCCGCAGGTCCTCTAGCTTTCTCCCCAGAAAATACGAATGTGCAGAGTAGGTGTAACCATATGGAACCAATTAGTGTTTCCAAGAACATAATTAAATGTTCCCCGATAAAAAAATTCAAAACAATAAAGTCCGTGGATAATATCAGGAATACACAAACACAGAGGCTGTAGAAATATGTGGGATTGAGTTAGGCAAAAAACCCGATATTTCCGGTTTCATCCAGTCATATACGGACGACCTGGTGTGGAATTCATATGCAATGGACCGAGAAAATCACAGTAAAAATGGTTTTGCAGAAAGGCAAAGTCTTTTCGTTAGGAAAGTGCATAAAATGTCATCTATAGAAACAGAAATATCATGTTTGTTTGCCCCAGTTCCTCTAGCTTTCTCCCCAGAAAATACGAATATGCAGAGCTCGTGTCTCCATGTGGAACCAATTAGTGATTCTATGGTACAAAATTAAATTTTCCATGATAAAAACATTCAAAACAATAAAGTCCATCGATAATATCCAGTAAACACAAACACAGAGTTTTTCACAATATTTCGGATTGAGTTAGACAAAACAGAATGGGATATTTCCGGTTTCATCCAGTCATATCCGGACAACCTGGTGTGGAATTCCTGTGCAATAGACCGAGTAAATCACAGTAAAAATGGTTTTGGAGAAAAGCAAAGTCTTTTCGTTCGGCAAGTGCATAAAATGTCATCTATACAAACAGAAATATCATGTTTGTTTGTCACAGTTCCTCTAGTTTTCTCACTAGAAAATACGAATGTGTAGAACTGGTGTCTCCATGTGGAACCAATTAGTGTTTCCAAGAACATAATTAAATGTTCCCCGATAAAAAACATTCAAAACAATAAAGTCCGTGGATAATATCCGGAAAAGAAACACAGAGGCTGTAGCAATATCTGGGATTGAGTTAGGCAAAAAAAAAATCCAGATATTTCTGGTTTCATCCAGTCATATCCGGACAACCTGGTGTGGAATTCGTATGCAATGGACTGAGAAAATCACAGTAAAAATGGTTTTGGAGAAAAGCAAAGTCTTTTCGTTAGGCAAGTGCATAAAATGTCATCTATACAAACAGAAATATCATGTTTGTTTGCCGCAGTTCCTCTAGCTTTCTCCCTACAACATACAAATGTGTAGAGCTGGTGTCTCCATGTGGAACCAATTAGTGTTTCCAAGCATAAAATTAAATGTTCCCTGAAAAAATAACATTCATAAAAATAAAGTCCATGATAATATCAGGAATACACAAACAAAGATGCTATAGCAATATTTCGGTTTGAGTTAGCCAAAACAAAACCGGATATTTCCGGTTTCATCCAGTCATATCCGGACAGACTGGTGTGGAATTCGTATGCAATGGACCGAGAAAATCACAGTAAAAATGGTTTTGGAGAAAAGCAAAGTCTTTTTGTCAGGCAAGTGCATAAAATGTCATCTATACAAACAGAAATATCATGTTTGTTTGCCACAGTTCCTCTAGCTTTCTCGCTAGAAAATACGAATGTGTAGAGCTGGTCTCTCCATGTGGGACCAATTAGAGTTTTCAAGCACAAAATTAAATGTTCCCTGATAAAAAAAAAACAAAACCATAAAATCTGTGGATAATATCAGGAATACACAAACACAGAGGCTGTAGCAATATCTGGGATTGTGTTAGCCAAAACACAACCAGATATTTATGGTTTCATCCAGTCATATCCGGACAAACTGGTGTGGAATTCCTATGCAATGGACCGAGAAAATCACAGTAAAAATGGTTTTGGAGAAAAGCAAAGTCTTTTCGTTAGGCAAGTACATAAAATGTCATCTATACAAACAGAAATATCATGTTTGTTTGCCCCAGTTCCTCTAGCTTTCTCCCCAGAAAATACGAATATGCAGAGCTCGTGTCTCCATGTGGAACCAATTAGTGATTCTATGGTACAAAATTAAATTTTCCATGATAAAAACATTCAAAACAATAAAGTCCATCGATAATATCCAGTAAACACAAACACAGAGTTTTTCACAATATTTCGGATTGAGTTAGACAAAACAGAATGGGATATTTCCGGTTTCATCCAGTCATATCCGGACAACCTGGTGTGGAATTCCTGTGCAATAGACCGAGAAAATCACAGTAAAAATGGTTTTGGAGAAAAGCAAAGTCTTTTCGTTCGGCAAGTGCATAAAATGTCATCTATACAAACAGAAATATCATGTTTGTTTGTCACAGTTCCTCTAGTTTTCTCACTAGAAAATACGAATGTGTAGAACTGGTGTCTCCATGTGGAACCAATTAGTGTTTCCAAGAACATAATTAAATGTTCCCCGATAAAAAACATTCAAAACAATAAAGTCCGTGGATAATATCCGGAAAAGAAACACAGAGGCTGTAGCAATATCTGGGATTGAGTTAGGCAAAAAAAAAATCCAGATATTTCTGGTTTCATCCAGTCATATCCGGACAACCTGGTGTGGAATTCGTATGCAATGGACTGAGAAAATCACAGTAAAAATGGTTTTGGAGAAAAGCAAAGTCTTTTCGTTAGGCAAGTGCATAAAATGTCATCTATACAAACAGAAATATCATGTTTGTTTGCCGCAGTTCCTCTAGCTTTCTCCCTACAACATACAAATGTGTAGAGCTGGTGTCTCCATGTGGAACCAATTAGTGTTTCCAAGCATAAAATTAAATGTTCCCTGAAAAAATAACATTCATAAAAATAAAGTCCATGATAATATCAGGAATACACAAACAAAGATACTATAGCAATATTTCGGTTTGAGTTAGCCAAAACAAAACCGGATATTTCCGGTTTCATCCAGTCATATCCGGACAGACTGGTGTGGAATTCGTATGCAATGGACCGAGAAAATCACAGTAAAAATGGTTTTGGAGAAAAGCAAATTCTTTTTGTCAGGCAAGTGCATAAAATGTCATCTATACAAACAGAAATATCATGTTTGTTTGCCACAGTTCCTCTAGCTTTCTCGCTAGAAAATACGAATGTGTAGAGCTGGTCTCTCCATGTGGGACCAATTAGAGTTTTCAAGCTCAAAATTAAATGTTCCCTGATAAAAAAAAAAACAAAACCATAAAATCTGTGGATAATATCAGGAATACACAAACACAGAGGCTGTAGCAATATCTGGGATTGTGTTAGCCAAAACACAACCAGATATTTCTGGTTTCATCCAGTCATATCCGGACAAACTGGTGTGGAATTCCTATGCAATGGACCGAGAAAATCACAGTAAAAATGGTTTTGGAGAAAAGCAAAGTCTTTTCGTTAGGCAAGTACATAAAATGTCATCTATACAAACAGAAATATCATGTTTGTTTGCCACAGTTCCTCTAGCTTTCTCCCCAGAAAATACGAATATGCAGAGCTCGTGTCTCCATGTGGAACCAATTAGTGATTCTATGGTACAAAATTAAATTTTCCATGATAAAAACATTCAAAACAATAAAGTCCATCGATAATATCCAGTAAACACAAACACAGAGTTTTTCACAATATTTCGGATTGAGTTAGACAAAACAGAATGGGATATTTCCGGTTTCATCCAGTCATATCCGGACAACCTGGTGTGGAATTCCTGTGCAATAGACCGAGAAAATCACAGTAAAAATGGTTTTGGAGAAAAGCAAAGTCTTTTCGTTCGGCAAGTGCATAAAATGTCATCTATACAAACAGAAATATCATGTTTGTTTGTCACAGTTCCTCTAGTTTTCTCACTAGAAAATACGAATGTGTAGAACTGGTGTCTCCATGTGGAACCAATTAGTGTTTCCAAGAACATAATTAAATGTTCCCCGATAAAAAACATTCAAAACAATAAAGTCCGTGGATAATATCCGGAAAAGAAACACAGAGGCTGTAGCAATATCAGGGATTGAGTTAGGCAAAAAAAAAATCCAGATATTTCTGGTTTCATCCAGTCATATCCGGACAACCTGGTGTGGAATTCGTATGCAATGGACTGAGAAAATCACAGTAAAAATGGTTTTGGAGAAAAGCAAAGTCTTTTCGTTAGGCAAGTGCATAAAATGTCATCTATACAAACAGAAATATCATGTTTGTTTGCCGCAGTTCCTCTAGCTTTCTCCCTACAACATACAAATGTGTAGAGCTGGTGTCTCCATGTGGAACCAATTAGTGTTTCCAAGCATAAAATTAAATGTTCCCTGAAAAAATAACATTCATAAAAATAAAGTCCATGATAATATCAGGAATACACAAACAAAGATGCTATAGCAATATTTCGGTTTGAGTTAGCCAAAACAAAACCGGATATTTCCGGTTTCATCCAGTCATATCCGGACAGACTGGTGTGGAATTCGTATGCAATGGACCGAGAAAATCACAGTAAAAATGGTTTTGGAGAAAAGCAAAGTCTTTTCGTTAGGCAAGTACATAAAATGTCATCTATACAAACAGAAATATCATGTTTGTTTGCCACAGTTCCTCTAGCTTTCTCCCTAGAAAATACGAATGTGTAGAGCTGGTGTCTGCATGTGGGACCAATTAGAGTTTCCAAGCACAAAATTAAATGTTCCCTGATAAAAAACATTCAAAACCATAAAGTCTGTTTATTAATATCAAGAATACACAAACACAGAGGCTGTAGCAATATTTCGGTTTGAGTTAGCCAAAACAAAACCGGATATTTCCGGTTACATCCAGTCATATCCGGACAAAGTGGTGTGGAATTCGTATGCAATGGACCGAGAAAATCACAGTAAAAATGGTTTTGGAAAAAGAAAAGTCTTTTTGTTAGGCAAGTGCACAAAATGTCATCTATACCAACAGAAATATCATGTTTGTTTGCCGCAGTTCCTCTAGCTTTCTCCCTACAACATACGAATGTGTAGAGCTGGTGTCTCCATGTGGAACCAATTAGTGTTTCCAAGCATAAAATTAAATGTTCCCTGAAAAAAATAACATTCATAAAAATAAAGTCCATGATAATATCAGGAATACACAAACACAGAGGCTGTAGCAATATGTCGGTTTGAGTTACCCAAAACAAAACCGGATATTTCCGGTTTCATCCAGTCATATCCGGACAGACTGGTGTGGAATTCGTATGCAATGGACCGAGAAAATCACAGGAAAAATGGTTTTGGAGAAAAGCAAAGTCTTTTCGTTAGGCAAGTGCATAAAATGTCATCTATACAAACATAACTATTATGTTTTTTTGCTCCAGTTCCTCTAGCTTTCTCCCCAGAAAATACGAATGTGTAGAGTTGGTGTTTCCATGTGCAACCAATTAGTGATTCTACGGTACAAAATTAAATGTTCCATGATAAAAACATTCAAAACAATAAAGTCAATCGATAATATGCAGTAAACACAAACACAGAGGCTGTAGCAATATCTGGGGTTGAGTTAGGCAAAACAAAACTGGATATTTCCGGTTTCACCCAGTCATACACGGACAACCTGGTGTGGAGTTCGTATGTAATGCACCGAGAAAATCACAGTAAAAATGGTTTTGGAGACAAGCAAAGTCTTTTCGTTAGGCAAGTGCATAAAATGTCATCTATACAAACAGAAATATCATGTTTGTTTGCCCCAGCTCCTTGAGCTTTCTCCCCAGAAAATAGGAATGTGTAGAGGTGGCATCTCCATGTGGAAAAATTTGTGATTCTACGGTACAAAATTAAATGTTCCGTGATAAAAACATTCAAAAGAATAAAGTCCATCGATACTATCCAGTAAACACAAACACAGAGGCTTTCTCAATATTTCAGATTGAGTTAGCCAAAACACAACCGGATATTTCCAGTTTCATCCAGTCTTCTCCGGACGAACTGGTCTGGAATTCCTATGCAATAGACCGAGAAAATCACAGTCAAAATGGTTTTGGAGAAAAACAAAGTCTTTTCGTCAGGTAAGTGCATAAAATGTCATCTATACAAACATAAATATCATATTTGTTTGCCGCAGGTCCTCTAGCTTTCTCCCCAGAAAATACGAATGTGCAGAGTAGGTGTAACCATATGGAACCAATTAGTGTTTCCAAGAACATAATTAAATGTTCCCCGATAAAAAAAATTCAAAACAATAAAGTCCGTGGATAATATCAGGAATACACAAACACAGAGGCTGTAGAAATATGTGGGATTGAGTTAGGCAAAAAACCCGATATTTCCGGTTTCATCCAGTCATATACGGACAACCTGGTGTGGAATTCATATGCAATGGACCGAGAAAATCACAGTAAAAATGGTTTTGCAGAAAGGCAAAGTCTTTTCGTTAGGAAAGTGCATAAAATGTCATCTATAGAAACAGAAATATCATGTTTGTTTGCCCCAGTTCCTCTAGTTTTCTCCCCAGAAAATACGAATATGCAGAGCTCGTGTCTCCATGTGGAACCAATTAGTGATTCTATGGTACAAAATTAAATTTTCCATGATAAAAACATTCAAAACAATAAAGTCCATCGATAATATCCAGTAAACACAAACACAGAGTTTTTCACAATATTTCGGATTGAGTTAGACAAAACAGAATGGGATATTTCCGGTTTCATCCAGTCATATCCGGACAACCTGGTGTGGAATTCCTGTGCAATAGACCGAGTAAATCACAGTAAAAATGGTTTTGGAGAAAAGCAAAGTCTTTTCGTTCGGCAAGTGCATAAAATGTCATCTATACAAACAGAAATATCATGTTTGTTTGTCACAGTTCCTCTAGTTTTCTCACTAGAAAATACGAATGTGTAGAACTGGTGTCTCCATGTGGAACCAATTAGTGTTTCCAAGAACATAATTAAATGTTCCCCGAAAAAAAACATTCAAAACAATAAAGTCCGTGGATAATATCCGGAAAAGAAACACAGAGGCCGTAGCAATATCTGGGATTGAGTTAGGCAAAAAAAAAAATCCAGATATTTCTGGTTTCATCCAGTCATATCCGGACAACCTGGTGTGGAATTCGTATGCAATGGACTGAGAAAATCACAGTAAAAATGGTTTTGGAGAAAAGCAAAGTCTTTTCGTTAGGCAAGTGCATAAAATGTCATCTATACAAACAGAAATCTCATCTTTGTTTGCCTCAGTTCTTCTAGCTTTCTCTCTAGAAAATACCAATGTGTAGAGCTGGTGTCTCCATGTGGAACCAATTAGTGTTTCCAAGCATAAAATTAAATGTTCCCTGAAAAAATAACATTCAAAATTAAAGTCCATGGATAATATCAGGAATACACAAACACAGAAGCTGTAGCAATATTTTGGTTTGAGTTAGCCAAAACAAAACCGGATATTTCCGGTTTCATCCAGTCATATCCGGACAAACTGGTCTGGAATTCCTATGCAATGGACCGAGAAAACCACAGTAAAAATGGTTTTGGAGAAAAGCAAAGTCTTTTCGTCAGGCAAGTGCATAAAATGTCATCTATACAAACAGAAATATCATGTTTGTTTGCCACAGTTCCTCTAGCTTTCTCCCTAGAAAATACGAATGTGTAGAGCTGGTGATTCCATGTGGGACCAATTAGAGTTTCCAAGCACAAGATTAAATGTTCCCTGATAAAAAACATTGAAAACCATAAAGTCTGTGGATAATATCAGGAATACACAAACACAGAGGCTGTAGCAATATCAGGGATTGAGTTAACCAAAAAAAAAACCGTATATTTCCGGTTTCATCCAGTCATATCTGGACAAACGGGTGTGGAATTCATATGCAATGGACCGAGAAAATCACAGTAAAATGGTTTTGGAGAAAAGCAAAGTCTTTTCGTTAGGCAAGTGCATAAAATGTCATCTATACAAACAGAAATATCATGTTTGTTTGCCGCAGTTCCTCTAGCTTTCTCCCTACAACATACAAATGTGTAGAGCTGGTGTCTCCATGTGGAACCAATTAGTGTTTCCAAGCATAAAATTAAATGTTCCCTGAAAAAAATAACATTCATAAAAATAAAGTCCATGATAATATCAGGAATACACAAACAAAGATGCTATAGCAATATTTCGGTTTGAGTTAGCCAAAACAAAACCGGATATTTCCGGTTTCATCCAGTCATATCCGGACAGACTGGTGTGGAATTCGTATGCAATGGACCGAGAAAATCACAGTAAAAATGGTTTTGGAGAAAAGCAAAGTCTTTTTGTCAGGCAAGTGCATAAAATGTCATCTATACAAACAGAAATATCATGTTTGTTTGCCACAGTTCCTCTAGCTTTCTCGCTAGAAAATACGAATGTGTAGAGCTGGTCTCTCCATGTGGGACCAATTAGAGTTTTCAAGCACAAAATTAAATGTTCCCTGAAAAAAAAAAAACAAAACCATAAAATCTGTAGATAATATCAGGAATACACAAACACTGAGGCTGTAGCAATATCTGGGATTGAGTTAGCCAAAACACAACCAGATATTTCTGGTTTCATCCAGTCATATCCGGACAAACTGGTGTGGAATTCCTATGCAATGGACCGAGAAAATCACAGTAAAAATGGTTTTGGAGAAAAGCAAAGTCTTTTCGTTAGGCAAGTACATAAAATGTCATCTATACAAACAGAAATATCATGTTTGTTTGCCGCAGTTCCTCTAGCTTTCTCCCTAGAAAATACGAATGTGTAGAGCTGGTGTCTGCATGTGGGACCAATTAGAGTTTCCAAGCACAAAATTAAATGTTCCCTGATAAAAAACATTCAAAACCATAAAGTCTGTTTATTAATATCAAGAATACACAAACACAGAGGCTGTAGCAATATTTCGGTTTGAGTTAGCCAAAACAAAACCGGATATTTCCGGTTTCATCCAGTCATATCCGGACAAACTGGTGTGGAATTCGTATGCAATGGACCGAGAAAATCACAGTAACAATGGTTTTGGAAAAAGAAAAGTCTTTTCGTTAGGCAAGTGCACAAAATGTCATCTATACCAACAGAAATATCATGTTTGTTTGCCGCAGTTCCTCTAGCTTTCTCCCTACAACATACGAATGTGCAGAGCTGGTGTCTCCATGTGGAACCAATTAGTGTTTCCAAGCATAAAATTAAATGTTCCCTGAAAAAAATAACATTCATAAAAATAAAGTCCATGATAATATCAGGAATACACAAACACAGAGGCTGTAGCAATATTTCGGTTTGAGTTACCCAAAACAAAACCGGATATTTCCGGTTTCATCCAGTCATATCCGGACAGACTGGTGTGGAATTCGTATGCAATGGACCGAGAAAATCACAGTAAAAATGGTTTGGAGAAAAGCAAAGTCTTTTCGTTAGGCAAGTGCATAAAATGTCATCTATACAAACATAACTATTATGTTTTTTTGCTCCAGTTCCTCTAGCTTTCTCCCCAGAAAATACGAATGTGTAGAGTTGGTGTTTCCATGTGCAACCAATTAGTGATTCTACGGTACAAAATTAAATGTTCCATGATAAAAACATTCAAAACAATAAAGTCAATCGATAATATGCAGTAAACACAAACACAGAGGCTGTAGCAATATCTGGGGTTGAGTTAGGCAAAACAAAACTGGATATTTCCGGTTTCATCCAGTCATATACGGACAACCTGTGTGGAGTTCGTATGCAATGCACCGAGAAAATCACAGTAAAAATGGTTTTGGAGACAAGCAAAGTCTTTTCGTTAGGCAAGTGCATAAAATGTCATCTATACAAACAGAAATATCATGTTTGTTTGCCCCAGCTCCTTGAGCTTTCTCCCCAGAAAATAGGAATGTGTAGAGGTGGCATCTCCATGTGGAACCAATTTGTGATTCTACGGTACAAAATTAAATGTTCCGTGATAAAAACATTCAAAAGAATAAAGTCCATCGATACTATCCAGTAAACACAAACACAGAGGCTTTCTCAATATTTCGGATTGAGTTAGCCAAAACACAACCGGATATTTCCGGTTTCATCCAGTCTTCTCCGGATGAACTGGTCTGGAATTCCTATGCAATAGACCGAGAAAATCACAGTAAAAATGGTTTTGGAGAAAAGCAAAGTCTTTTCGTCAGGTAAGTGCATAAAATGTCATCTATACAAACATAAATATCATATTTGTTTGCCGCAGGTCCTCTAGCTTTCTCCCCAGAAAATATGAATGTGCAGAGTAGGTGTAACCATATGGAACCAATTAGTGTTTCCAAGAACATAATTAAATGTTCCCCGATAAAAAAAATTCAAAACAATAAAGTCCGTGGATAATATCAGGAATACACAAACACAGAGGCTGTAGAAATATGTGGGATTGAGTTAGGCAAAAAACCCGATATTTCCGGTTTCATCCAGTCATATACGGACGACCTGGTGTGGAATTCATATGCAATGGACCGAGAAAATCACAGTAAAAATGGTTTTGCAGAAAGGCAAAGTCTTTTCGTTAGGAAAGTGCATAAAATGTCATCTATAGAAACAGAAATATCATGTTTGTTTGCCCCAGTTCCTCTAGCTTTCTCCCCAGAAAATACAAATATGCAGAGCTCGTGTCTCCATGTGGAACCAATTAGTGATTC
Organism: Lepus oiostolus; assembly: GCA_036325905.1. Taxonomy (NCBI): domain Eukaryota; kingdom Metazoa; phylum Chordata; class Mammalia; order Lagomorpha; family Leporidae; genus Lepus; species Lepus oiostolus. The sequence continues at coordinate 46,621,245 of CM070795.1, forward strand.
TATGGTACAAAATTAAATTTTCCATGATAAAAACATTCAAAACAATAAAGTCCATCGATAATATCCAGTAAACACAAACACAGAGTTTTTCACAATATTTCGGATTGAGTTAGACAAAACAGAATGGGATATTTCCGGTTTCATCCAGTCATATCCGGACAACCTGGTGTGGAATTCCTGTGCAATAGACCGAGTAAATCACAGTAAAAATGGTTTTGGAGAAAAGCAAAGTCTTTTCGTTCGGCAAGTGCATAAAATGTCATCTATACAAACAGAAATATCATGTTTGTTTGTCACAGTTCCTCTAGTTTTCTCACTAGAAAATACGAATGTGTAGAACTGGTGTCTCCATGTGGAACCAATTAGTGTTTCCAAGAACATAATTAAATGTTCCCCGAAAAAAAACATTCAAAACAATAAAGTCCGTGGATAATATCCGGGAAAGAAACACAGAGGCCGTAGCAATATCTGGGATTGAGTTAGGCAAAAAAAAAAAAAATCCAGATATTTCTGGTTTCATCCAGTCATATCCGGACAACCTGGTGTGGAATTCGTATGCAATGGACTGAGAAAATCACAGTAAAAATGGTTTTGGAGAAAAGCAAAGTCTTTTCGTTAGGCAAGTGCATAAAATGTCATCTATACAAACAGAAATCTCATCTTTGTTTGCCTCAGTTCTTCTAGCTTTCTCCCTAGAAAATACCAATGTGTAGAGCTGGTGTCTCCATGTGGAACCAATTAGTGTTTCCAAGCATAAAATTAAATGTTCCCTGAAAAAATAACATTCAAAATTAAAGTCCATGGATAATATCAGGAATACACAAACACAGAAGCTGTAGCAATATTTTGGTTTGAGTTAGCCAAAACAAAACCGGATATTTCCGGTTTCATCCAGTCATATCCGGACAAACTGGTCTGGAATTCCTATGCAATGGACCAAGAAAACCACAGTAAAAATGGTTTTGGAGAAAAGCAAAGTCTTTTCGTCAGGCAAGTGCATAAAATGTCATCTATACAAACAGAAATATCATGTTTGTTTGCCACAGTTCCTCTAGCTTTCTCCCTAGAAAATACGAATGTGTAGAGCTGGTGATTCCATGTGGGACCAATTAGAGTTTCCAAGCACAAGATTAAATGTTCCCTGATAAAAAACATTGAAAACCATAAAGTCTGTGGATAATATCAGGAATACACAAACACAGAGGCTGTAGCAATATCAGGGATTGAGTTAACCAAAAAAAACCGTATATTTCCGGTTTCATCCAGTCATATCTGGACAAACGGGTGTGGAATTCATATGCAATGGACCGAGAAAATCACAGTAAAATGGTTTTGGAGAAAAGCAAAGTCTTTTCGTTAGGCAAGTGCATAAAATGTCATCTATACAAACAGAAATATCATGTTTGTTTGCCGCAGTTCCTCTAGCTTTCTCCCTACAACATACAAATGTGTAGAGCTGGTGTCTCCATGTGGAACCAATTAGTGTTTCCAAGCATAAAATTAAATGTTCCCTGAAAAAAATAACATTCATAAAAATAAAGTCCATGATAATATCAGGAATACACAAACAAAGATGCTATAGCAATATTTCGGTTTGAGTTAGCCAAAACAAAACCGGATATTTCCGGTTTCATCCAGTCATATCCGGACAGACTGGTGTGGAATTCGTATGCAATGGACCGAGAAAATCACAGTAAAAATGGTTTTGGAGAAAAGCAAAGTCTTTTCGTTAGGAAAGTGCATAAAATGTCATCTATACAAACAGAAATATCATGTTTGTTTGCCACAGTTCCTCTAGCTTTCTCGCTAGAAAATACGAATGTGTAGAGCTGGTGTCTGCATGTGGGACCAATTAGAGTTTTCAAGCACAAAATTAAATGTTCCCTGATAAAAAAAAAAAACAAAACCATAAAATCTGTGGATAATATCAGGAATACACAAACACAGAGGCTGTAGCAATATCTGGGATTGAGTTAGCCAAAACACAACCAGATATTTCTGGTTTCATCCAGTCATATCCGGACAAACTGGTGTGGAATTCCTATGCAATGGACCGAGAAAATCACAGTAAAAATGGTTTTGGAGAAAAGCAAAGTCTTTTCGTTAGGCAAGTACATAAAATGTCATCTATACAAACAGAAATATCATGTTTGTTTGCCGCAGTTCCTCTAGCTTTCTCCCTAGAAAATACGAATGTGTAGAGCTGGTGTCTGCATGTGGGACCAATTAGAGTTTCCAAGCACAAAATTAAATGTTCCCTGATAAAAAACATTCAAAACCATAAAGTCTGTTTATTAATATCAAGAATACACAAACACAGAGGCTGTAGCAATATTTCGGTTTGAGTTAGCCAAAACAAAACCGGATATTTCCGGTTTCATCCAGTCATATCCGGACAAACTGGTGTGGAATTCGTATGCAATGGACCGAGAAAATCACAGTAACAATGGTTTTGGAAAAAGAAAAGTCTTTTCGTTAGGCAAGTGCACAAAATGTCATCTATACCAACAGAAATATCATGTTTGTTTGCCGCAGTTCCTCTAGCTTTCTCCCTACAACATACGAATGTGTAGAGCTGGTGTCTCCATGTGGAACCAATTAGTGTTTCCAAGCATAAAATTAAATGTTCCCTGAAAAAAATAACATTCAAAAAAATAAAGTCCGTGGATAATATCAGGAATACACAAACACAGAGGCTGTAGCAATATTTCTGTTTGAGTTAGCCAAAACAAAACCGGATATTTCCGGTTTCATCCAGTCATATCCGGAGAGACTGGTGTGGAATTCGTATGCAATGGACCGAGAAAATCACAGGAAAAATGGTTTTGGAGAAAAGCAAAGTCTTTTCGTTAGGCAAGTGCATAAAATGTCATCTATACAAACAGAAATATCATGTTTGTTTGCCCCAGTTGCTCTAGCTTTCTCCCTAGAAAATACGAATTCGCAGAGCTGGTGTCTCCATGTTGAACCAAATAGTGATTTATGGTACAAAATTAAATATTCGCCGATAAAAAACATTCAAAACAATAAAGTCCATCGATAATATCCAGTAAACACAAACACAGAGGCTTTCACAATATTTCGGATTGAGTTAGCCAAAACACAACAGTATATTTCCGGTTTCATCCAGTCATATCCGGACAAACTGGTGTGGAATTCCTATGCAATAGACCGAGAAATCACAGTAAAAATGATTTTGGAGAAAAGCAAAGTCTTTTCGTTAGGCAAGTGCATAAAAGGTCTTCTATACAAACAGAAATATTGTAGTGGAATGAGAAGGCCATGCGAAGGTGGCCACTGGCTAGCAAGCGTCAGTTAGTCAGGAATGGCTTTGAAACTGCCTGGCGACAGGCTGTGATTGGATGGCTCTGGAAACTGCCTGGCGACAGGCTGTGATTGGATGGATTTGAAACTGCCTGGCGACAGGCTGTGATTGGATGGCTCTGGAAACTGCCTGGCAACAGGCTGTGATTGGTTGGGGTATAGACCGCCCCTTGACCAGATTGGCTGGTCTTGGCTATATAAGTGTTGTATCAACTGTAATAAACGTGTCTGCAGGGTGCTCGCCTCAAGCCTGCTCTCACCGGACTCCCGGGGTCTGTGTGTTGACTCCGCGCCTCTTGCCCCCACCACGCTGCTCTTCTCAGAAACGAACCCACTGCTACATTGTAGAGAATTCAACGGCTACATCTGGCGCCCAACGTGACTGAGAAAGAGACAGTGTGTCGGACTCGGCGAGGTCCCCCCCGGATTTCGGCAAGTAGGCCCCTCGGTGTTTGGTGTGCTGTTCGGTTCTGTGAGGGTGAGCACAGAACCCCCTCCTACGCCCCTTTCCTTGTCCTTGTCCTCGGTCTAAGTGACCCCAGGTTAGCACACACCGCCCTGAAGCGTACGTCACTTCTCGGCTCCTCCTTTTACTTTTGGTTCGCCCGGCGAATTCACATAAGGGACTGATCATCCCAGAATTCGGAACCAAGTCATCTTCCCTCACTCGAGAGAGGTGACGCTCCGGAGACACCGTGTGGGCATACGGCCTTGACCTAACGAATCAAGGAAGTTCCCCACTAAGCACAGGACATACGTATGATCTGATACACCACTATCTGTTTGTCTAGCATAGGGAAACCTCCCACAAAATGCCATCCACAGTTGAGGTGCTAGGAATTTGCTTTGTTACAGTAGCAGTGCTGTATGTGTCTTTCCTCTGGCTAGAGTTGGCGTACCGTGCCGCTCTTAAGCGCTCAGACATGGGAAAGATACCCCCCTCTCAGAATCCTGTGCAGATTATCAAAGATACTGAATCTGTGATTGATAGGAGCCTGACACTCCAGGTCCCTGTCTCACAGACAATGGTTGAGGACTTAGGGAGAGAGAGCTCCGACAGTGAAAAAAACAACGTAGCAAACAAGGTAGCAATGCCTATTCAGCCACCCCCCACATACCCGTGGGATGAACTAAGAGGACCTCTACACAATAACTCATGTGAGGTCATCCCATCCGCACCCAGTGAGGATCTCCACATTTGTGGCATTCCTCGGGCACCCCAATATCTCAGGGCAGCCGCTAGATCCCATGGCATCAGCATGTTTGCTGTTAACGTCGAAGTGTACGCAAAATTCAGGCCCTGGATTCCAACGCCTGTAAAAAGGCTTCTATTAACCAAGGGTCGAGGATATGCTTGTGTCTTTCCAGAGAATGCGGAACAGCCCATTTGGGTACCAGCCAGAAACATCAAGCCTGCAACTGACAGCCAACCAGAACCAGCTGAACAAGACCGAGACTACGCCTTGTTAGCAGATGCACCTGCCCTATCATCCTACCCTGAGACACTGCCCGAAGCCATATCTGTTACTGTTGTGTACCCCACTAGCTGTGGTCAGCCACTCAAATGGCCCACAGCCTGTGTGCGGTCATGCCATTCCTGATAACCATTATTCCTCATCCCTACCCCTATCTGAGCAAGCAATCCTGTGGTCTCTCGATTTGAGCGCTGGTTAGTCAATGACGGGTAAGATCCCCTGGGGGACAACCTAAGACAGGCACAGCTGCGTACGGAGACCACATGGAAACGGGGTCAACAATGGTATGGCCAAGAATCATGCCTCCCGTTGCTCAAAAATAAATGAAAAGGGGGAAATGTAGTGGAATGAGAAGGCCATGCGAAGGTGGCCACTGGCAAGCGAGCGTCAGTTAGTCAGGAATGGCTTTGAAACTGCCTGGCGACAGGCTGTGATTGGATGGCTCTGGAAACTGCCTGGCGACAGGCTGTGATTGGATGGATTTGAAACTGCCTGGCGACAGGCTGTGATTGGATGGCTCTGGAAACTGCCTGGCAACAGGCTGTGATTGGTTGGGGTATAGACCGCCCCTTGACCAGATTGGCTGGTCTTGGCTATATAAGTGTTGTATCAACTGTAATAAACGAGTCTGCAGGCTGCTCGCCTCAAGCCTGCTCTCACCGGACTCCCAGGGTCTGTGTGTTGACTCCGCGCCTCTTGCCCCCACCAAGCTGCTCTTCTCAGAAACGAACCCACTGCTACGTTGTAGAGAATTCAACGGCTACAAAATATCATGTTTGTTTCTGGCAGTTCCTCTAGATTTCTCCCTAGAAAATACGAATGTGCAGAGTTGGTGTCTCCATGTGGAACCAATTAGTGTTTCCAAGAACATATTAAATATTTCCCGATAAAAAACATTCACAACAATAAAATCCGTGGATAATATCCGGAAAAAACAAACACAGAAGCTGTGGCAATATCTGGGATTGAGTTAGCCAAAACAAAACCGGGTATTTCTGGTTTCATCCAGTCATATACGGACAACCTGGTGTGGAATTCGTATGCAATGGACCGAGAAAATCACAGGAAAAATGGTTTTGGAGAAAAGCAAAGTCTTTTTGTTAGGCAAGTGCATAAAATGTCATCTATACAAACAGAAATATCATGTTTGTTTGAGCCAGTTCCTCTAGCTTTCTCCCCAGAAAATACGAATGCGCAGAGCTGGTGTCTCCATGTGGAACCAATTAGTGATTTATGGTACAAAATTAAATGATCCCCGATAAAAAACATTCAAAACAATAAAGTCCATCGATAATATCCAGTAAACACAAACACAGAGGCTTTCACAATATTTTGGATTGAGTTAGCCAAAACGAAACCGGATATTTCCAGTTTCATCCAGTCATATCCGGACAACGGGTGTGGAATTCCTATGAAATGGACCGAGAAAATCACAGTACAAATGGTTTTGGAGAAAACTAAAGTCTTTTCGTTAGGCAAGTGCATAAAATGTCATCTATACAAACAGAAATAGCATGTTTGTTTGCCGCAGATCCTCTATCTTTCTCCCTAGAAAATACGAATGTGTAGAGCTGGTGTCTCCATGTGGAACCAATTAGTGTTTCCAAGCATAAAATTAAATGTTCCCTGAAAAAAATAACATTCAAAAAAATAAAGTCCGTGGATAATATCAGGAATACACAAACACAGAGGCTGTAGCAATATCTGGGATTGAGTTAGCCAAAACACAACCAGATATTTGGGTTTCATCCAGTCATATCCGGACAAACTGGTGTAGAATTCGTATGCAATGGACCGAGAAAATCACAGGAAAAATGGTTTTGGAGAAAAGCAAAGTCTTTTTGTTAGGCAAGTGCATAAAATGTCATCTATACAAACAGAAATATCATGTTTGTTTGCCCCAGTTCCTCTAGCTTTCTCCCCAGAAAATACGAATGTGTAGAGCTGGTGTCTCCATGTGGAACCAATTAGTGTTTCCAAGAACATAATTAAATGTTCCCCGATAAACAACATTCAAAACAATAAAGTCCATCGATAACATCCTGTAAACACAAACACAGAGGCTTTCACATATTTCGGATTGAGTTAGCCAAAACACAACAGGATATTTCCTGTTTCATCCAGTCTAATCCGGACAAACTGGTGTGGAATTGCTTTGTAATAGACCGAGAAAATCACAGTAAAAATGGTTTTGGAGAAAACTAAAGTCTTTTTGTTAGGCAAGTGTATAAAATGTCATCTATAAAAACAGAAATATCATGTTTGTTTGTCGCAGTTCCTCTAGCTTTCTCCCTAGAAAATACGAATGTGTAGAGCTGGTGTCTCCATGCGGAACCAATTAGTGTTTCCAAGAACATAAATAAATATTCCCCAATAAAAAACATTCAAAACAATAAAGTCAATCGATAATATGCAATAAAACAAACACAGAGGCTGTAGCAATATCTGGGATTGAGTTAGGCAAAACAAAACTGGATATTTCCGGTTTCATCCAGTCATATACGGACAACCTGGTGTGGAATTCGTATGCAATGGACCGAGAAAATCACAGTAAAAATGGTTTTGGAGAAAAGCAAAGTCTTTTCGTTAGGCAAGTGCATAAAATGTCATCTATACAAGCAGAAATATCATGTTTGTTTGTCCCAGTTCCTCTAGCTTTCTCCCCAGAAAATACGAATGTGCAGAGCTGGTGTCTCCATGTGGAACCAGTTAGTGATTCTGTGGTACAAAATTAAATGTTCCATGATAAAAACATTCAAAACAATAAAGTCCATCGATAATATCCAGTACACACAAACACAGAGGCTTTCACAATATTTAGGATTGAATTAGCCAAAACACAACCGGATATTTCCGGTTTCATGCAGTCATATCCGGACAAACTGGTATGGAATTCCTATGCAATAGAACGAGAAAATCACAGTAAAAATGGTTTTGGAGAAAACTAAAGTCTTTTCGTTAGGCAAGTGCATAAAATGTCATCTATACAAACAGAAATATCAAGTTTTTTTGCCACAGTTCCTCTAGATTACTCCCTAGAAAATACGAATGTGTAGAGCTGGTGTCTCCATGTGGAACCAATTAGTGTTTCCAAGAACATAATTAAATGTTCCCCAATAAAAAACATTCAAAACAATAAAGTCCATGGATAATATCCGGAAAACACAAACACAGAGGCTGTAGCAATATCTGGGATTGAGTTAGCCAAAACACAACCGGATATTTCCGGTCTCATCCAGTCATATCCGGACAAACTGGTCTGGAATTCCTATGCAATAGACCATGAAAATCACAGTAAAAATGGTTTTTGGGAAAAGCAAAGTCTTTTCGTTAGACAAGTGCATAAAATGTCATCTATACAAACAGAAATATCATGTTTGTTTGCCCCAGTTCCTCTAGCTTTCTCCCCAGAAAATACGAATGTGCAGAGCTGGTGTCTCCATGTGGAACCAATTAGTGTTTCCAAGAACATAATTAAATGTTCCCCAATAAAAAATATTCAAAACAATAAAGTCCATGGATAATATCCGGAAAACACGAACACAGAGGCTGTAGCAATATCTGGGATTGAGTTAGCCAAAACAGAACAGGATATTTCCGGTTTCATCCAGTCATATCCGGACAAACTGGTCTGGAATTCCTATGCAATAGACCATGAAAATCACAGTAAAAATGGATTTGGAGAAAAGAAAAGTCTTTTTGTCAGGCAAGTGCATAAAATGTCATCTATACAAATAGAAATATCATGTTTGTTTGTAGCAGTTCCTCTAGCTTTCTCCTCAGAAAATATGAATGTGCAGAGCTGGTGTCTCCATGTGGAACCAATTATTGATTCTACGGTACAAAATTAAATGCTCCATGATAAAAACATTCAAAACAATAAAGTCCATCGATAATATCCAGGAAACACAAACACAGAGGCTTTCACAATATTTCGGATTGAATTAGCCAAAACACAACCGGATATTTCCGGTTTCATCCAGTCATATCCGGACAAACTGGTATGGAATTCCTATGCAATAGACCGAGAAAATCACAGTAAAAATGGTTTTGGAGAAAACTAAAGTCTTTTCATTAGGCAAGTGCATAAAATGTCATCTATACAAACAGAAATATCATGTTTGTTTGCCCCAGTTCCTCTAGCTTTCTCCCCAGAAAATACGAATGTGCAGAGCTGGTGTCTCCATGTGGAACCAATTAGTGTTTCCAAGAACATAATTAAATGTTCCCCAATAAAAAATATTCAAAACAATAAAGTCCATGGATAATATCCGGAAAACACGAACACAGAGGCTGTAGCAATATCTGGGATTGAGTTAGCCAAAACAGAACAGGATATTTCCGGTTTCATCCAGTCATATCCGGACAAACTGGTCTGGAATTCCTATGCAATAGACCATGAAAATCACAGTAAAAATGGATTTGGAGAAAAGAAAAGTCTTTTTGTCAGGCAAGTGCATAAAATGTCATCTATACAAATAGAAATATCATGTTTGTTTGTAGCAGTTCCTCTAGCTTTCTCCTCAGAAAATATGAATGTGCAGAGCTGGTGTCTCCATGTGGAACCAATTATTGATTCTACGGTACAAAATTAAATGCTCCATGAAAAAAACATTCAAAACAATAAAGTCCATCGATAATATCCAGGAAACACAAACACAGAGGCTTTCACAATATTTCGGATTGAATTAGCCAAAACACAACCGGATATTTCCGGTTTCATCCAGTCATATCCGGACAAACTGGTATGGAATTCCTATGCAATAGACCGAGAAAATCACAGGAAAAATGGTTTTGGAGAAAACTAAAGTCTTTTCATTAGGCAAGTGCATAAAATGTCATCTATACAAACAGAAACCTCATGTTTGTTTGTCGCAGTTCCTCTAGCTTTCTCCCCAGAAAATACCAATGTGCCGAGCTGGTGTCTCCATGTGGAACCAATTAGTGTTTCCAAGAACATAATTAAATATTCCCCAATAAAAAACATTCAAAACAATAAAGTCCATGGATAATATTCGGAAAACACGAACACAGAGGCTGTAGCAATATCTGGGATTGAGTTAGCCAAAAAACAACCGGATATTCCTGATTACATCCAGTCATATCCGGACAAACTGGTGTGGAATTCGTATGCAATGGACCGAGAAAATCACAGTAAAAATGGTTTTGGAGAAAAGCAAAGTCTTTTCGTTAGGCAAGTGCATAAAATGTCATCGATACAAACAGAAATATCATGTTTGTTTGTCCCAGTTCCTCTAGCTTTCTCCCCAGAAAATACCAATGTGCAGAGCTGGTGTCTCCATGTGGAACCAATTAGTGATTCTGTGGTACAAAATTAAATGTTCCATGATAAAAACATTCAAAACAATAAAGTCCATCGATAATATCCAGTAAACACAAACACAGAGGCTTTCACGATATTTCAGATTGAATTAGCCAAAACACAACTGGATATTTCGGGTTTCATCCAGTCATATCCAGACAAACTGGTGTGGAATTCCTATGCGCTAGACCGAGAAAATCACAGTAAAAATGGTTTTGGAGAAAAGCAAAGTCTTTTCGTTAGGCAAGTGCATAAAATGTCATCTATACAAACAGAAATATCATGTTTGTTTGTTGCATTTCCTCTAGCTTTCTCCCTAGAAAATACGCATGTGTAGAGCTGGTGTCTCCATGTGGAACCAATTAGTGTTTCCAAGATCATAATTAAATGTTCCCCGATAAAAAACATTCAAAACCATAAAGTCCGTGGATAATGTCCGAAAAAACACGAACACAGAGGCTGTAGCAATATCTGGGATGGAGTTAGCCAAAACAAAACCGGGTATTTCCGGTTTCATCCAGTCATATACGGACAACCTGGTGTGGAATTCGTATGCAATGGACCGAGAAAATCACAGTAAAAATGGTTTTGGAGAAAAGCAAAGTCTTTTTGTTAGGCAAGTGCATAAAATGTCATCTATACAAACACAAATATCATGTTTGTTTGCCCCAGGTCCTATAGCTTTCTCCCTAGAAAATACGAATGTGTAGAGCTGGTGTCTCCATGTGGAACCAATTAGTGTTTCCAAGAACATAATTAAATGTTCCCCAATAAAAAACATTCAAAACAATAAAGTCCATGGATAATATCCGGAAAACACAAACACAGAGGCTGTAGCAATATCTGGGATTGAGTTAGCCAAAACACAACCGGATATTTCCGGTCTCATCCAGTCATATCCGGACAAACTGGTCTGGAATTCCTATGCAATAGACCATGAAAATCACAGTAAAAATGGTTTTTGGGAAAAGCAAAGTCTTTTCGTTAGACAAGTGCATAAAATGTCATCTATACAAACAGAAATATCATGTTTGTTTGCCCCAGTTCCTCTAGCTTTCTCCCCAGAAAATACGAATGTGCAGAGCTGGTGTCTCCATGTGGAACCAATTAGTGTTTCCAAGAACATAATTAAATGTTCCCCAATAAAAAATATTCAAAACAATAAAGTCCATGGATAATATCCGGAAAACACGAACACAGAGGCTGTAGCAATATCTGGGATTGAGTTAGCCAAAACAGAACAGGATATTTCCGGTTTCATCCAGTCATATCCGGACAAACTGGTCTGGAATTCCTATGCAATAGACCATGAAAATCACAGTAAAAATGGATTTGGAGAAAAGAAAAGTCTTTTTGTCAGGCAAGTGCATAAAATGTCATCTATACAAATAGAAATATCATGTTTGTTTGTAGCAGTTCCTCTAGCTTTCTCCTCAGAAAATATGAATGTGCAGAGCTGGTGTCTCCATGTGGAACCAATTATTGATTCTACGGTACAAAATTAAATGCTCCATGATAAAAACATTCAAAACAATAAAGTCCATCGATAATATCCAGGAAACACAAACACAGAGGCTTTCACAATATTTCGGATTGAATTAGCCAAAACACAACCGGATATTTCCGGTTTCATCCAGTCATATCCGGACAAACTGGTATGGAATTCCTATGCAATAGACCGAGAAAATCACAGTAAAAATGGTTTTGGAGAAAACTAAAGTCTTTTCATTAGGCAAGTGCATAAAATGTCATCTATACAAACAGAAATATCATGTTTGTTTGCCCCAGTTCCTCTAGCTTTCTCCCCAGAAAATACGAATGTGCAGAGCTGGTGTCTCCATGTGGAACCAATTAGTGTTTCCAAGAACATAATTAAATGTTCCCCAATAAAAAATATTCAAAACAATAAAGTCCATGGATAATATCCGGAAAACACGAACACAGAGGCTGTAGCAATATCTGGGATTGAGTTAGCCAAAACAGAACAGGATATTTCCGGTTTCATCCAGTCATATCCGGACAAACTGGTCTGGAATTCCTATGCAATAGACCATGAAAATCACAGTAAAAATGGATTTGGAGAAAAGAAAAGTCTTTTTGTCAGGCAAGTGCATAAAATGTCATCTATACAAATAGAAATATCATGTTTGTTTGTAGCAGTTCCTCTAGCTTTCTCCTCAGAAAATATGAATGTGCAGAGCTGGTGTCTCCATGTGGAACCAATTATTGATTCTACGGTACAAAATTAAATGCTCCATGAAAAAAACATTCAAAACAATAAAGTCCATCGATAATATCCAGGAAACACAAACACAGAGGCTTTCACAATATTTCGGATTGAATTAGCCAAAACACAACCGGATATTTCCGGTTTCATCCAGTCATATCCGGACAAACTGGTATGGAATTCCTATGCAATAGACCGAGAAAATCACAGGAAAAATGGTTTTGGAGAAAACTAAAGTCTTTTCATTAGGCAAGTGCATAAAATGTCATCTATACAAACAGAAACCTCATGTTTGTTTGTCGCAGTTCCTCTAGCTTTCTCCCCAGAAAATACCAATGTGCCGAGCTGGTGTCTCCATGTGGAACCAATTAGTGTTTCCAAGAACATAATTAAATATTCCCCAATAAAAAACATTCAAAACAATAAAGTCCATGGATAATATTCGGAAAACACGAACACAGAGGCTGTAGCAATATCTGGGATTGAGTTAGCCAAAAAACAACCGGATATTCCTGATTACATCCAGTCATATCCGGACAAACTGGTGTGGAATTCGTATGCAATGGACCGAGAAAATCACAGTAAAAATGGTTTTGGAGAAAAGCAAAGTCTTTTCGTTAGGCAAGTGCATAAAATGTCATCGATACAAACAGAAATATCATGTTTGTTTGTCCCAGTTCCTCTAGCTTTCTCCCCAGAAAATACCAATGTGCAGAGCTGGTGTCTCCATGTGGAACCAATTAGTGATTCTGTGGTACAAAATTAAATGTTCCATGATAAAAACATTCAAAACAATAAAGTCCATCGATAATATCCAGTAAACACAAACACAGAGGCTTTCACGATATTTCAGATTGAATTAGCCAAAACACAACTGGATATTTCGGGTTTCATCCAGTCATATCCAGACAAACTGGTGTGGAATTCCTATGCGCTAGACCGAGAAAATCACAGTAAAAATGGTTTTGGAGAAAAGCAAAGTCTTTTCGTTAGGCAAGTGCATAAAATGTCATCTATACAAACAGAAATATCATGTTTGTTTGTTGCATTTCCTCTAGCTTTCTCCCTAGAAAATACGCATGTGTAGAGCTGGTGTCTCCATGTGGAACCAATTAGTGTTTCCAAGATCATAATTAAATGTTCCCCGATAAAAAACATTCAAAACCATAAAGTCCGTGGATAATGTCCGAAAAAACACGAACACAGAGGCTGTAGCAATATCTGGGATGGAGTTAGCCAAAACAAAACCGGGTATTTCCGGTTTCATCCAGTCATATACGGACAACCTGGTGTGGAATTCGTATGCAATGGACCGAGAAAATCACAGTAAAAATGGTTTTGGAGAAAAGCAAAGTCTTTTTGTTAGGCAAGTGCATAAAATGTCATCTATACAAACACAAATATCATGTTTGTTTGCCCCAGGTCCTATAGCTTTCTCCCTAGAAAATACGAATGTGTAGAGCTGGTGTCTCCATGTGGAACCAATTAGTGTTTCTGCGGTACAAATTTAAATGTTCCATGATAAAAACATTCAAAACAATATAGTCCATCAATAATATCCAGTAAACACAAACACAGAGGCTGTAGCAATATCTGGGATTGAGTTAGCCAAAACACAACCAGATATGTCCGGTCTCATCCACTCATATCCGGAGAAACTGGTCTAGAATTCCTATGCAATAGACCATGAAAATCACAGTAAAAATGGTTTTTGGGAAAAGCAAAGTCTTTTCGTTAGGCAAGTTCATAAAATGTCATCTACACAAACAGAAATATGATGTTTGTTTGTCCCAGTTCCTCTAGCTTTCTCCCCAGAAAATACGAATGTGCAGAGCTGGTGTCTCCATGTGGAACCAATTAGTGATTCAATGGTACAAAATTAAATGTTCCATAATAAAACATTCAGAACAATAAAGTCCATCGATAATATCCGGAAAACACAAACACAGAGGCTGTAGCATATCTGGGATTGAGTTAGCCAAAACCAAACCGGGTATCTCTGGTATCTTCCAGTCATATACGGACAACCTGGTGTGGAATTCCTATGCAATAGACTGAGAAAATCACAGTAAAAATGATTTTGCAGAAAAGAAAAGTCTGTTCGTTAGGCAAGTGCATAAAATGTCATCTATACAAACAGAAATATCATGTTTGCTTGTCGCAGTTCCCCTAGATTTCCACCTAGAAAATACAAATGTGCAGAGCTGATATATCCATGTGGAACCAATTAGTGTTTCAAAGAACATAATTAAATGTTCACCAATAAAAAACATTCAAAACAATGAAGTCCGTGGATAATATCCGGAAAACACAAACACAGAGGCTGTAGCAATATCTGGGATTGAGTTAGCCAAAACAAAACCGGATATTTCCGGTTTCATCCAGTCATATACGGACAAACTTGTGTGGAATTCGTATGCAATGGACAGAGAAAATCACAGTAAAAATGGATTTGGAGAAAAGCAAAGTCTTTTCGTTAGGCAAGTGCATAAAATGTCATCTATACAAACAGAAATATCATGTTTGTTTGCCCCAGTTCCTCTAGCTTTCTCCCCAGAAAATACGAATGTGCAGAGCTGGTGTCTCCATTTGGAACCAATTAGTGATTCTACGGTACAAAATTAAATGTTCCATGATAAAAACATTCAAAACAATAAAGTCAATCGATAATATCCAGTAAACACAAACACAGATTCTTTCACAATATTTCGGATTGAGTTAGCCATAACACAACCGGATATTTCCGGTTTCATCCAGTCATATCCGGACAAACTGGTATGGAATTCCTATGCAATAGACCGAGAAAATCACAGTAAAAACGGTTTTGGAGAAAACTAAAGTCTTTTCGTTAGGCAAGTGCATAAAATGTCATCTATACAAACAGAAATATCATGTTTGTTTGCCGCTGTTCTTCTAGATTTCTCCCTATAAAATACGAATGTGTAGAGCTGGTGTCTCCATGTGGAACCAATTAGTGTTTCCAAGAACATAATTAAATGTTCCCCAATAAAAAACATTCAAAACAATAAAGTCCATGGATAATATCCGGAAAACACAAACACAGAGGCTGTTGCAATATCTGGGATTGAGTTAGCCAAAGAAAACTGGATATTTCCGGTTTCATCCAGTCTTCTCCGGACAAACTTGTGTGGAATTCATATGCAATGGACCGAGAAAATCACAGTAAAAATGGTTTTGAAGAAAAGCAAAGTCTTTTCGTTAGGCAAGTGCATAAAATGTCATCTATACAAACATAAATGTCATGTTTGTTTGCCCCAGTTCCTCTAGCTTTCTCCCCAGAAAATACGAATGTGCAGAGCTGGTGTCTCCATGTGGAAACAATTAGTGATTCAATGGTACAAAATTAAATGTTCCATGATAAAAACATTCAAAACAATAAAGTCCATCGATAATATCCAGGAAACCCAAACACAGAGGCTTTCAAAATATCTCAGATTGAGTTAGCCAAAACACAACCGGATATTTCGGGTTTCATCCAGTCATATCCGGACTAACTGGTGTGGAATTCCTATGCAATAGACCGAGAAAATCACAGTAAAAATGGTTTTGGAGAAAAGCAAAGTCCTTTCGTTAGGCAAGTGCATAAAATGTCATCTATACAAACAGAAATATCATGTTTCTTTGTCGCAGTTCCTCTAGATTTCTCCCTAGAAAATACGAATGTGCAGAGCTGGTGTCTCCATGTGGAACCAATTAGAGATTCTACGGTACAAAATTAAGTGTTCCAGAAAAAATATTCAAAACAATAAATTCCATCGATAATATCCAGTAAACACAAACACAGAGGCTTTCACAATATTTCGAATTGAGTTAGCCAAACCACAACCGTATATTTCCGGTTTCATCCAGTCTTCTCCGGACAAACTGGTCTGGAATTCCTATGCAATGGACAAAGAAAATCACAGTAAAAATAGTTTTGGAGAAAAGCAAAGTCTTTTCGTTAGGCAAGTGCATAAAATGTCATCCATACAAACAGAAACCTCATGTTTGTTTGTCGCAGTTCCTCTAGCTTTCTCCCTAGAAAATACGAATGTGTAGAGCTGGTGTCTCCATGTGGAACCAATTAGTGTTTCCAAGAACATAATTAAATGTTCCCTGATAAAAAACATTCAAAACAATAAAGTCCGTGGATAATATCCGGAAAACACGAACACAGAGGCTGTAGCAATATCTGGGATTGAGTTAGCCAAAACAGAACAGGATATTTCCGGTTTCATCCAGTAATATACCGACAACCTGGTGTGGAATTCATATGCAATGGACCGAGAAAATCACAGTAAAAATGGTTTTTGAGACAAGCAAAGTCTTTTCTTTAGGCAAGTGCATAAAATGTCATCTATACAAACATAAATATCATATTTGTTTGCCCCAGTTCTTCTAGCTTTCTCCCCAGAAAATACGAATGTGCAGAGCTGGTGTCTCCATGTGGAACCAATTAGTGATTCTATGAAACAAAATTAAATGTTCCATGATAAAAACATTCAAAACAATAAAGTCCATCGATAATATCCAGTAAACACAAACACAGAGGCTTTCACAATATTTAGGATTGATTTAGCCAAAACACAACCGGATATTTCCGGTTTCATCCAGTCATATCCGGACAACCTGGTGTGGAATTCCTATTCAATATACCAAGAAAATCACAGTAAAAATGGTTTTGGAGAAAACTAAAGTCTTTTCGTAAGGCAAGTGCATAAACGTCATCTATACAAACAGAAATACCATGTTTGTTTGTCACAGATCCTCTAGCTTTCTCACTAGAAAACACGAATGTGTAGAGCTGGTGTCTCCATGTGGAACCAATCAGTGTTTCCAAGAACATAATTAAATATTTCCCGATAAAAAACATTCAAAACAATAAAGTCCGTGGATATGAACCGGAAAACACAAACACAGAGGCTGCAGCAATATCTGGGATTGAGTTAGGCAAAACAAAACCGGATATTTCCGGTTTCATCCAGTCATATACGGACAACCTGGTGTGGAATTCGTATGCAATGGAGCGAGAAAATCACAGTAAAAATGGTTTTGGAGAAAACTAAAGTCTTTTCGTTAGGCAAGTGCATAAAATGTCATCTATACAAACAGAAATATCAAGTTTTTTTGCCACAGTTCCTCTAGCTTTCTCCCCAGAAAATACGAATGTGCAGAGCTGGTGTCTCCATGTGGAACCAGTTAGTGATTCTGTGGTACAAAATTAAATGTTCCATGATAAAAACATTCAAAACAATAAAGTCCATCGATAATATCCAGTACACACAAACACAGAGGCTTTCACAATATTTAGGATTGAATTAGCCAAAACACAACCGGATATTTCCGGTTTCATGCAGTCATATCCGGACAAACTGGTATGGAATTCCTATGCAATAGAACGAGAAAATCACAGTAAAAATGGTTTTGGAGAAAACTAAAGTCTTTTCGTTAGGCAAGTGCATAAAATGTCATCTATACAAACAGAAATATCAAGTTTTTTTGCCACAGTTCCTCTAGATTACTCCCTAGAAAATACGAATGTGTAGAGCTGGTGTCTCCATGTGGAACCAATTAGTGTTTCCAAGAACATAATTAAATGTTCCCCAATAAAAAACATTCAAAACAATAAAGTCCATGGATAATATCCGGAAAACACAAACACAGAGGCTGTAGCAATATCTGGGATTGAGTTAGCCAAAACACAACCGGATATTTCCGGTCTCATCCAGTCATATCCGGACAAACTGGTCTGGAATTCCTATGCAATAGACCATGAAAATCACAGTAAAAATGGTTTTTGGGAAAAGCAAAGTCTTTTCGTTAGACAAGTGCATAAAATGTCATCTATACAAACAGAAATATCATGTTTGTTTGCCCCAGTTCCTCTAGCTTTCTCCCCAGAAAATACGAATGTGCAGAGCTGGTGTCTCCATGTGGAACCAATTAGTGTTTCCAAGAACATAATTAAATGTTCCCCAATAAAAAATATTCAAAACAATAAAGTCCATGGATAATATCCGGAAAACACGAACACAGAGGCTGTAGCAATATCTGGGATTGAGTTAACCAAAACAGAACAGGATATTTCCGGTTTCATCCAGTCATATCCGGACAAACTGGTCTGGAATTCCTATGCAATAGACCATGAAAATCACAGTAAAAATGGATTTGGAGAAAAGAAAAGTCTTTTTGTCAGGCAAGTGCATAAAATGTCATCTATACAAATAGAAATATCATGTTTGTTTGTAGCAGTTCCTCTAGCTTTCTCCTCAGAAAATATGAATGTGCAGAGCTGGTGTCTCCATGTGGAACCAATTATTGATTCTACGGTACAAAATTAAATGCTCCATGATAAAAACATTCAAAACAATAAAGTCCATCGATAATATCCAGGAAACACAAACACAGAGGCTTTCACAATATTTCGGATTGAATTAGCCAAAACACAACCGGATATTTCCGGTTTCATCCAGTCATATCCGGACAAACTGGTATGGAATTCCTATGCAATAGACCGAGAAAATCACAGTAAAAATGGTTTTGAAGAAAACTAAAGTCTTTTCATTAGGCAAGTGCATAAAATGTCATCTATACAAACAGAAATATCATGTTTGTTTGCCGCAGTTCCTCTAGCTTTCTCCCCAGAAAATACCAATGTGCCGAGCTGGTGTCTCCATGTGGAACCAATTAGTGTTTCCAAGAACATAATTAAATATTCCCCAATAAAAAACATTCAAAACAATAAAGTCCATGGATAATATTCGGAAAACACGAACACAGAGGCTGTAGCAATATCTGGGATTGAGTTAGCCAAAAAACAACCGGATATTCCTGATTACATCCAGTCATATCCGGACAAACTGGTGTGGAATTCGTATGCAATGGACCGAGAAAATCACAGTAAAAATGGTTTTGGAGAAAAGCAAAGTCTTTTCGTTAGGCAAGTGCATAAAATGTCATCGATACAAACAGAAATATCATGTTTGTTTGTCCCAGTTCCTCTAGCTTTCTCCCCAGAAAATACCAATGTGCAGAGCTGGTGTCTCCATGTGGAACCAATTAGTGATTCTGTGGTACAAAATTAAATGTTCCATGATAAAAACATTCAAAACAATAAAGTCCATCGATAATATCCAGTAAACACAAACACAGAGGCTTTCACGATATTTCAGATTGAATTAGCCAAAACACAACTGGATATTTCGGGTTTCATCCAGTCATATCCAGACAAACTGGTGTGGAATTCCTATGCGCTAGACCGAGAAAATCACAGTAAAAATGGTTTTGGAGAAAAGCAAAGTCTTTTCGTTAGGCAAGTGCATAAAATGTCATCTATACAAACAGAAATATCATGTTTGTTTGTTGCATTTCCTCTAGCTTTCTCCCTAGAAAATACGCATGTGTAGAGCTGGTGTCTCCATGTGGAACCAATTAGTGTTTCCAAGATCATAATTAAATGTTCCCCGATAAAAAACATTCAAAACCATAAAGTCCGTGGATAATGTCCGAAAAAACACGAACACAGAGGCTGTAGCAATATCTGGGATGGAGTTAGCCAAAACAAAACCGGGTATTTCCGGTTTCATCCAGTCATATACGGACAACCTGGTGTGGAATTCGTATGCAATGGACCGAGAAAATCACAGTAAAAATGGTTTTGGAGAAAAGCAAAGTCTTTTTGTTAGGCAAGTGCATAAAATGTCATCTATACAAACACAAATATCATGTTTGTTTGCCCCAGGTCCTATAGCTTTCTCCCTAGAAAATACGAATGTGTAGAGCTGGTGTCTCCATGTGGAACCAATTAGTGTTTCTGCGGTACAAATTTAAATGTTCCATGATAAAAACATTCAAAACAATATAGTCCATCAATAATATCCAGTAAACACAAACACAGAGGCTGTAGCAATATCTGGGATTGAGTTAGCCAAAACACAACCAGATATGTCCGGTCTCATCCACTCATATCCGGAGAAACTGGTCTAGAATTCCTATGCAATAGACCATGAAAATCACAGTAAAAATGGTTTTTGGGAAAAGCAAAGTCTTTTCGTTAGGCAAGTTCATAAAATGTCATCTACACAAACAGAAATATGATGTTTGTTTGTCCCAGTTCCTCTAGCTTTCTCCCCAGAAAATACGAATGTGCAGAGCTGGTGTCTCCATGTGGAACCAATTAGTGATTCAATGGTACAAAATTAAATGTTCCATAATAAAACATTCAAAACAATAAAGTCCATCGATAATATCCGGAAAACACAAACACAGAGGCTGTAGCATATCTGGGATTGAGTTAGCCAAAACCAAACCGGGTATCTCTGGTATCTTCCAGTCATATACGGACAACCTGGTGTGGAATTCCTATGCAATAGACTGAGAAAATCACAGTAAAAATGATTTTGCAGAAAAGAAAAGTCTTTTCGTTAGGCAAGTGCATAAAATGTCATCTATACAAACAGAAATATCATGTTTGCTTGTCGCAGTTCCCCTAGATTTCTCCCTAGAAAATACAAATGTGCAGAGCTGATGTATCCATGTGGAACCAATTAGTGTTTCAAAGAACATAATTAAATGTTCACCAATAAAAAACATTCAAAACAATGAAGTCCATGGATAATATCTGGAAAACACAAACACAGAGGCTGTAGCAATATCTGGGATTGAGTTAGCCAAAACAAAACCGGATATTTCCGGTTTCATACAGTCATATACGGACAAACTTGTGTGGAATTCGTATGCAATGGACAGAGAAAATCACAGTAAAAATGGATTTGGAGAAAAGCAAAGTCTTTTCGTTAGGCAAGTGCATAAAATGTCATCTATACAAACAGAAATATCATGTTTGTTTGCCCCAGTTCCTCTAGCTTTCTCCCCAGAAAATACGAATGTGCAGAGCTGGTGTCTCCATGTGGAACCAATTAGTGATTCTACGGTACAAAATTAAATGTTCCATGATAAAAACATTCAAAACAATAAAGTCCATCGATAATATCCAGTAAACACAAACACAGATTCTTTCACAATATTTCGGATTGAGTTAGCCATAACACAACCGGATATTTCCGGTTTCATCCAGTCATATCCGGACAAACTGGTGTGGAATTCCTATGGAATGGACCGAGAAAATCACAGTAAAAATGGTTTTGGAGAAAAGCAAAGTCTTTTCGTTAGGCAAGTGCATAAAATGTCATCGATACAAACATAAATATCATGTTTGTTTGCCCCAGTTCCTCTAGCTTTCTTCCCAGAAAATACGAATGTGCAGAGCTGGTGTCTCCATGTGGAACCAATTAGTGATTCTGTGGTACAAAATTAAATGTTCCATGATAAAAACATTCAAAACAATAAAGTCCATCGATAATATCCAGTAAATACAAACACAGAGGCTTTCACAATATTTCAGATTGAGTTAGCCAAAACACAACCGGATATTTCCGGTTTCATCCAGTCATAACCGGACAAACTGGTGTGCAATTCCTATGCAATGGACCGAGAAAATCACAGTAAAAATGGTTTTGGAGAAAACTAAAGTATTTTCGTTAGGCAAGTGCATAAAATGTCATCTATACAAACAGAAATATCATGTTTGTTTGTCGCAGTTCCTCTAGCTTTCTCCCTAGAAAATACGAATGTGTAGAGCTGGTGTCTCCATGTGGAACCAATTAGTGTTTCCAAGAACATAATTAAATGTTCCCCCATTAATAACATTGAAAACAATAAAGTCCATGGATAATATCCGGAAAACACGAACACAGAGGCTGTAGCAATATCTGGGATTGAGTTAACCAAAACAAAACCGGATATTTCCGGTTTCATCCAGTCATATCCGGACAAACTGGTGTGGAATTCCTAAGCAATGGACCGAGAAAATCACAGTAAAAAGGGATGTGGAGAAAAGCAAAGTCTTTTCATTAGGCAAGTGCATAAAATGCCATCTATACAAACACAAATATCATGTTTGTTTGCCCCAGTTCCTCTAGATTTCTCCCCAGAAAATACCAATGTGCAGAGCTGGTGTCTCCATGTGGAACCAATTAGTGATTCTACGGTACAAAATTAAATGTTCCATGATAAAAACATTCAAAACAATAAAGTCCATCGATAATATCCAGTAAACACAAACACAGAGGCTTTCACAATATTTCGGATTGAGTTAGCCAAAACACAACCGGATATTTCTGGTCTCATCCAGTCATATCCGGACAAACTGGAATGGAATTCCTAGGCAATAGACCGAGAAAATCTCAGTAAAAATGGTTTTGGAGCAAACTAAAGTCTTTTCATTAGGCAAGTTCATAAAATGTCATCTATACAAACAGAAATATCATGTTTGTTTGCCCCAGTTCCTCTAGCTATCTCCCCAGAAAATACGAATTTGTAGAGCTGGTATCTCCATGTAGAACCAATTAGTGATTCTACGGTACAAAATTAAATGCTCCATGATAAAAACATTCAAAACATTGAAGTCCGTGAATAATATCCGGAAAACACTAACACAGATTCTGTAGCAATATTTGGGATTGACTTAGCATACAAAAAAAAAAAAAAAAACGGGTATTTCCGGTTTCATCCCGTCATATATGGACAACCTGGTGTGGAGTTCGTATGCAATGGACTGAGAAAATCACAGTAAAAATGGTTTTGGAGAAAAGCAAAGTCTTTTCATTAGGCAAGTGCATAAAATATCATCTATACAAACATAAATATCAGTCCCTCTAGCTTTCTCCCCAGAAAATATGAATGTGTAGAGCTGGTGTCTCCATGTGGAACCAATTAGTGATTCTACGGTAGGAAATTAAATGTTCCATGATAAAAACATTCAAAACAATAAAGTCCATCGATACTATCCAGTAAACAAAAACACAGAGGCTTTCACAATATTTCATATTGAGTTAGCCAAAACACAACCGGATATTTCCGGTTTCATTGAGTCATATCCGGACAAACTGGTGTGGAATTCCTATTCAATAGACCGAGAAAATCACAGTAAAAATGGTTTTGGAGAAAACTAAAGTCTTTTCATTAGGCAAGTGCATAAAATGTCATCTATACAAACAGAAATCTCATGTTTGTTTGTCGCAGTTCCTCTAGCTTTCTCCCTAGAAAATATGAATGTGTAGAGCTGGTGTCTCCATGTGGAACCAATTAGAGTTACCAAGAACATAATTAAATGTTCCCAGATAAAAAAAATTCAAAACAATAAAGTCCATGGATAATATCCGGAAAACACAAACACAGAGGCTGTAGCATATCTGGGATTGAGTTAGCCAAAACCAAACCGGGTATCTCCGGTATCTTCCAGTCATATACGGACAACCTGGTGTGGAATTCGTATGCAATGCACCGAGAAAATCACAGTAAAAATGGTTTTGCAGTAAAGCAAAGTCTTTTCGTTAGGCAAGTGCATAAAATGTCATCTATACAAACAGAAATATCATGTTTGTTTGCCCCAGTTCCTCAAGCTTTCTCCACAGAAAATACAAATGTGCAGAGATGGTGTCTCCAGGTTGAACCAATTAGTGTTTGTGCGGTACAAAATTAAATGTTCAAGGAAAAAACATTCAAAACAATAAAGTGTAGTGATAATATCCGATAAACACAAACACAGAGGCTGTAGCAATATCTGGGATTGAGTTAGACAAAACACAACCGGATATTTCCGGTTTCATCCAGTCATATCCGGACAAACTGGTGTGGAATTCGTATGCAATGGACCGAGAAAATCAGAGTAAAATGGTTTTGGAGGAAAGCAAAATCTTTGCGTTAGGCAAGTGCATAAAATGTCATCTATACAAACAGAAATCTCATGTTTGTTTGTCGCAGTTCCTCTAGCTTTCTCCCTAGAAAATATGAATGTGTAGAGCTGGTGTCTCCATGTGGAACCAAGTAGTGTTTCCAAGAACATAATTAAATGTTCCCCGATAAAAAACATTTAAAACAATAAAGTCCCTGGATAGTTTCGGGAAAACACAAACACTGAGGCTGTAGCAATATCAGGGATTGAGTTAGCCTAACCAAAACGGGATATTTCTGGTTTCATCCAGTCATATACGGACAACCTGGTGTGGAATTCATATGCAATGGACCGAGAATATCACAGTAAATATGGTTTTGCAGAAAAGCAAAGTCTTTTCGTTAGGCAAGTGCATAAAATGTCATCTCTGCAAACATAAATATCATGTTTGTTTGACCCAGTTCCTCTAGCTTTCTCCCCAGAAAATACGAATGTGCAGAGCTGGTGTCTCCATGTGGAACCAATTAGTGATTCTTCGGTACAAAATTAAGTGTTCCATGATAAAAACATAAAAGAACAATAAAGTCCATCGATAATATCCAGTAAACGCAACAGAGAGGCTTTCACAATATTTCGGATTGAGTTAGCCAAAACACAACCGGATATTTCCGGTCTCATCCAGTCATATCCGGACAAACTGGTCTGGAATTCCTATGCAATAGACCGAGAAAATCAGAGTAAAATGGTTTTGGAGAAAAGCAAAGTCTTTTCGTTAGGCAAGTGCATAAAATGTCATCGATACAAACAGAAATATCATGTTTGTTTGCCCCAGTTCCTCTAGCTTTCTCCCCAGAAAATACAAATGTGCAGAGTTGGTGTCTCCATGTGGAACCAATTAGTGTTTCTGCGGTATAAAATTAAATGTTCCATGATAAAAATATTCAAAACAATAAAGTCCATCGATAATATCCAGTAAACACAAACAGAGAGGCTTTCACAATATTTAGTATTGATTTAGCCAAAACACAACCGATATTTCCGGTTTAATCTAGTCATATCTGGACAAACTCATGTGGAATTCGTATGCAATAGACCGAGAAAAACAGTAATCATGGTTTTGGAGAAAAGCAAAGTCTTTTCTTTAGGCAAGTGCATAAAATGTCATCTATACAAACAGAAATATCATGTTTGTTTGCCCCAGTTCCTCTAGCTTTCTCCCCAGAAAATACGAATGTGCAGAGCTGGTGTCTCCATTTGGAACCAATTAGTGTTTCTGCGGTATAAAATTAAATGTTCCATGATAAAAACATTCAAAACAATAAAGTCCATCGATAATATCCAGTAAACACAAACACAGAGGCTTTCACAATATTTCGGATTGAGTTAGCCAAAACGCAACCGGGTATTTCCGGTTTCATCCAGTCATATCCGGACAAACTGGTGTGGAATTCCTATGCAATAGTCTGAGAAAATCACAGTAAAAATGGTTTTGGAGAAAAGAAAAGTCTTTTCGTTCGGCAAGTGCATAAAAAGTCATCTATACAAACAAAAATATCATGTTTTGTTGCCGCAGTTCCTCTTGCTTTCTCCCTAGAAAATATGAATGTGTAGAACTGGTGTCTCCATGTGGAACCATTAGTGTTTCCAAGAATATAATTAAATGTTCCCCCATAAAAAACATTCAAATCAATGAGGTCCGTGAATAATATCCGGAAAACACTAACACAGAGTCTGTAGCAATATTTGGGATTGACTTAGCAAACAAAAACAAAAAAAAAAAAAACGGGTTTTTTCGGTTTCATCCCGTCATATATGGACAACCTGGTGTGGAGTTCGTATGCAATGGACTGAGAAAATCACAGTAAAAATGGTTTTGGAGAAAAGCAAAATCTTTTCGTTAGGCAAGTGCATGAAATATCATCTATACAAACATAAATATCAGTCCCTCTAGCTTTCTAACCAGAAAATATGAATGTGTAGAGCTGGTGTCTCCATGTGGAACTAATTAGTGATTCTACGGTAGGAAATTAAATGTTCCATGATAAAAACATTCAAAACAATAAATCCATCGATAATATCCAGTAAACACAACAGAGAGGCTTTCACAATATTTCGTATTGAGTTAGCCAAAACACAACCGGATATTTCCGGTTTCATTGAGTCATATCCGGACAAACTGGTGTGGAATTCCTATGCAATAGACCGAGAAAATCACAGTAAAAATGGTTTTGGAGAAAACTAAAGTCTTTTCATTAGGCAAGTGCATAAAATGTCATCTATACAAACAGAAATCTCATGTTTGTTTGTCGCAGTTCCTCTAGCTTTCTCCCTAGAAAATACGAATGTGTAGAGCTGGTGTCTCCATGTGTTACCAATTAGTGTTTCAACGGTACAAAATTACATATTCTCCGATAAAAACATTCAAAACAATAAAGTTCCTGGATAGTTTCGGGAAAACACAAACACTGAGGCTGTAGCAATATCTGGGATTGAGTTAGCCAAAACAAAACCGGGTATTTCCGGTTTCATGCAGTCATATACGGAAAACCTTGTGTGGAATTCATATGCAATGGACGGAGAAAATCACAATATCTTTTCGTTAGGCAAGTGCATAAAATGTCATCTATACAAACAGAAATATCATGTTTGTTTGTCACAGTTCATCTAGCTTTCTCCCTAGAAAATATGAATGTGCAGAGCTGGTGTCTCCATGTGGAACCAACTAGTGATTCTACGGTACAAAATTAAATCTTCCCCGATAAAAAACATTCAAAACAATAAAGTCCGTGGATAATATCCGGAAAACACAAACACAGATGCAGTAGCAATATCTGGGATTGTGTTAGCCAAAACTATACTGGGTATTTCCGGTTTCATCCAGTCATATCCGGACAACCTGGTGTGGAATTCATATGCAATGGACCGAGAAAATCACAGGAAAAATGGTTTTGGAGAAAAGCAAAGTCTTTTCGTTAGGCAAGTGCATAAAATGTCATCTATACAAACGTAAATATCATGTTTGTTTGCCCCAGTTCCTCAAGCTTTCTCCCCAGAAAATTCGAATGTGCAGAGTTGGTGTCTCCATGTGGAACCAATTAGTGATTCTACGGTACAAAATTACATGTTCCATGATAAAAACATTCAAAACAATAAAGTCTTCGATACTATCCAGTAAACACAAACACAGAGGCTTTCACAATATTTCGGATTGAATTAGCAAAAACACAACCGGATATGTCCGGTTTCATCCACTCATATCGGGACAAACTGGTGTGGAATTCCTATGCAATAGACCGAGAAAATCACAGTAAAAATGGTTTTGGAGAAAAGCAAAGTCTTTTCGTTAGGCAAGTGCATAAAATGCCATCTATACAAACACAAATATCATGTTTGTTTGCCCCAGTTCCTCTAGATTTCTCCCCAGAAAATACCAATGTGCAGAGCTGGTGTCTCCATGTGGAACCAATTAGTGATTCTACGGTACAAAATTAAATGTTCCATGATAAAAACATTCAAAACAATAAAGTCCATCGATAATATCCAGTAAACACAAACACAGAGGCTTTCACAATATTTCGGATTGAGTTAGCCAAAACACAACCGGATATTTCTGGTCTCATCCAGTCATATCCGGACAAACTGGAATGGAATTCCTATGCAATAGACCGAGAAAATCACAGTAAAAATGGTTTTGGAGCAAACTAAAGTCTTTTCATTAGGCAAGTTCATAAAATGTCATCTATACAAACAGAAATATCATGTTTGTTTGCCCCAGTTCCTCTAGCTATCTCCCCAGAAAATACGAATTTGTAGAGCTGGTATCTCCATGTAGAACCAATTAGTGATTCTACGGTACAAAATTAAATGCTCCATGATAAAAACATTCAAAACATTGAAGTCCGTGAATAATATCCGGAAAACACTAACACAGATTCTGTAGCAATATTTGGGATTGACTTAGCATACAAAAAAAAAAAAAACGGGTATTTCCGGTTTCATCCCGTCATATATGGACAACCTGGTGTGGAGTTCGTATGCAATGGACTGAGAAAACCACAGTAAAAATGGTTTTGGAGAAAAGCAAAGTCTTTTCGTTAGGCAAGTGCATAAAATATCATCTATACAAACATAAATATCAGTCCCTCTAGCTTTCTCCCCAGAAAATACAAATGTGCAGAGTTGGTGTCTCCATGTGGAACCAATTAGTGATTCTACGGTAGGAAATTAAATGTTCCATGATAAAAACATTCAAAACAATAAAGTCCATCGATACTATCCAGTAAACACAAACACAGAGGCTTTCACAATATTTCATATTGAGTTAGCCAAAACACAACCGGATATTTCCGGTTTCATTGAGTCATATCCGGACAAACTGGTGTGGAATTCCTATTCAATAGACCGAGAAAATCACAGTAAAATGGTTTTGGAGAAAACTAAAGTCTTTTCATTAGGCAAGTGCATAAAATGTCATCTATACAAACAGAAATCTCATGTTTGTTTGTCGCAGTTCCTCTAGCTTTCTCCCTAGAAAATATGAATGTGTAGAGCTGGTGTCTCCATGTGGAACCAATTAGAGTTACCAAGAACATAATTAAATGTTCCCAGATAAAAAAAATTCAAAACAATAAAGTCCATGGATAATATCCGGAAAACACAAACACAGAGGCTGTAGCATATCTGGGATTGAGTTAGCCAAAACCAAACCGGGTATCTCCGGTATCTTCCAGTCATATACGGACAACCTGGTGTGGAATTCGTATGCAATGCACCGAGAAAATCACAGTAAAAATGGTTTTGCAGTAAAGCAAAGTCTTTTCGTTAGGCAAGTGCATAAAATGTCATCTATACAAACAGAAATATCATGTTTGTTTGCCCCAGTTCCTCAAGCTTTCTCCACAGAAAATACAAATGTCCAGAGATGGTGTCTCCAGGTGGAACCAATTAGTGTTTGTGCGGTACAAAATTAAATGTTCAAGGAAAAAACATTCAAACCAATAAAGTGTATGGATAATATCCGGAAAACACAAACACCGAGGCTGTAGCAATATCTGGGATTGAGTTAGACAAAACACAACCAGATATTTCCGGTTTCATCCAGTCATATCCGGACAAACTGGTGTGGAATTCGTATGCAATGGACCGAGAAAATCAGAGTAAAATGGTTTTGGAGAAAAGCAAAATCTTTTCGTTAGGCAAGTGCATAAAATGTCATCTATACAAACAGAAATATCATGTTTGTTTGCCCCATCTCCTATAGCTTTCTCCCCAGAAAATACGAATGTGTTGAGCTGGTGTCTCCATGTGGAACCAATTAGTGATTCTACGTTACAAAATTAAATGTTCCATGATAAAACATTCAAAACAATAACGTCCATTGATAATATCAAGTAAACACAAACACAGAGGCTTTTTCAATATTTCGGATTGGTTTAGCCAAAACACAACCGGATATTTCTGGTTTCATCCAGTCATATCCGGACAAACTGGTGTGGAATTCCTATGCAATAGACCGAGAAAATCACAGTAAAAATGGTTTTGGAGAAAAGCAAAGTCTTTTCGTTAGGCAAGTGCATAAAATGTCATCTATACAAACAGAAATATCATGTTTGTTTGTCGCAGTTCCTCTAGCTTTCTCCCTAGATAATACGAATGTGTAGAGCTGGTGTCTCCATGTGGAACCAAGTAGTGATTCCAAGAACATAATTAAATGTTCCCTGATAAAAAACATTCAAAACAATAAAGTCCCTGGATAGTTTCGGGAAAACACAAACACTGAGGCTGTAGCAATATCAGGGATTGAGTTAGCCAAACCAAAACGGGATATTTCTGGTTTCATCCAGTCATATACGGACAACCTGGTGTGGAATTCATATGCAATGGACCGAGAATATCACAGTAAATATGGTTTTGCAGAAAAGCAAAGTCTTTTCGTTAGGCAAGTGCATAAAATGTCATCTCTGCAAACATAAATATCATGTTTGTTTGCCCCAGTTCCTCTAGCTTTCTCCCCAGAAAATACGAATGTGCAGAGCTGGTGTCTCCATGTGGAACCAATTAGTGATTCTTCGGTACAAAATTAAGTGTTCCATGATAAAAACATAAAAGAACAATAAAGTCCATCGATAATATCCAGTAAACACAACAGAGAGGCTTTCACAATATTTCGGATTGAGTTAGCCAAAACACAACCGGATATTTCCGGTCTCATCCAGTCATATCCGGACAAACTGGTCTGGAATTCCTATGCAATAGACCATGAAAATCACAGTAAAAATGGTTTTTGGGAAAAGCAAAGTCTTTTCGTTAGGCAAGTGCATAAAAAGTCATCTATACAAACAGAAATATCATGTTTGTTTGCCCCAGTTCCTCTAGCTTTCTCCCCAGAAAATACGAATGTACAGAGCTGGTGTCTCCATGTGGAACCAATTAGTGATTCTACGTTACAAAATTAAATGTACCATGATAAAACATTCAAAACAATAAAGTCCATCGATAATATCCAGTAAACACAAACACAGAGGCTTTCACAATATTTCGGATTGATTTAGTCAAAACACAACCGGATATTTCCAGTTTCATCCAGTCATATCCGGACAACCTGGTGTGGAATTCCTATGCAATCGTCTGAGAAAATCACAGTAAAAATGATTTTGGAGAAAACTAAAGTCTTTTCATTAGGCAAGTGCATAAATGCCATCTATACAAACAGAAATATCATGTTTGTTTGCCACAGTTCCTCTAGATTTCTCCCTAGAAAATACGAATGTGTAGAGCTGGTGTCTCCATGTGGAACCAATTAGTGTTTCGAAGAACATAATTAAGTGCTCCCCGATAAAAAACATTCAAAACAATAAAGTACGTGGATAATATCTGGAAAACACAAACATAAACATAGAGCAATATCTGGGATTGAGTTAGCCAAAACAAAACCGGGTATTTCCGGTTACATCCAGTCATATCCGGACAAACTGTTGTGGAATTCGTATGCAATGGACCGAGAAAATCAGAGTAAAATGGTTTTGGAGAAAAGCAAAGTCTTTTCGTTAGGCAAGTGCATAAAATGTCATCGATACAAACAGAAATATCATGTTTGTTTGCCCCAGTTCCTCTAGCTTTCTCCCCAGAAAATACAAATGTGCAGAGTTGGTGTCTCCATGTGGAACCAATTAGTGTTTCTGCGGTATAAAATTAAATGTTCCATGATAAAAATATTCAAAACAATAAAGTCCATCGATAATATCCAGTAAACACAAACAGAGAGGCTTTCACAATATTTAGTATTGATTTAGCCAAAACACAACCGATATTTCCGGTTTAATCTAGTCATATCTGGACAAACTCATGTGGAATTCGTATGCAATAGACCGAGAAAAACAGTAATCATGGTTTTGGAGAAAAGCAAAGTCTTTTCTTTAGGCAAGTGCATAAAATGTCATCTATACAAACAGAAATATCATGTTTGTTTGCCCCAGTTCCTCTAGCTTTCTCCCCAGAAAATACGAATGTGCAGAGCTGGTGTCTCCATTTGGAACCAATTAGTGTTTCTGCGGTATAAAATTAAATGTTCCATGATAAAAACATTCAAAACAATAAAGTCCATCGATAATATCCAGTAAACACAAACACAGAGGCTTTCACAATATTTCGGATTGAGTTAGCCAAAACGCAACCGGGTATTTCCGGTTTCATCCAGTCATATCCGGACAAACTGGTGTGGAATTCCTATGCAATAGTCTGAGAAAATCACAGTAAAAATGGTTTTGGAGAAAAGAAAAGTCTTTTCGTTCGGCAAGTGCATAAAAAGTCATCTATACAAACAGAAATATCATGTTTCGTTGCAGCAGTTCCTCTTGCTTTCTCCCTAGAAAATACGAATGTGTAGAACTGGTGTCTCCATGTGGAACCATTAGTGTTTCCAAGAATATAATTAAATGTTCCCCCATAAAAAACATTCAAATCAATGAAGTCCGTGAATAATATCCGGAAAACACTAACACAGAGTCTGTAGCAATATTTGGGATTGACTTAGCAAACAAAAACAAAAAAAAAACGGGTATTTTCGGTTTCATCCCGTCATATATGGACAACCTGGTGTGGAGTTCGTATGCAATGGACTGAGAAAATCACAGTAAAAATGGTTTTGGAGAAAAGCAAAATCTTTTCGTTAGGCAAGTGCATGAAATATCATCTATACAAACATAAATATCAGTCCCTCTAGCTTTCTAACCAGAAAATATGAATGTGTAGAGCTGGTGTCTCCATGTGGAACTAATTAGTGATTCTACGGTAGGAAATTAAATGTTCCATGATAAAAACATTCAAAACAATAAATCCATCGATAATATCCAGTAAACACAACAGAGAGGCTTTCACAATATTTCGTATTGAGTTAGCCAAAACACAACCGGATATTTCCGGTTTCATTGAGTCATATCCGGACAAACTGGTGTGGAATTCCTATGCAATAGACCGAGAAAATCACAGTAAAAATGGTTTTGGAGAAAACTAAAGTCTTTTCATTAGGCAAGTGCATAAAATGTCATCTATACAAACAGAAATCTCATGTTTGTTTGTCGCAGTTCCTCTAGCTTTCTCCCTAGAAAATACGAATGTGTAGAGCTGGTGTCTCCATGTGTTACCAATTAGTGTTTCAACGGTACAAAATTACATATTCTCCGATAAAAACATTCAAAACAATAAAGTTCCTGGATAGTTTCGGGAAAACACAAACACTGAGGCTGTAGCAATATCTGGGATTGAGTTAGCCAAAACAAAACCGGGTATTTCCGGTTTCATGCAGTCATATACGGAAAACCTTGTGTGGAATTCATATGCAATGGACGGAGAAAATCACAATATCTTTTCGTTAGGCAAGTGCATAAAATGTCATCTATACAAACAGAAATATCATGTTTGTTTGTCACAGTTCATCTAGCTTTCTCCCTAGAAAATATGAATGTGCAGAGCTGGTGTCTCCATGTGGAACCAACTAGTGATTCTACGGTACAAAATTAAATCTTCCCCGATAAAAAACATTCAAAACAATAAAGTCCGTGGATAATATCCGGAAAACACAAACACAGATGCAGTAGCAATATCTGGGATTGTGTTAGCCAAAACTATACTGGGTATTTCCGGTTTCATCCAGTCATATCCGGACAACCTGGTGTGGAATTCATATGCAATGGACCGAGAAAATCACAGGAAAAATGGTTTTGGAGAAAAGCAAAGTCTTTTCGTTAGGCAAGTGCATAAAATGTCATCTATACAAACGTAAATATCATGTTTGTTTGCCCCAGTTCCTCAAGCTTTCTCCCCAGAAAATTCGAATGTGCAGAGTTGGTGTCTCCATGTGGAACCAATTAGTGATTCTACGGTACAAAATTACATGTTCCATGATAAAAACATTCAAAACAATAAAGTCTTCGATACTATCCAGTAAACACAAACACAGAGGCTTTCACAATATTTCGGATTGAATTAGCAAAAACACAACCGGATATGTCCGGTTTCATCCACTCATATCGGGACAAACTGGTGTGGAATTCCTATGCAATAGACCGAGAAAATCACAGTAAAAATGGTTTTGGAGAAAAGCAAAGTCTTTTCGTTAGGCAAGTGCATAAAATGCCATCTATACAAACACAAATATCATGTTTGTTTGCCCCAGTTCCTCTAGATTTCTCCCCAGAAAATACCAATGTGCAGAGCTGGTGTCTCCATGTGGAACCAATTAGTGATTCTACGGTACAAAATTAAATGTTCCATGATAAAAACATTCAAAACAATAAAGTCCATCGATAATATCCAGTAAACACAAACACAGAGGCTTTCACAATATTTCGGATTGAGTTAGCCAAAACACAACCGGATATTTCTGGTCTCATCCAGTCATATCCGGACAAACTGGAATGGAATTCCTATGCAATAGACCGAGAAAATCACAGTAAAAATGGTTTTGGAGCAAACTAAAGTCTTTTCATTAGGCAAGTTCATAAAATGTCATCTATACAAACAGAAATATCATGTTTGTTTGCCCCAGTTCCTCTAGCTATCTCCCCAGAAAATACGAATTTGTAGAGCTGGTATCTCCATGTAGAACCAATTAGTGATTCTACGGTACAAAATTAAATGCTCCATGATAAAAACATTCAAAACATTGAAGTCCGTGAATAATATCCGGAAAACACTAACACAGATTCTGTAGCAATATTTGGGATTGACTTAGCATACAAAAAAAAAAACGGGTATTTCCGGTTTCATCCCGTCATATATGGACAACCTGGTGTGGAGTTCGTATGCAATGGACTGAGAAAACCACAGTAAAAATGGTTTTGGAGAAAAGCAAAGTCTTTTCGTTAGGCAAGTGCATAAAATATCATCTATACAAACATAAATATCAGTCCCTCTAGCTTTCTCCCCAGAAAATACAAATGTGCAGAGTTGGTGTCTCCATGTGGAACCAATTAGTGATTCTACGGTAGGAAATTAAATGTTCCATGATAAAAACATTCAAAACAATAAAGTCCATCGATACTATCCAGTAAACACAAACACAGAGGCTTTCACAATATTTCATATTGAGTTAGCCAAAACACAACCGGATATTTCCGGTTTCATTGAGTCATATCCGGACAAACTGGTGTGGAATTCCTATTCAATAGACCGAGAAAATCACAGTAAAAATGGTTTTGGAGAAAACTAAAGTCTTTTCATTAGGCAAGTGCATAAAATGTCATCTATACAAACAGAAATCTCATGTTTGTTTGTCGCAGTTCCTCTAGCTTTCTCCCTAGAAAATATGAATGTGTAGAGCTGGTGTCTCCATGTGGAACCAATTAGAGTTACCAAGAACATAATTAAATGTTCCCAGATAAAAAAAATTCAAAACAATAAAGTCCATGGATAATATCCGGAAAACACAAACACAGAGGCTGTAGCATATCTGGGATTGAGTTAGCCAAAACCAAACCGGGTATCTCCGGTATCTTCCAGTCATATACGGACAACCTGGTGTGGAATTCGTATGCAATGCACCGAGAAAATCACAGTAAAAATGGTTTTGCAGTAAAGCAAAGTCTTTTCGTTAGGCAAGTGCATAAAATGTCATCTATACAAACAGAAATATCATGTTTGTTTGCCCCAGTTCCTCAAGCTTTCTCCACAGAAAATACAAATGTCCAGAGATGGTGTCTCCAGGTGGAACCAATTAGTGTTTGTGCGGTACAAAATTAAATGTTCAAGGAAAAAACATTCAAACCAATAAAGTGTATGGATAATATCCGGAAAACACAAACACCGAGGCTGTAGCAATATCTGGGATTGAGTTAGACAAAACACAACCAGATATTTCCGGTTTCATCCAGTCATATCCGGACAAACTGGTGTGGAATTCGTATGCAATGGACCGAGAAAATCAGAGTAAAATGGTTTTGGAGAAAAGCAAAATCTTTTCGTTAGGCAAGTGCATAAAATGTCATCTATACAAACAGAAATATCATGTTTGTTTGCCCCATCTCCTATAGCTTTCTCCCCAGAAAATACGAATGTGTTGAGCTGGTGTCTCCATGTGGAACCAATTAGTGATTCTACGTTACAAAATTAAATGTTCCATGATAAAACATTCAAAACAATAACGTCCATTGATAATATCAAGTAAACACAAACACAGAGGCTTTTTCAATATTTCGGATTGGTTTAGCCAAAACACAACCGGATATTTCTGGTTTCATCCAGTCATATCCGGACAAACTGGTGTGGAATTCCTATGCAATAGACCGAGAAAATCACAGTAAAAATGGTTTTGGAGAAAAGCAAAGTCTTTTCGTTAGGCAAGTGCATAAAATGTCATCTATACAAACAGAAATATCATGTTTGTTTGTCGCAGTTCCTCTAGCTTTCTCCCTAGATAATACGAATGTGTAGAGCTGGTGTCTCCATGTGGAACCAAGTAGTGATTCCAAGAACATAATTAAATGTTCCCTGATAAAAAACATTCAAAACAATAAAGTCCCTGGATAGTTTCGGGAAAACACAAACACTGAGGCTGTAGCAATATCAGGGATTGAGTTAGCCAAACCAAAACGGGATATTTCTGGTTTCATCCAGTCATATACGGACAACCTGGTGTGGAATTCATATGCAATGGACCGAGAATATCACAGTAAATATGGTTTTGCAGAAAAGCAAAGTCTTTTCGTTAGGCAAGTGCATAAAATGTCATCTCTGCAAACATAAATATCATGTTTGTTTGCCCCAGTTCCTCTAGCTTTCTCCCCAGAAAATACGAATGTGCAGAGCTGGTGTCTCCATGTGGAACCAATTAGTGATTCTTCGGTACAAAATTAAGTGTTCCATGATAAAAACATAAAAGAACAATAAAGTCCATCGATAATATCCAGTAAACACAACAGAGAGGCTTTCACAATATTTCGGATTGAGTTAGCCAAAACACAACCGGATATTTCCGGTCTCATCCAGTCATATCCGGACAAACTGGTCTGGAATTCCTATGCAATAGACCATGAAAATCACAGTAAAAATGGTTTTTGGGAAAAGCAAAGTCTTTTCGTTAGGCAAGTGCATAAAATGTCATCTATACAAACAGAAATATCATGTTTGTTTGCCCCAGTTCCTCTAGCTTTCTCCCCAGAAAATACGAATGTACAGAGCTGGTGTCTCCATGTGGAACCAATTAGTGATTCTACGTTACAAAATTAAATGTACCATGATAAAACATTCAAAACAATAAAGTCCATCGATAATATCCAGTAAACACAAACACAGAGGCTTTCACAATATTTCGGATTGATTTAGTCAAAACACAACCGGATATTTCCAGTTTCATCCAGTCATATCCGGACAACCTGGTGTGGAATTCCTATGCAATCGTCTGAGAAAATCACAGTAAAAATGATTTTGGAGAAAACTAAAGTCTTTTCATTAGGCAAGTGCATAAATGCCATCTATACAAACAGAAATATCATGTTTGTTTGCCGCAGTTCCTCTAGATTTCTCCCTAGAAAATACGAATGTGTAGAGCTGGTGTCTCCATGTGGAACCAATTAGTGTTTCGAAGAACATAATTAAGTGCTCCCCGATAAAAAACATTCAAAACAATAAAGTACGTGGATAATATCTGGAAAACACAAACATAAACATAGAGCAATATCTGGGATTGAGTTAGCCAAAACAAAACCGGGTATTTCCGGTTACATCCAGTCATATCCGGACAAACTGTTGTGGAATTCGTATGCAATGGACCGAGAAAATCAGAGTAAAATGGTTTTGGAGAAAAGCAAAGTCTTTTCGTTAGGCAAGTGCATAAAATGTCATCGATACAAACAGAAATATCATGTTTGTTTGCCCCAGTTCCTCTAGCTTTCTCCCCAGAAAATACAAATGTGCAGAGTTGGTGTCTCCATGTGGAACCAATTAGTGTTTCTGCGGTATAAAATTAAATGTTCCATGATAAAAATATTCAAAACAATAAAGTCCATCGATAATATCCAGTAAACACAAACAGAGAGGCTTTCACAATATTTAGTATTGATTTAGCCAAAACACAACCGATATTTCCGGTTTAATCTAGTCATATCTGGACAAACTCATGTGGAATTCGTATGCAATAGACCGAGAAAAACAGTAATCATGGTTTTGGAGAAAAGCAAAGTCTTTTCTTTAGGCAAGTGCATAAAATGTCATCTATACAAACAGAAATATCATGTTTGTTTGCCCCAGTTCCTCTAGCTTTCTCCCCAGAAAATACGAATGTGCAGAGCTGGTGTCTCCATTTGGAACCAATTAGTGTTTCTGCGGTATAAAATTAAATGTTCCATGATAAAAACATTCAAAACAATAAAGTCCATCGATAATATCCAGTAAACACAAACACAGAGGCTTTCACAATATTTCGGATTGAGTTAGCCAAAACGCAACCGGGTATTTCCGGTTTCATCCAGTCATATCCGGACAAACTGGTGTGGAATTCCTATGCAATAGTCTGAGAAAATCACAGTAAAAATGGTTTTGGAGAAAAGAAAAGTCTTTTCGTTCGGCAAGTGCATAAAAAGTCATCTATACAAACAGAAATATCATGTTTCGTTGCAGCAGTTCCTCTTGCTTTCTCCCTAGAAAATACGAATGTGTAGAACTGGTGTCTCCATGTGGAACCATTAGTGTTTCCAAGAATATAATTAAATGTTCCCCCATAAAAAACATTCAAATCAATGAAGTCCGTGAATAATATCCGGAAAACACTAACACAGAGTCTGTAGCAATATTTGGGATTGACTTAGCAAACAAAAACAAAAAAAAAACGGGTATTTTCGGTTTCATCCCGTCATATATGGACAACCTGGTGTGGAGTTCGTATGCAATGGACTGAGAAAATCACAGTAAAAATGGTTTTGGAGAAAAGCAAAATCTTTTCGTTAGGCAAGTGCATGAAATATCATCTATACAAACATAAATATCAGTCCCTCTAGCTTTCTAACCAGAAAATATGAATGTGTAGAGCTGGTGTCTCCATGTGGAACTAATTAGTGATTCTACGGTAGGAAATTAAATGTTCCATGATAAAAACATTCAAAACAATAAATCCATCGATAATATCCAGTAAACACAACAGAGAGGCTTTCACAATATTTCGTATTGAGTTAGCCAAAACACAACCGGATATTTCCGGTTTCATTGAGTCATATCCGGACAAACTGGTGTGGAATTCCTATGCAATAGACCGAGAAAATCACAGTAAAAATGGTTTTGGAGAAAACTAAAGTCTTTTCATTAGGCAAGTGCATAAAATGTCATCTATACAAACAGAAACCTCATGTTTGTTTGTCGCAGTTCCTCTAGCTTTCTCCCTAGAAAATACGAATGTGTAGAGCTGGTGTCTCCATGTGTTACCAATTAGTGTTTCAACGGTACAAAATTACATATTCTCCGATAAAAACATTCAAAACAATAAAGTTCCTGGATAGTTTCGGGAAAACACAAACACTGAGGCTGTAGCAATATCTGGGATTGAGTTAGCCAAAACAAAACCGGGTATTTCCGGTTTCATGCAGTCATATACGGAAAACCTTGTGTGGAATTCATATGCAATGGACGGAGAAAATCACAATATCTTTTCGTTAGGCAAGTGCATAAAATATCATCTATACAAACAGAAATATCATGTTTGTTTGTCACAGTTCATCTAGCTTTCTCCCTAGAAAATATGAATGTGCAGAGCTGGTGTCTCCATGTGGAACCAACTAGTGATTCTACAGTACAAAATTAAATCTTCCCCGATAAAAAACATTCAAAACAATAAAGTCCGTGGATAATATCCGGAAAACACAAACACAGATGCAGTAGCAATATCTGGGATTGTGTTAGCCAAAACTATACTGGGTATTTCCGGTTTCATCCAGTCATATCCGGACAACCTGGTGTGGAATTCATATGCAATGGACCGAGAAAATCACAGGAAAAATGGTTTTGGAGAAAAGCAAAGTCTTTTCGTTAGGCAAGTGCATAAAATGTCATCTATACAAACGTAAATATCATCTTTGTTTGCCCCAGTTCCTCAAGCTTTCTCCCCAGAAAATTCGAATGTGCAGAGTTGGTGTCTCCATGTGGAACCAATTAGTGATTCTACGGTACAAAATTACATGTTCCATGATAAAAACATTCAAAACAATAAAGTCCTTCGATACTATCCAGTAAATACAAACACAGAGGCTTTCACAATATTTCAGATTGAGTAAGCCAAAACACAACCGGATATTTCCGGTTTCATCCAGTCATATCCGGACAAACTGGTGTGGAATTCCTATGCAATGGACCGAGAAAATCACAGTAAAAATGGTTTTGGAGAAAACTAAAGTGTTTTCGTTAGGCAAGTTCATAAAATGTCATCCATACAAACAGAAATATCATGTTTGTTTGTCGCAGTTCCTCTAGTTTTCTCCCTAGAATATACGAATGTGTAGAGCTGGTGTCTCCATGTGGAACCAATTAGTGTTTCCAAGAACATAATTAAATGTTCCCCGATAAAAACCATTCAAAACAATAAAGTCCGTGGAAAATATCCGGAAAAACAAACACAGATGCTGTAGCAATATCTAGGATGGAGTTAGCCAAAACAAAACCGGGTATTTCCGGTTTCATCCTTTCATATACAGAGAACCTGTTGTGGAATTTGTATGCAATGGACCTAGAAAATCACAGTAAAAATTGTTTTGGAGAAAACTAAAGTCTTTTTGTTAGGCAAGTTCATAAAATGTCATCTTTGCAAACAGAAATATCATGTTTGTTTGTCGCAGTTCCTCTAGCTTTCTCCCTAGAAAATATGAATGTGCAGAGCTGGTGTTTCTATGGGGAATCAATCAGTGATTCCAAGCATAAAATGAAATTTTCCCTGATGAAAAACATTTAAAACAATAAAGTCCGTGGATAATATCCGGAAAACACAAACACAGAGGCTGTAGCAATATCTAGGATCCAGGTAGCCAAAACAAAACCGGATATTTCTGTTTCCGTCCAGTCATACCTGGACAAAGTGGTGTGGAATTTGTATGCAATGGACTGAGAAATACATTAAAAATTGTTTTGGAGAAAAGCAAAGTCTTTTCGTTATGTAAGTGCATAAAATGTCATCTATACAAACAGAAATATTACGTTTGTTTGCCGCAGTTCCTCTAAGTTTCTCCCTAGAAAATAGGAATGTGTAGAGCTGGTGTCCCCTTGATGAAACAATTAGTGTTTCAATGGTACAAAATTAAATGTTCCCTTATAAAAATATTCAAAACCATAAAGTCCGTGGATAATATCAGGAATACACAAACACAGAGGCGGTAACAATAACTGCAATTGAGTTGGCTGAAACAAAACCGGATATTTCCGGTTTCATCCAGTCATATCCGGACAAACTGGTGTGGAATTCATATGCAATGGACCGAGAAAATCACAGTAAAAATGGTTTTGGAGAAAAGCAAAGTCTTTTCTTTAGGTAATTGCATAAAATGTCATCTATACAAACAGAAATCTCATGTTTGTTTGTCAGAGTTCCTCTGGCTTTCTCCCTAGAAAATTCGAATGTGTAGAGCTGGTGTCCCCATGATAAACCAATCAGTGTTTCAACGGTACAAAATTAAATGTTCCAAGATAAAAATATTGAAAACAATAAAGTCCATCGATAATATCCAGAAAACACAAACACAGAGGCTTTCAAAATATTTGGGATTCAGTTAGCAAAAACAACCGGATATTTCTGGTTTAATGCAGTCATATCCGGACAAAGTGGTGTGGAATGCGTATGTAATGGACCGAGAAATTCA
The DNA here is from genome assembly GCA_036325905.1 of Lepus oiostolus. Classification (NCBI taxonomy): domain Eukaryota; kingdom Metazoa; phylum Chordata; class Mammalia; order Lagomorpha; family Leporidae; genus Lepus; species Lepus oiostolus. The sequence goes on from CM070795.1 coordinate 46,662,655, forward strand.
CAGTAGAAATGGTTTTGTAGAAAAGCATAGTCTTTTCATTAGGCAAGTGCTTAAAATGTCATCTATACAAACAGAAATATCATGTTTGTTTGCCGCAGTTCCTCTACCTTTCTCCCTAGAAAATAAGAATATATAGAGCTGCTGTCTCCATTTGGAACCAATTTCTATATCCAAGCTCAAAATAAAATATTCCCCGAAAAAAACTTTCAAAACAATAAAGTGCATTGATAAATCTCCAGAAAAAAACAAATAAAGAGGCTGTAACAATATCTGGGATTGAGTTAGCCAAAACATAACTGGATATTTCCGGTTTCATCCAGTCATATCCGGACAAATTGGTGTGGAATTCGTATGCAATGGACGGAGAAAATCACAGTAAAAATGGTTTTGGAGAAAAGCAAAGTCTTTTCGTTAGGCAAGTGCATCAAATGTCATCTATACAAACAGAAATATCATGTTTGTTTGCCGCAGTTCCTCTAGCTTTCTCCCTAGAAAATACGAATGTGTAGAGCTGGTGTCTCCATGTGGAACCAATTAGTGTTTCAATGGTACAAAATTAAATGTTCCCTGAAAAAAAAAACATTCAAAAAAATAAAGTCCATGGATAATATCATGAATACACAAGCACAGAGGCTTTCACAATATTTCGGATTGAGTTATCCAAAACCCAACCAGTTATTTCTGGTTTCATCCAGTCATATCCGGACAAAGTGGTGTGGAATTCGTATGCAATGGACCGAGAAAATCACAGTAAAAATGGTTTTGGAGAAAAGCAAAGTCTTTTCGTTAGGCAAGTGCATAAAATGTCATCTATACAAACAGAAATATCATGTTTGTTTGCCGCAGTTCCTCTAGCTTTCTCCCTAGAAAATACGAATGTGTAGAGCTGGTGACTCCATGTGGAACCAATTAGTGTTTCCAAGCATAAAATTAAATGTTCCCTGAAAATAAAACATTCAAAAAAATAAAGTCCGTGGATAATATCAGGGATACACAAACACAGAGGCTTTAGCAATATCAGGGATTGTGTTAGCCAAAACAAAACCGGATATTTCGGGGCGGAGCCAAGATGGCAGATAGTGAGGACGTGCTCCGTATTTAGGGAAAATAAAGTTTCATAAAAGTGGAATTACTGTCGCCTCAGGAAAAGACTCAAGAAAAAAACTGCAGAGGAAACGCTTCCGGATCCAGTGGATGTGACACAGAAGACCTACTGGGAGCCCACCGCGTGGAAAACCAACCGCGGGAGATGATCTGAGCGGCGGGAGACGAGCCGAGTGGCGGGAGAGGAGCCGAGCAGCAGGAGAGGAGCTGAGCGTCGGGAGACGAGCCGAGAGGCGGGAGACGAGCCACAGAATCTCACCAGCGCAGGAACCAAAGGAGGAGGGTAAGACCTCTGAAACCGGAGACATGGGGGGGAAACAGAGGCCTCTCCCTTCACTCCCCAAGCAAAACAAAGAGCACCGCGATTTTACATATGTAAAGCGCAGCCAAACTCAGTAACTTTAGCAAAACTCCAGAACACATTGAGGGCTGCATAAACTCTTTGTGTGGTCGCAGGGGTAGATCAAACAAATACTCACAGAGGCCAGATTTCAACTACCCTCAACTCCACTCCCAACTGAGTCAAAAAAAAATCCACCATAAATTATCTCCAACATGCCAAACAACAAACATAGAAGCTGAGGTAACAAGAGCAAGGAAGACACTATGACGCCCCCAAATGAGAACGTCACGCCAATGCAAGATTATGAAGATGAAGAGATAGAGGAAATGCAAGAAGCAGATCTCAAAAAATTGATAAGAACATTAAGAAGTTCTCAAAAACAAATTCTTGAACTACAGAAATCCTTAATGGACAAGATAGAAAATCTCTCCTGTGAAAATGAAATATTAAGGAGAAATCAAAATGAAATGAAACAACTAGTAGAAAATGAAACTGAGATAGTGACAAAAAAACACAATGAAATGAAGAACTCAATAGATCAAATGGCAAACACATTAGAGAGCCTTAAAAACAGAATGGGTGAAGCAGAAGAGAGAATATTGGAATTAGAAGACAGAGAACAGGAAAGGAAACAGTCAAATCAAAGAAAAGAAGAAGAAATCAGAAATCTAAAAAATACTGTCAGGAATCTACAGGATACTATTAAAAAAAAACCAACATTAGGGTTCTAGGAGTTCCTGAAGGCATGGAAAGGGAGAAAGGATTAGAAGGCCTTTTTAGTGAGATACTAGCAGAAAATTTCCCAGGTTTGGAGAAGGACAGAGGCATGCTAGTACAGGAAACTCATAGAACCCCTAATAAACATGATCAAAAGAGATCCTCACCATGACATGTTGTAATCAAACTCACCAGAGTGAAACATAAAGAAAAGATTCTAAAAGGTGCAAGAGAGAAACATCAGATTACTCTCAGAGGATCCCCAATTAGACTCACAGCTGACTTCTCATCAGAAACCCTACAAGCCAGGAGAGAATGGCAAGATATAGCCCAGGTACTAAGAGAGAAAAACTGCCAGCCCAGAATATTATATCCTGCACAGCTCTCATTTGTGAATGAAGGTGAAATAAAGACCTTTCACAGCAAACAGAAATTGAAAGAATTTGTCGCCACTCGTCCAGCCCTGCAAAAGATGCTTAAAGATGTGTTACATACAGAAACACAGAAACACGGTCACCAATATGAAGGAAGGTAAAGGAAGGAAACCTCACAGCAAAAGATCACAGGAATCTCAAACCAGATATTAGAAAATATCTTTGGCAAATGGCAGGGCAAAGTTACTCCTTCTCAATAGTCACATTGAATGTTAATGGCTTGAACTGTCCAGTTAAAAGACACCGATTGGCTGATTGGGTTAAGGAACAAAACCCATCTTTTTGCTGCTTACAAGAAACTCATCTTTCCAACAATGATCCATACAGACTGAAAGTGAAAGGCTGGAAAAAGATATACCATGCCTACAGAAATGAAAAAAGAGCGGGCGTAGCCATCTTAATATCGGACAACATGAACTTTACCACAAAAATTGTCAAGAGAGACAAAGAGGGGCACTATTTAATGATTAAGGGATCCATTCAACAGGAAGATATAACAATTATGAATGTATATGCACCTAATTACAGGGCACCAGCTTATTTAAAAGACTTGTTAAGGGACTTAAAGGGAGACTTAGACCCCAATACAATAGTACTGGGGGACTTCAATACTCCACTCTCAGAGATAGTCAGATCAACAGGACAGAAGATCAACAAGGAGACAGCAGATTTAAATGACACTATAGCCCAAATGGATCTAACAGATATCTACAGAACATTTCATCCTACATCTAAGGACTTTACATTCTTCTCAGCAGTATATGGAACCTTCTCTAGGATTGACCACATACTAGGCCATAAAGCAAGTCTCAGCAAATTCAAAAGAATTAGAATCATACCATGCAGCTTCTCAGACCACAAAGGAATGAAATTGGAAATTAGCAACTCGGGAATCCCCAGAGCACGTGAAAACACATGGAGATTGAACAACATGCTCCTGAATGAACAATGGGTCATAGAAGAAATTAAAAGAGAAATCAAAAATTTTCTGGAAGTAAATGAGGATAACAGCACAACATACCAAAACCTATGGGATACAACAAAAGCAGTGTTAAGAGGAAAATTTATATCAATAGGTGCCTACATCAAGAAATTGGAGAGGCACCAAATAGATGAGCTTTCAAGTCATCTCAAGGATCTAGAAAATCTGCAGCAAACCAAACCCAAACCCAGTAGAAGAAGGGAAATAATTAAAATCAAAGAAGAAATCAACAGGATTGAATCCAAAAAAAATTACAAAAAATCAGCCAAACAAGGAGCTGGTTTTTTGAAAAAATAAACAAAATTGACACCCCATTGGCCCAACTAACTAAAAAAAAGAAAAGACCCAAATCAATAGGATCAGAGATGAAAAAGGAAACGTAACAACAGACACCACAGAAATAAAAAGAATCATCAGAAATTACTACAAGGACTTGTATGCCAGCAAACAGCAAATCTATCAGAAATGGACAGATTCTTGGACACATACAACCTACCTAAATTGAGCCAGGAAGACATAGGAAACCTAAACAGACCCATACCTGACGCAGAAATTGAAACAGTAATAAAGGCCCTCCCAACAAAGAAAAGCCCAGGGCCAGATGGATTCACTGCTGAGTTCTACCAGACATTTAGAGAAGAACTAACTCCAATTCTTCTCAGACTATTCAAAACAATTGAAAAAGAGGGAATCCTCCCAAATTCTTTCTATGAAGCCAGCATCACCTTAATTCCTAAGCCGGAAAAAGATGCAGCATTGAAAGAGAATTACAGACCAATATCCCTGTTGAACATAGATGCAAAAATACTCAATAAAATTCAGGCCAATAGAATGCAAGAACACATCAGAAAGATCATCCACCCAGACCAAGTGGGATTTATCCCTGGTATGCAAGGATGGTTCAACGTCCGCAAAACAATCAACATAATACACTACATTAACAGGCTGCAGAAGAAAAACCATATGATTCTCTCAATAGACACAGAGAAAGCATTTGATAAAATACAACACCCTTTCATGATGAAAACTCTAAGCAAGCTGGGTATGGAAGGAACATTCCTCAATACAATCAAAGCAATATATGAAAAACCCACGCCCAACATCCTATAGGATGGGGAAAAGTTGGAAGCATTTCCGCTGAGATCTGGTACCAGACAGGGATGCCCACTCTCACCACTGCTATTCAATATAGTTCTGGAAGTTTTGGCCAGAACTATTAGGCAAGAAAAAGAAATTAAAGGGATACAAATCGGGAAGGAAGAACTCAAACTATCCCTCTTTGCAGATGATATGATTCTTTATTTAGGGGACCCAAAGAACTCTACTAAGAGACTACTGGAACTCATTGAAGAGTTTGGCAAAGTAGCAGGATATAAAATCAATCCACAAAAATCAACAGCCTTTGTATACACAGGCAATGCCATGGCTGAGGAAGAACTGCTAAGATCAATGCCATTCACAATAGCTACAAAAACAATCAAATACCTTGGAATAAACTTAACCAAGGACGTTAAAGATCTCTACGATGAAAACTACAAAACCTTAAAGAAAGAAATAAAAGAGGATACCAAAAAATGGAGAAATCTTCCATGCTCATGGATTGGAAGAATCAATACCATCAAAATGTCTATTCTCCCAAAAGCAATTTATACATTCAATGCAATACCAATCAAGATACCGAAGACATTCTTCTCAGATCTGGAAAAAATTATGCTGAAATTCATATGGAGACACAGAAGACCTCGAATAGCCAAAGCAATCTTGTACAACAAAAACAAAGCCGGAGGCATCACAATACCAGATTTCAGGGCATACTACAGGGCAGTTGTTATCAAAACAGCATGGTACTGGTACAGAAACAGATGGATAGACCAATGGAACAGAATAGAAACACCAGAAATCAATCCAAACATCTACAGCCAACTTATATTTGATCAAAGATCCAAAACTAATCCCTGGAATAAGGACAGTCTATTCAATAAATGGTGCTGGGAAAATTGGATTTCCATGTGTAGAAGCTTGAAGCAAGACCCATACCTTTCACCTTACACAAAAATTCACTCAACGTGGATTAAAGACTTAAATCTATGACCCAAAACCATCAAATTATTAGAGAGCATTGGAGAAACCCTGCAAGATATAGGTATAGGCAAAGACTTCTTGGAAAAGACCCCAGGAGCACAAGCAGTAAAAACCAAAATTAACATTTGGGATTGCATCAAATTGAGAAGTTTCTGTACTTCAAAAGAAACAGTCAGGAAAGTGAAGAGGCAACCGACAGAATGGGAAAAACTATTTGCAAACTATACTACAGATAAAGGGTTGATAACCAGAATCTAAAAAGAAATCAAGAAAATCCACAACAACAGAACAAACAACCCACTGAAGAAATGGGCCAAGGACCTCAATAGACATTTTTCGAAAGAGGAAATCCAAATGGCCAACAGACACATGAAAAAATGTTCAAGGTCACTAGCAATCAGAGAAATGCGAATCAAAACCACAATGAGGTTTCACCTCACCCCGGTGAGAATGGCTCACATCCAGAAATCTACCAACAATAGATGCTGGAGAGGATGTGGGGGAAAAGGGACACTAACCCACTGTTGGTGGGAATGCAAACTGGTTAAGCCACTATGGAAGTCAGTCTGGAGATTCCTCAGAAACCTGAACATAACCCTACCATACAACCCAGCCATCCCACTCCTTGGAATTTACCCAAAGGAAATTAATTTGGCAAATAAAAAAGCCATCTGCACATTAATGTTTATTGCAGCTCAATTCACAATAGCTAAGACCTGGAACCAACCCAAATGCCCATCAACAGTAGACTGGATAAAGACATTATGGGACATGTACTCCATAGAATACTATACAGCAGTAAGGAACAATGAAACCCAGTCTTTTGCAACAAGATGGAGGGATCTGGAAAACATCATGCTGAGTGAATTAAGCCAGTCCCAAAGAGACAAATATCATTTGTTTTCCCTGAACGGCAACAACTGAGCACCAAAGGGGAAACCTGTTGAAGTGAAATGGACACTATAAGAAACAATGACCTGATCAGCTTTTGTCCTGACTCTAGATGTACAATGTAATACTTTATCCTTTTTAGTATTTGTTGTTGTTGTTGTTGTTCTAGTACTAGTGGTTGAACTCTGTAAATAACACACAATTATTCTTAGGTGTTTAAATTTTAACTAAAAAGTGATCCCTGTTAAATTTCAGAGTGGAAAAAGAGAGGGAGGAGATGCACAATTTGGGACATGCACAATCAGTCTTGCCCCAAATGATGGAGTTAGAAATGTGCCAGGGGATTCCAATACAATCCCATCAAGGTGGCATGTACCAATGCCATCTCACTAGTCCAAGTGATCAATTTCAGTTCACATTCGATGACTTAGCTAGCTCTAAGTGTCAAAGGGATCACACAAAGAAGACAAGTGTCTGCTAATACTAACTGATAGAATCAAAAAGGGAGAGAAAGATCCAACATGGGAAGTGGGATACACAGCAGACTCGTAGAATGGCAGATGTCCTAAGCAACACTCTGGCCTCAGAATCAACCCTCAAGGCATTTGGATCTGGCTGAAGAGCCCATGAGAGTATAGTAGGCATGGAAAGCCAAGATATCATGGAAAAAAAAAAGACCTAACTGAAAGATCTCTGTGAGTGAGATCCCAGTGGAAAGAACAGGGCCATCAAAGAAGGAGGTACCTTTCTCCGAAGGGAGGAGAGAACTTCCACTTTGACTGTGACCCTATCAGAATAAGATCAAAGCAGCGAACTCTAAAGGCTTCCATAGCCCTGGCAACTCATGACTAGAGCCTAGGGAGATTACTGACGCTATGAACAGGAGTGTCAAATTGTTAAGTCAGCAACAGAAGTCACTGTGTACTTACATCCCATGTTGGATCTGTCCTTAAAGCGTTATCCAATATGAAGTGATGCTATAACTAGTACTGAAACAGTATTTTTACACTTTGTGTTTCTGCGTAGGTACAAACTGATGAGATCTTTACTAATTACATACTGAATAGATCTTCTGTATATAAAGATAATTGGAAATGAAAAAAAAAACCTGGTGTTAAATTGGAAATGGCATAGAAAATTAATTAATTTAAAAAATATTATGTAGGATCTTTGTCTTTAATGTGCTGTATACTCTTATTTAATGCTATAACTAGTACTCCAACAGTATTTTATTTTCACTTTGTGTTGCTATATGGGGAAAAACTGTTGAAATCGTTAACTAATATATACAAAACAGATCTTTTGTATATAAAGAGAATTGAAAATGAATCATGATGTGATAGGAAGGGGAGAAGCAGCGAGAGGGGGGAGGGTTGTGGGTGGGAGGAAAGTTTTGGGAGGGGGAAGCCATTGTAACCCATAAGCTGTATTTTGTAAATATATATTCATTAAATAAATGTTTAATTAAAAAAAACACGGATATTTCCGGTTTCATCCAGTCATATCCGGACAAACTGGTGTGGAATTTGCATGCAATGGACCGAGAAAATCTCAGTAAAAATGGTTTAGAGAAAGGCAAAGTCTTTACATTAGGCAAGTGCATAAAATGTCATCTATACAAACAGAAATATCATGTTTGTTTGCCGCAGTTCCTCTAGCTTTCTCCCTAGAAAATACGAATGTGTACAGCTGGTGTCCCCATGATGAACCAATTAGTGTTTCACCCGTACAAAATTAAATGTTCCCTGATAAAAACATTCAAAACAATAAAGTCCAATGATAATATCCAGAAAACACAAACACAGAAGCTTTCACAGTATTTCGGAATGAGTTAGCCAAAAAAAATCGGATATTTCTGGTTTCATCCAGTCATATCTGGACAAAGTGGTGTGGAATTCATATGCAATGGAGCGAGAAAATCACAGTAAAAATGGTTTTGTAGAAAAGCAAAGTCTTTTCGTTAGGCAAGTGCATAAAATGTCATCTATACAAACAGAAATATCATGTTTGTTTGCCGCAGTTCCTCTAGCTTTCTCCAAAGAAAACACGAATGTGTAGAGCTGGTGTCTCCATGTGGAAACATTAGTGTTTAAAAGATAAAAATAAAATGTTCCTTGAAAAAAAACATTCAAAATCATAAAGTCCGTGGATAATATCAGGAATACACAAACACAGAGGCTCTACCAATATTTCGCATTGAGTTAGCCAAAACACAACCAGATATTTCTAGTTTCATGCAGTCATATCCGGACAAAGTGGTGTGGAATTCATATGCAATGGACCGAGAAAATCACAGTAAAAATGGTTTTGGAGAAAAGCAAAGTCTTTTCGTTGGGCAAGTGCATAAAATGTCATCTATACAAACAGAAATATCATGTTTGTTTGCCGCAGTTCCTCTAGCTTTCTCCGTAGAAAATAAGAATGTGTAGAGCTGGTGACTCCATGTGGAAACAATTAGTGTTTCCAAGCAAAAAATAATTGTTCCCTGATAAAAGACATTCAAAACAATGGAGTCTGTGGATAATATCAACAACACAAACACAGAGGCTGTAGCAATATCTGGGATGGAGATAGCCAAAACAAAACCGGGTATCTCCGGTTTCATCCAGTCTTATACGGACAACCTGGTGTAGAATTCGTATGCAATGCTCCGAGAAAATCACTGTACAAATGGTTCGCAGTAAAGCAAAGTCTTTTCGTTAGGCAAGTGCATAAAATGTCATCTGTACAAACAGAAATATCACGATTGTTTGCCACAGTTCCTCTAGCTTTCTCCCTAGAAAATACGAATGTGTAGAGCTGGTGTCTCCATGTGGAACCAAGTAGTGTTTCCAAGCATAAAATTAAATGTTCCCTGAAAAAAAAACATTCAAAAAAATAAAGTCCGTGGATAATATCACGAATACACAAACACAGAGGCTGTAGCAATGTCTGGGATTGAATTAGCCAAAACGAAACCGGATATTTCCGGTTTCATCCAGGCATATCAGGACAAACTGGTGTGGAATTCGTATGAAATGGACTGAGAAAATCACAGGAAAAATGGTTTTGGAGAAAAGCAAAGTCTTTTCGTTAGGCAAGTGCATAAAATGTCATCTATACAAACAGAAATATCATGTTTGTTTGCCGCAGTTCCTCTAGCTTTCTCCCTAGAACAAACGAATGTGTAGAGCTGGTTTCTCCATGTGGAACCAATTAGTGTTTCCAAGCATAAAATTAAATGTTCCCTGATAAAAAAAATCAAAACAATAAAGTCTGTGGATAATATCAGGAATACACAAACACAGAGGCTGTAGCAATATTTCGGTTTCAGTTAGCCAAAACAAAACCGGATATTTCCGATTTCATCCAGTCATGTCCGGACAAAGTGGTGTGGAATTCGTATGAAATGGACCGAGAAAATCACAGTAAAAATGATTTTTGAGAAAAGCAATGTCTTTTCATTAGGCAAGTGCATCAAATGTCATCTCTAACAACAAAAATATCATGTTTGTTTGCTGCCGTTCCTCTAGCTTTCTCCCTAGAAAATATGAATGTGTAGAGCTGGTGTCTCCATGTGGAACCAATTAGTGTTTCCAAGCATAAAATTAAATGTTCCCTTGAAAAAACATTCAAAAAAATAAAGTCCATGGATAGTATCAGGAATACACAAACACAGAGGCTGTAGCAATATTTCGGTTTGAGTTAGCCAAAACTGAACCGGATATTTCCGGTTTCATCCAGTCATATCCGGACAAAGTGGTGTGGAATTCGTATGCAATGGACCGAGAAAATCACAGGAAAAATTGTTTTGGAGAAAAGCAAAGTCTTTTCGTTAGGCAAGTGCATAAAAGGTCATCTATACAAACAGAAATATCATGTTTGTTTGCCGCAGTTCTTCTAGCTTTCTCCCTAGAAGAAACGAATGTGTAGAGCTGGTGTCTCCATGTGGAACCAATTAGTGTTTCCAAGCATAAAATTAAATGTTCCCTGAAAAAAAAACATTCAAAAAAATAAAGTCCGTGGATAATATCAAGAATACACAAAGAGTCTGTAGCAGTATCTGGGATTGAATTAGCCAAAACGAAACCGGATATTTCCGGTTTCATCCAGTCTTGTTTGGACAAACTGGTGTGGAATTCCTATGCAATGGACTGAGAAAATCACAGTAAAAATGGTTTTGGAGAAAAGCAAAATCTTTTCGTTAGGCAAGTTAATAAAATGTCATCTATACAAACAGAAATATCATGTTTGTTTGCCGCAGTTCCTCTAGTTTTCTCCCTAGAAAATACGAATGTGTAGAGCTGGTGTCTCCATGTGGAACCAATTAGTGTTTCCAAGCATAAAATTAAATGTTCCCTGAAAAAAAAAACAGTCAAAAAAATAAAGTCCGTGGATAATATCAGGAATACACAAACACAGATGCTGTAGCAATATTTCGGTTTGAGTTAGCCAAAACAAAACCGGATATTTCCGGTTTCATCGAGTCATATCCGGACAAAGTGGTGTGGAATTCATATGCAATGGACCGAGAAAATCACAGTAAAAATGGTTTTGGAGAAAAGCAAAGTCTTTTCGTTAGGCAAGTGCATAAAATGTCATCTATACAAACAGAAATAGCATGTTTGTTTGCTGCTGTTCCTCTAGATTTCTCCCTAGAACATAAAAATGTGTAGAGCTGGTGTCTCCATGTGGAACCAATTAGTGTTTCCAAGCATAAAATTAAATGTTCCCTGAAAAAAAAAACATTCAAAAAAATAAAGTCCATGGATAATATCAGGAATACACAAACAAAGAGGCTGTAGCAATATCTGAGATTGAATTAGCCAAAACAAAACCGGATATTTCCGGTTAAATCCAGTCATATCCAGACAAAGTGCTGTGGAATTCGTATTTAATGGACGGAGAAAATCACAGGAAAAATGGTTTTGGAGAAAAGCAAAGTCTTTTCATTAGGCAAGTGCTTAAAATGTCATCTATACAAACAGAAATATCATGTTTGTTTGATGCAGTTCCTCTCGCTTTCTCCCTAGAAAATACGAATTTGTAGAGCTGGAGTCTCCATCTGGAAACAATTAGTGTTTCTAAGCACAAAATTAAATGTTCCCTGAAAAAAAACATTCAAAAAAATAAAATCCGTGGATAATATCAGGAATACACAAACAAAGAGGCTGTAGCAATATCTGGGATTGAATTAGCCAAAACGAAACCGGATATTTCCGGTTTCATCCAGGCATATCCGGACAATGTGGTGTGGAATTCGTATGCAATGGACCGAGAAAATCACAGGAAAAATGGTTTTGGAGAAAAGCAAAGTCTTTTCGTTAGGCAAGTGCATAAAATGTCATCTATACAAACAGAAATAGCATGTTTGTTTGCCGCAGTTCCTCTAGCTTTCTCCCTAGAACATAAAAATGTGTAGAGCTGGTGTCTCCATGTGGAACCAATTAGTGTGTCCAAGCATAAAATTAAATGTTCCCTGAAAAAAAAAAACAGTCAAAAAAATAAAGTCCGTGGATAATATCAGGAATACACAAACACAGAGGCTGTAGCAATATTTCGGTTTGAGTTAGCCAAAACAAACCGCATATTTCCGGTTTCATCCAGTCATATCCGGACAAAGTGGTGTGGAATTCGTATGCAATGGACCGAGAAAATCACAGTAAAAATGGTTTTGGAGAAAAGCAAAGTCTTTTCGTTAGGCAAGTGCATAAAATGTCATCTATACAAACAGAAATAGCATGTTTGTTTGCTGCCGTTCCTCTAGATTTCTCCCTAGAACAAACGAATGTGTAGAGCTGGTGTCTCCATGTGGAACCAATTAGTGTTTCCAAGCATAAAATTAAATGTTCCCTGAAAAAAAAAACAGTCAAAAAAATAAAGTCCGTGGATAGTATCAGGAATACACAAACACAGAGGCTGTAGCAATATTTCGGTTTGAGTTAGCCAAAACTGAACCGGATATTTCCGGTTTCATCCAGTCATATCCGGACAAAGTGGTGTGGAATTCGTATGCAATGGACCGAGAAAATCACAGGAAAAATTGTTTTGGAGAAAAGCAAAGTCTTTTCGTTAGGCAAGTGCATAAAAGGTCATCTATACAAACAGAAATATCATGTTTGTTTGCCGCAGTTCTTCTAGCTTTCTCCCTAGAAGAAACGAATGTGTAGAGCTGGTGTCTCCATGTGGAACCAATTAGTGTTTCCAAGCATAAAATTAAATGTTCCCTGAAAAAAAAACATTCAAAAAAATAAAGTCCGTGGATAATATCAGGAATACACAAACACAGAAGCTGTAGCAATATTTCGGTTTGAGTTAGCCAAAACAAAACCGGATATTTCCGGTTTCATCGAGTCATATCCGGACAAAGTGGTGTGGAATTCGTATGCAATGGACCGAGAAAAGCACAGGAAAAATGGTTTTGGAGAAAAGCAAAGTCTTTTCGTTAGGAAAGTGCATCAAATGTCATCTATACAAACAGAAATATCATGTTTGTTTGCCGCAGTTCCTCTAGATTTCTCCCTAGAAAATACGAATGTGTAGAGCTGGTGTGTCCATGTGGAACCAATTAGTGTTTCCAAGCATAAAATTAAATGTTCCCTGAAAATAAAAAGTTCAAAAAAATAAAGTCCGTGGATAATATCAGGAATACACAAACACAGAGGCTGTAGCAATATCTGGGATTGAATTAGACAAAAGGAAACCGGATATTTCAGGTTTCATCCAGTCATATCGGGAAAAAATGGTGTGGAATTCGTATGCAAAGGACTGAGAAAATCACAGGAAAAATGGTTTTGGAGAAAAGCAAAGTCTTTTCGTTAGGCAAGTGCATAAAATGTTATTTATACAAACATAAATATCATGTTAGTTTGCCGCAGTTCCTCTAGCTTTCTCCCTAGAAAATACGAATGTGTAGAGCTGGTGTCTCCATGTGGAACCCATTAGTGTTTCCAAGCATAAAATTAAATGTTCCCTGAAAAAAAAACATTCAAAAAATACAGTCCGTAGATAATATCAGGAATACACAAACAAAGAGGCTGTAGCAATATCTGGGATTGAATTAGCCAAAACGAAACCGGATATTTCTGGTTTCATCCAGTCATATCCGGACAAAGTGGTGTGGAATTCGTATGCAATGGACCGAGAAAATCACAGTAAAAATGGTTTTGGAGAAAAGCAAAGTCTTTTCGTTAGGCAAGTGCATAAAATGTCATCTATACAAACAGAAATAGCATGTTTGTTTGCTGCCGTTCCTCTAGATTTCTCCCTAGAACATAAAAATGTGTAGAGCTGGTGTCTCCATGTGGAACCAATTAGTGTTTCCAAGCATAAAATTAAATGTTCCCTGAAAAAAAAAACATTCAAAAAAATAAAGTCCATGGATAATATCAGGAATACACAAACAAAGAGGCTGTAGCAATATCTGAGATTGAATTAGCCAAAACAAAACCGGATGTTTCCGGTTACATCCAGTCATATCCGGACAAAGTGCTGTGGAATTCGTATTTAATGGATGGAGAAAATCACAGGAAAAATGGTTTTGGAGAAAAGCAAAGTCTTTTCATTAGGCAAGTGCTTAAAATGTCATCTATACAAACAGAAATATCATGTTTGTTTGATGCAGTTCCTCTAGCTTTCTCCCTAGAAAATACGAATTTGTAGAGCTGGAGTCTCCATCTGGAAACAATTAGTGTTTCTAAGCACAAAATTAAATGTTCCCTGAAAAAAAAAACATTCAAAAAAATAAAATCCGTGGATAATATCAAGAATACACAAACAAAGAGTCTGTAGCAATATCTGGGATTGAATTAGCCAAAACGAAACCGGATATTTCTGGTTTCATCCAGTCTTGTTTGCACAAACTGGTGTGGAATTCGTATGCAATGGACTGAGAAAATCACAGTAAAAATGGTTTTGGAGAAAAGCAAAGTCTTTTCGTTAGGCAAGTGCATAAAATGTCATCTATACAAACAGAAATATCATGTTTGTTTGCCACAGTTCCCCTAGCTTTCTCCCTAGAAAATACGAATGTTTAGAGCTGGTGTCTCCGTGTGGGCCAATTAGAGTTTCCCAGGACAAAGTTAAATGTTCCCTGATAAAAAAAAACAAAACAATAAAGTCCGTGGATAATATCAGGAATACACCATCACAGAGGCTGTAGTAATATTTCGGTTTGACTTAGCCAAAACAAAACCGCATATTTCCGGTTTCATCCAGTCATATCCGGATAAAGTGGTGTGGAATTCGTATGCAATGGATGGAGAAAATGACAGTAAAAATGGTTTTGGAGAAAAGCAAAGTCTTTTCGTTAGGCAAGTGCATAAAATGTCATCTATACAAACAGAAATAGCATGTTAGTTTGCCGCAGTTCCTCTAGCTTTCTCCTAGAAAATACGAATGTGTAGAGCTGGTGTCTCCATGTGGAACCAATTAGTGTTTCCAAGCATAAAATTAAATGTTCCCTGAAAAAAAAACATTCAAAAAAATAAAGTCCGAGGATAATATCAAGAATACACAAACACAGAGGCTGTAGCAATATTTCGGTTTGAGTTAGCCAAAACAAAACCGCATATTTCCGGTTTCATCCAGTCATATCCGGACAAAGTGGTGTGGAATTCGTATGCAATGGACCGAGAAAATCACAGTAAAAATGGTTTTGGAGAAAAGCAAAGTCTTTTCGTTAGGGAAGTGCATAAAATGTCATCTATACAAACAGAAATAGCATGTTTGTTTGCTGCCGTTCCTCTAGATTTCTCCCTAGAACAAACGAATGTGTAGAGCTGGTGTCTCCATGTGGAACCAATTAGTGTTTCCAAGCATAAAATTAAATGTTCCCTGAAAAAAAAAAAACAGTCAAAAAAATAAAGTCCGTGGATAGTATCAGGAATACACAAACACAGAGGCTGTAGCAATATTTCGGTTTGAGTTAGCCAAAACAGAACCGGATATTTCCGGTTTCATCCAGTCATATCCGGACAAAGTGGTGTGGAATTCGTATGCAATGGACCGAGAAAATCACAGGAAAAATTGTTTTGGAGAAAAGCAAAGTCTTTTCGTTAGGCAAGTGCATAAAAGGTCATCTATACAAACAGAAATATCATGTTTGTTTGCCGCAGTTCTTCTAGCTTTCTCCCTAGAAGAAACGAATGTGTAGAGCTGGTGTCTCCATGTGGAACCAATTAGTGTTTCCAAGCATAAAATTAAATGTTCCCTGAAAAAAAAAACAGTCAAAAAAATAAAGTCCGTGGATAATATCAGGAATACACAAACACAGAAGCTGTAGCAATATTTCGGTTTGAGTTAGCCAAAACAAAACCGGATATTTCCGGTTTCATCGAGTCATATCCGGACAAAGTGGTGTGGAATTCGTATGCAATGGACCGAGAAAAGCACAGGAAAAATGGTTTTGGAGAAAAGCAAAGACTTTTCGTTAGGCAAGTGTATCAAATGTCATCTATACAAACAGAAATATCATGTTTGTTTGCCGCATTTCCTCTAGCTTTCTCCCTAGAACATAAAAATATGTAGAGCTGGTGTGTCCAGGTGGAACCAATTAGTGTTTCCAAGCATAAAATTAAATGTTCCCTGAAAATAAAAAGTTCAAAAAAATAAAGTCCGTGGATAATATCAGGAATACACAAACACAGAGGCTGTAGCAATATCTGGGATTGAATTAGACAAAAGGAAACCGGATATTTCAGGTTTCATCCAGTCATATCGGGAAAAAATGGTGTGGAATTCGTATGCAAAGGACTGAGAAAATCACAGGAAAAATGGTTTTGGAGAAAAGCAAAGTCTTTTCGTTAGGCAAGTGCATAAAATGTTATTTATACAAACATAAATATCATGTTAGTTTGCCGCAGTTCCTCTAGCTTTCTCCCTAGAAAATACGAATGTGTAGAGCTGGTGTCTCCATGTGGAACCCATTAGTGTTTCCAAGCATAAAATTAAATGTTCCCTGAAAAAAAAACAGTCAAAAAAAATAAAGTCCGTGGATAATATCACGAATACACAAACAAAGAGGCTGTAGGAATATCTGGGATTGAATTAGCCAAAACGAAATGGGATATTTCCGGTTTCATCCAGGCATATCAGGACAAACTGGTGTGGAATTCGTATGCAATGGACCGAGAAAATCACAGGAAAAATGGTTTTGGAGAAAAGCAAAGTCTTTTTGTTAGTCAAGTGCATAAAATGTCATCTATACAAACACAAATATCATGTTTGTTTGCCGCAGTTCCTCTAGCTTTCTCCCTAGAACATAAAAATGTGTAGAGCTGGTGTCTCCATGTGGAACCAATTAGTGTTTCCAAGCATAAAATTAAATGTTCCCTGAAAAAAAAACATTCAAAAAAATAAAGTCCGAGTATAATATCACGAATACACAAACAAAGAGGCTGTAGCAATATCTGTGATTGAATTAGCCAAAACGAAACCGGATATTTCCGGTTTCATCCAGTCATATCCGGACAAAGTGGTGTGGAATTCGTATGCAATGGACCGAGAAAATCACAGTAAATTGGTTTTGGAGAAAAGCAAAGTCTTTTCGTTAGGCAAGTGCATAAAATGTCATCTATACAAACAGAAATAGCATGTTTGTTTGCCGCAGTTCCTCTAGCTTTCTCCCTAGAATATAAAAATGTGTAGAGCTGGTGTCTCCATGTGGAACCAATTAGTGTTTCCAAGCATAAAATTAAATGTTCCCTGAAAAAAAAAAAAACATTCAAAAAAATAAAGTCCATGGATAATATCAGGAATACACAAACAAAGAGGCTGTAGCAATATCTGAGATTGAATTAGCCAAAACAAAACCGGATATTTCCGGTTACATCCAGTCATATCCGGACAAAGTGCTGTGGAATTCGTATTTAATGGACGGAGAAAATCACAGGAAAAATGGTTTTGGAGAAAAGCAAAGTCTTTTCATTAGGCAAGTGCTTAAAATGTCATCTATACAAACAGAAATATCATGTTTGTTTGATGCAGTTCCTCTAGCTTTCTCCCTAGAAAATACGAATTTGTAGAGCTGGAGTCTCCATCTGGAAACAATTAGTGTTTCTAAGCACAAAATTAAATGTTCCCTGAAAAAAAACATTCAAAAAAATAAAATCCGTGGATAATATCAAGAATACACAAACAAAGAGTCTGTAGCAATATCTGGGATTGAATTAGCCAAAACGAAACCGGATATTTCTGGTTTCATCCAGTCTTGTTTGCACAAACTGGTGTGGAATTCGTATGCAATGGACTGAGAAAATCACAGTAAAAATGGTTTTGGAGAAAAGCAAAGTCTTTTCGTTAGGCAAGTGCATAAAATGTCATCTATACAAACAGAAATATCATGTTTGTTTGCCACAGTTCCCCTAGCTTTCTCCCTAGAAAATATGAATGTTTAGAGCTGGTGTCTCCGTGTGGGCCAATTAGAGTTTCCCAGGACAAAGTTAAATGTTCCCTGATAAAAAAAAAACAAAACAATAAAGTCCGTGGATAATATCAGGAATACACCATCACAGAGGCTGTAGTAATATTTCGGTTTGACTTAGCCAAAACAAAACCGCATATTTCCGGTTTCATCCAGTCATATCCGGATAAAGTGGTGTGGAATTCGTATGCAATGGATGGAGAAAATGACAGTAAAAATGGTTTTGGAGAAAAGCAAAGTCTTTTCGTTTGGCAAGTGCATAAAATGTCATCTATACAAACAGAAATATCATGTTAGTTTGCCGCAGTTCCTCTAGCTTTCTCCTAGTAAATACAAATGTGTAGAGCTGGTGTCTCCATGTGGAACCAATTAGTGTTTCCAAGCATAAAATTAAATGTTCCCTGAAAAAAAAAACATTCAAAAAAATAAAGTCCGAGGATAATATCACGAATACACAAACAAAGAGGCTGTAGCAATATCTGGGATTGAATTAGCCAAAACGAAACCGGATATTTCCGGTTTCATCCAGGCATATCTTGACAATCTGGTGTGGAATTCGTATGCAATGGGCCGAGAAAATCACAGGAAAAATGGTTTTGGAGAAAAGCAAAGTCTTTTCGTTAGGCAAGTGTATCAAATGTCATCTATACAAACAGAAATATCATGTTTGTTTGCCGCATTTCCTCTAGCTTTCTCCCTAGAACATAAAAATATGTAGAGCTGGTGTCTCCATGTGGAACCAATTAGTGTTTCCAAGCATAAAATTAAATGTTCCCTGAAAAAAAAAAAAACAGTCAAAAAAATAATGTCCGTGGATAGTATCAGGAATACACAAACACAGAGGCTGTAGCAATATTTCGGTTTGAGTTAGCCAAAACAAAACCGGATATTTCCGGTTTCATCCAGTCATATCCGGACAAAGTGGTGTGGAATTCGTATGCAATGGACCAGGAAAATCACAGTAAAAATGGTTTTGGAGAAAAGCAAAGTCTTTTCGTTAGGCAAGTGCATCAAATGTCATCTATACAAACAGAAATAGCATGTTTGTTTGCCGCAGTTCCTCTAGCTTTCTCCCTAGAACAAACGAATGTGTAGAGCTGGTGTGTCCATGTGGAACCAATTAGTGTTTCCAAGCATAATATTAAATGTTCCCTGAAAATAAAAAGTTCAAAAAAATAAAGTCCGTGGATAATATCAGGAATACACAAACACAGAGGCTGTAGCAATATCTGGGATTGAATTAGACAAAAGGAAACCGGATATTTCAGGTTTCATCCAGTCATATCGGGAAAAAATGGTGTGGAATTCGTATGCAAAGGACTGAGAAAATCACAGGAAAAATGGTTTTGGAGAAAAGCAAAGTCTTTTCGTTAGGCAAGTGCATAAAATGTCATCTATACAAACAGAAATATCATGTTTGTTTGCCGCAGTTCCTCTAGATTTCTCCCTAGAAAATACGAATGTGTAGAGCTGGTGTGTCCATGTGGAACCAATTAGTGTTTCCAAGCATAAAATTAAATGTTCCCTGAAAATAAAAAGTTCAAAAAAATAAAGTCCGTGGATAATATCAGGAATACACAAACACAGAGGCTGTAGCAATATCTGGGATTGAATTAGACAAAAGGAAACCGGATATTTCAGGTTTCATCCAGTCATATCGGGAAAAAATGGTGTGGAATTCGTATGCAAAGGACTGAGAAAATCACAGGAAAAATGGTTTTGGAGAAAAGCAAAGTCTTTTCGTTAGGCAAGTGCATAAAATGTTATTTATACAAACATAAATATCATGTTAGTTTGCCGCAGTTCCTCTAGCTTTCTCCCTAGAAAATACGAATGTGTAGAGCTGGTGTCTCCATGTGGAACCCATTAGTGTTTCCAAGCATAAAATTAAATGTTCCCTGAAAAAAAAACATTCAAAAAATACAGTCCGTGGATAATATCACGAATACACAAACAAAGAGGCTGTAGGAATATCTGGGATTGAATTAGCCAAAACGAAATGGGATATTTCCGGTTTCATCCAGGCATATCAGGACAAACTGGTGTGGAATTCGTATGCAATGGACCGAGAAAATCACAGGAAAAATGGTTTTGGAGAAAAGCAAAGTCTTTTTGTTAGGCAAGTGCATAAAATGTCATCTATACAAACACAAATATCATGTTTGTTTGCCGCAGTTCCTCTAGCTTTCTCCCTAGAACATAAAAATGTGTAGAGCTGGTGTCTCCATGTGGAACCAATTAGTGTTTCCAAGCATAAAATTAAATGTTCCCTGAAAAAAAAACATTCAAAAAAATAAAGTCCGAGTATAATATCACGAATACACAAACAAAGAGGCTGTAGCAATATCTGGGATTGAATTAGCCAAAACGAAACCGGATATTTCCGGTTTCATCCAGTCATATCCGGACAAAGTGGTGTGGAATTCGTATGCAATGGACCGAGAAAATCACAGTAAAAATGGTTTTGGAGAAAAGCAAAGTCTTTTCGTTAGGCAAGTGCATAAAATGTCATCTATACAAACAGAAATAGCATGTTTGTTTGCTGCCGTTCCTCTAGATTTCTCCCTAGAACATAAAAATGTGTAGAGCTGGTGTCTCCATGTGGAACCAATTAGTGTTTCCAAGCATAAAATTAAATGTTCCCTGAAAAAAAAAAAACATTCAAAAAAATAAAGTCCATGGATAATATCAGGAATACACAAACAAAGAGGCTGTAGCAATATCTGAGATTGAATTAGCCAAAACAAAACCGGATATTTCCGGTTACATCCAGTCATATCCGGACAAAGTGCTGTGGAATTCGTATTTAATGGACGGAGAAAATCACAGGAAAAATGGTTTTGGAGAAAAGCAAAGTCTTTTCATTAGGCAAGTGCTTAAAATGTCATCTATACAAACAGAAATATCATGTTTGTTTGATGCAGTTCCTCTAGCTTTCTCCCTAGAAAATACGAATTTGTAGAGCTGGAGTCTCCATCTGGAAACAATTAGTGTTTCTAAGCACAAAATTAAATGTTCCCTGAAAAAAAACATTCAAAAAAATAAAATCCGTGGATAATATCAAGAATACACAAACAAAGAGTCTGTAGCAATATCTGGGATTGAATTAGCCAAAACGAAACCGGATATTTCTGGTTTCATCCAGTCTTGTTTGCACAAACTGGTGTGGAATTCGTATGCAATGGACTGAGAAAATCACAGTAAAAATGGTTTTGGAGAAAAGCAAAGTCTTTTCGTTAGGCAAGTGCATAAAATGTCATCTATACAAACAGAAATATCATGTTTGTTTGCCACAGTTCCCCTAGCTTTCTCCCTAGAAAATATGAATGTTTAGAGCTGGTGTCTCCGTGTGGGCCAATTAGAGTTTCCCAGGACAAAGTTAAATGTTCCCTGATAAAAAAAAAACAAAACAATAAAGTCCGTGGATAATATCAGGAATACACCATCACAGAGGCTGTAGTAATATTTCGGTTTGACTTAGCCAAAACAAAACCGCATATTTCCGGTTTCATCCAGTCATATCCGGATAAAGTGGTGTGGAATTCGTATGCAATGGATGGAGAAAATGACAGTAAAAATGGTTTTGGAGAAAAGCAAAGTCTTTTCGTTTGGCAAGTGCATAAAATGTCATCTATACAAACAGAAATATCATGTTAGTTTGCCGCAGTTCCTCTAGCTTTCTCCTAGTAAATACAAATGTGTAGAGCTGGTGTCTCCATGTGGAACCAATTAGTGTTTCCAAGCATAAAATTAAATGTTCCCTGAAAAAAAAACATTCAAAAAAATAAAGTCCGAGGATAATATCACGAATACACAAACAAAGAGGCTGTAGCAATATCTGGGATTGAATTAGCCAAAACGAAACCGGATATTTCCGGTTTCATCCAGGCATATCTTGACAATCTGGTGTGGAATTCGTATGCAATGGGCCGAGAAAATCACAGGAAAAATGGTTTTGGAGAAAAGCAAAGTCTTTTCGTTAGGCAAGTGTATCAAATGTCATCTATACAAACAGAAATATCATGTTTGTTTGCCGCATTTCCTCTAGCTTTCTCCCTAGAACATAAAAATATGTAGAGCTGGTGTCTCCATGTGGAACCAATTAGTGTTTCCAAGCATAAAATTAAATGTTCCCTGAAAAAAAAAACAGTCAAAAAAATAATGTCCGCGGATAGTATCAGGAATACACAAACACAGAGGCTGTAGCAATATTTCGGTTTGAGTTAGCCAAAACAAAACCGGATATTTCCGGTTTCATCCAGTCATATCCGGACAAAGTGGTGTGGAATTCGTATGCCATGGACCAGGAAAATCACAGTAAAAATGGTTTTGGAGAAAAGCAAAGTCTTTTCGTTAGGCAAGTGCATCAAATGTCATCTATACAAACAGAAATAGCATGTTTGTTTGCCGCAGTTCCTCTAGCTTTCTCCCTAGAACAAACGAATGTGTAGAGCTGGTGTGTCCATGTGGAACCAATTAGTGTTTCCAAGCATAATATTAAATGTTCCCTGAAAATAAAAAGTTCAAAAAAATAAAGTCCGTGGATAATATCAGGAATACACAAACACAGAGGCTGTAGCAATATCTGGGATTGAATTAGACAAAAGGAAACCGGATATTTCAGGTTTCATCCAGTCATATCGGGAAAAAATGGTGTGGAATTCGTATGCAAAGGACTGAGAAAATCACAGGAAAAATGGTTTTGGAGAAAAGCAAAGTCTTTTCGTTAGGCAAGTGCATAAAATGTCATCTATACAAACAGAAATATCATGTTTGTTTGCCGCAGTTCCTCTAGATTTCTCCCTAGAAAATACGAATGTGTAGAGCTGGTGTGTCCATGTGGAAGCAATTAGTGTTTCCAAGCATAAAATTAAATGTTCCCTGAAAATAAAAAGTTCAAAAAAATAAAGTCCGTGGATAATATCAGGAATACACAAACACAGAGGCTGTAGCAATATCTGGGATTGAATTAGACAAAAGGAAACCGGATATTTCAGGTTTCATCCAGTCATATCGGGAAAAAATGGTGTGGAATTCGTATGCAAAGGACTGAGAAAATCACAGGAAAAATGGTTTTGGAGAAAAGCAAAGTCTTTTCGTTAGGCAAGTGCATAAAATATCATCTATACAAACATAAATATCATGTTAGTTTGCCGCAGTTCCTCTAGCTTTCTCCCTAGAAAATACGAATGTGTAGAGCTGGTGTCTCCATGTGGAACCCATTAGTGTTTCCAAGCATAAAATTAAATGTTCCCTGAAAAAAAAACATTCAAAAAATAAAGTCCGTGGATAATATCAGGAATACACAAACACAGAGGCTGTAGCAATATCTGGGATTGAATTAGCCAAAACGAAACCGGATATTTCTGGTTTCATCCAGTCATATCCGGACAAAGTGGTGTGGAATTCGTATGCAATGGACCGAGAAAATCACAGTAAAAATGGTTTTGGAGAAAAGCAAAGTCTTTTCGTTAGGCAAGTGCATAAAATGTCATCTATACAAACAGAAATAGCATGTTTGTTTGCTGCCGTTCCTCTAGATTTCTCCCTAGAACATAAAAATGTGTAGAGCTGGTGTCTCCATGTGGAACCAATTAGTGTTTCCAAGCATAAAATTAAATGTTCCCTGAAAAAAAAACATTCAAAAAAATAAAGTCCATGGATAATATCAGGAATACACAAACAAAGAGGCTGTAGCAATATCTGAGATTGAATTAGCCAAAACAAAACCGGATATTTCCGGTTACATCCAGTCATATCCGGACAAAGTGCTGTGGAATTCGTATTTAATGGACGGAGAAAATCACAGGAAAAATGGTTTTGGAGAAAAGCAAAGTCTTTTCATTAGGCAAGTGCTTAAAATGTCATCTATACAAACAGAAATATCATGTTTGTTTGATGCAGTTCCTCTAGCTTTCTCCCTAGAAAATACGAATTTGTAGAGCTGGAGTCTCCATCTGGAAACAATTAGTGTTTCTAAGCACAAAATTAAATGTTCCCTGAAAAAAAAACATTCAAAAAAATAAAATCCGTAGATAATATCAAGAATACACAAACAAAGAGTCTGTAGCAATATCTGGGATTGAATTAGCCAAAACGAAACCGGATATTTCTGGTTTCATCCAGTCTTGTTTGCACAAACTGGTGTGGAATTCGTATGCAATGGACTGAGAAAATCACAGTAAAAATGGTTTTGGAGAAAAGCAAAGTCTTTTCGTTAGGCAAGTGCATAAAATGTCATCTATACAAACAGAAATATCATGTTTGTTTGCCACAGTTCCCCTAGCTTTCTCCCTAGAAAATACGAATGTTTAGAGCTGGTGTCTCCGTGTGGGCCAATTAGAGTTTCCCAGGACAAAGTTAAATGTTCCCTGATAAAAAAAAAACAAAACAATAAAGTCCGTGGATAATATCAGGAATACACCATCACAGAGGCTGTAGTAATATTTCGGTTTGACTTAGCCAAAACAAAACCGCATATTTCCGGTTTCATCCAGTCATATCCGGATAAAGTGGTGTGGAATTCGTATGCAATGGATGGAGAAAATGACAGTAAAAATGGTTTTGGAGAAAAGCAAAGTCTTTTCGTTAGGCAAGTGCATAAAATGTCATCTATACAAACAGAAATATCATGTTAGTTTGCCGCAGTTCCTCTAGCTTTCTCCTAGAAAATACGAATGTGTAGAGCTGGTGTCTCCATGTGGAACCAATTAGTGTTTCCAAGCATAAAATTAAATGTTCCCTGAAAAAAAAACATTCAAAAAAATAAAGTCCGAGGATAATATCACGAATACACAAACACAGAGGCTGTAGCAATATTTCGGTTTGAGTTAGCCAAAACAAAACCGCATATTTCCGGTTTCATCCAGTCATATCCGGACAAAGTGGTGTGGAATTCGTATGCAATGGACCGAGAAAATCACAGTAAAAATGGTTTTGGAGAAAAGCAAAGTCTTTTCGTTAGGCAAGTGCATAAAATGTCATCTATACAAACAGAAATAGCATGTTTGTTTGCTGCCGTTCCTCTAGATTTCTCCCTAGAACAAACGAATGTGTAGAGCTGGTGTCTCCATGTGGAACCAATTAGTGTTTCCAAGCATAAAATTAAATGTTCCCTGAAAAAAAAAACAGTCAAAAAAATAAAGTCCGTGGATAGTATCAGGAATACACAAACACAGAAGCTGTAGCAATATTTCGGTTTGAGTTAGCCAAAACAGAACCGGATATTTCCGGTTTCATCCAGTCATATCCGGACAAAGTGGTGTGGAATTCGTATGCAATGGACCGAGAAAATCACAGGAAAAATTGTTTTGGAGAAAAGCAAAGTCTTTTCGTTAGGCAAGTGCATAAAAAGTCATCTATACAAACAGAAATATCATGTTTGTTTGCCGCAGTTCTTCTAGCTTTCTCCCTAGAAGAAACGAATGTGTAGAGCTGGTGTCTCCATGTGGAACCAATTAGTGTTTCCAAGCATAAAATTAAATGTTCCCTGAAAAAAAAAACATTCAAAAAAATAAAGTCCGTGGATAATATCAGGAATACACAAACACAGAAGCTGTAGCAATATTTCGGTTTGAGTTAGCCAAAACAAAACCGGATATTTCCGGTTTCATCGAGTCATATCCGGACAAAGTGGTGTGGAATTCGTATGCAATGGACCGAGAAAAGCACAGGAAAAATGGTTTTGGAGAAAAGCAAAGTCTTTTCGTTAGGAAAGTGCATCAAATGTCATCTATACAAACAGAAATATCATGTTTGTTTGCCGCAGTTCCTCTAGATTTCTCCCTAGAAAATACGAATGTGTAGAGCTGGTGTGTCCATGTGGAACCAATTAGTGTTTCCAAGCATAAAATTAAATGTTCCCTGAAAATAAAAAGTTCAAAAAAATAAAGTCCGTGGATAATATCAGGAATACACAAACACAGAGGCTGTAGCAATATCTGGGATTGAATTAGACAAAAGGAAACCGGATATTTCAGGTTTCATCCAGTCATATCGGGAAAAAATGGTGTGGAATTCGTATGCAAAGGACTGAGAAAATCACAGGAAAAATGGTTTTGGAGAAAAGCAAAGTCTTTTCGTTAGGCAAGTGCATAAAATGTTATTTATACAAACATAAATATCATGTTAGTTTGCCGCAGTTCCTCTAGCTTTCTCCCTAGAAAATACGAATGTGTAGAGCTGGTGTCTCCATGTGGAACCCATTAGTGTTTCCAAGCATAAAATTAAATGTTCCCTGAAAAAAAAACATTCAAAAAATACAGTCCGTGGATAATATCAGGAATACACAAACAAAGAGGCTGTAGCAATATCTGGGATTGAATTAGCCAAAACGAAACCGGATATTTCTGGTTTCATCCAGTCATATCCGGACAAAGTGGTGTGGAATTCGTATGCAATGGACCGAGAAAATCACAGTAAAAATGGTTTTGGAGAAAAGCAAAGTCTTTTCGTTCGGCAAGTGCATAAAATGTCATCTATACAAACAGAAATAGCATGTTTGTTTGCTGCCGTTCCTCTAGATTTCTCCCTAGAACATAAAAATGTGTAGAGCTGGTGTCTCCATGTGGAACCAATTAGTGTTTCCAAGCATAAAATTAAATGTTCCCTGAAAAAAAAAACATTCAAAAAAATAAAGTCCATGGATAATAACAGGAATACACAAACAAAGAGGCTGTAGCAATATCTGAGATTGAATTAGCCAAAACAAAACCGGATATTTCCGGTTACATCCAGTCATATCCGGACAAAGTGCTGTGGAATTCGTATTTAATGGACGGAGAAAATCACAGGAAAAATGGTTTTGGAGAAAAGCAAAGTCTTTTCATTAGGCAAGTGCTTAAAATGTCATCTATACAAACAGAAATATCATGTTTGTTTGATGCAGTTCCTCTAGCTTTCTCCCTAGAAAATACGAATTTGTAGAGCTGGAGTCTCCATCTGGAAACAATTAGTGTTTCTAAGCACAAAATTAAATGTTCCCTGAAAAAAAAAACATTCAAAAAAATAAAATCCGTGGATAATATCAAGAATACACAAACAAAGAGTCTGTAGCAATATCTGGGATTGAATTAGCCAAAACGAAACCGGATATTTCTGGTTTCATCCAGTCTTGTTTGCACAAACTGGTGTGGAATTCGTATGCAATGGACTGAGAAAATCACAGTAAAAATGGTTTTGGAGAAAAGCAAAGTCTTTTCGTTAGGCAAGTGCATAAAATGTCATCTATACAAACAGAAATATCATGTTTGTTTGCCACAGTTCCCCTAGCTTTCTCCCTAGAAAATACGAATGTTTAGAGCTGGTGTCTCCGTGTGGGCCAATTAGAGTTTCCCAGGACAAAGTTAAATGTTCCCTGATAAAAAAAAACAAAACAATAAAGTCCGTGGATAATATCAGGAATACACCATCACAGAGGCTGTAGTAATATTTCGGTTTGACTTAGCCAAAACAAAACCGCATATTTCCGGTTTCATCCAGTCATATCCGGATAAAGTGGTGTGGAATTCGTATGCAATGGATGGAGAAAATGACAGTAAAAATGGTTTTGGAGAAAAGCAAAGTCTTTTCGTTAGGCAAGTGCATAAAATGTCATCTATACAAACAGAAATATCATGTTAGTTTGCCGCAGTTCCTCTAGCTTTCTCCTAGAAAATACGAATGTGTAGAGCTGGTGTCTCCATGTGGAACCAATTAGTGTTTCCAAGCATAAAATTAAATGTTCCCTGAAAAAAAAACATTCAAAAAAATAAAGTCCAAGGATAATATCACGAATACACAAACAAAGAGGCTGTAGCAATATCTGGGATTGAATTAGCCAAAATGAAACCGGATATTTCCGGTTTCATCCAGGCATATCTGGACAATCTGGTGTGGAATTCGTATGCAATGGACCGAGAAAATCACAGGAAAAATGGTTTTGGAGAAAAGCAAAGTCTTTTCGTTAGGCAAGTGTATCAAATGTCATCTATACAAACAGAAATATCATGTTTGTTTGCCGCATTTCCTCTAGCTTTCTCCCTAGAACATAAAAATATGTAGAGCTGGTGTGTCCAGGTGGAACCAATTAGTGTTTCCAAGCATAAAATTAAATGTTCCCTGAAAACAAAAAGTTCAAAAAAATAAAGTCCGTGGATAATATCAGGAATACACAAACACAGAGGCTGTAGCAATATCTGGGATTGAATTAGACAAAAGGAAACCGGATATTTCAGGTTTCATCCAGTCATATCGGGAAAAAATGGTGTGGAATTCGTATGCAAAGGACTGAGAAAATCACAGGAAAAACGGTTTTGGAGAAAAGCAAAGTCTTTTTGTTAGGCAAGTGCATAAAATGTTATTTATACAAACATAAATATCATGTTAGTTTGCCGCAGTTCCTCTAGCTTTCTCCCTAGAAAATACGAATGTGTAGAGCTGGTGTCTCCATGTGGAACCCATTAGTGTTTCCAAGCATAAAATTAAATGTTCCCTGAAAAAAAAACAGTCAAAAAAAATAAAGTCCGTGGATAATATCACGAATACACAAACAAAGAGGCTGTAGGAATATCTGGGATTGAATTAGCCAAAACGAAATGGGATATTTCAGGTTTCATCCAGTCATATCCGGACAAAGTGGTGTGGAATTCGTATGCAATGGACCGAGAAAATCACAGTAAAAATGGTTTTGGAGAAAAGCAAAGTCTTTTCGTTAGGCAAGTGCATAAAATGTCATCTATACAAACAGAAATAGCATGTTTGTTTGCTGCCGTTCCTCTAGATTTCTCCCTAGAACATAAAAATATGTAGAGCTGGTGTCTCCATGTGGAACCAATTAGTGTTTCCAAGCATAAAATTAAATGTTCCCTGAAAAAAAAAACATTCAAAAAAATAAAGTCCATGGATAATATCAGGAATGCACAAACAAAGAGGCTGTAGCAATATCTGAGATTGAATTAGCCAAAACAAAACCGGATATTTCCGGTTACATCCAGTCATATCCGGACAAAGTGCTGTGGAATTCGTATTTAATGGACGGAGAAAATCACAGGAAAAATGGTTTTGGAGAAAAGCAAAGTCTTTTCATTAGGCAAGTGCTTAAAATGTCATCTATACAAACAGAAATATCATGTTTGTTTGATGCAGTTCCTCTAGCTTTCTCCCTAGAAAATACGAATTTGTAGAGCTGGAGTCTCCATCTGGAAACAATTAGTGTTTCTAAGCACAAAATTAAATGTTCCCTGAAAAAAAACATTCAAAAAAATAAAATCCGTGGATAATATCAAGAATACACAAACAAAGAGTCTGTAGCAATATCTGGGATTGAATTAGCCAAAACGAAACCGGATATTTCTGGTTTCATCCAGTCTTGTTTGCACAAACTGGTGTGGAATTCGTATGCAATGGACTGAGAAAATCACAGTAAAAATGGTTTTGGAGAAAAGCAAAGTCTTTTCGTTAGGCAAGTGCATAAAATGTCATCTATACAAACAGAAATATCATGTTTGTTTGCCACAGTTCCCCTAGCTTTCTCCCTAGAAAATATGAATGTTTAGAGCTGGTGTCTCCGTGTGGGCCAATTAGAGTTTCCCAGGACAAAGTTAAATGTTCCCTGATAAAAAAAAAACAAAACAATAAAGTCCGTGGATAATATCAGGAATACACCATCACAGAGGCTGTAGTAATATTTCGGTTTGACTTAGCCAAAACAAAACCGCATATTTCCGGTTTCATCCAGTCATATCCGGATAAAGTGGTGTGGAATTCGTATGCAATGGATGGAGAAAATGACAGTAAAAATGGTTTTGGAGAAAAGCAAAGTCTTTTCGTTTGGCAAGTGCATAAAATGTCATCTATACAAACAGAAATATCATGTTAGTTTGCCGCAGTTCCTCTAGCTTTCTCCTAGTAAATACAAATGTGTAGAGCTGGTGTCTCCATGTGGAACCAATTAGTGTTTCCAAGCATAAAATTAAATGTTCCCTGAAAAAAAACATTCAAAAAAATAAAGTCCGAGGATAATATCACGAATACACAAACAAAGAGGCTGTAGCAATATCTGGGATTGAATTAGCCAAAACGAAACCGGATATTTCCGGTTTCATCCAGGCATATCTTGACAATCTGGTGTGGAATTCGTATGCAATGGGCCGAGAAAATCACAGGAAAAATGGTTTTGGAGAAAAGCAAAGTCTTTTCGTTAGGCAAGTGTATCAAATGTCATCTATACAAACAGAAATATCATGTTTGTTTGCCGCATTTCCTCTAGCTTTCTCCCTAGAACATAAAAATATGTAGAGCTGGTGTCTCCATGTGGAACCAATTAGTGTTTCCAAGCATAAAATTAAATGTTCCCTGAAAAAAAAAACAGTCAAAAAAATAATGTCCGTGGATAGTATCAGGAATACACAAACACAGAGGCTGTAGCAAT
Organism: Lepus oiostolus; assembly: GCA_036325905.1. NCBI lineage: Eukaryota > Metazoa > Chordata > Mammalia > Lagomorpha > Leporidae > Lepus > Lepus oiostolus. The sequence continues at coordinate 46,693,018 of CM070795.1, forward strand.
ATTTCGGTTTGAGTTAGCCAAAACAAAACCGGATATTTCCGGTTTCATCCAGTCATATCCGGACAAAGTGGTGTGGAATTCGTATGCAATGGACCAGGAAAATCACAGTAAAAATGGTTTTGGAGAAAAGCAAAGTCTTTTCGTTAGGCAAGTGCATCAAATGTCATCTATACAAACAGAAATAGCATGTTTGTTTGCCGCAGTTCCTCTAGCTTTCTCCCTAGAACAAACGAATGTGTAGAGCTGGTGTGTCCATGTGGAACCAATTAGTGTTTCCAAGCATAATATTAAATGTTCCCTGAAAATAAAAAGTTCAAAAAAATAAAGTCCGTGGATAATATCAGGAATACACAAACACAGAGGCTGTAGCAATATCTGGGATTGAATTAGACAAAAGGAAACCGGATATTTCAGGTTTCATCCAGTCATATTGGGAAAAAATGGTGTGGAATTCGTATGCAAAGGACTGAGAAAATCACAGGAAAAATGGTTTTGGAGAAAAGCAAAGTCCTTTCGTTAGGCAAGTGCATAAAATGTCATCTATACAAACAGAAATATCATGTTAGTTTGCCGCAGTTCCTCTAGCTTTCTCCCTATAAAATACGAATGTGTAGAGCTGGTGTCTCCATGTGGAACCAATTAGTGTTTCCAAGCATAAAATTAAATGTTCCCTGAAAATAAAACATTCAAAAAAATACAGTCCGTGGATAATATCACGAATACACAAACAAAAAGGCTGTAGGAATATCTGGGATTGAATTAGCCAAAACGAAATGGGATATTTCCGGTTTCATCCAGGCATATCAGGACAAACTGGTGTGGAATTCGTATGCAATGGACCGAGAAAATCACAGGAAAAATGGTTTTGGAGAAAAGCAAAGTCTTTTCGTTAGGCAAGTGCATAAAATGTCATCTATACAAACACAAATATCATGTTTGTTTGCCGCAGTTCCTCTAGCTTTCTCCCTAGAACATAAAAATGTGTAGAGCTGGTGTCTCCATGTGGAACCAATTAGTGTTTCCAAGCATAAAATTAAATGTTCCCTGAAAAAAAAAAAACATTCAAAAAAATAAAGTCCAAGTATAATATCACGAATACACAAACAAAGAGGCTGTAGCAATATCTGGGATTGAATTAGCCAAAACGAAACCGGATATTTCCTTTTTAATCCAGTCATATCCGGACAAAGTGGTGTGGAATTCGTATGCAATGGACGGAGAAAATCACAGTAAAAATGGTTTTGGAGAAAAGCAAAGTCTTTTCGTTAGGCATGTGCATAAAATGTCATCTATACAAACAGAAATATCATGTTTTTTTGCCGCAGTTCCACTAGCTTTCACCCTAGAAAATACGAATGTGTAGAGCTGGTGTGTCCATGTGGAACCAATTAGTGTTTCCAAGCATAAAATTAAATGTTCCCTGAAAAAAAAACATTCAAAAAAATAAAGTCCGTGGATAATATCAGGAATACACAAACACAGAGGCTGTAGCAATATCTGGGATTGAATTAGACAAAAGGAAACCGGATATTTCCGGTTTCATCCAGTCATATCCGGACAAAGTGGTGTGGAATTCGTATGCAATGGACCGAGAAAATCACAGTAAAAATGGTTTTGGAGAAAAGCAAAGTCTTTTCGTTAGGCAAGTGCATAAAATGTCATATATACAAACAGAAATAGCATGTTTGTTTGCCGCAGTTCCTCTAGCTTTCTCCCTAGAACAAACGAATGTGTAGAGCTGGTGTCTCCATGTGGAACCAATTAGTGTTTCCAAGCATAAAATTAAATGTTCCCTAAAAAAAAAACAGTCAAAAAAATAAAGTCCGTGGATAATATCAGGAATACACAAACACAGAGGCTGTGGCAATATTTCGGTTTGAGTTAGCCAAAACAAAACCGCATATTTCCGGTTTCATGCAGTCATATCCAGACAAAGTGGTGTGGAATTCGTATGCAATGGACCGAGAAAATCACAGTAAAAATGGTTTTGAAGAAAAGCAAAGTCTTTTCGTTAGGCAGGTGCATATAATGTCATCTATACAAACAGAAATATCATGTTTGTGTGCTGCAGTTCCTCTCGCTTTCTCCCTAGAAAATACAAATATGTAGAGCTGGTGTGTCCATGTGGAACCAATTAGTGTTTCCAAGCATAAAATTAAATGTTCCCTGAAAATAAAACATTCAAAAAAATAAAGTCCGTGGACAATATCAGGAATACACAAACACAGAGGCTGTAGCAATATCTGGGATTGAATTAGACAAAAGGAAACCGGATATTTCAGGTTTCATCCAGTCATATCGGGACAAACTGGTGTGGAATTCGTATGCAATGGACCGAGAAAATCACAGTAAAAATGGTTTTGGAGAAAAGCAAAGTCTTTTCGTTAGGCAAGTGCATAAAATGTCATCTATACAAACAGAAATATCATGTTTGTTTGCCGCAGTTCCTCTAGCTTTCTCCCTAGAACAAACGAATGTGTAGAGCTGGTGTCTCCATGTGGAACCAATTAGTGTTTCCAAGCATAAAATTAAATGTTCCCTGAAAAAAAAAAAACAGTCAAAAAAATAATGTCCGTGGATAGTATCAGGAATACACAAACACAGAGGCTGTAGCAATATTTCGGTTTGAGTTAGCCAAAACAAAACCGGATATTTCCGGTTTCATCCAGTCATATCCGGACAAAGTGGTGTGGAATTCGTATGCAATGGACCAGGAAAATCACAGTAAAAATGGTTTTGGAGAAAAGCAAAGTCTTTTCGTTAGGCAAGTGCATCAAATGTCATCTATACAAACAGAAATAGCATGTTTGTTTGCCGCAGTTCCTCTAGCTTTCTCCCTAGAACAAACGAATGTGTAGAGCTGGTGTGTCCATGTGGAACCAATTAGTGTTTCCAAGCATAATATTAAATGTTCCCTGAAAATAAAAAGTTCAAAAAAATAAAGTCCGTGGATAATATCAGGAATACACAAACACAGAGGCTGTAGCAATATCTGGGATTGAATTAGACAAAAGGAAACCGGATATTTCAGGTTTCATCCAGTCATATTGGGAAAAAATGGTGTGGAATTCGTATGCAAAGGACTGAGAAAATCACAGGAAAAATGGTTTTGGAGAAAAGCAAAGTCTTTTCGTTAGGCAAATGCATAAAATGTTATTTATACAAACATAAATATCATGTTAGTTTGCCGCAGTTCCTCTAGCTTTCTCCCTATAAAATACGAATGTGTAGAGCTGGTGTCTCCATGTGGAACCAATTAGTGTTTCCAAGCATAAAATTAAATGTTCCCTGAAAATAAAACATTGAAAAAAATACAGTCCGTGGATAATATCACGAATACACAAACAAAAAGGCTGTAGGAATATCTGGGATTGAATTAGCCAAAACGAAATGGGATATTTCCGGTTTCATCCAGGCATATCCGGACAAACTGGTGTGGAATTCGTATGCAATGGACCGAGAAAATCACAGGAAAAATGGTTTTGGAGAAAAGCAAAGTCTTTTCGTTAGGCAAGTGCATAAAATGTCATCTATACAAACACAAATATCATGTTTGTTTGCCGCAGTTCCTCTAGCTTTCTACCTAGAACATAAAAATGTGTAGAGCTGGTGTCTCCATGTGGAACCAATTAGTGTTTCCAAGCATAAAATTAAATGTTCCCTGAAAAAAAAAACATTCAAAAAAATAAAGTCCAAGTATAATATCACGAATACACAAACAAAGAGGCTGTAGCAATATCTGGGATTGAATTAGCCAAAATGAAACCGGATATTTCTGGTTTCATCCAGTCATATCCGGACAAAGTGGTGTGGAATTCGTATGCAATGGACGGAGAAAATCACAGTAAAAATGGTTTTGGAGAAAAGCAAAGTCTTTTCGTTAGGCAAGTGCATAAAATGTCATCTATACAAACAGAAATATCATGTTTGTTTGCCGCAGTTCCTCTAGCTTTCACCCTAGAAAATACGAATGTGTAGAGCTGGTGTGTCCATGTGGAACCAATTAGTGTTTCCAAGCATAAAATTAAATGTTCCCTGAAAAAAAAAACATTCAAAAAAATAAAGTCCGTGGATAATATCAGGAATACACAAACACAGAGGCTGTAGCAATATCTGGGATTGAATTAGACAAAAGGAAACTGGATATTTCCGGTTTCATCCAGTCATATCCGGACAAAGTGGTGTGGAATTCGTATGCAATGGACCGAGAAAATCACAGTAAAAATGGTTTTGAAGAAAAGCAAAGTCTTTTCGTTAGGCAAGTGCATAAAATGTCATATATACAAACAGAAATAGCATGTTTGTTTGCCGCAGTTCCTCTAGCTTTCTCCCTAGAACAAACGAATGTGTAGAGCTGGTGTGTCCATGTGGAACCAATTAGTGTTTCCAAGCATAAAATTAAATGTTCCCTGAAAAAAAAAACAGTCAAAAAAATAAAGTCCGTGGATAATATCAGGAATACACAAACACAGAGGCTGTAGCAATATTTCGGTTTGAGTTAGCCAAAACAAAACCGCATATTTCCGGTTTCATGCAGTCATATCCAGACAAAGTGGTGTGGAATTCGTATGCAATGGACCGAGAAAATCACAGGAAAAATGGTTTTGGAGAAAAGCAAAGTCTTTTCGTTAGGAAAGTGCATAAAATGTCATCTATACAAACAGAAATATCATGTTTGTTTGCCGCAGTTCATATAGCTTTCTCCCTAGAACAAACGAATGTGTAGAGCTGCTGTGTCCATGTGGAACCAATTAGTGTTTCCAAGCATAAAATTAAATGTTCCCTGAAAAAAAAACATTCAAAAAAATAAAGTCCGTGGATAATATCAGGAATACACAAACACAGAGGCTGTAGCAATATTTCAGTTTGAGTTAGCCAAAACAAAACCGGATATTTCCGGTTTCATCCAGTCATATCCGGAAAAAGTGGTGTGGAATTCGTATGCAATGGACCGAGAAAATCACAGTAAAAATGGTTTTGAAGAAAAGCAAAGTCTTTTCGTTAGGCAGGTGCATATAATGTCATCTATACAAACAGAAATATCATGTTTGTGTGCTGCAGTTCCTCTCGCTTTCTCCCTAGAAAATACAAATATGTAGAGCTGGTGTGTCCATGTGGAACCAATTAGTGTTTCCAAGCATAAAATTAAATGTTCCCTGAAAATAAAACATTCAAAAAAATAAAGTCCGTGGACAATATCAGGAATACACAAACACAGAGGCTGTAGCAATATCTGGGATTGAATTAGACAAAAGGAAACCGGATATTTCAGGTTTCATCCAGTCATATCGGGACAAACTGGTGTGGAATTCGTATGCAATGGACCGAGAAAATCACAGTAAAAATGGTTTTGGAGAAAAGCAAAGTCTTTTCGTTAGGCAAGTGCATAAAATGTCATCTATACAAACAGAAATATCATGTTTGTTTGCCGCAGTTCCTCTAGCTTTCTCCCTAGAACAAACGAATGTGTAGAGCTGGTGTCTCCATGTGGAACCAATTAGTGTTTCCAAGCATAAAATTAAATGTTCCCTGAAAAAAAAAACAGTCAAAAAAATAATGTCCGTGGATAATATCAGGAATACACAAACACAGAGGCTGTAGCAATATCTGGGATTGAATTAGACAAAAGGAAACAGGATATTTCCGGTTTCATCCAGTCATATCCGGACAAACTGGTGTGGAATTCGTATTCAATGGACCGAGAAAATCACAGTAAAAATGGTTTTGGAGAAAAGCAAAGTCTTTTCGTTAGGCAAGTGCATAAAATGTCATCTATACAAACAGAAATATCATGTTAGTTTGCCGCAGTTCCTCTAGCTTTCTCCCTAGAAAATACGAATGTGTAGAGCTGGTGTCTCCATGTGGAAACAATTAGTGTTTCCAAGCATAAAATTAAATGTTCCCTGATAAAAAACATTCAAAAAAATAAAGTCCGAGTATAATATCACAAATACACAAACAAAGAGGCTGTAGCAATATCTGAGATTGAATTAGCCAAAACAAAACCGGATATTTCCGGTTTCATCCAGTCATATCCGGACAAACTGGTGTGGAATTCGTATGCAATGGACCGAGAAAATCACAGGAAAAATGGTTTTGGAGAAAAGCAAAGTCTTTTCGTTAGGCAAGTGCATAAAATGTCATCTATACAAACAGAAATATCATGTTTGTTTGCCGCAGTTCCTCTAGCTTTCTCCCTAGAAAATACGAATGTGTAGAGCTGGTGTCTCCATGTGGAACCAATTAGTGTTTCCAAGCATAAAATTAAATGTTCCCTGAAAAAAAAAACATTCAAAAAAATAAAGTCCGTGGATAATATCAGGAATACACAAACACAGAGGCTGTAGCAATATTTCGGTTTGAGTTAGCCAAAACAAAACCGCATATTTCCGGTTTAATCCAGTCATATCCGGACAAAGTGGTGTGGAATTTGTATGCAGTGTACCGAGAAAATCACAGTAAAAATGGTTTTGGAGAAAAGCAAAGTCTTTTCGTTAGGCAGGTGCATAAAATGTCATCTATACAAACAGAAATATCATGTTTGTGTGCTGCAGTTCCTCTCGCTTTCTCCCTAGAAAATACAAATATGTAGAGCTGGTGTGTCCATGTGGAACCAATTAGTGTTTCCAAGTATAAAATTAAATGTTCCCTGAAAATAAAACATTCAAAAAAATAAAGTCCGTGGATAATATCAGGAATACACAAACACAGAGGCTGTAGCAATATCTGGGATTGAATTAGCCAAAACGAAACCGGATATTTCCGGTTTCATCCAGGCATATCAGGACAAACTGGTGTGGAATTCGTATGCAATGGACCGAGAAAATCACAGTAAAAATGGTTTTGGAGAAAAGCAAAGTCTTTTCGTTAGGCAAGTGCATAAAATGTCATCTATACAAACAGAAATAGCATGTTTGTTTGCCGCAGTTCCTCTAGCTTTCTCCCTAGAAAATACGAATGTGTAGAGCTGGTGTTTCCTTGTGGAAACAATTAGTGTATCCCAGCATAAAATTAAATGTTCCCTGAAAAAAAAACAGTCAAAAAAATAAAGTCCGTGGATTATTTCAGGAATACACAAACACAGAGGCTGTAGCAATATCTGGGATTGAATTAGACAAAAGGAAACCGGATATTTCAGGTTTCATCCAGTCATATCGGGACAAACTGGTGTGGAATTCGTATGCAATGGACCGAGAAAATCACAGTAAAAATGGTTTTGGAGAAAAGCAAAGTCTTTTCGTTAGGCAAGTGCATAAAATGTCATCTATACAAACAGAAATAGCATGTTAGTTTGCCGCAGTTCCTCTAGCTTTCTCCCTAGAAAATACGAATGTGTAGAGCTGGTGTCTCCATGTGGAACCAATGAGTGTTTCCAAGCATAAAATTAAATGTTCCCTGATAAAAAACATTCAAAAAAATAAAGTCCGTGGATAATATCACGAATACACAAACACAGAGGCTGTAGCAATATCTGGGATTGAATTAGCCAAAACGAAACCGTATATTTCCGGTTTCATCCAGGCATATCAGGACAAACTGGTGTGGAATTCGTCTGCAATGGACCGAGAAAATCACAGGAAAAATGGTTTTGGAGAAAAGCAAAGTCTTTTCGTTAGGCAAGTGCATAAAATATCATCTATACAAACAGAAATATCATGTTTGTTTGCCGCAGTTCCTCTAGCTTTCTCCCTAGAACAAACGAATGTGTAGAGCTGGTGTCTCCATGTGGAACCAATTAGTGTTTCCAAGCATAAAATTAAATGTTCCCTGATAAAAAACATTCAAAAAAATAAAGTCCGTGGATAATATCACGAATACACAAACACAGAGGCTGCAGCAATATTTCGGTTTGAGTTAGCCAAAACAAAACCGCATATTTCCGGTTTCATCCAGTCATATCCGGACAAAGTGGTGTGGAATTCGTATGCAATGGACCGAGAAAATCACAGGAAAAATGGTTTTGGAGAAAAGCAAAGTCTTTTCGTTAGGCAAGTGCATAAAATGTCATCTATACAAACAGAAATAGCATGTTTGTTTGCTGCAGTTCCTCTAGCTTTCTCCTTAGAACATAAAAATGTGTAGAGCTGGTGTCTCATGTGGAACCAATTAGTGTTTCCAAGCATAAAATTAAATGTTCCCTGAAAAAAAAAATTTTTCAAAAAAATAAAGTCCGTGGATAATATCACGAATACACAAACAAAGAGGCTGTAGCAATATCTGGGATTGAATTAGCCAAAACGAAACCGGATATTTCCGGTTTCATCCAGTCATATCCGGACAAAGTGGTGTGGAATTCGTATGCAATGGACCGAGAAAATCACAGGAAAAATGGTTTTGGAGAAAAGCAAAGTCTTTTCGTTAGGCAAGTGCATAAAATGTCATCTATACAAACAGAAATATCATGTTTGTTTGCCGCAGTTCCTCTAGCTTTCTCCCTAGAAAATACGAATGTGTAGAGCTGGTGTCTCCATGTGGAACCAATTAGTGTTTCCGAGCATAAAATTAAATGTTCCCTGAAAAAAAAAACATTCAAAAAAATAAAGTCCGTGGATAATATCAGGAATACACAAACACAGAGTCTGTAGCAATATTTCGGTTTGAGTTAGCCAAAACAAAACCGCATATTTCCGGTTTTATCCAGTCATATCCGGACAAAGTGGTGTGGAATTCGTATGCAATGGACCGAGAAAATCACAGTAAAAATGGTTTTGGAGAAAAGCAAAGTCTTTTCGTTAGGCAGGTGCATAAAATGTCATCTATACAAACAGAAATATCATGTTTGTGTGCTGCAGTTCCTCTCGCTTTCTCCCTAGAAAATACAAATATGTAGAGCTGGTGTGTCCATGTGGAACCAATTAGTGTTTCCAAGTATAAAATTAAATGTTCCTTGAAAATAAAACATTCAAAAAAATAAAGTCCGTGGATAATATCAGGAATACACCAACAAAGAGACTGTAGCAATATCTGGGATTGAGTTAGCCAAAACGAAACCGGATATTTCCGGTTTCATCCAGTCATATCCGGACAAAGTGGTGTGGAATTCGTATGCAATGGACCGAGAAAATCACAGGAAAAATGGTTTTGGAGAAAAGCAAAGTCTTTTCGTTAGGCAAGTGCATAAAATGTCATCTATACAAACAGAAATATCATGTTTGTTTGCCGCAGTTCCTCTAGCTTTCTCCCTAGAACAAACGAATGTGTAGAGCTGGTGTCTCCATGTGGAACCAATTAGTGTTTCCAAGCATAAAATTAAATGTTCCCTGAAAAAAAAAACATTCAAAAAAATAAAGTCCGTGGATAATATCAGGAATACACAAACACAGAGGCTGTAGCAATATTTCGGTTTGAGTTAGCCAAAACAAAACCGCATATTTCCGGTTTCATCCAGTCATATCCGGACAAAGTGGTGTGGAATTCGTATGCAGTGTACCGAGAAAATCACAGTAAAAATGGTTTTGGAGAAAAGCAAAGTCTTTTCGTTAGGCAGGTGCATAAAATGTCATCTATACAAACAGAAATATCATGTTTGTGTGCTGCAGTTCCTCTCGCTTTCTCCCTAGAAAATACAAATATGTAGAGCTGGTGTGTCCATGTGGAACCAATTAGTGTTTCCAAGTATAAAATTAAATGTTCCCTGAAAATAAAACATTCAAAAAAATAAAGTCCGTGGATAATATCAGGAATACACCAACAAAGAGACTGTAGCAATATCTGGGATTGAGTTAGCCAAAACGAAACCGGATATTTCCGGTTTCATCCAGTCATATCCGGACAAAGTGGTGTGGAATTCGTATGCAATGGACCGAGAAAATCACAGTAAAAATGGTTTTGGAGAAAAGCAAAGTCTTTTCGTTAGGCAAGTGCATAAAATGTCATCTATACAAACAGAAATATCATGTTTGTTTGCCGCAGTTCCTCTAGCTTTCTCCCTAGAACATAAAAATGTGTATAGCTGGTGTCTCATGTGGAACCAATTAGTGTTTCCAAGCATAAAATTAAATGTTCCCTGAAAAAAAAAATTTTTCAAAAAAATAAAGTCCGTGGATAATATCACGAATACACAAACAAAGAGGCTGTAGCAATATCTGGGATTGAATTAGCCAAAACGAAACCGGATATTTCCGGTTTCATCCAGTCATATCCGGACAAAGTGGTGTGGAATTCGTATTCAATGGACCGAGAAAATCACAGTAAAAATGGTTTTGGAGAAAAGCAAAGTCTTTTCGTTAGGCAAGTGCATAAAATGTCATCTATACAAACAGAAATATCATGTTTGTTTGCCGCAGTTCCTCTAGATTTCTCCCTAGAACAAACGAATGTGTAGAGCTGGTGTCTCCATGTGGAACCAATTAGTGATTGCAAGCATAAAATTAAATGTTCCCTGAAAAAAAAAACATTCAAAAATATAAAGTCCGTGGATAATATCAGGAATACACAAACACAGAGGCTGTAGGAATATTTCGGTTTGAGTTAGCCAAAACGAGACCGGATATTTCCGGTTTCATCCAGTCACATCTGGACAAAGTGGTGTGGATTTCGTATGCAATGGACCGAGAAAATCACAGTAAAAATGGTTTTGGAGAAAAGCAAAGTCTTTTCGTTAGGCAAGTGCATAAAATGTCATCTATACAAACAGAAATATCATGTTTGTTTGCCACAGTTCCTCTAGCTTTCTCCCTAGAACAAACGAATGTGTAGAGCTGGTGTCTCCATGTGGAACCAATTAGTGTTTCCAAGCATAAAATTAAATGTTCCCTGAAAAAAAAAACATTCAAAAAAATAAAGTCCGTGGATAATATCACGAATACACAAACACAGAGGCTGTAGCAATATCTCGGATTGAATTAGCCAAAACGAAACCGGATATTTCCGGTTTCATCCAGTCATATCCGGACAAAGTGGTGTGGAATTCGTATGCAATGGACCGAGAAAATCACAGGAAAAATGGTTTTGGAGAAAAGCAAAGTCTTTTCGTTAGGCAAGTGCATAAAATGTCATCTATACAAACAGAAATATCATGTTTGTTTGCCGCAGTTCCTCTAGCTTTCTCCCTAGAAAATACGAATGTGTAGAGCTGGTGTCTCCATGTGGAACCAATTAGTGTTTCCGAGCATAAAATTAAATGTTCCCTGAAAAAAAAAACATTCAAAAAAATAAAGTCCGTGGATAATATCAGGAATACACAAACACAGAGTCTGTAGCAATATTTCGGTTTGAGTTAGCCAAAACAAAACCGCATATTTCCGGTTTCATCCAGTCATATCCGGACAAAGTGGTGTGGAATTCGTATGCAGTGTACCGAGAAAATCACAGTAAAAATGGTTTTGGAGAAAAGCAAAGTCTTTTCGTTAGGCAGGTGCATAAAATGTCATCTATACAAACAGAAATATCATGTTTGTGTGCTGCAGTTCCTCTCGCTTTCTCCCTAGAAAATACAAATATGTAGAGCTGGTGTGTCCATGTGGAACCAATTAGTGTTTCCAAGTATAAAATTAAATGTTCCCTGAAAATAAAACATTCAAAAAAATAAAGTCCGTGGATAATATCAGGAATACACCAACAAAGAGACTGTAGCAATATCTGGGATTGAGTTAGCCAAAACGAAACCGGATATTTCCGGTTTCATCCAGTCATATCCGGACAAAGTGGTGTGGAATTCGTATTCAATGGACGGAGAAAATCACAGTAAAAATGGTTTTGGGGAAAAGCAAAGTCTTTTCGTTAGGCAAGTGCATAAAATGTCATCTATACAAACAGAAATATCATGTTTGTTTGCCACAGTTCCTCTAGCTTTCTCCCTAGAACAAACGAATGTGTAGAGCTGGTGTCTCCATGTGGAACCAATTAGTGTTTCCAAGCATAAAATTAAATGTTCCCTGAAAAAAAAAACATTCAAAAAAATAAAGTCCGTGGATAATATCACGAATACACAAACACAGAGGCTGTAGCAATATCTCGGATTGAATTAGCCAAAACGAAACCGGATATTTCCGGTTTCATCCAGTCATATCCGGACAAAGTGGTGTGGAATTCGTATGCAATGGACCGAGAAAATCACAGGAAAAATGGTTTTGGAGAAAAGCAAAGTCTTTTCGTTAGGCAAGTGCATAAAATGTCATCTATACAAACAGAAATATCATGTTTGTTTGCCGCAGTTCCTCTAGCTTTCTCCCTAGAAAATACGAATGTGTAGAGCTGGTGTCTCCATGTGGAACCAATTAGTGTTTCCGAGCATAAAATTAAATGTTCCCTGAAAAAAAAAACATTCAAAAAAATAAAGTCCGTGGATAATATCAGGAATACACAAACACAGAGTCTGTAGCAATATTTCGGTTTGAGTTAGCCAAAACAAAACCGCATATTTCCGGTTTCATCCAGTCATATCCGGACAAAGTGGTGTGGAATTCGTATGCAGTGTACCGAGAAAATCACAGTAAAAATGGTTTTGGAGAAAAGCAAAGTCTTTTCGTTAGGCAGGTGCATAAAATGTCATCTATACAAACAGAAATATCATGTTTGTGTGCTGCAGTTCCTCTCGCTTTCTCCCTAGAAAATACAAATATGTAGAGCTGGTGTGTCCATGTGGAACCAATTAGTGTTTCCAAGTATAAAATTAAATGTTCCCTGAAAATAAAACATTCAAAAAAATAAAGTCCGTGGATAATATCAGGAATACACCAACAAAGAGACTGTAGCAATATCTGGGATTGAGTTAGCCAAAACGAAACCGGATATTTCCGGTTTCATCCAGTCATATCCGGACAAAGTGGTGTGGAATTCGTATTCAATGGACGGAGAAAATCACAGTAAAAATGGTTTTGGGGAAAAGCAAAGTCTTTTCGTTAGGCAAGTGCATAAAATGTCATCTATACAAACAGAAATATCATGTTTGTTTGCCGCAGTTCCTCTAGATTTCTCCCTAGAACAAACGAATGTGTAGAGCTGGTGTCTCCATGTGGAACCAATTAGTGATTGCAAGCATAAAATTAAATGTTCCCTGAAAAAAAAAACATTCAAAAATATAAAGTCCGTGAATAATATCAGGAATACACAAACACAGAGGCTGTAGGAATATTTCGGTTTGAGTTAGCCAAAACGAGACCGGATATTTCCGGTTTCATCCAGTCATATCCGGACAAAGTGGTGTGGAATTCGTATTCAATGGACCGAGAAAATCACAGTAAAAATGGTTTTGGAGAAAAGCAAAGTCTTTTCGTTAGGCAAGTGCATAAAATGTCATCTATACAAACAGAAATATCATGTTTGTTTGCCGCAGTTCCTCTAGATTTCTCCCTAGAACAAACGAATGTGTAGAGCTGGTGTCTCCATGTGGAACCAATTAGTGATTGCAAGCATAAAATTAAATGTTCCCTGAAAAAAAAAAACATTCAAAAATATAAAGTCCGTGGATAATATCAGGAATACACAAACACAGAGGCTGTAGGAATATTTCGGTTTGAGTTAGCCAAAACGAGACCGGATATTTCCGGTTTCATCCAGTCATATCTGGACAAAGTGGTGTGGATTTCGTATGCAATGGACCGAGAAAATCACAGTAAAAATGGTTTTGGAGAAAAGCAAAGTCTTTTCGTTAGGCAAGTGCATAAAATGTCATCTATACAAACAGAAATATCATGTTTGTTTGCCGCAGTTCCTCTAGCTTTCTCCCTAGAACAAACGAATGTGTAGAGCTGGTGTCTCCATGTGGAACCAATTAGTGTTTCCAAGCATAAAATTAAATGTTCCCTGAAAAAAAAAACATTCAAAAAAATAAAGTCCGTGGATAATATCAGGAATACACAAACACAGAGCCTGTAGCAATATTTCGGTTTGAGTTAGCCAAAACAAAACCGCATATTTCCGGTTTCATCCAGTCATATCCGGACAAAGTGGTGTAGAATTCGTATGCAGTGTACCGAGAAAATCACAGTAAAAATGGTTTTGGAGAAAAGCAAAGTCTTTTCGTTAGGCAGGTGCATAAAATGTCATCTATACAAACAGAAATATCATGTTTGTGTGCTGCAGTTCCTCTCGCTTTCTCCCTAGAAAATACAAATATGTAGAGCTGGTGTTTCCATGTGGAACCAATTAGTGTTTCCAAGTATAAAATTAAATGTTCCCTGAAAATAAAACATTCAAAAAAATAAAGTCCGTGGATAATATCAGGAATACACCAACAAAGAGACTGTAGCAATATCTGGGATTGAGTTAGCCAAAACGAAACTGGATATTTCCGGTATCATCCAGTCATATCCGGACAAAGTGGTGTGGAATTCGTATGCAATGGACCGAGAAAATCACAGGAAAAATGGTTTTGGAGAAAAGCAAAGTCTTTTCGTTAGGCAAGTGCATAAAATGTCATCTATACAAACAGAAATATCATGTTTGTTTGCCGCAGTTCCTCTAGCTTTCTCCTTAGAACATAAAAATGTGTAGAGCTGGTGTCTCATGTGGAACCAATTAGTGTTTCCAAGCATAAAATTAAATGTTCCATGAAAAAAAAAATTTTTCAAAAAAATAAAGTTCGTGGATAATATCACGAATACACCAACAAAGAGACTGTAGCAATATCTGGGATTGAGTTAGCCAAAACGAAACCGGATATTTCCGGTTTCATCCAGTCATATCCGGACAAAGTGGTGTGGAATTCGTATGCAATGGACCGAGAAAATCACAGGAAAAATGGTTTTGGAGAAAAGCAAAGTCTTTTCGTTAGGCAAGTGCATAAAATGTCATCTATACAAACAGAAATATCATGTTTGTTTGCCGCAGTTCCTCTAGCTTTCTCCCTAGAAAATACGAATGTGTAGAGCTGGTGACTCCATGTGGAACCAATTAGTGTTTCCAAGCATAAAATTAAATGTTCCCTGAAAAAAAAAACATTCAAAAAAATAAAGTCCGTGGATAATATCAGGAATACACAAACACAGAGGCTGTAGCAATATATGGGATTGAGTTAGCCAAAACAAAACCGCATATTTCCGGTTTCATCCAGTCATATCCGGACAAAGTGGTGTGGAATTCGTATGCAGTGTACCGAGAAAATCACAGTAAAAATGGTTTTGGAGAAAAGCAAAGTCTTTTCGTTAGGCAGGTGCATAAAATGTCACCTATACAAACAGAAATATCATGTTTGTGTGCTGCAGTTCCTCTCGCTTTCTCCCTAGAAAATACAAATATGTAGAGCTGGTGTGTCCATGTGGAACCAATTAGTGTTTCCAAGTATAAAATTAAATGTTCCCTGAAAAAAAAACATTCAAAAAAATAAAGTCCGTGGATAATATCAGGAATACACCAACAAAGAGACTGTAGCAATATCTGGGATTGAGTTAGCCAAAACGAAACCGGATATTTCCGGTTTCATCCAGTCATATCCGGACAAAGTGGTGTGGAATTCGTATGCAATGGACCGAGAAAATCACAGTAAAAATGGTTTTGGAGAAAAGCAAAGTCTTTTCGTTAGGCAAGTGCATAAAATGTCATCTATACAAACAGAAATATCATGTTTGTTTGCCGCAGTTCCTCTGGCTTTCTCCCTAGAACAAACGAATGTGTAGAGCTGGTGTCTCCATGTGGAACCAATTAGTGTTTCCAAGCATAAAATTAAATGTTCCCTGATAAAAAACATACAAAAAAATAAAGTCCGTGGATAATATCAGGAATACACAAACACAGAGGCTGTGGCAATATTTCGGTTTGAGTTAGCCAAAACAAAACCGGATATTTCTGGTTTCATCCAGTCATATCCGGACAAAGTGGTGTGGAATTCGTATGCAATGGATCGAGAAAATCACAGTAAAAATGGTTTTGGAGAAAAGCAAAGTCTTTTCGTTAGGCAAGTGCATAAAATGTCATCTATACAAACACAAATATCATGTTTGTTTGCCGCAGTTCCTCTAGCTTTCTCCCTAGAACATAAAAATGTGTAGAGCTGGTGTCTCATGTGGAACCAATTAGTGTTTCCAAGCATAAAATTAAATGTTCCCTGAAAAAAAAAACATTCAAAAAAATAAAGTCCTTGGATAATATCACGAATACACAAACAAAGAGGCTGTAGCAATATCTGGGATTGAATTAGCCAAAACGAAACCGGATATTTCCGGTTTCATCCAGTCATATCCGGACAAAGTGGTGTGGAATTCGTATGCAATGGACCGAGAAAATCACAGGAAAAATGGTTTTGGAGAAAAGCAAAGTCTTTTCGTTAGGCAAGTGCATAAAATGTCATCTATACAAACAGAAATATCATGTTTGTTTGCCGCAGTTCCTCTAGCTTTCTCCCTAGAAAATACGAATGTGTAGAGCTGGTGTCTCCATGTGGAACCAATTAGTGTTTCCAAGCATAAAATTAAATGTTCCCTGAAAAAAAAACAGTCAAAAAAATAAAGTCCGTGGATAATATCAGGAATACACAAACACAGAGGCTGTAGCAATATTTCGGTTTCAGTTAGCCAAAACAAAACCGCATATTTCCGGTTTCATCCAATCATATCCGGACAAAGTGGTGTGGAATTCGTATGCAATGGACCGAGAAAATCACAGGAAAAATGGTTTTGGAGAAAAGCAAAGTCTTTTCGTTAGGCAAGTGCATAAAATGTCATCTATACAAACAGAAATATCATGTTTGTTTGCCGCAGTTCCTCTAGCTTTCTCTCTAGAAAATACGAATGTGTAGAGCTGGTGTCTCCATGTGGAACCAATTAGTGTTTCCAAGCATAAAATTAAATGTTCCCTGATAAAAAACATTCAAAAAAATACAGTCCGAGGATAATATCACGAATACACAAACACAGAGGCTGTAGCAATATCTGGGATTGAATTAGCCAAAACGAAACTGGATATTTCCGGTTTCATCCAGTCTTATCCGGACAAAGTGGTGTGGAATTCGTATGCAATGGACCGAGAAAATCACAGTAAAAATGGTTTTGGAGAAAAGCAAAGTCTTTTCGTTAGGCAAGTGCATAAAATGTCATCTATACAAACAGAAATATCATGTTTGTTTGCCGCAGTTCCTCTAGCTTTCTCCTTAGAACATAAAAATGTGTAGAGCTGGTGTCTCATGTGGAACCAAGTAGTGTTTCCAAGCATAAAATTAAATGTTCCATGAAAAAAAAAATTTTCAAAAAAATAAAGTCCGTGGATAATATCACGAATACACCAACAAAGAGACTGTAGCAATATCTGGGATTGAGTTAGCCAAAACGAAACCGGATATTTCCGGTTTCATCCAGTCATATCCGGACAAAGTGGTGTGGAATTCGTATGCAATGGACCGAGAAAATCACAGGAAAAATGGTTTTGGAGAAAAGCAAAGTCTTTTCGTTAGGCAAGTGCATAAAATGTCATCTATACAAACAGAAATATCATGTTTGTTTGCCGCAGTTCCTCTAGCTTTCTCCTTAGAAAATACGAATGTGTAGAGCTGGTGTCTCCATGTGGAACCAATTAGTGTTTCCGAGCATAAAATTAAATGTTCCCTGAATAAAAAACATTCAAAAAAATAAAGTCCGTGGATAATATCAGGAATACACAAACACAGAGGCTGTAGCAATATATGGGATTGAGTTAGCCAAAACAAAACCGCATATTTCCGGTTTCATCCAGTCATATCCGGACAAAGTGGTGTGGAATTCGTATGCATTGTACCGAGAAAATCACAGTAAAAATGGTTTTGGAGAAAAGCAAAGCCTTTTCGTTAGGCAAGTGCATAAAATGTCATCTATACAAACAGAAATATCATGTTTATTTGCCGCAGTTCTTCTAGCTTTCTCTCTAGAACATACGGATGTGTAGAGCTGGTATGTCCATGTGGAACCATTTAGTGTTTCCAAGCACAAAATTAAATGTTCCCTGAAAAAAAAAACATTCAAACCCATAGAGTCTGTGTATAATATCAGGAATACACAAACACAGATGCTGTAGCAATATTTCGGTTTGAGTTAGCCAAAACCAAACAGGATATTTCCGGTTTCATCCAGTCATATCCGGACAAACTGGTGTGGAATTCGTATGCAATGGACCGAGAAAATCACAGTAAAAATGGTTTTGGAGAAAAGCAAAGTCTTTTCGTTAGGCAAGTGCATAAAATGTCATCTATACAAACAGAAATATCATGTTTGTTTGCCGCAGTTCCTCTAGATTTCTCCCTAGAACAAACGAATGTGTAGAGCTGGTGTCTCCATGTGGAACCAATTAGTGATTGCAAGCATAAAATTAAATGTTCCCTGAAAAAAAAAACATTCAAAAATATAAAGTCCGTGGATAATATCAGGAATACACAAACACAGAGGCTGTAGGAATATTTCGGTTTGAGTTAGCCAAAACGAGACCGGATATTTCCGGTTTCATCCAGTCATATCTGGACAAAGTGGTGTGGATTTCGTATGCAATGGACCGAGAAAATCACAGTAAAAATGGTTTTGGAGAAAAGCAAAGTCTTTTCGTTAGGCAAGTGCATAAAATGTCATCTATACAAACAGAAATATCATGTTTGTTTGCCGCAGTTCCTCTAGCTTTCTCCCTAGAACAAACGAATGTGTAGAGCTGGTGTCTCCATGTGGAACCAATTAGTGTTTCCAAGCATAAAATTAAATGTTCCCTGAAAAAAAAAACATTCAAAAAAATAAAGTCCGTGGATAATATCAGGAATACACAAACACAGAGGCTGTAGCAATATTTCGGTTTGAGTTAGCCAAAACAAAACCGCATATTTCCGGTTTCATCCAGTCATATCCGGACAAAGTGGTGTAGAATTCGTATGCAGTGTACCGAGAAAATCACAGTAAAAATGGTTTTGGAGAAAAGCAAAGTCTTTTCGTTAGGCAGGTGCATAAAATGTCATCTATACAAACAGAAATATCATGTTTGTGTGCTGCAGTTCCTCTCGCTTTCTCCCTAGAAAATACAAATATGTAGAGCTGGTGTTTCCATGCGGAACCAATTAGTGTTTCCAAGTATAAAATTAAATGTTCCCTGAAAATAAAACATTCAAAAAAATAAAGTCCGTGGATAATATCAGGAATACACCAACAAAGAGACTGTAGCAATATCTGGGATTGAGTTAGCCAAAACGAAACTGGATATTTCCGGTATCATCCAGTCATATCCGGACAAAGTGGTGTGGAATTCGTATGCAATGGACCGAGAAAATCACAGTAAAAATGGTTTTGGAGAAAAGCAAAGTCTTTTCGTTAGGCAAGTGCATAAAATGTCATCTATACAAACAGAAATATCATGTTTGTTTGCCGCAGTTCCTGTAGCTTTCTCCTTAGAACATAAAAATGTGTAGAGCTGGTGTCTCATGTGGAACCAATTAGTGTTTCCAAGCATAAAATTAAATGTTCCATGAAAAAAAAAATTTTTTCAAAAAAATAAAGTCCGTGGATAATATCACGAATACACCAACAAAGAGACTGTAGCAATATCTGGGATTGAGTTAGCCAAAACGAAACCGGATATTTCCGGTTTCATCCAGTCATATCCGGACAAAGTGGTGTGGAATTCGTATGCAATGGACCGAGAAAATCACAGGAAAAATGGTTTTGGAGAAAAGCAAAATCTTTTCGTTAGGCAAGTGCATAAAATGTCATCTATACAAACAGAAATATCATGTTTGTTTGCCGCAGTTCCTCTAGCTTTCTCCCTAGAAAATACGAATGTGTAGAGCTGGTGTCTCCATGTGGAACCAATTAGTGTTTCCGAGCATAAAATTAAATGTTCCCTGAAAAAAAAAACATTCAAAAAAATAAAGTCCGTGGATAATATCAGGAATACACAAACACAGAGGCTGTAGCAATATATGGGATTGAGTTAGCCAAAACAAAACCGCATATTTCCGGTTTCATCCAGTCATATCCGGACAAAGTGGTGTGGAATTCGTATGCAGTGTACCGAGAAAATCACAGTAAAAATGGTTTTGGAGAAAAGCAAAGTCTTTTCGTTAGGCAGGTGCATAAAATGTCATCTATACAAACAGAAATATCATGTTTGTGTGCTGCAGTTCCTCTCGCTTTCTCCCTAGAAAATACAAATATGTAGAGCTGGTGTGTCCATGTGGAACCAATTAGTGTTTCCAAGTATAAAATTAAATGTTCCCTGAAAATAAAACATTCAAAAAAATAAAGTCCGTGGATAATATCAGGAATACACCAACAAAGAGACTGTAGCAATATCTGGGATTGAGTTAGCCAAAACGAAACCGGATATTTCCGGTTTCATCCAGTCATATCCGGACAAAGTGGTGTGGAATTCGTATGCAATGGACCGAGAAAATCACAGTAAAAATGGTTTTGGAGAAAAGCAAAGTCTTTTCGTTAGGCAAGTGCATAAAATGTCATCTATACAAACAGAAATATCATGTTTGTTTGCCGCAGTTCCTCTGGCTTTCTCCCTAGAACAAACGAATGTGTAGAGCTGGTGTCTCCATGTGGAACCAATTAGTGTTTCCAAGCATAAAATTAAATGTTCCCTGATAAAAAACATACAAAAAAATAAAGTCCGTGGATAATATCAGGAATACACAAACACAGAGGCTGTGGCAATATTTCGGTTTGAGTTAGCCAAAACAAAACCGGATATTTCTGGTTTCATCCAGTCATATCCGGACAAAGTGGTGTGGAATTCGTATGCAATGGATCGAGAAAATCACAGTAAAAATGGTTTTGGAGAAAAGCAAAGTCTTTTCGTTAGGCAAGTGCATAAAATGTCATCTATACAAACACAAATATCATGTTTGTTTGCCGCAGTTCCTCTAGCTTTCTCCCTAGAACATAAAAATGTGTAGAGCTGGTGTCTCATGTGGAACCAATTAGTGTTTCCAAGCATAAAATTAAATGTTCCCTGAAAAAAAAAACATTCAAAAAAATAAAGTCCTTGGATAATATCACGAATACACAAACAAAGAGGCTGTAGCAATATCTGGGATTGAATTAGCCAAAACAAAACCGGATATTTCCGGTTTCATCCAGTCATATCCGGACAAAGTGGTGTGGAATTCGTATGCAATGGACCGAGAAAATCACAGGAAAAATGGTTTTGGAGAAAAGCAAAGTCTTTTCGTTAGGCAAGTGCATAAAATGTCATCTATACAAACAGAAATATCATGTTTGTTTGCCGCAGTTCCTCTAGCTTTCTCCCTAGAAAATACGAATGTGTAGAGCTGGTGTCTCCATGTGGAACCAATTAGTGTTTCCAAGCATAAAATTAAATGTTCCCTGAAAAAAAAACAGTCAAAAAAATAAAGTCCGTGGATAATATCAGGAATACACAAACACAGAGGCTGTAGCAATATTTCGGTTTGAGTTAGCCAAAACAAAACCGCATATTTCCGGTTTCATCCAATCATATCCGGACAAAGTGGTGTGGAATTCGTATGCAATGGACCGAGAAAATCACAGGAAAAATGGTTTTGGAGAAAAGCAAAGTCTTTTCGTTAGGCAAGTGCATAAAATGTCATCTATACAAACAGAAATATCATGTTTGTTTGCCGCAGTTCCTCTAGCTTTCTCCCTAGAAAATACGAATGTGTAGAGCTGGTGTCTCCATGTGGAAACAATTAGTGTTTCCAAGCATAAAATTAAATGTTCCCTGATAAAAAACATTCAAAAAAATACAGTCCGAGGATAATATCACGAATACACAAACACAGAGGCTGTAGCAATATCTGGGATTGAATTAGCCAAAACGAAACTGGATATTTCCGGTTTCATCCAGTCATATCCGGACAAAGTGGTGTGGAATTCGTATGCAATGGACCGAGAAAATCACAGTAAAAATGGTTTTGGAGAAAAGCAAAGTCTTTTCGTTAGGCAAGTGCATCAAATGTCATCTATACAAACAGAAATATCATGTTTGTTTGCGGCAGTTCCTCTAGCTTTCTCCCTAGAAAAAACGAATGTGTAGAGCTGGTGTCTCCATGTGGAACCAATTAGTGTTTCCAAGCATAAAATTAAATGTTCCCTGAAAAAAAAAACAGTCAAAAAAATAAAGTCCGTGGATAATATCAGGAATACACAAACACAGAGGCTGTAGCAATATCTGGGATTGAATTAGACAAAAGGAAACCGGATATTTCAGGTTTCATCCAGTCATATTGGGACAAACTGGTGTGGAATTCGTATTCAATGGACCGAGAAAATCACAGTAAAAATGGTTTTGGAGAAAAGCAAAGTCTTTTCGTTAGGCAAGTGCATAAAATGTCATCTAGACAAACAGAAATATCATGTTTGTTTGCCGCAGTTCCTCTAGATTTCTCCCTAGAACAAACGAATGTGTAGAGCTGGTGTCTCCATGTGGAACCAATTAGTGATTGCAAGCATAAAATTAAATGTTCCCTGAAAAAAAAAACATTCAAAAAAATAAAGTCCGTGGATAATATCAGGAATACACAAACACAGAGGCTGTAGCAATATATGGGATTGAGTTAGCCAAAACAAAACCGCATATTTCCGGTTTCATCCAGTCATATCCGGACAAAGTGGTGTGGAATTCGTATGCAGTGTACCGAGAAAATCACAGTAAAAATGGTTTTGGAGAAAAGCAAAGTCTTTTCGTTAGGCAGGTGCATAAAATGTCATCTATACAAACAGAAATATCATGTTTGTGTGCTGCAGTTCCTCTCGCTTTCTCCCTAGAAAATACAAATATGTAGAGCTGGTGTGTCCATGTGGAACCAATTAGTGTTTCCAAGCATAAAATTAAATGTTCCCTGAAAATAAAAGATTCAAAAAAATAAAGTCCGTGGATAATATCAGGAATACACAAACACAGAGGCTGTAGCAATATCTGGGATTGAATTAGACAAAAGGAAACCGGATATTTCAGGTTTCATCCAGTCATATCGGGACAAACTGGTGTGGAATTCGTATGCAATGGACCGAGAAAATCACAGTAAAAATGGTTTTGGAGAAAAGCAAAGTCTTTTCGTTAGGCAAGTGCATAAAATGTCATCTATACAAACAGAAATATCATGTTTGTTTGCCGCAGTTCCTCTAGCTTTCTCCCTAGAAAATACGAATGTGTAGAGCTGGTGTCTCCATGTGGAACCAATTAGTGTTTCCAAGCATAAAATTAAATGTTCCCTGAAAAAAAAAACATACAAAAAAATAAAGTCCGAGTATAATATCACAAATACACAAACAAAGAGGCTGTAGCAATATCTGGGATTGAATTAGCCAAAACGAAACCGGATATTTCCGGTTTCATCCAGTCATATCCGTACAAACTGGTGTGGAATTCGTATGCAATGGACCGAGAAAATCACAGTAAAAATGGTTTTGGAGAAAAGCAAAGTCTTTTCGTTAGGCAAGTGCATAAAATGTCATCTATACAAACACAAATATCCTGTTTGTTTGCCGCAGTTCCTCTAGCTTTCTCCCTAGAACATAAAAATGTGTAGAGCTGGTGTCTCATGTGGAACCAATTAGTGTTTCCAAGCATAAAATTAAATGTTCCCTGAAAAAAAAAACATTCAAAAAAATAAAGTCCGAGTATAATATCACGAATACACAAACAAAGACGCTGTAGCAATATCTGGGATTGAATTAGCCAAAACGAAATCGGATATTTCCGGTTTCATCCAGTCATATCCGGACAAAGTGGTGTGGAATTCGTATGCAATGGACCGAGAAAATCACAGGAAAAATGGTTTTGGAGAAAAGCAAAGTCTTTTCGTTAGGCAAGTGCATAAAATGTCATCTATACAAACAGAAATATCATGTTTGTTTGCCGCAGTTCCTCTAGCTTTCTCCCTAGAAAATACGAATGTGTAGAGCTGGTGTCTCCATGTGGAACCAATTAGTGTTTCCAAGCATAAAATTAAATGTTCCCTGAAAAAAAAACAGTAAAAAAAATAAAGTCCGTGGATAATATCAGGAATACACAAACACAGAGGCTGTAGCAATATTTCGGTTTGAGTTAGCCAAAACAAAACCGCATATTTCCGGTTTCATCCAATCATATCCGGACAAAGTGGTGTGGAATTCGTATGCAATGGACCGAGAAAATCACAGGAAAAATGGTTTTGGAGAAAAGCAAAGTCTTTTCGTTAGGCAAGTGCATAAAATGTCATCTATACAAACAGAAATATCATGTTTGTTTGCCGCAGTTCCTCTAGCTTTCTCCCTAGAAAATACGAATGTGTAGAGCTGGTGTCTCCATGTGGAAACAATTAGTGTTTCCAAGCATAAAATTAAATGTTCCCTGATAAAAAACATTCAAAAAAATAAAGTCCGAGGATAATATCACGAATACACAAACACAGAGGCTGTAGCAATATCTGGGATTGAATTAGCCAAAACGAAACTGGATATTTCCGGTTTCATCCAGTCATATCCGGACAAAGTGGTGTGGAATTCGTATGCAATGGACCGAGAAAATCACAGTAAAAATGGTTTTGGAGAAAAGCAAAGTCTTTTCGTTAGGCAAGTGCATAAAATGTCATCTATACAAACAGAAATATCATGTTTGTTTGCCGCAGTTCCTCTAGCTTTCTCCCTAGATCATAAAAAGGTGTAGAGCTGGTGTCTCCATGTGGAACCAAGTAGTGTTTCCAAGCATAAAATTAAATGTTCCCTGAAAAAAAAACATTCAAAAAAATAAAGTCCGTGGATAATATCACGAATACACAAACAAAGAGGCTGTAGCAATATCTGGGATTGAATTAGCCAAAATGATACCGGATATTTCCGGTTTCATCCAGTCATATCCGGACAAAGTGGTGTGGAATTCGTATGCAATGGACCGAGAAAATCACAGGAAAAATGGTTTTGGAGAAAAGCAAAGTCTTTTCGTTAGGCAAGTGCATAAAATGTCATCTAGACAAACAGAAATATCATGTTTGTTTGCGGCAGTTCCTCTAGCTTTCTCCCTAGAAAAAACGAATGTGTAGAGCTGGTGTCTCCATGTGGAACCAATTAGTGTTTCCAAGCATAAAATTAAATGTTCCCTGAAAAAAAAAAAACAGTCAAAAAAATAAAGTCCGTGGATAATATCAGGAATACACAAACACAGAGGCTGTAGCAATATCTGGGATTGAATTAGACAAAAGGAAACCGGATATTTCAGGTTTCATCCAGTCATATTGGGACAAACTGGTGTGGAATTCGTATTCAATGGACCGAGAAAATCACAGTAAAAATGGTTTTGGAGAAAAGCAAAGTCCTTTCGTTAGGCAAGTGCATAAAATGTCATCTATACAAACAGAAATATCATGTTTGTTTGCCGCAGTTCCTCTAGATTTCTCCCTAGAACAAACGAATGTGTAGAGCTGGTGTCTCCATGTGGAACCAAGTAGTGATTGCAAGCATAAAATTAAATGTTCCCTGAAAAAAAAAACATTCAAAAATATAAAGTCCGTGGATAATATCAGGAATAAACAAACACAGAGGCTGTAGGAATATTTCGGTTTGAGTTAGCCAAAACGAGACCGGATATTTCCGGTTTCATCCAGTCATATCTGGACAAAGTGGTGTGGATTTCGTATGCAATGGACCGAGAAAATCACAGTAAAAATGGTTTTGGAGAAAAGCAAAGTCTTTTCGTTAGGCAAGTGCATAAAATGTCATCTATACAAACAGAAATATCATGTTTGTTTGCCGCAGTTCCTCTAGCTTTCTCCCTAGAACAAACGAATGTGTAGAGCTGGTGTCTCCATGTGGAACCAATTAGTGTTTCCAAGCATAAAATTAAATGTTCCCTGAAAAAAAAAAACATTCAAAAAAATAAAGTCCGTGGATAATATCAGGAATACACAAACACAGAGGCTGTAGCAATATATGGGATTGAGTTAGCCAAAACAAAACCGCATATTTCCGGTTTCATCCAGTCATATCCGGACAAAGTGGTGTGGAATTCGTATGCAGTGTACCGAGAAAATCACAGTAAAAATGGTTTTGGAGAAAAGCAAAGTCTTTTCGTTAGGCAGGTGCATAAAATGTCATCTATACAAACAGAAATATCATGTTTGTGTGCTGCAGTTCCTCTCGCTTTCTCCCTAGAAAATACAAATATGTAGAGCTGGTGTGTCCATGTGGAACCAATTAGTGTTTCCAAGCATAAAATTAAATGTTCCCTGAAAATAAAAGATTCAAAAAAATAAAGTCCGTGGATAATATCAGGAATACACAAACACAGAGGCTGTAGCAATATCTGGGATTGAATTAGACAAAAGGAAACCGGATATTTCAGGTTTCATCCAGTCATATCGGGACAAACTGGTGTGGAATTCGTATGCAATGGACCGAGAAAATCACAGTAAAAATGGTTTTGGAGAAAAGCAAAGTCTTTTCGTTAGGCAAGTGCATAAAATGTCATCTATACAAACAGAAATATCATGTTTGTTTGCCGCAGTTCCTCTAGCTTTCTCCCTAGAAAATACGAATGTGTAGAGCTGGTGTCTCCATGTGGAACCAATTAGTGTTTCCAAGCATAAAATTAAATGTTCCCTGATAAAAAACATACAAAAAAATAAAGTCCGAGTATAATATCACAAATACACAAACAAAGAGGCTGTAGCAATATCTGGGATTGAATTAGCCAAAACGAAACCGGATATTTCCGGTTTCATCCAGTCATATCCGTACAAACTGGTGTGGAATTCGTATGCAATGGACCGAGAAAATCACAGTAAAAATGGTTTTGGAGAAAAGCAAAGTCTTTTCGTTAGGCAAGTGCATAAAATGTCATCTATACAAACACAAATATCCTGTTTGTTTGCCGCAGTTCCTCTAGCTTTCTCCCTAGAACATAAAAATGTGTAGAGCTGGTGTCTCATGTGGAACCAATTAGTGTTTCCAAGCATAAAATTAAATGTTCCCTGAAAAAAAAAACATTCAAAAAAATAAAGTCCGAGTATAATATCACGAATACACAAACAAAGACGCTGTAGCAATATCTGGGATTGAATTAGCCAAAAAGAAACCGGATATTTCCGGTTTCATCCAGTCATATCCGGACAAAGTGGTGTGGAATTCGTATGCAATGGACCGAGAAAATCACAGGAAAAATGGTTTTGGAGAAAAGCAAAGTCTTTTCGTTAGGCAAGTGCATAAAATGTCATCTATACAAACAGAAATATCATGTTTGTTTGCCGCAGTTCCTCTAGCTTTCTCCCTAGAAAATACGAATGTGTAGAGCTGGTGTCTCCATGTGGAACCAATTAGTGTTTCCAAGCATAAAATTAAATGTTCCCTGAAAAAAAAACAGTTAAAAAAAATAAAGTCCGTGGATAATATCAGGAATACACAAACACAGAGGCTGTAGCAATATTTCGGTTTGAGTTAGCCAAAACAAAACCGCATATTTCCGGTTTCATCCAATCATATCCGGACAAAGTGGTGTGGAATTCGTATGCAATGGACCGAGAAAATCACAGGAAAAATGGTTTTGGAGAAAAGCAAAGTCTTTTCGTTAGGCAAGTGCATAAAATGTCATCTATACAAACAGAAATATCATGTTTGTTTGCCGCAGTTCCTCTAGCTTTCTCCCTAGAAAATACGAATGTGTAGAGCTGGTGTCTCCATGTGGAAACAATTAGTGTTTCCAAGCATAAAATTAAATGTTCCCTGATAAAAAACATTCAAAAAAATAAAGTCCGAGGATAATATCACGAATACACAAACACAGAGGCTGTAGCAATATCTGGGATTGAATTAGCCAAAACGAAACTGGATATTTCCGGTTTCATCCAGTCATATCCGGACAAAGTGGTGTGGAATTCGTATGCAATGGACCGAGAAAATCACAGTAAAAATGGTTTTGGAGAAAAGCAAAGTCTTTTCGTTAGGCAAGTGCATAAAATGTCATCTATACAAACAGAAATATCATGTTTGTTTGCCGCAGTTCCTCTAGCTTTCTCCCTAGATCATAAAAAGGTGTAGAGCTGGTGTCTCCATGTGGAACCAAGTAGTGTTTCCAAGCATAAAATTAAATGTTCCCTGAAAAAAAAACATTCAAAAAAATAAAGTCCGTGGATAATATCACGAATACACAAACAAAGAGGCTGTAGCAATATCTGGGATTGAATTAGCCAAAACGATACCGGATATTTCCGGTTTCATCCAGTCATATCCGGACAAAGTGGTGTGGAATTCGTATGCAATGGACCGAGAAAATCACAGGAAAAATGGTTTTGGAGAAAAGCAAAGTCTTTTCGTTAGGCAAGTGCATAAAATGTCATCTAGACAAACAGAAATATCATGTTTGTTTGCGGCAGTTCCTCTAGCTTTCTCCCTAGAAAAAACGAATGTGTAGAGCTGGTGTCTCCATGTGGAACCAATTAGTGTTTCCAAGCATAAAATTAAATGTTCCCTGAAAAAAAAAAACAGTCAAAAAAATAAAGTCCGTGGATAATATCAGGAATACACAAACACAGATGCTGTAGCAATATCTGGGATTGAATTAGACAAAAGGAAACCGGATATTTCAGGTTTCATCCAGTCATATTGGGACAAACTGGTGTGGAATTCGTATTCAATGGACCGAGAAAATCACAGTAAAAATGGTTTTGGAGAAAAGCAAAGTCCTTTCGTTAGGCAAGTGCATAAAATGTCATCTATACAAACAGAAATATCATGTTTGTTTGCCGCAGTTCCTCTAGATTTCTCCCTAGAACAAACGAATGTGTAGAGCTGGTGTCTCCATGTGGAACCAAGTAGTGATTGCAAGCATAAAATTAAATGTTCCCTGAAAAAAAAAACATTCAAAAATATAAAGTCCGTGGATAATATCAGGAATACACAAACACAGAGGCTGTAGGAATATTTCGGTTTGAGTTAGCCAAAACGAGACCGGATATTTCCGGTTTCATCCAGTCATATCTGGACAAAGTGGTGTGGATTTCGTATGCAATGGACCGAGAAAATCACAGTAAAAATGGTTTTGGAGAAAAGCAAAGTCTTTTCGTTAGGCAAGTGCATAAAATGTCATCTATACAAACAGAAATATCATGTTTGTTTGCCGCAGTTCCTCTAGCTTTCTCCCTAGAACAAACGAATGTGTAGAGCTGGTGTCTCCATGTGGAACCAATTAGTGTTTCCAAGCATAAAATTAAATGTTCCCTGAAAAAAAAAAACATTCAAAAAAATAAAGTCCGTGGATAATATCAGGAATACACAAACACAGAGGCTGTAGCAATATTTCGGTTTGAGTTAGCCAAAACAAAACCACATATTTCCGGTTTCATCCAGCCATATCCGGACAAAGTGGTGTGGAATTCGTATGCAATGGACCGAGAAAATCACAGTAAAAATTGTTTTGGAGAAAAGCAAAGTCTTTTCGTTAGGCAAGGGCATAAAATGGCATCTATACAAACAGAAATATCATGTTTGTTTGCCGCAGTTCCTCTAGCTTTCTCCCTAGAAAAAACGAATGTGTAGAGCTGGTGTCTCCATGTGGAACCAATTAGTGTTTCCAAGCATAAAATTAAATGTTCCCTGCAAAAAAAAAAACAGTCAAAAAAATAAAGTCCGTGGATAATATCAGGAATACACAAACACAGAGGCTGTAGCAATATTTCGGTTTGAGTTAGCCAAAACAAAACCGCATATTTCCGGTTTCATCCAGTCATATCCGGACAAAGTGGTGTGGAATTCGTATGCAATGGACCGAGAAAATCACAGGAAAAATGGTTTTGGAGAAAAGCAAAGTCTTTTCGTTAGGCAAGTGCATAAAATGTCATCTATACAAACAGAAATATCATGTTTGTTTGCCGCAGTTCCTCTAGCTTTCTCCCTAGAAAATACGAATGTGTAGAGCTGGTGTCTCCATGTGGAAACAATTAGTGTTTCCAAGCATAAAATTAAATGTTCCCTGATAAAAAACATTCAAAAAAATAAAGTCCGAGGATAATATCACGAATACACAAACACAGAGGCTGTAGCAATATCTGGGATTGAATTAGCCAAAACGAAACTGGATATTTCCGGTTTCATCCAGTCATATCCGGACAAAGTGGTGTGGAATTCGTATGCAATGGACCGAGAAAATCACAGTAAAAATGGTTTTGGAGAAAAGCAAAGTCTTTTCGTTAGGCAAGTGCATAAAATGTCATCTATACAAACAGAAATATCATGTTTGTTTGCCGCAGTTCCTCTAGCTTTCTCCCTAGATCATAAAAATGTGTAGAGCTGGTGTCTCCATGTGGAACCAAGTAGTGTTTCCAAGCATAAAATTAAATGTTCCCTGAAAAAAAAACATTCAAAAAAATAAAGTCCGTGG
This sequence comes from Lepus oiostolus, assembly GCA_036325905.1. Taxonomy (NCBI): domain Eukaryota; kingdom Metazoa; phylum Chordata; class Mammalia; order Lagomorpha; family Leporidae; genus Lepus; species Lepus oiostolus. Next base: position 46,723,231 of record CM070795.1, read on the forward strand.
ATAATATCAGGAATACACAAACACAGAGGCTGTAGCAATATCTGGGATTGAATTAGACAAAAGGAAACCGGATATTTCAGGTTTCATCCAGTCATATTGGGACAAACTGGTGTGGAATTCGTATGCAATGGACCGAGAAAATCACAGTAAAAATGGTTTTGGAGAAAAGCAAAGTCCTTTCGTTAGGCAAGTGCATAAAATGTCATCTATACAAACAGAAATATCATGTTTGTTTGCCGCAGTTCCTCTAGCTTTCTCCCTAGAACAAACGAATGTGTAGAGCTGGTGTCTCCATGTGGAACCAAGTAGTGATTGCAAGCATAAAATTAAATGTTCCCTGAAAAAAAAACATTCAAAAATATAAAGTCCGTGGATAATATCAGGAATACACAAACACAGAGGCTGTAGGAATATTTCGGTTTGAGTTAGCCAAAACGAGACCGGATATTTCCGGTTTCATCCAGTCATATCTGGAAAAAGTGGTGTGGATTTCGTATGCAATGGACCGAGAAAATCACAGTAAAAATGGTTTTGGAGAAAAGCAAAGTCTTTTCGTTAGGCAAGTGCATAAAATGTCATCTATACAAACAGAAATATCATGTTTGTTTGCCGCAGTTCCTCTAGCTTTCTCCCTAGAACAAACGAATGTGTAGAGCTGGTGTCTCCATGTGGAACCAATTAGTGTTTCCAAGCATAAAATTAAATGTTCCCTGAAAAAAAAAACATTCAAAAAAATAAAGTCCGTGGATAATATCAGGAATACACAAACACAGAGGCTGTAGCAATATTTCGGTTTGAGTTAGCCAAAACAAAACCGGTTATTTCCGGTTTCATCCAGTCATATCCGGACAAAGTGGTGTGGAATTCGTATGCAGTGTACCGAGAAAATCACAGTAAAAATGGTTATGGATAAAAGCAAAGTCTTTTCGTTAGGCAGTTGCATAAAATGTCATCTATACAAACAGAAATATCATGTTTGTGTGCTGCAGTTCCTCTCGCTTTCTCCCTAGAAAATACAAATATGTAGAGCTGGTGTGTCCATGTGGAACCAATTAGTGTTTCCAAGCATAAAATTAATTGTTCCCTGAAAATAAAACATTCAAAAAAATAAAGTCCGTGGATAATATCAGGAATACACAAACACAGAGGCTGTAGCAATATCTGGGATTGAATTAGACAAAAGGAAACCGGATATTTCAGGTTTCATCCAGTCATATCGGGACAAACTGGTGTGGAATTCGTATGCAATGGACCGAGGAAATCACAGTAAAAATGGTTTTGGAGAAAAGCAAAGTCTTTTCGTTATGCAAGTGCATAAAATGTCATCTATACAAACAGAAATATCATGTTTGTTTGCCGCAGTTCCTCTAGCTTTCTCCCTAGAACAAACGAATGTGTAGAGCTGGTGTCTCCATGTGGAACCAATTAGTGTTTCCAAGCATAAAATTAAATGTTCCCTGATAAAAAACATACAAAAAAATAAAGTCCGAGTATAATATCACAAATACACAAACAAAGAGGCTGTAGCAATATCTGGGATTGAATTAGCCAAAACGAAACCGGATATTTCCGGTTTCATCCAGTCATATCCGTACAAACTGGTGTGGAATTCGTATGCAATGGACCGAGAAAATCACAGGAAAAATGGTTTTGGAGAAAAGAAAAGACTTTTCGTCAGGAAAGTGCATAAAATGTCATTTATACAAACACAAATATCATGTTTGTTTGCCGCAGTTCCTCTAGCTTTCTCCCTAGAACATAAAAATGTGTAGAGCTGGTGTCTCATGTGGAACCAATTAGTGTTTCCAAGCATAAAATTAAATGTTCCCTGAAAAAAAAACATTCAAAAAAATAAAGTCCGTGGATAATATCACGAATACACAAACAAAGAGGCTGTAGCAATATCTGGGATTGAATTAGCCAAAACGAAACCGGATATTTCCAGTTTCATCCAGTCATATCCGGACAAACTGGTGTGGAATTCGTATGCAATGGACCGAGAAAATCACAGGAAAAATGGTTTTGGAGAAAAGCAAAGTCTTTTCGTTAGGCAAGTGCATAAAATGTCATCTATACAAACAGAAATATCATGTTTGTTTGCAGCAGTTCCTCTAGCTTTCTCCCTAGAAAATACGAATGTGTAGAGCTGGTGTCTCCATGTGGAACCAATTAGTGTTTCCAAGCATGAAATTAAATGTTCCCTGAAAAAAAAAACAGTCAAAAAAATAAAGTCCGTGGATAATATCAGGAATACACAAACACAGAGGCTGTAGCAATATTTCAGTTTGAGTTAGCCAAAACAAAACCGCATATTTCCGGTTTCATCCAGTCATATCCGGACAAAGTGGTGTGGAATTCGTATGCAATGGACCGAGAAAATCACAGGAAAAATGATTTCGGAGAAAAGCAAAGTCGTTTCGTTAGGCAAGTGCATAAAATGTCATCTATACAAACAGAAATATCATGTTTGTTTGCCGCAGTTCCTCTAGCTTTCTCCCTAGAAAATACGAATGTGTAGAGCTGGTGTCTCCATGTGGAAACAATTAGTGTTTCCAAGCATAAAATTAAATGTTCCCTGATAAAAAACATTCAAAAAAATAAAGTCCGAGGATAATATCACGAATACACAAACACAGAGGCTGTAGCAATATCTGGGATTGAATTAGCCAAAACGAAACTGGATATTTCCGGTTTCATCCAGTCATATCCGGACAAAGTGGTGTGGAATTCGTATGCAATGGACCGAGAAAATCACAGTAAAAATGGTTTTGGAGAAAAGCAAAGTCTTTTCGTTAGGCAAGTGCATAAAATGTCATCTATACAAACAGAAATAGCATGTTTGTTTGCCGCAGTTCCTCTAGCTTTCTCCCTAGAACATAAAAATGTGTAGAGCTGGTGTCTCCATGTGGAACCAATTAGTGTTTCCAAGCATAAAATTAAATGTTCCCTGAAAAAAAAACATTCAAAAAAATAAAGTCCGTGGATAATATCACAAATACACAAACAAAGAGGCTGTAGCAATATCTGGGATTGAATTAGCCAAAACGAAACCGGATATTTCCGGTTTCATCCAGTCATATCCAGACAAAGTGGTGTGGAATTCGTATGCAATGGACCGAGAAAATCACAGGAAAAATGGTTTTGGAGAAAAGCAAAGTCTTTTCGTTAGGCAAGTGCATAAAATGTTATTTATACAAACAGAAATATCATGTTAGTTTGCCGCAGTTCCTCTAGCTTTCTCCCTAGAAAATCCGAATGTGTAGAGTTGGTGTCTCCATGTGGAACCAATTAGTGTTTCCAAGCATAAAATTAAATGTTCCCTGAAAAAAAAAAACATTCAAAAAAATAAAGTCCATGGATAATATCACGAATACAAAAACACAGAGGCTGTAGCAATATCTGGGATTGAATTAGCCAAAATGAAACCGGATATTTCCGGTTTCATCCAGGCATATCCGGACAAACTGGTGTGGAATTCGTATGCAATGGACGGAGCAAATCACAGTAAAAATGGTTTTGGAGAAAAGCAAAGTCTTTTCGTTAGGCAAGTGCATAAAATGTCATCTATACAAACAGAAATATCATGTTTGTTTGCCGCAGTTCCTCTAGCTTTCTCCCTAGAAAATACGAATGTGTAGAGCTGGTGTCTCCATGTGGAACCAATTAGTGTTTCCAAGCATAAAATTAAATGTTCCCTGATAAAAAACATTCAAAAAAATAAAGTCCGAGGATAATATCACGAATACACAAACACAGAGCCTGTAGCAATATCTGGGATTGAATTAGCCAAAACGAAACTGGATATTTCCGGTTTCATCCAGTCATATCCGGACAAAGGGTGTGGAATTCGTATGCAATGGACCGAGAAAATCACAGTAAAAATGGTTTTGGAGAAAAGCAAAGTCTTTTCGTTAGGCAAGTGCATAAAATGTCATCTATACAAACAGAAATATCATGTTTGTTTGCCGCAGTTCCTCTAGCTTTCTCCCTAGAACAAACGAATGTGTAGAGCTGGTGTCTCCATGTGGAACCAATTAGTGTTTCGAAGCATAAAATTAAATGTTCCCTCCAAAAAAAAAAACATTCAAAAAAATAAAGTCCGTGGATAATATCAGGAATACACAAACACAGAGGCTGTAGCAATATTTCGGTTTGAGTTAGCCAAAACAAAACCGGTTATTTCCGGTTTCATCCAGTCATATCCGGACAAAGTGGTGTGGAATTCGTATGCAGTGTACCGAGAAAATCACAGTAAAAATGGTTATGGAGAAAAGCAAAGTCTTTTCGTTAGGCAGGTGCATAAAATGTCATCTATACAAACAGAAATATCATGTTTGTGTGCTGCAGTTCCTCTCGCTTTCTCCCTAGAACAAACGAATGTGTAGAGCTGGTGTCTCCATGTGGAACCAATTAGTGTTTCCAAGCATAAAATTAAATGTTCCCTGAAAATAAAACATTCAAAAAAATAAAGTCCGTGGATAATATCAGGAATACACAAACACAGAGGCTGTAGCAATATCTGGGATTGAATTAGACAAAAGGAAACCGGATATTTCAGGTTTCATCCAGTCATATCGGGACAAACTGGTGTGGAATTCGTATGCAATGGACCGAGAAAATCACAGTAAAAATGGTTTTGGAGAAAAGCAAAGTCTTTTCGTTAGGCAAGTGCATAAAATGTCATCTATACAAACAGAAATATCATGTTTGTTTGCCGCAGTTCCTCTAGCTTTCTCCCTAGAACAAACGAATGTGTAGAGCTGGTGTCTCCATGTGGAACCAATTAGTGTTTCCAAGCATAAAATTAAATGTTCCCTGATAAAAAACATACAAAAAAATAAAGTCCGAGTATAATATCACAAATACACAAACAAAGAGGCTGTAGCAATATCTGGGATTGAATTAGCCAAAACGAAACCGGATATTTCCGGTTTCATCCAGTCATATCCGTACAAACTGGTGTGGAATTCGTATGCAATGGACCGAGAAAATCACAGGAAAAATGGTTTTGGAGAAAAGAAAAGTCTTTTCGTTAGGAAAGTGCATAAAATGTCATCTATACAAACACAAATATCATGTTTGTTTGCCGCAGTTCCTCTAGCTTTCTCCCTAGAACATAAAAATGTGTAGAGCTGGTGTCTCATGTGGAACCAATTAGTGTTTCCAAGCATAAAATTAAATGTTCCCTGAAAAAAAAAACATTCAAAAAAATAAAGTCCGTGGATAATATCACGAATACACAAACAAAGAGGCTGTAGCAATATCTGGGATTGAATTAGCCAAAACGAAACCGGATATTTCCGGTTTCATCCAGTCATATCCGGACAAAGTGGTGTGGAATTCGTATGCAATGGACCGAGAAAATCACAGGAAAAATGGTTTTGGAGAAAAGCAAAGTCTTTTCGTTAGGCAAGTGCATAAAATGTCATCTATACAAACAGAAATATCATGTTTGTTTGCCGCAGTTCCTCTAGCTTTCTCCCTAGAAAATACGAATCTGTAGAGCTGGTGTCTCCATGTGGAACCAATTAGTGTTTCCAAGCATAAAATTAAATGTTCCCTGAAAAAAAACAGTCAAAAAAATAAAGTCCGTGGATAATATCAGGAATACACAAACACAGAGGCTGTAGCAATATTTCGGTTTGAGTTAGCCAAAACAAAACCGCATATTTCCGGTTTCATCCAGTCATATCCGGACAAAGTGGTGTGGAATTCGTATTCAATGGACCGAGAAAATCACAGGAAAAATGGTTTTGGAGAAAAGCAAAGTCTTTTCGTTAGGCAAGTGCATAAAATGTCATCTAGACAAACAGAAATATCATGTTTGTTTGCCGCAGTTCCTCTAGCTTTCTCCCTAGAAAATATGAATGTGTAGAGCTGGTGTCTCCATGTGGAACCAATTAGTGTTTCCAAGCATAAAATTAAATGTTCCCTGATAAAAAACAGTCAAAAAAATAAAGTCCGAGGATAATATCACGAATACACAAACACAGAGGCTGTAGCAATATCTGGGATTGAATTAGCCAAAACGAAACTGGATATTTCCGGTTTCATCCAGTCATATCCGGACAAAGTGGTGTGGAATTCGTATGCAATGGACCGAGAAAATCACAGGAAAAATGGTTTCGGAGAAAAGCAAAGTCGTTTCGTTAGGCAAGTGCATAAAATGTCATCTATACAAACAGAAATATCATGTTTGTTTGCCGCAGTTCCTCTAGCTTTCTCCCTAGAAAATACGAATGTGTAGAGCTGGTGTCTCCATGTGGAACCAATTAGTGTTTCCAAGCATAAAATTAAATGTTCCCTGATAAAAAACATTCAAAAAAATAAAGTCCGAGGATAATATCACGAATACACAAACACAGAGGCTGTAGCAATATCTGGGATTGAATTAGCCAAAACGAAACTGGATATTTCCGGTTTCATCCAGTCATATCCGGACAAAGTGGTGTGGAATTCGTATGCAATGGACCGAGAAAATCACAGTAAAAATGGTTTTGGAGAAAAGCAAAGTCTTTTCGTTAGGCAAGTGCATAAAATGTCATCTATACAAACAGAAATAGCATGTTTGTTTGCCGCAGTTCCTCTAGCTTTCTCCCTAGAACATAAAAATGTGTAGAGCTGGTGTCTCCATGTGGAACCAATTAGTGTTTCCAAGCATAAAATTAAATGTTCCCTGAAAAAAAAACATTCAAAAAAATAAAGTCCGTGGATAATATCACAAATACACAAACAAAGAGGCTGTAGCAATATCTGGGATTGAATTAGCCAAAACGAAACCGGATATTTCCGGTTTCATCCAGTCATATCCAGACAAAGTGGTGTGGAATTCGTATGCAATGGACCGAGAAAATCACAGGAAAAATGGTTTTGGAGAAAAGCAAAGTCTTTTCGTTAGGCAAGTGCATAAAATGTTATTTATACAAACAGAAATATCATGTTAGTTTGCCGCAGTTCCTCTAGCTTTCTCCCTAGAAAATCCGAATGTGTAGAGTTGGTGTCTCCATGTGGAACCAATTAGTGTTTCCAAGCATAAAATTAAATGTTCCCTGAAAAAAAAAACATTCAAAAAAATAAAGTCCATGGATAATATCACGAATACAAAAACACAGAGGCTGTAGCAATATCTGGGATTGAATTAGCCAAAATGAAACCGGATATTTCCGGTTTCATCCAGGCATATCCGGACAAACTGGTGTGGAATTCGTATGCAATGGACGGAGCAAATCACAGTAAAAATGGTTTTAGAGAAAAGCAAAGTCTTTTCGTTAGGCAAGTGCATAAAATGTCATCTATACAAACAGAAATATCATGTTTGTTTGCCGCAGTTCCTCTAGCTTTCTCCCTAGAAAATACGAATGTGTAGAGCTGGTGTCTCCATGTGGAACCAATTAGTGTTTCCAAGCATAAAATTAAATGTTCCCTGATAAAAAAAAACATTCAAAAAAATAAAGTCCGTGGATAATATCAGGAATACACAAACACAGAGGCTGTAGCAATATCTGGGATTGAATTAGACAAAAGGAAACCGGATATTTCCGGTTTCATCCAGTCATATCCGGACAAACTGGTGTGGAATTCATATGCAATGGACCGAGAAAATCACAGTAAAAATGGTTTTGGAGCAAAGCAAAGTCTTTTCGTTAGGCAAGTACATAAAATGTCATATATACAAACAGAAATATCATGTTTGTTTGCCGCAGTTCCTCTAGCTTTCTCCCTAGAACAAACGAATGTGTAGAGCTGGTGTCTCCATGTGGAACCAATTAGTATTTTCAAGCATAAAATTAAATGTTCCCTGAAAAAAAACATTCAAAAAAATAAAGTCCGTGGATAATATCAGGAATATTCAAACACAGAGGCTGTAGCAATATTTCGGTTTGAGTTAGCCAAAACAAAACCGCATATTTCCGGTTTCATCCAGTCATATCCAGACAAAGTGGTGTGGAATTCGTATGCAATGGACCGAGAAAATCACAGTAAAAATTGTTTTGGAGAAAAGCAAAGTCTTTTCGTTAGGCAAGTGCATAAAATGTCATCTATACAAACAGAAATATCATCTTTGTGTGCTGCAGTTCCTCTAGCTTTCTCCCTAGAAAATACAAATGTGTAGAGCTGGTGTGTCCATGTGGAACCAATTAGTGTTTCCAAGCATAAAATTAAATGTTCCCTGAAAATAAAACGTTCAAAAAAATAAAGTCCATGGATAATATCACGAATACAAAAACACATAGGCTGTAGCAATATCTGGGATTGAATTAGCCAAAATGAAACCGGATATTTCCGGTTTCATCCAGGCATATCCGGACAAACTGGTGTGGAATTCGTATGCAATGGACGGAGCAAATCACAGTAAAAATGGTTTTGGAGAAAAGCAAAGTCTTTTCGTTAGGCAAGTGCATAAAATGTCATCTATACAAACAGAAATATCATGTTTGTTTGCCGCAGTTCCTCTAGCTTTCTCCCTAGAAAATACGAATGTGTAGAGCTGGTGACTCCATCTGGAAACAATTAGTGTTTCCAAGCATAAAATTAAATGTTCCCTGATAAAAAAAAACATTCAAAAAAATAAAGTCGGTGGATAATATCAGGAATACACAAACACAGAGGCTGTAGCAATATCTGGGATTGAATTAGACAAAAGGAAACCGGATATTTCCGGTTTCATCCAGTCATATCCGGACAAACTGGTGTGGAATTCATATGCAATGGACCGAGAAAATCACAGTAAAAATGGTTTTGGAGCAAAGCAAAGTCTTTTCGTTAGGCAAGTGCATAAAATGTCATATATACAAACAGAAATATCATGTTTGTTTGCCGCAGTTCCTCTAGCTTTCTCCCTAGAACAAACGAATGTGTAGAGCTGGTGTCTCCATGTGGAACCAATTAGTATTTTCAAGCATAAAATTAAATGTTCCCTGAAAAAAAACATTCAAAAAAATAAAGTCCGTGGATAATATCAGGAATATTCAAACACAGAGGCTGTAGCAATATTTCGGTTTGAGTTAGCCAAAACAAAACCGCATATTTCCGGTTTCATCCAGTCATATCCAGACAAAGTGGTGTGGAATTCGTATGCAATGGACCGAGAAAATCACAGTAAAAATTGTTTTGGAGAAAAGCAAAGTCTTTTCGTTAGGCAAGTGCATAAAATGTTATTTATACAAACAGAAATATCATGTTAGTTTGCCGCAGTTCCTCTAGCTTTCTCCCTAGAAAATACGAATGTGTAGAGCTGGTGTCTCCATGTGGAACCAATTAGTGTTTCCAAGCATAAAATTAAATGTTCCCTGAAAAACAAAAAACATTCAAAAAAATAAAGTCCGTGGATAATATCAGGAATACACAAACACAGAGGCTGTAGCAATATCTGGGATTGAATTAGCCAAAACAAAACCGGATATTTCCGGTTTCATCCAGTCATATCCGGACATAGTGGTGTGGAATTCGTATGCAATGGACCGAGAAAATCACAGTAAAAATGGTTTTGGAGAAAAGCAAAGTCTTTTCGTTATGCAAGTGAATAAAATGTCATCTATACAAACAGAAATATCATGTTTGTTTGCCGCAGTTCCTCTAGATTTCTCCCTAGAACAAACGAATGTGTAGAGCTGGTGTCTCCATGTGGAACCAATTAGTGTTTCCAAGCATAAAATTAAATGTTCCCTGAAAAAAAAAACAGTCAAAAAAATAAAGTCCGTGGATAATAACAGGAATACACAAACACAGAGGCTGTAGCAATATTTCGGTTTGAGTTAGCCAAAACGAAACCAGATATTTCCGGTTTCATCCAGTCATATCCGGACAAAGTGGTGTGGAATTCGTATGCAATGGACCGAGAAAATCACAGTAAAAATGGTTTTGGAGCAAAGCAAAGTCTTTTCGTTAGGCAAGTGCATAAAATGTCATCTATACAAACAGAAATATCATGTTTGTTTGCCGCAGTTCCTCTAGCTTTCTCCCTAGAACAAACGAATGTGTAGAGCTGGTGTCTCCATGTGGAACCAATTAGTGTTTCCAAGCATAAAATTAAATGTTCCCTGAAAAAAAAAACATTCAAAAAAATAAAGTCCGTGGATAATATCAGGAATATTCAAACACAGAGGCTGTAGCAATATTTCGGTTTGAGTTAGCCAAAACAAAACCGCATATTTCCGGTTTCATCCAGTCATATCCAGACAAAGTGGTGTGGAATTCGTATGCAATGGACCGAGAAAATCACAGTAAAAATTGTTTTGGAGAAAAGCAAAGTCTTTTCGTTAGGCAAGTGCATAAAATGTCATCTATACAAACAGAAATATCATCTTTGTGTGCTGCAGTTCCTCTAGCTTTCTCCCTAGAAAATACAAATGTGTAGAGCTGGTGTGTCCATGTGGAACCAATTAGTGTTTCCAAGCATAAAATTAAATGTTCCCTGAAAATAAAACGTTCAAAAAAATAAAGTCCTTGGATAATATCAGGAATACACAAACACAGAGGCTGTAGCAATATCTGGGATTGAAGTAGCCAAAAGGAAACCGGATATTTCCGGTTTTATCCAGTCATATCCGGACAAACTGGTGTGGAATTCGTATGCAATGGACGGAAAAATCACAGTAAAAATGGTTTTGGAGAAAAGCAAAGTCTTTTCGTTAGGCAAGTGCATAAAATGTTATTTATACAAACAGAAATATCATGTTAGTTTGCCGCAGTTCCTCTAGCTTTCTCCCTAGAAAATACGAATGTGTAGAGCTGGTGTCTCCATGTGGAACCAATTAGTGTTTCCAAGCATAAAATTAAATGTTCCCTGAAAAAAAAAATTCAAAAAAATAAAGTCCGTGGATAATATCAGGAATACACAAACACAGAGTCTGTAGCAATATCTGGGATTGAATTATCCAAAACAAAACCGGATATTTCCGGTTTCATCCAGTCATATCCGGACAAAGTGGTGTGGAATTCGTATGCAATGGACCGAGAAAATCACAGTAAAAATGGTTTTGGGGAAAAGCAAAGTCTTTTCGTTAGGCAAGTGCATAAAATGTCATCTATACAAACAGAAATAGCATGTTAGTTTGCCGCAGTTCCTCCAGCTTTCTCCCTAGAAAATACGAATGTGTAGAGCTGGTGTCTCCATGTGGAACCAATTAGTGTTTCCAAGCATAAAATTAAATGTTCCCTGATAAAAAAAACATTCAAAAAAATAAAGTCCGTGGATAATATCAGGAATACACAAACACAGAGGCTGTAGCAATATCTGGGATAGAATTAGACAAAAGGAAAGCGGATATTTCCGGTTTCATCCAGTCATATGCGGACAAAGTGGTGTGGAATTCGTATGCAATGGACCGAGAAAATCACAGTAAAAATGGTTTTGGAGAAAAGCAAAGTCTTTTCGTTAGGAAAGTGCATAAAATGTCATCTATACAAACAGAAATATCATGTTTGTTTGCCGCAGTTCCTCTAGCTTTCTCCCTAGAACAAACGAATGTGTAGAGCTGGTGTCTCCATGTGGAACCAATTAGTGTTTCCAAGCATAAAATTAAATGTTCCCTGAAAAAAAAAACATTCAAAAAAATAAAGTCCGTGGATAATATCAGGAATACACAAACACAGAGGCTGTGGCAATATTTCGGTTTGAGTTAGCCAAAACAAAACCGGATATTTCCGGTTTCATCCAGTTATATCCGGACAAAGTGGTGTGGAATTCGTATGCAATGGACTGAGAAAATCACAGTAAAAATGGTTTTGGAGAAAAGCAAAGTCTTTTCGTTATGCAAGTGCATAAAATGTCATCTATACAAACAGAAATATCATGTTTGTTTGCCGCAGTTCCTCTAGATTTCTCCCTAGAACAAACGAATGTGTAGAGCTGGTGTCTCCATGTGGAACCAATTAGTGTTTCCAAGCATAAAATTAAAAGTTCCCTGAAAAAAAAACAGTCAAAAAAATAAAGTCCGTGGATAATAACAGGAATACACAAACACAGAGGCTGTAGCAATATTTCGGTTTGAGTTAGCCAAAATGAAACCGGATATTTCCGGTTTCATCCAGTCATATCCGGACAAAGTGGTGTGGAATTCGTATGCAATGGACCGAGAAAATCACAGTAAAAATGGTTTTGGAGAAAAGCAAAGTCTTTTCGTTAGGCAAGTGCATAAAATGTCATCTATACAAACAGAAATATCATGTTTGTTTGCCGCAGTTCCTCTAGCTTTCTCCCTAGAACAAACGAATGTGTAGAGCTGGTGTCTCCATGTGGAAGCAATTAGTGTTTCCAAGCATAAAATTAAATGTTCCCTGAAAAAAAAACATTCAAAAAAATAAAGTCCGTGCATAATATCAGGAATATTCAAACACAGAGTCTGTAGCAATATTTCGGTTTGAGTTAGCCAAAACAAAACCGCATATTTCCGGTTTCATCCAGTCATATCCGGACAAAGTGGTGTGGAATTCGTATGCAATGGACCGAGAAAATCACAGTAAAAATGGTTTTGGAGAAAAGCAAAGTCTTTTCGTTAGGCAAGTGCATAAAATGTCATCTATACAAACAGAAATATCATCTTTGTGTGCTGCAGTTCCTCTAGCTTTCTCCCTAGAAAATACAAATGTGTAGAGCTGGTGTGTCCATGTGGAACCAATTAGTGTTTCCAAGCATAAAATTAAATGTTCCCTGAAAATAAAACTTTCAAAAAAATAAAGTCCGTGGATAATATCAGTAATACACAAACAAAGAGGCTGTAGCAATATCTGGGATTGAGTTAGACAAAAGGAAACCGGATATTTCCGGTTTCATCCAGTCATATCCGGACAAAGTGGTGTGGAATTCATATGCAATGGACCGAGAAAATCACAGTAAAAATGGTTTTGGAGAAAAGCAAAGTCTTTTCGTTAGGCAAGTGCATAAAATGTTATTTATAGAAACATAAATAGCATGTTAGTTTGCCGCAGTTCCTCTAGCTTTCTCCCTAGAAAATACGAATGTGTAGAGCTGGTGTCTCCATGTGGAACCAATTAGTGTTTCCAAGCATAAAATTAAATGTTCCCTGAAAAAAAAAACATTCAAAAAAATAAAGTCCGTGGATAATATCAAGAATACACAAACAAAGAGGCTGTAGCAATATCTGGGATTGAGTTAGCCAAAAACAAAACCGGATATTTCCGGTTTTATCCAGTCACATCCGGACAAACTGGTGTGGAATTCGTATGCAATGGACGGAGAAAATCACAGTAAAAATGGTTTTGGAGAAAAGCAAAGTCTTTTCGTTAGGCAAGTGCATAAAATGTTATTTATACAAACAGAAATATCATGTTAGTTTGCCGCAGTTCCTCTAGATTTCTCACTAGAACAAACGAATGTGCAGAGCTGGTGTCTCCATGTGGAACCAATTAGTGTTTCCAAGCATAAAATTAAATGTTCCCTGAAAAAAAAAACAGTCAAAAAAATAAAGTCCGTGGATAATAACAGGAATACACAAACACAGAGGCTGTAGCAATATTTCGGTTTGAGTTAGCCAAAACGAAACCGGATATTTCCGGTTTCATCCAGTCATATCCGGACAAAGTGGTGTGGAATTCGTATGCAATGGACCGAGAAAATCACAGTAAAAATGGTTTTTGAGCAAAGCAAAGTCTTTTCGTTAGGAAAGTGCATAAAATGTCATCTATACAAACAGAAATATCATGTTTGTTTGCCGCAGTTCCTCTAGCTTTCTCCCTAGAACAAACGAATGTGTAGAGCTGGTGTCTCCATGTGGAACCAATTAGTGTTTCCAAGCATAAAATTAAATGTTCCCTGAAAAAAAAACATTCAAAAAAATAAAGTCCGTGGATAATATCAGGAATATTCAAACACAGAGTCTGTAGCAATATTTCGGTTTGAGTTAGCCAAAACAAAACCGCATATTTCCAGTTTCATCCAGTCATATCCGGACAAAGTGGTGTGGAATTCGTATGCAATGGACCGAGAAAATCACAGTAAAAATTATTTGGAGAAAAGCAAAGTCTTTTTGTTAGGCAAGTGCATAAAATGTCATCTATACAAACAGAAATATCATCTTTGTGTGCTGCAGTTCCTCTAGCTTTCTCCCTAGAAAATACAAATGTGTAGAGCTGGTGTGTCCATGTGGAACCAATTAGTGTTTCCAAGCATAAAATTAAATGTTCCATGAAAATAAAACGTTCAAAAAAATAAAGTCCGTGGATAATATCAGGAATACACAAACACAGAGGCTGTAGCAATATCTGGGATTGAATTAGCCAAAAGGAAACCGGATATTTCCGGTTTCATCCAGTCATATCCGGACAAAGTGGTGTGGAATTCATATGCAATGGACCGAGAAAATCACAGTAAAAATGGTTTTGGAGAAAAGCAAAGTCTTTTCGTTAGGCAAGTGCATAAAATGTTATTTATAGAAACATAAATAGCATGTTAGTTTGCCGCAGTTCCTCTAGCTTTCTCCCTAGAAAATATAAATGTGTAGAGCTGGTGTCTCCATGTGGAACCAATTAGTGTTTCCAAGCATAAAATTAAATGTTCCCTGAAAAAAAAACATTCCAAAAAATAAAGTCCGTGGATAATATCAGGAATACACAAACAAAGAGGCTGTAGCAATATCTGGGATTGAATTAGCCAAAAGGAAACCGGATATTTCCGGTTTTATCCAGTCATATCCGGACAAACTGGTGTGGAATTCGTATGCAATGGACGGAGAAAATCACAGTAAAAATGGTTTTGGAGAAAAGCAAAGTCTTTTCGTTAGGCAAGTGCATAAAATGTTATTTATACAAACAGAAATATCATGTTTGTTTGCCGCAGTTCCTCTAGCTTTCTCCCTAGAACAAACGAATGTGTAGAGCTCGTGTCTCCATGTGGAACCAATTAGTGTTTCCAAGCATAAAATTAAATGTTCCCTGAAAAAAAAACATTCAAAAAAATAAAGTCCGTGGATAATATCAGGAATACACAAACACAGAGGCTGTAGCAATATCTGGGATTGAATTATCCAAAACAAAACCAGATATTTCCGGTTTCATCCAGTCATATCCGGACAAAGTGGTGTGGAATTCGTATGCAATGGACCGAGAAAATCACAGTAAAGAAGGTTTTGGAGAAAAGCAATGTCTTTTAGTTAGGCAAGTGCATAAAATGTCATCTATAAAAACAGAAATATCATGTTTGTTTGCCGCAGTTCCTCTAGCTTTCTCCCTAGAAAAGACGAATATGTAGAGCTGGTGTCACCATGTGTGACAACTAGAGTTTCCAAGGACAAAATTAAATGTTCCCTGATAAAAAAAAAAAAAACAAAACAATAAAGTCCGTGGATAATATCAGGAATACCCAAACACAGATGCTGTAGCAATATTTCGGTTTGAATTAGCCAAAACGAAACCGGATATTTCCGGTTTCATCCAATCATATCCGGACAAAGTGGTGTGGAATTCGTATGCAATGGACCGAGAACATCACAGGAAAAATGGTTTTGGAGAAAAGCAAAGTCTTTTCGTTAGGCAAGTGCATAAAATGTCATCTATACAAACAGAAATATCATGTTTGTTTGCCGCAGTTCCTCTAGCTTTCTCCCTAGAAAATACGAATGTGTAGAGCTGGTGTCTCCATGTGGAACCAATTAGTGTTTTCAAGCATAAAATTAAATGTTCCCTGAAAAAAAAGCATTCAAAAAAATAAAGTCCGTGGATAATATCAGGAATACACAAACACAGAGGCTTTAGCAATATCTAGAATTGAAATAGACAAAATGAAACCGGATATTTCCGGTTTCATCCAGTCATATCCGGACAAACTGGTGTGGAATTCGTATGCAATGGACCGAGAAAATCACAGTAAAAATGGTTTTGGAGAAAAGCAAAGTCTTTTCGTTGGCAAGTGCATAAAATGTCATCTATACAAAGAAATATCATGTTTGTTTGCCGCAGTTCCTCTAGCTTTCTCCCTAGAAAATATGAATGTGTAGAGCTGGTGTCTCCATGTGGAACCAATTAGTGTTTCCAAGCATAAAATTAAATGTTCCCTGAAAAAAAAACATTCAAAAAAATAAAGTCCGTGGATAATATCACGAATACACAAACAAAGAGGCTGTAGCAATATCTGGGATTGAATTAGCCAAAACGAAACCGGATATTTCCGGTTTCATCCAGGCATATCAGGACAAACTGGTGTGGAATTCGTATGCAATGGACCGAGAAAATCACAGTAAAAATGGTTTTGGAGAAAAGCAAAGTCTTTTCGTTAGGCAAGTGCATAAAATGTCATCTATACAAACAGAAATAGCATGTTTGTTTGCCGCAGTTCCTCTAGCTTTCTCCCTAGAACATAAAAATGTGTAGAGCTGGTGTCTCCATGTGGGACCAATTAGAGTTTCCAAGGACAAAATTAAATGTTCCCTGATAAAAAAAACAAAACAATAAAGTTCATGGATAATATCAGGAATACACAAACAAAGATGCTGTAGCAATATTTCGGTTTGAATTAGCCAAAACGAAACCGGATATTTCCGGTTTCATCCAATCATATCCGGACAAAGTGGTGTGGAATTCATATGCAATGGACCAAGAAAATCACAGTAAAAATGGTTTTGGAGAAAAGCAAAGTCTTTTCGTTAGGCAAGTGCATAAAATGTCATCTATACAAACAGAAATATCATGTTTGTTTGCCGCAGTTCCTCTAGCTTTCTCCCTAGAACAAATGAATCTGTAGAGCTGGTGTCTCCATGTGGAACCAATTAGTGTTTCCAAGCATAAAATTAAATGTTCCCTGATAAAAAACAGTCAAAAAAATAAAGTCCGTGGATAATATCAGGAATACACAAACAAAGAGGCTGTAGCAATATCTGGGATTGAATTAGCCAAAATGAAACCGGATATTTCCGGTTTCATCCAGTCATATCCGGACAAAGTGGTGTGGAATTCGTATGCAATGGACCGAGAAAATCACAGTAAAAATGGTTTTGGAGAAAAGCAAAGTCTTTTCGTTAGGCAAGTGCATAAAATGTCATCTATACAAACAGAAATATCATGGTTGTTTGCCGCAGTTCCTCTAGCTTTCTCCCTAGAAAATACGAATGTTTAGAGCTGGTGTCTCCATGTGGAACCAATTAGTGTTTCCAAGCATAAAATTAAATGTTCCCTGAAAAAAAAAAACATTCAAAAAAATAAAGTCCGTGGATAATATCAGGAATACACAAACACAGAGGCTGTAGCAATATCTGGGATTGAATTAGACAAAAGGAAACCGGATATTTCGGGTTTCATCCAGTCATATCGGGAAAAAGTGGTGTGGAATTCGTATGCAAAGGACTGAGAAAATCACAGTAAAAATGGTTTTGGAGAAAAGCAAAGTCTTTTCGTTAGGCAAGTGCATAAAATGTTATTTATACAAACAGAAATATCATGTTAGTTTGCAGCAGTTCCTCTAGCTTTCTCCCTAGAAAATACGAATGTGTAGAGCTGGTGTCTCCATGTGGAACCAATTAGTGTTTCCAAGCATAAAATTAAATGTTCCCTGATAAAAAACAGTCAAAAAAATAACGTCCATGGATAATATCAGGAATACACAAACAAAGAGGCTGTAGCAATATCTGGGATTGAATTAGCCAAAATGAAACCGGATATTTCCGGTTTCATCCAGTCATATCCGGACAAAGTGGTGTGGAATTCGTATGCAATGGACCGAGAAAATCACAGGAAAAATGGTTTTGGAGAAAAGCAAAGTCTTTTCGTTAGGCAAGTGCATAAAATGTCATCTATACAAACAGAAATATCATGTTTGTTTGCCGCAGTTCCTCTAGCTCTCTCCCTAGAAAATACGAATGTGTAGAGCTGGTGTCTCCATGTGGAACCAATTAGTGTTTCCAAGCATAAAATTAAATGTTCCCTGAAAAAAAAACATTCAAAAAAATAAAGTCCGTGGATAATATCACGAATACACAAACAAAGAGGCTGTAGCAATATCTGGGATTTAATTAGCCAAAGGAAACCGGATATTTCCGGTTTCATCCAGTCATATCCAGACAAAGTGGTGTGGAATTCGTATGCAATGGACCGAGAAAATCACAGTAAAAATGGTTTTGGAGAAAAGCAAAGTCTTTTCGTTAGGCAAGTGCATAAAATGTTTTTTATACAAACAGAAATATCATGTTAGTTTGCCGCAGTTCCTCTAGCTTTCTCCCTAGAAAATACGAATGTGTAGAGCTGGTGTCTCCATGTGGAACCAATTAGTGTTTCCAAGCATAAAATTAAATGTTCCCTGAAAAAAAAAACATTCAAAAAAATAAAGTCCGTGGATAATATCAGGAATACACAAACAAAGAGTCTGTAGCAATATCTGGGATTGAATTAGCCAAAATGAAACCGGATATTTCCGGTTTCATCCAGTCATATCCGGACAAAGTGGTGTGGAATTCGTATGCAATGGACCGAGAAAATCACAGGAAAAATGGTTTTGGAGAAAAGCAAAGTCTTTTCGTTAGGCAAGTGCATAAAATGTCATCTATACAAACAGAAATAGCATGTTTGTTTGCCGCAGTTCCTCTAGCTTTCTCCCTAGAAAATACGAATGTGTAGAGCTGGTGTCTCCATGTGGAACCAATTAGTGTTTCCAAGCATAAAATTAAATGTTCCCTGAAAAAAAAAACATTCAAAAAAATAAAGTCCGTGGATAATATCAGGAATACACAAACACAGAGGCTGTAGCAATATCTGGGATTGAATTAGCCAAAATGAAACCGGATATTTCTGGTTTCATCCAGGCATATCAGGACAAACTGGTGTGGAATTCGTATGCAATGGACCGAGAAAATCACAGGAAAAATGGTTTTGGAGAAAAGCAAAGTCTTTTCGTTAGGCAAGTGCATAAAATGTCATCTATACAAACAGAAATATCATGTTTGTTTGCCGCAGTTCCTCTAGCTTTCTCCCTAGAAAATACAAATGTGTAGAGCTGGTGTCTCCATGTGGAACCATTTAGTGTTTCCAAGCATAAAATTAAATGTTCCCTGAAAAAAAAAATTCAAAAAAATAAAGTCCGTGGATAATATCAGGAATACACAAACACAGAGGCTGCAGCAATATCTGGGATTGAATTAGACAAAAGGAAACCGGATAATTCCGGTTTCATCCAGTCATATCCGGACAAAGTGGTGTGGAATTCGTATGCAATGGACCGAGAAAATCACAGGAAAAATGGTTTTGGAGAAAAGCAAAGTCTTTTCGTTAGGCAAGTGCATAAAATGTCATCTATACAAACAGAAATATCATGTTTGTTTGCCACAGTTCCTCTAGCTTTCTCCCTAGAAAATACGAATATGTAGAGCTGGTGTCTCCATGTGGAACCAATTAGTGTTTCCAAGCATAAAATTAAATGTTCCCTGAAAAAAAAACATTCAAAAAAATAAAGTCCGTGGATAATATCAGGAATACACAAACACAGAGGCTGTAGCAATATCTGGGATTGAATTAGACAAAAGGATACCGGATAATTCCGGTTTCATCCAGTCATATCCGGCCAAAGTGGTGTGGAATTCGTATGCAATGGACCGAGAAAATCACAGTAAAAATGGTTTTGGAGAAAAGCAAAGTCTTTTCGTTAGGCAAGTGCATAAAATGTCATCTATACAAACAGAAATATCATGTTTGTTTGCCGCAGTTCCTCTAGCTTTCTCCCTAGAAAATACAAATGTGTAGAGCTGGTGTGTCCATGTGGAACCAATTAGTGTTTCCAAGCATAAAATTAAATGTTCCCTGAAAAAAAAACGTTCAAAAATATAAAGTCCGTGGATAATATCAGGAATATACAAACCCAGAGGCTTGAGCAATATCTGGGATTGAATTAGACAAAAGGAAACCGGATATTTCCGGTTTCATCCAGTCACATCGGGAAAAAGTGGTGTGGAATTCGTATGCAATGGACCGAGAAAATCACAGGAAAAATGGTTTTGGAGAAAAGCAAAGTCTTTTCGTTAGGCAAGTGCATAAAATGTTATTTATACAAACAGAAATATCATGTTTGTTTGACGCAGTTCCTTAGCTTTCTCCCTAGAAAATACGAATGTGTAGAGCTGGTGTCTCCATGTGGAACCAATTAGTGTTTCCAAGCATAAAATTAAATGTTCCCTGAAAAAAAACAGTCAAAAAAATAAAGTCCATTGATAATATCAGGAATACACAAACAAAGAGGCTGTAGCAATATCTGGGATTGAATTAGCCAAAATGAAACCGGATATTTCCGGTTTCATCCAGGCATATCCGGACAAACTGGTGTGGAATTCGTATGCAATGGACGGAGCAAATCACAGTAAAAATGGTTTTAGAGAAAAGCAAAGTCTTTTCGTTAGGCAAGTGCATAAAATGTCATCTATACAAACAGAAATATCATGTTTGTTTGCCGCAGTTCCTCTAGCTTTCTCCCTAGAAAATACGAATGTGTAGAGCTGGTGTCTCCATGTGGAACCAATTAGTGTTTCCAAGCATAAAATTAAATGTTCCCTGATAAAAAAAAACATTCAAAAAAATAAAGTCCGTGGATAATATCAGGAATACACAAACACAGAGGCTGTAGCAATATCTGGGATTGAATTAGAAAAAAGGAAACCGGATATTTCCGGTTTCATCCAGTCATATCCGGACAAACTGGTGTGGAATTCATATGCAATGGACCGAGAAAATCACAGTAAAAATGGTTTTGGAGCAAAGCAAAGTCTTTTCGTTAGGCAAGTACATAAAATGTCATATATACAAACAGAAATATCATGTTTGTTTGCCGCAGTTCCTCTAGCTTTCTCCCTAGAACAAACGAATGTGTAGAGCTGGTGTCTCCATGTGGAACCAATTAGTATTTTCAAGCATAAAATTAAATGTTCCCTGAAAAAAAACATTCAAAAAAATAAAGTCCGTGGATAATATCAGGAATATTCAAACACAGAGGCTGTAGCAATATTTCGGTTTGAGTTAGCCAAAACAAAACCGCATATTTCCGGTTTCATCCAGTCATATCCAGACAAAGTGGTGTGGAATTCGTATGCAATGGACCGAGAAAATCACAGTAAAAATTGTTTTGGAGAAAAGCAAAGTCTTTTCGTTAGGCAAGTGCATAAAATGTCATCTATACAAACAGAAATATCATCTTTGTGTGCTGCAGTTCCTCTAGCTTTCTCCCTAGAAAATACAAATGTGTAGAGCTGGTGTGTCCATGTGGAACCAATTAGTGTTTCCAAGCATAAAATTAAATGTTCCCTGAAAATAAAACGTTCAAAAAAATAAAGTCCATGGATAATATCACGAATACAAAAACACAGAGGCTGTAGCAATATCTGGGATTGAATTAGCCAAAATGAAACCGGATATTTCCGGTTTCATCCAGGCATATCCGGACAAACTGGTGTGGAATTCGTATGCAATGGACGGAGCAAATCACAGTAAAAATGGTTTTGGAGAAAAGCAAAGTCTTTTCGTTAGGCAAGTGCATAAAATGTCATCTATACAAACAGAAATATCATGTTTGTTTGCCGCAGTTCCTCTAGCTTTCTCCCTAGAAAATACGAATGTGTAGAGCTGGTGTCTCCATGTGGAAACAATTAGTGTTTCCAAGCATAAAATTAAATGTTCCCTGATAAAAAAAACATTCAAAAAAATAAAGTCGGTGGATAATATCAGGAATACACAAACACAGAGGCTGTAGCAATATCTGGGATTGAATTAGACAAAAGGAAACCGGATATTTCCGGTTTCATCCAGTCATATCCGGACAAACTGGTGTGGAATTCATATGCAATGGACCGAGAAAATCACAGTAAAAATGGTTTTGGAGCAAAGCAAAGTCTTTTCGTTAGGCAAGTGCATAAAATGTCATATATACAAACAGAAATATCATGTTTGTTTGCCGCAGTTCCTCTAGCTTTCTCCCTAGAACAAACGAATGTGTAGAGCTGGTGTCTCCATGTGGAACCAATTAGTATTTTCAAGCATAAAATTAAATGTTCGCTGAAAAAAAACATTCAAAAAAATAAAGTCCGTGGATAATATCAGGAATATTCAAACACAGAGGCTGTAGCAATATTTCGGTTTGAGTTAGCCAAAACAAAACCGCATATTTCCGGTTTCATCCAGTCATATCCAGACAAAGTGGTGTGGAATTCGTATGCAATGGACCGAGAAAATCACAGTAAAAATGGTTTTGGAGAAAAGCAAAGTCTTTTCGTTAGGCAAGTGCATAAAATGTTATTTATACAAACAGAAATATCATGTTAGTTTGCCGCAGTTCCTCTAGCTTTCTCCCTAGAAAATACGAATGTGTAGAGCTGGTGTCTCCATGTGGAACCAATTAGTGTTTCCAAGCATAAAATTAAATGTTCCCTGAAAAAAAAACATTCAAAAAAATAAAGTCCGTGGATAATATCAGGAATACACAAACACAGAGGCTGTAGCAATATCTGGGATTGAATTAGCCAAAACAAAACCGGATATTTCCGGTTTCATCCAGTCATATCCGGACAAAGTGGTGTGGAATTCGTATGCAATGGACCGAGAAAATCACAGGAAAAATGGTTTTGGAGAAAAGCAAATTCTTTTCGTTAGGCAAGTGAATAAAATGTCATCTATACAAACAGAAATATCATGTTTGTTTGCCGCAGTTCCTCTAGATTTCTCCCTAGAACAAACGAATGTGTAGAGCTGGTGTCTCCATGTGGAACCAATTAGTGTTTCCAAGCATAAAATTAAATGTTCCCTGAAAAAAAAAACAGTCAAAAAAATAAAGTCCGTGGATAATAACAGGAATACACAAACACAGAGGCTGTAGCAATATTTCGGTTTGAGTTAGCCAAAACGAAACCAGATATTTCCGGTTTCATCCAGTCATATCCGGACAAAGTGGTGTGGAATTCGTATGCAATGGACCGAGAAAATCACAGTAAAAATGGTTTTGGAGCAAAGCAAAGTCTTTTCGTTAGGAAAGTGCATAAAATGTCATCTATACAAACAGAAATATCATGTTTGTTTGCCGCAGTTCCTCTAGCTTTCTCCCTAGAACAAACGAATGTGTAGAGCTGGTGTCTCCATGTGGAACCAATTAGTGTTTCCAAGCATAAAATTAAATGTTCCCTGAAAAAAAAAACATTCAAAAAAATAAAGTCCGTGGATAATATCAGGAATACACAAACACAGAGGCTGTGGCAATATTTCGGTTTGAGTTAGCCAAAACAAAACCGGATATTTCCGGTTTCATCCAGTTATATCCGGACAAAGTGGTGTGGAATTCGTATGCAAAGGACTGAGAAAATCACAGTAAAAATGGTTTTGGAGAAAAGCAAAGTCTTTTCGTTATGCAAGTGCATAAAATGTCATCTATACAAACAGAAATATCATGTTTGTTTGCCGCAGTTCCTCTAGATTTCTCCCTAGAACAAACGAATGTGTAGAGCTGGTGTCTCCATGTGGAACCAATTAGTGTTTCCAAGCAAAAATTAAAAGTTCCCTGAAAAAAAAACAGTCAAAAAAATAAAGTCCGTGGATAATAACAGGAATACACAAACACAGAGGCTGTAGCAATATTTCGGTTTGAGTTAGCCAAAATGAAACCGGATATTTCCGGTTTCATCCAGTCATATCCGGACAAAGTGGTGTGGAATTCGTATGCAATGGACCGAGAAAATCACAGTAAAAATGGTTTTGGAGAAAAGCAAAGTCTTTTCGTTAGGCAAGTGCATAAAATGTCATCTATACAAACAGAAATATCATGTTTGTTTGCCGCAGTTCCTCTAGCTTTCTCCCTAGAAAATACGAATGTGTAGAGCTGGTGTCTCCATGTGGAAACAATTAGTGTTTCCAAGCATAAAATTAAATGTTCCCTGATAAAAAAAACATTCAAAAAAATAAAGTCGGTGGATAATATCAGGAATACACAAACACAGAGGCTGTAGCAATATCTGGGATTGAATTAGACAAAAGGAAACCGGATATTTCCGGTTTCATCCAGTCATATCCGGACAAACTGGTGTGGAATTCATATGCAATGGACCGAGAAAATCACAGTAAAAATGGTTTTGGAGCAAAGCAAAGTCTTTTCGTTAGGCAAGTGCATAAAATGTCATATATACAAACAGAAATATCATGTTTGTTTGCCGCAGTTCCTCTAGCTTTCTCCCTAGAACAAACGAATGTGTAGAGCTGGTGTCTCCATGTGGAACCAATTAGTATTTTCAAGCATAAAATTAAATGTTCCCTGAAAAAAAACATTCAAAAAAATAAAGTCCGTGGATAATATCAGGAATATTCAAACACAGAGGCTGTAGCAATATTTCGGTTTGAGTTAGCCAAAACAAAACCGCATATTTCCGGTTTCATCCAGTCATATCCAGACAAAGTGGTGTGGAATTCGTATGCAATGGACCGAGAAAATCACAGTAAAAATGGTTTTGGAGAAAAGCAAAGTCTTTTCGTTAGGCAAGTGCATAAAATGTTATTTATACAAACAGAAATATCATGTTAGTTTGCCGCAGTTCCTCTAGCTTTCTCCCTAGAAAATACGAATGTGTAGAGCTGGTGTCTCCATGTGGAACCAATTAGTGTTTCCAAGCATAAAATTAAATGTTCCCTGAAAAAAAAAACATTCAAAAAAATAAAGTCCGTGGATAATATCAGGAATACACAAACACAGAGGCTGTAGCAATATCTGGGATTGAATTAGCCAAAACAAAACCGGATATTTCCGGTTTCATCCAGTCATATCCGGACAAAGTGGTGTGGAATTCGTATGCAATGGACCGAGAAAATCACAGGAAAAATGGTTTTGGAGAAAAGCAAATTCTTTTCGTTAGGCAAGTGAATAAAATGTCATCTATACAAACAGAAATATCATGTTTGTTTGCCGCAGTTCCTCTAGATTTCTCCCTAGAACAAACGAATGTGTAGAGCTGGTGTCTCCATGTGGAACCAATTAGTGTTTCCAAGCATAAAATTAAATGTTCCCTGAAAAAAAAAACAGTCAAAAAAATAAAGTCCGTGGATAATAACAGGAATACACAAACACAGAGGCTGTAGCAATATTTCGGTTTGAGTTAGCCAAAACGAAACCAGATATTTCCGGTT
This sequence comes from Lepus oiostolus, assembly GCA_036325905.1. Classification (NCBI taxonomy): domain Eukaryota; kingdom Metazoa; phylum Chordata; class Mammalia; order Lagomorpha; family Leporidae; genus Lepus; species Lepus oiostolus. Next base: position 46,748,311 of record CM070795.1, read on the forward strand.
TCATCCAGTCATATCCGGACAAAGTGGTGTGGAATTCGTATGCAATGGACCGAGAAAATCACAGTAAAAATGGTTTTGGAGCAAAGCAAAGTCTTTTCGTTAGGAAAGTGCATAAAATGTCATCTATACAAACAGAAATATCATGTTTGTTTGCCGCAGTTCCTCTAGCTTTCTCCCTAGAACAAACGAATGTGTAGAGCTGGTGTCTCCATGTGGAACCAATTAGTGTTTCCAAGCATAAAATTAAATGTTCCCTGAAAAAAAAAACATTCAAAAAAATAAAGTCCGTGGATAATATCAGGAATACACAAACACAGAGGCTGTGGCAATATTTCGGTTTGAGTTAGCCAAAACAAAACCGGATATTTCCGGTTTCATCCAGTTATATCCGGACAAAGTGGTGTGGAATTCGTATGCAAAGGACTGAGAAAATCACAGTAAAAATGGTTTTGGAGAAAAGCAAAGTCTTTTCGTTATGCAAGTGCATAAAATGTCATCTATACAAACAGAAATATCATGTTTGTTTGCCGCAGTTCCTCTAGATTTCTCCCTAGAACAAACGAATGTGTAGAGCTGGTGTCTCCATGTGGAACCAATTAGTGTTTCCAAGCAAAAATTAAAAGTTCCCTGAAAAAAAAACAGTCAAAAAAATAAAGTCCGTGGATAATAACAGGAATACACAAACACAGAGGCTGTAGCAATATTTCGGTTTGAGTTAGCCAAAATGAAACCGGATATTTCCGGTTTCATCCAGTCATATCCGGACAAAGTGGTGTGGAATTCGTATGCAATGGACCGAGAAAATCACAGTAAAAATGGTTTTGGAGAAAAGCAAAGTCTTTTCGTTAGGCAAGTGCATAAAATGTCATCTATACAAACAGAAATATCATGTTTGTTTGCCGCAGTTCCTCTAGCTTTCTCCCTAGAAAATACGAATGTGTAGAGCTGGTGTCTCCATGTGGAAACAATTAGTGTTTCCAAGCATAAAATTAAATGTTCCCTGATAAAAAAAACATTCAAAAAAATAAAGTCGGTGGATAATATCAGGAATACACAAACACAGAGGCTGTAGCAATATCTGGGATTGAATTAGACAAAAGGAAACCGGATATTTCCGGTTTCATCCAGTCATATCCGGACAAACTGGTGTGGAATTCATATGCAATGGACCGAGAAAATCACAGTAAAAATGGTTTTGGAGCAAAGCAAAGTCTTTTCGTTAGGCAAGTGCATAAAATGTCATATATACAAACAGAAATATCATGTTTGTTTGCCGCAGTTCCTCTAGCTTTCTCCCTAGAACAAACGAATGTGTAGAGCTGGTGTCTCCATGTGGAACCAATTAGTATTTTCAAGCATAAAATTAAATGTTCCCTGAAAAAAAACATTCAAAAAAATAAAGTCCGTGGATAATATCAGGAATATTCAAACACAGAGGCTGTAGCAATATTTCGGTTTGAGTTAGCCAAAACAAAACCGCATATTTCCGGTTTCATCCAGTCATATCCAGACAAAGTGGTGTGGAATTCGTATGCAATGGACCGAGAAAATCACAGTAAAAATGGTTTTGGAGAAAAGCAAAGTCTTTTCGTTAGGCAAGTGCATAAAATGTTATTTATACAAACAGAAATATCATGTTAGTTTGCCGCAGTTCCTCTAGCTTTCTCCCTAGAAAATACGAATGTGTAGAGCTGGTGTCTCCATGTGGAACCAATTAGTGTTTCCAAGCATAAAATTAAATGTTCCCTGAAAAAAAAAACATTCAAAAAAATAAAGTCCGTGGATAATATCAGGAATACACAAACACAGAGGCTGTAGCAATATCTGGGATTGAATTAGCCAAAACAAAACCGGATATTTCCGGTTTCATCCAGTCATATCCGGACAAAGTGGTGTGGAATTCGTATGCAATGGACCGAGAAAATCACAGGAAAAATGGTTTTGGAGAAAAGCAAATTCTTTTCGTTAGGCAAGTGAATAAAATGTCATCTATACAAACAGAAATATCATGTTTGTTTGCCGCAGTTCCTCTAGATTTCTCCCTAGAACAAACGAATGTGTAGAGCTGGTGTCTCCATGTGGAACCAATTAGTGTTTCCAAGCATAAAATTAAATGTTCCCTGAAAAAAAAAACAGTCAAAAAAATAAAGTCCGTGGATAATAACAGGAATACACAAACACAGAGGCTGTAGCAATATTTCGGTTTGAGTTAGCCAAAACGAAACCAGATATTTCCGGTTTCATCCAGTCATATCCGGACAAAGTGGTGTGGAATTCGTATGCAATGGACCGAGAAAATCACAGTAAAAATGGTTTTGGAGCAAAGCAAAGTCTTTTCGTTAGGAAAGTGCATAAAATGTCATCTATACAAACAGAAATATCATGTTTGTTTGCCGCAGTTCCTCTAGCTTTCTCCCTAGAACAAACGAATGTGTAGAGCTGGTGTCTCCATGTGGAACCAATTAGTGTTTCCAAGCATAAAATTAAATGTTCCCTGAAAAAAAAAACATTCAAAAAAATAAAGTCCGTGGATAATATCAGGAATACACAAACACAGAGGCTGTGGCAATATTTCGGTTTGAGTTAGCCAAAACAAAACCGGATATTTCCGGTTTCATCCAGTTATATCCGGACAAAGTGGTGTGGAATTCGTATGCAAAGGACTGAGAAAATCACAGTAAAAATGGTTTTGGAGAAAAGCAAAGTCTTTTCGTTATGCAAGTGCATAAAATGTCATCTATACAAACAGAAATATCATGTTTGTTTGCCGCAGTTCCTCTAGATTTCTCCCTAGAACAAACGAATGTGTAGAGCTGGTGTCTCCATGTGGAACCAATTAGTGTTTCCAAGCAAAAATTAAAAGTTCCCTGAAAAAAAAACAGTCAAAAAAATAAAGTCCGTGGATAATAACAGGAATACACAAACACAGAGGCTGTAGCAATATTTCGGTTTGAGTTAGCCAAAATGAAACCGGATATTTCCGGTTTCATCCAGTCATATCCGGACAAAGTGGTGTGGAATTCGTATGCAATGGACCGAGAAAATCACAGTAAAAATGGTTTTGGAGAAAAGCAAAGTCTTTTCGTTAGGCAAGTGCATAAAATGTCATCTATACAAACAGAAATATCATGTTTGTTTGCCGCAGTTCCTCTAGCTTTCTCCCTAGAACAAACGAATGTGTAGAGCTGGTGTCTCCATGTGGAAGCAATTAGTGTTTCCAAGCATAAAATTAAATGTTCCCTGAAAAAAAAAACATTCAAAAAAATAAAGTCCGTGGATAATATCAGGAATATTCAAACACAGAGTCTGTAGCAATATTTCGGTTTGAGTTAGCCAAAACAAAACCGCATATTTCCGGTTTCATCCAGTCATATCCGGACAAAGTGGTGTGGAATTCGTATGCAATGGACCGAGAAAATCACAGTAAAAATGGTTTTGGAGAAAAGCAAAGTCTTTTCGTTAGGCAAGTGCATAAAATGTCATCTATACAAACAGAAATATCATCTTTGTGTGCTGCAGTTCCTCTAGCTTTCTCCCTAGAAAATACAAATGTGTAGAGCTGGTGTGTCCATGTGGAACCAATTAGTGTTTCCAAGCATAAAATTAATTGTTCCGTGAAAATAAAACTTTCAAAAAAATAAAGTCCGTGGATAATATCAGTAATACACAAACAAAGAGGCTGTAGCAATATCTGGGATTGAGTTAGACAAAAGGAAACCGGATATTTCCGGTTTCATCCAGTCATATCCGGACAAAGTGGTGTGGAATTCATATGCAATGGACCGAGAAAATCACAGTAAAAATGGTTTTGGAGAAAAGCAAAGTCTTTTCGTTAGGCAAGTGCATAAAATGTTATTTATAGAAACATAAATAGCATGTTAGTTTGCCGCAGTTCCTCTAGCTTTCTCCCTAGAAAATATGAATGTGTAGAGCTGGTGTCTCCATGTGGAACCAATTAGTGTTTCCAAGCATAAAATTAAATGTTCCCTGAAAAAAAAAACATTCAAAAAAATAAAGTCCGTGGATAATATCAAGAATACACAAACAAAGAGGCTGTAGCAATATCTGGGATTGAGTTAGCCAAAAACAAAACCGGATATTTCCGGTTTTATCCAGTCACATCCGGACAAACTGGTGTGGAATTCGTATGCAATGGACGGAGAAAATCACAGTAAAAATGGTTTTGGAGAAAAGCAAATTCTTTTCGTTAGGCAAGTGCATAAAATGTTATTTATACAAACAGAAATATCATGTTAGTTTGCCGCAGTTCCTCTAGATTTCTCCCTAGAACAAACGAATGTGCAGAGCTGGTGTCTCCATGTGGAACCAATTAGTGTTTCCAAGCATAAAATTAAATGTTCCCTGAAAAAAAAAACAGTCAAAAAAATAAAGTCCGTGGATAATAACAGGAATACACAAACACAGAGGCTGTAGCAATATTTCGGTTTGAGTTAGCCAAAACGAAACCGGATATTTCCGGTTTCATCCAGTCATATCCGGACAAAGTGGTGTGGAATTCGTATGCAATGGACCGAGAAAATCACAGTAAAAATGGTTTTTGAGCAAAGCAAAGTCTTTTCGTTAGGAAAGTGCATAAAATGTCATCTATACAAACAGAAATATCATGTTTGTTTGCCGCAGTTCCTCTAGCTTTCTCCCTAGAACAAACGAATGTGTAGAGCTGGTGTCTCCATGTGGAACCAATTAGTGTTTCCAAGCATAAAATTAAATGTTCCCTGAAAAAAAAACATTCAAAAAAATAAAGTCCGTGGATAATATCAGGAATATTCAAACACAGAGTCTGTAGCAATATTTCGGTTTGAGTTAGCCAAAACAAAACCGCATATTTCCAGTTTCATCCAGTCATATCCGGACAAAGTGGTGTGGAATTCGTATGCAATGGACCGAGAAAATCACAGTAAAAATTATTTGGAGAAAAGCAAAGTCTTTTTGTTAGGCAAGTGCATAAAATGTCATCTATACAAACAGAAATATCATCTTTGTGTGCTGCAGTTCCTCTAGCTTTCTCCCTAGAAAATACAAATGTGTAGAGCTGGTGTGTCCATGTGGAACCAATTAGTGTTTCCAAGCATAAAATTAAATGTTCCATGAAAATAAAACGTTCAAAAAAATAAAGTCCGTGGATAATATCAGGAATACACAAACACAGAGGCTGTAGCAATATCTGGGATTGAATTAGCCAAAAGGAAACCGGATATTTCCGGTTTCATCCAGTCATATCCGGACAAAGTGGTGTGGAATTCATATGCAATGGACCGAGAAAATCACAGTAAAAATGGTTTTGGAGAAAAGCAAAGTCTTTTCGTTAGGCAAGTGCATAAAATGTTATTTATAGAAACATAAATAGCATGTTAGTTTGCCGCAGTTCCTCTAGCTTTCTCCCTAGAAAATATGAATGTGTAGAGCTGGTGTCTCCATGTGGAACCAATTAGTGTTTCCAAGCATAAAATTAAATGTTCCCTGAAAAAAAAACATTCAAAAAAATAAAGTCCGTGGATAATATCAGGAATACACAAACAAAGAGGCTGTAGCAATATCTGGGATTGAATTAGCCAAAAGGAAACCGGATATTTCCGGTTTTATCCAGTCATATCCGGACAAACTGGTGTGGAATTCGTATGCAATGGACGGAGAAAATCACAGTAAAAATGGTTTTGGAGAAAAGCAAAGTCTTTTCGTTAGGCAAGTGCATAAAATGTTATTTATACAAACAGAAATATCATGTTTGTTTGCCGCAGTTCCTCTAGCTTTCTCCCTAGAACAAACGAATGTGTAGAGCTGGTGTCTCCATGTGGAACCAATTAGTGTTTCCAAGCATAAAATTAAATGTTCCCTGAAAAAAAAACATTCAAAAAAATAAAGTCCGTGGATAATATCAGGAATACACAAACACAGAGGCTGTAGCAATATCTGGGATTGAATTATCCAAAACAAAACCAGATATTTCCGGTTTCATCCAGTCATATCCAGACAAAGTGGTGTGGAATTCGTATGCAATGGACCGAGAAAATCACAGTAAAGAAGGTTTTGGAGAAAAGCAATGTCTTTTAGTTAGGCAAGTGCATAAAATGTCATCTATAAAAACAGAAATATCATGTTTGTGTGCCGCAGTTCCTCTAGCTTTCTCCCTAGAAAAGACGAATATGTAGAGCTGGTGTCACCATGTGTGACAACTAGAGTTTCCAAGGACAAAATTAAATGTTCCCTGATAAAAAAAAAAAAAAACAAAACAATAAAGTCCGTGGATAATATCAGGAATACCCAAACACAGATGCTGTAGCAATATTTCGGTTTGAATTAGCCAAAACGAAACCGGATATTTCCGGTTTCATCCAATCATATCCGGACAAAGTGGTGTGGAATTCGTATGCAATGGACCGAGAACATCACAGGAAAAATGGTTTCAGAGAAAAGCAAAGTCTTTTCGTTAGGCAAGTGCATAAAATGTCATCTATACAAACAGAAATATCATGTTTGTTTGCCGCAGTTCCTCTAGCTTTCTCCCTAGAAAATACGAATGTGTAGAGCTGGTGTCTCCATGTGGAACCAATTAGTGTTTTCAAGCATAAAATTAAATGTTCCCTGAAAAAAAAGCATTCAAAAAAATAAAGTCCGTGGATAATATCAGGAATACACAAACACAGAGGCTTTAGCAATATCTAGAATTGAAATAGACAAAATGAAACCGGATATTTCCGGTTTCATCCAGTCATATCCGGACAAACTGGTGTGGAATTCGTATGCAATGGACCGAGAAAATCACAGTAAAAATGGTTTTGGAGAAAAGCAAAGTCTTTTCGTTGGCAAGTGCATAAAATGTCATCTATACAAAGAAATATCATGTTTGTTTGCCGCAGTTCCTCTAGCTTTCTCCCTAGAAAATATGAATGTGTAGAGCTGGTGTCTCCATGTGGAACCAATTAGTGTTTCCAAGCATAAAATTAAATGTTCCCTGAAAAAAAACATTCAAAAAAATAAAGTCCGTGGATAATATCACGAATACACAAACAAAGAGGCTGTAGCAATATCTGGGATTGAATTAGCCAAAACGAAACCGGATATTTCCGGTTTCATCCAGGCATATCAGGACAAACTGGTGTGGAATTCGTATGCAATGGACCGAGAAAATCACAGTAAAAATGGTTTTGGAGAAAAGCAAAGTCTTTTCGTTAGGCAAGTGCATAAAATGTCATCTATACAAACAGAAATAGCATGTTTGTTTGCCGCAGTTCCTCTAGCTTTCTCCCTAGAACATAAAAATGTGTAGAGCTGGTGTCTCCATGTGGGACCAATTAGAGTTTCCAAGGACAAAATTAAATGTTCCCTGATAAAAAAAACAAAACAATAAAGTTCATGGATAATATCAGGAATACACAAACACAGATGCTGTAGCAATATTTCGGTTTGAATTAGCCAAAACGAAACCGGATATTTCCGGTTTCATCCAATCATATCCGGACAAAGTGGTGTGGAATTCATATGCAATGGACCGAGAAAATCACAGTAAAAATGGTTTTGGAGAAAAGCAAAGTCGTTTCGTTAGGCAAGTGCATAAAATGTCATCTATACAAACAGAAATATCATGGTTGTTTGCCGCAGTTCCTCTAGCTTTCTCCCTAGAAAATACGAATGTGTAGAGCTGGTGTCTCCATGTGGAACCAATTAGTGTTTCCAAGCATAAAATTAAATGTTCCCTGAAAAAAAAAACATTCAAAAAAATAAAGTCCGTGGATAATATCAGGAATACACAAACACAGAGGCTGTAGCAATATCTGGGATTGAATTAGACAAAAGGAAACCGGATATTTCGGGTTTCATCCAGTCATATCGGGAAAAAGTGGTGTGGAATTCGTATGCAAAGGACTGAGAAAATCACAGTAAAAATGGTTTTGGAGAAAAGCAAAGTCTTTTCGTTAGGCAAGTGCATAAAATGTTATTTATACAAACAGAAATATCATGTTAGTTTGCAGCAGTTCCTCTAGCTTTCTCCCTAGAAAATACGAATGTGTAGAGCTGGTGTCTCCATGTGGAACCAATTAGTGTTTCCAAGCATAAAATTAAATGTTCCCTGATAAAAAACAGTCAAAAAAATAAAGTTCATGGATAATATCAGGAATACACAAACAAAGAGGCTGTAGCAATATCTGGGATTGAATTAGCCAAAATGAAACCGGATATTTCCGGTTTCATCCAGTCATATCCGGACAAAGTGGTGTGGAATTCGTATGCAATGGACCGAGAAAATCACAGGAAAAATGGTTTTGGAGAAAAGCAAAGTCTTTTCGTTAGGCAAGTGCATAAAATGTCATCTATACAAACAGAAATATCATGTTTGTTTGCCGCAGTTCCTCTAGCTCTCTCCCTAGAAAATACGAATGTGTAGAGCTGGTGTCTCCATGTGGAACCAATTAGTGTTTCCAAGCATAAAATTAAATGTTCCCTGAAAAAAAAACATTCAAAAAAATAAAGTCCGTGGATAATATCACGAATACACAAACAAAGAGGCTGTAGCAATATCTGGGATTTAATTAGCCAAAGGAAACCGGATATTTCTGGTTTCATCCAGTCATATCCAGACAAAGTGGTGTGGAATTCGTATGCAATGGACCGAGAAAATCACAGTAAAAATGGTTTTGGAGAAAAGCAAAGTCTTTTCGTTAGGCAAGTGCATAAAATGTTTTTTATACAAACAGAAATATCATGTTAGTTTGCCGCAGTTCCTCTAGCTTTCTCCCTAGAAAATACGAATGTGTAGAGCTGGTGTCTCCATGTGGAACCAATTAGTGTTTCCAAGCATAAAATTAAATGTTCACTGAAAAAAAAAACATTCAAAAAAATAAAGTCCGTGGATAATATCAGGAATACACAAACAAAGAGTCTGTAGCAATATCTGGGATTGAATTAGCCAAAATGAAACCGGATATTTCCGGTTTCATCCAGTCATATCCGGACAAAGTGGTGTGGAATTCGTATGCAATGGACCGAGAAAATCACAGGAAAAATGGTTTTGGAGAATAGCAAAGTCTTTTCGTTAGGCAAGTGCATAAAATGTCATCTATACAAACAGAAATAGCATGTTTGTTTGCCGCAGTTCCTCTAGCTTTCTCCCTAGAAAATACGAATGTGTAGAGCTGGTGTCTCCATGTGGAACCAATTAGTGTTTCCAAGCATAAAATTAAATGTTCCCTGAAAAAAAAAACATTCAAAAAAATAAAGTCCGTGGATAATATCAGGAATACACAAACACAGAGGCTGTAGCAATATCTGGGATTGAATTAGCCAAAATGAAACCGGATATTTCTGGTTTCATCCAGGCATATCAGGACAAACTGGTGTGGAATTCGTATGCAATGGACCGAGAAAATCACAGTAAAAATGGTTTTGGAGAAAAGCAAAGTCTTTTCGTTAGGCAAGTGCATAAAATGTCATCTATACAAACAGAAATAGCATGTTTGTTTGCCGCAGTTCCTCTAGCTTTCTCCCTAGAAAATACAAATGTGTAGAGCTGGTGTCTCCATGTGGAACCATTTAGTGTTTCCAAGCATAAAATTAAATGTTCCCTGAAAAAAAAACATTCAAAAAAATAAAGTCCGTGGATAATATCAGGAATACACAAACACAGAGGCTGTAGCAATATCTGGGATTGAATTAGACAAAAGGAAACCGGATAATTCCGGTTTCATCCAGTCATATCCGGACAAAGTGGTGTGGAATCGTATGCAATGGACCGAGAAAATCACAGGAAAAATGGTTTTGGAGAAAAGCAAAGTCTTTTCGTTAGGCAAGTGCATAAAATGTCATCTATACAAACAGAAATATCATGTTTGTTTGCCACAGTTCCTCTAGCTTTCTCCCTAGAAAATACGAATATGTAGAGCTGGTGTCTCCATGTGGAACCAATTAGTGTTTCCAAGCATAAAATTAAATGTTCCCTGAAAAAAAAACATTCAAAAAAATAAAGTCCGTGGATAATATCAGGAATACACAAACACAGAGGCTGTAGCAATATCTGGGATTGAATTAGACAAAAGGATACCGGATAATTCCGGTTTCATCCAGTCATATCCGGCCAAAGTGGTGTGGAATTCGTATGCAATGGACCGAGAAAATCACAGTAAAGAAGGTTTTGGAGAAAAGCAAAGTCTTTTCGTTAGGCAAGTGCATAAAATGTCATCTATACAAACAGAAATATCATGTTTGTTTGCCATAGTTCCTCTAGCTTTCTCCCTAGAAAATACAAATGTGTAGAGCTGGTGTGTCCATGTGGAACCAATTAGTGTTTCCAAGCATAAAATTAAATGTTCCCTGAAAAAAAAAACGTTCAAAAATATAAAGTCCGTGGATAATATCAGCAATATACAAACCCAGAGGCTTGAGCAATATCTGGGATTGAATTAGACAAAAGGAAACCGGATATTTCCGGTTTCATCCAGTCACATCGGGAAAAAGTGGTGTGGAATTCGTATGCAAAGGACTGAGAAAATCACAGTAAAAATGGTTTTGGAGAAAAGCAAAGTCTTTTCGTTAGGCAAGTGCATAAAATGTTATTTATACAAACAGAAATATCATGTTTGTTTGACGCAGTTCCTCTAGCTTTCTCCCTAGAAAATACGAATGTGTAGAGCTGGTGTCTCCATGTGGAACCAATTAGTGTTTCCAAGCATAAAATTAAATGTTCCCTGATAAAAAACAGTCAAAAAAATAAAGTCCATGGATAATATCAGGAATACACAAACAAAGAGGCTGTAGCAATATCTGGGATTGAATTAGCCAAAATGAAACCGGATATTTCCGGTTTCATCCAGTCATATCCGGACAAAGTGGTGTGGAATTCGTATGCAATGGACCGAGAAAATCACAGGAAAAATGGTTTTGGAGAAAAGCAAAGTCTTTTCGTTAGGCAAGTGCATAAAATGTCATCTATACAAACAGAAATATCATGTTTGTTTGCCGCAGTTCCTCTAGCTCTCTCCCTAGAAAATACGAATGTGTAGAGCTGGTGTCTCCATGTGGAACCAATTAGTGTTTCCAAGCATAAAATTAAATGTTCCCTGAAAAAAAAACATTCAAAAAAATAAAGTCCGTGGATAATATCAGGAATACACAAACACAGAGGCTGTAGCAATATCTGGGATTGAATTAGACAAAAGGAAACCGGATAATTCTGGTTTCATCCAGGCATATCAGGCAAACTGGTGTGGAATTCGTATGCAATTGACCGAGAAAATCACAGTAAAAATGGTTTTGGAGAAAAGCAAAGTCTTTTCGTTAGGCAAGTGCATAAAATGTCATCTATACAAACACAAATATCATGTTTGTTTGCCGCAGTTCCTCTAGCTTTCCCCCTAGAACATAAAAATGTGTAGAGCTATTGTCTCAATGTGGAACCAATTAGTGTTTCCAAGCATAAAATTAAATGTTCCCTGAAAAAAAAAACATTCAAAAAAATAAAGTCCGTGGATAATATCACGAATACACAAACAAAGAGGCTGTAGCAATATCTGGGATTGAATTAGCCAAACGAAACCGGATATTTCCGGTTTCATCCAGTCATATCCAGACAAAGTGGTGTGGAATTCGTATGCAATGGACCGAGAAAATCACAGTAAAAATGGTTTTGGAGAAAAGCAAAGTCTTTTCGTTAGGCAAGTGCATAAAATGTCATCTATACAAACAGAAATAGCATGTTTGTTTGCCGCAGTTCCTCTAGCTTTCTCCCTAGAAAATACGAATGTGTAGAGCTGGTGTCTCCATGTGGAACCAATTAGCGTTTCCAAGCATAAAATTAAATGTTCCCTGAAAAAAAAACATTCAAAAAAATAAAGTCCGTGGATAATATCAGGAATACACAAACACAGAGGCTGTAGCTATATCTGGGATTGAATTAGACAAAAGGAAACCGGATATTTCAGGTTTCATCCAGTCATATCGGGACAAACTGGTGTGGAATTCGTATGCAATGGACCGAGAAAATCACAGTAAAAATGGTTTTGGAGAAAAGCAAAGTCTTTTCGTTAGGCAAGTGCATAAAATGTTATTTATACAAACAGAAATATCATGTTAGTTTGCCGCAGTTCCTCTAGCTTTCTCCCTAGAAAATACGAATGTGTAGAGCTGGTGTCTCCATGTGGAACCAATTAGTGTTTCCAAGCATAAAATTAAATGTTCCCTGATAAAAAACATTCAAAAAAATAGAGTCCGTGGATAATATCAGGAATACACAAACAAAGAGGCTGTAGCAATATCTGGGATTGAATTAGCCAAAATGAAACCGGATATTTCCGGTTTCATCCAGTCATATCCGGACAAAGTGGTGTGGAATTCGTATGCAATGGACCGAGAAAATCACAGTAAAAATGGTTTTGGAGAAAAGCAAAGTCTTTTCGTTAGGCAAGTGCATAAAATGTCATCTATACAAACAGAAATATCATGTTTGTTTGCCGCAGTTCCTCTAGCTTTCTCCCTAGAAAATACGAATGTGTAGAGCTGGTGTGTCCATGTGGAACCAATTAGTGTTTCCAAGCATAAAATTAAATGTTCCCTGAAAAAAAAACATTCAAAAAAATAAAGTCCGTGGATAATATCAGGAATACACAAACACAGAGGCTGTAGCAATATCTGGGATTGAATTAGCCAAAACGAAACCGGATATTTCTGGTTTCATCCAGGCATATCAGGACAAACTGGTGTGGAATTCGTATGCAATGGACCGAGAAAATCACAGGAAAAATGGTTTTGGAGAAAAGCAAAGTCTTTTCGTTAGGCAAGTGCATAAAATGTCATCTATACAAACAGAAATATCATGTTTGTTTGCGGCAGTTCCTCTAGCTCTCTCCCTAGAAAATACGAATGTGTAGAGCTGGTGTCTCCATGTGGAACCAATTAGTGTTTCCAAGCATAAAATTAAATGTTCCCTGAAAAAAAAACATTCAAAAAAATAAAGTCCGTGGATAATATCAGGAATACACAAACACAGAGGCTGTAGCAATATCTGGGATTGAATTAGACAAAAGGAAACCGGATAATTCCGGTTTCATCCAGGCATATCAGGCAAACTGGTGTGGAATTCGTATGCAATGGACCGAGAAAATCACAGTAAAAATGGTTTTGGAGAAAAGCAAAGTCTTTTCGTTAGGCAAGTGCATAAAATGTCATCTATACAAACACAAATATCATGTTTGTTTGCCGCAGTTCCTCTAGCTTTCTCCCTAGAACATAAAAATGTGTAGAGCTATTGTCTCAATGTGGAACCAGTTAGTGTTTCCAAGCATAAAATTAAATGTTCCCTGAAAAAAAAAAACATTCAAAAAAATAAAGTCCGTGGATAATATCACGAATACACAAACAAAGAGGCTGTAGCAATATCTGGGATTGAATTAGCCAAACGAAACCGGATATTTCCGGTTTCATCCAGTCATATCCAGAAAAAGTGGTGTGGAATTCGTATGCAATGGACCGAGAAAATCACAGTAAAAATGGTTTTGGAGAAAAGCAAAGTCTTTTCGTTAGGCAAGTGCATAAAATGTCATCTATACAAACAGAAATAGCATGTTTGTTTGCCGCAGTTCCTCTAGCTTTCTCCCTAGAACAAACGAATGTGTAGAGCTGGTGTCTCCATGTGGAACCAATTAGCGTTTCCAAGCATAAAATTAAATGTTCCCTGAAAAAAAAACATTCAAAAAAATAAAGTCCGTGGATAATATCAGGAATACACAAACACAGAGGCTGTAGCAATATCTGGGATTGAATTAGACAAAAGGAAACCGGATATTTCAGGTTTCATCCAGTCATATCGGGACAAACTGGTGTGGAATTCGTATGCAATGGACCGAGAAAATCACAGTAAAAATGGTTTTGGAGAAAAGCAAAGTCTTTTCGTTAGGCAAGTGCATAAAATGTTATTTATACAAACAGAAATATCATGTTAGTTTGCCGCAGTTCCTCTAGCTTTCTCCCTAGAAAATACGAATGTGTAGAGCTGGTGTCTCCATGTGGAACCAATTAGTGTTTCCAAGCATAAAATTAAATGTTCCCTGATAAAAAACATTCAAAAAAATAGAGTCCGTGGATAATATCAGGAATACACAAACAAAGAGGCTGTAGCAATATCTGGGATTGAATTAGCCAAAATGAAACCGGATATTTCCGGTTTCATCCAGTCATATCCGGACAAAGTGGTGTGGAATTCGTATGCAATGGACCGAGCAAATCACAGTAAAAATGGTTTTGGAGAAAAGCAAAGTCTTTTCGTTAGGCAAGTGCATAAAATGTCATCTATACAAACAGAAATATCATGTTTGTTTGCCGCAGTTCCTCTAGCTTTCTCCCTAGAAAATACGAATGTGTAGAGCTGGTGTCTCCATGTGGAACCAATTAGTGTTTCCAAGCATAAAATTAAATGTTCCCTGAAAAAAAACATTCAAAAAAATAAAGTCCGTGGATAATATCAGGAATACACAAACACAGAGGCTGTAGCAATATCTGGGATTGAATTAGCCAAAACGAAACCGGATATTTCTGGTTTCATCCAGGCATATCAGGACAAACTGGTGTGGAATTCGTATGCAATGGACCGAGAAAATCACAGGAAAAATGGTTTTGGAGAAAAGCAAAGTCTTTTCGTTAGGCAAGTGCATAAAATGTCATCTATACAAACAGAAATATCATGTTTGTTTGCCGCAGTTCCTATAGCTTTCTCCCTAGAAAATACAAATGTGTAGAGCTGGTGACTCCATGTGGAACCATTTAGTGTTTCCAAGCATAAAATTAAATGTTCCCTGAAAAAAAAAAACATTGAAAAAAATAAAGTCCGTGGATAATATCAGGAATACACAAACAAAGAGGCTGTAGCAATATCTGGGATTGAATTAGACAAAAGGAAACCGGATAATTCCGGTTTCATCCAGTCATATCCGGACAAAGTGGTGTGGAATTCGTATGCAATGGACCGAGAAAATCACAGTAAAAATGGTTTTGGAGAAAAGCAAAGTCTTTTCGTTAGGCAAGTGCATAAAATGTCATCTATACAAACAGAAATATCATGTTTGTTTGCCGCAGTTCCTCTAGCTTTCTCCCTAGAAAATACGAATGTGTAGAGCTGGTGTCTCCATGTGGAACCAATTAGCGTATCCAAGCATAAAATTAAATGTTCCCTGAAAAAAAAAAAACATTGAAAAAAATAAAGTCCGTGGATAATATCAGGAATACACAAACACAGAGGCTGTAGCAATATCTGGGATTGAATTAGACATAAGGAAACCGGATATTTCAGGTTTCATCCAGTCATATCGGGACAAACTGGTGTGGAATTCGTATGCAATGGACCGAGAAAATCACAGGAAAAATGGTTTTGGAGAAAAGCAAAGTCTTTTCGTTAGGCAAGTGCATAAAATGTCATTTATACAAACAGAAATATCATGTTTGTTTGCCGCAGTTCCTCTAGCTTTCTCCCTAGAAAAATGAATCTGTAGAGCTGGTGTCTCCATGTGGAACCAATTAGTGTTTCCAAGCATAAAATTTAATGTTCTCTGAAAAAAAAACATTCAAAAAAATAAAGTCCTTGGATAATATCTGGAATACACAAACCAAGAGGCTGTAGCAATATCTGGGATTGAATTAGCCAAAACGAAACCGGATATTTCCGGTTTCATCCAGTCATATTCGGACAAACTGGTGTGGAATTCGTATGCAATGGACCGAGAAAATCACAGTAAAATGGTTTTGGAGAAAAGCAAAGTCTTTTCGTTAGGCAAGTGCATAAAATGTCATCTATATAAAAAGAAATAGCATATTTGTTTGCTGCAGTTCCTCTAGATTTCTCCCTAGAACATAAAAATATGTAGAGCTGGTGTCTCCATGTGGAACCAATTAGTGTTTCCAAGCATGAAATTAAATGTTCCCTGAAAAAAAAACATTCAAAACAATAAAGTCCGTGGATAATATCAGGAATACACAAACAAAGAGGCTGTAGCAATATCTGGGATTGAATTAGGCAAAACGAAAGCGGATATTTCCTTTTTAATCCAGTCATATCCGGACAAAGTCGTGTGGAATTCGTATGCAATGGACTGAGAAAATCACAGTAAAAATGGTTTTGGAGAAAAGCAAAGTATTTTCGTTAGGCAAGTGCATAAAATGTCATATATACAAACAGAAATATCATCTTTGTTTGCCGCAGTTCCTCTAGCTTTATCCCTAGAACAAACGAATGTGTAGAGCTCGTGTCTCCATGTGGAACCAATTAGTGTTTCCAAGCATAAAATGAAATGCTCCCTGAAAAAAAAAAAAACCTTCAAAAAAATAAAGTCCGTGGATAATATCAGGAATACACAAACACAGAGGCTGTAGCAATATTTCGGTTTGAGTTAGCAAAAAAAAAAACGGATATTTCCGGTTTCATCCAGTCATATCCGGACAAAGTAGTGTGAAATTCGTATGCAATGGACCGAGAAAATCACAGGAAAAATGGTTTTGGAGAAAAACAAAGTCTTTTCGTTAGGCAAGTGCATAAATTGTCATCTATACAAACAGAAATATCATGTTTGTTTGCCGCAGTTCCTCTAGCTTTCTCCCTAGAAAATACGAATGTGTAGAGCTGGAGTCTCCATGTGGAACCAATTAGTGTTTCCAAGCATAAAATTAAATGTTCCCTGATAAAAAACATTCAAAAAAATAAAGTCCGTGGAAAATATCAGGAATACACAAACAAAGAGTCTGTAGCAATATCTGGGATTGAATTAGCCAAAATGAAACCGGATATTTCCGGTTTCATCCAGTCATATTCAGACAAACTGGTGTGGAATTCGTATGCAATGGACCGAAAAAATCACAGTAAAAATGGTTTTGGAGAAAAGCAAAGTCTTTTCGTTAGGCAAGTGCAAAAAATGTCATCTATACAAACAGAAATATCATGTTTGTGTGCTGCAGTTACTCTAGCTTTCTCCCTAGAACATAAAAATATGTAGAGCTGGTGTCACCATGTGGAACCAATTAGTGTTTCCAAGCATAAAATTAAATGTTCCCTGAAAAAAAAAACATTCAAAAAAATAAAGTCCGTGGATAATATCAGGAATACACAAACACAAAGGCTGTAGCAATATCTGGGATTGAATTAGACAAAAGGAAACCGGATATTTCCGGTTTCATCCAGTCATATCCGGACAAAGTGGTGTTGAATCCGTATGCAAGGGACCAGAAAATCACAGGAAAAATGGTTTTGGAGAAAAGCAAAGTCTTTTCGTTAGGCAAGTGCATAAAATGTCATCTATACAAACAGAAATATCATGTTTGTTTGCCGCAGTTCCTCTAGCTTTCTCCCTAGAAAATACAAATGTGTAGAGCTGGTGTCTCCATGTGGAACCAATTAGTGTTTCCAAGCATAAAATTAAATGTTCCCTGAAAAAAAAAACATTCAAAAAAATAAAGTCCGTGGATAATATCACGAATACACAAACACAGAGGCTGTAGCAATATCTGGGATTGAATTAGCCAAACGAAACCGGATATTTCCGGTTTCATCCAGTCATATCCAGACAAAGTGGTGTGGAATTCGTATGCAATGGACCGAGAAAATCACAGTAAAAATGGTTTTGGAGAAAAGCAAAGTCTTTTCGTTAGGCAAGTGCATAAAATGTTATTTATACAAACAGAAATATCATGTTAGTTTGCCGCAGTTCCTCTAGCTTTCTCCCTAGAAAATACGAATGTGTAGAGCTGGTGTCTCCATGTGGAACCAATTAGTGTTTCCAAGCATAAAATTAAATATTCCCTGATAAAAAACAGTCAAAAAAATAAAGTCCGTGGATTATATCAGGAATACACAAACACAGAGGCTGTAGCAATATCTGGGATTGAATTAGCCAAAATGAAACCGGATATCTCCGGTTTCATCCAGTCATATCCGGACAAAGTGGTGTGGAATTCGTATGCAATGGACCGAGAAAATCACAGGAAAAATGGTTTTGGAGAAAAGCAAAGTCTTTTCGTTAGGCAAGTGCATAAAATGTCATCTATACAAACAGAAATAGCATGTTTGTTTGCCGCAGTTCCTCTAGCTTTCTCCCTAGAAAATACGAATGTGTAGAGCTGGTGTCTCCATGTGGAACCAATTAGTGTTTCCAAGCATAAAATTAAATGTTCCCTGAAAAAAAAACATTCAAAAAAATAAAGTCCATGGATAATATCAGGAATACACAAACACAGAGGCTGTAGCAATATCTGGGATTGAATTAGACAAAAGGAAACCGGATATTTCCGGTTTCATCCAGGCATATCAGGACAAACTGGTGTAGAATTCGTATGCAATGGACCGAGAAAATCACAGGAAAAATGGTTTTGGAGAAAAGCAAAGTCTTTTCATTAGGCAAGTGCATAAAATGTCATCTATACAAACAGAAATATCATGTTTGTTTGCCGCAGTTCCTCTAGCTTTCTCCCTAGAAAATACAAATGTGTAGAGCTGGTGTCTCCATGTGGAACCATTTAGTGTTTCCAAGCATAAAATTAAATGTTCCCTGAAAAAAAAACATTCAAAAAAATAAAGTCCGTGGATAATATCAGGAATACACAAACACAGAGGCTGTAGCAATGTCTGGGATTGAATTAGACAAAAGGAAACCGGATATTTCGGGTTTCATCCAGTCATATCGGGAAAAAGTGGTGTGGAATTCGTATGCAAAGGACTGAGAAAATCACAGTAAAAATGGTTTTGGAGAAAAGCAAAGTCTTTTCGTTAGGCAAGTGCATAAAATGTTATTTATACAAACAGAAATATCATGTTAGTTTGCAGCAGTTCCTCTAGCTTTCTCCCTAGAAAATACGAATGTGTAGAGCTGGTGTCTCCATGTGGAACCAATTAGTGTTTCCAAGCATAAAATTAAATGTTCCCTGATAAAAAACAGTCAAAAAAATAAAGTCCATGGATAATATCAGGAATACACAAACAAAGAGGCTGTAGCAATATCTGGGATTGAATTAGCCAAAATGAAACCGGATATTTCCGGTTTCATCCAGTCATATCCGGACAAAGTGGTGTGGAATTCGTATGCAATGGACCGAGAAAATCACAGGAAAAATGGTTTTGGAGAAAAGCAAAGTCTTTTCGTTAGGCAAGTGCATAAAATGTCATCTATACAAACAGAAATATCATGTTTGTTTGCCGCAGTTCCTCTAGCTTTCTCCCTAGAACAAACGAATGTGTAGAGCTGGTGTCTCCATGTGGAACCAATTAGCGTTTCCAAGCATAAAATTAAATGTTCCCTGAAAAAAAAAAACATTCAAAAAAATAAAGTCCGTGGATAATATCAGGAATACACAAACAAAGAGGCTGTAGCAATATCTGGGATTGAATTAGACAAAAGGAAACCGGATATTTCAGGTTTCATCCAGTCATATCGGGACAAACTGGTGTGGAATTCGTATGCAATGGACCGAGAAAATCACAGTAAAAATGGTTTTGGAGAAAAGCAAAGTCTTTTCCTTAGGCAAGTGCATAAAATGTTATTTATACAAACAGAAATATCATATTAGTTTGCCGCAGTTCCTCTAGCTTTCTCCCTAGAAAATACGAATGTGTAGAGCTGGTGTCTCCATGTGGAACCAATTAGTGTTTCCAAGCATAAAATTAAATGTTCCCTGAAAAAAAAAAAACATTGAAAAAAATAGAGTCCGTGGATAATATCAGGAATACACAAACAAAGAGGCTGTAGGAATATCTGGGATTGAATTAGCCAAAATGAAACCGGATATTTCCGGTTTCATCCAGTCATATCCGGACAAAGTGGTGTGGAATTCGTATGCAATGGACCGAGAAAATCACAGGAAAAATGGTTTTGGAGAAAAGCAAAGTCTTTTCGTTAGGCAAGTGCATAAAATGTCATCTATACAAACAGAAATATCATGTTTGTTTGCCGCAGTTCCTCTAGCTTTCTCCCTAGAAAATACGAATGTGTAGAGCTGGTGTCTCCATGTGGAACCAATTAGTGTTTCCAAGCATAAAATTAAATGTTCCCTGAAAAAAAAACATTCAAAAAAATAAAGTCCGTGGATAATATCAGGAATACACAAACAAATAGGCTGTAGCAATATCTGGGATTGAATTAGACAAAAGGAAACCGGATATTTCTGGTTTCATCCAGGCATATCAGGACAAACTGGTGTGGAATTCATATGCAATGGACCGAGAAAATCACAGGAAAAATGGTTTTGGAGAAAAGCAAAGTCTTTTCGTTAGGCAAGTGCATAAAATGTCATCTATACAAACAGAAATATCATGTTTGTTTGCCGCAGTTCCTTTAGCTTTCTCCCTAGAAAATACAAATGTGTAGAGCTGGTGTGTCCATGTGGAACCAATTAGTGTTTCCAAGGATAAAATTAAATGTTCCCTGAAAATAAAACGTTCAAAAAAATAAAGTCCGTGGATAATATCAGGAATACACAAACACAGAGGCTGTAGCAATATCTGGGATTGAATTAGACAAAAGGAAACCGGATATTTCCGGTTTCATCCAGTCATATCCGGACAAAGTGGTGTGGAATTCGTATGCAATGGACCGAGAAAATCACAGGAAAAATGGTTTTGGAGAAAAGCAAAGTCTTTTCGTTAGGCAAGTGCATAAAATGTCATCTATACAAACAGAAATATCATGTTTGTTTGCCGCAGTTCCTCTAGCTTTCTCCCTAGAAAATACGAATGTGTAGAGCTGGTGTCTCCATGTGGAACCAATTAGTGTTTCCAAGCATAAAATTAAATGTTCCCTGAAAAAAAAACATTCAAAAAAATAAAGTCCGTGGATAATATCAGGAATACACAAACACAGAGGCTGTAGCAATATCTGGGATTGAATTAGCCAAAACGAAACCGGATATTTCCGGTTTCATCCAGGCATACCAGGCAAACTGGTGTGGAATTCGTATGCAATGGACCGAGAAAATCACAGTAAAAATGGTTTTGGAGAAAAGCAAAGTCTTTTCGTTAGGCAAGTGCATAAAATGTCATCTATACAAACAGAAATATCATGTTTCTTTGCCGCAGTTCCTCTAGCTTTCTCCCTAGAACATAAAAATGTGTAGAGCTATTGTCTCCATGTGGAACCAATTAGTGTTTCCAAGCATAAAATTAAATGTTCCCTGAAAAAAAAAAACATTCAAAAAAATAAAGTCCGTGGATAATATCACGAATACACAAACAAAGAGGCTGTAGCAATATCTGGGATTGAATTAGCCAAACGAAACCGGATATTTCCGGTTTCATCCAGTCATATCCAGACAAAGTGGTGTGGAATTCGTATGCAATGGACCGAGAAAATCACAGTAAAAATGGTTTTGGAGAAAAGCAAAGTCTTTTCGTTAGGCAAGTGCATAAAATGTCATCTATACAAACAGAAATAGCATGTTTGTTTGCCGCAGTTCCTCTAGCTTTCTCCCTAGAACAAACGAATGTGTAGAGCTGGTGTCTCCATGTGGAACCAATTAGCGTTTCCAAGCATAAAATTAAATGTTCCCTGAAAAAAAAAACATTCAAAAAAATAAAGTCCGTGGATAATATCAGGAATACACAAACACAGAGGCTGTAGCAATATCTGGGATTGAATTAGACAAAAGGAAACCGGATATTTCAGGTTTCATCCAGTCATATCGGGACAAACTGGTGTGGAATTCGTATGCAATGGACCGAGAAAATCACAGTAAAAATGGTTTTGGAGAAAAGCAAAGTCTTTTCGTTAGGCAAGTGCATAAAATGTTATTTATACAAACAGAAATATCATATTAGTTTGCCGCAGTTCCTCTAGCTTTCTCCCTAGAAAATACGAATGTGTAGAGCTGGTGTCTCCATGTGGAACCAATTAGTGTTTCCAAGCATAAAATTAAATGTTCCCTGATAAAAAGCAGTCAAAAAAATAAAGTCCGTGGATAATATCAGGAATACACAAACAAAGAGGCTGTGGGAATATCTGGGATTGAATTAGCCAAAATGAAACCGGATATTTCCGGTTTCATCCAGTCATATCCGGACAAAGTGGTGTGGAATTCGTATGCAATGGACCGAGAAAATCACAGGAAAAATGGTTTTGGAGAAAAGCAAAGTCTTTTCGTTAGGCAAGTGCATAAAATGTCATCTATACAAACAGAAATATCATGTTTGTTTGCCGCAGTTCCTCTAGCTTTCTCCCTAGAAAATACAAATGTGTAGAGCTGGTGTCTCCATGTGGAACCATTTAGTGTTTCCAAGCATAAAATTAAATGTTCCCTGAAAAAAAAAACATTCAAAAAAATAAAGTCCGTGGGTAATATCAGGAATACACAAACACAGAGGCTGTAGCAATATCTGGGATTGAATTAGACAAAAGGAAACCGGATATTTCCGGTTTCATCCAGTCATATCCGGACAAAGTGGTGTGGAATTCGTATGCAATGGACCGAGAAAATCACAGTAAAAATGGTTTTGGAGAAAAGCAAAGTCTTTTCGTTAGGCAAGTGCATAAAATGTCATCTATACAAACAGAAATAGCATGTTTGTTTGCCGCAGTTCCTCTAGCTTTCTCCCTAGAATAAATGAATGTGTAGAGCTGGTGTCTCCATGTGGAACCAATTAGTGTTTCCAAGCATAAAATTAAATGTTCCCTGAAAAAAAAACTTTCAAAAAAATAAAGTCCGTGGATAATATCAGGAATACACAAACACAGAGGCTGTAGCAATATCTGGGATTGAATTAGCCAAAACGAAACCGGATATTTCTGGTTTCATCCAGGCATATCAGGACAAACTGGTGTGGAATTCGTATGCAATGGACCGAGAAAATCACAGGAAAAATGGTTTTGGAGAAAAGCAAAGTCTTTTCGTTAGGCAAGTGCATAAAATGTCATCTATACAAACAGAAATATCATGTTTGTTTGCGGCAGTTCCTCTAGCTCTCTCCCTAGAAAATACGAATGTGTAGAGCTGGTGTCTCCATGTGGAACAAATTAGTGTTTCCAAGCATAAAATTAAATGTTCCCTGAAAAAAAAACATTCAAAAAAATAAAGTCCGTGGATAATATCAGGAATACACAAACACAGAGGCTGTAGCAATATCTGGGATTGAATTAGACAAAAGGAAACCGGATAATTCCGGTTTCATCCAGGCATATCAGGCAAACTGGTGTGGAATTCGTATGCAATGGACCGAGAAAATCACAGTAAAAATGGTTTTGGAGAAAAGCAAAGTCTTTTCGTTAGGCAAGTGCATAAAATGTCATCTATACAAACACAAATATCATGTTTGTTTGCCGCAGTTCCTCTAGCTTTCTCCCTAGAACATAAAAATGTGTAGAGCTATTGTCTCAATGTGGAACCAATTAGTGTTTCCAAGCATAAAATTAAATGTTCCCTGAAAAAAAAAAAACATTCAAAAAAATAAAGTCCGTGGATAATATCACGAATACACAAACAAAGAGGCTGTAGCAATATCTGGGATTGAATTAGCCAAACGAAACCGGATATTTCCGGTTTCATCCAGTCATATCCAGAAAAAGTGGTGTGGAATTCGTATGCAATGGACCGAGAACATCACAGTAAAAATGGTTTTGGAGAAAAGCAAAGTCTTTTCGTTAGGCAAGTGCATAAAATGTCATCTATACAAACAGAAATAGCATGTTTGTTTGCCGCAGTTCCTCTAGCTTTCTCCCTAGAACAAACGAATGTGTAGAGCTGGTGTCTCCATGTGGAACCAATTAGCGTTTCCAAGCATAAAATTAAATGTTCCCTGAAAAAAAAACATTCAAAAAAATAAAGTCCGTGGATAATATCAGGAATACACAAACACAGAGGCTGTAGCAATATCTGGGATTGAATTAGCCAAAACGAAACCGGATATTTCTGGTTTCATCCAGGCATATCAGGACAAACTGGTGTGGAATTCGTATGCAATGGACCGAGAAAATCACAGGAAAAATGGTTTTGGAGAAAAGCAAAGTCTTTTCGTTAGGCAAGTGCATAAAATGTCATCTATACAAACAGAAATATCATGTTTGTTTGCCGCAGTTCCTATAGCTTTCTCCCTAGAAAATACAAATGTGTAGAGCTGGTGACTCCATGTGGAACCATTTAGTGTTTCCAAGCATAAAATTAAATGTTCCCTGAAAAAAAAAAACATTGAAAAAAATAAAGTCCGTGGATAATATCAGGAATACACAAACAAAGAGGCTGTAGCAATATCTGGGATTGAATTAGACAAAAGGAAACCGGATAATTCCGGTTTCATCCAGTCATATCCGGACAAAGTGGTGTGGAATTCGTATGCAATGGACCGAGAAAATCACAGTAAAAATGGTTTTGGAGAAAAGCAAAGTCTTTTCGTTAGGCAAGTGCATAAAATGTCATCTATACAAACAGAAATATCATGTTTGTTTGCCGCAGTTCCTCTAGCTTTCTCCCTAGAAAATACGAATGTGTAGAGCTGGTGTCTCCATGTGGAACCAATTAGCGTATCCAAGCATAAAATTAAATGTTCCCTGAAAAAAAAAAACATTGAAAAAAATAAAGTCCGTGGATAATATCAGGAATACACAAACACAGAGGCTGTAGCAATATCTGGGATTGAATTAGACATAAGGAAACCGGATATTTCAGGTTTCATCCAGTCATATCGGGACAAACTGGTGTGGAATTCGTATGCAATGGACCGAGAAAATCACAGGAAAAATGGTTTTGGAGAAAAGCAAAGTCTTTTCGTTAGGCAAGTGCATAAAATGTCATTTATACAAACAGAAATATCATGTTTGTTTGCCGCAGTTCCTCTAGCTTTCTCCCTAGAAAAATGAATCTGTAGAGCTGGTGTCTCCATGTGGAACCAATTAGTGTTTCCAAGCATAAAATTTAATGTTCTCTGAAAAAAAAAACATTCAAAAAAATAAAGTCCTTGGATAATATCTGGAATACACAAACCAAGAGGCTGTAGCAATATCTGGGATTGAATTAGCCAAAACGAAACCGGATATTTCCGGTTTCATCCAGTCATATTCGGACAAACTGGTGTGGAATTCGTATGCAATGGACCGAGAAAATCACAGTAAAATGGTTTTGGAGAAAAGCAAAGTCTTTTCGTTAGGCAAGTGCATAAAATGTCATCTATATAAAAAGAAATAGCATATTTGTTTGCTGCAGTTCCTCTAGATTTCTCCCTAGAACATAAAAATATGTAGAGCTGGTGTCTCCATGTGGAACCAATTAGTGTTTCCAAGCATGAAATTAAATGTTCCCTGAAAAAAAAACATTCAAAACAATAAAGTCCGTGGATAATATCAGGAATACACAAACAAAGAGGCTGTAGCAATATCTGGGATTGAATTAGGCAAAACGAAAGCGGATATTTCCTTTTTAATCCAGTCATATCCGGACAAAGTCGTGTGGAATTCGTATGCAATGGACTGAGAAAATCACAGTAAAAATGGTTTTGGAGAAAAGCAAAGTATTTTCGTTAGGCAAGTGCATAAAATGTCATATATACAAACAGAAATATCATCTTTGTTTGCCGCAGTTCCTCTAGCTTTATCCCTAGAACAAACGAATGTGTAGAGCTCGTGTCTCCATGTGGAACCAATTAGTGTTTCCAAGCATAAAATGAAATGCTCCCTGAAAAAAAAAAAACCTTCAAAAAAATAAAGTCCGTGGATAATATCAGGAATACACAAACACAGAGGCTGTAGCAATATTTCGGTTTGAGTTAGCAAAAAAAAAAACGGATATTTCCGGTTTCATCCAGTCATATCCGGACAAAGTAGTGTGAAATTCGTATGCAATGGACCGAGAAAATCACAGGAAAAATGGTTTTGGAGAAAAACAAAGTCTTTTCGTTAGGCAAGTGCATAAATTGTCATCTATACAAACAGAAATATCATGTTTGTTTGCCGCAGTTCCTCTAGCTTTCTCCCTAGAAAATACGAATGTGTAGAGCTGGAGTCTCCATGTGGAACCAATTAGTGTTTCCAAGCATAAAATTAAATGTTCCCTGATAAAAAACATTCAAAAAAATAAAGTCCGTGGAAAATATCAGGAATACACAAACAAAGAGTCTGTAGCAATATCTGGGATTGAATTAGCCAAAATGAAACCGGATATTTCCGGTTTCATCCAGTCATATTCAGACAAACTGGTGTGGAATTCGTATGCAATGGACCGAAAAAATCACAGTAAAAATGGTTTTGGAGAAAAGCAAAGTCTTTTCGTTAGGCAAGTGCAAAAAATGTCATCTATACAAACAGAAATATCATGTTTGTGTGCTGCAGTTACTCTAGCTTTCTCCCTAGAACATAAAAATATGTAGAGCTGGTGTCACCATGTGGAACCAATTAGTGTTTCCAAGCATAAAATTAAATGTTCCCTGAAAAAAAAAACATTCAAAAAAATAAAGTCCGTGGATAATATCAGGAATACACAAACACAAAGGCTGTAGCAATATCTGGGATTGAATTAGACAAAAGGAAACCGGATATTTCCGGTTTCATCCAGTCATATCCGGACAAAGTGGTGTTGAATCCGTATGCAAGGGACGAGAAAATCACAGGAAAAATGGTTTTGGAGAAAAGCAAAGTCTTTTCGTTAGGCAAGTGCATAAAATGTCATCTATACAAACAGAAATATCATGTTTGTTTGCCGCAGTTCCTCTAGCTTTCTCCCTAGAAATTACAAATGTGTAGAGCTGGTGTCTCCATGTGGAACCAATTAGTGTTTCCAAGCATAAAATTAAATGTTCCCTGAAAAAAAAAACATTCAAAAAAATAAAGTCCGTGGATAATATCACGAATACACAAACACAGAGGCTGTAGCAATATCTGGGATTGAATTAGCCAAACGAAACCGGATATTTCCGGTTTCATCCAGTCATATCCAGACAAAGTGGTGTGGAATTCGTATGCAATGGACCGAGAAAATCACAGTAAAAATGGTTTTGGAGAAAAGCAAAGTCTTTTCGTTAGGCAAGTGCATAAAATGTTATTTATACAAACAGAAATATCATGTTAGTTTGCCGCAGTTCCTCTAGCTTTCTCCCTAGAAAATACGAATGTGTAGAGCTGGTGTCTCCATGTGGAACCAATTAGTGTTTCCAAGCATAAAATTAAATATTCCCTGATAAAAAACAGTCAAAAAAATAAAGTCCGTGGATAATATCAGGAATACACAAACACAGAGGCTGTAGCAATATCTGGGATTGAATTAGCCAAAATGAAACCGGATATCTCCGGTTTCATCCAGTCATATCCGGACAAAGTGGTGTGGAATTCGTATGCAATGGACCGAGAAAATCACAGGAAAAATGGTTTTGGAGAAAAGCAAAGTCTTTTCGTTAGGCAAGTGCATAAAATGTCATCTATACAAACAGAAATAGCATGTTTGTTTGCCGCAGTTCCTCTAGCTTTCTCCCTAGAAAATACGAATGTGTAGAGCTGGTGTCTCCATGTGGAACCAATTAGTGTTTCCAAGCATAAAATTAAATGTTCCCTGAAAAAAAAACATTCAAAAAAATAAAGTCCGTGGATAATATCAGGAATACACAAACACAGAGGCTGTAGCAATATCTGGGATTGAATTAGACAAAAGGAAACCGGATATTTCCGGTTTCATCCAGGCATATCAGGACAAACTGGTGTAGAATTCGTATGCAATGGACCGAGAAAATCACAGTAAAAATGGTTTTGGAGAAAAGCAAAGTCTTTTCATTAGGCAAGTGCATAAAATGTCATCTATACAAACAGAAATATCATGTTTGTTTGCCGCAGTTCCTCTAGCTTTCTCCCTAGAAAATACAAATGTGTAGAGCTGGTGTCTCCATGTGGAACCATTTAGTGTTTCCAAGCATAAAATTAAATGTTCCCTGAAAAAAAAAACATTCAAAAAAATAAAGTCCGTGGATAATATCAGGAATACACAAACACAGAGGCTGTAGCAATATCTGGGATTGAATTAGACAAAAGGAAACCGGATATTTCGGGTTTCATCCAGTCATATCGGGAAAAAGTGGTGTGGAATTCGTATGCAAAGGACTGAGAAAATCACAGTAAAAATGGTTTTGGAGAAAAGCAAAGTCTTTTCGTTAGGCAAGTGCATAAAATGTTATTTATACAAACAGAAATATCATGTTAGTTTGCAGCAGTTCCTCTAGCTTTCTCCCTAGAAAATACGAATGTGTAGAGCTGGTGTCTCCATGTGGAACCAATTAGTGTTTCCAAGCATAAAATTAAATGTTCCCTGATAAAAAACAGTCAAAAAAATAAAGTCCATGGATAATATCAGGAATACACAAACAAAGAGGCTGTAGCAATATCTGGGATTGAATTAGCCAAAATGAAACCGGATATTTCCGGTTTCATCCAGTCATATCCGGACAAAGTGGTTTGGAATTCGTATGCAATGGACCGAGAAAATCACAGGAAAAATGGTTTTGGAGAAAAGCAAAGTCTTTTCGTTAGGCAAGTGCATAAAATGTCATCTATGCAAACAGAAATATCATGTTTGTTTGCCGCAGTTCCTCTAGCTTTCTCCCTAGAACATAAAAATGTGTAGAGCTGGTGTCTCCATGTGGAACCAATTAGTGTTTCCAAGCATAAAATTAAATGTTCCCTGAAAAAAAAACATTCAAAAAAATAAAGTCCGTGGATAATATCAGGAATACACAAACACAGAGGCTGTAGCAATATCTGGGATTGAATTAGCCAAAACGAAACCGGATATTTCCGGTTTCATCCAGGCATATCAGGACAAACTGGTGTGGAATTCGTATGCAATGGACCGAGAAAATCACAGGAAATATGGTTTTGGAGAAAAGCAAAGTCTTTTCGTTAGGCAAGTGCATAAAATGTCATCTCTACAAACAGAAATATCATGTTTGTTTGCCGCAGTTCCTTTAGCTTTCTCCCTAGAAAATACAAATGTGTAGAGCTGGTGTGTCCATGTGGAACCAATTAGTGTTTCCAAGCATAAAATTAAATGTTCCCTGAAAATAAAACGTTCAAAAAAATAAAGTCCGTGGATAATATCAGGAATACACAAACACAGAGGCTGTAGCAATATCTGGGATTGAATTAGACAAAAGGAAACCGGATATTTCCGGTTTCATCCAGTCATATCCGGACAAAGTGGTGTGGAATTCGTATGCAATGGACCGAGAAAATCACAGGAAAAATGGTTTTGGAGAAAAGCAAAGTCTTTTCGTTAGGCAAGTGCATAAAATGTCATCTATACAAACAGAAATATCATGTTTGTTTGCCGCAGTTCCTCTAGCTTTCTCCCTAGAACATAAAAATGTGTAGAGCTATTGTCTCCATGTGGAACCAATTAGTGTTTCCAAGCATAAAATTAAATGTTCCCTGAAAAAAAAAACATTCAAAAAAATAAAGTCCGTGGATAATATCACGAATACACAAACAAAGAGGCTGTAGCAATATCTGGGATTGAATTAGCCAAACGAAACCGGATATTTCCGGTTTCATCCAGTCATATCCAGACAAAGTGGTGTGGAATTCGTATGCAATGGACCGAGAAAATCACAGTAAAAATGGTTTTGGAGAAAAGCAAAGTCTTTTCGTTAGGCAAGTGCATAAAATGTCATCTATACAAACAGAAATATCATGTTTGTTTGCCGCAGTTCCTCTAGCTTTCTCCCTAGAACAAACGAATGTGTAGAGCTGGTGTCTCCATGTGGAACCAATTAGCGTTTCCAAGCATAAAATTAAATGTTCCCTGAAAAAAAAAACATTCAAAAAAATAAAGTCCGTGGATAATATCAGGAATACACAAACAAAGAGGCTGTAGCAATATCTGGGATTGAATTAGACAAAAGGAAACCGGATATTTCAGGTTTCATCCAGTCATATCGGGACAAACTGGTGTGGAATTCGTATGCAATGGACCGAGAAAATCACAGTAAAAATGGTTTTGGAGAAAAGCAAAGTCTTTTCGTTAGGCAAGTGCATAAAATGTTATTTATACAAACAGAAATATCATATTAGTTTGCCGCAGTTCCTCTAGCTTTCTCCCTAGAAAATACGAATGTGTAGAGCTGGTGTCTCCATGTGGAACCAATTAGTGTTTCCAAGCATAAAATTAAATGTTCCCTGAAAAAAAAAAAAAACATTGAAAAAAATAGAGTCCGTGGATAATATCAGGAATACACAAACAAAGAGGCTGTAGGAATATCTGGGATTGAATTAGCCAAAATGAAACCGGATATTTCCGGTTTCATCCAGTCATATCCGGACAAAGTGGTGTGGAATTCGTATGCAATGGACCGAGAAAATCACAGGAAAAATGGTTTTGGAGAAAAGCAAAGTCTTTTCGTTAGGCAAGTGCATAAAATGTCATCTATACAAACAGAAATATCATGTTTGTTTGCCGCAGTTCCTCTAGCTTTCTCCCTAGAAAATACGAATGTGTAGAGCTGGTGTCTCCATGTGGAACCAATTAGTGTTTCCAAGCATAAAATTAAATGTTCCCTGAAAAAAAAACATTCAAAAAAATAAAGTCCGTGGATAATATCAGGAATACACAAACAAATAGGCTGTAGCAATATCTGGGATTGAATTAGACAAAAGGAAACCGGATATTTCTGGTTTCATCCAGGCATATCAGGACAAACTGGTGTGGAATTCATATGCAATGGACCGAGAAAATCACAGGAAAAATGGTTTTGGAGAAAAGCAAAGTCTTTTCGTTAGGCAAGTGCATAAAATGTCATCTATACAAACAGAAATATCATGTTTGTTTGCCGCAGTTCCTTTAGCTTTCTCCCTAGAAAATACAAATGTGTAGAGCTGGTGTGTCCATGTGGAACCAATTAGTGTTTCCAAGGATAAAATTAAATGTTCCCTGAAAATAAAACGTTCAAAAAAATAAAGTCCGTGGATAATATCAGGAATACACAAACACAGAGGCTGTAGCAATATCTGGGATTGAATTAGACAAAAGGAAACCGGATATTTCCGGTTTCATCCAGTCATATCCGGACAAAGTGGTGTGGAATTCGTATGCAATGGACCGAGAAAATCACAGGAAAAATGGTTTTGGAGAAAAGCAAAGTCTTTTCGTTAGGCAAGTGCATAAAATGTCATCTATACAAACAGAAATATCATGTTTGTTTGCCGCAGTTCCTCTAGCTTTCTCCCTAGAAAATACGAATGTGTAGAGCTGGTGTCTCCATGTGGAACCAATTAGTGTTTCCAAGCATAAAATTAAATGTTCCCTGAAAAAAAAACATTCAAAAAAATAAAGTCCGTGGATAATATCAGGAATACACAAACACAGAGGCTGTAGCAATATCTGGGATTGAATTAGCCAAAACGAAACCGGATATTTCCGGTTTCATCCAGGCATACCAGGCAAACTGGTGTGGAATTCGTATGCAATGGACCGAGAAAATCACAGTAAAAATGGTTTTGGAGAAAAGCAAAGTCTTTTCGTTAGGCAAGTGCATAAAATGTCATCTATACAAACAGAAATATCATGTTTGTTTGCCGCAGTTCCTCTAGCTTTCTCCCTAGAACATAAAAATGTGTAGAGCTGGTGTCTCCATGTGGAACCAATTAGTGTTTCCAAGCATAAAATTAAATGTTCCCTGAAAAAAAAAAACATTCAAAAAAATAAAGTCCGTGGATAATATCACGAATACACAAACAAAGAGGCTGTAGCAATATCTGGGATTGAATTAGACAAACGAAATCGGATATTTCCGGTTTCATCCAGTCATATCCAGACAAAGTGGTGTGGAATTCGTATGCAATGGACCGAGAAAATCACAGTAAAAATGGTTTTGGAGAAAAGCAAAGTCTTTTCGTTAGGCAAGTGCATAAAATGTCATCTATACAAACAGAAATAGCATGTTTGTTTGCCGCAGTTCCTCTAGCTTTCTCCCTAGAACAAACGAATGTGTAGAGCTGGTGTCTCCATGTGGAACCAATTAGCGTTTCCAAGCATAAAATTAAATGTTCCCTGAAAAAAAAAACATTCAAAAAAATAAAGTCCGTGGATAATATCAGGAATACACAAACACAGAGGCTGTAGCAATATCTGGGATTGAATTAGACAAAAGGAAACCGGATATTTCCGGTTTCATCCAGTCATATCGGGACAAACTGGTGTGGAATTCGTATGCAATGGACCGAGAAAATCACAGTAAAAATGGTTTTGGAGAAAAGCAAAGTCTTTTCGTTAGGCAAGTGCATAAAATGTTATTTATACAAACAGAAATATCATATTAGTTTGCCGCAGTTCCTCTAGCTTTCTCCCTAGAAAATACGAATGTGTAGAGCTGGTGTCTCCATGTGGAACCAATTAGTGTTTCCAAGCATAAAATTAAATGTTCCCTGAAAAAAAAAAAAAACATTGAAAAAAATAGAGTCCGTGGATAATATCAGGAATACACAAACAAAGAGGCTGTAGGAATATCTGGGATTGAATTAGCCAAAATGAAACCGGATATTTCCGGTTTCATCCAGTCATATCCGGACAAAGTGGTGTGGAATTCGTATGCAATGGACCGAGAAAATCACAGGAAAAATGGTTTTGGAGAAAAGCAAAGTCTTTTCGTTAGGCAAGTGCATAAAATGTCATCTATACAAACAGAAATATCATGTTTGTTTGCCGCAGTTCCTCTAGCTTTCTCCCTAGAAAATACAAATGTGTAGAGCTGGTGTCTCCATGTGGAACCAATTAGTGTTTCCAAGCATAAAATTAAATGTTCCCTGAAAAAAAAACATTCAAAAAAATAAAGTCCGTGGATAATATCAGGAATACACAAACAAATAGGCTGTAGCAATATCTGGGATTGAATTAGACAAAAGGAAACCGGATATTTCTGGTTTCATCCAGGCATATCAGGACAAACTGGTGTGGAATTCATATGCAATGGACCGAGAAAATCACAGGAAAAATGGTTTTGGAGAAAAGCAAAGTCTTTTCGTTAGGCAAGTGCATAAAATGTCATCTATACAAACAGAAATATCATGTTTGTTTGCCGCAGTTCCTTTAGCTTTCTCCCTAGAAAATACAAATGTGTAGAGCTGGTGTGTCCATGTGGAACCAATTAGTGTTTCCAAGGATAAAATTAAATGTTCCCTGAAAATAAAACGTTCAAAAAAATAAAGTCCGTGGATAATATCAGGAATACACAAACACAGAGGCTGTAGCAATATCTGGGATTGAATTAGACAAAAGGAAACCGGATATTTCCGGTTTCATCCAGTCATATCCGGACAAAGTGGTGTGGAATTCGTATGCAATGGACCGAGAAAATCACAGGAAAAATGGTTTTGGAGAAAAGCAAAGTCTTTTCGTTAGGCAAGTGCATAAAATGTCATCTATACAAACAGAAATATCATGTTTGTTTGCCGCAGTTCCTCTAGCTTTCTCCCTAGAAAATACGAATGTGTAGAGCTGGTGTCTCCATGTGGAACCAATTAGTGTTTCCAAGCATAAAATTAAATGTTCCCTGAAAAAAAAACATTCAAAAAAATAAAGTCCGTGGATAATATCAGGAATACACAAACACAGAGGCTGTAGCAATATCTGGGATTGAATTAGCCAAAACGAAACCGGATATTTCCGGTTTCATCCAGGCATACCAGGCAAACTGGTGTGGAATTCGTATGCAATGGACCGAGAACATCACAGGAAAAATGGTTTTGGAGAAAAGCAAAGTCTTTTCGTTAGGCAAGTGCATAAAATGTCATCTATACAAACAGAAATATCATGTTTGTTTGCCGCAGTTCCTCTAGCTTTCTCCCTAGAACATAAAAATGTGTAGAGCTATTGTCTCCATGTGGAACCAATTAGTGTTTCCAAGCATAAAATTAAATGTTCCCTGAAAAAAAAAACATTCAAAAAAATAAAGTCCGTGGATAATATCACGAATACACAAACAAAGAGGCTGTAGCAATATCTGGGATTGAATTAGCCAAACGAAACCGGATATTTCCGGTTTCATCCAGTCATATCCAGACAAAGTGGTGTGGAATTCGTATGCAATGGACCGAGAAAATCACAGTAAAAATGGTTTTGGAGAAAAGCAAAGTCTTTTCGTTAGGCAAGTGCATAAAATGTCATCTATACAAACAGAAATAGCATGTTTGTTTGCCGCAGTTCCTCTAGCTTTCTCCCTAGAACAAACGAATGTGTAGAGCTGGTGTCTCCATGTGGAACCAATTAGCGTTTCCAAGCATAAAATTAAATGTTCCCTGAAAAAAAAAACATTCAAAAAAATAAAGTCCGTGGATAATATCAGGAATACACAAACACAGAGGCTGTAGCAATATCTGGGATTGAATTAGACAAAAGGAAACCGGATATTTCAGGTTTCATCCAGTCATATCGGGACAAACTGGTGTGGAATTCGTATGCAATGGACCGAGAAAATCACAGTAAAAATGGTTTTGGAGAAAAGCAAAGTCTTTTCGTTAGGCAAGTGCATAAAATGTTATTTATACAAACAGAAATATCATATTAGTTTGCCGCAGTTCCTCTAGCTTTCTCCCTAGAAAATACGAATGTGTAGAGCTGGTGTCTCCATGTGGAACCAATTAGTGTTTCCAAGCATAAAATTAAATGTTCCCTGATAAAAAGCAGTCAAAAAAATAAAGTCCGTGGATAATATCAGGAATACACAAACAAAGAGGCTGTAGGAATATCTGGGATTGAATTAGCCAAAATGAAACCGGATATTTCCGGTTTCATCCAGTCATATCCGGACAAAGTGGTGTGGAATTCGTATGCAATGGACCGAGAAAATCACAGGAAAAATGGTTTTGGAGAAAAGCAAAGTCTTTTCGTTAGGCAAGTGCATAAAATGTCATCTATACAAACAGAAATATCATGTTTGTTTGCCGCAGTTCCTCTAGCTTTCCCCCTAGAAAATACAAATGTGTAGAGCTGGTGTCTCCATGTGGAACCATTTAGTGTTTCCAAGCATAAAATTAAATGTTCCCTGAAAAAAAAAAACATTCAAAAAAATAAAGTCCGTGGGTAATATCAGGAATACACAAACACAGAGGCTGTAGCAATATCTGGGATTGAATTAGACAAAAGGAAACCGGATATTTCCGGTTTCATCCAGTCATATCCGGACAAAGTGGTGTGGAATTCGTATGCAATGGACCGAGAAAATCACAGTAAAAATGGTTTTGGAGAAAAGCAAAGTCTTTTCGTTAGGCAAGTGCATAAAATGTCATCTATACAAACAGAAATATCATGTTTGTTTGCCGCAGTTCCTCTAGCTTTCTCCCTAGAATAAATGAATGTGTAGAGCTGGTGTCTCCATGTGGAACCAATTAGTGTTTCCAAGCATAAAATTAAATGTTCCCTGAAAAAAAAACAGTCAAAAAAATAAAGTCCGTGGATAATATCAGGAATACACAAACACAGAGGCTGTAGCAATATTTCGGTTTGAGTTAGCCAAAACAAAACCGCATATTTCCGGTTTCATCCAGTCATATCCGGACAAAGTGGTGTGGAATTCGTATGCAATGGACCGAGAACATCACAGGAAAAATGGTTTTGGAGAAAAGCAAAGTCTTTTCGTTAGGCAAGTGCATCAAATGTCATCTATACAAACAGAAATATCATGTTTGTTTGCCGCAGTTCCTCTAGCTTTCTCCCTAGAACATAAAAATGTGTAGAGCTATTGTCTCAATGTTGAACCAATTAGTGTTTCCAAGCATAAAATTAAATGTTCCCTGAAAAAAAAAACATTCAAAAAAATAAAGTCCGTGGATAATATCATGAATACACAAACACAGAGGCTGTAGCAATATCTGGGATTGAATTAGACAAAACGAAACCGGATATTTCCGGTTTCTTCCAGTCATATCCGGACAAAGTGGTGTGGAATTGGTATGCAATTTACCGAGAAAATCACAGGAAAAATGGTTTTGGAGAAAAGCAAAGTCTTTTCGTTAGGCAAGTGCATAAAATGTTATTTATACAAACAGAAATATCATGTTTGTTTGCCGCAGTTCCTCTAGCTTTCTCCCTAGAACAAACGAATGTGTAGAGCTGGTGTCTCCATGTGGAACCAATTAGTGTTTCCAAGCATAAAATTAAATGTTCCCTGAAAAAAAAAACATTCAAAAAAATAAAGTCCGTGGATAATATCACGAATACACAAACACAGAGGCTGTGGCAATATTTCGGTTTGAGTTAGCCAAAACAAAACCGCATATTTCCGGTTTCATCCAGTCATATCCAGACAAAGTGGTGTGGAATTCCTATGCAATGGACCGAGAAAATCACAGGAAAAATGGTTTTGGAGAAAAGCAAAGTCTTTTCGTTAGGCAAGTGCATAAAATGTCATCTATACAAACAGAAATATCATGTGTGTTTGCTGCAGTTCCTCTAGCTTTCTCCCTAGAAAATACAAATGTGTAGAGCTGGTGTCTCCATGTGGAACCATTTAGTGTTTCCAAGCATAAAATTAAATGTTCCCTGAAAAAAAACATTCAAAAAAATAAAGTCCGTGGATAATATCAGGAATACACAAACGCAGAGGCTGTAGCAATATCTGGGATTGAATTAGACAAAAGGAAACCGGATAATTCCAGTTTCATCCAGTCATATCCGGACAAAGTGGTGTGGAATTCGTATGCAATGGACCGAGAAAATCACAGGAAAAATGGTTTTGGAGAAAAGCAAAGTCTTTTCGTTAGGCAAGTGCATAAAATGTCATCTATACAAACAGAAATATCATGTTTGTTTGCCGCAGTTCCTCTAGCTTTCTCCCTAGAAAATACGAATGTGTAGAGCTGGTGTCTCCATGTGGAACCAATTAGTGTTTCCAAGCATAAAATTAAATGTTCCCTGAAAAAAAAAACATTCAAAAAAATAAAGTCCGTGGATAATATCAGGAATACACAAACACAGAGGCTGTAGCAATATCTGGGATTGAATTAGACAAAACGAAACCGGATATTTCCGGTTTCATCCAGGCATATCAGGCAAACTGGTGTGGAATTCGTATGCAATGGACCGAGAAAATCACAGTAAAAATGGTTTTGGAGAAAAGCAAAGTCTTTTCGTTAGGCAAGTGCATAAAATGTCATCTATACAAACAGAAATATCATGTTTGTTTGCCGCAGTTCCTCTAGCTTTCTCTCTAGAACATAAGAATGTGTAGAGCTGGTGTCTCCATGTGGAACCAATTAGTGTTTCCAAGCATAAAATTAAATGTTCCCTGAAAAAAAATATTCAAAAAAATAAAGTCCGTGGATAATATCACGAATACACAAACAAAGAGGCTGTAGCAATATCTGGGATTGAATTAGCCAAACAAAACCGGATATTTCCGGTTTCATCCAGACATATCCAGACAAAGTGGTGTGGAATTCGTATGCAATGGACCGAGAAAATCACAGTAAAATGGTTTTGGAGAAAAGCAAAGTCTTTTCGTTAGGCAAGTGCATAAAATGTCATCTATACAAACAGAAATATCATGTTTGTTTGCCGCAGTTCCTCTAGCTTTCTCCCTAGAACATAAAAATGTGTAGAGCTATTGTCTCCATGTGGAACAAATTAGTGTTTCCAAGCATAAAATTAAATGTTCCCTGAAAAAAAAAAACATTCAAAAAAATAAAGTCCGTGGATAATATCATGAATACACAAACAAAGAGGCTGTAGCAATATCTGGGATTGAATTAGCCAAACGAAACCGGATATTTCCGGTTTCATCCAGTCATATCCAGACAAAGTGGTGTGGAATTCGTATGCAATGGACCGAGAACATCACAGTAAAAATGGTTTTGGAGGAAAGAAAAGTCTTTTCGTTAGGCAAGTGCATAAAATGTCATCTAAACAAACACAAATATCATGTTTGTTTGCCGCAGTTCCTCTAGCTTTCTCCCTAGAAAATACGAATGTGTAGAGCTGGTGTCTCCATGTGGAACCAATTAGTGTTTCCAAGCATAAAATTAAATGTTCCCTGATAAAAAACATTGAAAAAAATAAAGTCCGTGGATAATATCAGGAATACACAAACAAAGAGGCTGTAGCAATATCTGGGATTGAATTAGCCAAAATGAAACCGGATATTTCCGGTTTCATCCAGTCATATCCGGACAAAGTGTTGTGGAATTCGTATGCAATGGACCGAGAAAATCACAGTAAAAATGGTTTTGGAGAAAAGCAAAGTCTTTTCGTTAGGCAAGTGCATAAAATGTCATCTATACAAACAGAAATATCATGTTTGTTTGCCGCAGTTCCTCTAGCTTTCTCCCTAGAAAATACGAATGTGTAGAGCTGGTGTCTCCATGTGGAACCAATTAGTGTTTCCAAGCATAAAATTAAATGTTCCCTGAAAAAAAAACATTCAAAAAAATAAAGTCCGTGGATAATATCAGGAATACACAAACACAGAGGCTGTAGCAATATTTCGGTTTGAGTTAGCCAAAACGAAACCGCATATTTCCGGTTTCATCCAGTCATATCCGGACAAAGTGGTGTGGAATTCGTATTCAATGGCCCGAGAAAATCACGGGGAAAATGGTATTGGAGAAAAGCAAAGTCTTTTCGTTAGGCCAGTGCATAAAATGTCATCTATACAAACAAAAATATCATGTTTGTTTGCCGCAGTTCCTCTAGCTTTCTCCCTAAAAAATACGAATATGTAGAGCTGGTGTCTCCATGTGGAACCAATTAGTGTTTCCAAGCATAAAATTAAATGTTCCCTGAAAAAAAACCATTCAAAAAAATAAAGTCCGTGGATAATATCAGGAATACACAAATACAGATGCTGTAGCAATAACAGGGATTGAGTTAGCAAAAAAAAAAAAAAAAACCGGACATTATCGGTTTCATCCAGTCATATCCGGACAAACTGGTGTGGAATTCGTATGCAATGGACCGAGAAAATCACAGTAAAAATGGTTTTGGAGAAAAGCAAAGTCTTTTCGTTAGGCAAGTGCATAAAATGTCATCTATACAAACAGTAATATCATGTTTGTTTGCCGCAGTTCCTCTAGCTTTCTCCCTAAAAAATACGAATGTGTAGAGCTGGTGTCTCCATGTGGAACCAATTAGTGTTTCCAAGCATAAAATTAAATGTTCCCTGAAAAAAAAAAACATTCAAAACCATGAAGGCCGTGGATAATATCTGGAATACACAAACACAGATTCTGTAGCAATATCTGGGATTGAGTTAGACAAAACAAAACCGGATATTTCCGGTTTGATCCAGTCATATCCGGACAAAGTGGTGTGGAATTCGTATGCAATGGACCGAGAAAATCACAGTAAAAATGGTTTTGAAGGAAAGCAAAGTCATTTCGTTAGGCAAGTGCATAAAATGCCATCTATACAAACAGAAATATCATGTTTGTTTGCCGCAGTTCCTCTAGCTTTCTCCCTAGAAAATACGAATGTGTAGAGCTGGTGTCTCCATGTGGAAACAATAAGTGTTTCCAAGCATAAAATTAAAAGTTTCCTGAAAAAAAAAACATTCAAAAAAATAAAGTCCGTGGATTGTATCAGGAATACACAAACACAGAGGCTGTAGCAAATTTTCGGTTTGAGTTAGCCAAAAAAAAAAACGGATACTTCCGGTTTCATCCAGTCATATCCGGACAAAGTGGTGTGGAATTCGTATGCAATGGACCAAGAAAATCACAGGAAAAATGGTTTTGGAGAAAAGCAAAGTCTTTTCGTTAGGCAAGTGCATAAAATGTCATCTATACCAACAGAAATATCATGTTTGTTTGCCGCAGTTCCTCTAGCTTTCTCCCTAGAACAAACGAATGTGTAGAGCTCGTGTCTCCATGTGGAACCAATTAGTGTTTCCAAGCACAAAATGAAATGTTCCCTGAAAAAAAAAATTCAAAAAATAAAGTCCGTGGATAATATCAGGAATACACAAACACAGATGCTGTAGCAATATTTCGGTTTGAGTTAGCCAAAACAAAACCGCATATTTCCGGTTTCATCCAGTCATATCCGGACAAAGTGGTGTGGAATTCGTATGCAATGGACCGAGAAAATCACAGGAAAAATGGTTTTGGAGAAAAGCAAAGTCTTTTCGTTAGGCAAGTGCATCAAATGTCATCTATACAAACAGAAATATCATGTTTGTTTGCCGCAGTTCCTATAGCTTTCTCCCTAGAAAATACGAATGTATAGAGCTGGTGTCTCCATGTGGAACCAATTAGTGTTTCCAAGCATAAAATTAAATGTTCCCTGAAAAAAAAATATTCAAAAAAATAAAGTCCGTGTATAATATCAGGAATACACAAACAAAGAGGCTGTAGAAATATCTGGGATTGAATTAGCCAAAAAGAAACCGGATATTTCCGGTTTCATCCAGTCATATTCAGACAAACTGGTGTGGAATTCGTATGCAATGGACCGAAAAAATCACAGTAAAAATGGTTTTGGAGAAAAGCAAAGTCTTTTCGTTAGGCAAGTGCATAAAATGTCATCTATGCAAACAGAAATATCATGTTTGTGTGCTGCAGTTCCTCTAGCTTTCTCCCTAGAAAATACGAATGTGTAGAGCTGGTGTCTCCATGTGGAACCAATTAGTGTTTCCAAGCACAAAATTAAATGTTCCCTGAAAAAAAAAATTCAAAAAAATAAAGTCCATGGATAATATCATGAATACACAAACACAGAGGTTGTAGCAATATCTGGGATTGAATTAGCCAAAACGAAACCGGAAATTTCGGTTTCATCCAGGCATATCAGGACAAACTGGTGTGGAATTCGTATGCAATGGACCGAGAAAATCACAGTAAAAATGGTTTTGGAGAAAAGCAAAGTCTTTTCATTAGGCAAGTGCATAAAATGTCATCTGTACAAACACAAATATCATGTTTGTTTGCCGCAGTTCCTCTAGCTTTCTCCCTAGAACATAAAAATGTGTAGAGCTGGTGTCTCCATGTGGAACCAATTAGTGTTTCCAAGCATAAAATTAAATGTTCCCTGAAAACAAAAAACATTCAAAAAAATAAAGTCCGTGGATAATATCAGGAATACACAAACACAGAGGCTGTAGCAATATCTGGGATTGAATTAGCAAAAGGATACCGGATATTTCAGGTTTCATCCAGTCATATCCAGACAAAGTGGTGTGGAATTCGTATGCAATGGCCCGAGAAAATCACAGGAAAAATGGTTTTGGAGAAAAGCAAAGTCTTTTCGTTAGGCAAGTGCATCAAATGTCATCTATACAAACAGAAATATCATGTTTGTTTGCCGCAGTTCCTCTAGCTTTCTCCCTAGAAAATACGAATGTGTAGAGCTGGTGTCTCCATGTGGAACCAATTAGTGTTTCCAAGCATAAAATTAAATGTTTCCTGAAAAAAAAACAGTCAAAAAAATAAAGTCCGTGGATAATATCAGGAATACACAAACACAGAGGCTGTAGCAATATTTCGGTTTGAGTTAGACTAAAGAAAACCGGATATTTCCGGTTTCATCCAGTCATATCCGGAAAAAGTGGTGTGGAATTCGTATGCAATGGACCGAGAAAATCACAGGAAAAATGGTTTTGGAGAAAAGCAAAGTCTTTTCGTTAGGCAAGTGCATAAAATGTCATCTATACAAACAGAAATATCATGTTTGTTTGCCGCAGTTCCTCTAGCTTTCTCCCTAGAAAATACGAATGTGTAGAGCTGGTGTCTCCATGTGGAACCAATTAGTGTTTCCAAGCATAAAATTAAATGTTCCCTGAAAAAAAAAACATTAAAAAAAATAAAGTCCGTGGATAATATCACGAATACACAAACACAGAGGTTGTAGCAATATCTGGGATTGAATTAGCCAAAACGAAACCGGATATTTAAGGATTCATCCAGGCATATCAGGACAAACTGGTGTGGAATTCGTATGCAATGGACCGAGAAAATCACAGGAAAAATGGTTTTGGAGAAAAGCAAAGTCTTTTCGTTAGGCAAGTGCATAAAATGT
This sequence comes from Lepus oiostolus, assembly GCA_036325905.1. NCBI lineage: Eukaryota > Metazoa > Chordata > Mammalia > Lagomorpha > Leporidae > Lepus > Lepus oiostolus. The sequence continues at coordinate 46,790,239 of CM070795.1, forward strand.
CATCTATACAAACAGAAATATCATGTTTGTTTGCCGCAGTTCCTCTAGCTTTCTCCCTAGAAAATACGAATGTGTAGAGCTGGTGTCTCCATGTGGAACCAATTAGTGTTTCCAAGCATAAAATTAAATGTTCCCTGAAAAAAAAAACAGTCAAAAAAATAAAGTCCGTGGATAATATCAGGAATACACAAACACAGAGGCTGTAGCAATATTTCGGTTTGAGTTAGCCAAAACAAAACCGGATATTTCCGGTTTAATCCAGTCATATCCGGACAAAGTGGTGTGGAATTCGTATGCAATGGACCGAGAAAATCACAGTAAAAATGGTTTTGGAGAAAAGCAAAGTCTTTTCGTTAGGCAAGTGCATAAAATGTCATCTATACAAACAGAAATATCATGTTTGTTTGCCGCAGTTCCTCTAGCTTTCTCCCTAGAAAATACGAATGTGTAGAGCTGGTGTCTCCATGTGGAACCAATTAGTGTTTCCAAGCATAAAATTCAATGTTCCCTGAAAAAAAAAACATTCAAAAAAATAAAGTCCGTGGATAATATCACGAATACACAAACACAGAGGCTATAGCAATATTTCAGTTTGAGTTAGCCAAAACTAAACGGGATATTTCCGGTTTAATCCAGTCATATCCGGACAAAGTGGTGTGGAATTCGTATGCAATGGACGGAGAAAATCACAGTAAAATGGTTTTGGAGAAAAGCAAAGTCTTTTCGTTAGGCAAGTGCATAAAATGTCATCTATACAAACAGAAATATCATGTTTGTTTGCCGCAGTTCCTCTAGCTTTCTCCCTAGAAAATACGAATGTGTAGAGCTGGTGTCTCCATGTGGAACCAATTAGTGTTTCCAAGCATAAAATTAAATGTTCCCTGAAAAAAAAAAACATTCAAAAAAATAAAGTCCGTGGATAATATCACGAATACACAAACACAGAGGTTGTAGCAATATCTGGGATTGAATTAGCCAAAACGAAACCGGATATTTAAGGATTCATCCAGGCATATCAGGACAAACTGGTGTGGAATTCGTATGCAATGGACCGAGAAAATCACAGGAAAAATGGTTTTGGAGAAAAGCAAAGTCTTTTCGTTAGGCAAGTGCATAAAATGTCATCTATACAAACAGAAATATCATGTTTGTTTGCCGCAGTTCCTCTAGCTTTCTCCCTAGAAAATACGAATGTGTAGAGCTGGTGTCTCCATGTGGAACCAATTAGTGTTTCCAAGCATAAAATTAAATGTTCCCTGAAAAAAAAAACAGTCAAAAAAATAAAGTCCGTGGATAATATCAGGAATACACAAACACAGAGGCTGTAGCAATATTTCGGTTTGAGTTAGCCAAAACAAAACCGGATATTTCCGGTTTAATCCAGTCATATCCGGACAAAGTGGTGTGGAATTCGTATGCAATGGACCGAGAAAATCACAGTAAAAATGGTTTTGGAGAAAAGCAAAGTCTTTTCGTTAGGCAAGTGCATAAAATGTCATCTATACAAACAGAAATATCATGTTTGTTTGCCGCAGTTCCTCTAGCTTTCTCCCTAGAAAATACGAATGTGTAGAGCTGGTGTCTCCATGTGGAACCAATTAGTGTTTCCAAGCATAAAATTAAATGTTCCCTGAAAAAAAAAACATTCAAAAAAATAAAGTCCGTGGATAATATCACGAATACACAAACACAGAGGCTATAGCAATATTTCAGTTTGAGTTAGCCAAAACTAAACGGGATATTTCCGGTTTAATCCAGTCATATCCGGAAAAAGTGGTGTGGAATTCGTATGCAATGGACGGAGAAAATCACAGTAAAATGGTTTTGGAGAAAAGCAAAGTCTTTTCGTTAGGCAAGTGCATAAAATGTCATCTATACAAACAGAAATATCATGTTTGTTTGCCGCAGTTCCTCTAGCTTTCTCCCTAGAAAATACGAATGTGTAGAGCTGGTGTCTCCATGTGGAACCAATTAGTGTTTCCAAGCATAAAATTAAATGTTCCCTGAAAAAAAAAACATTCAAAAAAATAAAGTCCGTGTATAATATCAGGAATACACAAACACAGAGGTTGTAGCAATATCTGGGATTGAATTAGACAAAAGGAAACCGGATATTTCCGGTTTCATCCAGTCATATCCGGACAAAGTGGTGTGGAATTCGTATGCAATGGACCGAGATAATCACAGTAAAAATGGTTTTGGAGAAAAGCAAAGTCTTTTCGTTAGGCAAGTGCATAAAATGTCATCTCTACAAACAGAAATATCATGTTTGTTTGCTGCAGTTGCTCTAGCTTTCTCCCTAGAAAATACAAATGTGTAGAGCTGGTGTCTCCATGTGGAACCAATTAGTGTTTCCAAGCATAAAATTAAATGTTCCCTGAAAATAAAACGTTCAAAAAAATAAAGTCCGTGGATAATATCAGGAATACACAAACACAGAGGCTGTAGCAATATCTGGGATTGAATTAGACAAAAGGAAACCGGATATTTCAGGTTTCATCCAGTCATATCGGGAAAAACTGGTGTGGAATTCGTATGCAAAGGACTGAGAAAATCACAGTAAAAATGGTTTTGGAGAAAAGCAAAGTCTTTTCGTTAGGCAAGTGCATAAAATGTCATCTATACAAACAGAAATATCATGTTTGTTTGCCGCAGTTCCTCTAGCTTTCTCCCTAGAAAATACGAATGTGTAGAGCTGGTGTCTCCATGTGGAACCAATTAGTGTTTCCAAGCATAAAATTAAATGTTCCCTGAAAAAAAAAACAGTCAAAAAAATAAAGTCCGTGGATAATATCAGGAATACACAAACACAGAGGCTGTAGCAATATTTCGGTTTGAGTTAGCCAAAACAAAACCGCATATTTCCGGTTTCATCCAGTCATATCCGGACAAAGTGGTGTGGAATTCGTATGCAATGGACCGAGAAAATCACAGTAAAAATGGTTTTGGAGAAAAGCAAAGTCTTTTCGTTAGGAAAGTACATAAAATGTCATCTATACAAACAGAAATATCATGTTTGTTTGCCGCAGTTCCTCTAGCTTTCTCCCTAGAACAAATGAATGTGTAGAGCTGGTGTCTCCATGTGGAACCAATTAGTGTTTCCAAGCATAAAATTAAATGTTCCCTGAAAAAAAAAACATTCAAAAAAATAAAGTCCGTGGATAATATCAGGAATACACAAACACAGAGGCTATAGCAATATTTCAGTTTGAGTTAGCCAAAACTAAACCGGATATTTCCGGTTTCATCCAGTCATATCCGGAAAAAGTGGTGTGGAATTCGTATGCAATGGACGGAGAAAATCACAGTAAAAATGGTTTTGGAGAAAAGCAAAGTCTTTTCGTTAGGCAAGTGCATAAAATGTCATCTATACAAACAGAAATATCATGTTTGTTTGCCGCAGTTCCTCTAGCTTTCTCCCTAGAAAATACGAATGTGTAGAGCTGGTGTCTCCATGTGGAACCAATTAGTGTTTCCAAGCATAAAATTAAATGTTCCCTGAAAAAAAAAACATTCAAAAAAATAAAGTCCGTGGATAATATCAGGAATACACAAACACAGAGGCTGTAGCAATATCTGGGATTGAATTAGACAAAAGGAAACCGGATATTTCCGGTTTCATCCAGTCATATCCGGACTAAGTGGTGTGTAATTCGTATGCAATGGACCGGGAAAATCACAGTAAAAATGGTTTTGGAGAAAAGCAAAGTCTTTTCGTTAGGCAAGTGCATAAAATGTCATCTCTACAAACAGAAATATCATGTTAGTTTGCCGCAGTTCCTCTAGCTTTCTCCCTAGAAAATACAAATGTGTAGAGCTGGTGTCTCCATGTGGAACCAATTAGTGTTTCCAAGCATAAAATTAAATGTCCCCTGAAAATAAAACGTTCAAAAAAATAAAGTCCGTGGATAATATCAGGAATACACAAACACAGAGGCTGTAGCAATATCTGGGATTGAATTAGACAAAAGGAAACCGGATATTTCAGGTTTCATCCAGTCATATCGGGAAAAACTGGTGTGGAATTCGTATGCAAAGGACTGAGAAAATTACAGTAAAAATGGTTTTGGAGAAAAGCAAAGTCTTTTCGTTAGGCAAGTGCATAAAATGTTATTTATACAAACAGAAATATCATGTTAGTTTGCCGCAGTTCCTCTAGCTTTCTCCCTAGAAAATACGAATGTGTAGAGCTGGTGTCTCCATGTGGAACCAATTAGTGTTTCCAAGCATAAAATTAAATGTTCCCTGAAAAAAAAACATTCAAAAAAATAAAGTCCATGCATAATATCAGGAATACACAAACACAGAGGCTGTAGCAATATTTCAGTTTGAGTTAGCCAAAACAAAACCGGATATTTCCGGTTTCATCGAGTCATATCCGGACAAAGTGGTGTGTAATTCGTATGCAATGGACCGAGAAAATCACAGTAAAAATGGTTTTCGAGAAAAGCAAAGTCTTTTCATTAGGCAAGTGCATAAAATGTCATCTATACAAACAGAAATAGCATGTTTGTTTGCCGCAGTTCCTCTAGCTTTCTCCCTAGAACAAACGAATGTGTAGAGCTGGTGTCTCCATGTGGAACCAATTAGTGTTTCCAAGCATAAAATTAAATGTTCCCTGAAAAAAAAAAACATTCAAAAAAATAAAGTCCGTGGATAATATCAGGAATACACAAACACAGAGGCTGTAGCAATATCTCGGATTGAATTAGACAAAAGGAAACCAGATATTTCAGGTTTCATCCAGTCATATCGGGAAAAACTCGTGTGGAATTCGTATGCAAAGGACTGAGAAAATCACAGTAAAAATGGTTTTGAAGAAAAGCAAAGTCTTTTCGTTAGGCAAGTGCATAAAATGTTATTTATACAAACAGAAATATCATGTTAGTTTGCCGCAGTTCCTCTAGCTTTCTCCCTAGAAAACATGAATGTGTAGAGCTGGTGTCTCCATGTGGAACCAATTAGTGTTTCCAAGCATAAAATTAAATGTTCCCTGAAAAAAAAACATTCAAAAAAATAAAGTCCTTGGATAATATCAGGAATACACAAACAAAGAGGCTGTAGCAATATCTGGGATTGAATAACCCAAAACGAAACCAGATATTTCCGGTTTCATCCAGTCATATCCGGACAAAGTGGTGTGGAATTCGTATGCAATGGACCGAGGAAATCACAGGAAAAATGGTTTTGGAGAAAAGCAAAGTCTTTTCGTTAGGCAAGTGCATAAAATGTCATCTATACAAACAGAAATATCATGTTTGTTTGCCGCAGTTCCTCTAGCTTTCTCCCTAGAAAATACGAATGTGTAGAGCTGGTGTCTCCATGTGGAACCAATTAGTGTTTCCAAGCATAAAATTAAATGTTCCCTGAAAAAAAAACATTCAAAAAAATAAAGTCCGTGGATAATATCACGAATACACAAACACAGAGGTTGTAGCAATATCTGGGATTGAATTAACCAAAACGAAACCGGATATTTCCGGTTTCATCCATGCATATCCGGACAAAGTGGTGTGGAATTCGTATGCAATGGACCGAGAAAATCACAGGAAAAATGGTTTTGGAGAAAAGCAAAGTCTTTTCGTTAGGCAAGTGCATAAAATGTTATTTATACGAACAGAAATATCATGTTAGTTTGCCGCAGTTCCTCTAGCTTTCTACCTAGAAAATACGAATGTGTAGAGCTGGTGTCTCCATGTGGAACCAATTAGTGTTTCCAAGCATAAAATTAAATGTTCCCTGATAAAAAACATTGAAAAAAATAAAGTCCATGCATAATATCAGGAATACACAAACACAGAGGCTGTAGCAATATCTGGGATTCAATTAGACAAAAGGAAAGCGGATATTTCAGGATTCATCCAGTCATATCGGGACAACCTGGTGTAGAATTCGTATGCAATGGACCGAGAAAATCACAGTAAAAATAGTTTTGGAGAAAAGCAAAGTCTTTTCGTTAGGCAAGTGCATAAAATGTCATCTATACAAACAGAAATATCATGTTTGTTTGCCGCAGTTGCTCTAGCTTTCTCCCTAGAAAATACGAATGTGTAGAGCTGCTGTGTCCATGTGGAAACAATTAGTGTTTCCAAGCATAAAATTAAATGTTCCCTGATAAAAAACATTCAAAAAAATAAAGTCCGAGGATAATATCACGAATACACAAACAAAGAGGCTGTAGCAAATTTTCGGTTTGCGTTAGCCAAAACAAAACGGGATACTTCCGGTTTCATCCAGTCATATCTGGACAAACTGGTGTGGAATTTGTATGCAATGGACCGAGAAAATCACAGTAAAAATGGTTTTGGAGAAAAGCAAAGTCTTTTCGTTAGGCAAGTGCATAAAATGTTATCTATACAAACAGAAATATCATGTTTGTTTGCCGCAGTTCCTCAAGCTTTCGCCCTAGAACAAACGAATGTGTAGAGCTGGTGTCTCCATGTGGAACCAATTAGTGTTTCCAAGCATAAAATTAAATGTTCCCTGAAAAAAAAATTCAAAAAAATAAAGTCCGTGGATAATATCAGGAATACACAAACAAAGAGGCTGTAGCAATATCTGGGATTGAATTAGCCAAAACGAAACCGGATATTTCCGGTTTCATCCAGTCATATCCGGACAAAGTGGTGTGGAATTCGTATGCAATGGACCGAGAACATCACAGTAAAAATGGTTTTGGAGAAAAGCAAAGTCTTTTCGTTAGGCAAGTGCATAAAATGTCATCTATACAAACAGAAATATCATGTTTGTTTGCCGCAGTTCCTCTAGCTTTCTCCCTAGAAAATACGAATGTGTAGAGCTGGTGTCTCCATGTGGAACCAATTAGTGTTTCCAAGCATAAAATTAAATGTTCCCTGAAAAAAAAACATTCAAAAAAATAAAGTCCATGGATAATATCACGAATACACAAACACAGAGGCTGTAGCAATATCTGGGATTGAATTAGCCAAAACAAAACCGGATATTTCCGGTTTCATCCAGTCATATCGGGAAAAACTGGTGTGGAATTCGTATGCAAAGGACTGAGAAAATCACAGTAAAAATGGTTTTGGAGAAAAGCAAAGTCTTTTCGTTAGGCAAGTGCATAAAATGTTATTTATACAAACAGAAATATCATGTTAGTTTGCCGCAGTTCCTCTAGCTTTCTCCCTAGAAAATACGAATGTGTAGAGCTGGTGTCTCCATGTGGAACCAATTAGTGTTTCCAAGCATAAAATTAAATGTTCCCTGAAAAAAAACATTCAAAAAAATAAAGTCCATGCATAATATCAGGAATACACAAACACAGAGGCTGTAGCAATATTTCAGTTTGAGTTAGCCAAAACAAAACCGGATATTTCCGGTTTCATCGAGTCATATCCGGACAAAGTGGTGTGTAATTCGTATGCAATGGACCGAGAAAATCACAGTAAAAATGGTTTTCGAGAAAAGCAAAGTCTTTTCATTAGGCAAGTGCATAAAATGTCATCTGTACAAACACAAATATCATGTTTGTTTGCCGCAGTTCCTCTAGCTTTCTCCCTAGAACATAAAAATGTGTAGAGCTGGTGTCTCCATGTGGAACCAATTAGTGTTTCCAAGCATAAAATTAAATGTTCCCTGAAAAAAAAAACATTCAAAAAAATAAAGTCCGTGGATAATATCAGGAATACACAAACACAGAGGCTGTAGCAATATCTGGGATTGAATTAGCAAAAGGATACCGGATATTTCAGGTTTCATCCAGTCATATCCAGACAAAGTGGTGTGGAATTCGTATGCAATGGCCCGAGAAAATCACAGTAAAAATGGTTTTGGAGAAAAGCAAAGTCTTTTCGTTAGGCAAGTGCATCAAATGTCATCTATACAAACAGAAATATCATGTTTGTTTGCCGCAGTTCCTCTAGCTTTCTCCCTAGAAAATACGAATGTGTAGAGCTGGTGTCTCCATGTGGAACCAATTAGTGTTTCCAAGCATAAAATTAAATGTTCCCTGAAAAAAAAAAAACAGTCAAAAAAATAAAGTCCGTGGATAATATCAGGAATACACAAACACAGAGGCTGTAGCAATATTTCGGTTTGAGTTAGCCAAAAGAAAACCGGATATTTCCGGTTTCATCCAGTCATATCCGGACAAAGTGGTGTGGAATTCGTATGCAATGGACCGAGAAAATCACAGTAAAAATGGTTTTGGAGAAAAGCAAAGTCTTTTCATTAGGCAAGTGCATAAAATGTCATCTACACAAACAGAAATATCATGTTAGTTTGCCGCAGTTCCTCTAGCTTTCTCCCTAGAAAATACGAATGTGTGGAGCTGCTGTGTCCATGTGGAAACAATTAGTGTTTCCAAGCATAAAATTAAATGTTCCCTGATAAAAAACATTCAAAAAAATAAAGTCCGAGGATAATATCACGAATACACAAACAAAGAGGCTGTAGCAAATTTTCGGTTTGCGTTAGCCAAAACAAAACGGGATACTTCCGGTTTCATCCAGTCATATCTGGACAAACTGGTGTGGAATTTGTATGCAATGGACCGAGAAAATCACAGTAAAAATGGTTTTGGAGAAAAGCAAAGTCTTTTCGTTAGGCAAGTGCATAAAATGTCATCTATACAAACAGAAATATCATGTTTGTTTGCCGCAGTTCCTCAAGCTTTCGCCCTAGAACAAACGAATGTGTAGAGCTGGTGTGTCCATGTGGAACCAATTAGTGTTTCCAAGCATAAAATTAAATGTTCCCTGAAAAAAAAATTCAAAAAAATAAAGTCCGTGGATAATATCACGAATACACAAACACAGAGGCTGTAGCAATATCTGGGATTGAATTAGACAAAACGAAACCGGATATTTCCGGTTTCATCCAGTCATATCCGGACAAAGTGGTGTGGAATTCGTATGCAATGGACCGAGAACATCACAGTAAAAATGGTTTTGGAGAAAAGCAAAGTCTTTTCGTTAGGCAAGTGCATAAAATGTCATCTCTACAAACAGAAATATCATGTTAGTTTGCCGCAGTTCCTCTAGCTTTCTCCCTAGAACATACAAATGTGTAGAGCTGGTGTCTCCATGTGGAACCAATTAGTGTTTCCAAGCATAAAATTAAATGTTCCCTGAAAAAAAAAACATTCAAAAAAATAAATTCCGTGGATAATATCACGAATACACAAACACAGAGGTTGTACCAATATCTGGGATTGAATTAACCAAAATGAAACCGGATATTTCCGGTTTCATCCATGCATATCAGGAGAAACTGGTGTGGAATTTGTATGCAATGGACCGAGAAAATCACAGGAAAAATGGTTTTGGAGAAAAGCAAAGTCTTTTCGTTAGGCAAGTGCATAAAATGTCATCTATACAAACAGAAATATCATGTTTGTTTGCCGCAGTTCCTATAGCTTTCTCCCTAGAACATAAAAATGTGTAGAGCTGGTGTCTCCATGTGGAACCAATTAGTGTTTCCAAGCATAAAATTAAATGTTCCCTGAAAAAAAAAACATTCAAAAAAATAAAGTCCGTGGATAATATCACGAATACACAAACAAAGAGGCTGTAGCAATATCTGGGATTGAATTAGACAAAAGGAAACCGGATATTTCCGGTTTCATCCAGTCATATCCGGACAAAGTGGTGTGGAATTCGTATGCAATGGACCGAGAAAATCACAGTAAAAATGGTTTTGGAGAAAAGCAAAGTCTTTTCTTTAGGCAAGTGCATAAAATGTCATCTATACAAACAGAAATATCATGTTTGTTTGCCGCAGTTCCTCTAGCTTTCTCCCTAGAAAATACGAATGTGTAGAGCTGGTGTCTCCATGTGGAACCAATTAGTGTTTCCAAGCATAAAATTAAATGTTCCCTGAAAAAAAAAAACATTCAAAAAAATAAAGTCCGTGGATAATATCAGGAATACACAAACACAGAGGCTGTAGCAATATCTGGGATTGAATTAGACAAAAGGAAAGCGGATATTTCAGGTTTCATGCAGTCATATCGGGACAACCTGGTGTAGAATTCGTATGCAATGGACCCAGAAAATCACAGTAAAAATGGTTTTGGAGAAAAGCAAAGTCTTTTCGTTAGGCAAGTGCATAAAATGTCATCTATACAAACAGAAATATCATGTTTGTTTGCCGCAGTTGCTCTAGCTTTCTCCCTAGAAAATACGAATGTGTAGAGCTGCTGTGTCCATGTGGAAACAATTAGTGTTTCCAAGCATAAAATTAAATGTTCCCTGATAAAAAACATTCAAAAAAATAAAGTCCGAGGATAATATCACGAATACACAAACAAAGAGGCTGTAGCAAATTTTCGGTTTGCGTTAGCCAAAACAAAACGGGATACTTCCGGTTTCATCCAGTCATATCTGGACAAACTGGTGTGGAATTTGTATGCAATGGACCGAGAAAATCACAGTAAAAATGGTTTTGGAGAAAAGCAAAGTCTTTTCGTTAGGCAAGTGCATAAAATGTCATCTATACAAACAGAAATATCATGTTTGTTTGCCGCAGTTCCTCAAGCTTTCGCCCTAGAACAAACGAATGTGTAGAGCTGGTGTCTCCATGTGGAACCAATTAGTGTTTCCAAGGATAAAATTAAATGTTCCCTGAAAAAAAAACATTCAAAAAAATAAAGTCCATGGATAATATCACGAATACACAAACACAGAGGCTGTAGCAATATCTGGGATTGAATTAGCCAAAACAAAACTGGATATTTCCGTTTTCATCCAGTCATATCAGGACAAACTGGTGTGGAATTCGTATGCAATGGACCAAGAAAATCACAGGAAAAATGGTTTTGGAGAAAAGCAAAGTCTTTTCGTTAGGCAAGTGCATAAAATGTCATCTATACAAACAGAAATATCATGTTTGTTTGCCACAGTTCCTATAGCTTTCTCCCTAGAACATAAAAATGTGTAGAGCTGGTGTCTCCATGTGGAACCAATTAGTGTTTCCAAGCATAAAATTAAATGTTCCCTGAAAAAAAAAACATTCAAAAAAATAAAGTCCGTGGATAATATCACGAATACACAAACACAGAGGTTGTAGCAATATCTGGGATTGAATTAACCAAAATGAAACCGGATATTTCCGGTTTCATCCATGCATATCAGGACAAACTGGTGTGGAATTCGTATGCAATGGACCGAGAAAATCACAGGAAAAATGGTTTTGGAGAAAAGCAAAGTCTTTTCGTTAGGCAAGTGCATAAAATGTCATCTATACAAACAGAAATATCATGTTTGTTTGCCGCAGTTCCTCTAGCTTTCTCCCTAGAACATAAAAATGTGTAGAGCTGGTGTCTCCATGTGGAACCAATTAGTGTTTCCAAGCATAAAATTAAATGTTCCCTGAAAAAAAAAACATTCAAAAAAATAAAGTCCGTGGATAATATCACGAATACACAAACAAAGAGGCTGTAGCAATATCTGGGATTGAATTAGACAAAAGGAAACCGGATATTTCCGGTTTCATCCAGTCATATCCGGACAAAGTGGTGTGGAATTCGTATGCAATGGACGGAGAAAATCACAGTAAAAATGGTTTTGGAGAAAAGCAAAGTCTTTTCGTTAGGCAAGTGCATAAAATGTCATCTATAGAAACAGAAATATCATGTTTGTTTGCCGCAGTTCCTCTAGCTTTCTCCCTAGAACATAAAAATGTGTAGAGCTGGTGTCTCCATGTGGAACCAATTAGTGTTTCCAAGCATAAAATTAAATGTTCCCTGAAAAAAAAAAAAACATTCAAAAAAATAAAGTTCGTGGATAATATCAGGAATACACAAACAAAGAGGCTGTAGCAAATTTTCGGTTTGCGTTAGCCAAAACAAAACGGGATACTTCCGGTTTCATCCAGTCATATCTGGACAAACTGGTGTGGAATTTGTATGCAATGGACCGAGAAAATCACAGTAAAAATGGTTTTGGAGAAAAGCAAAGTCTTTTCGTTAGGCAAGTGCATAAAATGTCATCTATATAAACAGAAATAGCATGTTTGTTTGCCGCAGTTCCTCTAGCTTTCTCCCTAGAAAATACGAATGTGTAGAGCTGGTGTCTCCATGTGGAACCAATTAGTGTTTCCAAGCATAAAATTAAATGTTCCCTGAAAAAAAAAACATTCAAAAAAATAAAGTCCGTGGATAATATCAGGAATACACAAACAAAGAGGCTGTAGCAATATCTGGGATTGAATTAGACAAAAGGAAAGCAGATATTTCAGGTTTCATGCAGTCATATCGGGACAACCTGGTGTAGAATTCATATGCAATGGACCCAGAAAATCACAGTAAAAATGGTTTTGGAGAAAAGCAAAGTCTTTTCGTTAGGCAAGTGCATAAAATGTCATCTATACAAACAGAAATATCATGTTTGTTTGCCGCAGTTGCTCTAGCTTTCTCCCGAGAAAATACGAATGTGTAGAGCTGCTGTGTCCATGTGGAAACAATTAGTGTTTCCAAGCATAAAATTAAATGTTCCCTGATAAAAAACATTCAAAAAAATAAAGTCCGAGGATAATATCACGAATACACAAACAAAGAGGCTGTAGCAAATTTTCGGTTTGCGTTAGCCAAAACAAAACGGGATACTTCCGGTTTCATCCAGTCATATCTGGACAAACTGGTGTGGAATTTGTATGCAATGGACCGAGAAAATCACAGTAAAAATGGTTTTGGAGAAAAGCAAAGTCTTTTCGTTAGGCAAGTGCATAAAATGTCATCTATACAAACAGAAATATCATGTTTGTTTGCCGCAGTTCCTATAGCTTTCGCCCTAGAACAAACGAATGTGTAGAGCTGGTGTCTCCATGTGGAACCAATTAGTGTTTCCAAGCATAAAATTAAATGTTCCCTGAAAAAAAAATTCAAAAAAATAAAGTCCGTGGATAATATCACGAATACACAAACAAAGAGGCTGTAGCAATATCTGGGATTGAATTAGCCAAAACGAAACCGGATATTTCCGGTTTCATCCAGTCATATCCGGACAAAGTGGTGTGGAATTCGTATGCAATGGACCGAGAACATCACAGGAAAAATGGTTTTGGAGAAAAGCAAAGTCTTTTCGTTAGGCAAGTGCATAAAATGTCATCTATACAAACAGAAATATCATGTTTGTTTGCCGCAGTTCCTCTAGCTTTATCCCTAGAAAATACGAATGTGTAGAGCTGGTGTCTCCATGTGGAACCAATTAGTGTTTCCAAGGATAAAATTAAATGTTCCCTGAAAAAAAACATTCAAAAAATAAAGTCCATGGATAATATCACGAATACACAAACACAGAGGCTGTAGCAATATCTGGGATTGAATTAGCCAAAACAAAACTGGATATTTCCGGTTTTATCCAGGCATATCAGGACAAACTGGTGTGGAATTCGTATGCAATGGACCGAGAAAATCACAGGAAAAATGGTTTTGGAGAAAAGCAAAGTCTTTTCGTTAGGCAAGTGCATAAAATGTCATCTATACAAACAGAAATATCATGTTTGTTTGCCGCAGTTCCTATAGCTTTCTCCCTAGAACATAAAAATGTGTAGAGCTGGTCTCTCCATGTGGAACCAATTAGTGTTTCCAAGCATAAAATTAAATGTTCCCTGAAAAAAAAAAACATTCAAAAAAATAAAGTCCGTGGATAATATCACGAATACACAAACACAGAGGTTGTAGCAATATCTGGGATTGAATTAACCAAAATGAAACTGGATATTTCCGCTTTCATCCATGCATAACAGGACAAACTGGTGTGGAATTCGTATGCAATGGACCGAGAAAATCACAGGAAAAATGGTTTTGGAGAAAAGCAAAGTCTTTTCGTTAGGCAAGTGCATAAAATGTCATCTATACAAACAGAAATATCATGTTTGTTTGCCGCAGTTCCTATAGCTTTCTCCCTAGAACATAAAAATGTGTAGAGCTGGTGTCTCCATGTGGAACCAATTAGTGTTTCCAAGCATAAAATTAAATGTTCCCTGAAAAAAAAACATTCAAAAAAATAAAGTCCGTGGATAATATCACGAATACACAAACAAAGAGGCTGTAGCAATATCTGGGATTGAATTAGACAAAAGGAAACCGGATATTTCCGGTTTCATCCAGTCATATCCGGACAAAGTGGTGTGGAATACGTATGCAATGGACCGAGAAAATCACAGTAAAAATGGTTTTGGAGAAAAGCAAAGTCTTTTCGTTAGGCAAGTGCATAAAATGTCATCTATACAAACAGAAATAGCATGTTTATTTGCCGCAGTTCCTCTAGCTTTCTCCCTAGAACATAAAAATGTGTAGAGCTGGTGTCTCCATGTGGAACCAATTAGTGTTTCCAAGCATAAAATTAAATGTTCCCTGAAAAAAAAAACATTCAAAAAAATAAAGTTCGTGGATAATATCAGGAATACACAAACAAAGAGGCTGTAGCAAATTTTCGGTTTGCGTTAGCCAAAACAAAACGGGATACTTCCGGTTTCATCCAGTCATATTCAGACAAACTGGTGTGGAATTTGTATGCAATGGACCGAGAAAATCACAGTAAAAATGGTTTTGGAGAAAAGCAAAGTCTTTTCGTTAGGCAAGTGCATCAAATGTCATCTATACAAACAGAAATAGCATGTTTGTTTGCCGCAGTTCCTCTAGCTTTCTCCCTAGAAAATACGAATGTGTAGAGCTGGTGTCTCCATGTGGAACCAATTGGTGTTTCCAAGCATAAAATTAAATGTTCCCTGAAAAAAAAAACATTCAAAAAAATAAAGTCCGTGGATAATATCAGGAATACACAAACACAGAGGCTGTAGCAATATCTGGGATTGAATTAGACAAAAGGAAAGCGGATATTTCAGGTTTCATGCAGTCATATCGGGACAACCTGGTGTAGAATTCGTATGCAATGGACCCAGAAAATCACAGTAAAAATGGTTTTGGAGAAAAGCAAAGTCTTTTCGTTAGGCAAGTGCATAAAATGTCATCTATACAAACAGAAATATCATGTTTGTTTGCCGCAGTTGCTCTAGCTTTCTCCCTAGAAAATACGAATGTGTAGAGCTGCTGTGTCCATGTGGAAACAATTAGTGTTTCCAAGCATAAAATTAAATGTTCCCTGATAAAAAACATTCAAAAAAATAAAGTCCGAGGATAATATCACGAATACACAAACAAAGAGGCTGTAGCAAATTTTCGGTTTGCGTTAGCCAAAACAAAACGGGATACTTCCGGTTTCATCCAGTCATATCTGGACAAACTGGTGTGGAATTTGTATGCAATGGACCGAGAAAATCACAGTAAAAATGGTTTTGGAGAAAAGCAAAGTCTTTTCGTTAGGAAAGTGCATAAAATGTCATCTATACAAACAGAAATATCATGTTTGTTTGCCGCAGTTCCTCTAGCTTTCTCCCTAGAACAAACGAATATGTAGAGCTGGTGTCTCCATGTGGAACCAATTAGTGTTTCCAAGCATAAAATTAAATGTTCCCTGAAAAAAAAACATTCAAAAAAATAAAGTCCGTGGATAATATCAGGAATACACAAACACAGAGGCTATAGCAATATTTCAGTTTGAGTTAGCAAAAACAAAAAACCGGATATTTCCGGTTTCATCCAGTCATATCCGGACAAAGTGGTGTGGAATTCATATGCAATGGACGGAGAAAATCACAGTAAAAATGGTTTTGGAGAAAAGCAAAGTCTTTTCGTTAGGCAAGTGCATAAAATGTCATCTATACAAACAGAAATAGCATGTTTGTTTGCCGCAGTTCCTCTAGCTTTCTCCCTAGAACAAACGAATATGTAGAGCTGGTGTCTCCATATGGAACCAATTGGTGTTTCCAAGCATAAAATTAAATGTTCCCTGAAAAAAAAAACATTCAAAAAAATAAAGTCCGTGGATAATATCAGGAATACACAAACACAGAGGCTGTAGCAATATCTGGGATTGAATTAGACAAAAGGAAAGCGGATATTTCAGGTTTCATGCAGTCATATCGGGACAACCTGGTGTAGAATTCGTATGCAATGGACCCAGAAAATCACAGTAAAAATGGTTTTGGAGAAAAGCAAAGTCTTTTCGTTAGGCAAGTGCATAAAATGTCATCTATGCAAACAGAAATATCATGTTTGTTTGCCGCAGTTGCTCTAGCTTTCTCCCTAGAAAATACGAATGTGTAGAGCTGCTGTGTCCATGTGGAAACAATTAGTGTTTCCAAGCATAAAATTAAATGTTCCCTGATAAAAAACATTCAAAAAAATAAAGTCCGAGGATAATATCACGAATACACAAACAAAGAGGCTGTAGCAAATTTTCGGTTTGCGTTAGCCAAAACAAAACGGGATACTTCCGGTTTCATCCAGTCATATCTGGACAAACTGGTGTGGAATTTGTATGCAATGGACCGAGAAAATCACAGTAAAAATGGTTTTGGAGAAAAGCAAAGTCTTTTCGTTAGGAAAGTGCATAAAATGTCATCTATACAAACAGAAATATCATGTTTGTTTGCCGCAGTTCCTCTAGCTTTCTCCCTAGAACAAACGAATATGTAGAGCTGGTGTCTCCATGTGGAACCAATTAGTGTTTCCAAGCATAAAATTAAATGTTCCCTGAAAAAAAAAAACATTCAAAAAAATAAAGTCCGTGGATAATATCAGGAATACACAAACACAGAGGCTATAGCAATATTTCAGTTTGAGTTAGCAAAAACAAAACCGGATATTTCCGGTTTCATCCAGTCATATCCGGACAAAGTGGTGTGGAATTCATATGCAATGGACGGAGAAAATCACAGTAAAAATGATTTTGGAAAAAAGCAAAGTCTTTTCGTTAGGCAAGTGCATAAAATGTCATCTATACAAACAGAAATATCATGTTTGTTTGCCGCAGTTCCTCTAGCTTTCTCCCTAGAAAATACAAATGTGTAGAGCTGGTGTCTCCATGTGGAACCAATTAGTGTTTCCAAGCATAAAATTAAATGTTCCCTGAAAAAAAAAACATTCAAAAAAATAAAGTCCGTGGATAATATCAGGAATACACAAACACAGAGGCTGTAGCAATATCTGGGATTGAATTAGCCAAAAGGAAACCGGATATTTCCGGTTCATCCAGTCATATCCGGACAAAGTGGTGTGGAATTCGTATGCAATGGACCGAGAAAATCACAGTAAAAATGGTTTTGGAGAAAAGCAAAGTCTTTTCGTTAGGCAAGTGCATAAAATGTCATCTATACAAACAGAAATAGCATGTTAGTTTGCCGCAGTTCCTCTAGCTTTCTCCCTAGAAAATACAAATGTGTAGAGCTGGTGTCTCCATGTGGAACCAATTAGTGTTTCCAAGCATAAAATTAAATTTTCCCTGAAAATAAAACGTTCAAAAAAATAAAGTCCGTGGATAATATCAGGAATACACAAACACAGAGGCTGTAGCAATATCTGGGATTGAATTAGACAAAAGGAAACCGGATATTTCCGGTTCATCCAGTCATATCGGGAAAAACTGGTGTGGAATTCGTATGCAAAGGACTGAGAAAATCACAGTAAAAATGGTTTTGAAGAAAAGCAAAGTCTTTTCGTTAGGCAAGTGCATAAAATGTTATTTATACAAACAGAAATATCATGTTAGTTTGCCGCAGTTCCTCTAGCTTTCTCCCTAGAAAATACGAATGTGTAGAGCTGGTGTCTCCATGTGGAACCAATTAGTGTTTCCAAGCATAAAATTAAATGTTCCCTGAAAAAAAAACATTCAAAAAAATAAAGTCCTTGGATAATATCAGGAATACACAAACAAAGAGGCTGTAGCAATATCTGGGATTGAATTAGCCAAAACGAAACCGGATATTTCCGGTTTCATCCAGTCATATCCGGACAAAGTGGTGTGGAATTCGTATGTAATGGACCGAGAAAATCACAGGAAAAATGGTTTTGGAGAAAAGCAAAGTCTTTTCGTTAGGCAAGTGCATAAAATGTCATCTATACAAACAGAAATATCATGTTTGTTTGCCGCAGTTGCTCTAGCTTTCTCCCTAGAAAATACTAATGTGTAGAGCTGCTGTGTCCATGTGAAAACAATTAGTGTTTCCAAGCATAAAATTAAATGTTCCCTGATAAAAAGCATTCAAAAAAATAAAGTCCGAGGATAATATCACGAATAGACAAACAAAGAGGCTGTAGCAAATTTTCGGTTTGCGTTAGCCAAAACAAAACGGGATACTTCCGGTTTCATCCAGTCATATCTGGACAAACTGGTTTGGAATTTGTATGCAATGGACCGAGAAAATCACAGTAAAAATGGTTTTGGAGAAAAGCAAAGTCTTTTCGTTAGGCAAGTGTATAAAATGTCATCTATACAAACAGAAATATCATGTTTGTTTGCCGCAGTTCCTCTAGCTTTCGCCCTAGAACAAACGAATGTGTAGAGCTGGTGTCTCCATGTGGAACCAATTAGTGTTTCCAAGCATAAAATTAAATGTTCCCTGAAAAAAAAATTCAAAAAAATAAAGTCCGTGGATAATATCACGAATACACAAACAAAGAGGCTGTAGCAATATCTGGGATTGAATCAGCCAAAACGAAACCGAATATTTCAGGTTTCATCCAGTCATATCGGGACAAAGTGGTGTGGAATTCGTATGCAATGGACCGAGAACATCACAGGAAAAATGGTTTTGGAGAAAAGCAAAGTATTTTCGTTAGGCAAGTGCATAAAATGTCATCTATAAAAACAGAAATATCATGTTTGTTTGCCGCAGTTCCTCTAGCTTTCTCCCTAGAAAATACGAATGTGTAGAGCTGGTGTCTCCATGTGGAACCAATTAGTGTTTCCAAGCATAAAATTAAATGTTCCCTGAAAAAAAAAACATTCAAAAAAATAAAGTCCGTGGATAATATCACGAATACACAAACAAAGAGGCTGTAGCAATATCTGGGATTGAATTAACCAAAACGAAACCGGATATTTCCGGTTTCATCCATGCATATCAGGACAAACAGGTGTGGAATTCGTATGCAATGGACCGAGAAAATCACAGGAAAAATGGTTTTGGAGAAAAGCAAAGTCTTTTCGTTAGGCAAGTGCATCAAATGTCATCTATACAAACAGAAATATCATGTTTGTTTGCCGCAGTTCCTATAGCTTTCTCCCTAGAACAAACGAATGTGTAGAGCTGGTGTCTCCATGTGGAACCAATTAGTGTTTCCAAGCATAAAATTAAATGTTCCCTGAAAAAAAACATTCAAAAAAATAAAGTCTGTGGATAATATCACGAATACACAAACAAAGAGGCTGTAGCAATATCTGGGATTGAATTAGACAAAAGGAAACCGGATATTTCTGGTTTCATCCAGTCATATCGGGACAACCTGGTGTAGAATTCGTATGCAATGGACCGAGAAAATCACAGTAAAAATGGTTTTGGAGAAAAGCAAAGTCTTTTCGTTAGGCAAGTGCATAAAATGTCATCTATACAAACAGAAATAGCATGTTTGTTTGCCGCAGTTCCTCTAGCTTTCTCCCTAGAAAATACGAATGTGTAGAGCTGGTGTCTCCATGTGGAACCAATTAGTGTTTCCAAGCATAAAATTAAATGTTCCCTGAAAAAAAAAACATTCAAAAAAATAAAGTCCGTGGATAATATCAGGAATACAGAAACACAGAGGCTGTAGCAATATCTGGGATTGAATTAGATAAAAGGAAACCGGATATTTCAGGTTTCATCCAGTCATATCGGGACAACCTGGTGTAGAATTCGTATGCAATGGACCGAGAAAATCACAGTAAAAATGGTTTTGGAGAAAAGCAAAGTCTTTTCGTTAGGCAAGTGCATCAAATGTCATCTATACAAACAGAAATATCATGTTTGTTTGCCGCAGTTGCTCTAGCTTTCTCCCTAGAAAATACGAATGTGTAGAGCTGCTGTGTCCATGTGGAAACAATTAGTGTTTCCAAGCATAAAATTAAATGTTCCCTGATAAAAAACATTCAAAAAAATAAAGTCCGAGGATAATATCACGAATACACAAACAAAGAGGCTGTAGCAAATTTTCGGTTTGCGTTAGCCAAAACAAAATGGGATACTTCCGGTTTCATCCAGTCATATCTGGGCAAAGTGGTGTGGAATTTGTATGCAATGGACCGAGAAAATCACAGTAAAAATGGTTTTGGAGAAAAGCAAAGTCTTTTCGTTAGGCAAGTGCATAAAATGTCATCTATACAAACAGAAATATCATGTTTGTTTGCCGCAGTTGCTCTAGCTTTCTCCCTAGAAAATACGAATGTGTAGAGCTGCTGTGTCCATGTGGAAACAATTAGTGTTTCCAAGCATAAAATTAAATGTTCCCTGATAAAAAACATTCAAAAAAATAAAGTCCGAGGATAATATCACGAATGCACAAACAAAGAGGCTGTAGCAAATTTTCGGTTTGCATTAGCCAAAACAAAACGGGATACTTCCGGTTTCATCCAGTCATATCTGGACAAACTGGTGTGGAATTTGTATGCAATGGACCGAGAAAATCACAGTAAAAATGGTTTTGGAGAAAAGCAAAGTCTTTTCGTTAGGCAAGTGCATAAAATGTCATCTATACAAACAGAAATATCATGTTTGTTTGCCGCAGTTCCTCTAGCTTTCGCCCTAGAACAAACGAATGTGTAGAGCTGGTGTCTCCATGTGGAACCAATTAGTGTTTCCAAGCATAAAATTAAATGTTCCCTGAAAAAAAATTCAAAAAAATAAAGTCCGTGGATAATATCAGGAATACACACACAAAGAGGCTGTAGCAATATCTGGGATTGAATCAGCCAAAACGAAACCGGATATTTCAGGTTTCATCCAGTCATATCGGGACAAAGTGGTGTGGAATTCGTATGCAATGGACCGAGAACATCACAGGAAAAATGGTTTTGGAGAAAAGCAAAGTATTTTCGTTAGGCAAGTGCATAAAATGTCATCTATAAAAACAGAAATATCATGTTTGTTTGCCGCAGTTCCTCTAGCTTTCTCCCTAGAAAATACGAATGTGTAGAGCTGGTGTCTCCATGTGGAACCAATTAGTGTTTCCAAGCATAAAATTTAATGTTCCCTGAAAAAAAAAAACATTCAAAAAATAAAGTCCGTGGATAATATCACGAATACACAAACACAGAGGTTGTAGCAATATCTGGGATTGAATTAACCAAAACGAAACCGGATATTTCCAGTTTCATCCATGCATATCAGGACAAACTGGTGTGGAATTCGTATGCAATGGACCGAGAACATCACAGGAAAAATGGTTTTGGAGAAAAGCAAAGTCTTTTCGTTAGGCAAGTGCATAAAATGTCATCTATACAAACAGAAATAGCATGTTTGTTTGCCGCAGTTCCTATAGCTTTCTCCCTAGAACAAACGAATGTGTAGAGCTGGTGTCTCCATGTGGAACCAATTAGTGTTTCCAAGCATAAAATGAAAAGTTCCCTGAAAAAAAAACATTCAAAAAAATAAAGTCCGTGGATAATATCACGAATACACAAACAAAGAGGCTGTAGCAATATCTGGGATTGAATTAGACAAAAGGAAACCGGATATTTCCGGTTTCATCCAGTCATATCCGGACAAAGTGGTGTGGAATTCGTATGCAATGGACCGAGAAAATCACAGTAAAAATGGTTTTGGAGAAAAGCAAAGTCTTTTCGTTAGGCAAGTGCATAAAATGTCATCTATACAAACAGAAATATCATGTTTGTTTGCCGCAGTTGCTCTAGCTTTCTCCCTAGAAAATACGAATGTGTAGAGCTGCTGTGTCCATGTGGAAACAATTAGTGTTTCCAAGCATAAAATTAAATGTTCCCTGATAAAAAACATTCAAAAAAATAAAGTCCGTGGATAATATCACGAATACACAAACAAAGAGGCTGTAGCAATATCTGGGATTGAATTAAACAAAAGGAAACCGGATATTTCCTGTTTCATCCAGTCATATCCGGACAAAGTGGTGTGGAATTCGTATGCAATGGACTGAGAAAATCACAGTAAAAATGGTTTTGGAGAAAAGCAAAGTCTTTTCGTTAGGCAAGTGCATAAAATGTCATCTATACAAACAGAAATATCATGTTTGTTTGCCGCAGTTGCTCTAGCTTTCTCCCTAGAAAATACGAATGTGTAGAGCTGCTGTGTCCATGTGGAAACAATTAGTGTTTCCAAGCATAAAATTAAATGTTCCCTGATAAAAAACATTCAAAAAAATAAAGTCCGAGGATAATATCACGAATACACAAACAAAGAGGCTGTAGCAAATTTTCGGTTTGCGTTAGCCAAAACAAAACGGGATACTTCCGGTTTCATCCAGTCATATCTGGACAAACTGGTGTGGAATTTGTATGCAATGGACCGAGAAAATCACAGTAAAAATGGTTTTGGAGAAAAGCAAAGTCTTTTCGTTAGGCAAGTGCATAAAATGTCATCTATACAAACAGAAATAGCATGTTTGTTTGCCGCAGTTCCTCTAGCTTTCGCCCTAGAACATAAAAATGTGTAGAGCTGGTGTCTCCATGTGGAATCAATTAGTGTTTCCAAGCATAAAATTAAATGTTCCCTGAAAAAAAATTCAAAAAAATAAAGTCCGTGGATAATATCAGGAATACACACACAAAGAGGCTGTAGCAATATCTGGGATTGAATCAGCCAAAACGAAACCGGATATTTCAGGTTTCATCCAGTCATATCGGGACAAAGTGGTGTGGAATTCGTATGCAATGGACCGAGAAAATCACAGGAAAAATGGTTTTGGAGAAAAGCAAAGTATTTTCGTTAGGCAAGTGCATAAAATGTCATCTATAAAAACAGAAATATCATGTTTGTTTGCCGCAGTTCCTCTAGCTTTCTCCCTAGAAAATACGAATGTGTAGAGCTGGTGTCTCCATGTGGAACCAATTAGTGTTTCCAAGCATAAAATTAAATGTTCCCTGAAAAAAAAAACATTCAAAAAAATAAAGTCCGTGGATAATATCACGAATACACAAACAAAGAGGCTGTAGCAATATCTGGGATTGAATTAACCAAAACGAAACCGGATATTTCCGGTTTCATCCATGCATATCAGGACAAACAGGTGTGGAATTCGTATGCAATGGACCGAGAAAATCACAGGAAAAATGGTTTTGGAGAAAAGCAAAGTCTTTTCGTTAGGCAAGTGCATCAAATGTCATCTATACAAACAGAAATATCATGTTTGTTTGCCGCAGTTCCTATAGCTTTCTCCCTAGAACAAACGAATGTGTAGAGCTGGTGTCTCCATGTGGAACCAATTAGTGTTTCCAAGCATAAAATTAAATGTTCCCTGAAAAAAAAACATTCAAAAAAATAAAGTCCGTGGATAATATCACGAATACACAAACAAAGAGGCTGTAGCAATATCTGGGATTGAATTAGACAAAAGGAAACCGGATATTTCCGGTTTCATCCAGTCATATCCGGACAAAGTGGTGTGGAATTCGTATGCAATGGACCGAGAAAATCACAGGAAAAATGGTTTTGGAGAAAAGCAAAGTCTTTTCGTTAGGCAAGTGCATAAAATGTCATCTATACAAAGAGAAATAGCATGTTTGTTTGCCGCAGTTCCTCTAGCTTTCTCCCTAGAAAATACGAATGTGTAGAGCTGGTGTCTCCATGTGGAACCAATTAGTGTTTCCAAGCATAAAATTAAATGTTCCCTGAAAAAAAATACATTCAAAAAAATAAAGTCCGTGGATAATATCAGGAATACACAAACACAGAGGCTGTAGCAATATCTGGGATTGAATTAGATAAAAGGAAACCGGATATTTCAGGTTTCATCCAGTCATATCGGGACAACCTGGTGTAGAATTCGTATGCAATGGACCGAGAAAATCACAGTAAAAATGGTTTTGGAGAAAAGCAAAGTCTTTTCGTTAGGCAAGTGCATCAAATGTCATCTATACAAACAGAAATATCATGTTTGTTTGCCGCAGTTGCTCTAGCTTTCTCCCTAGAAAATACGAATGTGTAGAGCTGCTGTGTCCATGTGGAAACAATTAGTGTTTCCAAGCATAAAATTAAATGTTCCCTGATAAAAAACATTCAAAAAAATAAAGTCTGAGGATAATATCACGAATACACAAACAAAGAGGCTGTAGCAAATTTTCGGTTTGCGTTAGCCAAAACAAAATGGGATACTTCCGGTTTCATCCAGTCATATCTGGGCAAAGTGGTGTGGAATTTGTATGCAATGGACCGAGAAAATCACAGTAAAAATGGTTTTGGAGAAAAGCAAAGTCTTTTCGTTAGGCAAGTGCATAAAATGTCATCTATACAAACAGAAATATCATGTTTGTTTGCCGCAGTTGCTCTAGCTTTCTCCCTAGAAAATACGAATGTGTAGAGCTGGTGTCTCCATGTGGAAACAATTAGTGTTTCCAAGCATAAAATTAAATGTTCCCTGATAAAAAACATTCAAAAAAATAAAGTCCGAGGATCATATCACGAATACACAAACAAAGAGGCTGTAGCAAATTTTCGGTTTGCGTTAGCCAAAACAAAACGGGATACTTCCGGTTTCATCCAGTCATATCTGGACAAACTGGTGTGGAATTTGTATGCAATGGACCGAGAAAATCACAGTAAAAATGGTTTTGGAGAAAAGCAAAGTCTTTTCGTTAGGCAAGTGCATCAAATGTCATCTATACAAACAGAAATATCATGTTTGTTTGCCGCAGTTCCTCTAGCTTTCGCCCTAGAACAAACGAATGTGTAGAGCTGTTGTCTCCATGTGGAACCAATTAGTGTTTCCAAGCATAAAATTAAATGTTCCCTGAAAAAAAAATTCAAAAAAATAAAGTCCGTGGATAATATCAGGAATACACACACAAAGAGGCTGTAGCAATATCTGGGATTGAATCAGCCAAAACGAAACCGGATATTTCAGGTTTCATCCAGTCATATCGGGACAAAGTGGTGTGGAATTCGTATGCAATGGACCGAGAACATCACAGGAAAAATGGTTTTGGAGAAAAGCAAAGTCTTTTCGTTAGGCAAGTGCATAAAATGTCATCTATAAAAACAGAAATATCATGTTTGTTTGCCGCAGTTCCTCTAGCTTTCTCCCTAGAAAATACGAATGTGTAGAGCTGGTGTCTCCATGTGGAACCAATTAGTGTTTCCAAGCATAAAATTAAATGTTCCCTGAAAAAAAAAAACATTCAAAAAATAAAGTCCGTGGATAATATCACGAATACACAAACACAGAGGTTGTAGCAATATCTGGGATTGAATTAACCAAAACGAAACCGGATATTTCCGGTTTCATCCATGCATATCCGGACAAACTGGTGTGGAATTCGTATGCAATGGACCGAGAAAATCACAGGAAAAATGGTTTTGGAGAAAAGCAAAGTCTTTTCGTTAGGCAAGTGCATAAAATGTCATCTATACAAACAGAAATAGCATGTTTGTTTGCCGCAGTTCCTATAGCTTTCTCCCTAGAACAAACGAATGTGTAGAGCTGGTGTCTCCATGTGGAACCAATTAGTGTTTCCAAGCATAAAATGAAAAGTTCCCTGAAAAAAAAAACATTCAAAAAAATAAAGTCCGTGGATAATATCACGAATACACAAACAAAGAGGCTGTAGCAATATCTGGGATTGAATTAGACAAAAGGAAACCGGATATTTCCGGTTTCATCCAGTCATATCCGGACAAAGTGGTGTGGAATTCGTATGCAATGGACCGAGAAAATCACAGTAAAAATGGTTTTGGAGAAAAGCAAAGTCTTTTCGTTAGGCAAGTGCATCAAATGTCATCTATACAAACAGAAATATCATGTTTGTTTGCCGCAGTTGCTCTAGCTTTCTCCCTAGAAAATACGAATGTGTAGAGCTGCTGTGTCCATGTGGAAACAATTAGTGTTTCCAAGCATAAAATTAAATGTTCCCTGATAAAAAACATTCAAAAAAATAAAGTCCGAGGATAATATCACGAATACACAAACAAAGAGGCTGTAGCAAATTTTCGGTTTGCGTTAGCCAAAACAAAACGGGATACTTCCGGTTTCATCCAGTCATATCTGGACAAAGTGGTGTGGAATTTGTATGCAATGGACCGAGAAAATCACAGTAAAAATGGTTTTGGAGAAAAGCAAAGTCTTTTCGTTAGGCAAGTGCATAAAATGTCATCTATACAAACAGAAATATCATGTTTGTTTGCCGCAGTTCCTCAAGCTTTCGCCCTAGAACAAACGAATGTGTAGAGCTGGTGTCTCCATGTGGAACCAATTAGTGTTTCCAAGCATAAAATTAAATGTTCCCTGAAAAAAAAAACATTCAAAAAAATAAAGTCCGTGGATAATATCAGGAATACACAAACACAGAGGCTGTAGCAATATTTCGGTTTGAGTTAGCCAAAACAAAACCGGATATTTCCGGTTTCATCCAGTCATATCCGGACAAAGTGGTGTGGAATTCGTATGCAATGGACCGAGAACATCACAGGAAAAATGGTTTTGGAGAAAAGCAAAGTCTTTTCGTTAGGCAAGTGCATAAAATATCATCTATACAAACAGAAATATCATGTTAGTTTGCCGCAGTTCCTCTAGCTTTCTCCCTAGAAAATACAAATGTGTAGAGCTGGTGTCTCCATGTGGAACCAATTAGTGTTTCCAAGCATAAAATTAAATGTTCCCTGAAAATAAAACGTTCAAAAAAATAAAGTCCGTGGATAATATCAGGAATACACAAACACAGAGGCTGTAGCAATATCTGGGATTGAATTAGACAAAAGGAAACCGGATATTTCCGGTTCATCCAGTCATATCGGGAAAAACTGGTGTGGAATTCGTATGCAAAGGACTGAGAAAATCACAGGAAAAATGGTTTTGGAGAAAAGCAAAGGCTTTTCGTTAGGCAAGTGCATAAAATGTTATTTATACAAACAGAAATATCATGTTAGTTTGCCGCAGTTCCTCTAGCTTTCTCCCTAGAAAATACGAATGTGTAGAGCTGGTGTCTCCATGTGGAACCAATTAGTGTTTCCAAGGATAAAATTAAATGTTCCCTGAAAAAAAAAACATTCAAAAAATAAAGTCCTTGGATAATATCAGGAATACACAAACAAAGAGGCTGTAGCAATATCTGGGATTGATATGCCAAAACGAAACCGGATATTTCCGGTTTCATCCAGTCATATCCGGACAAAGTGGTGTGGAATTCGTATGCAATGGACTGAGAAAATCACAGTAAAAATGGTTTTGGAGAAAAGCAAAGTCTTTTCGTTAGGCAAGTGCATAAAATGTCATCTATACAAACAGAAATAGCATGTTTGTTTGCCGCAGTTCCTATAGCTTTCTCCCTAGAAAATACGAATGTGTAGAGCTGGTGTCTCCATGTGGAACCAATTAGTGTTTCCAAGCATAAAATTAAATGTTCCCTGAAAAAAAATACATTCAAAAAATAAAGTCCGTGGATAATATCAGGAATACACAAACACAGAGGCTGTAGCAATATCTGGGATTGAATTAGACAAAAGGAAACCGGATATTTCAGGTTTCATCCAGTCATATCGGGACAACCTGGTGTAGAATTCGTATGCAATGGACCGAGAAAATCACAGTAAAAATGGTTTTGGAGAAAAGCAAAGTCTTTTCGTTAGGCAAGTGCATAAAATGTCATCTATAAAAACAGAAATATCATGTTTGTTTGCCGCAGTTCCTCTAGCTTTCTCCCTAGAAAATACGAATGTGTAGAGCTGGTGTCTCCATGTGGAACCAATTAGTGTTTCCAAGCATAAAATTAAATGTTCCCTGAAAAAAATACATTCAAAAAAATAAAGTCCGTGGATAATATCAGGAATACACAAACAAAGAGGCTGTGGCAATATCTGGGATTGAATTAGCCAAAACGAAACCGGATATTTCCGGTTTCATCAAGTCATATCCGGACAAAGTGGTGTGGAATTCGTATGCAATGGACCGAGAACATCACAGGAAAAATGGTTTTGGAGAAAAGCAAAGTCTTTTCGTTAGGCAAGTGCATAAAATGTCATCTATACAAACACAAATATCATGTTTGTTTGCCGCAGTTCCTCTAGCTTTCTCCCTAGAACATAAAAATGTGTAGAGCTGGTGTCTCCATGTGGAACCAATTAGTGTTTCCAAGCATAAAATTAAATGTTCCCTGAAAAAAAAAACAGTCAAAAAAATAAAGTCCGTGGATAATATCAGGAATACACAAACACAGAGGCTGTAGCAATATTTCGGTTTGAGTTAGCCAAAACAAAACCGGATATTTCCGGTTTCATCCAGTCATATCCGGACAAAGTGGTGTGGAATTCGTATGCAATGGACCGAGAAAATCACAGGAAAAATGGTTTTGGAGAAAAGCAAAGTCTTTTCGTTAGGCAAGTGCATAAAATGTCATCTATACAAACAGAAATATCATGTTAGTTTGCGGCAGTTCCTCTAGCTTTCTCCCTAGAAAATACAAATGTGTAGAGCTGGTGACTCCATGTGGAACCAATTAGTGTTTCCAAGCATAAAATTAAATGTTCCCTGAAAATAAAACGTTCAAAAAAATAAAGTCCGTGGATAATATCAGGAATACACAAACACAGAGGCTGTAGCAATATCTGGGATTGAACTAGACAAAAGGAAACCGGATATTTCCGGTTCATCCTGTCATATCGGGAAAAACTGGTGTGGAATTCGTATGCAAAGGACTGAGAAAATCACAGTAAAAATGGTTTTGAAGAAAAGCAAAGTCTTTTCGTTAGGCAAGTGCATAAAATGTTATTTATACAAACAGAAATATCATGTTAGTTTGCCGCAGTTCCTCTAGCTTTCTCCCTAGAAAATACGAATGTGTAGAGCTGGTGTCTCCATGTGGAACCAATTAGTGTTTCCAAGGATAAAATTAAATGTTCCCTGAAAAAAAAAACATTCAAAAAATAAAGTCCTTGGATAATATCAGGAATACACAAACAAAGAGGCTGTAGCAATATCTGGGATTGATATGCCAAAACGAAACCGGATATTTCCGGTTTCATCCAGTCATATCCGGACAAAGTGGTGTGGAATTCGTATGCAATGGACCGAGAAAATCACAGTAAAAATGGTTTTGGAGAAAAGCAAAGTCTTTTCGTTAGGCAAGTGCATAAAATGTCATCTATACAAACAGAAATATCATGTTTGTTTGCCGCAGTTCCTCTAGCTTTCTCCCTAGAAAATACAAATGTGTAGAGCTGGTGTCTCCATGTGGAACCAATTAGTGTTTCCAAGCATAAAATTAAATGTTCCCTGAAAAAAAAAACATTCAAAAAAATAAAGTCCGTGGATAATATCAGGAATACGCAAACACAGAGGCTGTGGCAATATTTTGGTTTGAGTTAGCCAAAACAAAACCGCATATTTCCGGTTTCATCCAGTCATATCCGGACAAAGTGTTGTGGAATTCGTATGCAATGGACCGAGAAAATCACAGTAAAAATGGTTTTGAAGAAAAGCAAAGTCTTTTTGTTAGGCAAGTGCATAAAAAGTCATCTATACAAACAGAAATATCATGTTTGTTTGCCGCAGTTCCTCTAGCTTTCTCCCTAGAATAAATGAATGTGTAGAGCTGGTGTCTCCATGTGGAACCAATTAGTGTTTCCAAGCATAAAATTAAATGTTCCCTGAAAAAAAAACAGTCAAAAAATAAAGTCCGTGGATAATATCAGGTATACACAAACACAGAGGCTGTAGCAATATTTCGGTTTGAGTTAGCCAAAACAAAACCGGATATTTCCGGTTTCATCCAGTCATATCCGGACAAAGTGTTGTGGAATTCGTATGCAATGGACCGAGAAAATCACAGTAAAAATGGTTTTGAAGAAAAGCAAAGTCTTTTCGTTAGGCAAGTGCATAAAATGTCATCTATACAAACAGAAATATCATGTTTGTTTGCCGCAGTTCCTCTAGCTTTCTCCCTAGAACAAATGAATGTGTAGAGCTGGTGTCTCCATGTGGAACCAATTAGTGTTTCCAAGCATAAAATTAAATGTTCCCTGAAAAAAAAACATTCAAAAAAATAAAGTCCGTGGATAATATCAGGAATACACAAACACAGAGGCTGTAGCAATATCTGGGATTGAATTAGACAAAATGAAACCGGATATTTCCGGTTTCATCCAGTCATATCCGGACAAAGTGGTGTGGAATTGGTATGCAATGGAGCGAGAAAATGACAGTAAAAATGGTTTTGGAGAAAAGCAAAGTCTTTTCGTTAGGCAAGTGCATAAAATGTCATCTATACAAACAGAAATATCATGTTTGTTTGCCGCAGTTCCTCTAGCTTTCTCCCTAGAACAAATGAATGTGTAGAGCTGGTGTCTCCATGTGGAACCAATTAGTGTTTCCAAGCATAAAATTAAATGTTCCCTGAAAAAAAAACATTCAAAAAAATAAAGTCCGTGGATAATATCAGGAATACACAAACACAGAGGCTGTAGCAATATTTCGGTTTGAGTTAGCCAAAACAAAACCGCATATTTCCGGTTTCATCCAGTCATATCCGGACAAAGTGGTGTGGAATTCGTATGCAATGGACCGAGAAAATCACAGTAAAAATGGTTTTGGAGAAAAGCAAAGTCTTTTCGTTAGGCAAGTGCATAAAATGTCATCTATACAAACAGAAATAGCATGTTTGTTTGCCGCAGTTCCTCTAGCTTTCGCCCTAGAACAAACGAATGTGTAGAGCTGGTGTCTCCATGTGGAACCAATTAGTGTTTCCAAGCATAAAATTAAATGTTCCCTGAAAAAAAAATTCAAAAAAATAAAGTCCGTGGATAATATCACGAATACACAAACAAAGAGGCTTTAGCAATATCTGGGATTGAATTAGCCAAAAGGAAACCGGATATTTCTGGTTTCATCCAGTCATATCCGGACAAAGTGGTGTGGAATTCGTTTGCAATGGACGGAGAAAATCACAGTAAAAATGGTTTTGGAGAAAAGCAAAGTCTTTTCGTTAGGCAAGTGCATAAAATGTCATCTATACAAACAGAAATATCATGTTTGTTTGCCGCAGTTCCTCTAGCTTTCTCCCTAGAAAATACGAAAGTGTAGAGCTGGTGTCTCCATGTGGAACCAATTAGTGTTTCCAAGCATAAAATTAAATGTTCCCCGAAAAAAAAAACATTCAAAAAATAAAGTCCGTGGATAATATCAGGAATACACAAACACAGAGGCTGTAGCAATATCTGGGATTGAATTAGACAAAATGAAACCGGATATTTCCGGTTTCATCCAGTCATATCCGGACAAAGTGGTGTGGAATTCGTATGCAATGGACCGAGAAAATCACAGGAAAAATGGTTTTGGAGAAAAGCAAAGTCTTTTCGTTAGGCAAGTGCATCAAATGTCATCTCTACAAACAGAAATATCATGTTTGTTTGCCGCAGTTCCTCTAGCTTTCTCCCTAGAAAATACGAATGTGTAGAGCTGGTGTCTCCATGTGGAACCAATTAGTGTTTCCAAGCATAAAATTAAATGTTCCCTGAAAAAAAAAAACATTCAAAAAAATAAAGTCCGTGGATAATATCAGGAATACACAAACACAGAGGCTGTGGCAATATTTCGGTTTGAGTTAGCCAAAACAAAATCGCATATTTCCGGTTTCATCCAGTCATATCCGGACAAAGTGTTGTGTAATTCGTATGCAATGGACCGAGAAAATCACAGTAAAAATGGTTGTGAAGAAAAGCAAAGTCTTTTCGTTAGGCAAGTGCATAAAATTTCATCTATACAAACAGAAATATCATGTTTGTTTGCCGCAGTTCCTCTAGCTTTCTCCCTAGAATAAACGAATGTGTAGAGCTGGTGTCTCCATGTGGAAACAATTAGTGTTTCCAAGCATAAAATTAAATGTTCCCTGAAAAAAAAAACAGTCAAAAAATAAAGTCCGTGGATAATATCAGGAATACACAAACACAGGGGCTGTAGCAATATTTCGGTTTGAGTTAGTCAAAACAAAACCGCATATTTCCGGTTTCATCCAGTCATATCCGGACAAAGTGGTGTGGAATTGGTATGCAATGGAGCGAGAAAATCACAGTAAAAATGGTTTTGGAGAAAAGTTAAGTCTTTTCGTTAAGCAAGTGCATAAAATGTCATCTATACAAACACAAATATCATGTTTGTTTGCCGCAGTTCCTCTAGCTTTCTCCCTAGAACAAACGAATGTGTAGAGCTGGTGTCTCCATGTGGAACCAATTAGTGTTTCCAAGCATAAAATTAAATGCTCCCTGAGAAAAAAAAAACATTCAAAAAAATAAAGTCCGTGGATAATATCAGGAATACACAAACACAGAGGCTGTAGCAATACTTCGGTTTGAGTTAGCCAAAACAAAACCGCATATTTCCGGTTTCATCCAGTCATATCCGGACAAAGTGGTGTGGAATTCGTATGCAATGGACCGAGAAAATCACAGGAAAAATGGTTTTGGAGAAAAGCAAAGTCTTTTCGTTAGGCAAGTGCATAAAATGTCATCTATACAAACAGAAATAGCATGTTTGTTTGCCGCAGTTCCTCTAGCTTTCTCCCTAGAAAATACGAAAGTGTAGAGCTGGTGTCTCCATGTGGAACCAATTAGTGTTTCCAAGCATAAAATTAAATGTTCCCCGAAAAAAAAAACATTCAAAAAATAAAGTCCGTGGATAATATCAGGAATACACAAACACAGAGGCTGTAGCAATATCTGGGATTGAATTAGACAAAATGAAACCGGATATTTCCGGTTTCATCCAGTCATATCCGGACAAAGTGGTGTGGAATTCGTATGCAATGGACCGAGAAAATCACAGGAAAAATGGTTTTGGAGAAAAGCAAAGTCTTTTCGTTAGGCAAGTGCATCAAATGTCATCTCTACAAACAGAAATATCATGTTTGTTTGCCGCAGTTCCTCTAGCTTTCTCCCTAGAAAATACGAATGTGTAGAGCTGGTGTCTCCATGTGGAACCAATTAGTGTTTCCAAGCATAAAATTAAATGTTCCCTGAAAAAAAAAACATTCAAAAAAATAAAGTCCGTGGATAATATCAGGAATACACAAACACAGAGGCTGTGGCAATATTTCGGTTTGAGTTAGCCAAAACAAAATCGCATATTTCCGGTTTCATCCAGTCATATCCGGACAAAGTGTTGTGTAATTCGTATGCAATGGACCGAGAAAATCACAGTAAAAATGGTTGTGAAGAAAAGCAAAGTCTTTTCGTTAGGCAAGTGCATAAAATTTCATCTATACAAACAGAAATATCATGTTTGTTTGCCGCAGTTCCTCTAGCTTTCTCCCTAGAATAAACGAATGTGTAGAGCTGGTGTCTCCATGTGGAAACAATTAGTGTTTCCAAGCATAAAATTAAATGTTCCCTGAAAAAAAAAACAGTCAAAAAATAAAGTCCGTGGATAATATCAGGAATACACAAACACAGGGGCTGTAGCAATATTTCGGTTTGAGTTAGTCAAAACAAAACCGCATATTTCCGGTTTCATCCAGTCATATCCGGACAAAGTGGTGTGGAATTGGTATGCAATGGAGCGAGAAAATCACAGTAAAAATGGTTTTGGAGAAAAGTTAAGTCTTTTCGTTAAGCAAGTGCATAAAATGTCATCTATACAAACACAAATATCATGTTTGTTTGCCGCAGTTCCTCTAGCTTTCTCCCTAGAACAAACGAATGTGTAGAGCTGGTGTCCCCATGTGGAACCAATTAGTGTTTCCAAGCATAAAATTAAATGCTCCCTGAGAAAAAAAAAAACATTCAAAAAAATAAAGTCCGTGGATAATATCAGGAATACACAAACACAGAGGCTGTAGCAATACTTCGGTTTGAGTTAGCCAAAACAAAACCGCATATTTCCGGTTTCATCCAGTCATATCCGGACAAAGTGGTGTGGAATTCGTATGCAATGGACCGAGAAAATCACAGGAAAAATGGTTTTGGAGAAAAGCAAAGTCTTTTCGTTAGGCAAGTGCATAAAATGTCATCTATACAAACAGAAATAGCATGTTTGTTTGCCGCAGTTCCTCTAGCTTTCTACCTAGAACAAACGAATATGTAGAGCTGGTGTCTCCATGTGGAACCAATTAGTGTTTCCAAGCATAAAATTAAATGTTCCCTGAAAAAAAAACATTCAAAAAAATAAAGTCCGTGGATAATATCACGAATACACAAACACAGAGGCTGTAGCAATATTTCGGTTTGAGTTAGCCAAACCAAAACCGCATATTTCCGGTTTCATCCAGTCATATCCGGACAAAGTGGTGTGGAATTGGTATGCAATGGACCGAGAAAATCACAGGAAAAATGGTTTTGGAGAAAAGCAAAGTCTTTTCGTTAGGCAAGTGCATAAAATGTCATCTATACAAACAGAAATATCATATTTGTTTGCCGCAGTTCCTCTAGCTTTCTCCCTAGAACAAACGAATGTGTAGAGCTGGTGTCTCCATGTGGAACCAATTAGTGTTTCCAAGCATAAAATTAAATGATCCCTGAAAAAAAAATTCAAAAAAATAAAGTCCGTGGATAATATCACGAATACACAAACAAAGAGGCTTTAGCAATATCTGTGATTGAATTAGCCAAAAGGATACCGGATATTTCCGGTTTCATCCAGTCATATCCGGACAAGGTGGTGTGGAATTCGTATGCAATGGACCGAGAAAATCACAGTAAAAATGGTTTTGGAGAAAAGCAAAGTCTTTTCGTTAGGCAAGTGCATAAAATGTCATCTATACAAACAGAAATATCATGTTTGTTTGCCGCAGTTCCTCTAGCTTTCTCCCTCGAAAATACGAAAGTGTAGAGCTGGTGTCTCCATGTGGAACCAATTAGTGTTTCCAAGCATAAAATTAAATGTTCCCTGAAAAAAAAACATTCAAAAAAATAAAGTCCGTGGATAATATCACGAATACACAAACACAGAGGCTGTAGCAATATCTGGGATGGAATTAGACAAAAGGAAACCGGATATTTCCGGTTTCATCCAGTCATATCCGGACAAAGTGGTGTGGAATTCGTATGCAATGGACCGAGAAAATCACAGGAAAAATGGTTTTGGAGAAAAGCAAAGTCTTTTCGTTAGGCAAGTGCATAAAATGTCATCTATACAAACAGAAATATCATGTTTGTTTGCCGCAGTTCCTCTAGCTTTCTCCCTAGAACAAATGAATGTGTAGAGCTGGTGTCTCCATGTGGAACCAATTAGTGTTTCCAAGCATAAAATTAAATGTTCCCTGAAAAAAAAACATTCAAAAAAATAAAGTCCGTGGATAATATCAGGAATACACAAACACAGAGGCTGTGGCAATATTTTGGTTTGAGTTAGCCAAAACAAAACCGCATATTTCCGGTTTCATCCAGTCATATCCGGACAAAGTGTTGTGGAATTCGTATGCAATGGACCGAGAAAATCACAGTAAAAATGGTTTTGAAGAAAAGCAAAGTCTTTTCGTTAGGCAAGTGCATAAAATGTCATCTATACAAACAGAAATATCATGTTTGTTTGCCGCAGTTCCTCTAGCTTTCTCCCTAGAATAAATGAATGTGTAGAGCTGGTGTCTCCATGTGGAACCAATTAGTGTTTCCAAGCATAAAATTAAATGTTCCCTGAAAAAAAAACAGTCAAAAAATAAAGTCCGTGGATAATATCAGGAATACACAAACACAGAGGCTGTAGCAATATTTTGGTTTGAGTTAGCCAAAACAAAACCGCATATTTCCGGTTTCATCCAGTCATATCCGGACAAAGTGTTGTGGAATTCATATGCAATGGACCGAGAAAATCACAGTAAAAATGGTTTTGAAGAAAAGCAAAGTCTTTTCGTTAGGCAAGTGCATAAAATGTCATCTATACAAACAGAAATATCATGTTTGTTTGCCGCAGTTCCTCTAGCTTTCTCCCTAGAACAAATGAATGTGTAGAGCTGGTGTCTCCATGTGGAACCAATTAGTGTTTCCAAGCATAAAATTAAATGTTCCCTGAAAAAAAAACAGTCAAAAAATAAAGTCCGTGGATAATATCAGGAATACACAAACACAGAGGCTGTAGCAATATTTCGGTTTGAGTTAGCCAAAACAAAACCGCATATTTCCGGTTTCATCCAGTCATATCCGGACAAAGTGTTGTGGAATTCGTATGCAATGGACCGAGAAAATCACAGTAAAAATGGTTTTGAAGAAAAGCAAAGTCTTTTCGTTAGGCAAGTGCATAAAATGTCATCTATACAAACAGAAATATCATGTTTGTTTGCCGCAGTTCCTCTAGCTTTCTCCCTAGAATAAATGAATGTGTAGAGCTGGTGTCTCCATGTGGAACCAATTAGTGTTTCCAAGCATAAAATTAAATGTTCCCTGAAAAAAAAACATTCAAAAAAATAAAGTCCGTGGATAATATCAGGAATACACAAACACAGAGGCTGTAGCAATATTTCGGTTTGAGTTAGCCAAACCAAAACCGCATATTTCCGGTTTCATCCAGTCATATCCGGACAAAGTGGTGTGGAATTGGTATGCAATGGACCGAGAAAATCACAGGAAAAATGGTTTTGGAGAAAAGCAAAGTCTTTTCGTTAGGCAAGTGCATAAAATGTCATCTATACAAACAGAAATATCATATTTGTTTGCCGCAGTTCCTCTAGCTTTCTCCCTAGAACAAACGAATGTGTAGAGCTGGTGTCTCCATGTGGAACCAATTAGTGTTTCCAAGCATAAAATTAAATGATCCCTGAAAAAAAAATTCAAAAAAATAAAGTCCGTGGATAATATCACGAATACACAAACAAAGAGGCTTTAGCAATATCTGTGATTGAATTAGCCAAAAGGATACCGGATATTTCCGGTTTCATCCAGTCATATCCGGACAAGGTGGTGTGGAATTCGTATGCAATGGACCGAGAAAATCACAGTAAAAATGGTTTTGGAGAAAAGCAAAGTCTTTTCGTTAGGCAAGTGCATAAAATGTCATCTATACAAACAGAAATATCATGTTTGTTTGCCGCAGTTCCTCTAGCTTTCTCCCTCGAAAATACGAAAGTGTAGAGCTGGTGTCTCCATGTGGAACCAATTAGTGTTTCCAAGCATAAAATTAAATGTTCCCTGAAAAAAAAACATTCAAAAAAATAAAGTCCGTGGATAATATCAGGAATACACAAACACAGAGGCTGTAGCAATATCTGGGATGGAATTAGACAAAAGGAAACCGGATATTTCCGGTTTCATCCAGTCATATCCGGACAAAGTGGTGTGGAATTCGTATGCAATGGACCGAGAAAATCACAGGAAAAATGGTTTTGGAGAAAAGCAAAGTCTTTTCGTTAGGCAAGTGCATAAAATGTCATCTATACAAACAGAAATATCATGTTTGTTTGCCGCAGTTCCTCTAGCTTTCTCCCTAGAACAAATGAATGTGTAGAGCTGGTGTCTCCATGTGGAACCAATTAGTGTTTCCAAGCATAAAATTAAATGTTCCCTGAAAAAAAAACATTCAAAAAAATAAAGTCCGTGGATAATATCAGGAATACACAAACACAGAGGCTGTGGCAATATTTTGGTTTGAGTTAGCCAAAACAAAACCGCATATTTCCGGTTTCATCCAGTCATATCCGGACAAAGTGTTGTGGAATTCGTATGCAATGGACCGAGAAAATCACAGTAAAAATGGTTTTGAAGAAAAGCAAAGTCTTTTCGTTAGGCAAGTGCATAAAATGTCATCTATACAAACAGAAATATCATGTTTGTTTGCCGCAGTTCCTCTAGCTTTCTCCCTAGAATAAATGAATGTGTAGAGCTGGTGTCTCCATGTGGAACCAATTAGTGTTTCCAAGCATAAAATTAAATGTTCCCTGAAAAAAAAACAGTCAAAAAATAAAGTCCGTGGATAATATCAGGAATACACAAACACAGAGGCTGTAGCAATATTTCGGTTTGAGTTAGCCAAAACAAAACCGCATATTTCCGGTTTCATCCAGTCATATCCGGACAAAGTGTTGTGGAATTCGTATGCAATGGACCGAGAAAATCACAGTAAAAATGGTTTTGAAGAAAAGCAAAGTCTTTTCGTTAGGCAAGTGCATAAAATGTCATCTATACAAACAGAAATATCATGTTTGTTTGCCGCAGTTCCTCTAGCTTTCTCCCTAGAATAAATGAATGTGTAGAGCTGGTGTCTCCATGTGGAACCAATTAGTGTTTCCAAGCATAAAATTAAATGTTCCCTGAAAAAAAAACATTCAAAAAAATAAAGTCCGTGGATAATATCACGAATACACAAACACAGAGGCTGTAGCAATATTTCGGTTTGAGTTAGCCAAACCAAAACCGCATATTTCCGGTTTCATCCAGTCATATCCGGACAAAGTGGTGTGGAATTGGTATGCAATGGACCGAGAAAATCACAGGAAAAATGGTTTTGGAGAAAAGCAAAGTCTTTTCGTTAGGCAAGTGCATAAAATGTCATCTATACAAACAGAAATATCATATTTGTTTGCCGCAGTTCCTCTAGCTTTCTCCCTAGAACAAACGAATGTGTAGAGCTGGTGTCTCCATGTGGAACCAATTAGTGTTTCCAAGCATAAAATTAAATGATCCCTGAAAAAAAAATTCAAAAAAATAAAGTCCGTGGATAATATCACGAATACACAAACAAAGAGGCTTTAGCAATATCTGTGATTGAATTAGCCAAAAGGATACCGGATATTTCCGGTTTCATCCAGTCATATCCGGACAAGGTGGTGTGGAATTCGTATGCAATGGACCGAGAAAATCACAGTAAAAATGGTTTTGGAGAAAAGCAAAGTCTTTTCGTTAGGCAAGTGCATAAAATGTCATCTATACAAACAGAAATATCATGTTTGTTTGCCGCAGTTCCTCTAGCTTTCTCCCTCGAAAATACGAAAGTGTAGAGCTGGTGTCTCCATGTGGAACCAATTAGTGTTTCCAAGCATAAAATTAAATGTTCCCTGAAAAAAAAACATTCAAAAAAATAAAGTCCGTGGATAATATCACGAATACACAAACACAGAGGCTGTAGCAATATCTGGGATGGAATTAGACAAAAGGAAACCGGATATTTCCGGTTTCATCCAGTCATATCCGGACAAAGTGGTGTGGAATTCGTATGCAATGGACCGAGAAAATCACAGGAAAAATGGTTTTGGAGAAAAGCAAAGTCTTTTCGTTAGGCAAGTGCATAAAATGTCATCTATACAAACAGAAATATCATGTTTGTTTGCCGCAGTTCCTCTAGCTTTCTCCCTAGAACAAATGAATGTGTAGAGCTGGTGTCTCCATGTGGAACCAATTAGTGTTTCCAAGCATAAAATTAAATGTTCCCTGAAAAAAAAAACATTCAAAAAAATAAAGTCCGTGGATAATATCAGGAATACACAAACACAGAGGCTGTGGCAATATTTTGGTTTGAGTTAGCCAAAACAAAACCGCATATTTCCGGTTTCATCCAGTCATATCCGGACAAAGTGTTGTGGAATTCGTATGCAATGGACCGAGAAAATCACAGTAAAAATGGTTTTGAAGAAAAGCAAAGTCTTTTCGTTAGGCAAGTGCATAAAATGTCATCTATACAAACAG
The DNA here is from genome assembly GCA_036325905.1 of Lepus oiostolus. Classification (NCBI taxonomy): domain Eukaryota; kingdom Metazoa; phylum Chordata; class Mammalia; order Lagomorpha; family Leporidae; genus Lepus; species Lepus oiostolus. The sequence continues at coordinate 46,829,794 of CM070795.1, forward strand.
AAATATCATGTTTGTTTGCCGCAGTTCCTCTAGCTTTCTCCCTAGAATAAATGAATGTGTAGAGCTGGTGTCTCCATGTGGAACCAATTAGTGTTTCCAAGCATAAAATTAAATGTTCCCTGAAAAAAAAAACAGTCAAAAAATAAAGTCCGTGGATAATATCAGGAATACACAAACACAGAGGCTGTAGCAATATTTCGGTTTGAGTTAGCCAAAACAAAACCGCATATTTCCGGTTTCATCCAGTCATATCCGGACAAAGTGTTGTGGAATTCGTATGCAATGGACCGAGAAAATCACAGTAAAAATGGTTTTGAAGAAAAGCAAAGTCTTTTCGTTAGGCAAGTGCATAAAATGTCATCTATACAAACAGAAATATCATGTTTGTTTGCCGCAGTTCCTCTAGCTTTCTCCCTAGAATAAATGAATGTGTAGAGCTGGTGTCTCCATGTGGAACCAATTAGTGTTTCCAAGCATAAAATTAAATGTTCCCTGAAAAAAAAACATTCAAAAAAATAAAGTCCGTGGATAATATCAGGAATACACAAACACAGAGGCTGTAGCAATATTTCGGTTTGAGTTAGCCAAACCAAAACCGCATATTTCCGGTTTCATCCAGTCATATCCGGACAAAGTGGTGTGGAATTGGTATGCAATGGACCGAGAAAATCACAGGAAAAATGGTTTTGGAGAAAAGCAAAGTCTTTTCGTTAGGCAAGTGCATAAAATGTCATCTATACAAACAGAAATATCATGTTTTTTGCCGCAGTTCCTCTAGCTTTCTCCCTAGAATAAACGAATGTGTAGAGCTGGTGTCTCCATGTGGAACCAATTAGTGTTTCCAAGCATAAAATTAAATGTTCCCTGAAAAAAAAACATTCAAAAAAATAAAGTCCGTGGATAATATCAGGAATACACAAACACAGAGGCTGTAGCAATATTTCGGTTTGAGTTAGTCAAAAAAAAACCGCATATTTCCGGTTTCATCCAGTCATATCCGGACAAAGTGGTGTGGAATTGGTATGCAATGGAGCGAGAAAATCACAGTAAAAATGGTTTTGGAGAAAAGCAAAGTCTTTTCGTTAAGCAAGTGCATAAAATGTCATCTATACAAACACAAATATCATGTTTGTTTGCCGCAGTTCCTCTAGCTTTCTCCCTAGAACAAACGAATGTGTAGAGCTGGTGTCCCCATGTGGAACCAATTAGTGTTTCCAAGCATAAAATTAAATGTTCCCTGAAAAAAAAACAGTCAAAAAATAAAGTCCGTGGATAATATCAGGAATACACAAACACAGAGGCTGTAGCAATATTTCGGTTTGAGTTAGCCAAAAGGAAACCGGATATTTCCGGTTTCATCCAGTCATATCCGGACAAAGTGGTGTGGAATTGGTATGCAATGGAGCGAGAAAATCACAGTAAAAATGGTTTTGGAGAAAAGCAAAGTCTTTTCGTTAGGCAAGTGCATAAAATGTCATCTATACAAACAGAAATATCATGTTTGTTTGCCGCAGTTCCTCTAGCTTTCTCCCTAGAACAAACGAATGTGTAGAGCTGGTGTCTCCATGTGGAACCAATTAGTGTTTCCAAGCATAAAATTAAATGCTCCCTGAGAAAAAAAAACATTAAAAAAAATAAAGTCCGTGGATAATATCAGGAATACACAAACACAGAGGCTGTAGCAATATTTCGGTTTGAGTTAGCCAAAACAAAACCGCATATTTCCGGTTTCATCCAGTCATATCCGGACAAACTGGTGTGGAATTCGTATGCAATGGACCGAGAAAATCACAGTAAAAATGGTTTTGGAGAAAAGCAAAGTCTTTTCGTTAGGCAAGTGCATAAAATGTCATCTATACAAACAGAAATAGCATGTTTGTTTGCCGCAGTTCCTCTAGCTTTCGCCCTAGAACAAACGAATGTGTAGAGCTGGTGTCTCCATGTGGAACCAATTAGTGTTTCCAAGCATAAAATTAAATGTTCCCTGAAAAAAAAATTCAAAAAAATAAAGTCCGTGGATAATATCACGAATACACAAACAAAGAGGCTTTAGCAATATCTGGGATTGAATTAGCCAAAAGGAAACCGGATATTTCCGGTTTCATCCAGTCATATCCGGACAAGGTGGTGTGGAATTCGTATGCAATGGACGGAGAAAATCACAGTAAAAATGGTTTTGGAGAAAAGCAAAGTCTTTTCGTTAGGCAAGTGCATAAAATGTCATCTATACAAACAGAAATATCATGTTTGTTTGCCGCAGTTCCTCTAGCTTTCGCCCTAGAAAATACGAAAGTGTAGAGCTGGTGTCTCCATGTGGAACCAATTAGTGTTTCCAAGCATAAAATTAAATGTTCCCCGAAAAAAAAAACATTCAAAAAATAAAGTCCGTGGATAATATCAGGAATACACAAACACAGAGGCTGTAGCAATATCTGGGATTGAATTAGACAAAATGAAACCGGATATTTCAGGTTTCATCCAGTCATATCCGGACAAAGTGGTGTGGAATTCGTATGCAATGGACCGAGAAAATCACAGGAAAAATGGTTTTGGAGAAAAGCAAAGTCTTTTCGTTAGGCAAGTGCATCAAATGTCATCTCTACAAACAGAAATATCATGTTTGTTTGCCGCAGTTGCTCTAGCTTTCTCCCTAGAAAATACGAATGTGTAGAGCTGGTGTCTCCATGTGGAACCAATTAGTGTTTCCAAGCATAAAATTAAATGTTCCCTGAAAAAAAAAAACATTCAAAAAAATAAAGTCCGTGGATAATATCAGGAATACACAAACACAGAGGCTGTGGCAATATTTCGGTTTGAGTTAGCCAAAACAAAACCGCATATTTCCGGTTTCATCCAGTCATATCCGGACAAAGTGTTGTGTAATTCGTATGCAATGGACCGAGAAAATCACAGTAAAAATGGTTTTGAAGAAAAGCAAAGTCTTTTCGTTAGGCAAGTGCATAAAATTTCATCTATACAAACAGAAATATCATGTTTGTTTGCCGCAGTTCCTCTAGCTTTCTCCCTAGAATAAACGAATGTGTAGAGCTGGTGTCTCCATGTGGAACCAATTAGTGTTTCCAAGCATAAAATTAAATGTTCCCTGAAAAAAAAAAACAGTCAAAAAATAAAGTCCGTGGATAATATCAGGAATACACAAACACAGAGGCTGTAGCAATATTTCGGTTTGAGTTAGTCAAAACAAAACCGCATATTTCCGGTGTCATCCAGTCATATCCGGACAAAGTGGTGTGGAATTGGTATGCAATGGAGCGAGAAAATCACAGTAAAAATGGTTTTGGAGAAAAGCAAAGTCTTTTCGTTAGGCAAGTGCATAAAATATCATCTATACAAACACAAATATCATGTTTGTTTGCCGCAGTTCCTCTAGCTTTCTCCCTAGAAAATACGAAAGTGTAGAGGTGGTGTCTCCATGTGGAACCAATTAGTGTTTCCAAGCATAAAAATAAATGTTCCCTGAAAAAAAAACATTCAAAAAAATAAAGTCCGTGGATAATATCAGGAATACACAAACACAGAGGCTGTAGCAATATTTCGGTTTGAGTTAGCCAAAACAAAACCGCATATTTCCGGTTTCATCCAGTCATATCCGGACAAAGTGGTGTGGAATTCGTATGCAATGGACCGAGAAAATCACAGTAAAAATGGTTTTGGAGAAAAGCAAAGTCTTTTCGTTAGGCAAGTGCATAAAATGTCATCTATACAAACAGAAATAGCATGTTTGTTTGCCGCAGTTCCTCTAGCTTTCGCCCTAGAACAAACGAATGTGTAGAGCTGGTGTCTCCATGTGGAACCAATTAGTGTTTCCAAGCATAAAATTAAATGTTCCCTGAAAAAAAAATTCAAAAAAATAAAGTCCGTGGATAATATCACGAATACACAAACAAAGAGGCTTTAGCAATATCTGGGATTGAATTAGCCAAAAGGAAACCGGATATTTCCGGTTTCATCCAGTCATATCCGGACAAAGTGGTGTGGAATTCGTATGCAATGGACCGAGAAAATCACAGTAAAAATGGTTTTGGAGAAAAGCAAAGTCTTTTCGTTAGGCAAGTGCATAAAATGTCATCTATACAAACAGAAATATCATGTTTGTTTGCCGCAGTTCCTCTAGCTTTCTCCCTAGAAAATACGAAAGTGTAGAGCTGGTGTCTCCATGTGGAACCAATTAGTGTTTCCAAGCATAAAATTAAATGTTCCCCGAAAAAAAAAAACATTCAAAAAATAAAGTCCGTGGATAATATCAGGAATACACAAACACAGAGGCTGTAGCAATATCTGGGATTGAATTAGACAAAATGAAACCGGATATTTCAGGTTTCATCCAGTCATATCCGGACAAAGTGGTGTGGAATTCGTATGCAATGGACCGAGAAAATCACAGGAAAAATGGTTTTGGAGAAAAGCAAAGTCTTTTCGTTAGGCAAGTGCATCAAATGTCATCTCTACAAACAGAAATATCATGTTTGTTTGCCGCAGTTGCTCTAGCTTTCTCCCTAGAAAATACGAATGTGTAGAGCTGGTGTCTCCATGTGGAACCAATTAGTGTTTCCAAGCATAAAATTAAATGTTCCCTGAAAAAAAAAAACATTCAAAAAAATAAAGTCCGTGGATAATATCAGGAATACACAAACACAGAGGCTGTGGCAATATTTCGGTTTGAGTTAGCCAAAACAAAACCGCATATTTCCGGTTTCATCCAGTCATATCCGGACAAAGTGGTGTGGAATTCGTATGCAATGGACCGAGAAAATCACAGTAAAAATGGTTTTGAAGAAAAGCAAAGTCTTTTCGTTAGGCAAGTGCATAAAATTTCATCTATACAAACAGAAATATCATGTTTGTTTGCCGCAGTTCCTCTAGCTTTCTCCCTAGAATAAACGAATGTGTAGAGCTGGTGTCTCCATGTGGAACCAATTAGTGTTTCCAAGCATAAAATTAAATGTTCCCTGAAAAAAAAAACAGTCAAAAAATAAAGTCCGTGGATAATATCAGGAATACACAAACACAGAGGCTGTAGCAATATTTCGGTTTGAGTTAGTCAAAACAAAACCGCATATTTCCGGTTTCATCCAGTCATATCCGGACAAAGTGGTGTGGAATTGGTATGCAATGGAGCGAGAAAATCACAGTAAAAATGGTTTTGGAGAAAAGCAAAGTCTTTTCGTTAAGCAAGTGCATAAAATGTCATCTATACAAACACAAATATCATGTTTGTTTGCCGCAGTTCCTCTAGCTTTCTCCCTAGAACAAACGAATGTGTAGAGCTGGTGTCCCCATGTGGAACCAATTAGTGTTTCCAAGCATAAAATTAAATGTTCCCTGAAAAAAAAACAGTCAAAAAATAAAGTCCGTGGATAATATCAGGAATACACAAACACAGAGGCTGTAGCAATATTTCGGTTTGAGTTAGCCAAAGGGAAACCGGATATTTCCGGTTTCATCCAGTCATATCCGGACAAAGTGGTGTGGAATTCGTATGCAATGGACCGAGAAAATCACAGGAAAAATGGTTTTGGAGAAAAGCAAAGTCTTTTCGTTAGGCAAGTGCATAAAATGTCATCTATACAAACAGAAATATCATGTTTGTTTGCCGCAGTTCCTCTAGCTTTCTCCCTAGAACAAACGAATGTGTAGAGCTGGTGTCTCCATGTGGAACCAATTAGTGTTTCCAAGCATAAAATTAAATGCTCCCTGAGAAAAAAAAACATTCAAAAAAATAAAGTCCGTGGATAATATCAGGAATACACAAACACAGAGGCTGTAGCAATATTTCGGTTTGAGTTAGCCAAAAGGAAACCGGATATTTCCGGTTTCATCCAGTCATATCCGGACAAAGTGGTGTGGAATTGGTATCAATGGAGCGAGAAAATCACAGTAAAAATGGTTTTGGAGAAAAGCAAAGTCTTTTCGTTAGGCAAGTGCATAAAATGTCATCTATACAAACAGAAATAGCATGTTTGTTTGCCGCAGTTCCTCTAGCTTTCTCCCTAGAACAAACGAATGTGTAGAGCTGGTGTCTCCATGTGGAACCAATTAGTGTTTCCAAGCATAAAATTAAATGTTCCCTGAAAAAAAAACATTCAAAAAAATAAAGTCCGTGGATAATATCACGAATACACAAACACAGAGGCTGTAGCAATATTTCGGTTTGAGTTAGCCAAACCAAAACCGCATATTTCCGGTTTCATCCAGTCATATCCGGACAAAGTGGTGTGGAATTGGTATGCAATGGACCGAGAAAATCACAGGAAAAATGGTTTTGGAGAAAAGCAAAGTCTTTTGTTAGGCAAGTGCATAAAATGTCATCTATACAAACAGAAATATCATGTTTGTTTGCCGCAGTTCCTCTAGCTTTCTCCCTAGAACAAACGAATGTGTAGAGCTGGTGTCTCCATGTGGAACCAATTAGTGTTTCCAAGCATAAAATTAAATGTTCCCTGAAAATAAAACGTTCAAAAAAATAAAGTCCGTGGATAATATCACGAATACACAAACAAAGAGGCTTTAGCAATATCTGTGATTGAATTAGCCAAAAGGATACCGGATATTTCCGGTTTCATCCAGTCATATCCGGACAAGGTGGTGTGGAATTCGTATGCAATGGACCGAGAAAATCACAGTAAAAATGGTTTTGGAGAAAAGCAAAGTCTTTTCGTTAGGCAAGTGCATAAAATGTCATCTATACAAACAGAAATATCATGTTTGTTTGCTGCAGTTCCTCTAGCTTTCTCCCTAGAAAATACGAAAGTGTAGAGCTGGTGTCTCCATGTGGAACCAATTAGTGTTTCCAAGCATAAAATTAAAAGTTCCCTGAAAAAAAAACATTCAAAAAAATAAAGTCCGTGGATAATATCAGGAATACACAAACACAGAGGCTGTAGCAATATCTGGGATTGAATTAGACAAAAGGAAACCGGATATTTCCGGTTTCATCCAGTCATATACGGACAAAGTGGTGTGGAATTCGTATGCAATGGACCGAGAAAATCACAGGAAAAATGGTTTTGGAGAAAAGCAAAGTCTTTTCGTTAGGCAAGTGCATAAAATGTCATCTATACAAACAGAAATATCATGTTTGTTTGCCGCAGTTCCTCTAGCTTTCTCCCTAGAACAAATGAATGTGTAGAGCTGGTGTCTCCATGTGGAACCAATTAGTGTTTCCAAGCATAAAATTAAATGTTCCCTGAAAAAAAAACATTCAAAAAAATAAAGTCCGTGGATAATATCAGGAATACACAAACACAGAGGCTGTGGCAATATTTTGGTTTGAGTTAGCCAAAACAAAACTGCATATTTCCGGTTTCATCCAGTCATATCCGGACAAAGTGTTGTGGAATTCGTATGCAATGGACCGAGAAAATCACAGTAAAAATGGTTTTGAAGAAAAGCAAAGTCTTTTCGTTAGGCAAGTGCATAAAATGTCATCTATACAAACAGAAATATCATGTTTGTTTGCCGCAGTTCCTCTAGCTTTCTCCCTAGAATAAATGAATGTGTAGAGCTGGTGTCTCCATGTGGAACCAATTAGTGTTTCCAAGCATAAAATTAAATGTTCCCTGAAAAAAAAACAGTCAAAAAATAAAGTCCGTGGATAATATCAGGAATACACAAACACAGAGGCTGTAGCAATATTTCGGTTTGAGTTAGCCAAAACAAAACCGCATATTTCCGGTTTCATCCAGTCATATCCGGACAAAGTGTTGTGGAATTCGTATGCAATGGACCGAGAAAATCACAGTAAAAATGGTTTTGAAGAAAAGCAAAGTCTTTTCGTTAGGCAAGTGCATAAAATGTCATCTATACAAACAGAAATATCATGTTTGTTTGCCGCAGTTCCTCTAGCTTTCTCCCTAGAATAAATGAATGTGTAGAGCTGGTGTCTCCATGTGGAACCAATTAGTGTTTCCAAGCATAAAATTAAATGTTCCCTGAAAAAAAAAACAGTCAAAAAATAAAGTCCGTGGATAATATCAGGAATACACAAACACAGAGGCTGTAGCAATATTTCGGTTTGAGTTAGCCAAAACAAAACCGGATATTTCCGGTTTCATCCAGTCATATCCGGACAAAGTTGTGTTGAATCTGTATGCAAGGGACCGAGAAAATCACAGGAAAAATGGTTTTGGAGAAAAGCAAAGTCTTTTCGTTAGGCAAGTGCATAAAATGTCATCTATACAAACACAAATATCATGTTTGTTTGCCGCAGTTCCTCTAGCTTTCTCCCTAGAACAAACGAATGTGTAGAGCTGGTGTCTCCATGTGGAACCAATTAGTGTTTCCAAGCATAAAATTAAATGTCCCCTGAAAAAAAAAACATTCAAAAAAAATAAAGTCCGTGGATAATATCAGGAATACACAAACACAGAGGCTGTAGCAATATTTCGGTTTGAGTTAGCCAAAACCAAACCGCATATTTCCGGTTTCATCCAGTCATATCCGGACAAAGTGGTGTGGAATTCGTATGCAATGGACCGAGAAAATCACAGTAAAAATGGTTTTGGAGAAAAGCAAAGTCTTTTCGTTAGGCAAGTGCATAAAATGTCATCTATACAAACAGAAATAGCATGTTTGTTTGCCGCAGTTCCTCTAGCTTTCTCCCTAGAACAAACGAATGTGTAGAGCTGGTGTCTCCATGTGGAACCAATTAGTGTTTCCAAGCATAAAATTAAATGTTCCCTGAAAAAAAAAACATTCAAAAAAATAAAGTCCGTGGATAATATCACGAATACACAAACACAGAGGCTGTGGCAATATTTCGGTTTGAGTTAGCCAAACCAAAACCGCATATTTCCGGTTTCATCCAGTCATATCCGGACAAAGTGGTGTGGAATTGGTGTGCAATGGACCGAGAAAATCACAGGAAAAATGGTTTTGGAGAAAAGCAAAGTCTTTTCGTTAGGCAAGTGCATAAAATGTCATCTATACAAACAGAAATATCATGTTTGTTTGCCGCAGTTCCTCTAGCTTTCTCCCTAGAACAAACGAATGTGTAGAGCTGGTGTCTCCATGTGGAACCAATTAGTGTTTCCAAGCATAAAATTAAATGATCCCTGAAAAAGAAAATTCAAAAAAATAAAGTCCGTGGATAATATCACGAATACACAAACAAAGAGGCTTTAGCAATATCTGGGATTGAATTAGCGAAAAGGAAACCGGATATTTCCGGTTTCATCCAGTCATATCCGGACAAAGTGGTGTGGAATTCGTATGCAATGGACCGAGAAAATCACAGTAAAAATGGTTTTGGAGAAAAGCAAAGTCTTTTCGTTAGGCAAGTGCATAAAATGTCATCTATACAAATAGAAATATCATGTTTGTTTGCCGCAGTTCCTCTAGCTTTCTCCCTAGAAAATACGAAAGTGTAGAGCTGGTGTCTCCATGTGGAACCAATTAGTGTTTCCAAGCATAAAATTAAATGTTCCCTGAAAAAAAAACATTCAAAAAAATAAAGTCCGTGGATAATATCAGGAATACACAAACACAGAGGCTGTAGCAATATCTGGGATTGAATTAGACAAAAGGAAACCGGATATTTCCGGTTTCATCCAGTCATATCCGGACAAAGTGGTGTGGAATTCGTATGCAATGGACCGAGAAAATCACAGGAAAAATGGTTTTGGAGAAAAGCAAAGTCTTTTCGTTAGGCAAGTGCATAAAATGTCATCTATACAAACAGAAATATCATGTTTGTTTGCCGCAGTTCCTCTAGCTTTCTCCCTAGAACAAATGAATGTGTAGAGCTGGTGTCTCCATGTGGAACCAATTAGTGTTTCCAAGCATAAAATTAAATGTTCCCTGAAAAAAAAACATTCAAAAAAATAAAGTCCGTGGATAATATCAGGAATACACAAACACAGAGGCTGTGGCAATATTTTGGTTTGAGTTAGCCAAAACAAAACCGCATATTTCCGGTTTCATCCAGTCATATCCGGACAAAGTGTTGTGGAATTCATATGCAATGGACCGAGAAAATCACAGTAAAAATGGTTTTGAAGAAAAGCAAAGTCTTTTCGTTAGGCAAGTGCATAAAATGTCATCTATACAAACAGAAATATCATGTTTGTTTGCCGCAGTTCCTCTAGCTTTCTCCCTAGAATAAACGAATGTGTAGAGCTGGTGTCTCCATGTGGAACCAATTAGTGTTTCCAAGCATAAAATTAAATGTTCCCTGAAAAAAAAATTCAAAAAAATAAAGTCCGTGGATAATATCACGAATACACAAACAAAGAGGCTTTAGCAGTATCTGGGATTGAATTAGCCAAAAGGAAACCGGATATTTCCGGTTTCATCCAGTCATATCCGGACAAAGTGGTGTGGAATTCGTATGCAATGGACGGAGAAAATCACAGTAAAAATGGTTTTGGAGAAAAGCAAAGTCTTTTCATTAGGCAAGTGCATAAAATGTCATCTATACAAACAGAAATATCATGTTTGTTTGCCGCAGTTCCTCTAGCTTTCTCCCTAGAAAATACGAAAGTGTAGAGCTGGTGTCTCCATGTGGAACCAATTAGTGTTTCCAAGCATAAAATTAAATGTTCCCCGAAAAAAAAACATTCAAAAAATAAAGTCCGTGGATAATATCAGGAATACACAAACACAGAGGCTGTAGCAATATCTGGGATTGAATTAGACAAAAGGAAACCGGATATTTCCGGTTTCATCCAGTCATATACGGACAAAGTGGTGTGGAATTCGTATGCAATGGACCGAGAAAATCACAGGAAAAATGGTTTTGGAGAAAAGCAAAGTCTTTTCGTTAGGCAAGTGCATCAAATGTCATCTCTACAAACAGAAATATCATGTTTGTTTGCCGCAGTTCCTCTAGCTTTCTCCCTAGAAAATACGAATGTGTAGAGCTGGTGTCTCCATGTGGAACCAATTAGTGTTTCCAAGCATAAAATTAAATGTTCCCTGAAAAAAAAACATTCAAAAAAATAAAGTCCGTGGATAATATCAGGAATACACAAACACAGAGGCTGTGGCAATATTTTGGTTTGAGTTAGCCAAAACAAAACCGCATATTTCCGGTTTCATCCAGTCATATCCGGACAAAGTGTTGTGGAATTCGTATGCAATGGACCGAGAAAATCACAGTAAAAATGGTTTTGAAGAAAAGCAAAGTCTTTTCGTTAGGCAAGTGCATAAAATTTCATCTATACAAACAGAAATATCATGTTTTTTGCCGCAGTTCCTCTAGCTTTCTCCCTAGAATAAACGAATGTGTAGAGCTGGTGTCTCCATGTGGAACCAATTAGTGTTTCCAAGCATAAAATTAAATGTTCCCTGAAAAAAAAAAACAGTCAAAAAATAAAGTCCGTGGATAATATCAGGAATACACAAACACAGAGGCTGTAGCAATATTTCGGTTTGAGTTAGTCAAAACAAAACCGCATATTTCCGGTTTCATCCAGTCATATCCGGACAAAGTGGTGTGGAATTGGTATGCAATGGAGCGAGAAAATCACAGTAAAAATGGTTTTGGAGAAAAGCAAAGTCTTTTCGTTAAGCAAGTGCATAAAATGTCATCTATACAAACACAAATATCATGTTTGTTTGCCGCAGTTCCTCTAGCTTTCTCCCTAGAACAAACGAATGTGTAGAGCTGGTGTCCCCATGTGGAACCAATTAGTGTTTCCAAGCATAAAATTAAATGTTCCCTGAAAAAAAAACAGTCAAAAAATAAAGTCCGTGGATAATATCAGGAATACACAAACACAGAGGCTGTAGCAATATTTCGGTTTGAGTTAGCCAAAAGGAAACCGGATATTTCCGGTTTCATCCAGTCATATCCGGACAAAGTGGTGTGGAATTGGTATGCAATGGACCGAGAAAATCACAGTAAAAATGGTTTTGGAGAAAAGCAAAGTCTTTTCGTTAGGCAAGTGCATAAAATGTCATCTATACAAACAGAAATATCATGTTTGTTTGCCGCAGTTCCTCTAGCTTTCTCCCTAGAAAATACGAAAGTGTAGAGCTGGTGTCTCCATGTGGAACCAATTAGTGTTTCCAAGCATAAAATTAAATGTTCCCTGAAAAAAAAAACATTCAAAAAATAAAGTCCGTGGATAATATCAGGAATACACAAACACAGAGGCTGTAGCAATATCTGGGATTGAATTAGACAAAATGAAACCGGATATTTCCGGTTTCATCCAGTCATATCCGGACAAAGTGGTGTGGAATTCGTATGCAATGGACCGAGAAAATCACAGGAAAATGGTTTTGGAGAAAAGCAAAGTCTTTTCGTTAGGCAAGTGCATAAAATGTCATCTATACAAACAGAAATAGCATGTTTGTTTGCCGCAGTTCCTCTAGCTTTCTCCCTAGAACAAACGAATGTGTAGAGCTGGTGTCTCCATGTGGAACCAATTAGTGTTTCCAAGCATAAAATTAAATGTTCCCTGAAAAAAAAACATTCAAAAAAATAAAGTCCGTGGATAATATCAGGAATACACAAACACAGAGGCTGTGGCAATATTTCGGTTTGAGTTAGCCAAAACAAAACCCCATATTTCCGGTTTCATCCAGTCATATCCGGACAAAGTGGTGTGGAATTCGTATGCAATGGACCGAGAAAATCACAGTAAAAATGGTTTTGGAGAAAAGCAAAGTCTTTTCGTTACGCAAGTGCATAAAATGTCATCTATACAAACAGAAATATCATGTTTGTTTGCCGCAGTTCCTCTAGCTTTCTCCCTAGAAAATACGAAAGTGTAGAGCTGGTGTCTCCATGTGGAACCAATTAGTGTTTCCAAGCATAAAATTAAATGTTCCCTGAAAATAAAACGTTCAAAAAAATAAAGTCCGTGGATAATATCAGGAATACACAAACACAGAGGCTGTAGCAATATCTGGGATTGAATTAGACAAAACAAAACCGGATATTTCCGGTTTCATCAAGTCATATCCGGACAAAGTGGTGTGGAATTCGTATGCAATGGACCGAGAAAATCACAGGAAAAATGGTTTTGGAGAAAAGCAAAGTCTTTTCGTTAGGCAAGTGCATAAAATGTCATCTATACAAACAGAAATAGCATGTTTGTTTGCCGCAGTTCCTCTAGCTTTCTCCCTAGAACAAACGAATGTGTATAGCTGGTGTCTCCATGTGGAACCAATTAGCGTTTCCAAGCATAAAATTAAATGTTCCCTGAAAAAAAAAACATTCAAAAATATAAAGTCCGTGGATAATATCAGGAATACACAAACACAGAGGCTGTAGCAATATCTGGGATTGAATTAGCAAAAGGAAACCAGATATTTCAGGATTCATCCAGTCATATCGGGACAAACAGGTGTGGAATTCGTATGCAATGGCCCGAGAAAATCACAGTAAAAATGGTTTTGGAGAAAAGCAAAGTCTTTTCGTTAGGCAAGTGCATAAAATGTCATCTATACAAACAGAAATATCATGTTTGTTTGCCGCAGTTCCTCTAGCTTTCTCCCTAGAAAATACGAATGTGTAGAGCTGGTGTCTCCATGTGGAAACAATTAGTGTTTCCAAGCATAAAATTAAATGTTCCCTGATAAAAAACTTTCAAAAAAATAAAGTCCGAGGATAATATCAGGAATACACAAACAAAGAGGCTGTAGCAATATCTGGGATTGAATTAGCCAAAACGAAACCGGATATTTCCGGTTTCATCCAGTCATATCCATACAAAGTGGTGTGGAATTCGTATGCAATGGACCGAGAAAATCACAGTAAAAATGGTTTTGGAGAAAAGCAAAGTCTTTTCGTTAGGCAAGTGCATCAAATGTCATCTATACAAAAAGAAATATCATGTTTGTTTGCCGCAGTTCCTCTAGCTTTCTCCCTAGAAATACGAATGTGTAGAGCTGGTGACTCCATGTGGAACCAATTAGTGTTTCCAAGCATAAAATTAAATGTTCCCTGAAAAAAAAACATTCAAAAAAATAAAGTCCGTGGATAATATCAGGAATACACAAACACAGAGGCTGTAGCAATATCTGGGATTGAATTAGACAAAAGTAAACCGGATATTTCCGGTTTCATCCAGTCATATCCGGACAAAGTGGTGTGGAATTCGTATGCAATGGACCGAGAAAATCACAGGAAAAATGGTTTTGGAGAAAAGCAAAGTCTTTTCGTTAGGCAAGTGCATAAAATGTCATCTATACAAACAGAAATATCATGTTTGTTTGCCGCAGTTCCTCTAGCTTTCTCCCTAGAACAAATGAATGTGTAGAGCTGGTGTCTCCATGTGGAACCAATTAGTGTTTCCAAGCATAAAATTAAATGTTCCCTGAAAAAAAAAAACATTCAAAAAAATAAAGTCCGTGGATAATATCAGGAATACACAAACACAGAGGCTGTGGCAATATTTTGGTTTGAGTTAGCCAAAACAAAACCGGATATTTCCGGTTTCATCCAGTCATATCCGGACAAAGTGTTGTGGAATTCGTATGCAATGGACCGAGAAAATCACAGTAAAAATGGTTTTGAAGAAAAGCAAAGTCTTTTCGTTAGGCAAGTGCATAAAATGTCATCTATACAAACAGAAATATCATGTTTGTTTGCCGCAGTTCCTCTAGCTTTCTCCCTAGAATAAATGAATGTGTAGAGCTGGTGTCTCCATGTGGAACCAATTAGTGTTTCCAAGCATAAAATTAAATGTTCCCTGAAAAAAAAACAGTCAAAAAATAAAGTCCGTGGATAATATCAGGAATACACAAACACAGAGGCTGTAGCAATATTTCGGTTTGAGTTAGCCAAAACAAAACCGCATATTTCCGGTTTCATCCAGTCATATCCGGACAAAGTGGTGTGGAATTCGTATGCAATGGACCGAGAAAATCACAGTAAAAATGGTTTTGGAGAAAAGCAAAGTCTTTTCGTTAGGCAAGTGCATAAAATGTCATATATACAAACAGAAATATCATGTTTGTTTGCCGCAGTTCCTCTAGCTTTCTCCCTAGAACAAACGAATGTGTAGAGCTGGTGTCTCCATGTGGAACCAATTAGTGTTTCCAAGCATAAAATTAAATGTCCCCTGAAAAAAAAAACATTCAAAAAAATAAAGTCCGTGGATAATATCAGGAATACACAAACACAGAGGCTGTGGCAATATTTTGGTTTGAGTTAGCCAAAACAAAACCGGATATTTCCGGTTTCATCCAGTCATATCCGGACAAAGTGGTGTGGAATTCGTATGCAATGGACCGAGAAAATCACAGGAAAAATGGTTTTGGAGAAAAGCAAAGTCTTTTCGTTAGGCAAGTGCATAAAATGTCATCTATACAAACAGAAATATCATGTTTGTTTGCCGCAGTTCCTCTAGCTTTCTCCCTAGAACAAATGAATGTGTAGAGCTGGTGTCTCCATGTGGAACCAATTAGTGTTTCCAAGCATAAAATTAAATGTTCCCTGAAAAAAAAACAGTCAAAAAATAAAGTCCGTGGATAATATCAGGAATACACAAACACAGAGGCTGTAGCAATATTTCGGTTTGAGTTAGCCAAAACAAAACCGCATATTTCCGGTTTCATCCAGTCATATCCGGACAAAGTGGTGTGGAATTCGTATGCAATGGACCGAGAAAATCACAGTAAAAATGGTTTTGGAGAAAAGCAAAGTCTTTTCGTTAGGCAAGTGCATAAAATGTCATATATACAAACAGAAATATCATGTTTGTTTGCCGCAGTTCCTCTAGCTTTCTCCCTAGAAAATACGAATGTGTAGAGCTGGTGTCTCCATGTGGAACCAATTAGTGTTTCCAAGCATAAAATTAAATGTCCTCTGAAAAAAAAAACATTCAAAAAAATAAAGTCCGTGGATAATATCAGGAATACACAAACACAGAGGCTGTAGCAATATTTCAGTTTGAGTTAGCCAAAACAAAACCGCATATTTCCGGTTTCATCCAGTCATATCCGGACAAAGTGGTGTGGAATTCGTATGCAATGGACCGAGAAAATCACAGTAAAAATGGTTTTGGAGGAAAGCAAAGTCTTTTCGTTAGGCAAGTGCATAAAATGTCATCTATACAAACAGAAATAGCATGTTTGTTTGCCGCAGTTCCTCTAGCTTTCTCCCTAGAATAAACGAATGTGTAGAGCTGGTGTCTCCATGTGGAACCAATTAGTGTTTCCAAGCATAAAATTAAATGTTCCCTGAAAAAAAAATTCAAAAAAATAAAGTCCGTGGATAATATCACGAATACACAAACAAAGAGGCTTTAGCAATATCTGGGATTGAATTAGCCAAAAGGAAACCGGATATTTCCGGTTTCATCCAGTCATATCCGGACAAAGTGGTGTGGAATTCGTATGCAATGGACGGAGAAAATCACAGTAAAAATGGTTTTGGAGAAAAGCAAAGTCTTTTCGTTAGGCAAGTGCATAAAATGTCATCTATACAAACAGAAATATCATGTTTGTTTACCGCAGTTCCTCTAGCTTTCTCCCTAGAAAATACGAATGTGTAGAGCTGGTGTCTCCATGTGGAACCAATTAGTGTTTCCAAGCATAAAATTAAAAGTTCCCCGAAAAAAAAACATTCAAAAAATAAAGTCCGTGGATAATATCAGGAATACACAAACACAGAGGCTGTAGCAATCTTTCGGTTTGAGTTAGCCAAAACAAAACCGCATATTTCCGTTTTCATCCAGTCATATCCGGACAAAGTGGTGTGGAATTCGTATGCAATGGACGGAGAAAATCACAGTAAAAATGGTTTTGGAGAAAAGCAAAGTCTTTTCGTTAGGCAAGTGCATAAAATGTCATCTATACAAACAGAAATATCATGTTTGTTTGCCGCAGTTCCTCTAGCTTTCTCCCTAGAAAATACGAATGTGTAGAGCTGGTGTCTCCATGTGGAACCAATTAGTGTTTCCAAGCATAAAATTAAAAGTTCCCCGAAAAAAAAACATTCAAAAAATAAAGTCCGTGGATAATATCAGGAATACACAAACACAGAGGCTGTAGCAATCTTTCGGTTTGAGTTAGCCAAAACAAAACCGCATATTTCCGTTTTCATCCAGTCATATCCGGACAAAGTGGTGTGGAATTCGTATGCAATGGACCGAGAAAATCACAGGAAAAATGGTTTTGGAGAAAAGCAAAGTCTTTTCGTTAGGCAAGTGCATAAAATGTCATCTATACAAACAGAAATATCATGTTTGTTTGCCGCAGTTCCTCTAGCTATCTCCCTAGAATAAACGAATGTGTAGAGCTGGTGTCTCCATGTGGAACCAATTAGTGTTTCGAAGCATAAAATTAAATGTTCCCTGAAAAAAAAACATTCAAAAACATAAAGTCCGTGGATAATATCAGGAATACACAAACACAGAGGCTGTGGCAATATTTCGGTTTGAGTTAGCCAAAACAAAACCGCATATTTCCGGTTTCATCCAGTCATATCCGGACAAACTGGTGTGGAATTCGTATGCAATGGACCGAGAAAATCACAGTAAAAATGGTTTTGGAGAAAAGCAAAGTCTTTTCGTTAAGCAAGTGCATAAAATGTCATCTATACAAACACAAATATCATGTTTGTTTGCCGCAGTTCCTCTAGCTTTCTCCCTAGAACAAACGAATGTGTAGAGCTGGTGTCCCCATGTGGAACCAATTAGTGTTTCCAAGCATAAAATTAAAAGTTCCCTGAAAAAAAAACATTCAAAAAATAAAGTCCGTGGATAATATCAGGAATACACAAACACAGAGGCTGTGGCAATATTTCGGTTTGAGTTAGCCAAAACAAAAGCGCATATTTCCGGTTTCATCCAGTCATATCCGGACAAAGTGGTGTGGAATTCGTATGCAATGGACCGAGAAAATCACAGGAAAAATGGTTTTGGAGAAAAGCAAAGTCTTTTCGTTTGGCAAGTACATAAAATGTCATCTATACAAACAGAAATGTCATGTTTGTTTGCCGCAGTTCCTCTAGCTTTCTCCCTAGAACAAACGAATGTGTAGAGCTGGTGTCTCCATGTGGAACCAATTAGTGTTTCCAAGCATAAAATTAAATGTTCCCTGAAAAAAAAATTCAAAAAAATAAAGTCCGTGGATAATATCAGGTATACACAAACACAGAGGCTGTAGCAATATTTCGGTTTGAGTTAGCCAAAACAAAACCGCATATTTCCGGTTTCATCCAGTCATATCCGGACAAACTGGTGTGGAATTCGTATGCAATGGACCGAGAAAATCACAGTAAAAATGGTTTTGGAGAAAAGCAAAGTCTTTTCGTTACGCAAGTGCATAAAATGTCATCTATACAAACAGAAATATCATGTTTGTTTGCCGCAGTTCCTCTAGCTTTCTCCCTAGAAAATACGAAAGTGTAGAGCTGGTGTCTCCATGTGGAACCAATTAGTGTTTCCAAGCATAAAATTAAATGTTCCCTGAAAATAAAACGTTCAAAAAAATAAAGTCCGTGGATAATATCAGGAATACACAAACACAGAGGCTGTAGCAATATCTGGGATTGAATTAGACAAAACAAAACCGGATATTTCCGGTTTCATCAAGTCTTTTCCTGACAAAGTGGTGTGGAATTCGTATGCAATGGACCGAGAAAATCACAGGAAAAATGGTTTTGGAGAAAAGCAAAGTCTTTTCGTTAGGCAAGTGCATAAAATGTCATCTATACAAACAGAAATATCATGTTTGTTTGCCGCAGTTCCTCTAGCTTTCTCCCTAGAACAAATGAATGTGTAGAGCTGGTGTCTCCATGTGGAACCAATTAGTGTTTCCAAGCATAAAATTAAATGTTCCCTGAAAAAAAAAAACATTCAAAAAAATAAAGTCCGTGGATAATATCAGGAATACACAAACACAGAGGCTGTGGCAATATTTTGGTTTGAGTTAGCCAAAACAAAACCGGATATTTCCGGTTTCATCCAGTCATATCCGGACAAAGTGTTGTGGAATTCGTATGCAATGGACCGAGAAAATCACAGTAAAAATGGTTTTGAAGAAAAGCAAAGTCTTTTCGTTAGGCAAGTGCATAAAATGTCATCTATACAAACAGAAATATCATGTTTGTTTGCCGCAGTTCCTCTAGCTTTCTCCCTAGAATAAATGAATGTGTAGAGCTGGTGTCTCCATGTGGAACCAATTAGTGTTTCCAAGCATAAAATTAAATGTTCCCTGAAAAAAAAACAGTCAAAAAATAAAGTCCGTGGATAATATCAGGAATACACAAACACAGAGGCTGTAGCAATATTTCGGTTTGAGTTAGCCAAAACAAAACCGCATATTTCCGGTTTCATCCAGTCATATCCGGACAAAGTGGTGTGGAATTCGTATGCAATGGACCGAGAAAATCACAGTAAAAATGGTTTTGGAGAAAAGCAAAGTCTTTTCGTTAGGCAAGTGCATAAAATGTCATATATACAAACAGAAATATCATGTTTGTTTGCCGCAGTTCCTCTAGCTTTCTCCCTAGAACAAACGAATGTGTAGAGCTGGTGTCTCCATGTGGAACCAATTAGTGTTTCCAAGCATAAAATTAAATGTCCCCTGAAAAAAAAAACATTCAAAAAAATAAAGTCCGTGGATAATATCAGGAATACACAAACACAGAGGCTGTGGCAATATTTTGGTTTGAGTTAGCCAAAACAAAACCGGATATTTCCGGTTTCATCCAGTCATATCCGGACAAAGTGGTGTGGAATTCGTATGCAATGGACCGAGAAAATCACAGGAAAAATGGTTTTGGAGAAAAGCAAAGTCTTTTCGTTAGGCAAGTGCATAAAATGTCATCTATACAAACAGAAATATCATGTTTGTTTGCCGCAGTTCCTCTAGCTTTCTCCCTAGAACAAATGAATGTGTAGAGCTGGTGTCTCCATGTGGAACCAATTAGTGTTTCCAAGCATAAAATTAAATGTTCCCTGAAAAAAAAACAGTCAAAAAATAAAGTCCGTGGATAATATCAGGAATACACAAACACAGAGGCTGTAGCAATATTTCGGTTTGAGTTAGCCAAAACAAAACCGCATATTTCCGGTTTCATCCAGTCATATCCGGACAAAGTGGTGTGGAATTCGTATGCAATGGACCGAGAAAATCACAGTAAAAATGGTTTTGGAGAAAAGCAAAGTCTTTTCGTTAGGCAAGTGCATAAAATGTCATATATACAAACAGAAATATCATGTTTGTTTGCCGCAGTTCCTCTAGCTTACTCCCTAGAAAATACGAATGTGTAGAGCTGGTGTCTCCATGTGGAACCAATTAGTGTTTCCAAGCATAAAATTAAATGTCCTCTGAAAAAAAAAACATTCAAAAAAATAAAGTCCGTGGATAATATCAGGAATACACAAACACAGAGGCTGTAGCAATATTTCAGTTTGAGTTAGCCAAAACAAAACCGCATATTTCCGGTTTCATCCAGTCATATCCGGACAAAGTGGTGTGGAATTCGTATGCAATGGACCGAGAAAATCACAGTAAAAATGGTTTTGGAGGAAAGCAAAGTCTTTTCGTTAGGCAAGTGCATAAAATGTCATCTATACAAACAGAAATAGCATGTTTGTTTGCCGCAGTTCCTCTAGCTTTCTCCCTAGAATAAACGAATGTGTAGAGCTGGTGTCTCCATGTGGAACCAATTAGTGTTTCCAAGCATAAAATTAAATGTTCCCTGAAAAAAAAATTCAAAAAAATAAAGTCCGTGGATAATATCACGAATACACAAACAAAGAGGCTTTAGCAATATCTGGGATTGAATTAGCCAAAAGGAAACCGGATATTTCCGGTTTCATCCAGTCATATCCGGACAAAGTGGTGTGGAATTCGTATGCAATGGACGGAGAAAATCACAGTAAAAATGGTTTTGGAGAAAAGCAAAGTCTTTTCGTTAGGCAAGTGCATAAAATGTCATCTATACAAACAGAAATATCATGTTTGTTTACCGCAGTTCCTCTAGCTTTCTCCCTAGAAAATACGAATGTGTAGAGCTGGTGTCTCCATGTGGAACCAATTAGTGTTTCCAAGCATAAAATTAAAAGTTCCCCGAAAAAAAAACATTCAAAAAATAAAGTCCGTGGATAATATCAGGAATACACAAACACAGAGGCTGTAGCAATCTTTCGGTTTGAGTTAGCCAAAACAAAACCGCATATTTCCGTTTTCATCCAGTCATATCCGGACAAAGTGGTGTGGAATTCGTATGCAATGGACGGAGAAAATCACAGTAAAAATGGTTTTGGAGAAAAGCAAAGTCTTTTCGTTAGGCAAGTGCATAAAATGTCATCTATACAAACAGAAATATCATGTTTGTTTGCCGCAGTTCCTCTAGCTTTCTCCCTAGAAAATACGAATGTGTAGAGCTGGTGTCTCCATGTGGAACCAATTAGTGTTTCCAAGCATAAAATTAAAAGTTCCCCGAAAAAAAAACATTCAAAAAATAAAGTCCGTGGATAATATCAGGAATACACAAACACAGAGGCTGTAGCAATCTTTCGGTTTGAGTTAGCCAAAACAAAACCGCATATTTCCGTTTTCATCCAGTCATATCCGGACAAAGTGGTGTGGAATTCGTATGCAATGGACCGAGAAAATCACAGGAAAAATGGTTTTGGAGAAAAGCAAAGTCTTTTCGTTAGGCAAGTGCATAAAATGTCATCTATACAAACAGAAATATCATGTTTGTTTGCCGCAGTTCCTCTAGCTATCTCCCTAGAATAAACGAATGTGTAGAGCTGGTGTCTCCATGTGGAACCAATTAGTGTTTCGAAGCATAAAATTAAATGTTCCCTGAAAAAAAAACATTCAAAAACATAAAGTCCGTGGATAATATCAGGAATACACAAACACAGAGGCTGTGGCAATATTTCGGTTTGAGTTAGCCAAAACAAAACCGCATATTTCCGGTTTCATCCAGTCATATCCGGACAAACTGGTGTGGAATTCGTATGCAATGGACCGAGAAAATCACAGTAAAAATGGTTTTGGAGAAAAGCAAAGTCTTTTCGTTAAGCAAGTGCATAAAATGTCATCTATACAAACACAAATATCATGTTTGTTTGCCGCAGTTCCTCTAGCTTTCTCCCTAGAACAAACGAATGTGTAGAGCTGGTGTCCCCATGTGGAACCAATTAGTGTTTCCAAGCATAAAATTAAAAGTTCCCTGAAAAAAAAACATTCAAAAAATAAAGTCCGTGGATAATATCAGGAATACACAAACACAGAGGCTGTGGCAATATTTCGGTTTGAGTTAGCCAAAACAAAAGCGCATATTTCCGGTTTCATCCAGTCATATCCGGACAAAGTGGTGTGGAATTCGTATGCAATGGACCGAGAAAATCACAGGAAAAATGGTTTTGGAGAAAAGCAAAGTCTTTTCGTTTGGCAAGTACATAAAATGTCATCTATACAAACAGAAATGTCATGTTTGTTTGCCGCAGTTCCTCTAGCTTTCTCCCTAGAACAAACGAATGTGTAGAGCTGGTGTCTCCATGTGGAACCAATTAGTGTTTCCAAGCATAAAATTAAATGTTCCCTGAAAAAAAAATTCAAAAAAATAAAGTCCGTGGATAATATCAGGTATACACAAACACAGAGGCTGTAGCAATATTTCGGTTTGAGTTAGCCAAAACAAAACCGCATATTTCCGGTTTCATCCAGTCATATCCGGACAAACTGGTGTGGAATTCGTATGCAATGGACCGAGAAAATCACAGTAAAAATGGTTTTGGAGAAAAGCAAAGTCTTTTCGTTACGCAAGTGCATAAAATGTCATCTATACAAACAGAAATATCATGTTTGTTTGCCGCAGTTCCTCTAGCTTTCTCCCTAGAAAATACGAAAGTGTAGAGCTGGTGTCTCCATGTGGAACCAATTAGTGTTTCCAAGCATAAAATTAAATGTTCCCTGAAAATAAAACGTTCAAAAAAATAAAGTCCGTGGATAATATCAGGAATACACAAACACAGAGGCTGTAGCAATATCTGGGATTGAATTAGACAAAACAAAACCGGATATTTCCGGTTTCATCAAGTCTTTTCCTGACAAAGTGGTGTGGAATTCGTATGCAATGGACCGAGAAAATCACAGGAAAAATGGTTTTGGAGAAAAGCAAAGTCTTTTCGTTAGGCAAGTGCATAAAATGTCATCTATACAAACAGAAATAGCATGTTTGTTTGCCGCAGTTCCTCTAGCTTTCTCCCTAGAACAAACGAATGTGTATAGCTGGTGTCTCCATGTGGAACCAATTAGCGTTTCCAAGCATAAAATTAAATGTTCCCTGAAAAAAAAAACATTCAAAAATATAAAGTCCGTGGATAATATCAGGAATACACAAACACAGAGGCTGTAGCAATATCTGGGATTGAATTAGCAAAAGGAAACCAGATATTTCAGGATTCATCCAGTCATATCGGGACAAACAGGTGTGGAATTCGTATGCAATGGCCCGAGAAAATCACAGTAAAAATGGTTTTGGAGAAAAGCAAAGTCTTTTCGTTAGGCAAGTGCATAAAATGTCATCTATACAAACAGAAATATCATGTTTGTTTGCCGCAGTTCCTCTAGCTTTCTCCCTAGAAAATACGAATGTGTAGAGCTGGTGTCTCCATGTGGAAACAATTAGTGTTTCCAAGCATAAAATTAAATGTTCCCTGATAAAAAACTTTCAAAAAAATAAAGTCCGAGGATAATATCAGGAATACACAAACAAAGAGGCTGTAGCAATATCTGGGATTGAATTAGCCAAAAGTAAACCGGATATTTCCGGTTTCATCCAGTCATATCCGGACAAAGTGGTGTGGAATTCGTATGCAATGGACCGAGAAAATCACAGGAAAAATGGTTTTGGAGAAAAGCAAAGTCTTTTCGTTAGGCAAGTGCATAAAATGTCATCTATACAAACAGAAATATCATGTTTGTTTGCCGCAGTTCCTCTAGCTTTCTCCCTAGAACAAATGAATGTGTAGAGCTGGTGTCTCCATGTGGAACCAATTAGTGTTTCCAAGCATAAAATTAAATGTTCCCTGAAAAAAAAAAACATTCAAAAAAATAAAGTCCGTGGATAATATCAGGAATACACAAACACAGAGGCTGTGGCAATATTTTGGTTTGAGTTAGCCAAAACAAAACCGGATATTTCCGGTTTCATCCAGTCATATCCGGACAAAGTGTTGTGGAATTCGTATGCAATGGACCGAGAAAATCACAGTAAAAATGGTTTTGAAGAAAAGCAAAGTCTTTTCGTTAGGCAAGTGCATAAAATGTCATCTATACAAACAGAAATATCATGTTTGTTTGCCGCAGTTCCTCTAGCTTTCTCCCTAGAATAAATGAATGTGTAAAGCTGGTGTCTCCATGTGGAACCAATTAGTGTTTCCAAGCATAAAATTAAATGTTCCCTGAAAAAAAAACAGTCAAAAAATAAAGTCCGTGGATAATATCAGGAATACACAAACACAGAGGCTGTAGCAATATTTCGGTTTGAGTTAGCCAAAACAAAACCGCATATTTCCGGTTTCATCCAGTCATATCCGGACAAAGTGGTGTGGAATTCGTATGCAATGGACCGAGAAAATCACAGTAAAAATGGTTTTGGAGAAAAGCAAAGTCTTTTCGTTAGGCAAGTGCATAAAATGTCATATATACAAACAGAAATATCATGTTTGTTTGCCGCAGTTCCTCTAGCTTTCTCCCTAGAACAAACGAATGTGTAGAGCTGGTGTCTCCATGTGGAACCAATTAGTGTTTCCAAGCATAAAATTAAATGTCCCCTGAAAAAAAAAACATTCAAAAAAATAAAGTCCGTGGATAATATCAGGAATACACAAACACAGAGGCTGTGGCAATATTTTGGTTTGAGTTAGCCAAAACAAAACCGGATATTTCCGGTTTCATCCAGTCATATCCGGACAAAGTGGTGTGGAATTCGTATGCAATGGACCGAGAAAATCACAGGAAAAATGGTTTTGGAGAAAAGCAAAGTCTTTTCGTTAGGCAAGTGCATAAAATGTCATCTATACAAACAGAAATATCATGTTTGTTTGCCGCAGTTCCTCTAGCTTTCTCCCTAGAACAAATGAATGTGTAGAGCTGGTGTCTCCATGTGGAACCAATTAGTGTTTCCAAGCATAAAATTAAATGTTCCCTGAAAAAAAAACAGTCAAAAAATAAAGTCCGTGGATAATATCAGGAATACACAAACACAGAGGCTGTAGCAATATTTCGGTTTGAGTTAGCCAAAACAAAACCGCATATTTCCGGTTTCATCCAGTCATATCCGGACAAAGTGGTGTGGAATTCGTATGCAATGGACCGAGAAAATCACAGTAAAAATGGTTTTGGAGAAAAGCAAAGTCTTTTCGTTAGGCAAGTGCATAAAATGTCATATATACAAACAGAAATATCATGTTTGTTTGCCGCAGTTCCTCTAGCTTTCTCCCTAGAAAATACGAATGTGTAGAGCTGGTGTCTCCATGTGGAACCAATTAGTGTTTCCAAGCATAAAATTAAATGTCCCCTGAAAAAAAAAACATTCAAAAAAATAAAGTCCGTGGATAATATCAGGAATACACAAACACAGAGGCTGTAGCAATATTTCAGTTTGAGTTAGCCAAAACAAAACCGCATATTTCCGGTTTCATCCAGTCATATCCGGACAAAGTGGTGTGGAATTCGTATGCAATGGACCGAGAAAATCACAGTAAAAATGGTTTTGGAGGAAAGCAAAGTCTTTTCGTTAGGCAAGTGCATAAAATGTCATCTATACAAACAGAAATAGCATGTTTGTTTGCCGCAGTTCCTCTAGCTTTCTCCCTAGAATAAACGAATGTGTAGAGCTGGTGTCTCCATGTGGAACCAATTAGTGTTTCCAAGCATAAAATTAAATGTTCCCTGAAAAAAAAATTCAAAAAAATAAAGTCCGTGGATAATATCACGAATACACAAACAAAGAGGCTTTAGCAATATCTGGGATTGAATTAGCCAAAAGGAAACCGGATATTTCCGGTTTCATCCAGTCATATCCGGACAAAGTGGTGTGGAATTCGTATGCAATGGACGGAGAAAATCACAGTAAAAATGGTTTTGGAGAAAAGCAAAGTCTTTTCGTTAGGCAAGTGCATAAAATGTCATCTATACAAACAGAAATATCATGTTTGTTTACCGCAGTTCCTCTAGCTTTCTCCCTAGAAAATACGAATGTGTAGAGCTGGTGTCTCCATGTGGAACCAATTAGTGTTTCCAAGCATAAAATTAAAAGTTCCCCGAAAAAAAAACATTCAAAAAATAAAGTCCGTGGATAATATCAGGAATACACAAACACAGAGGCTGTAGCAATCTTTCGGTTTGAGTTAGCCAAAACAAAACCGCATATTTCCGTTTTCATCCAGTCATATCCGGACAAAGTGGTGTGGAATTCGTATGCAATCGACCGAGAAAATCACAGGAAAAATGGTTTTGGAGAAAAGCAAAGTCTTTTCGTTAGGCAAGTGCATAAAATGTCATCTATACAAACAGAAATATCATGTTTGTTTGCCGCAGTTCCTCTAGCTTTCTCCCTAGAAAATACGAATGTGTAGAGCTGGTGTCTCCATGTGGAACCAATTAGTGTTTCCAAGCATAAAATTAAAAGTTCCCCGAAAAAAAAACATTCAAAAAATAAAGTCCGTGGATAATATCAGGAATACACAAACACAGAGGCTGTAGCAATCTTTCGGTTTGAGTTAGCCAAAACAAAACCGCATATTTCCGTTTTCATCCAGTCATATCCGGACAAAGTGGTGTGGAATTCGTATGCAATGGACCGAGAAAATCACAGGAAAAATGGTTTTGGAGAAAAGCAAAGTCTTTTCGTTAGGCAAGTGCATAAAATGTCATCTATACAAACAGAAATATCATGTTTGTTTGCCGCAGTTCCTCTAGCTATCTCCCTAGAATAAACGAATGTGTAGAGCTGGTGTCTCCATGTGGAACCAATTAGTGTTTCCAAGCATAAAATTAAATGTTCCCTGAAAAAAAAACATTCAAAAACATAAAGTCCGTGGATAATATCAGGAATACACAAACACAGAGGCTGTGGCAATATTTCGGTTTGAGTTAGCCAAAACAAAACCGCATATTTCCGGTTTCATCCAGTCATATCCGGACAAAGTGGTGTGGAATTCGTATGCAATGGACCGAGAAAATCACAGTAAAAATGGTTTTGGAGAAAAGCAAAGTCTTTTCGTTAAGCAAGTGCATAAAATGTCATCTATACAAACACAAATATCATGTTTGTTTGCCGCAGTTCCTCTAGCTTTCTCCCTAGAACAAACGAATGTGTAGAGCTGGTGTCCCCATGTGGAACCAATTAGTGTTTCCAAGCATAAAATTAAAAGTTCCCTGAAAAAAAAACATTCAAAAAATAAAGTCCGTGGATAATATCAGGAATACACAAACACAAAGGCTGTGGCAATATTTCGGTTTGAGTTAGCCAAAACAAAAGCGCATATTTCCGGTTTCATCCAGTCATATCCGGACAAAGTGGTGTGGAATTCGTATGCAATGGACCGAGAAAATCACAGGAAAAATGGTTTTGGAGAAAAGCAAAGTCTTTTCGTTTGGCAAGTACATAAAATGTCATCTATACAAACAGAAATGTCATGTTTGTTTGCCGCAGTTCCTCTAGCTTTCTCCCTAGAACAAACGAATGTGTAGAGCTGGTGTCTCCATGTGGAACCAATTAGTGTTTCCAAGCATAAAATTAAATGCTCCCTGAAAAAAAAAACATTCAAAAAAATAAAGTCCGTGGATAATATCAGGAATACACAAACACAGAGGCTGTAGCAATATTTCGGTTTGAGTTAGCCAAAACAAAACCGCATATTTCCGGTTTCATCCAGTCATATCCGGACAAAGTGTTGTGGAATTCGTATGCAATGGACCGAGAAAATCACAGTAAAAATGGTTTTGGAAAAAAGCAAAGTCTTTTCGTTAGGCAAGTGCATAAAATGTCATCTATACAAACAGAAATAGCATGTTTGTTTGCCGCAGTTCCTCTAGCTTTCTCCCTAGAAAATACGAATGTGTAGAGCTGGTGTCTCCATGTGGAACCAATTAGTGTTTCCAAGCATAAAATTAAAAGTTCCCCGAAAAAAAAACATTCAAAAAATAAAGTCCGTGGATAATATCAGGAATACACAAACACAGAGGCTGTAGCAATCTTTCGGTTTGAGTTAGCCAAAACAAAACCGCATATTTCCGTTTTCATCCAGTCATATCCGGACAAAGTGGTGTGGAATTCGTATGCAATGGACCGAGAAAATCACAGGAAAAATGGTTTTGGAGAAAAGCAAAGTCTTTTCGTTAGGCAAGTGCATAAAATGTCATCTATACAAACACAAATATCATGTTTGTTTGCCGCAGTTCCTCTAGCTATCTCCCTAGAATAAACGAATGTGTAGAGCTGGTGTCTCCATGTGGAACCAATTAGTGTTTCCAAGCATAAAATTAAATGTTCCCTGAAAAAAAAAACATTCAAAAACATAAAGTCCGTGGATAATATCAGGAATACACAAACACAGAGGCTGTGGCAATATTTCGGTTTGAGTTAGCCAAAACAAAACCGCATATTTCCGGTTTCATCCAGTCATATCCGGACAAACTGGTGTGGAATTCGTATGCAATGGACCGAGAAAATCACAGTAAAAATGGTTTTGGAGAAAAGCAAAGTCTTTTCGTTAAGCAAGTGCATAAAATGTCATCTATACAAACACAAATATCATGTTTGTTTGCCGCAGTTCCTCTAGCTTTCTCCCTAGAACAAACGAATGTGTAGAGCTGGTGTCCCCATGTGGAACCAATTAGTGTTTCCAAGCATAAAATTAAAAGTTCCCTGAAAAAAAAACATTCAAAAAATAAAGTCCGTGGATAATATCAGGAATACACAAACACAGAGGCTGTGGCAATATTTCGGTTTGAGTTAGCCAAAACAAAAGCGCATATTTCCGGTTTCATCCAGTCATATCCGGACAAAGTGGTGTGGAATTCGTATGCAATGGACCGAGAAAATCACAGGAAAAATGGTTTTGGAGAAAAGCAAAGTCTTTTCGTTTGGCAAGTACATAAAATGTCATCTATACAAACAGAAATGTCATGTTTGTTTGCCGCAGTTCCTCTAGCTTTCTCCCTAGAACAAACGAATGTGTAGAGCTGGTGTCTCCATGTGGAACCAATTAGTGTTTCCAAGCATAAAATTAAATGCTCCCTGAAAAAAAAAAACATTCAAAAAAATAAAGTCCGTGGATAATATCAGGAATACACAAACACAGAGGCTGTAGCAATATTTCGGTTTGAGTTAGCCAAAACAAAACCGCATATTTCCGGTTTCATCCAGTCATATCCGGACAAAGTGTTGTGGAATTCGTATGCAATGGACCGAGAAAATCACAGTAAAAATGGTTTTGGAAAAAAGCAAAGTCTTTTCGTTAGGCAAGTGCATAAAATGTCATCTATACAAACAGAAATAGCATGTTTGTTTGCCGCAGTTCCTCTAGCTTTCTCCCTAGAACAAACGAATGTGTAGAGCTGGTGTATCCATGTGGAACCAATTAGTGTTTCCAAGCATAAAATTAAATGTTCCCTGAAAAAAAAATTCAAAAAAATAAAGTCCGTGGATAATATCAGGAATACACAAACACAGAGGCTGTAGCAATATTTCGGTTTGAGTTAGCCAAACCAAAACCGCATATTTCCGGTTTCATCCAGTCATATCCGGACAAAGTGGTGTGGAATTCGTATGCAATGGACGGAGAAAATCACAGTAAAAATGGTTTTGGAGAAAAGCAAAGTCTTTTCGTTAGGCAAGTGCATAAAATGTCATCTATACAAACAGAAATATCATTTTTGTGTGCCGCAGTTCCTCTAGCTTTCTCCCTAGAAAATACGAATGTGTAGAGCTGGTGACTCCATGTGGAACCAATTAGTGTTTCCAAGCATAAAATTCAATGTTCCCTGAAAAAAAAAACATTCAAAAAATAAAGTCCGTGGATAATATCAGGAATACACAAACACAGAGGCTGTAGCAATATCTGGGATTGAATTAGACAAAACGAAACCGGATATTTCCGGTTTCATCCAGTCATATCCGGACAAAGTGGTGTGGAATTCGTATGCAATGGACCGAGAAAATCACAGGAAAAATGGTTTTGGAGAAAAGCAAAGTCTTTTCGTTAGGCAAGTGCATAAAATGTCATCTATACAAACAGAAATAGCATGTTTGTTTGCCCCAGTTCCTCTAGCTTTCTCCCTAGAACAAACGAATGTGTATAGCTGGTGTCTCCATGTGGAACCAATTAGTGTTTCCAAGCATAAAATTAAATGTTCCCTGAAAAAAAAAAACATTCAAAAAAATAAAGTCCGTGGATAATATCAGGAATACACAAACACAGAGGCTGTGGCAATAATTCGGTTTGAGTTAGCCAAAACAAAACCGCATATTTCCGGTTTCATCCAGTCATATCCGGACAAAGTGTTGTGGAATTCGTATGCAATGGACCGAGAAAATCACAGTAAAAATGGTTTTGAAGAAAAGCAAAGTCTTTTCGTTAGGCAAGTGCATAAAATGTCATCTATACAAACAGAAATATCATGTTTGTTTGCCGCAGTTCCTCTAGCTTTCTCCCTAGAATAAACGAATGTGTAGAGCTGGTGTCTCCATGTGGAACCAATTAGTGTTTCCAAGCATAAAATTAAATGTTCCCTGAAAAAAAAACAGTCAAAAAATAAAGTCCGTGGATAATATCAGGAATACACAAACACAGAGGCTGTAGCAATATTTCGGTTTGAGTTAGCCAAAACAAAACCGCATATTTCCGGTTTCATCCAGTCATATCCGGACAAAGTGGTGTGGAATTGGTATGCAATGGAGCGAGAAAATCACAGTAAAAATGGTTTTGGAGAAAAGCAAAGTCTTTTCCTTAGGCAAGTGCATAAAATGTCATCTATACAAACACAAATATCATGTTTGTTTGCCGCAGTTCCTCTAGCTTTCTCCCTAGAACAAACGAATGTGTAGAGCTGGTGTCTCCATGTGGAACCAATTAGTGTTTCCAAGCATAAAATTAAATGTTCCCTGAAAAAAAAACATTCAAAAAAATAAAGTCCGTGGATAATATCAGGAATACACAAACACAGAGGCTGTGGCAATAATTCGGTTTGAGTAAGCCAAAACAAAACCGCATATTTCCGGTTTCATCCAGTCATATCCGGACAAAGTGGTGTGGAATTCGTATGCAATGGACCGAGAAAATCACAGGAAAAATGGTTTTGGAGAAAAGCAAAGTCTTTTCGTTAGGCAAGTGCATAAAATGTCATCTATACAAACAGAAATATCATGTTTGTTTGCCGCAGTTCCTCTAGCTTTCTCCCTAGAACAAACGAATGTGTAGAGCTGGTGTCTCCATGTGGAACCAATTAGTGTTTCCAAGTATAAAATTAAATGTTCCCTGAAAAAAAAAACAGTCAAAAAAATAAAGTCCGTGGATAATATCAGGTATACACAAACACAGAGGCTGTAGCAATATTTCGGTTTGAGTTAGCCAAAACAAAACCGCATATTTCCGGTTTCATCCAGTCATATCCGGAAAAAGTGGTGTGGAATTCGTATGCAATGGACCGAGAAAATCACAGGAAAAATGGTTTTGGAGAAAAGCAAAGTCTTTTCGTTAGGCAAGTGCATAAAATGTCATCTATACAAACAGAAATATCATGTTTGTTTGCCGCAGTTCCTCTAGCTTTCTCCCTAGAAAATACGAAAGTGTAGAGCTGGTGTCTCCATGTGGAACCAATTAGTGTTTCCAAGCATAAAATTAAATGTTCCCTGAAAAAAAAAACATTCAAAAAATAAAGTCCGTGGATAATATCAGGAATACACAAACACAAACTCTGCAGCAATATCTGGGATTGAATTAGACAAAACGAAACCGGATATTTCCGGTTTCATCCAGTCATATCCGGACAAAGTGGTGTGGAATTGGTATGCAATGGACCGAGAAAATCACAGTAAAAATGGTTTTGGAGAAAAGCAAAGTCTTTTCGTTAGGCAAGTGCATAAAATGTCATCTATACAAACAGAAATATCATGTTTGTTTGCCGCAGTTCCTCTAGCTTTCTCCCTAGAATAAACGAATGTGTAGAGCTGGTGTCTCCATGTGGAACCAATTAGTGTTTCCAAGCATAAAATTAAATGCTCCCTGAAAAAAAAAAAACATTCAAAAAAATAAAGTCCGTGGATAATATCAGGAATACACAAACACAGAGGCTGTAGCAATATTTCGGTTTGAGTTAGCCAAAACGAAACCGCATATTTCCGGTTTCATCCAGTCATATCCGGACAAAGTGGTGTGGAATTCGTATGCAATGGACCGAGAAAATCACAGTAAAAATGGTTTTGGAAAAAAGCAAAGTCTTTTCGTTAGGCAAGTGCATAAAATGTCATCTATACAAACAGAAATAGCATGTTTGTTTGCCGCAGTTCCTCTAGCTTTCTCCCTAGAACAAACGAATGTGTAGAGCTGGTGTATCCATGTGGAACCAATTAGTGTTTCCAAGCATAAAATTAAATGTTCCCTGAAAAAAAAATTCAAAAAAATAAAGTCTGTGGATAATATCACGAATACACAAACAAAGAGGCTTTAGCAATATCTGGGATTGAATTAGCCAAAACAAAACCGGATATTTCCGGTTTCATCCAGTCATATCCGGACAAAGTGGTGTGGAATTCGTATGCAATGGACGGAGAAAATCACAGTAAAAATGGTTTTGGAGAAAAGCAAAGTCTTTTCGTTAGGCAAGTGCATAAAATGTCATCTATACAAACAGAAATATCATGTTTGTTTGCCGCAGTTCCTCTAGCTTTCTCCCTAGAAAATACGAAAGTGTAGAGCTGGTGTCTCCATGTGGAACCAATTAGTGTTTCCAAGCATAAAATTAAATGTTCCCTGAAAAAAAAAAAACATTCAAAATATAAAGTCCGTGGATAATATCAGGAATACACAAACACAGAGGCTGTAGCAATATCTGGGATTGAATTAGACAAAACGAAACCGGATATTTCCGGTTTCATCCAGTCATATCCGGACAAAGTGGTGTGGAATTCGTATGCAATGGACCGAGAAAATCACAGGAAAAATGGTTTTGGAGAAAAGCAAAGTCTTTTCGTTAGGCAAGTGCATAAAATGTCATCTATACAAACAGAAATAGCATGTTTGTTTGCCGCAGTTCCTCTAGCTTTCTCCCTAGAACAAACGAATGTGTAGAGCTGGTGTCTCCATGTGGAACCAATTAGTGTTTCCAAGCATAAAATTAAATGTTCCCTGAAAAAAAAAACAGTCAAAAAAATAAAGTCCGTGGATAATATCAGGTATACACAAACACAGAGGCTGTAGCAATATTTCGGTTTGAGTTAGCCAAAACAAAACCGCATATTTCCGGTTTCATCCAGTCATATCCGGACAAAGTGTTGTGGAATTCGTATGCAATGGACCGAGAAAATCACAGTAAAAATGGTTTTGGAGAAAAGCAAAGTCTTTTCGTTAGGCAAGTGCATAAAATGTCATCTATACAAACAGAAATATCATGTTTGTTTGCCGCAGTTCCTCTAGCTTTCTCCCTAGAATAAACGAATGTGTAGAGCTGGTGTCTCCATGTGGAACCAATTAGTGTTTCCAAGCATAAAATTAAATGTTCCCTGAAAAAAAAAACAGTCAAAAAATAAAGTCCGTTGATAATATCAGGAATACACAAACACAGAGGCTGTAGCAATATTTCGGTTTGAGTTAGCCAAAACAAAACCGCATATTTCCGGTTTCATCCAGTCATATCCGGACAAAGTGGTGTGGAATTCGTATGCAATGGACCGAGAAAATCACAGTAAAAATGGTTTTGGAGAAAAGCAAAGTCTTTTCGTTAGGCAAGTGCATAAAATGTCATCTATACAAACACAAATATCATGTTTGTTTGCCGCAGTTCCTCTAGCTTTCTCCCTAGAACAAACGAATGTGTAGAGCTGGTGTCTCCATGAGGAACCAATTAGTGTTTCCAAGCATAAAATTAAATGTTCCCTGAAAAAAAAACATTCAAAAAAATAAAGTCCGTGGATAATATCAGGAATACACAAACACAGAGGCTGTAGCAATATTTCGGTTTGAGTTAGCCAAAACAAAACCGCATATTTCCGGTTTCATCCAGTCATATCCGGACAAAGTGGTGTGGAATTCGTATGCAATGGACCGAGAAAATCACAGTAAAAATGGTTTTGGAGAAAAGCAAAGTCTTTTCGTTAGGCAAGTGCATAAAATGTCATCTATACAAACAGAAATAGCATGTTTGTTTGCCGCAGTTCCTCTAGCTTTCTCCCTAGAACAAACGAATGTGTAGAGCTGGTGTCTCCATGTGGAACCAATTAGTGTTTCCAAGCATAAAATTAAATGTTCCCTGAAAAAAAAAACAGTCAAAAAATAAAGTCCGTGGATAATATCAGGTATA
Source organism: Lepus oiostolus (assembly GCA_036325905.1). NCBI lineage: Eukaryota > Metazoa > Chordata > Mammalia > Lagomorpha > Leporidae > Lepus > Lepus oiostolus. The sequence continues at coordinate 46,864,267 of CM070795.1, forward strand.
CACAAACACAGAGGCTGTAGCAATATTTCGGTTTGAGTTAGCCAAAACAAAACCGCATATTTCCGGTTTCATCCAGTCATATCCGGACAAAGTGGTGTGGAATTCGTATGCAATGGACCGAGAAAATCACAGTAAAAATGGTTTTGGAGAAAAGCAAAGTCTTTTCCTTAGGCAAGTGCATAAAATGTCATCTATACAAACACAAATATCATGTTTGTTTGCCGCAGTTCCTCTAGCTTTCTCCCTAGAAAATACGAAAGTGTAGAGCTGGTGTCTCCATGTGGAACCAATTAGTGTTTCCAAGCATAAAATTAAATGTTCCCTGAAAAAAAAAACATTCAAAAAATAAAGTCCGTGGATAATATCAGGAATACACAAACACAGAGGCTGTAGCAATATCTGGGATTGAATTAGACAAAACGAAACCGGATATTTCCGGTTTCATCCAGTCATATCCGGACAAAGTGGTGTGGAATTCGTATGCAATGGACCGAGAAAATCACAGGAAAAATGGTTTTGGAGAAAAGCAAAGTCTTTTCGTTAGGCAAGTGCATAAAATGTCATCTATACAAACAGAAATAGCATGTTTGTTTGCCGCAGTTCCTCTAGCTTTCTCCCTAGAACAAACGAATGTGTAGAGCTGGTGTCTCCATGTGGAACCAATTAGTGTTTCCAAGCATAAAATTAAATATTCCCTGAAAAAAAAAACAGTCAAAAAATAAAGTCCGTGGATAATATCAGGTATACACAAACACAGAGGCTGTAGCAATATTTCGGTTTGAGTTAGCCAAAACAAAACCGGATATTTCCGGTTTCATCCAGTCATATCCGGACAAAGTGGTGTGGAATTCGTATGCAATGGACCGAGAAAATCACAGTAAAAATGGTTTTGGAGAAAAGCAAAGTCTTTTCGTTAGGCAAGTGCATAAAATGTCATCTATACAAACAGAAATATCATGTTTGTTTTCCGCAGTTCCTCTAGCTTTCTCCCTAGAAAATACGAATGTGTAGAGCTGGTGTCTCCATGGGGAACCAATTAGTGTTTCCAAGCATAAAATTAAATGTTCCCTGAAAATAAAACGTTCAAAAAAATAAAGTCCGTGGATAATATCAGGAATACACAAACACAGAGGCTGTAGCAATATCTGGGATTGAATTAGACAAAACAAAACCGGATATTTCCGGTTTCATCCAGTCATATCCGGACAAAGTGGTGTGGAATTCGTATGCAATGGACCGAGAAAATCACAGGAAAAATGGTTTTGGAGAAAAGCAAAGTCTTTTCGTTAGGCAAGTGCATAAAATGTCATCTATACAAACAGAAATAGCATGTTTGTTTGCCGTAGTTCCTCTAGCTTTCTCCCTAGAACAAACGAATGTGTATAGCTGGTGTCTCCATGTGGAACCAATTAGAGTTTCCAAGCATAAAATTAAATGTTCCCTGAAAAAAAAAACATTCAAAAATATAAAGTGAAGGACCCTTATGGGGGAGAGGGACAAGAAACTAGGCCTGGGCAGATATCAGGGGCTTCTTAAGAGGTTAGATGTTCCCCAGAGTCCAGCGGGCAGGACGTTCTCTGGGAAGGAAAAGTCAATCCCCTTCAGAGAACCTCTAGGCATGCCCAGAGCAGAGCTGCCCCTCCCCTCAGCACTCTCCTCAGCACGTTCCCTCAGCACTCTCCTCAGCACTCTCCTCAGCACTCTCCTCAGCACTCTCCTCAGCACTCTCCTCAGCACTCTCCCTCAGCACTCTCCCTCAGCACTCTCCGGTATGCTAATTGTCCCTCCGAACCAGCCAATCCCGTGTTGCCACTGCATCCCATATGCTAATGGTCCCTCTGAACTGACCAATCCTATGCATGCGCATTAGGAATATGCTAATTCGTTGCCTATATAACCTGTGTGAAACTGCCGCTCAGGGCTCCTCACTGCCTGAGGTGGGGGCCCGTTTGCGCAAACGTTCAATAAAAACCTCGTGCTTTTTGCATCAACTGGTCTGGAGTCTGGATCTTTGGGCGTCCTCCCGAGCAAGTGGGCATCTCTGCAACTGAGAGGTCCTACATTTGGCGCCCAACGTGGGGCTCGAGGTCGCCCTCAGACCCATTCTCTGCAGGACCAGTTGGAGGTATAATTAAGTGTTTTCTGTCTGTTGTTTTTTGTCTTGAGTATTCTGACTGGATTCTGACTGAAGTATTCTGACTGGCCAGTATCTGACCTGACTCTGTGGGACCAGTGGGGGAGGCAGGCGTGCCCAGCAACCCCTGGTCCGTTCCCTGGAGGACGCTCCGGGTTATGAGGGGAAACCCTCGGTCTGTTCCCCCAGAAGACGCACCGGGGTGGTCTGGAGGTGGGTCGGAGACCAAGTCTCCCTCCTTCCCGGGGAGGGCTGGTCAGGCAGCCGCTCCCAAAAATAGCGCAATAGCGTTCGATTTGTCCTAGCCATGTGTTTTGTCTTGCTTACTGTATATGTCTGTGCATTGGCTGTTCTTTTTGTTTGGGCTGAAATCCTTGTACGCATGGGTCAACAAATAACCACCCCTTTAAGTCTCACTCTAGATCACTGGAAGGACGTTCGAGAACGCGCGCGCCACCTCTCATTGGAGGTTAAAAGGAAACAATGGGCAAAATTCTGTTCCTCAGAGTGGCCGGCCTTCGAGGTCGGCTGGCCAAGGAACGGCACTTTTAACCTCGATATTATTTTACAGATTAAGGCGCGAGTCTTTCAGCCAGGATCCAATGGACACCCTGATCAGGTGCCCTACATTACCACGTGGGAGGATCTTTCACGTAACCCCCCTCCCTGGATAGAACCCTTCTCCTTCCCGACGGAGCCCATACGGACCCCGATACCCCCTCCTCCTATCCCGGTTGTGCCAACCTCCTCCCTATACCCTCTGAAGGAGATTCGAGATCCAAAACCTGACAAGCCACCGGTTCTTCCGGCTGATCAGGACTTTCTGCGCTTTGACTCTCCCCCGCAGGAACTCCCACAACAACCAGAGCGGGATGTGCAACCTTCTGCACCATCCCCTGATTCCACGAGGGCAGGGGAAGAAGTCTCAGCGCCTTCCCCGCCCTCCAGCCGCCTGCGCCTCCGTCGGGGGCAGGCAGGGGGCTCGGGAAGCGTCTGGACTTCGCAGGCTTTTCCTCTTCGCTCGGTGGCTGGCCAGATGCAGTACTGGCCATTTTCTGCTTCCGATCTTTACAATTGGAAAACCCATAACCCCTCTTTCTCTCAGGACCCCCAGGCTCTGACTGGGCTGATCGAGTCAATTTTATTGACTCATCAGCCCACCTGGGATGATTGTCAGCAGCTTCTGCAGACCCTCCTCACTACTGAGGAAAAGCAGCGTGTCTACCTTGAGGCACGGAAAAACATCCCTGGAGCAGATGGCCGACCGACCCTACTGCCAAACGAAATCGAGGAGGCGTTTCCCTTAACCCGTCCTGATTGGGACTACACCACCGTTGCTGGTAGGGAGCGACTTCGTCTTTACCGCCAGATTCTCCTTGCGGGTCTCAGAGGGGCTGGAAAGCGCCCCACCAATTTGGCCAAGGTACGTGCAGTAGTACAGGGGGCTGAGGAAACGCCGGCAGGCTTCCTAGAAAGATTAATGGAAGCCTACCGTATGTACACCCCGTTTGACCCCCTGGCAGAGGACCGGCAGGGAGATGTAATCATGTCCTTTATAGGACAGTCAGCGCCGGACATCCGCAATAAATTGCAGCGGCTAGAGGGGCTTCAGGGGTATACTATACAAGATTTAATGAAGGTGGCAGAAAAGATTTACAACAAAAGGGAGACCCGAGAGGAGAAGGAGGAAAGGATCCGCAAGGAGCAGGAGGAAAGGGAAGACAAAAGAGACAAAAGACGTAATCGAGAGCTTAGTAGAATTTTGGCCACCGTAGTGCAGGATACAGAAAGGAGTAGACCAGGACAGAATAGGGACTTGGGAGACAAACGAAAGCCTCGGGTGGAAAGAGATCAATGTGCCTATTGTAAAGAAAGAGGACACTGGGTCAAAGACTGCCCGAAGAAAACACAGGGACCAAAGAGGAGACCAGTTCCAATCCTGTCCCTGGAAGAAGACGACTAGGTGAGTCAGGGCCAGGAGCCCCCCCCTGAGCCCAGGATAACCCTTGAAGTGGGGGGCAGACCGGTAACCTTCCTGATTGACACGGGAGCCCAGCACTCGGTACTGACTTCAGAAAAAGGGCCTTTAAGCTCCAAGACTTCCTGGGTTCAGGGGGCAACTGGAGGGAAGTTATATCGCTGGACAACCAATCGAGAGGTCCAGTTAAGTACAGGACTTGTGACACACTCGTTCTTACTAGTGCCAGACTGCCCCTACCCCCTCCTGGGCAGGGACCTACTCTCGAAGGTAGGAGCCCAAATTCACTTCCACGAGAAAGGAGTTACCATCACAGACTCAGGAGGGCGGCCCCTCCAGGTATTAACACTACGCTTGGAGGACGAACATCGATTATTCGAGAGGCCCTCGTCCACCATGGCTCCCCTGGACCCCAAGTGGCTCACAGATTTTCCTCAGGCCTGGGCAGAGACTGCGGGAATAGGGCTGGCCGTCAACCGGCCTCCCTTGATCATAGATCTGAAGCCCACGGCCATTCCCGTGTCAGTTCGTCAATATCCGATGGGCAAGGAAGCTAAGGAAGGTATCCGGCCACATATCCAGAGACTGTTACACCTAGGCATTTTAAAACCTTGTCGTTCACCTTGGAACACCCCCCTACTACCAGTAAAGAAGCCTGGTACGGGTGACTACCGCCCGGTACAGGACTTGCGGGAGGTTAACAGGAGAACGGAGGATATGCATCCCACAGTGCCCAACCCCTACAATCTGCTAAGTACCTTGCCTCCGACCCACGTATGGTACACTGTGTTAGATCTAAAAGATGCATTCTTTTGTTTAAGACTGAGCCCTCAGAGCCAATCCATCTTTGCTTTTGAGTGGAAAGACCCAGAGACCGGGTTTTCAGGACAACTCACCTGGACAAGGTTGCCCCAAGGATTTAAAAACTCGCCTACCTTGTTTGACGAAGCTCTGCACCTAGATTTGGCCGACTTCCGAGTTAACCATCCGGACCTGGTCCTCCTGCAATATGTGGACGACCTCCTCCTTGCCGCTGAAACTGAGCAGGACTGCCTAAAAGGTACCGGGGCCCTGCTACAGAGACTGGGGGAATTGGGCTATCGAGCCTCCGCGAAAAAGGCCCAAATATGTCAGAAACAGGTGGCCTACCTAGGCTACCTCCTAGAAGGAGGGCAACGGTGGCTGACAGAGAGCCGAAAAAGGGTGGTTGCTCTAATTCCACCCCCCACCGATGCCAGAAAGATGCGGGAATTCCTCGGGAGTGCGGGATTCTGCCGCCTTTGGATTCCTGGGTTTGCGGAGCTGGCAGCCCCATTGTACCCCCTCACGAAGTCCAATGCTCCCTTTCAATGGAGAGAAGAGCAACAGCGGGCGTTTGACAACATAAAAAAGGCCCTATTGTCAGCCCCAGCCCTGAGCCTCCCTGATATGACCAAGCCCTTCACATTATACGTGGATGAGAATAAGGGAGTGGCGAAGGGAGTGCTAACACAAATGCTTGGACCCTGGAAAAAGCCGGTGGCATACTTTTCAAAAAAGCTAGACAATGTAGCGGCCGGCTGGCCTCCGTGCCTCCGCATGATAGCGGCCGTGGCAGTTCTGGTGAAAGACTCGGATAAATTGACTCTAGGCCAACCTCTCACCATAGTGGCACCTCATGCTGTGGAGACAGTTATCCGCCAGCCACCAGATCGGTGGCTCTCAAATGCTCGGATAACTCATTACCAGACTATGTTATTAAACTCAGAGCGGGTCCGGTTTGGGACTGCCACCTCTTTAAATCCGGCCACCCTGCTCCCGGAACTGGGGCCCCAGGCCCAGGTAATCCATAGCTGTCATCAAATCCTGGCTGAGGCCCACGGCACCCGAAAAGACCTAACCGACCAGCCTCTGCCGGATGCCGAAATGACCTGGTTCACGGATGGGAGCAGCTTTCTACAGAACGGTGAGCGGAGGGCTGGGGCAGCGGTGGTGGATGGAAAAACTGTTATCTGGTCAAGTGCCTTAAAGCCTGGAACTTCTGCTCAAAAAGCCAAGCTCATAGCCTTAACTCAAGCTTTAAAACTGGCACAAGACAAAAAGGTCAACATTTACACAGACAGTCGGTATGCTTTCGCCACTGCCCATGTACATGGGGAGATATACCGGCTAAGGGGCCTCTTAACCTCAGCAGGCAAGGACATTAAAAATAAGCAGGAAATCCTAGATCTTCTACAGGCCCTGTTCCTGCCCAAAATGTTGAGTATAATTCATTGCCCCGGGCACCAACGAGGAGACGACCCCGTAGCAAGGGGAAACAGGATGGCAGACGAGGCCGCTAGGGCGGCAGCCCTGAGCCAACAGGTGCTCCCGTTAAAGACAATTGAGCCCACCCAAGTATCGAGGGAACCACCTTTCCTCTATTCGGACCAAGACTTAGATACGATCCAGCGGCTCGGTGCAGAGTATGATGAACAAATAAGGGTTTGGAGGCTCGGAGAGAAAATAGTCCTGCCACACCAATTGGCTAAAGAAATAATTACCAGCCTCCATCAATGGACTCATTTGGGACACCAAAAGCTAAAAGCAGCCTTACAGGAAGATAGGCAGTCTTATTACATCCCCGGACTTGACTCTTTAGTCCAGCAGGTGACTGAATCCTGTGTTCCGTGTGCCAAGGTAAATGCCAGACACCTCAAGCTCCCGGAGGGAGCTAGGGTAAGAGGAGACCGACCAGGAATCAACTGGGAGGTCGATTTCACTGAGATAAGGCCGGGCAGTTATGGGAATAAGTATCTTCTAGTTTTTGTAGACACCTTCTCCGGATGGACTGAGGCATTCCCCACAAAACGGGAAACCGCCCGGGTGGTCGTAAAGAAGATCATAGAGGAGATCTTCCCCCGGTTCGGCTTGCCTAAGGTAATCGGGTCCGACAATGGCCCAGCGTTTGTCTCCCAGGTAAGTCAGTTGGTGGCCAAAGCATTAGGCATAAATTGGAAATTGCACTGTGCCTATAGACCCCAAAGTTCAGGACAGGTAGAAAGAATGAACAGAACAATTAAAGAGACCTTGACCAAATTAGCGTTGGAGACTGGTGTTAAAGACTGGGTCCAACTCCTCCCTATGGTGTTGTTCCGGGTCCAAAACACGCCCTCTCATTGCGGGCTGACACCATACGAAATCCTTTATGGAGGGCCCCCACCAGTAGCAGGCTTGCTTGACCTTGCCAGTGACTCCGTTGCCGATGCCCCTAAATTACAGGCCCGGTTGAGAGCGCTCCAGATCATCCAGAACCAGGTCTGGAAACCTCTTGCAGCAGCCTACCAACCCGAGACGACAACCATCCCACATCCTTTCCAAATCGGTGATGCTGTGTATGTCCGAAGGCACCAATCTAAGACTCTAGAGCCCCGGTGGAAAGGCCCCTTCACTGTGCTGTTGACAACTCCCACCGCTCTCAAGGTCGACGGAATCGCTGCTTGGGTCCACGCCTCACACGTGAAGCGAGCACCACCTCCCCAGGGCCCCGAGGATCCGGATAGACCAGCCAAATGGAAGCTCCAGCGCACTCAGAACCCACTCAAGCTAAGACTTTCAAAAACTGTTTAATATTTGTGATGTTCCTGGCCTTTCCCCATTGTTTTTCCAATCCCCATGCTCCACAATTGTTAACGTGGAACCCAACCCAGTCCAGCAAGAACAGAGTTCCCTCCCTCCAGTGAGGCAGGCTCTCCCCAGGCCGGTCCAATAGATTTTAGGATTAAAATCTTTGCAAAAAGAAAAGGAGGGAATGAAGGACCCTTATGGGGGAGAGGGACAAGAAACTAGGCCTGGGCAGATATCAGGGGCTTCTTAAGAGGTTAGATGTTCCCCAGAGTCCAGCGGGCAGGACGTTCTCTGGGAAGGAAAAGTCAATCCCCTTCAGAGAACCTCTAGGCATGCCCAGAGCAGAGCTGCCCCTCCCCTCAGCACTCTCCTCAGCACGTTCCCTCAGCACTCTCCTCAGCACTCTCCTCAGCACTCTCCTCAGCACTCTCCTCAGCACTCTCCTCAGCACTCTCCCTCAGCACTCTCCCTCAGCACTCTCCGGTATGCTAATTGTCCCTCCGAACCAGCCAATCCCGTGTTGCCACTGCATCCCATATGCTAATGGTCCCTCTGAACTGACCAATCCTATGCATGCGCATTAGGAATATGCTAATTCGTTGCCTATATAACCTGTGTGAAACTGCCGCTCAGGGCTCCTCACTGCCTGAGGTGGGGGCCCGTTTGCGCAAACGTTCAATAAAAACCTCGTGCTTTTTGCATCAACTGGTCTGGAGTCTGGATCTTTGGGCGTCCTCCCGAGCAAGTGGGCATCTCTGCAACTGAGAGGTCCTACAAAGTCCGTGGATAATATCAGGAATACACAAACACAGAGGCTGTAGCAATATCTGGGATTGAATTAGCAAAAGGAAACCGGATATTTCAGGTTTCATCCAGTCATATCCGGACAAACTGGGGTGGAATTCGTATGCAATGGACCGAGAAAATCACAGGAAAAATTGTTTTGGAGAAAAGCAAAGTCTTTTCGTTAGGCAAGTGCATCAAATGTCATCTATACAAAAAGAAATATCATGTTTGTTTGCCGCAGTTCCTCTAGCTTTCTCCCTAGAAAATACGAATGTGTAGAGCTGGTGTCTCCATGTGGAACCAATTAGTGTTTCCAAGCATAAAATTAAATGTTCCCTGAAAAAAAAACATTCAAAAAAATAAAGTCCGTGGATAATATCAGGAATAAACAAACACAGAGGCTGTAGCAATATCTGGGATTGAATTAGACAAAAGGAAACCGGATATTTCCGGTTTCATCCAGTCATATCCGGACAAAGTGGTGTGGAATTCGTATGCAATGGACCGAGAAAATCACAGGAAAAATGGTTTTGGAGAAAAGCAAAGTCTTTTCGTTAGGCAAGTGCATAAAATGTCATCTATACAAACAGAAATAGCATGTTTGTTTGCCGCAGTTCTTCTAGCTTTCTCCCTAGAAAATACGAATGTGTAGAGCTGGTGTCTCCATGTGGAACCAATTAGTGTTTCCAAGCATAAAATTAAATGTTCCCTGAAAAAAAAAACAGTCAAAAAAATAAAGGCCATGGATAATATCAGGAATACACAAACACAGAGGCTGTAGCAATATTTCGGTTTGAGTTAGCCAAAACAAAACCGGATATTTCCGGTTTCATCCAGTCATATCCGGACAAAGTGGTGTGGAATTCGTATGCAATAGACCGAGAAAATCACAGTAAAAATTATTTTGGAGAAAAGCAAAGTCTTTTTGTTAGGAAAGTGCATAAAATGTCATCTATACAAACAGAAATATCATGTTTGTTTGCCGCAGTTCCTCTAGCTTTCTCCCTAGAACAAACGAATGTGTAGAGCTGGTGTCTCCATGTGGAACCAATTAGTGTTTCCAAGCATAAAATTAAATGTTCCCTGAAAAAAAATTCAAAAAAATAAAGTCCGTGGATAATATCAGGAATACACAAACAAAGAGGCTGTAGCAATATCTGGGATTGAATTAGCCAAAACGAAACCGGATATTTCCGGTTACATCCAGTCATATCCGGACAAAGTGGTGTGGAATTCGTATGCAATGGACCGAGAAAATCACAGGAAAAATGGTTTTGGAGAAAAGCAAAGTCTTTTCGTTAGGCAAGTGCATAAAATGTCATCTATACAAACACAAATATCATGTTTGTGTGCTGCAGTTCCTCTAGCTTTCTCCCTAGAAAATACGAATGTGAAGAGCTGGTGTGTCCATGTGAAACCAATTAGTGTTTCCAAGCATAAAGTTAAATGTTCCCTGAAAATAAAACGTTCAAAAAAATAAAGTCCGTGGATAATATCACGAATACACAAACACAGAGGCTGTAGCAATATCTGGGATTGAATTAGACAAAAGGAAACCGGATATTTCCGGTTTCATCCAGTCATATACGGACAAAGTGGTGTGGAATTCGTATGCAATGGACCGAGAAAATCACAGGAAAAATGGTTTTGGAGAAAAGCAAAGTCTTTTCGTTAGGCAAGTGCATAAAATGTCATCTATACAAACAGAAATATCATGTTTGTTTGCCGCAGTTCCTCTAGCTTTCTCCCTAGAACAAACGAATGTGTAGAGCTGGTGTCTCCATGTGGAACCAATGAGTGTTTCCAAGCATAACATTAAATGTTCCCTGAAAAAAAAAACATTCAAAAAAATAAAGTCCGTGGATAATATCAGGAATACACAAACACAGAGGCTGTAGCAATATCTGGGATTGAATTAGCAAAAGGAAACCGGATATTTCAGGTTTCATCCAGTCATATCCGGACAAACAGGTGTGGAATTCGTATGCAATGGCCCGAGAAAATCACAGTAAAAATGGTTTTGGAGAAAAGCAAAGTCTTTTCGTTAGGCAAGTGCATCAAATGTCATCTATACAAACAGAAATATCATGTTTGTTTGTCGCAGTTCCTCTAGCTTTCTCCCTAGAAAATACGAATGTGTAGAGCTGGTGTCTCCATGTGGAACCAATTAGTGTTTCCAAGCATAAAATTAAATGTTCCCTGAAAAAAAAACATTCAAAAAAATAAAGTCCGTGGATAATATCAGGAATACACAAACACAGAGGCTGTAGCAATATCTGGGATTGAATTAGACAAAAGGAAACCGGATATTTCCGGTTTCATCCAGTCATATCCGGACAAAGTGGTGTGGAATTCGTATGCAATGGACCGAGAAAATCACAGGAAAAATGGTTTTGGAGAAAAGCAAAGTCTTTTCGTTAGGCAAGTGCATAAAATGTTATTTATACAAACAGAAATATCATGTTTGTTTGCCGCAGTTCTTCTAGCTTTCTCCCTAGAAAATACGAATGTGTAGAGCTGGTGTCTCCATGTGGAAACAATTAGTGTTTCCAAGCATAAAATTAAATGTTCCCTGAAAAAAAAAAACAGTCAAAAAAATAAAGGCCATGGATAATATCAGGAATACACAAACACAGAGGCTGTAGCAATATTTCGGTTTGAGTTAGCCAAAACAAAACCGGATATTTCCGGTTTCATCCAGTCATATCCGGACAAAGTGGTGTGGAATTCGTATGCAATGGACCGAGAAAATCACAGTAAAAATTATTTTGGAGAAAAGCAAAGTCTTTTCTTTAGGAAAGTGCATAAAATGTCATCTATACAAACAGAAATATCATGTTTGTTTGCCGCAGTTCCTCTAGCTTTCTCCCTTGAACAAACGAATGTGTAGAGCTGGTGTCTCCATGTGGAACCAATTAGTGTTTTCAAGCATAAAATTAAATGTTCCCTGAAAAAAAATTCAAAAAAATAAAGTCCGTGGATAATATCAGGAATACACAAACAAAGAGGCTGTAGCAATATTTCGGTTTGAGTTAGCCAAAAGGAAACCGGATATTTCCGGTTACATCCAGTCATATCCGGACAAAGTGGTGTGGAATTCGTATGCAATGGACCGAGAAAATCACAGGAAAAATGGTTTTGGAGAAAAGCAAAGTCTTTTCGTTAGGCAAGTGCATAAAATGTCATCTATACAAACAGAAATATCATGTTTGTTTGCCGCAGTTCCTCTAGCTTTCTCCCTAGAACAAACGAATGTGTAGAGCTGGTGTCTCCATGTGGAACCAATTAGTGTTTCCAAGCATAAAATTAAATGTTCCCTGAAAAAAAAAACATTCAAAAAAATAAAGTCCGTGGATAATATCAGGAATACACAAACACAGAGCCTGTAGCAATATTTCGGTTTGAGTTAGCCAAAACAAAGCCGCATATTTCCGGTTTCATCCAGTCATATCCGGACAAAGTGGTGTGGAATTCGTATGCAATGGACCGAGAAAATCACAGGAAAAATGGTTTTGGAGAAAAGCAAACTCTTTTCGTTAGGCAAGTGCATAAAATGTCATCTATACAAACACAAATATCATGTTTGTGTGCTGCAGTTCCTCTAGCTTTCTCGCTAGAAAATACGAATCTGTAGAGCTGGTGTGTCCATGTGAAACCAATTAGTGTTTCCAAGCATAAAGTTAAATGTTCCCTGAAAATAAAACGTTCAAAAAAATAAAGTCCGTGGATAATATCACGAATACACAAACACAGAGGCTGTAGCAATATCTGGGATTGAATTAGACAAAAGGAAACCGGATATTTCCGGTTTCATCCAGTCATATACGGACAAAGTGGTGTGGAATTCGTATGCAATGGACCGAGAAAATCACAGGAAAAATGGTTTTGGAGAAAAGCAAAGTCTTTTCGTTAGGCAAGTGCATAAAATGTCATCTATACAAACAGAAATATCATGTTTGTTTGCCGCAGTTCCTCTAGCTTTCTCCCTAGAACAAACGAATGTGTAGAGCTGGTGTCTCCATGTGGAACCAATGAGTGTTTCCAAGCATAAAATTAAATGTTCCCTGAAAAAAAAAAACATTCAAAAAAATAAAGTCCGTGGATAATATCAGGAATACACAAACACAGAGGCTGTGGCAATATTTCGGTTTGAGTTAGCAAAAAAAAAAACCGCATATTTCCGGTTTCATCCAGTCATATCCGGACAAACTGCTGTGGAATTCGTATGCAATGGACCGAGAAAATCACAGTAAAAATGGTTTTGGAGAAAAGCAAAGTCTTTTCGTTAGGCAAGTGCATAAAATGTCATCTATACAAACAGAAATATCATGTTTGTTGCCGCAATTCCTCTAGCTTTCTCCCTAGAAAATACGAATGTGTAGAGCTGGTGTCTCCATGTGGAACCAATTAGTGTTTCCAAGCATAAAATTAAATGTTCCCTGATAAAAAACATTCAAAAAAATAAAGTCCGAGGATAATATCAGGAATACACAAACACAGAGGCTGTAGCAATATCTGGGATTGAATTAGCCAAAAGGAAACCGGATATTTCCGGTTTCATCCAGTCATATCCGGACAAAGTGGTGTGGAATTCGTATGCAATGGACCGAGAAAATCACAGGAAAAATGGTTTTGGAGAAAAGCAAAGTCTTTTCGTTAGGCAAGTGCATAAAATGTCATCTATACAAACAGAAATAGCATGTTTGTTTGCCGCAGTTCCTCTAGCTTTCTCCCTAGAAAATACGAATGTGTAGAGCTGGTGTCTCCATGTGGAACCAATTAGTGTTTCCAAGCATAAAATTAAATGTTCCCTGAAAAAAAAACATTCAAAAAAATAAAGTCCGTGGATAATATCACGAATACACAAACACAGAGGTTGTAGCAATATCTGGGTTGAATTAGCCAAAACGAAACCGGATATTTCCGGTTTCATCCAGGCATATCAGGACAAACTGGTGTGGAATTCGTATGCAATGGACTGAGAAAATCACAGGAAAAATGGTTTTGGAGAAAAGCAAAGTCTTTTCGTTAGGCAAGTGCGTAAAATGTCATCTATACAAACACAAATATCATGTTTGTTTGCCGCAGTTCCTCTAGCTTTCTCCCTAGAACAAACGAATGTGTAGAGCTGGTGTCTCCATGTGGAACCAATTAGTGTTTCCAAGCATAGAATTAAATGTTCCCTGAAAAAAAAACATTCAAAAAAATAAAGTCCGTGGATAATATCAGGAATACACAAACACAGAGCCTGTAGCAATATTTCGGTTTGAGTTAGCCAAAACAAAACCGCATATTTCCGGTTTCATCCAGTCATATCCGGACAAAGTGGTGTGGAATTCGTATGCAATGGACCGAGAAAATCACAGTAAAAATGGTTTTGGAGAAAAGCAAAGTCTTTTCGTTAGGCAAGTGCATAAAATGTCATCTATACAAACACAAATATCATGTTTGTTTGCCGCAGTTCCTCTAGCTTTCTCCCTAGAACAAACGAATGTGTAGAGCTGGTGTCTCCATGTGGAACCAATTAGCGTTTCCAAGCATAAAAGTAAATGTTCCGTGAAAAAAAAAACATTCAAAAAAATAAAGTCCGTGGATAATATCAGGAATACACAAACACAGAGGCTGTAGCAATATCTGGGATTGAATTAGACAAAAGGAAACCGGATATTTCCGGTTTCATCCAGTCATATCGGGACAAACTGCTGTGGAATTCGTATGCAATGGACCGAGAAAATCACAGTAAAAATGGTTTTGGAGAAAAGCAAAGTCTTTTCGTTAGGCAAGTGCATAAAATGTCATCTATACAAACAGAAATATCATGTTTGTTGCCGCAATTCCTCTAGCTTTCTCCCTAGAAAATACGAATGTGTAGAGCTGGTGTCTCCATGTGGAACCAATTAGTGTTTCCAAGCATAAAATTAAATGTTCCCTGATAAAAAACATTCAAAAAAATAAAGTCCGAGGATAATATCACGAATACACAAACAAAGAGTCTGTAGCAATATCTGGGATTGAATTAGCCAAAAGGAAACCGGATATTTCCGGTTTCATCCAGTCATATCCCGACAAAGTGGTGTGGAATTCGTATGCAATGGACCGAGAAAATCACAGGAAAAATGGTTTTGGAGAAAAGCAAAGTCTTTTCGTTAGGCAAGTGCATAAAATGTCATCTATACAAACAGAAATAGCATGTTTGTTTGCCGCAGTTCCTCTAGCTTTCTCCCTAGAATAAATGAATGTGTAGAGCTGGTGTCTCCATGTGGAACCAATTAGTGTTTCCAAGCATAAAATTAAATGTTCCCTGAAAAAAAAACATTCAAAAAAATAAAGTCCGTGGATAATATCACGAATACACAAACACAGAGGTTGTAGCAATATCTGGGTTGAATTAGCCAAAACGAAACCGGATATTTCCGGTTTCATCCAGGCATATCAGGACAAACTGGTGTGGAATTCGTATGCAATGGACTGAGAAAATCACAGGAAAAATGGTTTTGGAGAAAAGCAAAGTCTTTTCGTTAGGCAAGTGCATAAAATGTCATCTATACAAACAGAAATAGCATGTTTGTTTGCCGTAGTTCCTCTAGCTTTCTCCCTAGAACAAACGAATGTGTATAGCTGGTGTCTCCATGTGGAACCAATTAGCGTTTCCAAGCATAAAATTAAATGTTCCCTGAAAAAAAAAAACATTCAAAAATATAAAGTCCGTGGATAATATCAGGAATACACAAACACAGAGGCTGTAGCAATATCTGGGATTGAATTAGCAAAAGGAAACCGGATATTTCAGGTTTCATCCAGTCATATCCGGACAAACAGGTGTGGAATTCGTATGCAATGGCCCGAGAAAATCACAGTAAAAATTGTTTTGGAGAAAAGCAAAGTCTTTTCGTTAGGCAAGTGCATCAAATGTCATCTATACAAAAAGAAATATCATGTTTGTTTGCCGCAGTTCCTCTAGCTTTCTCCCTAGAAAATACGAATGTGTAGAGCTGGTGTCTCCATGTGGAACCAATTAGTGTTTCCAAGCATAAAATTAAATGTTCCCTGAAAAAAAAACATTCAAAAAAATAAAGTCCGTGGATAATATCAGGAATAAACAAACACAGAGGCTGTAGCAATATCTGGGATTGAATTAGACAAAAGGAAACCGGATATTTCCGGTTTCATCCAGTCATATCCGGACAAAGTGGTGTGGAATTCGTATGCAATGGACCGAGAAAATCACAGGAAAAATGGTTTTGGAGAAAAGCAAAGTCTTTTCGTTAGGCAAGTGCATAAAATGTCATCTATACAAACAGAAATAGCATGTTTGTTTGCCGCAGTTCTTCTAGCTTTCTCCCTAGAAAATACGAATGTGTAGAGCTGGTGTCTCCATGTGGAACCAATTAGTGTTTCCAAGCATAAAATTAAATGTTCCCTGAAAAAAAAAACAGTCAAAAAAATAAAGGCCATGGATAATATCAGGAATACACAAACACAGAGGCTGTAGCAATATTTCGGTTTGAGTTAGCCAAAACAAAACCGGATAATTCCAGTTTCATCCAGTCATATCCGGACAAAGTGGTGTGGAATTCGTATGCAATAGACCGAGAAAATCACAGTAAAAATTATTTTGGAGAAAAGCAAAGTCTTTTTGTTAGGAAAGTGCATAAAATGTCATCTATACAAACAGAAATATCATGTTTGTTTGCCGCAGTTCCTCTAGCTTTCTCCCTAGAACAAACGAATGTGTAGAGCTGGTGTCTCCATGTGTAACCAATTAGTGTTTCCAAGCATAAAATTAAATGTTCCCTGAAAAAAAATTCAAAAATATAAAGTCCGTGGATAATATCAGGAATACACAAACAAAGAGGCTGTAGCAATATCTGGGATTGAATTAGCCAAAACGAAACCGGATATTTCCGGTTACATCCAGTCATATCCGGAGAAAGGGGTGTGGAATTCGTATGCAATGGACCGAGAAAATCACAGGAAAAATGGTTTTGGAGAAAAGCAAAGTCTTTTCGTTAGGCAACTGCATAAAATGTCATCTATACAAACAGAAATATCATGTTTGTTTGCCAAAGTTCCTCTAGCTTTCTCCCTAGAACAAACGAATGTGTAGAGCTGGTGTCTCCATGTGGAACCAATTAGTGTTTCCAAGCATAAAATTAAATGTTCCCTGAAAAAAAAAACATTCAAAAAAATAAAGTCCGTGGATAATATCAGGAATACACAAACACAGAGGCTGTAGCAATATTTCGGTTTGAGTTAGCCAAAACAAAACCGCATATTTCCGGTTTCATCCAGTCATATCCGGACAAAGTGTTGTGGAATTCGTATGCAATGGACCGAGAAAATCACAGGAAAAATGGTTTTGGAGAAAAGCAAAGTCTTTTCGTTAGGCAAGTGCATAAAATGTCATCTATACAAACAGAAATATCATGTTTGTTTGCCGCAGTTCCTCTAGCTTTCTCCCTAGAACAAACGAATGTGTAGAGCTGGTGTCTCCATGTGGAACCAATGAGTGTTTCCAAGCATAACATTAAATGTTCCCTGAAAATAAAACGTTCAAAAAAATAAAGTCCGTGGATAATATCAGGAATACACAAACACAGAGCCTGTAGCAATATTTCGGTTTGAGTTAGCCAAAACAAAGCCGCATATTTCCGGTTTCATCCAGTCATATCCGGACAAAGTGGTGTGGAATTCGTATGCAATGGCCCGAGAAAATCACAGTAAAAATGGTTTTGGAGAAAAGCAAAGTCTTTTCGTTAGGCAAGTGCATCAAATGTCATCTATACAAACAGAAATATCATGTTTGTTTGCCGCAGTTCCTCTAGCTTTCTCCCTAGAAAATACGAATGTGTAGAGCTGGTGTCTCCATGTGGAACCAATTAGTGTTTCCAAGCATAAAATTAAATGTTCCCTGAAAAAAAAACATTCAAAAAAATAAAGTCCGTGGATAATATCAGGAATACACAAACACAGAGGCTGTAGCAATATCTGGGATTGAATTAGACAAAAGGAAACCGGATATTTCCGGTTTCATCCAGTCATATCCGGACAAAGTGGTGTGGAATTCGTATGCAATGGACCGAGAAAATCACAGTAAAAATGGTTTTGGAGAAAAGCAAAGTCTTTTCGTTAGGCAAGTGCATAAAATGTCATCTATACAAACAGAAATATCATGTTTGTTTGCCGCAGTTCTTCTAGCTTTCTCCCTAGAAAATACGAATGTGTAGAGCTGGTGTCTCCATGTGGAAACAATTAGTGTTTCCAAGCATAAAATTAAATGTTCCCTGAAAAAAAAAACAGTCAAAAAAATAAAGGCCATGGATAATATCAGGAATACACAAACACAGAGGCTGTAGCAATATTTCGGTTTGAGTTAGCCAAAACAAAACCGGATATTTCCGGTTTCATCCAGTCATATCCGGACAAAGTGGTGTGGAATTCGTATGCAATGGACCGAGAAAATCACAGTAAAAATTATTTTGGAGAAAAGCAAAGTCTTTTCGTTAGGCAAGTGCATCAAATGTCATCTATACAAACAGAAATATCATGTTTGTTTGCCGCAGTTCCTCTAGCTTTCTCCCTAGAAAATACGAATGTGTAGAGCTGGTGTCTCCATGTGGAACCAATTAGTGTTTCCAAGCATAAAATTAAATGTTCCCTGAAAAAAAAACATTCAAAAAAATAAAGTCCGTGGATAATATCAGGAATACACAAACACAGAGGCTGTAGCAATATCTGGGATTGAATTAGACAAAAGGAAACCGGATATTTCCGGTTTCATCCAGTCATATCCGGACAAAGTGGTGTGGAATTCGTATGCAATGGACCGAGAAAATCACAGTAAAAATGGTTTTGGAGAAAAGCAAAGTCTTTTCGTTAGGCAAGTGCATAAAATGTCATCTATACAAACAGAAATATCATGTTTGTTTGCCGCAGTTCTTCTAGCTTTCTCCCTAGAAAATACGAATGTGTAGAGCTGGTGTCTCCATGTGGAAACAATTAGTGTTTCCAAGCATAAAATTAAATGTTCCCTGAAAAAAAAAACAGTCAAAAAAATAAAGGCCATGGATAATATCAGGAATACACAAACACAGAGTCTGTAGCAATATTTCGGTTTGAGTTAGCCAAAACAAAACCGGATATTTCCGGTTTCATCCAGTCATATCCGGACAAAGTGGTGTGGAATTCGTATGCAATGGACCGAGAAAATCACAGTAAAAATTATTTTGGAGAAAAGCAAAGTCTTTTCTTTAGGAAAGTGCATAAAATGTCATCTATACAAACAGAAATATCATGTTTGTTTGCCGCAGTTCCTCTAGCTTTCTCCCTAGAACAAACGAATGTGTAGAGCTGGTGTCTCCATGTGGAACCAATTAGTGTTTTCAAGCATAAAATTAAATGTTCCCTGAAAAAAAATTCAAAAAAATAAAGTCCGTGGATAATATCAGGAATACACAAACAAAGAGGCTGTAGCAATATTTCGGTTTGAGTTAGCCAAAACGAAACGGGATATTTCCGGTTACATCCAGTCATATCCGGACAAAGTGGTGTGGAATTCGTATGCAATGGACCGAGAAAATCACAGGAAAAATGGTTTTGGAGAAAAGCAAAGTCTTTTCGTTAGGCAAGTGCATAAAATGTCATCTATACAAACAGAAATAGCATGTTTGTTTGCCGCAGTTCCTCTAGCTTTCTCCCTAGAACAAACGAATGTGTAGAGCTGGTGTCTCCATGTGGAACCAATTAGTGTTTCCAAGCATAAAATTAAATGTTCCCTGAAAAAAAAAACATTCAAAAAAATAAAGTCCGTGGATAATATCAGGAATACACAAACACAGAGCCTGTAGCAATATTTCGGTTTGAGTTAGCCAAAACAAAGCCGCATATTTCCGGTTTCATCCAGTCATATCCGGACAAAGTGGTGTGGAATTCGTATGCAATGGACCGAGAAAATCACAGGAAAAATGGTTTTGGAGAAAAGCAAACTCTTTTCGTTAGGCAAGTGCATAAAATGTCATCTATACAAACACAAATATCATGTTTGTGTGCTGCAGTTCCTCTAGCTTTCTCGCTAGAAAATACGAATGTGTAGAGCTGGTGTGTCCATGTGAAACCAATTAGTGTTTCCAAGCATAAAGATAAATGTTCCCTGAAAATAAAACGTTCAAAAAAATAAAGTCCGTGGATAATATCACGAATACACAAACACAGAGGCTGTAGCAATATCTGGGATTGAATTAGACAAAAGGAAACCGGATATTTCCGGTTTCATCCAGTCATATACGGACAAAGTGGTGTGGAATTCGTATGCAATGGACCGAGAAAATCACAGGAAAAATGGTTTTGGAGAAAAGCAAAGTCTTTTCGTTAGGCAAGTGCATAAAATGTCATCTATACAAACAGAAATATCATGTTTGTTTGCCGCAGTTCCTCTAGCTTTCTCCCTAGAACAAACGAATGTGTAGAGCTGGTGTCTCCATGTGGAACCAATTAGTGTTTCCAAGCATAAAATTAAATGTTCCCTGAAAAAAAAAAAGCATTCAAAAAAATAAAGTCCGTGGATAATATCAGGAATACACAAACACAGAGGCTGTGGCAATATTTCGGTTTGAGTTAGCAAAAACAAAACCGCATATTTCCGGTTTCATCCAGTCATATCGGGACAAACTGCTGTGGAATTCGTATGCAATGGACCGAGAAAATCACAGTAAAAATGGTTTTGGAGAAAAGCAAAGTCTTTTCGTTAGGCAAGTGCATAAAATGTCATCTATACAAACAGAAATATCATGTTTGTTGCCGCAATTCCTCTAGCTTTCTCCCTAGAAAATACGAATGTGTAGAGCTGGTGTCTCCATGTGGAACCAATTAGTGTTTCCAAGCATAAAATTAAATGTTCCCTGATAAAAAACATTCAAAAAAATAAAGTCCGAGGATAATATCACGAATACACAAACAAAGAGGCTGTAGCAATATCTGGGATTGAATTAGCCAAAAGGAAACCGGATATTTCCGGTTTCATCCAGTCATATCCGGACAAAGTGGTGTGGAATTCGTATGCAATGGACCGAGAAAATCACAGGAAAAATGGTTTTGGAGAAAAGCAAAGTCTTTTCGTTAGGCAAGTGCATAAAATGTCATCTATACAAACAGAAATAGCATGTTTGTTTGCCGCAGTTCCTCTAGCTTTCTCCCTAGAAAATACGAATGTGTAGAGCTGGTGTCTCCATTTGGAACCAATTAGTGTTTCCAAGCATAAAATTAAATGTTCCCTGAAAAAAAAACATTCAAAAAAATAAAGTCCGTGGATAATATCACGAATACACAAACACAGAGGTTGTAGCAATATCTGGGTTGAATTAGCCAAAACGAAACCGGATATTTCCGGTTACATCCAGTCATATCAGGACAAACTGGTGTGGAATTCGTATGCAATGGACTGAGAAAATCACAGGAAAAATGGTTTTGGAGAAAAGCAAAGTCTTTTCGTTAGGCAAGTGCGTAAAATGTCATCTATACAAACACAAATATCATGTTTGTTTGCCGCAGTTCCTCTAGCTTTCTCCCTAGAACAAACGAATGTGTAGAGCTGGTGTCTCCATGTGGAACCAATTAGTGTTTCCAAGCATAGAATTAAATGTTCCCTGAAAAAAAAACATTCAAAAAAATAAAGTCCGTGGATAATATCAGGAATACACAAACACAGAGGCTGTAGCAATATTTCGGTTTGAGTTAGCCAAAACAAAACCGCATATTTCCGGTTTCATCCAGTCATATCCAGACAAAGTGGTGTGGAATTCGTATGCAATGGACCGAGAAAATCACAGTAAAAATGGTTTTGGAGAAAAGCAAAGTCTTTTCGTTAGGCAAGTGCATAAAATGTCATCTATACAAACAGAAATATCATGTTTGTTTGCCGCAGTTCCTCTAGCTTTCTCCCTAGAACAAACGAATGTGTAGAGCTGGTGTCTCCATGTGGAACCAATTAGCGTTTCCAAGCATAAAAGTAAATGTTCCGTGAAAAAAAAAACATTCAAAAAAATAAAGTCCGTGGATAATATCAGGAATACACAAACACAGAGGCTGTAGCAATATCTGGGATTGAATTAGACAAAAGGAAACCGGATATTTCCGGTTTCATCCAGTCATATCTGGACAAACTGCTGTGGAATTCGTATGCAATGGACCGAGAAAATCACAGTAAAAATGGTTTTGGAGAAAAGCAAAGTCTTTTCGTTAGGCAAGTGCATAAAATGTCATCTATACAAACAGAAATATCATGTTTGTTGCCGCAATTCCTCTAGCTTTCTCCCTAGAAAATACGAATGTGTAGAGCTGGTGTCTCCATGTGGAACCAATTAGTGTTTCCAAGCATAAAATTAAATGTTCCCTGATAAAAAAACATTCAAAAAAATAAAGTCCGAGGATAATATCACGAATACACAAACAAAGAGTCTGTAGCAATATCTGGGATTGAATTAGCCAAAAGGAAACCGGATATTTCCGGTTTCATCCAGTCATATCCGGACAAAGTGGTGTGGAATTCGTATGCAATGGACCGAGAAAATCACAGGAAAAATGGTTTTGGAGAAAAGCAAAGTCTTTTCGTTAGGCAAGTGCATAAAATGTCATCTATACAAACAGAAATAGCATGTTTGTTTGCCGCAGTTCCTCTAGCTTTCTCCCTAGAATAAATGAATGTGTAGAGCTGGTGTCTCCATGTGGAACCAATTAGTGTTTCCAAGCATAAAATTAAATGTTCCCTGAAAAAAAAACATTCAAAAAAATAAAGTCCGTGGATAATATCACGAATACACAAACACAGAGGTTGTAGCAATATCTGGGTTGAATTAGCCAAAACGAAACCGGATATTTCCGGTTTCATCCAGGCATATCAGGACAAACTGGTGTGGAATTCGTATGCAATGGACCGAGAAAATCACAGGAAAAATGGTTTTGGAGAAAAGCAAAGTCTTTTCGTTAGGCAAGTGCATAAAATGTCATCTATACAAACACAAATATCATGTTTGTTTGCCGCAGTTCCTCTAGCTTTCTCCCTAGAACAAACGAATGTGTAGAGCTGGTGTCTCCATGTGGAACCAATTAGTGTTTCCAAGCATAAAATTAAATGTTCCCTGAAAAAAAAAACATTCAAAAAAATAAAGTCCGTGGATAATATCAGGAATACACAAACACAGAGGCTGTAGCAATATCTGGGATTGAATTAGCCAAAACAAAACCGCATATTTCCGGTTTCATCCAGTCATATCCGGACAAAGTGGTGTGGAATTCGTATGCAATGGACCGAGAAAATCACAGGAAAAATGGTTTTGGAGAAAAGCAAAGTCTTTTCGTTAGGCAAGTGCATAAAATGTCATCTATACAAACAGAAATATCATGTTTGTTTGCCGCAGTTCCTCTAGCTTTCTCCCTAGAACAAACGAATGTGTAGAGCTGGTGTCTCCATGTGGAACCAATTAGCGTTTCCAAGCATAAGAGTAAATGTTCCGTGAAAAAAAAACATTCAAAAAATAAAGTCCGTGGATAATATCAGGAATACACAAACACAGAGGCTGTAGCAATATTTCGGTTTGAGTTAGCCAAAACAAAGCCGCATATTTCCGGTTTCATCCAGTCATATCCGGACAAAGTGGTGTGGAATTCGTATGCAATGGACCGAGAAAATCACAGGAAAAATGGTTTTGGAGAAAAGCAAAGTCTTTTCGTTAGGAAAGTGCATAAAATGTCATCTATACAAACACAAATATCATGTTTGTGTGCTGCAGTTCCTCTAGCTTTCTCCCTAGAAAATACGAATGTGAAGAGCTGGTGTGTCCATGTGAAACCAATTAGTGTTTCCAAGCATAAAATTAAATGTTCCCTGAAAATAAAACGTTCAAAAAAATAAAGTCCGTGGATAATATCACGAATACACAAACACAGAGGCTGTAGCAATATCTGGGATTGAATTAGACAAAAGGAAACCGGATATTTCCGGTTTCATCCAGTCATATCCGGACAAAGTGGTGTGGAATTCGTATGCAATGGACCGAGAAAATCACAGGAAAAATGGTTTTGGAGAAAAGCAAAGTCTTTTCGTTAGGCAAGTGCATAAAATGTCATCTATACAAACAGAAATATCATGTTTGTTTGCCGCAGTTCCTCTAGCTTTCTCCCTAGAACAAACGAATGTGTAGAGCTGGTGTCTCCATGTGGAACCAATTAGTGTTTCCAAGCATAAAATTAAATGTTCCCTGAAAAAAAAAAACATTCAAAAAAATAAAGTCCGTGGATAATATCAGGAATACTCAAACACAGAGGCTGTGGCAATATTTCGGTTTGAGTTAGCAAAAACAAAACCGCATATTTCCGGTTTCATCCAGTCATATCCGGACAAACTGGTGTGGAATTCGTATGCAATGGACCGAGAAAATCACAGTAAAAATGGTTTTGGAGAAAAGCAAAGTCTTTTCGTTAGGCAAGTGCATAAAATGTCATCTATACAAACAGAAATATCATGTTTGTTTGCCGCAGTTCCTCTAGCTTTCTCCCTAGAATAAACGAATGTGTAGAGCTGGTGTCTCCATGTGGAACCAATTAGCGTTTCCAAGCATAAAATTAAAGGTTCCGTGAAAAAAAAAAACATTCAAAAAATAAAGTCCGTGGATAATATCACGAATACACAAACACAGAGGCTGTAGCAATATCTGGGTTGAATTAGCCAAAACGAAACTGGATATTTCCGGTTTCATCCAGGCATATCAGGACAAACTGGTGTGGAATTCGTATGCAATGGACTGAGAAAATCACAGGAAAAATGGTTTTGGAGAAAAGCAAAGTCTTTTCGTTAGGCAAGTGCATAAAATGTCATCTATACAAACAGAAATATCATGTTTGTTTGCCGCAGTTCCTCTAGCTTTCTCCCTAGAACAAACAAATGTGTAGAGCTGGTGTCTCCATTTGGAACCAATTAGTGTTTCCAAGCATAAAATTAAATGTTCCCTGAAAAAAAAAACATTCAAAAAAATAAAGTCCGTGGATAATATCAGGAATACACAAACACAGAGGCTGTAGCAATATCTGGGATTGAATTAGACAAAAGGAAACCGGATATTTCCGGTTTCATCCAGTCATATCGGGACAACTGGTGTGGAATTCGTATGCAATGGACCGAGAAAATCACAGTAAAAATGGTTTTGGAGAAAAGCAAAGTCTTTTCGTTAGGCAAGTGCATAAAATGTCATCTATACAAACAGAAATATCATGTTTGTTTGCCGCAATTCCTCTAGCTTTTCCCTAGAAAATACGAATGTGTAGAGCTGGTGTCTCCATGTGGAAACAATTAGTGTTTCCAAGCATAAAATTAAATTTTCCCTGATAAAAAACATTCAAAAAAATAAAGTCCGAGGATAATATCACGAATACACAAACAAAGAGGCTGTAGCAATATCTGGGATTGAATTAGCCAAAAGGAAACCGGATATTTCCGGTTTCATCCAGTCATATCCGGACAAAGTGGTGTGGAATTCGTATGCAATGGACCGAGAAAATCACAGGAAAAATGGTTTTGGAGAAAAGCAAAGTCTTTTTCGTTAGGCAAGTGCATAAAATGTCATCTATACAAACAGAAATATCATGTTTGTTTGCCGCAGTTCCTCTAGCTTTCTCCCTAGAAAATACGAATGTGTAGAGCTGGTGTCTCCATGTGGGAACAATTAGTGTTTCCAAGGACAAAATTAAATGTTCCCTGATAAAAAACATTCAAAAAAATAAAGTCCGAGGATAATATCACGAATACACAAACAAAGAGGCTGTAGCAATATCTGGGATTGAATTAGACAAAAGGAAACCGGATATTTCCGGTTTCATCCAGTCATATCCGGACAAAGTGGTGTGGAAATCGTATGCAATGGACCGAGAAAATCACAGGAAAAATGGTTTTGGAGAAAAGCAAAGTCTTTTCGTTAGGCAAGTGCATCAAATGTCATCTATACAAACACAAATATCATGTTTGTTTGCCGCAGTTCCTCTAGCTTTCTCCCTAGAACAAACGAATGTGTAGAGCTGGTGTCTCCATGTGGAACCAATTAGTGTTTCCAAGCATAAAATTAAATGTTCCCTGAAAAAAAAAAACATTCAAAAAAATAAAATCCGTGGATAATATCAGGAATACACAAACACAGAGGCTGTAGCAATATCTGGGATTGAATTAGCCAAAACAAAACCGCATATTTCCGGTTTCATCCAGTCATATCGGGACAAACTGGTGTGGAATTCGTATGCAATGGAGGAGAAAATCACAGTAAAAATGGTTTTGGAGAAAAGCAAAGTCTTTTCGTTAGGCAAGTGCATAAAATGTCATCTATACAAACAGAAATATCATGTTTGTTTGCCGCAATTCCTCTAGCTTTTCCCTAGAAAATACGAATGTGTAGAGCTGGTGTCTCCATGTGGAACCAATTAGCGTTTCCAAGCATAAGAGTAAATGTTCCGTGAAAAAAAAAACATTCAAAAAAATAAAGTCCGTGGATAATATCAGGAATACACAAACACAGAGGTTGTAGCAATATCTGGGTTGAATTAGCCAAAACGAAACCGGATATTTCCGGTTTCATCCAGTCATATCAGGACAAACTGGTGTGGAATTCGTATGCAATGGACCGAGAAAATCACAGTAAAAATGGTTTTGGAGAAAAGCAAAGTCTTTTTGTTAGGCAAGTGCATAAAATGTCATCTATACAAACAGAAATATCATGTTTGTTTGCCGCAGTTCCTCTAGCTTTCTCCCTAGAAAATACGAATGTGCAGAGCTGGTGTCTCCATGTGGAAACAATTAGTGTTTCCAAGCATAAAATTAAATGTTCCCTGATAAAAAACATTCAAAAAAATAAAGTCCGAGGATAATATCACGAATACACAAACAAAGAGGCTGTAGCAATATCTGGGATTGAATTAGACAAAAGGAAACCGGATATTTCCGGTTTCATCCAGTCATATCCGGACAAAGTGGTGTGGAAATCGTATGCAATGAACCGAGAAAATCACAGTAAAAATGGTTTTGGAGAAAAGCAAAGTCTTTTCGTTAGGCAAGTGCATAAAATGTCATCTATACAAACAGAAATATCATGTTTGTTTGCCGCAGTTCCTCTAGCTTTCTCCCTAGAACAAACGAATGTGTAGAGCTGGTGTCTCCATGTGGAACCAATTAGTGTTTCCAAGCATAAAATTAAATGTTCCCTGAAAAAAAAAACATTCAAAAAAATAAAGTCCGTGGATAATATCAGGAATACACAAACACAGATGCTGTAGCAATATTTCGGTTTGAGTTAGCCAAAACAAAGCCGCATATTTCCGGTTTCATCCAGTCATATCCGGACAAAGTGGTGTGGAATTCGTATGCAATGGACCGAGAAAATCACAGGAAAAATGGTTTTGGAGAAAAGCAAAGTCTTTTCGTTAGGCAAGTGCATAAAATGTCATCTATACAAACACAAATATCATGTTTGTGTGCTGCAGTTCCTCTAGCTTTCTCCCTAGAAAATACGAATGTGAAGAGCTGGTGTGTCCATGTGAAACCAATTAGTGTTTCCAAGCATAAAATTAAATGTTCCCTGAAAATAAAACGTTCAAAAAAATAAAGTCCGTGGATAATATCACGAATACACAAACACAGAGGCTGTAGCAATATCTGGGATTGAATTAGACAAAAGGAAACCGGATATTTCCGGTTTCATCCAGTCATATACAGACAAAGTGGTGTGGAATTCGTATGCAATGGACCGAGAAAATCACAGGAAAAATGGTTTTGGAGAAAAGCAAAGTCTTTTCGTTAGGCAAGTGCATAAAATGTCATCTATACAAACAGAAATAGCATGTTTGTTTGCCGCAGTTCCTCTAGCTTTCTCCCTAGAAAATACGAATGTGTAGAGCTGGTGTCTCCATGTGGAACCAATTAGTGTTTCCAAGCATAAAATTAAATGTTCCCTGAAAAAAAAAACAGTCAAAAAAATAAAGGCCATGGATAATATCAGGAATACACAAACACAGAGGCTGTAGCAATATTTCGGTTTGAGTTAGCCAAAACAAAACCGGATAATTCCAGTTTCATCCAGTCATATCCGGACAAAGTGGTGTGGAATTCGTATGCAATAGACCGAGAAAATCACAGTAAAAATTATTTTGGAGAAAAGCAAAGTCTTTTTGTTAGGAAAGTGCATAAAATGTCATCTATACAAACAGAAATATCATGTTTGTTTGCCGCAGTTCCTCTAGCTTTCTCCCTAGAACAAACGAATGTGTAGAGCTGGTGTCTCCATGTGTAACCAATTAGTGTTTCCAAGCATAAAATTAAATGTTCCCTGAAAAAAAATTCAAAAATATAAAGTCCGTGGATAATATCAGGAATACACAAACAAAGAGGCTGTAGCAATATCTGGGATTGAATTAGCCAAAACGAAACCGGATATTTCCGGTTACATCCAGTCATATCCGGACAAAGTGGTGTGGAATTCGTATGCAATGGACCGAGAAAATCACAGGAAAAATGGTTTTGGAGAAAAGCAAAGTCTTTTCGTTAGGCAAGTGCATAAAATGTCATCTATACAAACAGAAATATCATGTTTGTTTGCCAAAGTTCCTCTAGCTTTCTCCCTAGAACAAACGAATGTGTAGAGCTGGTGTCTCCATGTGGAACCAATTAGTGTTTCCAAGCATAAAATTAAATGTTCCCTGAAAAAAAAAACATTCAAAAAAATAAAGTCCGTGGATAATATCAGGAATACACAAACACAGAGGCTGTAGCAATATTTCGGTTTGAGTTAGCCAAAACAAAACCGCATATTTCCGGTTTCATCCAGTCATATCCGGACAAAGTGTTGTGGAATTCGTATGCAATGGACCGAGAAAATCACAGGAAAAATGGTTTTGGAGAAAAGCAAAGTCTTTTCGTTAGGCAAGTGCATAAAATGTCATCTATACAAACAGAAATATCATGTTTGTTTGCCGCAGTTCCTCTAGCTTTCTCCCTAGAACAAACGAATGTGTAGAGCTGGTGTCTCCATGTGGAACCCATGAGTGTTTCCAAGCATAACATTAAATGTTCCCTGAAAAAAAAACATTCAAAAAAATAAAGTCCGTGGATAATATCAGGAATACACAAACACAGAGCCTGTAGCAATATTTCGGTTTGAGTTAGCCAAAACAAAGCCGCATATTTCCGGTTTCATCCAGTCATATCCGGACAAAGTATTGTGGAATTCGTATGCAATGGCCCGAGAAAATCACAGTAAAAATGGTTTTGGAGAAAAGCAAAGTCTTTTCGTTAGGCAAGTGCATCAAATGTCATCTATACAAACAGAAATATCATGTTTGTTTGCCGCAGTTCCTCTAGCTTTCTCCCTAGAAAATACGAATGTGTAGAGCTGGTGTCTCCATGTGGAACCAATTAGTGTTTCCAAGCATAAAATTAAATGTTCCCTGAAAAAAAAACATTCAAAAAAATAAAGTCCGTGGATAATATCAGGAATACACAAACACAGAGGCTGTAGCAATATCTGGGATTGAATTAGCCAAAACGAAACCGGATATTTCCGGTTTCATCCAGTCATATCCGGACAAAGTGGTGTGGAATTCGTATGCAATGGACCGAGAAAATCACAGTAAAAATGGTTTTGGAGAAAAGCAAAGTCTTTTCGTTAGGCAAGTGCATAAAATGTCATCTATACAAACAGAAATATCATGTTTGTTTGCCGCAGTTCTTCTAGCTTTCTCCCTAGAAAATACGAATGTGTAGAGCTGGTGTCTCCATGTGGAAACAATTAGTGTTTCCAAGCATAAAATTAAATGTTCCCTGAAAAAAAAAACAGTCAAAAAAATAAAGGCCATGGATAATATCAGGAATACACAAACACAGAGGCTGTAGCAATATTTCGGTTTGAGTTAGCCAAAACAAAACCGGATATTTCCGGTTTCATCCAGTCATATCCGGACAAAGTGGTGTGGAATTCGTATGCAATGGACCGAGAAAATCACAGTAAAAATTATTTTGGAGAAAAGCAAAGTCTTTTCGTTAGGCAAGTGCATCAAATGTCATCTATACAAACAGAAATATCATGTTTGTTTGCCGCAGTTCCTCTAGCTTTCTCCCTAGAAAATACGAATGTGTAGAGCTGGTGTCTCCATGTGGAACCAATTAGTGTTTCCAAGCATAAAATTAAATGTTCCCTGAAAAAAAAACATTCAAAAAAATAAAGTCCGTGGATAATATCAGGAATACACAAACACAGAGGCTGTAGCAATATCTGGGATTGAATTAGACAAAAGGAAACCGGATATTTCCGGTTTCATCCAGTCATATCCGGACAAAGTGGTGTGGAATTCGTATGCAATGGACCGAGAAAATCACAGTAAAAATGGTTTTGGAGAAAAGCAAAGTCTTTTCGTTAGGCAAGTGCATAAAATGTCATCTATACAAACAGAAATATCATGTTTGTTTGCCGCAGTTCTTCTAGCTTTCTCCCTAGAAAATACGAATGTGTAGAGCTGGTGTCTCCATGTGGAAACAATTAGTGTTTCCAAGCATAAAATTAAATGTTCCCTGAAAAAAAAAACAGTCAAAAAAATAAAGGCCATGGATAATATCAGGAATACACAAACACAGAGTCTGTAGCAATATTTCGGTTTGAGTTAGCCAAAACAAAACCGGATATTTCCGGTTTCATCCAGTCATATCCGGACAAAGTGGTGTGGAATTCGTATGCAATGGACCGAGAAAATCACAGTAAAATTATTTTGGAGAAAAGCAAAGTCTTTTCTTTAGGAAAGTGCATAAAATGTCATCTATACAAACAGAAATATCATGTTTGTTTGCCGCAGTTCCTCTAGCTTTCTCCCTAGAACAAACGAATGTGTAGAGCTGGTGTCTCCATGTGGAACCAATTAGTGTTTTCAAGCATAAAATTAAATGTTCCCTGAAAAAAAATTCAAAAAAATAAAGTCCGTGGATAATATCAGGAATACACAAACAAAGAGGCTGTAGCAATATTTCGGTTTGAGTTAGCCAAAACGAAACGGGATATTTCCGGTTACATCCAGTCATATCCGGACAAAGTGGTGTGGAATTCGTATGCAATGGACCGAGAAAATCACAGGAAAAATGGTTTTGGAGAAAAGCAAAGTCTTTTCGTTAGGCAAGTGCATAAAATGTCATCTATACAAACAGAAATATCATGTTTGTTTGCCGCAGTTCCTCTAGCTTTCTCCCTAGAACAAACGAATGTGTAGAGCTGGTGTCTCCATGTGGAACCAATTAGTGTTTCCAAGCATAAAATTAAATGTTCCCTGAAAAAAAAAACATTCAAAAAAATAAAGTCCGTGGATAATATCAGGAATACACAAACACAGAGCCTGTAGCAATATTTCGGTTTGAGTTAGCCAAAACAAAGCCGCATATTTCCGGTTTCATCCAGTCATATCCGGACAAAGTGGTGTGGAATTCGTATGCAATGGACCGAGAAAATCACAGGAAAAATGGTTTTGGAGAAAAGCAAACTCTTTTCGTTAGGCAAGTGCATAAAATGTCATCTATACAAACACAAATATCATGTTTGTGTGCTGCAGTTCCTCTAGCTTTCTCGCTAGAAAATACGAATGTGTAGAGCTGGTGTGTCCATGTGAAACCAATTAGTGTTTCCAAGCATAAAGATAAATGTTCCCTGAAAATAAAACGTTCAAAAAAATAAAGTCCGTGGATAATATCACGAATACACAAACACAGAGGCTGTAGCAATATCTGGGATTGAATTAGACAAAAGGAAACCGGATATTTCCGGTTTCATCCAGTCATATACGGACAAAGTGGTGTGGAATTCGTATGCAATGGACCGAGAAAATCACAGGAAAAATGGTTTTGGAGAAAAGCAAAGTCTTTTCGTTAGGCAAGTGCATAAAATGTCATCTATACAAACAGAAATATCATGTTTGTTTGCCGCAGTTCCTCTAGCTTTCTCCCTAGAACAAACGAATGTGTAGAGCTGGTGTCTCCATGTGGAACCAATGAGTGTTTCCAAGCATAAAATTAAATGTTCCCTGAAAAAAAAAAGCATTCAAAAAAATAAAGTCCGTGGATAATATCAGGAATACACAAACACAGAGGCTGTGGCAATATTTCGGTTTGAGTTAGCAAAAACAAAACCGCATATTTCCGGTTTCATCCAGTCATATCGGGACAAACTGCTGTGGAATTCGTATGCAATGGACCGAGAAAATCACAGTAAAAATGGTTTTGGAGAAAAGCAAAGTCTTTTCGTTAGGCAAGTGCATAAAATGTCATCTATACAAACAGAAATATCATGTTTGTTGCCGCAATTCCTCTAGCTTTCTCCCTAGAAAATACGAATGTGTAGAGCTGGTGTCTCCATGTGGAACCAATTAGTGTTTCCAAGCATAAAATTAAATGTTCCCTGATAAAAAACATTCAAAAAAATAAAGTCCGAGGATAATATCACGAATACACAAACAAAGAGGCTGTAGCAATATCTGGGATTGAATTAGCCAAAAGGAAACCGGATATTTCCGGTTTCATCCAGTCATATCCGGACAAAGTGGTGTGGAATTCGTATGCAATGGACCGAGAAAATCACAGGAAAAATGGTTTTGGAGAAAAGCAAAGTCTTTTCGTTAGGCAAGTGCATAAAATGTCATCTATACAAACAGAAATAGCATGTTTGTTTGCCGCAGTTCCTCTAGCTTTCTCCCTAGAAAATACGAATGTGTAGAGCTGGTGTCTCCATTTGGAACCAATTAGTGTTTCCAAGCATAAAATTAAATGTTCCCTGAAAAAAAAACATTCAAAAAAATAAAGTCCGTGGATAATATCACGAATACACAAACACAGAGGTTGTAGCAATATCTGGGTTGAATTAGCCAAAACGAAACCGGATATTTCCGGTTACATCCAGTCATATCAGGACAAACTGGTGTGGAATTCGTATGCAATGGACTGAGAAAATCACAGGAAAAATGGTTTTGGAGAAAAGCAAAGTCTTTTCGTTAGGCAAGTGCGTAAAATGTCATCTATACAAACACAAATATCATGTTTGTTTGCCGCAGTTCCTCTAGCTTTCTCCCTAGAACAAACGAATGTGTAGAGCTGGTGTCTCCATGTGGAACCAATTAGTGTTTCCAAGCATAGAATTAAATGTTCCCTGAAAAAAAAACATTCAAAAAAATAAAGTCCGTGGATAATATCAGGAATACACAAACACAGAGGCTGTAGCAATATTTCGGTTTGAGTTAGCCAAAACAAAACCGCATATTTCCGGTTTCATCCAGTCATATCCAGACAAAGTGGTGTGGAATTCGTATGCAATGGACCGAGAAAATCACAGTAAAAATGGTTTTGGAGAAAAGCAAAGTCTTTTCGTTAGGCAAGTGCATAAAATGTCATCTATACAAACAGAAATATCATGTTTGTTTGCCGCAGTTCCTCTAGCTTTCTCCCTAGAACAAACGAATGTGTAGAGCTGGTGTCTCCATGTGGAACCAATTAGCGTTTCCAAGCATAAAAGTAAATGTTCCGTGAAAAAAAAAACATTCAAAAAAATAAAGTCCGTGGATAATATCAGGAATACACAAACACAGAGGCTGTAGCAATATCTGGGATTGAATTAGACAAAAGGAAACCGGATATTTCCGGTTTCATCCAGTCATATCGGGACAAACTGCTGTGGAATTCGTATGCAATGGACCGAGAAAATCACAGTAAAAATGGTTTTGGAGAAAAGCAAAGTCTTTTCGTTAGGCAAGTGCATAAAATGTCATCTATACAAACAGAAATATCATGTTTGTTGCCGCAATTCCTCTAGCTTTCTCCCTAGAAAATACGAATGTGTAGAGCTGGTGTCTCCATGTGGAACCAATTAGTGTTTCCAAGCATAAAATTAAATGTTCCCTGATAAAAAAACATTCAAAAAAATAAAGTCCGAGGATAATATCACGAATACACAAACAAAGAGTCTGTAGCAATATCTGGGATTGAATTAGCCAAAAGGAAACCGGATATTTCCGGTTTCATCCAGTCATATCCGGACAAAGTGGTGTGGAATTCGTATGCAATGGACCGAGAAAATCACAGGAAAAATGGTTTTGGAGAAAAGCAAAGTCTTTTCGTTAGGCAAGTGCATAAAATGTCATCTATACAAACAGAAATAGCATGTTTGTTTGCCGCAGTTCCTCTAGCTTTCTCCCTAGAATAAATGAATGTGTAGAGCTGGTGTCTCCATGTGGAACCAATTAGTGTTTCCAAGCATAAAATTAAATGTTCCCTGAAAAAAAAAACATTCAAAAAAATAAAGTCCGTGGATAATATCACGAATACACAAACACAGAGGTTGTAGCAATATCTGGGTTGAATTAGCCAAAACGAAACCGGATATTTCCGGTTTCATCCAGGCATATCAGGACAAACTGGTGTGGAATTCGTATGCAATGGACCGAGAAAATCACAGGAAAAATGGTTTTGGAGAAAAGCAAAGTCTTTTCGTTAGGCAAGTGCATAAAATGTCATCTATACAAACACAAATATCATGTTTGTTTGCCGCAGTTCCTCTAGCTTTCTCCCTAGAACAAACGAATGTGTAGAGCTGGTGTCTCCATGTGGAACCAATTAGTGTTTCCAAGCATAAAATTAAATGTTCCCTGAAAAAAAAAACATTCAAAAAAATAAAGTCCGTGGATAATATCAGGAATACACAAACACAGAGGCTGTAGCAATATCTGGGATTGAATTAGCCAAAACAAAACCGCATATTTCCGGTTTCATCCAGTCATATCCGGACAAAGTGGTGTGGAATTCGTATGCAATGGACCGAGAAAATCACAGGAAAAATGGTTTTGGAGAAAAGCAAAGTCTTTTCGTTAGGCAAGTGCATAAAATGTCATCTATACAAACAGAAATATCATGTTTGTTTGCCGCAGTTCCTATAGCTTTCTCCCTAGAACAAACGAATGTGTAGAGCTGGTGTCTCCATGTGGAACCAATTAGCGTTTCCAAGCATAAGAGTAAATGTTCCGTGAAAAAAAAACATTCAAAAAATAAAGTCCGTGGATAATATCAGGAATACACAAACACAGAGGCTGTAGCAATATTTCGGTTTGAGTTAGCCAAAACAAAGCCGCATATTTCCGGTTTCATCCAGTCATATCCGGACAAAGTGGTGTGGAATTCGTATGCAATGGACCGAGAAAATCACAGGAAAAATGGTTTTGGAGAAAAGCAAAGTCTTTTCGTTAGGAAAGTGCATAAAATGTCATCTATACAAACACAAATATCATGTTTGTGTGCTGCAGTTCCTCTAGCTTTCTCCCTAGAAAATACGAATGTGAAGAGCTGGTGTGTCCATGTGAAACCAATTAGTGTTTCCAAGCATAAAATTAAATGTTCCCTGAAAATAAAACGTTCAAAAAAATAAAGTCCGTGGATAATATCACGAATACACAAACACAGAGGCTGTAGCAATATCTGGGATTGAATTAGACAAAAGGAAACCGGATATTTCCGGTTTCATCCAGTCATATCCGGACAAAGTGGTGTGGAATTCGTATGCAATGGACCGAGAAAATCACAGGAAAAATGGTTTTGGAGAAAAGCAAAGTCTTTTCGTTAGGCAAGTGCATAAAATGTCATCTATACAAACAGAAATATCATGTTTGTTTGCCGCAGTTCCTCTAGCTTTCTCCCTAGAACAAACGAATGTGTAGAGCTGGTGTCTCCATGTGGAACCAATTAGTGTTTCCAAGCATAAAATTAAATGTTCCCTGAAAAAAAAAAACATTCAAAAAAATAAAGTCCGTGGATAATATCAGGAATACTCAAACACAGAGGCTGTGGCAATATTTCGGTTTGAGTTAGCAAAAACAAAACCGCATATTTCCGGTTTCATCCAGTCATATCCGGACAAACTGGTGTGGAATTCGTATGCAATGGACCGAGAAAATCACAGTAAAAATGGTTTTGGAGAAAAGCAAAGTCTTTTCGTTAGGCAAGTGCATAAAATGTCATCTATACAAACAGAAATATCATGTTTGTTTGCCGCAGTTCCTCTAGCTTTCTCCCTAGAATAAACGAATGTGTAGAGCTGGTGTCTCCATGTGGAACCAATTAGCGTTTCCAAGCATAAAATTAAAGGTTCCGTGAAAAAAAAAACATTCAAAAAATAAAGTCCGTGGATAATATCACGAATACACAAACACAGAGGCTGTAGCAATATCTGGGTTGAATTAGCCAAAACGAAACTGGATATTTCCGGTTTCATCCAGGCATATCAGGACAAACTGGTGTGGAATTCGTATGCAATGGACTGAGAAAATCACAGGAAAAATGGTTTTGGAGAAAAGCAAAGTCTTTTCGTTAGGCAAGTGCATAAAATGTCATCTATACAAACAGAAATATCATGTTTGTTTGCCGCAGTTCCTCTAGCTTTCTCCCTAGAAAATACGAATGTGTAGAGCTGGTGTCTCCATTTGGAACCAATTAGTGTTTCCAAGCATAAAATTAAATGTTCCCTGAAAAAAAAAAACATTCAAAAAAATAAAGTCCGTGGATAATATCAGGAATACACAAACACAGAGGCTGTAGCAATATCTGGGATTGAATTAGACAAAAGGAAACCGGATATTTCCGGTTTCATCCAGTCATATCGGGACAACTGGTGTGGAATTCGTATGCAATGGACCGAGAAAATCACAGTAAAAATGGTTTTGGAGAAAAGCAAAGTCTTTTCGTTAGGCAAGTGCATAAAATGTCATCTATACAAACAGAAATATCATGTTTGTTTGCCGCAATTCCTCTAGCTTTTCCCTAGAAAATACGAATGTGTAGAGCTGGTGTCTCCATGTGGAAACAATTAGTGTTTCCAAGCATAAAATTAAATTTTCCCTGATAAAAAACATTCAAAAAAATAAAGTCCGAGGATAATATCACGAATACACAAACAAAGAGGCTGTAGCAATATCTGGGATTGAATTAGCCAAAAGGAAACCGGATATTTCCGGTTTCATCCAGTCATATCCGGACAAAGTGGTGTGGAATTCGTATGCAATGGACCGAGAAAATCACAGGAAAAATGGTTTTGGAGAAAAGCAAAGTCTTTTTCGTTAGGCAAGTGCATAAAATGTCATCTATACAAACAGAAATATCATGTTTGTTTGCCGCAGTTCCTCTAGCTTTCTCCCTAGAAAATACGAATGTGTAGAGCTGGTGTCTCCATGTGGGAACAATTAGTGTTTCCAAGGACAAAATTAAATGTTCCCTGATAAAAAACATTCAAAAAAATAAAGTCCGAGGATAATATCACGAATACACAAACAAAGAGGCTGTAGCAATATCTGGGATTGAATTAGACAAAAGGAAACCGGATATTTCCGGTTTCATCCAGTCATATCCGGACAAAGTGGTGTGGAAATCGTATGCAATGGACCGAGAAAATCACAGGAAAAATGGTTTTGGAGAAAAGCAAAGTCTTTTCGTTAGGCAAGTGCATCAAATGTCATCTATACAAACACAAATATCATGTTTGTTTGCCGCAGTTCCTCTAGCTTTCTCCCTAGAACAAACGAATGTGTAGAGCTGGTGTCTCCATGTGGAACCAATTAGTGTTTCCAAGCATAAAATTAAATGTTCCCTGAAAAAAAAAAACATTCAAAAAAATAAAATCCGTGGATAATATCAGGAATACACAAACACAGAGGCTGTAGCAATATCTGGGATTGAATTAGCCAAAACAAAACCGCATATTTCCGGTTTCATCCAGTCATATCGGGACAAACTGGTGTGGAATTCGTATGCAATGGAGGAGAAAATCACAGTAAAAATGGTTTTGGAGAAAAGCAAAGTCTTTTCGTTAGGCAAGTGCATAAAATGTCATCTATACAAACAGAAATATCATGTTTGTTTGCCGCAATTCCTCTAGCTTTTCCCTAGAAAATACGAATGTGTAGAGCTGGTGTCTCCATGTGGAACCAATTAGCGTTTCCAAGCATAAGAGTAAATGTTCCGTGAAAAAAAAAAACATTCAAAAAAATAAAGTCCGTGGATAATATCAGGAATACACAAACACAGAGGTTGTAGCAATATCTGGGTTGAATTAGCCAAAACGAAACCGGATATTTCCGGTTTCATCCAGTCATATCAGGACAAACTGGTGTGGAATTCGTATGCAATGGACCGAGAAAATCACAGTAAAAATGGTTTTGGAGAAAAGCAAAGTCTTTTTGTTAGGCAAGTGCATAAAATGTCATCTATACAAACAGAAATATCATGTTTGTTTGCCGCAGTTCCTCTAGCTTTCTCCCTAGAAAATACGAATGTGCAGAGCTGGTGTCTCCATGTGGAAACAATTAGTGTTTCCAAGCATAAAATTAAATGTTCCCTGATAAAAAACATTCAAAAAAATAAAGTCCGAGGATAATATCACGAATACACAAACAAAGAGGCTGTAGCAATATCTGGGATTGAATTAGACAAAAGGAAACCGGATATTTCCGGTTTCATCCAGTCATATCCGGACAAAGTGGTGTGGAAATCGTATGCAATGAACCGAGAAAATCACAGTAAAAATGGTTTTGGAGAAAAGCAAAGTCTTTTCGTTAGGCAAGTGCATAAAATGTCATCTATACAAACAGAAATATCATGTTTGTTTGCCGCAGTTCCTCTAGCTTTCTCCCTAGAACAAACGAATGTGTAGAGCTGGTGTCTCCATGTGGAACCAATTAGTGTTTCCAAGCATAAAATTAAATGTTCCCTGAAAAAAAAAACATTCAAAAAAATAAAGTCCGTGGATAATATCAGGAATACACAAACACAGATGCTGTAGCAATATTTCGGTTTGAGTTAGCCAAAACAAAACCGCATATTTCCGGTTTCATCCAGTCATATCCGGACAAAGTGGTGTGGAATTCGTATGCAATGGACCGAGAAAATCACAGGAAAAATGGTTTTGGAGAAAAGCAAAGTCTTTTCGTTAGGCAAGTGCATAAAATGTCATCTATACAAACACAAATATCATGTTTGTGTGCTGCAGTTCCTCTAGCTTTCTCCCTAGAAAATACGAATGTGAAGAGCTGGTGTGTCCATGTGAAACCAATTAGTGTTTCCAAGCATAAAATTAAATGTTCCCTGAAAATAAAACGTTCAAAAAAATAAAGTCCGTGGATAATATCACGAATACACAAACACAGAGGCTGTAGCAATATCTGGGATTGAAT
Organism: Lepus oiostolus; assembly: GCA_036325905.1. Taxonomy (NCBI): domain Eukaryota; kingdom Metazoa; phylum Chordata; class Mammalia; order Lagomorpha; family Leporidae; genus Lepus; species Lepus oiostolus. The sequence goes on from CM070795.1 coordinate 46,903,008, forward strand.
TAGACAAAAGGAAACCGGATATTTCCGGTTTCATCCAGTCATATACAGACAAAGTGGTGTGGAATTCGTATGCAATGGACCGAGAAAATCACAGGAAAAATGGTTTTGGAGAAAAGCAAAGTCTTTTCGTTAGGCAAGTGCATAAAATGTCATCTATACAAACACAAATATCATGTTTGTTTGCCGCAGTTCCTCTAGCTTTCTCCCTAGAACAAACGAATGTGTAGAGCTGGTGTCTCCATGTGGAACCAATTAGTGTTTCCAAGCATAAAATTAAATGTTCCCTGAAAAAAAAAACATTCAAAAAAATAAAGTCCGTGGATAATATCAGGAATACACAAACACAGAGGCTGTGGCAATATTTCGGTTTGAGTTAGCAAAAACAAAACCGCATATTTCCGGTTTCATCCAGTCATATCCGGACAAACTGGTGTGGAATTCGTATGCAATGGACCGAGAAAATCACAGTAAAAATGGGTTTGGAGAAAAGCAAAGTCTTTTCGTTAGGCAAGTGCATAAAATGTCATCTATACAAACAGAAATATCATGTTTGTTTGCCGCATTTCCTCTAGCTTTCTCCCTAGAATAAACGAATGTGTAGAGCTGGTGTCACCATGTGGAACCAATTAGCGTTTCCAAGCATAAAATTAAATGTTCCGTGAAAAAAAAACATTCAAAAAATAAAGTCCGTGGATAATATCAGGAATACACAAACACAGAGGCTGTAGCAATATCTGGGATTGAATTAGACAAAAGGAAACCGGATATTTCCGGTTTCATCCAGTCATATCGGGACAAACTGCTGTGGAATTCGTATGCAATGGACCGAGAAAATCACAGTAAAAATGGTTTTGGAGAAAAGCAAAGTCTTTTCGTTAGGCAAGTGCATAAAATGTCATCTATACAAACAGAAATATCATGTTTGTTGCCGCAATTCCTCTAGCTTTCTCCCTAGAAAATACGAATGTGTAGAGCTGGTGTCTCCATGTGGAACCAATTAGTGTTTCCAAGCATAAAATTAAATGTTCCCTGATAAAAAACATTCAAAAAAATAAAGTCCGAGGATAATATCACGAATACACAAACAAAGAGGCTGTAGCAATATCTGGGATTGAATTAGCCAAAAGGAAACCGGATATTTCCGGTTTCATCCAGTCATATCCGGACAAAGTCGTGTGGAATTCGTATGCAATGGACCGAGAAAATCACAGGAAAAATGGTTTTGGAGAAAAGCAAAGTCTTTTCGTTAGGCAAGTGCATAAAATGTCATCTATACAAACAGAAATATCATGTTTGTTTGCCGCAGTTCCTCTAGCTTTCTCCCTAGAACAAACGAATGTGTAGAGCTGGTGTCTCCATGTGGAACCAATTAGTGTTTCCAAGCATAAAATTAAATGCTCCCTGAGAAAAAAAAACATTCAAAAAAATAAAGTCCGTGGATAATATCAGGAATACACAAACACAGAGGCTGTAGCAATATTTCGGTTTGAGTTAGCCAAAACAAAACCGCATATTTCCGGTTTCATCCAGTCATATCCAGACAAAGTGGTGTGGAATTCGTATGCAATGGACCGAGAAAATCACAGGAAAAATGGTTTTGGAGAAAAGCAAAGTCTTTTCGTTAGGCAAGTGCATAAAATGTCATCTATACAAACAGAAATATCATGTTTGTTTGCCGCAGTTCCAATAGCTTTCTCCCTAGAACAAACGAAAGTGTAGAGCTGGTGTCTCCATGTGGAACCAATTAGCGTTTCCAAGCATAAAAGTAAATGTTCCGTGAAAAAAAAAACATTCAAAAAAATAAAGTCCGGGGATAATATCAGGAATACACAAACACAGAGGCTGTAGCAATATCTGGGATTGAATTAGACAAAAGGAAACCGGATATTTCCGGTTTCATCCAGTCATATCCGGACAAAGTGGTGTGGAAATCGTATGCAATGGACCGAGAAAATCACAGGAAAAATGGTTTTGGAGAAAAGCAAAGTCTTTTCGTTAGGCAAGTGCATAAAATGTCATCTATACAAACACAAATATCATGTTTGTTTGCCGCAGTTCCTCTAGCTTTCTCCCTAGAACAAACGAATGTGTAGAGCTGGTGTCTCCATGTGGAACCAATTAGTGTTTCCAAGCATAAAATTAAATGTTCCCTGAAAAAAAAAAACATTCCAAAAAATAAAGTCCGTGGATAATATCAGGAATACACAAACACAGAGGCTGTAGCAATATCTGGGATTGAATTAGCCAAAACAAAACCGCATATTTCCGGTTTCATCCAGTCATATCCGGACAAAGTGGTGTGGAAATCGTATGCAATGGACCGAGAAAATCACAGGAAAAATGGTTTTGGAGAAAAGCAAAGTCTTTTCGTTAGGCAAGTGCATAAAATGTCATCTATACAAACACAAATATCATGTTTGTTTGCCGCAGTTCCTCTAGCTTTCTCCCTAGAACAAACGAATGTGTAGAGCTGGTGTCTCCATGTGGAACCAATTAGCGTTTCCAAGCATAAGAGTAAATGTTCCGTGAAAAAAAAACATTCAAAAAAATAAAGTCCGTGGATAATATCAGGAATACACAAACACAGAGGCTGTAGCAATATTTCGGTTTGAGTTAGCCAAAACAAAGCCGCATATTTCCGGTTTCATCCAGTCATATCCAGACAAAGTGGTGTGGAATTCGTATGCAATGGACCGAGAAAATCACAGTAAAAATGGTTTTGGAGAAAAGCAAAGTCTTTTCGTTAGGCAAGTGCATAAAATGTCATCTATACAAACAGAAATATCATGTTTGTTTGCCGCAGTTCCTCTAGCTTTCTCCCTAGAACAAATGAATGTGTAGAGCTGGTGTCTCCATGTGGAACCAGTTAGCGTTGACAAGCATAAAAGTAAATGTTCCGTGAAAAAAAAACATTCAAAAAAATAAAGTCCGTGGATAATATCAGGAATACACAAACACAGAGGCTGTAGCAATATCTGGGATTGAATTAGACAAAAGGAAACCGGATATTTCCGGTTTCATCCAGTCATATCGGGACAAACTGGTGTGGAATTCGTATGCAATGGACCGAGAAAATCACAGTAAAAATGGTTTTGGAGAAAAGCAAAGTCTTTTCTTTAGCCAAGTGCATAAAATGTTATTTATACAAACACAAATATCATGTTTGTTTGCCGCAGTTCCTCTAGCTTTCTCCCTAGAACAAACGAATGTGTAGACCTGGTGTCTCCATGTGGAACCAATTAGTGTTTCCAAGCATAAAATTAAATGTTCCCTGAAAAAAAAAAACATTCAAAAAAATAAAGTCCGTGGATAATATCAGGAATACACAAACACAGAGGCTGTGGCAATATTTCGGTTTGAGTTAGCAAAAACAAAACCGCATATTTCCGGTTTCATCCAGTCATATCCGGACAAAGTGGTGTGGAATTCGTATGCAATGGACCGAGAAAATCACAGTAAAAATGGTTTTGGAGAAAAGCAAAGTCTTTTCGTTAGGCAAGTGCATAAAATGTCATCTATACAAACAGAAATATCATGTTTGTTTGCCGCAGTTCCTCTAGCTTTCTCCCTAGAACAAACGAATGTGTAGAGCTGGTGTCTCCATGTGGAACCAATTAGTGTTTCCAAGCATAAAATTAAATGTTCCCTGATAAAAAACATTCAAAAAAATAAAGTCCGAGGATAATATCACGAATACACAAACAAAGAGGCTGTAGCAATATCTGGGATTGAATTAGCCAAAAGGATACCGGATATTTCCGGTTTCATCCAGTCATATCCGGACAAAGTGGTGTGGAATTCGTATGCAATGGACTGAGAAAATCACAGGAAAAATGGTTTTGGAGAAAAGCAAAGTCTTTTCGTTAGGCAAGTGCATAAAATGTCATCTATACAAACAGAAATAGCATGTTTGTTTGCCGCAGTTCCTCTAGCTTTCTCCCTAGAAAATACGAATGTGTAGAGCTGGTGTCTCCATGTGGAACCAATTAGTGTTTCCAAGCATAAAATTAAATGTTCCCTGAAAAAAAAACATTCAAAAAAATAAAGTCCGTGGATAATATCACGAATACACAAACACAGAGGTTGTAGCAATATCTGGGTTGAATTAGCCAAAACGAAACCGGATATTTCCGGTTTCATCCAGGCATATCAGGACAAACTGGTGTGGAATTCGTATGCAATGGACTGAGAAAATCACAGGAAAAATGGTTTTGGAGAAAAGCAAAGTCTTTTCGTTAGGCAAGTGCATAAAATGTCATCTATACAAACACAAATATCATGTTTGTTTGCCGCAGTTCCTCTAGCTTTCTCCCTAGAACAAACGAATGTGTAGAGCTGGTGTCTCCATGTGGAACCAATTAGTGTTTCCAAGCATAAAATTAAATGTTCCCTGAAAAAAAAAACATTCAAAAAAATAAAGTCCGTGGATAATATCAGGAATACACAAACACAGAGGCTGTAGCAATATCTGGGATTGAATTAGCCAAAACAAAACCGCATATTTCCGGTTTCATCCAGTCATATCCGGACAAAGTGGTGTGGAATTCGTATGCAATGGACCGAGAAAATCACAGTAAAAATGGTTTTGGAGAAAAGCAAAGTCTTTTCGTTAGGCAAGTGCATAAAATGTCATCTATACAAACAGAAATATCATGTTTGTTTGCCGCAGTTCCACTAGCTTTCTCCCTAGAACAAACGAATGTGTAGAGCTGGTGTCTCCATGTGGAACCAATTAGCGTTTCCAAGCATAAGAGTAAATGTTCCGTGAAAAAAAAACATTCAAAAAATAAAGTCCGTGGATAATATCAGGAATACACAAACACAGACGCTGTAGCAATATTTTGGTTTGAGTTAGCCAAAACAAAGCCGCATATTTCCGGTTTCATCCAGTCATATCCGGACAAAGTGGTGTGGAAATCGTATGCAATGGACCGAGAAAATCACAGGAAAAATGGTTTTGGAGAAAAGCAAAGTCTTTTCGTTAGGCAAGTGCATAAAATGTCATCTATACAAACACAAATATCATGTTTGTGTGCTGCAGTTCCTCTAGATTTCTCCCTATAAAATACAAATGTGAAGAGCTGGTGTGTCCATGTGAAACCAATTAGTGTTTCCAAGCATAAAATTAAATGTTCCCTGAAAATAAAACGTTCAAAAAAATAAAGTCCGTGGATAATATCACGAATACACAAACACAGAGGCTGTAGCAATATCTGGGATTGAATTAGACAAAAGGAAACCGGATATTTCCGGTTTCATCCAGTCATATACAGACAAAGTGGTGTGGAATTCGTATGCAATGGACCGAGAAAATCACAGGAAAAATGGTTTTGGAGAAAAGCAAAGTCTTTTCGTTAGGCAAGTGCATAAAATGTCATCTATACAAACACAAATATCATGTTTGTTTGCCGCAGTTCCTCTAGCTTTCTCCCTAGAACAAACGAATGTGTAGAGCTGGTGTCTCCATGTGGAACCAATTAGTGTTTCCAAGCATAAAATTAAATGTTCCCTGAAAAAAAAAACATTCAAAAAAATAAAGTCCGTGGATAATATCAGGAATACACAAACACAGAGGCTGTGGCAATATTTCGGTTTGAGTTAGCAAAAACAAAACCGCATATTTCCGGTTTCATCCAGTCATATCCGGACAAACTGGTGTGGAATTCGTATGCAATGGACCGAGAAAATCACAGTAAAAATGGGTTTGGAGAAAAGCAAAGTCTTTTCGTTAGGCAAGTGCATAAAATGTCATCTATACAAACAGAAATATCATGTTTGTTTGCCGCATTTCCTCTAGCTTTCTCCCTAGAATAAACGAATGTGTAGAGCTGGTGTCACCATGTGGAACCAATTAGCGTTTCCAAGCATAAAATTAAATGTTCCGTGAAAAAAAAACATTCAAAAAATAAAGTCCGTGGATAATATCAGGAATACACAAACACAGAGGCTGTAGCAATATCTGGGATTGAATTAGACAAAAGGAAACCGGATATTTCCGGTTTCATCCAGTCATATCGGGACAAACTGCTGTGGAATTCGTATGCAATGGACCGAGAAAATCACAGTAAAAATGGTTTTGGAGAAAAGCAAAGTCTTTTCGTTAGGCAAGTGCATAAAATGTCATCTATACAAACAGAAATATCATGTTTGTTGCCGCAATTCCTCTAGCTTTCTCCCTAGAAAATACGAATGTGTAGAGCTGGTGTCTCCATGTGGAACCAATTAGTGTTTCCAAGCATAAAATTAAATGTTCCCTGATAAAAAACATTCAAAAAAATAAAGTCCGAGGATAATATCACGAATACACAAACAAAGAGGCTGTAGCAATATCTGGGATTGAATTAGCCAAAAGGAAACCGGATATTTCCGGTTTCATCCAGTCATATCCGGACAAAGTCGTGTGGAATTCGTATGCAATGGACCGAGAAAATCACAGGAAAAATGGTTTTGGAGAAAAGCAAAGTCTTTTCGTTAGGCAAGTGCATAAAATGTCATCTATACAAACAGAAATAGCATGTTTGTTTGCCGCAGTTCCTCTAGCTTTCTCCCTAGAACAAACGAATGTGTAGAGCTGGTGTCTCCATGTGGAACCAATTAGTGTTTCCAAGCATAAAATTAAATGTTCCCTGAAAAAAAAAAACATTCAAAAAAATAAAGTCCGTGGATAATATCAGGAATACACAAACACAGAGGCTGTAGCAATATTTCGGTTTGAGTTAGCCAAAACAAAACCGCATATTTCCGGTTTCATCCAGTCATATCCAGACAAAGTGGTGTGGAATTCGTATGCAATGGACCGAGAAAATCACAGGAAAAATGGTTTTGGAGAAAAGCAAAGTCTTTTCGTTAGGCAAGTGCATAAAATGTCATCTATACAAACAGAAATATCATGTTTGTTTGCCGCAGTTCCAATAGCTTTCTCCCTAGAACAAACGAAAGTGTAGAGCTGGTGTCTCCATGTGGAACCAATTAGCGTTTCCAAGCATAAAAGTAAATGTTCCGTGAAAAAAAAAACATTCAAAAAAATAAAGTCCGGGGATAATATCAGGAATACACAAACACAGAGGCTGTAGCAATATCTGGGATTGAATTAGACAAAAGGAAACCGGATATTTCCGGTTTCATCCAGTCATATCCGGACAAAGTGGTGTGGAAATCGTATGCAATGGACCGAGAAAATCACAGGAAAAATGGTTTTGGAGAAAAGCAAAGTCTTTTCGTTAGGCAAGTGCATAAAATGTCATCTATACAAACACAAATATCATGTTTGTTTGCCGCAGTTCCTCTAGCTTTCTCCCTAGAACAAACGAATGTGTAGAGCTGGTGTCTCCATGTGGAACCAATTAGTGTTTCCAAGCATAAAATTAAATGTTCCCTGAAAAAAAAAAACATTCCAAAAAATAAAGTCCGTGGATAATATCAGGAATACACAAACACAGAGGCTGTAGCAATATCTGGGATTGAATTAGCCAAAACAAAACCGCATATTTCCGGTTTCATCCAGTCATATCCGGACAAAGTGGTGTGGAAATCGTATGCAATGGACCGAGAAAATCACAGGAAAAATGGTTTTGGAGAAAAGCAAAGTCTTTTCGTTAGGCAAGTGCATAAAATGTCATCTATACAAACACAAATATCATGTTTGTTTGCCGCAGTTCCTCTAGCTTTCTCCCTAGAACAAACGAATGTGTAGAGCTGGTGTCTCCATGTGGAACCAATTAGCGTTTCCAAGCATAAGAGTAAATGTTCCGTGAAAAAAAAACATTCAAAAAAATAAAGTCCGTGGATAATATCAGGAATACACAAACACAGAGGCTGTAGCAATATTTCGGTTTGAGTTAGCCAAAACAAAGCCGCATATTTCCGGTTTCATCCAGTCATATCCAGACAAAGTGGTGTGGAATTCGTATGCAATGGACCGAGAAAATCACAGTAAAAATGGTTTTGGAGAAAAGCAAAGTCTTTTCGTTAGGCAAGTGCATAAAATGTCATCTATACAAACAGAAATATCATGTTTGTTTGCCGCAGTTCCTCTAGCTTTCTCCCTAGAACAAATGAATGTGTAGAGCTGGTGTCTCCATGTGGAACCAGTTAGCGTTGACAAGCATAAAAGTAAATGTTCCGTGAAAAAAAAACATTCAAAAAAATAAAGTCCGTGGATAATATCAGGAATACACAAACACAGAGGCTGTAGCAATATCTGGGATTGAATTAGACAAAAGGAAACCGGATATTTCCGGTTTCATCCAGTCATATCGGGACAAACTGGTGTGGAATTCGTATGCAATGGACCGAGAAAATCACAGTAAAAATGGTTTTGGAGAAAAGCAAAGTCTTTTCTTTAGCCAAGTGCATAAAATGTTATTTATACAAACACAAATATCATGTTTGTTTGCCGCAGTTCCTCTAGCTTTCTCCCTAGAACAAACGAATGTGTAGACCTGGTGTCTCCATGTGGAACCAATTAGTGTTTCCAAGCATAAAATTAAATGTTCCCTGAAAAAAAAAAACATTCAAAAAAATAAAGTCCGTGGATAATATCAGGAATACACAAACACAGAGGCTGTGGCAATATTTCGGTTTGAGTTAGCAAAAACAAAACCGCATATTTCCGGTTTCATCCAGTCATATCCGGACAAAGTGGTGTGGAATTCGTATGCAATGGACCGAGAAAATCACAGTAAAAATGGTTTTGGAGAAAAGCAAAGTCTTTTCGTTAGGCAAGTGCATAAAATGTCATCTATACAAACAGAAATATCATGTTTGTTTGCCGCAGTTCCTCTAGCTTTCTCCCTAGAACAAACGAATGTGTAGAGCTGGTGTCTCCATGTGGAACCAATTAGTGTTTCCAAGCATAAAATTAAATGTTCCCTGATAAAAAACATTCAAAAAAATAAAGTCCGAGGATAATATCACGAATACACAAACAAAGAGGCTGTAGCAATATCTGGGATTGAATTAGCCAAAAGGATACCGGATATTTCCGGTTTCATCCAGTCATATCCGGACAAAGTGGTGTGGAATTCGTATGCAATGGACCGAGAAAATCACAGGAAAAATGGTTTTGGAGAAAAGCAAAGTCTTTTCGTTAGGCAAGTGCATAAAATGTCATCTATACAAACAGAAATAGCATGTTTGTTTGCCGCAGTTCCTCTAGCTTTCTCCCTAGAAAATACGAATGTGTAGAGCTGGTGTCTCCATGTGGAACCAATTAGTGTTTCCAAGCATAAAATTAAATGTTCCCTGAAAAAAAAACATTCAAAAAAATAAAGTCCGTGGATAATATCACGAATACACAAACACAGAGGTTGTAGCAATATCTGGGTTGAATTAGCCAAAACGAAACCGGATATTTCCGGTTTCATCCAGGCATATCAGGACAAACTGGTGTGGAATTCGTATGCAATGGACTGAGAAAATCACAGGAAAAATGGTTTTGGAGAAAAGCAAAGTCTTTTCGTTAGGCAACTGCATAAAATGTCATCTATACAAACACAAATATCATGTTTGTTTGCCGCAGTTCCTCTAGCTTTCTCCCTAGAACAAACGAATGTGTAGAGCTGGTGTCTCCATGTGGAACCAATTAGTGTTTCCAAGCATAAAATTAAATGTTCCCTGAAAAAAAAAACATTCAAAAAAATAAAGTCCGTGGATAATATCAGGAATACACAAACACAGAGGCTGTAGCAATATCTGGGATTGAATTAGCCAAAACAAAACCGCATATTTCCGGTTTCATCCAGTCATATCCGGACAAAGTGGTGTGGAATTCGTATGCAATGGACCGAGAAAATCACAGTAAAAATGGTTTTGGAGAAAAGCAAAGTCTTTTCGTTAGGCAAGTGCATAAAATGTCATCTATACAAACAGAAATATCATGTTTGTTTGCCGCAGTTCCTCTAGCTTTCTCCCTAGAACAAACGATTGTGTAGAGCTGGTGTCTCCATGTGGAACCAATTAGCGTTTCCAAGCATAAGAGTAAATGTTCCGTGAAAAAAAAACATTCAAAAAATAAAGTCCGTGGATAATATCAGGAATACACAAACACAGACGCTGTAGCAATATTTTGGTTTGAGTTAGCCAAAACAAAGCCGCATATTTCCGGTTTCATCCAGTCATATCCGGACAAAGTGGTGTGGAAATCGTATGCAATGGACCGAGAAAATCACAGGAAAAATGGTTTTGGAGAAAAGCAAAGTCTTTTCGTTAGGCAAGTGCATAAAATGTCATCTATACAAACACAAATATCATGTTTGTGTGCTGCAGTTCCTCTAGATTTCTCCCTATAAAATACAAATGTGAAGAGCTGGTGTGTCCATGTGAAACCAATTAGTGTTTCCAAGCATAAAATTAAATGTTCCCTGAAAATAAAACGTTCAAAAAAATAAAGTCCGTGGATAATATCACGAATACACAAACACAGAGGCTGTAGCAATATCTGGGATTGAATTAGACAAAAGGAAACCGGATATTTCCGGTTTCATCCAGTCATATACGGACAAAGTGGTGTGGAATTCGTATGCAATGGACCGAGAAAATCACAGGAAAAATGGTTTTGGAGAAAAGCAAAGTCTTTTCGTTAGGCAAGTGCATAAAATGTCATCTATACAAACAGAAATATCATGTTTGTTTGCCGCAGTTCCTCTAGCTTTCTCCCTAGAACAAACGAATGTGTAGAGCTGGTGTCTCCATGTGGAACCAATTAGTGTTTCCAAGCATAAAATTAAATGTTCCCTGAAAAAAAAAAACATTCAAAAAAATAAAGTCCGTGGATAATATCAGGAATACACAAACACAGAGGCTGTGGCAATATTTCGGTTTGAGTTAGCAAAAACAAAACCGCATATTTCCGGTTTCATCCAGTCATATCCGGACAAACTGGTGTGGAATTCGTATGCAATGGACCGAGAAAATCACAGGAAAAATGGTTTTGGAGAAAAGCAAAGTCTTTTCGTTAGGCAAGTGCATAAAATGTCATCTATACAAACAGAAATAGCATGTTTGTTTGCCGCAGTTCCTCTAGCTTTCTCCCTAGAAAATACGAATGTGTAGAGCTGGTGTCTCCATGTGGAACCAATTAGTGTTTCCAAGCATAAAATTAAATGTTCCCTGAAAAAAAAAACATTCAAAAAAATAAAGTCCGTGGATAATATCACGAATACACAAACACAGAGGTTGTAGCAATATCTGGGTTGAATTAGCCAAAACGAAACCGGATATTTCCGGTTTCATCCAGGCATATCAGGACAAACTGGTGTGGAATTCGTATGCAATGGACTGAGAAAATCACAGGAAAAATGGTTTTGGAGAAAAGCAAAGTCTTTTCGTTAGGCAAGTGCATAAAATGTCATCTATACAAACACAAATATCATGTTTGTTTGCCGCAGTTCCTCTAGCTTTCTCCCTAGAACAAACGAATGTGTAGAGCTGGTGTCTCCATGTGGAACCAATTAGTGTTTCCAAGCATAAAATTAAATGTTCCCTGAAAAAAAAAAACATCCAAAAAAATAAAGTCCGTGGATAATATCAGGAATACACAAACACAGAGGCTGTAGCAATATTTCGGTTTGAGTTAGCCAAAACAAAACCGCATATTTCCGGTTTCATCCAGTCATATCCAGACAAAGTGGTGTGGAATTCGTATGCAATGGACCGAGAAAATCACAGGAAAAATGGTTTTGGAGAAAAGCAAAGTCTTTTCGTTAGGCAAGTGCATAAAATGTCATCTATACAAACAGAAATATCATGTTTGTTTGCCGCAGTTCCTCTAGCTTTCTCCCTAGAAAATACGAAAGTGTAGAGCTGGTGTCTCCATGTGGAACCAATTAGCGTTTCCAAGCATAAAAGTAAATGTTCCGTGAAAAAAAAACATTCAAAAAAATAAAGTCCGTGGATAATATCAGGAATACACAAACACAGAGGCTGTAGCAATATCTGGGATTGAATTAGACAAAAGGAAACCGGATATTTCCGGTTTCATCCAGTCATATCGGGACAAACTGGTGTGGAATTCGTATGCAATGGACCGAGAAAATCACAGTAAAAATGGTTTTGGAGAAAAGCAAAGTCTTTTCGTTAGCCAAGTGCATAAAATGTTATTTATACAAACACAAATATCATGTTTCTTTGCCGCAGTTCCTCTAGCTTTCTCCCTAGAACAAACGAATGTGTAGAGCTGGTGTCTCCATGTGGAACCAATTAGTGTTTCCAAGCATAAAATTAAATGTTCCCTGAAAAAAAAAACATTCAAAAAAATAAAGTCCGTGGATAATATCAGGAATACACAAACACAGAGGCTGTGGCAATATTTCGGTTTGAGTTAGCAAAAACAAAACCGCATATTTCCGGTTTCATCCAGTCATATCCGGACAAACTGGTGTGGAATTCGTATGCAATGGACCGAGAAAATCACAGGAAAAATGGTTTTGGAGAAAAGCAAAGTCTTTTCGTTAGGCAAGTGCATAAAATGTCATCTATACAAACAGAAATATCATGTTTGTTTGCCGCATTTCCTCTAGCTTTCTCCCTAGAATAAACGAATGTGTAGAGCTGGTGTCACCATGTGGAACCAATTAGCGTTTCCAAGCATAAAATTAAATGTTCCGTGAAAAAAAAACATTCAAAAAATAAAGTCCGTGGATAATATCAGGAATACACAAACACAGAGGCTGTAGCAATATCTGGGATTGAATTAGACAAAAGGAAACCGGATATTTCCGGTTTCATCCAGTCATATCGGGACAAACTGCTGTGGAATTCGTATGCAATGGACTGAGAAAATCACAGTAAAAATGGTTTTGGAGAAAAGCAAAGTCTTTTCGTTAGGCAAGTGCATAAAATGTCATCTATACAAACACAAATATCATGTTTGTTGCCGCAATTCCTCTAGCTTTCTCCCTAGAAAATACGAATGTGTAGAGCTGGTGTCTCCATGTGGAACCAATTAGTGTTTCCAAGCATAAAATTAAATGTTCCCTGATAAAAAACATTCAAAAAAATAAAGTCCGAGGATAATATCACGAATACACAAACAAAGAGGCTGTAGCAATATCTGGGATTGAATTAGCCAAAAGGAAACCGGATATTTCCGGTTTCATCCAGTCATATCCGGACAAAGTGGTGTGGAATTCGTATGCAATGGACCGAGAAAATCACAGGAAAAATGGTTTTGGAGAAAAGCAAAGTCTTTTCGTTAGGCAAGTGCATAAAATGTCATCTATACAAACAGAAATAGCATGTTTGTTTGCCGCAGTTCCTCTAGCTTTCTCCCTAGAAAATACGAATGTGTAGAGCTGGTGTCTCCATGTGGAACCAATTAGTGTTTCCAAGCATAAAATTAAATGTTCCCTGAAAAAAAAACATTCAAAAAAATAAAGTCCGTGGATAATATCACGAATACACAAACACAGAGGTTGTAGCAATATCTGGGTTGAATTAGCCAAAACGAAACCGGATATTTCCGGTTTCATCCAGGCATATCAGGACAAACTGGTGTGGAATTCGTATGCAATGGACTGAGAAAATCACAGGAAAAATGGTTTTGGAGAAAAGCAAAGTCTTTTCGTTAGGCAAGTGCATAAAATGTCATCTATACAAACACAAATATCATGTTTGTTTGCCGCAGTTCCTCTAGCTTTCTCCCTAGAACAAACGAATGTGTAGAGCTGGTGTCTCCATGTGGAACCAATTAGTGTTTCCAAGCATAAAATTAAATGTTCCCTGAAAAAAAAAAAACATTCAAAAAAATAAAGTCCGTGGATAATATCAGGAATACACAAACACAGAGGCTGTAGCAATATCTGGGATTGAATTAGCCAAAACAAAACCGCATATTTCCGGTTTCATCCAGTCATATCCGGACAAAGTGGTGTGGAATTCGTATGCAATGGACCGAGAAAATCACAGTAAAAATGGTTTTGGAGAAAAGCAAAGTCTTTTCGTTAGGCAAGTGCATAAAATGTCATCTATACAAACAGAAATAGCATGTTTGTTTGCCGCAGTTCCTCTAGCTTTCTCCCTAGAACAAACGAATGTGTAGAGCTGGTGTCTCCATGTGGAACCAATTAGCGTTTCCAAGCATATGAGTAAATGTTCCGTGAAAAAAAAACATTCAAAAAATAAAGTCCGTGGATAATATCAGGAATACACAAACACAGAGGCTGTAGCAATATTTTGGTTTGAGTTAGCCAAAACAAAGCCGCATATTTCCGGTTTCATCCAGTCATATCCGGACAAAGTGGTGTGGAAATCGTATGCAATGGACCGAGAAAATCACAGTAAAAATGGTTTTGGAGAAAAGCAAAGTCTTTTCGTTAGGCAAGTGCATAAAATGTCATCTATACAAACACAAATATCATGTTTGTGTGCTGCAGTTCCTCTAGCTTTCTCCCTAGAAAATACGAATGTGAAGAGCTGGTGTGTCCATGTGAAACCAATTAGTGTTTCCAAGCATAAAATTAAATGTTCCCTGAAAATAAAACGTTCAAAAAAATAAAGTCCGTGGATAATATCACGAATACACAAACACAGAGGCTGTAGCAATATCTGGGATTGAATTAGACAAAAGGAAACCGGATATTTCCGGTTTAATCCAGTCATATACGGACAAAGTGGTGTGGAATTCGTATGCAATGGACCGAGAAAATCACAGGAAAAATGGTTTTGGAGAAAAGCAAAGTCTTTTCGTTAGGCAAGTGCATAAAATGTCATCTATACAAACACAAATATCATGTTTGTTTGCCGCAGTTCCTCTAGCTTTCTCCCTAGAACAAACGAATGTGTAGAGCTGGTGTCTCCATGTGGAACCAATTAGTGTTTCCAAGCATAAAATTAAATGTTCCCTGAGAAAAAAAAAACATTCAAAAAAATAAAGTCCGTGGATAATATCAGGAATACACAAACACAGAGGCTGTGGCAATATTTCGGTTTGAGTTAGCAAAAACAAAACCGCATATTTCCGGTTTCATCCAGTCATATCCGGACAAACTGGTGTGGAATTCGTATGCAATGGACCGAGAAAATCACAGTAAAAATGGTTTTGGAGAAAAGCAAAGTCTTTTCGTTAGGCAAGTGCATAAAATGTCATCTATACAAACACAAATATCATGTTTGTTTGCCGCAGTTCCTCTAGCTTTCTCCCTAGAACAAACGAATGTGTAGAGCTGGTGTCTCCATGTGGAACCAATTAGTGTTTCCAAGCATAAAATTAAATGTTCCCTGAAAAAAAAAACATTCAAAAAAATAAAGTCCGTGGATAATATCAGGAATACACAAACACAGAGGCTGTAGCAATATTTCGGTTTGAGTTAGCCAAAACAAAACCGCATATTTCCGGTTTCATCCAGTCATATCCAGACAAAGTGGTGTGGAATTCGTATGCAATGGACCGAGAAAATCACAGTAAAAATGGTTTTGGAGAAAAGCAAAATCTTTTCGTTAGGCAAGTGCATAAAATGTCATCTATACAAACAGAAATATCATGTTTGTTTGCCGCAGTTCCTCTAGCTTAATCCCTAGAACAAACGAATGTGTAGAGCTGGTGTCTCCATGTGGAACCAATTAGCGTTTCCAAGCATATGAGTAAATGTTCCGTGAAAAAAAAACATTCAAAAAAATAAAGTCCGTGGATAATATCAGGAATACACAAACACAGAGGCTGTAGCAATATCTGGGATTGAATTAGACAAAAGGAAACCGGATATTTCCGGTTTCATCCAGTCATATCGGGACAAACTGGTGTGGAATTCGTATTCAATGGACTGAGAAAATCACAGTAAAAATGGTTTTGGAGAAAAGCAAAGTCTTTTCGTTAGCCAAGTGCATAAAATGTTATTTATACAAACACAAATATCATGTTTCTTTGCCGCAGTTCCTCTAGCTTTCTCCCTAGAACAAACGAATGTGTAGAGCTGGTGTCTCCATGTGGAACCAATTAGTGTTTCCAAGCATAAAATTAAATGTTCCCTGAAAAAAAAAACATTCAAAAAAATAAAGTCCGTGGATAATATCAGGAATACACAAACACAGAGGCTGTGGCAATATTTCGGTTTGAGTTAGCAAAAACAAAACCGCATATTTCCGGTTTCATCCAGTCATATCCGGACAAACTGGTGTGGAATTCGTATGCAATGGACCGAGAAAATCACAGGAAAAATGGTTTTGGAGAAAAGCAAAGTCTTTTCGTTAGGCAAGTGCATAAAATGTCATCTATACAAACAGAAATAGCATGTTTGTTTGCCGCAGTTCCTCTAGCTTTCTCCCTAGAAAATACGAATGTGTAGAGCTGGTGTCTCCATGTGGAACCAATTAGTGTTTCCAAGCATAAAATTAAATGTTCCCTGAAAAAAAAACATTCAAAAAAATAAAGTCCGTGGATAATATCACGAATACACAAACACAGAGGTTGTAGCAATATCTGGGTTGAATTAGCCAAAACGAAACCGGATATTTCCGGTTTCATCCAGGCATATCAGGACAAACTGGTGTGGAATTCGTATGCAATGGACTGAGAAAATCACAGGAAAAATGGTTTTGGAGAAAAGCAAAGTCTTTTCGTTAGGCAAGTGCATAAAATGTCATCTATACAAACACAAATATCATGTTTGTTTGCCGCAGTTCCTCTAGCTTTCTCCCTAGAACAAACGAATGTGTAGAGCTGGTGTCTCCATGTGGAACCAATTAGTGTTTCCAAGCATAAAATTAAATGTTCCCTGAAAAAAAAAAAACATTCAAAAAAATAAAGTCCGTGGATAATATCAGGAATACACAAACACAGAGGCTGTAGCAATATCTGGGATTGAATTAGCCAAAACAAAACCGCATATTTCCGGTTTCATCCAGTCATATCCGGACAAAGTGGTGTGGAATTCGTATGCAATGGACCGAGAAAATCACAGTAAAAATGGTTTTGGAGAAAAGCAAAGTCTTTTCGTTAGGCAAGTGCATAAAATGTCATCTATACAAACAGAAATAGCATGTTTGTTTGCCGCAGTTCCTCTAGCTTTCTCCCTAGAACAAACGAATGTGTAGAGCTGGTGTCTCCATGTGGAACCAATTAGCGTTTCCAAGCATATGAGTAAATGTTCCGTGAAAAAAAAACATTCAAAAAATAAAGTCCGTGGATAATATCAGGAATACACAAACACAGAGGCTGTAGCAATATTTTGGTTTGAGTTAGCCAAAACAAAGCCGCATATTTCCGGTTTCATCCAGTCATATCCGGACAAAGTGGTGTGGAAATCGTATGCAATGGACCGAGAAAATCACAGTAAAAATGGTTTTGGAGAAAAGCAAAGTCTTTTCGTTAGGCAAGTGCATAAAATGTCATCTATACAAACACAAATATCATGTTTGTGTGCTGCAGTTCCTCTAGCTTTCTCCCTAGAAAATACGAATGTGAAGAGCTGGTGTGTCCATGTGAAACCAATTAGTGTTTCCAAGCATAAAATTAAATGTTCCCTGAAAATAAAACGTTCAAAAAAATAAAGTCCGTGGATAATATCACGAATACACAAACACAGAGGCTGTAGCAATATCTGGGATTGAATTAGACAAAAGGAAACCGGATATTTCCGGTTTAATCCAGTCATATACGGACAAAGTGGTGTGGAATTCGTATGCAATGGACCGAGAAAATCACAGGAAAAATGGTTTTGGAGAAAAGCAAAGTCTTTTCGTTAGGCAAGTGCATAAAATGTCATCTATACAAACACAAATATCATGTTTGTTTGCCGCAGTTCCTCTAGCTTTCTCCCTAGAACAAACGAATGTGTAGAGCTGGTGTCTCCATGTGGAACCAATTAGTGTTTCCAAGCATAAAATTAAATGTTCCCTGAGAAAAAAAAAACATTCAAAAAAATAAAGTCCGTGGATAATATCAGGAATACACAAACACAGAGGCTGTGGCAATATTTCGGTTTGAGTTAGCAAAAACAAAACCGCATATTTCCGGTTTCATCCAGTCATATCCGGACAAACTGGTGTGGAATTCGTATGCAATGGACCGAGAAAATCACAGTAAAAATGGTTTTGGAGAAAAGCAAAGTCTTTTCGTTAGGCAAGTGCATAAAATGTCATCTATACAAACACAAATATCATGTTTGTTTGCCGCAGTTCCTCTAGCTTTCTCCCTAGAACAAACGAATGTGTAGAGCTGGTGTCTCCATGTGGAACCAATTAGTGTTTCCAAGCATAAAATTAAATGTTCCCTGAAAAAAAAAACATTCAAAAAAATAAAGTCCGTGGATAATATCAGGAATACACAAACACAGAGGCTGTAGCAATATTTCGGTTTGAGTTAGCCAAAACAAAACCGCATATTTCCGGTTTCATCCAGTCATATCCAGACAAAGTGGTGTGGAATTCGTATGCAATGGACCGAGAAAATCACAGTAAAAATGGTTTTGGAGAAAAGCAAAATCTTTTCGTTAGGCAAGTGCATAAAATGTCATCTATACAAACAGAAATATCATGTTTGTTTGCCGCAGTTCCTCTAGCTTAATCCCTAGAACAAACGAATGTGTAGAGCTGGTGTCTCCATGTGGAACCAATTAGCGTTTCCAAGCATATGAGTAAATGTTCCGTGAAAAAAAAACATTCAAAAAAATAAAGTCCGTGGATAATATCAGGAATACACAAACACAGAGGCTGTAGCAATATCTGGGATTGAATTAGACAAAAGGAAACCGGATATTTCCGGTTTCATCCAGTCATATCGGGACAAACTGGTGTGGAATTCGTATTCAATGGACTGAGAAAATCACAGTAAAAATGGTTTTGGAGAAAAGCAAAGTCTTTTCGTTAGCCAAGTGCATAAAATGTTATTTATACAAACACAAATATCATGTTTCTTTGCCGCAGTTCCTCTAGCTTTCTCCCTAGAACAAACGAATGTGTAGAGCTGGTGTCTCCATGTGGAACCAATTAGTGTTTCCAAGCATAAAATTAAATGTTCCCTGAAAAAAAAAACATTCAAAAAAATAAAGTCCGTGGATAATATCAGGAATACACAAACACAGAGGCTGTGGCAATATTTCGGTTTGAGTTAGCAAAAACAAAACCGCATATTTCCGGTTTCATCCAGTCATATCCGGACAAACTGGTGTGGAATTCGTATGCAATGGACCGAGAAAATCACAGGAAAAATGGTTTTGGAGAAAAGCAAAGTCTTTTCGTTAGGCAAGTGCATAAAATGTCATCTATACAAACAGAAATATCATGTTTGTTTGCCGCATTTCCTCTAGCTTTCTCCCTAGAATAAACGAATGTGTAGAGCTGGTGTCACCATGTGGAACCAATTAGCGTTTCCAAGCATAAAATTAAATGTTCCGTGAAAAAAAAACATTCAAAAAATAAAGTCCGTGGATAATATCAGGAATACACAAACACAGAGGCTGTAGCAATATCTGGGATTGAATTAGACAAAAGGAAACCGGATATTTCCGGTTTCATCCAGTCATATCGGGACAAACTGCTGTGGAATTCGTATGCAATGGACTGAGAAAATCACAGTAAAAATGGTTTTGGAGAAAAGCAAAGTCTTTTCGTTAGGCAAGTGCATAAAATGTCATCTATACAAACACAAATATCATGTTTGTTGCCGCAATTCCTCTAGCTTTCTCCCTAGAAAATACGAATGTGTAGAGCTGGTGTCTCCATGTGGAACCAATTAGTGTTTCCAAGCATAAAATTAAATGTTCCCTGATAAAAAACATTCAAAAAAATAAAGTCCGAGGATAATATCACGAATAAACAAACAAAGAGGCTGTAGCAATATCTGGGATTGAATTAGCCAAAAGGAAACCGGATATTTCCGGTTTCATCCAGTCATATCCGGACAAAGTGGTGTGGAATTCGTATGCAATGGCCCGAGAAAATCACAGGAAAAATGGTTTTGGAGAAAAGCAAAGTCTTTTCGTTAGGCAAGTGCATAAAATGTCATCTATACAAACAGAAATAGCATGTTTGTTTGCCGCAGTTCCTCTAGCTTTCTCCCTAGAAAATACGAATGTGTAGAGCTGGTGTCTCCATGTGGAACCAATTAGTGTTTCCAAGCATAAAATTAAATGTTCCCTGAAAAAAAAACATTCAAAAAAATAAAGTCCGTGGATAATATCACGAATACACAAACACAGAGGTTGTAGCAATATCTGGGTTGAATTAGCCAAAACGAAACCGGATATTTCCGGTTTCATCCAGGCATATCAGGACAAACTGGTGTGGAATTCGTATGCAATGGACTGAGAAAATCACAGGAAAAATGGTTTTGGAGAAAAGCAAAGTCTTTTCGTTAGGCAAGTGCATAAAATGTCATCTATACAAACACAAATATCATGTTTGTTTGCCGCAGTTCCTCTAGCTTTCTCCCTAGAACAAACGAATGTGTAGAGCTGGTGTCTCCATGTGGAACCAATTAGTGTTTCCAAGCATAAAATTAAATGTTCCCTGAAAAAAAAAACATTCAAAAAAATAAAGTCCGTGGATAATATCAGGAATACACAAACACAGAGGCTGTAGCAATATCTGGGATTGAATTAGCCAAAACAAAACCGCATATTTCCGGTTTCATCCAGTCATATCCGGACAAAGTGGTGTGGAATTCGTATGCAATGGACCGAGAAAATCACAGTAAAAATGGTTTTGGAGAAAAGCAAAGTCTTTTCGTTAGGCAAGTGCATAAAATGTCATCTATACAAACAGAAATAGCATGTTTGTTTGCCGCAGTTCCTCTAGCTTTCTCCCTAGAACAAACGAATGTGTAGAGCTGGTGTCTCCATGTGGAACCAATTAGCGTTTCCAAGCATATGAGTAAATGTTCCGTGAAAAAAAAACATTCAAAAAATAAAGTCCGTGGATAATATCAGGAATACACAAACACAGAGGCTGTAGCAATATTTTGGTTTGAGTTAGCCAAAACAAAGCCGCATATTTCCGGTTTCATCCAGTCATATCCGGACAAAGTGGTGTGGAAATCGTATGCAATGGACCGAGAAAATCACAGTAAAAATGGTTTTGGAGAAAAGCAAAGTCTTTTCGTTAGGCAAGTGCATAAAATGTCATCTATACAAACACAAATATCATGTTTGTGTGCTGCAGTTCCTCTAGCTTTCTCCCTAGAAAATACGAATGTGAAGAGCTGGTGTGTCCATGTGAAACCAATTAGTGTTTCCAAGCATAAAATTAAATGTTCCCTGAAAATAAAACGTTCAAAAAAATAAAGTCCGTGGATAATATCACGAATACACAAACACAGAGGCTGTAGCAATATCTGGGATTGAATTAGACAAAAGGAAACCGGATATTTCCGGTTTCATCCAGTCATATACGGACAAAGTGGTGTGGAATTCGTATGCAATGGACCGAGAAAATCACAGGAAAAATGGTTTTGGAGAAAAGCAAAGTCTTTTCGTTAGGCAAGTGCATAAAATGTCATCTATACAAACACAAATATCATGTTTGTTTGCCGCAGTTCCTCTAGCTTTCTCCCTAGAACAAACGAATGTGTAGAGCTGGTGTCTCCATGTGGAACCAATTAGTGTTTCCAAGCATAAAATTAAATGTTCCCTGAGAAAAAAAAAACATTCAAAAAAATAAAGTCCGTGGATAATATCAGGAATACACAAACACAGAGGCTGTGGCAATATTTCGGTTTGAGTTAGCAAAAACAAAACCGCATATTTCCGGTTTCATCCAGTCATATCCGGACAAACTGGTGTGGAATTCGTATGCAATGGACCGAGAAAATCTCAGTAAAAATGGTTTTGGAGAAAAGCAAAGTCTTTTCGTTAGGCAAGTGCATAAAATGTCATCTATACAAACACAAATATCATGTTTGTTTGCCGCAGTTCCTCTAGCTTTCTCCCTAGAACAAACGAATGTGTAGAGCTGGTGTCTCCATGTGGAACCAATTAGTGTTTCCAAGCATAAAATTAAATGTTCCCTGAAAAAAAAAAACATTCAAAAAAATAAAGTCCGTGGATAATATCAGGAATACACAAACACAGAGGCTGTAGCAATATTTCGGTTTGAGTTAGCCAAAACAAAACCGGATATTTCCGGTTTCATCCAGTCATATACGGACAAAGTGGTGTGGAATTCGTATGCAATGGACCGAGAAAATCACAGTAAAAATGGTTTTGGAGAAAAGCAAAATCTTTTCGTTAGGCAAGTGCATAAAATGTCATCTATACAAACAGAAATATCATGTTTGTTTGCCGCAGTTCCTCTAGCTTTCTCCCTAGAACAAACGAATGTGTAGAGCTGGTGTCTCCATGTGGAACCAATTAGCGTTTCCAAGCATATGAGTAAATGTTCCGTGAAAAAAAAACATTCAAAAAAATAAAGTCCGTGGATAATATCAGGAATACACAAACACAGAGGCTGTAGCAATATCTGGGATTGAATTAGACAAAAGGAAACCGGATATTTCCGGTTTCATCCAGTCATATCGGGACAAACTGGTGTGGAATTCGTATGCAATGGACCGAGAAAATCACAGGAAAAATGGTTTTGGAGAAAAGCAAAGTCTTTTCGTTAGGCAAGTGCATAAAATGTCATCTATACAAACAGAAATATCATGTTTGTTTGCCGCAATTCCTCGAGCTTTTCCCTAGAAAATACGAATGTGTAGAGCTGGTGTCTCCATGTGGAAACAATTAGTGTTTCCAAGCATAAAATTAAATTTTCCCTGATAAAAAACATTCAAAAAAATAAAGTCCGAGGATAATATCACGAATACACAAACAAAGAGGCTGTAGCAATATCTGGGATTGAATTAGCCAAAAGGAAACCGGATATTTCCGGTTTCATCCAGTCATATCCGGACAAAGTGGTGTGGAATTCGTATGCAATGGACCGAGAAAATCACAGGAAAAATGGTTTTGGAGAAAAGCAAAGTCTTTTCGTTAGGCAAGTGCATAAAATGTCATCTATACAAACAGAAATATCATGTTTGTTTGCCGCAGTTCCTCTAGCTTTCTCCCTAGAAAATACGAATGTGTAGAGCTGGTGTCTCCATGTGGGAACAATTAGTGTTTCCAAGCATAAAATTAAATGTTCCCTGAAAAAAAAAAACATTCAAAAAAATAAAGTCCGTGGATAATATCAGGAATACACAAACACAGAGGCTGTAGCAATATCTGGGATTGAATTAGCCAAAACAAAACCGCATATTTCCGGTTTCATCCAGGCATATCAGGACAAAGTGGTGTGGAATTCGTATGCAATGGACCGAGAAAATCACAGTAAAAATGGTTTTGGAGAAAAGCAAAGTCTTTTCGTTAGGCAAGTGCATAAAATGTCATCTATACAAACACAAATATCATGTTTGTTTGCCGCAGTTCCTCTAGCTTTCTCCCTAGAACAAACGAATGTGTAGAGCTGGTGTCTCCATGTGGAACCAATTAGCGTTTCCAAGCATAAGAGTAAATGTTCCGTGAAAAAAAAACATTCAAAAAAATAAAGTCCGTGGATAATATCAGGAATACACAAACACAGAGGCTGTAGCAATATCTGGGATTGAATTAGACAAAAGGAAACCGGATATTTCCGGTTTCATCCAGTCATATCCGGACAAAGTGGTGTGGAATTCGTATGCAATGGACCGAGAAAATCACAGTAAAAATGGTTTTGGAGAAAAGCAAAGTCTTTTCGTTAGGCAAGTGCATAAAATGTCATCTATACAAACAGAAATATCATGTTTGTTTGCCGCAGTTCCTCTAGCTTTCTCCCTAGAAAATACGAATGTGTAGAGCTGGTGTCTCCATGTGGAAACAATTAGTGTTTCCAAGCATAAAATTAAATGTTCCCTGATAAAAAACATTCAAAAAAATAAAGTCCGAGGATAATATCACGAATACACAAACAAAGAGGCTGTAGCAATATCTGGGATTGAATTAGACAAAAGGAAACCGGATATTTCCGGTTTCATCCAGTCATATCCGGACAAAGTGGTGTGGAAATCGTATGCAATGGACCGAGAAAATCACAGGAAAAATGGTTTTGGAGAAAAGCAAAGTCTTTTCGTTAGGCAAGTGCATAAAATGTCATCTATACAAACAGAAATATCATGTTTGTTTGCCGCAGTTCCTCTAGCTTTCTCCCTAGAACAAACGAATGTGTAGAGCTGGTGTCTCCATGTGGAACCAATTAGTGTTTCCAAGCATAAAATTAAATGTTCCCTGAAAAAAAAACATTCAAAAAAATAAAGTCCGTGGATAATATCAGGAATACACAAACACAGAGGCTGTAGCAATATTTCGGTTTGAGTTAGCCAAAACAAAGCCGCATATTTCCGGTTTCATCCAGTCATATCCGGACAAAGTGGTGTGGAATTCGTATGCAATGGACCGAGAAAATCACAGGAAAAATGGTTTTGGAGAAAAGCAAAGTCTTTTCGTTAGGCAAGTGCATAAAATGTCATCTATACAAACAGAAATATCATGTTTGTTTGCCGCAGTTCCTCTAGCTTTCTCCCTAGAACAAACGAATGTGTAGAGCTGGTGTCTCCATGTGGAACCAATTAGTGTTTCCAAGCATAAAATTAAATGTTCCCTGAAAAAAAAACATTCAAAAAAATAAAGTCCGTGGATAATATCACGAATACACAAACACAGAGGTTGTAGCAATATCTGGGTTGAATTAGCCAAAACGAAACCGGATATTTCCGGTTTCATCCAGTCATATCAGGACAAACTTGTGTGGAATTCGTATGCAATGGACTGAGAAAATCACAGTAAAAATGGTTTTGGAGAAAAGCAAAGTCTTTTCGTTAGGCAAGTGCATAAAATGTCATCTATACAAACACAAATATCATGTTTGTTTGCGGCAGTTCCTCTAGCTTTCTCCCTAGAACAAACGAATGTGTAGAGCTGGTGTCTCCATGTGGGAACAATTAGTGTTTCCAAGCATAAAATTAAATGTTCCCTGAAAAAAAAAAACATTCAAAAAAATAAAGTCCGTGGATAATATCAGGAATACACAAACACAGAGGCTGTAGCAATATCTGGGATTGAATTAGCCAAAACAAAACCGCATATTTCCGGTTTCATCCAGGCATATCAGGACAAAGTGGTGTGGAATTCGTATGCAATGGACCGAGAAAATCACAGTAAAAATGGTTTTGGAGAAAAGCAAAGTCTTTTCGTTAGGCAAGTGCATAAAATGTCATCTATACAAACACAAATATCATGTTTGTTTGCCGCAGTTCCTCTAGCTTTCTCCCTAGAACAAACGAATGTGTAGAGCTGGTGTCTCCATGTGGAACCAATTAGCGTTTCCAAGCATAAGAGTAAATGTTCCGTGAAAAAAAAACATTCAAAAAAATAAAGTCCGTGGATAATATCAGGAATACACAAACACAGAGGCTGTAGCAATATCTGGGATTGAATTAGACAAAAGGAAACCGGATATTTCCGGTTTCATCCAGTCATATCCGGACAAAGTGGTGTGGAATTCGTATGCAATGGACCGAGAAAATCACAGTAAAAATGGTTTTGGAGAAAAGCAAAGTCTTTTCGTTAGGCAAGTGCATAAAATGTCATCTATACAAACAGAAATATCATGTTTGTTTGCCGCAGTTCCTCTAGCTTTCTCCCTAGAAAATACGAATGTGTAGAGCTGGTGTCTCCATGTGGAAACAATTAGTGTTTCCAAGCATAAAATTAAATGTTCCCTGATAAAAAACATTCAAAAAAATAAAGTCCGAGGATAATATCACGAATACACAAACAAAGAGGCTGTAGCAATATCTGGGATTGAATTAGACAAAAGGAAACCGGATATTTCCGGTTTCATCCAGTCATATCCGGACAAAGTGGTGTGGAAATCGTATGCAATGAACAGAGAAAATCACAGGAAAAATGGTTTTGGAGAAAAGCAAAGTCTTTTCGTTAGGCAAGTGCATAAAATGTCATCTATACAAACAGAAATATCATGTTTGTTTGCCGCAGTTCCTCTAGCTTTCTCCCTAGAACAAACGAATGTGTAGAGCTGGTGTCTCCATGTGGAACCAATTAGTGTTTCCAAGCATAAAATTAAATGTTCCCTGAAAAAAAAACATTCAAAAAAATAAAGTCCGTGGATAATATCAGGAATACACAAACACAGAGGCTGTAGCAATATTTCGGTTTGAGTTAGCCAAAACAAAGCCGCATATTTCCGGTTTCATCCAGTCATATCCGGACAAAGTGGTGTGGAATTCGTATGCAATGGACCGAGAAAATCACAGGAAAAATGGTTTTGGAGAAAAGCAAAGTCTTTTCGTTAGGCAAGTGCATAAAATGTCATCTATACAAACAGAAATATCATGTTTGTTTGCCGCAGTTCCTCTAGCTTTCTCCCTAGAACAAACGAATGTGTAGAGCTGGTGTCTCCATGTGGAACCAATTAGTGTTTCCAAGCATAAAATTAAATGTTCCCTGAAAAAAAAACATTCAAAAAAATAAAGTCCGTGGATAATATCACGAATACACAAACACAGAGGTTGTAGCAATATCTGGGTTGAATTAGCCAAAACGAAACCGGATATTTCCGGTTTCATCCAGTCATATCAGGACAAACTTGTGTGGAATTCGTATGCAATGGACTGAGAAAATCACAGTAAAAATGGTTTTGGAGAAAAGCAAAGTCTTTTCGTTAGGCAAGTGCATAAAATGTCATCTATACAAACACAAATATCATGTTTGTTTGCGGCAGTTCCTCTAGCTTTCTCCCTAGAACAAACGAATGTGTAGAGCTGGTGTCTCCATGTGGAACCAATTAGTGTTTCCAAGCATAAAATTAAATGTTCCCTGAAAAAAAAAAAAACATTCAAAAAAATAAAGTCCGTGGATAATATCAGGAATACACAAACACAGAGGCTGTAGCAATATTTAGGTTTGAGTTAGCCAAAACAAAACAGCATATTTCCGGTTTCATCCAGTCATATCCAGACAAAGTGGTGTGGAATTCGTATGCAATGGACCGAGAAAATCACAGGAAAAATGGTTTTGGAGAAAAGCAAAGTCTTTTCGTTAGGCAAGTGCATAAAATGTCATCTATACAAACAGAAATATCATGTTTGTTTGCCGCAGTTCCTCTAGCTTTCTCCCTAGAACAAATGAATGTGTAAAGCTGGTGTCTCCATGTGGAACCAATTAGCGTTTCCAAGCATAAAAGTAAATGTTCCGTGAAAAAAAACATTCAAAAAAATAAAGTCCGTGGATAATATCAGGAATACACAAACACAGAGGCTGTAGCAATATCTGGGATTGAATTAGACAAAAGGAAACCGGATATTTCCGGTTTCATCCAGTCATATCCGGACAAACTGGTGTGGAATTCGTATGCAATGGACCGAGAAAATCACAGTAAAAATGGTTTTGGAGAAAAGCAAAGTCTTTTCGTTAGGCAAGTGCATAAAATGTCATCTATACAAACAGAAATATCATGTTTGTTTGCCGCAGTTCCTCTAGCTTTTCCCTAGAAAATACGAATGTGTAGAGCTGGTGTCTCCATGTGGAAACAATTAGTGTTTCCAAGCATAAAATTAAATTTTCCCTGATAAAAAACATTCAAAAAAATAAAGTCCGAGGATAATATCACGAATACACAAACAAAGAGGCTGTAGCAATATCTGGGATTGAATTAGCCAAAAGGAAACCGCATATTTCCGGTTTCATCCAGGCATATCAGGACAAAGTGGTGTGGAATTCGTATGCAATGGACCGAGAAAATCACAGTAAAAATGGTTTTGGAGAAAAGCAAAGTCTTTTCGTTAGGCAAGTGCATAAAATGTCATCTATAGAAACAGAAATATCATGTTTGTTTGCCGCAGTTCCTCTAGCTTTCTCCCTAGAAAATACGAATGTGTAGAGCTGGTGTCTCCATGTGGGAACAATTAGTGTTTCCAAGCATAAAATTAAATGTTCCCTGAAAAAAAAAAACATTCAAAAAAATAAAGTCCGTGGATAATATCAGGAATACACAAACACAGAGGCTGTAGCAATATCTGGGATTGAATTAGCCAAAACAAAACCGCATATTTCCGGTTTCATCCAGTCATATCAGGACAAAGTGGTGTGGAATTCGTATGCAATGGACCGAGAAAATCACAGTAAAAATGGTTTTGGAGAAAAGCAAAGTCTTTTCGTTAGGCAAGTGCATAAAATGTCATCTATACAAACACAAATATCATGTTTGTTTGCCGCAGTTCCTCTAGCTTTCTCCCTAGAACAAACGAATGTGTAGAGCTGGTGTCTCCATGTGGAACCAATTAGCGTTTCCAAGCATAAGAGTAAATGTTCCGTGAAAAAAAAACATTCAAAAAAATAAAGTCCGTGGATAATATCAGGAATACACAAACACAGAGGCTGTAGCAATATCTGGGATTGAATTAGACAAAAGGAAACCGGATATTTCCGGTTTCATCCAGTCGTATCGGGACAAACTGGTGTGGAATTCGTATGCAATGGACCGAGAAAATCACAGGAAAAATGGTTTTGGAGAAAAGCAAAGTCTTTTCGTTAGGCAATTGCATAAAATGTCATCTATACAAACAGAAATATCATGTTTGTTTGCCGCAGTTCCTCTAGCTTTCTCCCTAGAAAATACGAATGTGTAGAGCTGGTGTCTCCATGTGGAAACAATTAGTGTTTCCAAGCATAAAATTAAATGTTCCCTGATAAAAAACATTCAAAAAAATAAAGTCCGAGGATAATATCACGAATACACAAACAAAGAGGCTGTAGCAATATCTGGGATTGAATTAGACAAAAGGAAACCGGATATTTCCGGTTTCATCCAGTCATATCCGGACAAAGTGGTGTGGAAATCGTATGCAATGAACAGAGAAAATCACAGGAAAAATGGTTTTGGAGAAAAGCAAAGTCTTTTCGTTAGGCAAGTGCATAAAATGTCATCTATACAAACAGAAATATCATGTTTGTTTGCCGCAGTTCCTCTAGCTTTCTCCCTAGAACAAACGAATGTGTAGAGCTGGTGTCTCCATGTGGAACCAATTAGTGTTTCCAAGCATAAAATTAAATGTTCCCTGAAAAAAAAAACATTCAAAAAAATAAAGTCCGTGGATAATATCAGGAATACACAAACACAGAGGCTGTAGCAATATTTCGGTTTGAGTTAGCCAAAACAAAGCCGCATATTTCCGGTTTCATCCAGTCATATCCGGACAAAGTGGTGTGGAATTCGTATGCAATGGACCGAGAAAATCACAGGAAAAATGGTTTTGGAGAAAAGCAAAGTCTTTTCGTTAGGTAAGTGCATAAAATGTCATCTATACAAACACAAATATCATGTTTGTGTGCCGCAGTTCCTCTAGCTTTCTCCCTAGAACAAACGAATGTGTAGAGCTGGTGTCTCCATGTGGAACCAATTAGCGTTTCCAAGCATAAAATTAAATGTTCCGTGAAAAAAAAAACATTCAAAAAATAAAGTCCGTGGATAATATCAGGAATACACAAACACAGAGGCTGTAGCAATATCTGGGATTGAATTAGACAAAAGGAAACCGGATATTTCCGGTTTCATCCAGTCATATCGGGACAAACTGCTGTGGAATTCGTATGCAATGGACCGAGAAAATCACAGTAAAAATGGTTTTGGAGAAAAGCAAAGTCTTTTCGTTAGGCAAGTGCATAAAATGTCATCTATACAAACAGAAATATCATGTTTGTTGCCGCAATTCCTCTAGCTTTCTCCCTAGAAAATACGAATGTGTAGAGCTGGTGTCTCCATGTGGAACCAATTAGTGTTTCCAAGCATAAAATTAATTGTTCCCTGATAAAAAACATTCAAAAAAATAAAGTCCGAGGATAATATCACGAATACACAAACAAAGAGGCTGTAGCAATATCTGGGATTGAATTAGCCAAAAGGAAACCGGATATTGCCGGTTTCATCCAGTCATATCCGGACAAAGTGGTGTGGAATTCGTATGCAATGGACCGAGTAAATCACAGGAAAAATGGTTTTGGAGAAAAGCAAAGTCTTTTCGTTAGGCAAGTGCATAAAATGTCATCTATACAAACAGAAATATCATGTTTGTTTGCCGCAGTTCCTCTAGCTTTCTCCCTAGAACAAACGAATGTGTAGAGCTGGTGTCTCCATGTGGAACCAATTAGTGTTTCCAAGCATAAAATTAAATGTTCCCTGAAAAAAAAACATTCAAAAAATACAGTCCGTGGATAATATCAGGAATACACAAACAAAGAGGCTGTAGCAATATCTGGGATTGAATTAGCCAAAACGAAACCGGATATTTCCGGTTTCATCAAGTCATATTCGACAAAGTGGTGTGGAATTCGTATGCAATGGACCGAGAAAATCACAGGAAAAATGGTTTTGGAGAAAAGCAAAGTCTTTTCGTTAGGCAAGTGCATAAAATGTCATCTATACAAACAGAAATATCATGTTTGTTGCCGCAATTCCTCTAGCTTTCTCCCTAGAACAAACGAATGTGTAGAGCTGGTGTCTCCATGTGGAACCAATTAGTGTTTCCAAGCATAAAATTAAATGTTCCCTGAAAAAAAAAAACATTCAGAAAAATAAAGTCCGTGGATAATATCAGGTATACACAAACACAGAGGCTGTGGCAATATTTCGGTTTGAGTTAGCAAAAACAAAACCGCATATTTCCGGTTTCATCCAGTCATATCCAGACAAAGTGGTGTGGAATTCATATGCAATGGACCGAGAAAATCACAGTAAAAATGGTTTTGGAGAAAAGCAAAGTCTTTTCGTTAGGCAAGTGCATAAAATGTCATCTATACAAACAGAAATATCATGTTTGTTTGCCGCATTTCCTCTAGCTTTCTCCCTAGAATAAACGAATGTGTAGAGCTGGTGTCTCCATGTGGAACCAATTAGCGTTTCCAAGCATAAAATTAAATGTTCCGTGAAAAAAAAACATTCAAAAAATAAAGTCCGTGGATAATATCAGGAATACACAAACACAGAGGCTGTAGCAATATCTGGGATTGAATTAGACAAAAGGAAACCGGATATTTCCGGTTTCATGCAGTCATATCGGGACAAACTGCTGTGGAATTCGTATGCAATGGACCGAGAAAATCACAGTAAAAATGGTTTTGGAGAAAAGCAAAGTCTTTTCGTTAGGCAAGTGCATAAAATGTAATCTATACAAACAGAAATATCATGTTTGTTGCCGCAATTCCTCTAGCTTTCTCCCTAGAAAATACGAATGTGTAGAGCTGGTGTCTCCATGTGGAACCAATTAGTGTTTCCAAGCATAAAATTAAATGTTCCCTGATAAAAAACATTCAAAAAAATAAAGTCCGAGGATAATATCACGAATACACAAACAAAGAGGCTGTAGCAATATCTGGGATTGAATTAGCCAAAAGGAAACCGGATATTTCCGGTTTCATCCAGTCATATCCGGACAAAGTGGTGTGGAATTCGTATGCAATGGACCGAGAAAATCACAGGAAAAATGGTTTTGGAGAAAAGCAAAGTCTTTTCGTTAGGCAAGTGCATAAAATGTCATCTAGACAAACACAAATATCATGTTTGTTTGCCGCAGTTCCTCTAGCTTTCTCCCTAGAACAAACGAATGTGTAGAGCTGGTGTCTCCATGTGGAACCAATTAGTGTTTCCAAGCATAAAATTAAATGTTCCCTGAAAAAAAAACATTCAAAAAAATAAAGTCCATGGATAATATCACGAATACACAAACACAGAGGTTGTAGCAATATCTGGGTTGAATTAGCCAAAACGAAACCGGATATTTCCGGTTTCATCCAGGCATATCAGGACAAACTGGTGTGGAATTCGTATGCAATGGACTGAGAAAATCACAGGAAAAATGGTTTTGGAGAAAAGCAAAGTCTTTTCGTTAGGCAAGTGCATAAAATGTCATCTATACAAACACAAATATCATGTTTGTTTGCCGCAGTTCCTCTAGCTTTCTCCCGAGAACAAACGAATGTGTAGAGCTGGTGTCTCCATGTGGAACCAATTAGTGTTTCCAAGCATAAAATTAAATGTTCCCTGAAAAAAAAAACATTCAAAAAAATAAAGTCCGTGGATAATATCAGGAATACACAAACACAGAGGCTGTAGCAATATTTCGGTTTGAGTTAGCCAAAACAAAACCGCATATTTCCGGTTTCATCCAGTCATATCCAGACAAAGTGGTGTGGAATTCGTATGCAATGGACCGAGAAAATCACAGTAAAAATGGTTTTGGAGAAAAGCAAAGTCTTTTCGTTAGGCAAGTGCATCAAATGTCATCTATACAAACAGAAATATCATGTTTGTTTGCCGCAGTTCCTCTAGCTTTCTCCCTAGAACAAACGAATGTGTAGAGCTGGTGTCTCCATGTGGAACCAATTAGCGTTTCCAAGCATAAAAGTAAATGTTCCGTGAAAAAAAAAACATTCAAAAAAATAAAGTCCGTGGATAATATCAGGAATACACAAACACAGAGGCTGTAGCAATATCTGGGATTGAATTAGACAAAAGGAAACCGGATATTTCCGGTTTCATCCAGTCATATCTGGACAAACTGGTGTGGAATTCGTATGCAATGGACCGAGAAAATCACAGGAAAAATGGTTTTGGAGAAAAGCAAAGTCTTTTCGTTAGGCAAGTGCATAAAATGTCATCTAGACAAACAGAAATATCATGTTTGTTTGCCGCAGTTCCTCTAGCTTTCTCCCTAGAACAAACGAATGTGTAGAGCTGGTGTCTCCATGTGGAACCAATTAGCGTTTCCAAGCATAAGAGTAAATGTTCCGTGAAAAAAAAACATTCAAAAAAATAAAGTCCGTGGATAATATCAGGAATACACAAACACAGAGGCTGTAGCAATATTTCGGTTTGAGTTAGCCAAAACAAAGCCGCATATTTCCGGTTTCATCCAGTCATATCCGGACAAAGTGGTGTGGAATTCGTATGCAATGGACCGAGAAAATCACAGGAAAAATGGTTTCGGAGAAAAGCAAAGTCTTTTCGTTAGGCAAGTGCATAAAATGTCATCTATACAAACACAAATATCATGTTTGTGTGCTGCAGTTCCTCTAGCTTTCTCCCTAGAAAATACGAATGTGAAGAGCTGGTGTGTCCATGTGAAACAAATTAGTGTTTCCAAGCATAAAATTAAATGTTCCCTGAAAATAAAACGTTCAAAAAAATAAAGTCCGTGGATAATATCACGAATACACAAACACAGAGGCTGTAGCAATATCTGGGATTGAATTAGACAAAAGGAAACCGGATATTTCCGGTTTCATCCAGTCATATACGGACAAAGTGGTGTGGAATTCATATGCAATGGACCGAGAAAATCACAGGAAAAATGGTTTTGGAGAAAAGCAAAGTCTTTTCGTTAGGCAAGTGCATAAAATGTCATCTATACAAACAGAAATATCATGTTTGTTGCCGCAATTCCTCTAGCTTTCTCCCTAGAACAAACGAATGTGTAGAGCTGGTGTCTCCATGTGGAACCAATTAGTGTTTCCAAGCATAAAATTAAATGTTCCCTGAAAAAAAAACATTCAAAAAATACAGTCCGTGGATAATATCAGGAATACACAAACAAAGAGGCTGTAGCAATATCTGGGATTGAATTAGCCAAAACGAAACCGGATATTTCCGGTTTCATCAAGTCATATTCGACAAAGTGGTGTGGAATTCGTATGCAATGGACCGAGAAAATCACAGGAAAAATGGTTTTGGAGAAAAGCAAAGTCTTTTCGTTAGGCAAGTGCATAAAATGTCATCTATACAAACAGAAATATCATGTTTGTTGCCGCAATTCCTCTAGCTTTCTCCCTAGAACAAACGAATGTGTAGAGCTGGTGTCTCCATGTGGAACCAATTAGTGTTTCCAAGCATAAAATTAAATGTTCCCTGAAAAAAAAAAACATTCAAAAAAATAAAGTCCGTGGATAATATCAGGTATACACAAACACAGAGGCTGTGGCAATATTTCGGTTTGAGTTAGCAAAAACAAAACCGCATATTTCCGGTTTCATCCAGTCATATCCAGACAAAGTGGTGTGGAATTCGTATGCAATGGACCGAGAAAATCACAGTAAAAATGGTTTTGGAGAAAAGCAAAGTCTTTTCGTTAGGCAAGTGCATAAAATGTCATCTATACAAACAGAAATATCATGTTTGTTTGCCGCATTTCCTCTAGCTTTCTCCCTAGAATAAACGAATGTGTAGAGCTGGTGTCTCCATGTGGAACCAATTAGCGTTTCCAAGCATAAAATTAAATGTTCCGTGAAAAAAAAACATTCAAAAAATAAAGTCCGTGGATAATATCAGGAATACACAAACACAGAGGCTGTAGCAATATCTGGGATTGAATTAGACAAAAGGAAACCGGATATTTCCGGTTTCATGCAGTCATATCGGGACAAACTGCTGTGGAATTCGTATGCAATGGACCGAGAAAATCACAGTAAAAATGGTTTTGGAGAAAAGCAAAGTCTTTTCGTTAGGCAAGTGCATAAAATGTAATCTATACAAACAGAAATATCATGTTTGTTGCCGCAATTCCTCTAGCTTTCTCCCTAGAAAATACGAATGTGTAGAGCTGGTGTCTCCATGTGGAACCAATTAGTGTTTCCAAGCATAAAATTAAATGTTCCCTGATAAAAAACATTCAAAAAAATAAAGTCCGAGGATAATATCACGAATACACAAACACAGAGGCTGTAGCAATATCTGGGATTGAATTAGCCAAAAGGAAACCGGATATTTCCGGTTTCATCCAGTCATATCCGGACAAAGTGGTGTGGAATTCGTATGCAATGGACCGAGAAAATCACAGGAAAAATGGTTTTGGAGAAAAGCAAAGTCTTTTCGTTAGGCAAGTGCATAAAATGTCATCTATACAAACAGAAATATCATGTTTGTTTGCCGCAGTTCCTCTAGATTTCTCCCTAGAACAAACGAATGTGTAGAGCTGGTGTCTCCATGTGGAACCAATTAGTGTTTCCAAGCATAAAATTAAATGTTCCCTGAAAAAAAAAAACATTCAAAAAAATAAAGTCCGTGGATAATATCAGGAATATACAAACACAGAGGCTGTAGCAATATTTCGGTTTGAGTTAGCAAAAACAAAACCGCATATTTCCGGTTTCATCCAGTCATATCCAGACAAAGTGGTGTGGAATTCGTATGCAATGGACCGAGAAAATCACAGTAAAAATGGTTTTGGAGAAAAGCAAAGTCTTTTCGTTAGGCAAGTGCATAAAATGTCATCTATACAAACAGAAATATCATGTTTGTTTGCCGCATTTCCTCTCGCTTTCTCCCTAGAATAAACGAATGTGTAGAGCTGGTGTCTCCATGTGGAACCAATTAGCGTTTCCAAGCATAAAATTAAATGTTCCGTGAAAAAAAAACATTCAAAAAATAAAGTCCGTGGATAATATCAGGAATACACAAACACAGAGGCTGTAGCAATATCTGGGATTGAATTAGACAAAAGGAAACCGGATATTTCCGGTTTCATGCAGTCATATCGGGACAAACTGCTGTGGAATTCGTATGCAATGGACCGAGAAAATCACAGTAAAAATGGTTTTGGAGAAAAGCAAAGTCTTTTCGTTAGGCAAGTGCATAAAATGTCATCTATACAAACAGAAATATCATGTTTGTTGCCGCAATTCCTCTAGCTTTCTCCCTAGAAAATACGAATGTGTAGAGCTGGTGTCTCCATGTGGAACCAATTAGTGTTTCCAAGCATAAAATTAAATGTTCCCTGATAAAAAACATTCAAAAAAATAAAGTCCGAGGATAATATCACGAATACACAAACAAAGAGGCTGTAGCAATATCTGGGATTGAATTAGCCAAAAGGAAACCGGATATTTCCGGTTTCATCCAGTCATATCCGGACAAAGTGGTGTGGAATTCGTATGCAATGGACCGAGAAAATCACAGGAAAAATGGTTTTGGAGAAAAGCAAAGTCTTTTCGTTAGGCAAGTGCATAAAATGTCATCTAGACAAACACAAATATCATGTTTGTTTGCCGCAGTTCCTCTAGCTTTCTCCCTAGAACAAACGAATGTGTAGAGCTGGTGTCTCCATGTGGAACCAATTAGTGTTTCCAAGCATAAAATTAAATGTTCCCTGAAAAAAAAACATTCAAAAAAATAAAGTCCATGGATAATATCACGAATACACAAACACAGAGGTTGTAGCAATATCTGGGTTGAATTAGCCAAAACGAAACCGGATATTTCCGGTTTCATCCAGGCATATCAGGACAAACTGGTGTGGAATTCGTATGCAATGGACTGAGAAAATCACAGGAAAAATGGTTTTGGAGAAAAGCAAAGTCTTTTCGTTAGGCAAGTGCATAAAATGTCATCTATACAAACACAAATATCATGTTTGTTTGCCGCAGTTCCTCTAGCTTTCTCCCGAGAACAAACGAATGTGTAGAGCTGGTGTCTCCATGTGGAACCAATTAGTGTTTCCAAGCATAAAATTAAATGTTCCGTGAAAAAAAAACATTCAAAAAAATAAAGTCCGTGGATAATATCAGGAATACACAAACACAGAGGCTGTAGCAATATTTCGGTTTGAGTTAGCCAAAACAAAACCGCATATTTCCGGTTTCATCCAGTCATATCCAGACAAAGTGGTGTGGAATTCGTATGCAATGGACCGAGAAAATCACAGTAAAAATGGTTTTGGAGAAAAGCAAAGTCTTTTCGTTAGGCAAGTGCATCAAATGTCATCTATACAAACAGAAATATCATGTTTGTTTGCCGCAGTTCCTCTAGCTTTCTCCCTAGAACAAACGAATGTGTAGAGCTGGTGTCTCCATGTGGAACCAATTAGCGTTTCCAAGCATAAAAGTAAATGTTCCGTGAAAAAAAAAACATTCAAAAAAATAAAGTCCGTGGATAATATCAGGAATACACAAACACAGAGGCTGTAGCAATATCTGGGATTGAATTAGACAAAAGGAAACCGGATATTTCCGGTTTCATCCAGTCATATCTGGACAAACTGGTGTGGAATTCGTATGCAATGGACCGAGAAAATCACAGGAAAAATGGTTTTGGAGAAAAGCAAAGTCTTTTCGTTAGGCAAGTGCATAAAATGTCATCTAGACAAACAGAAATATCATGTTTGTTTGCCGCAGTTCCTCTAGCTTTCTCCCTAGAACAAACGAATGTGTAGAGCTGGTGTCTCCATGTGGAACCAATTAGCGTTTCCAAGCATAAGAGTAAATGTTCCGTGAAAAAAAAACATTCAAAAAAATAAAGTCCGTGGATAATATCAGGAATACACAAACACAGAGGCTGTAGCAATATTTCGGTTTGAGTTAGCCAAAACAAAGCCGCATATTTCCGGTTTCATCCAGTCATATCCGGACAAAGTGGTGTGGAATTCGTATGCAATGGACCGAGAAAATCACAGGAAAAATGGTTTCGGAGAAAAGCAAAGTCTTTTCGTTAGGCAAGTGCATAAAATGTCATCTATACAAACACAAATATCATGTTTGTGTGCTGCAGTTCCTCTAGCTTTCTCCCTAGAAAATACGAATGTGAAGAGCTGGTGTGTCCATGTGGAACCAATTAGTGTTTCCAAGCATAAAATTAAATGTTCCCTGAAAAAAAAACATTCAAAAAAATAAAGTCCGTGGATAATATCACGAATACACAAACACAGAGGCTGTAGCAATATCTGGGATTGAATTAGACAAAAGGAAACCGGATATTTCCGGTTTCATCCAGTCATATACGGACAAAGTGGTGTGGAATTCATATGCAATGGACCGAGAAAATCACAGGAAAAATGGTTTTGGAGAAAAGCAAAGTCTTTTCGTTAGGCAAGTGCATAAAATGTCATCTATACAAACAGAAATATCATGTTTGTTGCCGCAATTCCTCTAGCTTTCTCCCTAGAACAAACGAATGTGTAGAGCTGGTGTCTCCATGTGGAACCAATTAGTGTTTCCAAGCATAAAATTAAATGTTCCCTGAAAAAAAAAACATTCAAAAAAATAAAGTCCGTGGATAATATCAGGTATACACAAACACAGAGGCTGTGGCAATATTTCGGTTTGAGTTAGCAAAAACAAAACCGCATATTTCCGGTTTCATCCAGTCATATCCAGACAAAGTGGTGTGGAATTCGTATGCAATGGACCGAGAAAATCACAGTAAAAATGGTTTTGGAGAAAAGCAAAGTCTTTTCGTTAGGCAAGTGCATAAAATGTCATCTATACAAACAGAAATATCATGTTTGTTTGCCGCATTTCCTCTCGCTTTCTCCCTAGAATAAACGAATGTGTAGAGCTGGTGTCTCCATGTGGAACCAATTAGCGTTTCCAAGCATAAAATTAAATGTTCCGTGAAAAAAAAACATTCAAAAAATAAAGTCCGTGGATAATATCAGGAATACACAAACACAGAGGCTGTAGCAATATCTGGGATTGAATTAGACAAAAGGAAACCGGATATTTCCGGTTTCATGCAGTCATATCGGGACAAACTGCTGTGGAATTCGTATGCAATGGACCGAGAAAATCACAGTAAGAATGGTTTTGGAGAAAAGCAAAGTCTTTTCGTTAGGCAAGTGCATAAAATGTCATCTATACAAACAGAAATATCATGTTTGTTGCCGCAGTTCCTCTAGCTTTCTCCCTAGAAAATACGAATGTGTAGAGCTGGTGTCTCCATGTGGAACCAATTAGTGTTTCCAAGCATAAAATTAAATGTTCCCTGAAAAAAAACATTCAAAAAAATAAAGTCCGAGGATAATATCACGAATACACAAACAAAGAGGCTGTAGCAATATCTGGGATTGAATTAGCCAAAAGGAAACCGGATATTTCCGGTTTCATCCAGTCATATCCGGACAAAGTGGTGTGGAATTTGTATGCAATGGACCGAGAAAATCACAGGAAAAATGGTTTTGGAGAAAAGCAAAGTCTTTTCGTTAGGCAAGTGCATAAAATGTCATCTATACAAACAGAAATAGCATGTTTGTTTGCCGCAGTTCCTCTAGCTTTCTCCCTAGAACAAACGAATGTGTAGAGCTGGTGTCTCCATGTGGAACCAATTAGTGTTTCCAAGCATAAAATTAAATGTTCCCTGAAAAAAAAACATTCAAAAAAATAAAGTCCGTGGATAATATCACGAATACACAAACACAGAGGTTGTAGCAATATCTGGGTTGAATTAGCCAAAACGAAACCGGATATTTCCGGTTTCATCCAGGCATATCAGGACAAACTGGTGTGGAAATCGTATGCAGTGGACTGAGAACATCACAGGAAAAATGGTTTTGGAGAAAAGCAAAGTCTTTTCGTTAGGCAAGTGCATAAAATGTCATCTATACAAACACAAATATCATGTTTGTTTGCCGCAGTTCCTCTAGCTTTCTCCCGAGAACAAACGAATGTGTAGAGCTGGTGTCTCCATGTGGAACCAATTAGTGTTTCCAAGCATAAAATTAAATGTTCCCTGAAAAAAAAAACATTCAAAAAAATAAAGTCCGTGGATAATATCAGGAATACACAAACACAGAGGCTGTAGCAATATTTCGGTTTGAGTTAGCCAAAACAAAACCGCATATTTCCGGTTTCATCCAGTCATATCCAGACAAAGTGGTGTGGAATTCGTATGCAATGGACCGAGAAAATCACAGTAAAAATGGTTTTGGAGAAAAGCAAAGTCTTTTCGTTAGGCAAGTGCATCAAATGTCATCTATACAAACAGAAATATCATGTTTGTTTGCCGCAGTTCCTCTAGCTTTCTCCCTAGAACAAACGAATGTGTAGAGCTGGTGTCTCCATGTGGAACCAATTAGCGTTTCCAAGCATAAAAGTAAATGTTCCGTGAAAAAAAAACATTCAAAAAAATAAACTCCGTGGATAATATCAGGAATACACAAACACAGAGGCTGTAGCAATATCTGGGATTGAATTAGACAAAAGGAAACCGGATATTTCCGGTTTCATCCAGTCATATCCGGACAAACTGGTGTGGAATTCGTATGCAATGGACCGAGAAAATCACAGGAAAAATGGTTTTGGAGAAAAGCAAAGTCTTTTCGTTAGGCAAGTGCATAAAATGTCATCTATACAAACAGAAATATCATGTTTGTTTGCCGCAGTTCCTCTAGCTTTCTCCCTAGAACAAACGAATGTGTAGAGCTGGTGTCTCCATGTGGAACCAATTAGCGTTTCCAAGCATAAGAGTAAATGTTCCGTGAAAAAAAAACATTCAAAAAAATAAAGTCCGTGGATAATATCAGGAATAAACATACACAGAGGCTGTAGCAATATTTCGGTTTGAGTTAGCCAAAACAAAGCCGCATATTTCCGGTTTCATCCAGTCATATCCGGACAAAGTGGTGTGGAATTCGTATGCAATGGACCGAGAAAATCACAGGAAAAATGGTTTTGGAGAAAAGCAAAGTCTTTTCGTTAGGCAAGTGCATAAAATGTCATCTATACAAACACAAATATCATGTTTGTGTGCTGCACTTCCTCTAGCTTTCTCCCTAGAAAATACGAATGTGAAGAGCTGGTGTGTCCATGTGAAACCAATTAGTGTTTCCAAGCATAAAATTAAATGTTCCCTGAAAATAAAACGTTCAAAAAAATAAAGTCCGTGGATAATATCAGGAATACACAAACACAGAGGCTGTAGCAATATCTGGGATTGAATTAGACAAAAGGAAACCGGATATTTCCGGTTTCATCCAGTCATATCGGGACAAACTGGTGTGGAATTCGTATGCAATGGACCGAGAAAATCACAGGAAAAATGGTTTTGGAGAAAAGCAAAGTCTTTTCATTAGGCAAGTGCATAAAATGTCATCTATACAAACAGAAATATCATGTTTGTTGCCGCAATTCCTCTAGCTTTCTCCCTAGAACAAACGAAGGTGTAGAGCTGGTGTCTCCATGTGGAACCAATTAGTGTTTCCAAGCATAAAATTAAATGTTCCCTGAAAAAAAAAACATTCAAAAAAATAAAGTCCGTGGATAATATCAGGAATACACAAACACAGAGGCTGTGGCAATATTTCGGTTTGAGTTAGCAAAAACAAAACCGCATATTTCCGGTTTCATCCAGTCATATCCGGACAAACTGGTGTGGAATTCGTATGCAATGGACCGAGAAAATCACAGGAAAAATGGTTTTGGAGAAAAGCAAAGTCTTTTCGTTAGGCAAGTGCATCAAATGTCATCTATACAAACAGAAATATCATGTTTGTTGCCGCAGTTCCTCTAGCTTTCTCCCTAGAACAAACGAATGTGTAGAGCTGGTGTCTCCATGTGGAACCAATTAGTGTTTCCAAGCATAAAATTAAATGTTCCCTGAAAAAAAACATTCAAAAAAATAAAGTCCGTGGATAATATCACGAATACACAAACACAGAGGTTGTAGCAATATCTGGGTTGAATTAGCCAAAACGAAACCGGATATTTCCGGTTTCATCCAGGCATATCAGGACAAACTGGTGTGGAATTCGTATGCAATGGACTGAGAAAATCACAGTAAAAATGGTTTTGGAGAAAAGCAAAGTCTTTTCGTTAGGCAAGTGCATCAAATGTCATCTATACAAACACAAATATCATGTTTGTTTGCCGCAGTTCCTCTAGCTTTCTCCCTAGAACAAACGAATGTGTAGAGCTGGTGTCTCCATGTGGAACCAATTAGTGTTTCCAAGCATAAAATTAAATGTTCCCTGAAAAAAAAAACATTCAAAAAAATAAAGTCCGTGGATAATATCAGGAATACACAAACACAGAGGCTGTAGCAATATTTCGGTTTGAGTTAGCCAAAACAAAACCGCATATTTCCGGTTTCATCCAGTCATATCCAGACAAAGTGGTGTGGAATTCGTATGCAATGGACCGAGAAAATCACAGTAAAAATGGTTTTGGAGAAAAGCAAAGTCTTTTCGTTAGGCAAGTGCATCAAATGTCATCTATACAAACAGAAATATCATGTTTGTTTGCCGCAATTCCTCTAGCTTTCTCCCTAGAACAAACGAATGTGTAGAGCTGGTGTCTCCATGTGGAACCAATTAGTGTTTCCAAGCATAAAATTAAATGTTCCCTGAAAATAAAACGTTCAAAAAAATAAAGTCCGTGGATAATATCAGGAATACACAAACACAGAGGCTGTAGCAATATCTGGGATTGAATTAGACAAAACAAAACCGGATATTTCCGGTTTCATCAAGTCATATCCGGACAAAGTGGTGTGGAATTCGTATGCAATGGACCGAGAAAATCACAGGAAAAATGGTTTTGGAGAAAAGCAAAGTCTTTTCGTTAGGCAAGTGCATAAAATGTCATCTATACAAACAGAAATAGCATGTTTGTTTGCCGCAGTTCCTCTAGCTTTCTCCCTAGAACAAACGAATGTGTAGAGCTGGTGTCTCCATGTGGAACCAATTAGTGTTTCCAAGCATAAAATTAAATGTTCCTTGAAAAAAAAAACATTCAAAAAAATAAAGTCCGTGGAAAATATCAGGAATACACAAACACAGAGTCTGTAGCAATATCTGGGATTGAATTAGCCAAAACAAAACCGCATATTTCCGGTTTCATCCAATCATATACGGACAAAGTGGTGTGGAATTCGTATGCAATGGACCGAGAAAATCACAGGAAAAATGGTTTTGGAGAAAAGCAAAGTCTTTTCGTTAGGCAAGTGCATCAAATGTCATCTATACAAACAGAAATAACATGTTTGTTTGCCGCAGTTCCTCTAGCTTTCTCCCTAGAACAAACGAATGTGTAGAGCTGGTGTCTCCATGTGGAACCAATTAGCGTTTCCAAGCATAAGAGTAAATGTTCCGTGAAAAAAAAACATTCAAAAAAATAAAGTCCGTGGATAATATCAGGAATACACAAACACAGAGGCTGTAGCAATATTTCGGTTTGAGTTAGCCAAAACAAAGCCGCATATTTCCGGTTTCATCCAGTCATATCCGGACAAAGTGGTGTGGAATTCGTATGCAATGGACCGAGAAAA
Source organism: Lepus oiostolus (assembly GCA_036325905.1). Classification (NCBI taxonomy): domain Eukaryota; kingdom Metazoa; phylum Chordata; class Mammalia; order Lagomorpha; family Leporidae; genus Lepus; species Lepus oiostolus. The sequence continues at coordinate 46,945,998 of CM070795.1, forward strand.
TCACAGGAAAAATGGTTTTGGAGAAAAGCAAAGTCTTTTCGTTAGGCAAGTGCATAAAATGTCATCTATAAAAACACAAATATCATGTTTGTGTGCTGCAGTTCCTCTAGCTTTCTCCCTAGAAAATACGAATGTGAAGAGCTGGTGTGTCCATGTGAAACCAATTAGTGTTTCCAAGCATAAAATTAAATGTTCCCTGAAAATAAAACCTTCAAAAAAATAAAGTCCGTGGATAATATCACGAATACACAAACACAGAGGCTGTAGCAATATCTGGGATTGAATTAGACAAAAGGAAACCGGATATTTCCGGTTTCATCCAGTCATATACGGACAAAGTGGTGTGGAATTCATATGCAATGGACCGAGAAAATCACAGGAAAAATGGTTTTGGAGAAAAGCAAAGTCTTTTCGTTAGGCAAGTGCATAAAATGTCATCTATACAAACAGAAATATCATGTTTGTTGCCGCAGTTCCTCTAGCTTTCTCCCTAGAACAAACGAATGTGTAGAGCTGTTGTCTCCATGTGGAACCAATTAGTGTTTCCAAGCATAAAATTAAATGTTCCCTGAAAAAAAAAACATTCAAAAAAATAAAATCCGTGGATAATATCAGGTATACACAAACACAGAGGCTGTGGCAATATTTCGGTTTGAGTTAGCAAAAACAAAACCGCATATTTCCGGTTTCATCCAGTCATATCCAGACAAAGTGGTGTGGAATTCGTATGCAATGGACCGAGAAAATCACAGTAAAAATGGTTTTGGAGAAAAGCAAAGTCTTTTCGTTTGGCAAGTGCATAAAATGTCATCTATACAAACAGAAATATCATGTTTGTTTGCCGCAGTTCCTCTAGCTTTCTCCCTAGAATAAACGAATGTGTAGAGCTGGTGTCTCCATGTGGAACCAATTAGCGTTTCCAAGCATAAAATTAAATGTTCCGTGAAAAAAAAACATTCAAAAAATAAAGTCCGTGGATAATATCAGGAATACACAAACACAGAGGCTGTAGCAATATCTGGGATTGAATTAGACAAAAGGAAACCGGATATTTCCGGTTTCATGCAGTCATGTCGGGACAAACTGCTGTGGAATTCGTATGCAATGGACCGAGAAAATCACAGTAAAAATGGTTTTGGAGAAAAGCAAAGTCTTTTCGTTAGGCAAGTGCATAAAATGTCATCTATACAAACAGAAATATCATGTTTGTTGCCGCAGTTCCTCTAGCTTTCTCCCTAGAAAATACGAATGTGTAGAGCTGGTGTCTCCATGTGGAACCAATTAGTGTTTCCAAGCATAAAATTAAATGTTCCCTGATAAAAAACATTCAAAAAAATAAAGTCCGAGGATAATATCACGAATACACAAACAAAGAGGCTGTAGCAATATCTGGGATTGAATTAGCCAAAAGGAAACCGGATATTTCCGGTTTCATCCAGTCATATCCGGACAAAGTGGTGTGGAATTCGCATGCAATGGACCGAGAAAATCACAGGAAAAATGGTTTTGGAGAAAAGCAAAGTCTTTTCGTTAGGCAAGTGCATAAAATGTCATCTATACAAACAGAAATATCATGTTTGTTTGCCGCAGTTCCTCTAGCTTTCTCCCTAGAACAAACGAATGTGTAGAGCTGGTGTCTCCATGTGGAACCAATTAGTGTTTCCAAGCATAAAATTAAATGTTCCCTGAAAAAAAAACATTCAAAAAAATAAAGTCCGTGGATAATATCACGAATACACAAACACAGAGGTTGTAGCAATATCTGGGTTGAATTAGCCAAAACGAAACCGGATATTTCCGGTTTCATCCAGGCATATCAGGACAAACTGGTGTGGAAATCGTATGCAGTGGACTGAGAAAATCACAGGAAAAATGGTTTTGGAGAAAAGCAAAGTCTTTTCGTTAGGCAAGTGCATCAAATGTCATCTATACAAACACAAATATCATGTTTGTTTGCCGCAGTTCCTCTAGCTTTCTCCCTAGAACAAACGAATGTGTAGAGCTGGTGTCTCCATGTGGAACCAATTAGTGTTTCCAAGCATAAAATTAAATGTTCCCTGAAAAAAAAAACATTCAAAAAAATAAAGTCCGTGGATAATATCAGGAATACACAAACACAGAGGCTGTAGCAATATTTCGGTTTGAGTTAGCCAAAACAAAACCGCATATTTGCGGTTTCATCCAGTCATATCCAGACAAAGTGGTGTGGAATTCGTATGCAATGGACCGAGAAAATCACAGTAAAAATGGTTTTGGAGAAAAGCAAAGTCTTTTCGTTAGGCAAGTGCATAAAATGTCATCTATACAAACAGAAATATCATGTTTGTTGCCGCAGTTCCTCTAGCTTTCTCCCTAGAACAAACGAATGTGTAGAGCTGGTGTCTCCATGTGGAACCAATTAGTGTTTCCAAGCATAAAATTAAATGTTCCCTGAAAAAAAAAACATTCAAAAAAATAAAGTCCGTGGATAATATCAGGAATACACAAACACAGAGGCTGTAGCAATATCTGGGATTGAATTAGCCAAAACAAAACCGCATATTTCCGGTTTCATCCAGTCATATCCGGAAAAAGTGGTGTGGAATTCGTATGCAATGGACCGAGAAAATCACAGGAAAAATGGTTTTGGAGAAAAGCAAAGTCTTTTCGTTAGGCAAGTGCATAAAATGTCATCTATACAAACAGAAATATCATGTTTGTTTGCCGCAGTTCCTCTAGCTTTCTCCCTAGAACAAACGAATGTGTAGAGCTGGTGTCTCCATGTGGAACCAATTAGCGTTTCCAAGCATAAGAGTAAATGTTCCGTGAAAAAAAAACATTCAAAAAAATAAAGTCCGTGGATAATATCAGGAATACACAAACACAGAGGCTGTAGCAATATTTCGGTTTGAGTTAGCCAAAACAAAGCCGCATATTTCCGGTTTCATCCAGTCATATCCGGACAAAGTGGTGTGGAATTCGTATGCAATGGACCGAGAAAATCACAGGAAAAATGGTTTTGGAGAAAAGCAAAGTCTTTTCGTTAGGCAAGTGCATAAAATGTCATCTATACAAACAGAAATAGCATGTTTGTTTGCCGCAGTTCCTCTAGCTTTCTCCCTAGAAAATACGAATGTGTAGAGCTGGTGTCTCCATGTGGAACCAATTAGTGTTTCCAAGCATAAAATTAAATGTTCCCTGAAAAAAAAACATTCAAAAAAATAAAGTCCGTGGATAATATCACGAATACACAAACACAGAGGTTGTAGCAATATCTGGGTTGAATTAGCCAAAACGAAACCGGATATTTCCGGTTTCATCCAGGCATATCAGGACAAACTGGTGTGGAATTCGTATGCAATGGACTGAGAAAATCACAGGAAAAATGGTTTTGGAGAAAAGCAAAGTCTTTTCGTTAGGCAAGTGCATCAAATGTCATCTATACAAACACAAATATCATGTTTGTTTGCCGCAGTTCCTCTAGCTTTCTCCCTAGAACAAACGAATGTGTAGAGCTGGTGTCTCCATGTGGAACCAATTAGTGTTTCCAAGCATAAAATTAAATGTTCCCTGAAAAAAAAAACATTCAAAAAAATAAAGTCCGTGGATAATATCAGGAATACACAAACACAGAGGCTGTAGCAATATTTCGGTTTGAGTTAGCCAAAACAAAACCGCATATTTCCGGTTTCATCCAGTCATATCCAGACAAAGTGGTGTGGAATTCGTATGCAATGGACCGAGAAAATCACAGTAAAAATGGTTTTGGAGAAAAGCAAAGTCTTTTCGTTAGGCAAGTGCATCAAATGTCATCTATACAAACAGAAATATCATGTTTGTTTGCCGCAATTCCTCTAGCTTTCTCCCTAGAACAAACGAATGTGTAGAGCTGGTGTCTCCATGTGGAACCAATTAGCGTTTCCAAGCATAAAAGTAAATGTTCCGTGAAAAAAAAACATTCAAAAAAATAAAGTCCGTGGATAATATCAGGAATACACAAACACAGAGGCTGTAGCAATATCTGGGATTGAATTAGACAAAAGGAAACCGGATATTTCCGGTTTCATCCAGTCATATCCGGACAAACTGGTGTGGAATTCGTATGCAATGGACCGAGAAAATCACAGGAAAAATGGTTTTGGAGAAAAGCAAAGTCTTTTCGTTAGGCAAGTGCATAAAATGTCATCTATACAAACAGAAATATCATGTTTGTTTGCCGCAGTTCCTCTAGCTTTCTCCCTAGAACAAACGAATGTGTAGAGCTGGTGTCTCCATGTGGAACCAATTAGCGTTTCCAACCATAAGAGTAAATGTTCCGTGAAAAAAAAACATTCAAAAAAATAAAGTCCGTGGATAATATCAGGAATACACAAACACAGAGGCTGTAGCAATATTTCGGTTTGAGTTAGCCAAAACAAAGCCGCATATTTCCGGTTTCATCCAGTCATATCCGGACAAAGTGGTGTGGAATTCGTATGCAATGGACCGAGAAAATCACAGGAAAAATGGTTTTGGAGAAAAGCAAAGTCTTTTCGTTAGGCAAGTGCATAAAATGTCATCTATACAAACAGAAATAGCATGTTTGTTTGCCGCAGTTCCTCTAGCTTTCTCCCTAGAAAATACGAATGTGTAGAGCTGGTGTCTCCATGTGGAACCAATTAGTGTTTCCAAGCATAAAATTAAATGTTCCCTGAAAAAAAAACATTCAAAAAAATAAAGTCCGTGGATAATATCACGAATACACAAACACAGAAGTTGTAGCAATATCTGGGTTGAATTAGCCAAAACGAAACCGGATATTTCCGGTTTCATCCAGGCATATCAGGACAAACTGGTGTGGAATTCGTATGCAATGGACTGAGAAAATCACAGGAAAAATGGTTTTGGAGAAAAGCAAAGTCTTTTCGTTAGGCAAGTGCATAAAATGTCATCTATACAAACACAAATATCATGTTTGTTTGCCGCAGTTCCTCTAGCTTTCTCCCTAGAACAAACGAATGTGTAGAGCTGGTGTCTCCATGTGGAACCAATTAGTGTTTCCAAGCATAAAATTAAATGTTCCCTGAAAAAAAAAACATTCAAAAAAATAAAGTCCGTGGATAATATCAGGAATACACAAACACAGAGGCTGTAGCAATATTTCGGTTTGAGTTAGCCAAAACAAAACCGCATATTTCCGGTTTCATCCAGTCATATCCAGACAAAGTGGTGTGGAATTCGTATGCAATGGACCGAGAAAATCACAGTAAAAATGGTTTTGGAGAAAAGCAAAGTCTTTTCGTTAGGCAAGTGCATCAAATGTCATCTATACAAACAGAAATATCATGTTTGTTTGCCGCAATTCCTCTAGCTTTCTCCCTAGAACAAACGAATGTGTAGAGCTGGTGTCTCCATGTGGAACCAATTAGCGTTTCCAAGCATAAAAGTAAATGTTCCGTGAAAAAAAAACATTCAAAAAAATAAAGTCCGTGGATAATATCAGGAATACACAAACACAGAGGCTGTAGCAATATCTGGGATTGAATTAGACAAAAGGAAACCGGATATTTCCGGTTTCATCCAGTCATATCCGGACAAACTGGTGTGGAATTCGTATGCAATGGACCGAGAAAATCACAGGAAAAATGGTTTTGGAGAAAAGCAAAGTCTTTTCGTTAGGCAAGTGCATAAAATGTCATCTAGACAAACACAAATATCATGTTTGTTTGCCGCAGTTCCTCTAGCTTTCTCCCTAGAACAAACGAATGTGTAGAGCTGGTGTCTCCATGTGGAACCAATTAGTGTTTCCAAGCATAAAATTAAATGTTCCCTGAAAAAAAAACATTCAAAAAAATAAAGTCCGTGGATAATATCAGGAATACACAAACACAGAGTCTGTAGCAATATCTGGGATTGAATTAGCCAAAACAAAACCGCATATTTCCGGTTTCATCCAGTCATATCCGGAAAAAGTGGTTTGGAATTCGTATGCAATGGACCGAGAAAATCACAGGAAAAATGGTTTTGGAGAAAAGCAAAGTCTTTTCGTTAGGCAAGTGCATAAAATGTCATCTATACAAACAGAAATATCATGTTTGTTTGCCGCAGTTCCTCTAGCTTTCTCCCTAGAACAAACGAATGTGTAGAGCTGGTGTCTCCTGTGGAACCAATTAGCGTTTCCAAGCATAAGAGTAAATGTTCCGTGAAAAAAAAACATTCAAAAAAATAAAGTCCGTGGATAATATCAGGAATACACAAACACAGAGGCTGTAGCAATATTTCGGTTTGAGTTAGCCAAAACAAAGCCGCATATTTCCGGTTTCATCCAGTCATATCCGGACAAAGTGGTGTGGAATTCGTATGCAATGGACCGAGAAAATCACAGGAAAAATGGTTTTGGAGAAAAGCAAAGTCTTTTCGTTAGGCAAGTGCATAAAATGTCATCTATACAAACACAAATATCATGTTTGTGTGCTGCAGTTCCTCTAGCTTTCTCCCTAGAAAATACGAATGTGAAGAGCTGGTGTGTCCATGTGAAACCAATTAGTGTTTCCAAGCATAAAATTAAATGTTCCCTGAAAATAAAACGTTCAAAAAAATAAAGTCCGTGGATAATATCACGAATACACAAACACAGAGGCTGTAGCAATATCTGGGATTGAATTAGACAAAAGGAAACCGGATATTTCCGGTTTCATCCAGTCATATACGGACAAAGTGGTGTGGAATTCGTATGCAATGGACCGAGAAAATCACAGGAAAAATGGTTTTGGAGAAAAGCAAAGTCTTTTCGTTAGGCAAGTGCATAAAATGTCATCTATACAAACAGAAATATCATGTTTGTTGCCGCAATTCCTCTAGCTTTCTCCCTAGAACAAACGAATGTGTAGAGCTGGTGTCTCCATGTGGAACCAATTAGTGTTTCCAAGCATAAAATTAAATGTTCCCTGAAAAAAAAAAACATTCAAAAAAATAAAGTCCGTGGATAATATCAGGAATACACAAACACAGAGGCTGTGGCAATATTTCGGTTTGAGTTAGCAAAAACAAAACCGCATATTTCCGGTTTCATCCAGTCATATCGGGACAAACTGGTGTGGAATTCGTATGCAATGGACCGAGAAAATCACAGTAAAAATGGTTTTGGAGAAAAGCAAAGTCTTTTCGTTAGGCAAGTGCATCAAATGTCATCTAGACAAACAGAAATATCATGTTTGTTTGCCGCAGTTCCTCTAGCTTTCTCCCTAGAATAAACGAATGTGTAGAGCTGGTGTCTCCATGTGGAACCAATTAGCGTTTCCAAGCATAAAATTAAATGTTCCGTGAAAAAAAAATTCAAAAAATAAAGTCCGTGGATAATATCAGGAATACACAAACACAGAGGCTGTAGCAATATCTGGGATTGAATTAGACAAAAGGAAACCGGATATTTCCGGTTTCATCCAGTCATATCCAGACAAAGTGGTGTGGAATTCGTATGCAATGGACCGAGAAAATCACAGTAAAAATGGTTTTGGAGAAAAGCAAAGTCTTTTCGTTAGGCAAGTGCATAAAATGTCATCTATACAAACAGAAATATCATGTTTGTTGCCGCAATTCCTCTAGCTTTCTCCCTAGAAAATACGAATGTGTAGAGCTGGTGTCTCCATGTGGAACCAATTAGTGTTTCCAAGCATAAAATTAAATGTTCCCTGATAAAAAACATTCAAAAAAATAAAGTCCGAGGATAATATCACGAATACACAAACAAAGAGGCTGTAGCAATATCTGGGATTGAATTAGCCAAAAGGAAACCGGATATTTCCGGTTTCATCCAGTCATATCCGGACAAAGTGGTGTGGAATTCGTATGCAATGGACCGAGAAAATCACAGGAAAAATGGTTTTGGAGAAAAGCAAAGTCTTTTCGTTAGGCAAGTGCATAAAATGTCATCTATACAAACAGAAATATCATGTTTGTTTGCCGCAGTTCCTCTAGCTTTCTCCCTAGAACAAATGAATGTGTAGAGCTGGTGTCTCCATGTGGAACCAATTAGTGTTTCCAAGCATAAAATTAAATGTTCCCTGAAAAAAAAACATTCAAAAAAATAAAGTCCGTGGATAATATCACGAATACACAAACACAGAGGTTGTAGCAATATCTGGGTTGAATTAGCCAAAACGAAACCGGATATTTCCGGTTTCATCCAGGCATATCAGGACAAACTGGTGTGGAATTCGTATGCAATGGACTGAGAAAATCACAGGAAAAATGGTTTTGGAGAAAAGCAAAGTCTTTTCGTTAGGCAAGTGCATAAAATGTCATCTATACAAACACAAATATCATGTTTGTTTGCCGCAGTTCCTCTAGCTTTCTCCTTAGAACAAACGAATGTGTAGAGCTGGTGTCTCCATGTGGAACCAATTAGTGTTTCCAAGCATAAAATTAAATGTTCCCTGAAAAAAAAAACATTCAAAAAAATAAAGTCCGTGGATAATATCAGGAATACACAAACACAGAGGCTGTAGCAATATTTCGGTTTGAGTTAGCCAAAACAAAACCGCATATTTCCGGTTTCATCCAGTCATATCCAGACAAAGTGGTGTGGAATTCGTATGCAATGGACCGAGAAAATCACAGTAAAAATGGTTTTGGAGAAAAGCAAAGTCTTTTCGTTAGGCAAGTGCATAAAATGTCATCTATACAAACAGAAATATCATGTTTGTTTGCCGCAATTCCTCTAGCTTTTCCCTAGAAAATACGAATGTGTAGAGCTGGTGTCTCCATGTGGAAGCAATTAGTGTTTCCAAGCATAAAATTAAATGTTCCCTGATAAAAAACATTCAAAAAAATAAAGTCCGAGGATAATATCACGAATACACAAACAAAGAGGCTGTAGCAATATCTGGGATTGAATTAGCCAAAAGGAAACCGGATATTTCCGGTTTCATCCAGTCATATCCGGACAATGTGGTGTGGAATTCGTATGCAATGGACCGAGAAAATCACAGGAAAAATGGTTTTGGAGAAAAGCAAAGTCTTTTCGTTAGGCAAGTGCATAAAATGTCATCTATACAAACAGAAATATCATGTTTGTTTGCCGCAGTTCCTCTAGCTTTCTCCCTAGAAAATACGAATGTGTAGAGCTGGTGTCTCCATGTGGAACCAATTAGTGTTTCCAAGCATAAAATTAAATGTTCCCTGAAAAAAAAAACATTCAAAAAAATAAAGTCCGTGGATAATATCACGAATACACAAACACAGAGGTTGTAGCAATATCTGGGTTGAATTAGCCAAAACGAAACCGGATATTTCCGGTTTCATCCAGGCATATCAGGACAAACTGGTGTGGAATTCGTATGCAATGGACCGAGAAAATCACAGGAAAAATGGTTTTGGAGAAAAGCAAAGTCTTTTCGTTAGGCAAGTGCATAAAATGTCATCTATACAAACACAAATATCATGTTTGTTTGCCGCAGTTCCTCTAGCTTTCTCCCTAGAACAAACGAATGTGTAGAGCTGGTGTCTCCATGTGGAACCAATTAGTGTTTCCAAGCATAAAATTAAATGTTCCCTGAAAAAAAAAACATTCAAAAAAATAAAGTCCGTGGATAATATCAGGAATACACAAACACAGAGGCTGTAGCAATATTTCGGTTTGAGTTAGCCAAAACAAAACCGCATATTTCCGGTTTCATCCAGTCATATCCAGACAAAGCGGTGTGGAATTCGTATGCAATGGACCGAGAAAATCACAGTAAAAATGGTTTTGGAGAAAAGCAAAGTCTTTTCGTTAGGCAAGTGCATAAAATGTCATCTATACAAACAGAAATATCATGTTTGTTTGCCGCAGTTCCTCTAGCTTTCTCCCTAGAACAAACGAATGTGTAGAGCTGGTGTCTCCATGTGGAACCAATTAGCGTTTCCAAGCATAAAAGTAAATGTTCCGTGAAAAAAAAACATTCAAAAAAATAAAGTCCGTGGATAATATCAGGAATACACAAACACAGAGGCTGTAGCAATATCTGGGATTGAATTAGACAAAAGGAAACCGCATATTTCCGGTTTCATCCAGTCATATCCGGACAAAGTGGTGTGGAAATCGTATGCAATGGACCGAGAAAATCACAGGAAAAATGGTTTTGGAGAAAAGCAAAGTCTTTTCGTTAGGCAAGTGCATAAAATGTCATCTATACAAACACAAATATCATGTTTGTTTGCCGCAGTTCCTCTAGCTTTCTCCCTAGAACAAACGAATGTGTAGAGCTGGTGTCTCCATGTGGAACCAATTAGTGTTTCCAAGCATAAAATTAAATGTTCCCTGAAAAAAAAAACATTCAAAAAAATAAAGTCCGTGGATAATATCAGGAATACACAAACACAGAGGCTGTAGCAATATCTGGGATTGAATTAGCCAAAACAAAACCGCATATTTCCGGTTACATCCAGTCATATCCGGACAAAGTGGTGTGGAATTCGTATGCAATGGACCGAGAAAATCACAGGAAAAATGGTTTTGGAGAAAAGCAAAGTCTTTTCGTTAGGCAAGTGCATAAAATGTCATCTATACAAACACAAATATCATGTTTGTGTGCTGCAGTTCCTCTAGCTTTCTCCCTAGAAAATACAAATGTGAAGAGCTGGTGTGTCCATGTGAAACCAATTAGTGTTTCCAAGCATAAAATTAAATGTTCCCTGAAAATAAAACGTTCAAAAAAATAAAGTCCGTGGATAATATCACGAATACACAAACACAGAGGCTGTAGCAATATCTGGGATTGAATTAGACAAAAGGAAACCGGATATTTCCGGTTTCATCCAGTCATATACGGACAAAGTGGTGTGGAATTCGTATGCAATGGACCGAGAAAATCACAGGAAAAATGGTTTTGGAGAAAAGCAAAGTCTTTTCGTTAGGCAAGTGCATAAAATGTCATCTATACAAACAGAAATAGCATGTTTGTTTGCCGCAGTTCCTCTAGCTTTCTCCCTAGAAAATACGAATGTGTAGAGCTGGTGTCTCCATGTGGAACCAATTAGTGTTTCCAAGCATAAAATTAAATGTTCCCTGAAAAAAAAACATTCAAAAAAATAAAGTCCGTGGATAATATCACGAATACACAAACACAGAGGTTGTAGCAATATCTGGGTTGAATTAGCCAAAACGAAACCGGATATTTCTGGTTTCATCCAGGCATATCAGGACAAACTGGTGTGGAATTCGTATGCAATGGACTGAGAAAATCACAGGAAAAATGGTTTTGGAGAAAAGCAAAGTCTTTTCGTTAGGCAAGTGCATAAAATGTCATCTATACAAACAGAAATATCATGTTTGTTTGCCGCAGTTCCTCTAGCTTTCTCCCTAGAAAATACGAATGTGTAGAGCTGGTGTCTCCATGTGGGAACAATTAGTGTTTCCAAGCATAAAATTAAATGTTCCCTGATAAAAAACATTCAAAAAAATAAAGTCCGAGGATAATATCACGAATACACAAACAAAGAGGCTGTAGCAATATCTGGGATTGAATTAGACAAAAGGAAACCGGATATTTCCGGTTTCATCCAGTCATATCCGGACAAAGTCGTGTGGAAATCGTATGCAATGGACCGAGAAAATCACAGGAAAAATGGTTTTGGAGAAAAGCAAAGTCTTTTCGTTAGGCAAGTGCATAAAATGTCATCTATACAAACACAAATATCATGTTTGTTTGCCGCAGTTCCTCTAGCTTTCTCCCTAGAACAAACGAATGTGTAGAGCTGGTGTCTCCATGTGGAACCAATTAGTGTTTCCAAGCATAAAATTAAATGTTCCCTGAAAAAAAAAACATTCAAAAAAATAAAGTCCGTGGATAATATCAGGAATAAACAAACACAGAGGCTGTAGCAATATCTGGGATTGAATTAGCCAAAACAAAACCGCATATTTCCGGTTTCATCCAGTCATATCAGGACAAAGTGGTGTGGAATTCGTATGCAATGGACCGAGAAAATCACAGTAAAAATGGTTTTGGAGAAAAGCAAAGTCTTTTCGTTAGGCAAGTGCATAAAATGTCATCTGTACAAACACAAATATCATGTTTGTTTGCCGCAGTTCCTCTAGCTTTCTCCCTAGAACAAACGAATGTGTAGAGCTGGTGTCTCCATGTGGAACCAATTAGCGTTTCCAAGCATAAGAGTAAATGTTCCGTGAAAAAAAAACATTCAAAAAAATAAAGTCCGTGGATAATATCAGGAATACACAAACACAGAGGCTGTAGCAATATCTGGGATTGAATTAGACAAAAGGAAACCGGATATTTCCGGTTTCATCCAGTCATATCGGGACAAACTGGTGTGGAATTCGTATGCAATGGACCGAGAAAATCACAGTAAAAATGGTTTTGGAGAAAAGCAAAGTCTTTTCGTTAGGCAAGTGCATAAAATGTCATCTATACAAACAGAAATAGCATGTTTGTTTGCCGCAGTTCCTCTAGCTTTCTCCCTAGAAAATACGAATGTGTAGAGCTGGTGTCTCCATGTGGGAACAATTAGTGTTTCCAAGCATAAAATTAAATGTTCCCTGATAAAAAACATTCAAAAAAATAAAGTCCGAGGATAATATCACGAATACACAAACAAAGAGGCTGTAGCAATATCTGGGATTGAATTAGACAAAAGGAAACCGCATATTTCCGGTTTCATCCAGTCATATCCGGACAAAGTCGTGTGGAAATCGTATGCAATGGACCGAGAAAATCACAGGAAAAATGGTTTTGGAGAAAAGCAAAGTCTTTTCGTTAGGCAAGTGCATAAAATGTCATCTATACAAACACAAATATCATGTTTGTTTGCCGCAGTTCCTCTAGCTTTCTCCCTAGAACAAACGAATGTGTAGAGCTGGTGTCTCCATGTGGAACCAATTAGTGTTTCCAAGCATAAAATTAAATGTTCCCTGAAAAAAAAACATTCAAAAAAATAAAGTCCGTGGATAATATCAGGAATACACAAACACAGAGGCTGTAGCAATATCTGGGATTGAATTAGCCAAAACAAAACCGCATATTTCCGGTTTCATCCAGTCATATCAGGACAAAGTGGTGTGGAATTCGTATGCAATGGACCGAGAAAATCACAGTAAAAATGGTTTTGGAGAAAAGCAAAGTCTTTTCGTTAGGCAAGTGCATAAAATGTCATCTGTAAAAACACAAATATCATGTTTGTTTTCCGCAGTTCCTCTAGCTTTCTCCCTAGAACAAACGAATGTGTAGAGCTGGTGTCTCCATGTGGAACCAATTAGCGTTTCCAAGCATAAGAGTAAATGTTCCGTGAAAAAAAAACATTCAAAAAAATAAAGTCCGTGGATAATATCAGGAATACACAAACACAGAGGCTGTAGCAATATCTGGGATTGAATTAGACAAAAGGAAACCGGATATTTCCGGTTTCATCCAGTCATATCGGGACAAACTGGTGTGGAATTCGTATGCAATGGACCGAGAAAATCACAGTAAAAATGGTTTTGGAGAAAAGCAAAGTCTTTTCGTTAGGCAAGTGCATAAAATGTCATCTATACAAACAGAAATAGCATGTTTGTTTGCCGCAGTTCCTCTAGCTTTCTCCCTAGAAAATACGAATGTGTAGAGCTGGTGTCTCCATGTGGAACCAATTAGTGTTTCCAAGCATAAAATTAAATGTTCCCTGATAAAAAACATTCAAAAAAATAAAGTCTGAGGATAATATCACGAATACACAAACAAAGAGGCTGTAGCAATATCTGGGATTGAATTAGACAAAAGGAAACCGGATATTTCCGGTTTCATCCAGTCATATCCGGACAAAGTGGTGTGGAAATCGTATGCAATGGACCGAGAAAATCACAGGAAAAATGGTTTTGGAGAAAAGCAAAGTCTTTTCGTTAGGCAAGTGCATAAAATGTCATCTATACAAACACAAATATCATGTTTGTTTGCCGCAGTTCCTCTAGCTTTCTCCCTAGAACAAACGAATGTGTAGAGCTGGTGTCTCCATGTGGAACCAATTAGTGTTTCCAAGCATAAAATTAAATGTTCCCTGAAAAAAAAAAAACATTCAAAAAAATAAAGTCCGTGGATAATATCAGGAATACACAAACACAGAGGCTGTGGCAATATTTCGGTTTGAGTTAGCTAAAACAATACCGCATATTTCCGGTTTCATCCAGTCATATCAGGACAAAGTGGTGTGGAATTCGTATGCAATGGACCGAGAAAATCACAGTAAAAATGGTTTTGGAGAAAAGCAAAGTCTTTTCGTTAGGCAAGTGCATAAAATGTCATCTACACAAACACAAATATCATGTTTGTTTGCCGCACTTCCTCTAGCTTTCTCCCTAGAACAAACGAATGTGTAGAGCTGGTGTCTCCATGTGGAACCAATTAGCGTTTCCAAGCATAAAATTAAATGTTCCGTGAAAAAAAACATTCAAAAAAATAAAGTCCGTGGATAATATCAGGAATACACAAACACAGAGGCTGTAGCAATATCTGGGATTGAATTAGACAAAAGGAAACCGGATATTTCCGGTTTCATCCAGTCATATCGGGACAAACTGGTGTGGAATTCGTATGCAATGGACCGAGAAAATCACAGTAAAAATGGTTTTGGAGAAAAGCAAAGTCTTTTCGTTAGGCAAGTGCATAAAATGACATCTATACAAACAGAAATATCATGTTTGTTTGCCGCATTTCCTCTAGCTTTCTCCCTAGAATAAACGAATGTGTAGAGCTGGTGTCTCCATGTGGAACCAATTAGCGTTTCCAAGCATAAAATTAAATGTTCCGTGAAAAAAAAAAACATTCAAAAAATAAAGTCCGTGGATAATATCAGGAATACACAAACACAGAGGCTGTAGCAATATCTGGGATTGAATTAGACAAAAGGAAACCGGATATTTCCGGTTTCATCCAGTCATATCGGGACAAACTGGTGTGGAATTCGTATGCAATGGACCGAGAAAATCACAGTAAAAATGGTTTTGGAGAAAAGCAAAGTCTTTTCGTTAGGCAAGTGCATAAAATGTCATCTATACAAACAGAAATATCATGTTTGTTGCCGCAATTCCTCTAGCTTTCTCCCTAGAAAATACGAATGTGTAGAGCTGGTGTCTCCATGTGGAACCAATTAGTGTTTCCAAGCATAAAATTAAATGTTCCCTGATAAAAAACATTCAAAACAATAAAGTCCGAGGATAATATCACGAATACACAAACAAAGAGTCTGTAGCAATATCTGGGATTGAATTAGCCAAAAGGAAACCGGATATTTCCGGTTTCATCCAGTCATATCTGGACAAAGTGGTGTGGAATTCGTATGCAATGGACCGAGAAAATCACAGGAAAAATGGTTTTGGAGAAAAGCAAAGTCTTTTCGTTAGGCAAGTGCATAAAATGTCATCTATACAAACAGAAATAGCATGTTTGTTTGCCGCAGTTCCTCTAGCTTTCTCCCTAGAAAATACGAATGTGTAGAGCTGGTGTCTCCATGTGGAACCAATTAGTGTTTCCAAGCATAAAATTAAATGTTCCCTGAAAAAAAACATTCAAAAAAATAAAGTCCGTGGATAATATCACGAATACACAAACACAGAGGTTGTAGCAATATCTGGGTTGAATTAGCCAAAACGAAACCGGATATTTCCGGTTTCATCCAGGCATATCAGGACAAACTGGTGTGGAATTCGTATGCAATGGACTGAGAAAATCACAGGAAAAATGGTTTTGGAGAAAAGCAAAGTCTTTTCGTTAGGCAAGTGCATAAAATGTCATCTATACAAACACAAATATCATGTTTGTTTGCCGCAGTTCCTCTAGCTTTCTCCCTAGAACAAACGAATGTGTAGAGCTGGTGTCTCCATGTGGAACCAATTAGTGTTTCCAAGCATAAAATTAAATGTTCCCTGAAAAAAAAACATTCAAAAAAATAAAGTCCGTGGATAATATCAGGAATACACAAACACAGAGGCTGTAGCAATATTTCGGTTTGAGTTAGCCAAAACAAAACCGCATATTTCCGGTTTCATCCAGTCATATCCAGACAAAGTGGTGTGGAATTCGTATGCAATGGACCGAGAAAATCACAGTAAAAATGGTTTTGGAGAAAAGCAAAGTCTTTTCGTTAGGCAAGTGCATAAAATGTCATCTATACAAACAGAAATATCATGTTTGTTTGCCGCAGTTCCTCTAGCTTTCTCCCTAGAACAAATGAATGTGTAGAGCTGGTGTCTCCATGTGGAACCAATTAGCGTTTCCAAGCATAAAAGTAAATGTTCCGTGAAAAAAAAAAACATTCAAAAAAATGAAGTCCGTGGATAATATCAGGAATACACAAACACAGAGGCTGTAGCAATATCTGGGATTGAATTAGACAAAAGGAAACCGGATATTTCCGGTTTCATCCAGTCATATCGGGACAAACTGGTGTGGAATTCGTATGCCATGGACCGAGAAAATCACAGTAAAAATGGTTTTGGAGAAAAGCAAAGTCTTTTCGTTAGGCAAGTGCATAAAATGTCATCTATACAAACAGAAATATCATGTTTGTTTGCCGCAATTCCTCTAGCTTTTCCCTAGAAAATACGAATGTGTAGAGCTGGTGTCTCCATGTGGAACCAATTAGTGTTTCCAAGCATAAAATTAAATGTTCCCTGATAAAAAACATTCAAAAAAATAAAGTCCGAGGATAATATCACGAATACACAAACAAAGAGGCTGTAGCAATATCTGGGATTGAATTAGCCAAAAGGAAACCGGATATTTCCGGTTTCATCCAGTCATATCCGGACAAAGTGGTGTGGAATTCTTATGCAATGGACCGAGAAAATCACAGGAAAAATGGTTTTGGAGAAAAGCAAAGTCTTTTCGTTAGGCAAGTGCATAAAATGTCATCTATACAAACAGAAATATCATGTTTGTTTGCCGCAGTTCCTCTAGCTTTCTCCCTAGAAAATACGAATGTGTAGAGCTGGTGTCTCCATGTGGGAACAATTAGTGTTTCCAAGCATAAAATTAAATGTTCCCTGATAAAAAACATTCAAAAAAATAAAGTCCGAGGATAATATCACGAATACACAAACAAAGAGGCTGTAGCAATATCTGGGATTGAATTAGACAAAAGGAAACCGGATATTTCCGGTTTCATCCAGTCATATCCGGACAAAGTCGTGTGGAAATCGTATGCAATGGGCCGAGAAAATCACAGGAAAAATGGTTTTGGAGAAAAGCAAAGTCTTTTCGTTAGGCAAGTGCATAAAATGTCATCTATACAAACAGAAATATCATGTTTGTTTGCCGCAGTTCCTCTAGCTTTCTCCCTAGAACAAACGAATGTGTAGAGCTGGTGTCTCCATGTGGAACCAATTAGTGTTTCCAAGCATAAAATTAAATGTTCCCTGAAAAAAAAAACATTCAAAAAAATAAAGTCCGTGGATAATATCAGGAATACACAAACACAGAGGCTGTAGCAATATCTGGGATTGAATTAGCCAAAACAAAACCGCATATTTCCGGTTTCATCCAGTCATATCAGGACAAAGTGGTGTGGAATTCGTATGCAATGGACCGAGAAAATCACAGTAAAAATGGTTTTGGAGAAAAGCAAAGTCTTTTCGTTAGGCAAGTGCATAAAATGTCATCTGTACAAACACAAATATCATGTTTGTTTGCCGCAGTTCCTCTAGCTTTCTCCCTAGAACAAACGAATGTGTAGAGCTGGTGTCTCCATGTGGAACCAATTAGCGTTTCCAAGCATAAGAGTAAATGTTCCGTGAAAAAAAAACATTCAAAAAAATAAAGTCCGTGGATAATATCAGGAATACACAAACACAGAGGCTGTAGCAATATCTGGGATTGAATTAGACAAAAGGAAACCGGATATTTCCGGTTTCATCCAGTCATATCGGGACAAACTGGTGTGGAATTCGTATGCAATGGACCGAGAAAATCACAGTAAAAATGGTTTTGGAGAAAAGCAAAGTCTTTTCGTTAGGCAAGTGCATAAAATGTCATCTATACAAACAGAAATAACATGTTTGTTTGCCGCAGTTCCTCTAGCTTTCTCCCTAGAAAATACGAATGTGTAGAGCTGGTGTCTCCATGTGGAAACAATTAGTGTTTCCAAGCATAAAATTAAATGTTCCCTGATAAAAAACATTCAAAAAAATAAAGTCCGAGGATAATATCACGAATACACAAACAAAGAGGCTGTAGCAATATCTGGGATTGAATTAGACAAAAGGAAACCGGATATTTCCGGTTTCATCCAGTCATATCCGGACAAAGTGGTGTGGAAATCGTATGCAATGGACCGAGAAAATCACAGGAAAAATGGTTTTGGAGAAAAGCAAAGTCTTTTCGTTAGGCAAGTGCATAAAATGTCATCTATACAAACACAAATATCATGTTTGTTTGCCGCAGTTCCTCTAGCTTTCTCCCTAGAACAAACGAATGTGTAGAGCTGGTGTCTCCATGTGGAACCGATTAGTGTTTCCAAGCATAAAATTAAATGTTCCCTGAAAAAAAAAACATTCAAAAAAATAAAGTCCGTGGATAATATCAGGAATACACAAACACAGAGGCTGTGGCAATATTTCGGTTTGAGTTAGCCAAAACAATACCGCATATTTCCGGTTTCATCCAGTCATATCCGGACAAACTGGTGTGGAATTCGTATGCAATGGACCGAGAAAATCACAGTAAAAATGGTTTTGGAGAAAAGCAAAGTCTTTTCATTAGGCAAGTGCATAAAATGTCATCTATACAAACAGAAATATCATGTTTGTTTGCCGCAGTTCCTCTAGCTTTCTCCCTAGAATAAACGAATGTGTAGAGCTGGTGTCTCCATGTGGAACCAATTAGCGTTTCCAAGCATAAAATTAAAAGTTCCGTGAAAAAAAACATTCAAAAAAATAAAGTCCGTGGATAATATCAGGAATACACAAACACAGAGGCTGTAGCAATATCTGGGATTGAATTAGACAAAAGGAAACCGGATATTTCCGGTTTCATCCAGTCATATCCGGACAAAGTGTTGTGGAATTCGTATGCAATGGACCGAGAAAATCACAGGAAAAATGGTTTTGGAGAAAAGCAAAGTCTTTTCGTTAGGCAAGTGCATAAAATGTCATCTATACAAACAGAAATAGCATGTTTGTTTGCCGCAGTTCCTCTAGCTTTCTCCCTAGAACAAACGAATGTGTAGAGCTGGTGTCTCCATGTGGAACCAATTAGTGTTTCCAAGCATAAAATTAAATGTTCCCTGAAAAAAAAATTCAAAAAAATAAAGTCCGTGGATAATATCAGGAATACACAAACACAGAGGTTGTAGCAATATCTGGGATTGAATTAGCCAAAAGGAAACCGGATATTTCCGGTTTCATCCAGGCATATCAGGACAAACTGGTGTGGAATTCGTTTGCAATGGACTGAGAAAATCACAGGAAAAATGGTTTTGGAGAAAAGCAAAGTCTTTTCGTTAGGCAAGTGCATAAAATGTCAGCTGTACAAACAGCAATATCATGTTTGTTTGCCGCAGTTCCTCTAGCTTTCTCCCTAGAACAAACGAATGTGTAGAGCTGGTGTCTCCATGTGGAACCAATTAGTGTTTCCAAGCATAAAATTAAATGTTCCCTGAAAAAAAAAACATTCAAAAAAATAAAGTCCGTGGATAATATCAGGAATACACAAAGAAAGAGGCTGTAGCAATATCTGGGATTGAATTAGCCAAAACAAAACCGAATATTTCAGGTTTCATCCAGTCATATCCGGACAAAGTGGTGTGGAATTTGTATGCAATGGACCGAGAAAATCACAGGAAAAATGGTTTTGGAGAAAAGCAAAGTCTTTTCGTTAGGCAAGTGCATAAAATGTCATCTATACAAACAGAAATATCATGTTTGTTTGCCACAGTTCCTCTAGCTTTCTCCCTAGAAAATACGAATGTGTAGAGCTGGTGTCTCCATGTGGAACCAATTAGTGTTTCCAAGCATAAAATTAAATGTTCCCTGAAAAAAAAACATTCAAAAAAATAAAGTCCGTGGATAATATAAGGAATACACAAACACAGAGGCTGTAGCAATATCTGGGATTGAATTAGACAAAAGGAAACCGGATATTTCCGGTTTCATCCAGTCATATCCGGACAAAGTGTTGTGGAATTCGTATGCAATGGACCGAGAAAATCACAGGAAAAATGGTTTTGGAGAAAAGCAAAGTCTTTTCGTTAGGCAAGTGCATAAAATGTCATCTATACAAACAGAAATAGCATGTTTGTTTGCCGCAGTTCCTCTAGCTTTCTCCCTAGAACAAACGAATGTGTAGAGCTGGTGTCTCCATGTGGAACCAATTAGTGTTTCCAAGCATAAAATTAAATGTTCCCTGAAAAAAAAATTCAAAAAAATAAAGTCCGTGGATAATATCAGGAATACACAAACACAGAGGTTGTAGCAATATCTGGGATTGAATTAGCCAAAAGCAAACCGGATATTTCCGGTTTCATCCAGGCATATCAGGACAAACTGGTGTGGAATTCGTTTGCAATGGACTGAGAAAATCACAGGAAAAATGGTTTTGGAGAAAAGCAAAGTCTTTTCGTTAGGCAAGTGCATAAAATGTCAGCTGTACAAACAGCAATATCATGTTTGTTTGCCGCAGTTCCTCTAGCTTTCTCCCTAGAACAAACGAATGTGTAGAGCTGGTGTCTCCATGTGGAACCAATTAGTGTTTCCAAGCATAAAATTAAATGTTCCCTGAAAAAAAAAAAACATTCAAAAAAATAAAGTCCGTGGATAATATCAGGAATACACAAAGAAAGAGGCTGTAGCAATATCTGGGATTGAATTAGCCAAAACAAAACCGAATATTTCAGGTTTCATCCAGTCATATCCGGACAAAGTGGTGTGGAATTTGTATGCAATGGACCGAGAAAATCACAGGAAAAATGGTTTTGGAGAAAAGCAAAGTCTTTTCGTTAGGCAAGTGCATAAAATGTCATCTATACAAACAGAAATATCATGTTTGTTTGCCACAGTTCCTCTAGCTTTCTCCCTAGAAAATACGAATGTGTAGAGCTGGTGTCTCCATGTGGAACCAATTAGTGTTTCCAAGCATAAAATTAAATGTTCCCTGAAAAAAAAACATTCAAAAAAATAAAGTCCGTGGATAATATCAGGAATACACAAAGACAGAGGCGGTAGCAATATTTCGGTTTGAGTTAGCCAAAACAAAACCGGATATTTCCGGTTTCATCCAGTCATATCGGGACAAACTGGTGTGGAATTCGTATGCAATGGACCGAGAAAATCACAGGAAAAATGGTTTTGGAGAAAAGCAAAGTCTTTTCGTTAGGCAAGTGCATAAAATGTTATTTATACAAACAGAAATAGCATGTTTGTTTGCCGCAGTTCCTCTAGCTTTCTCCCTAGAACATAAAAATGTGTAGAGCTGGTGTCTCCATGTGGAACCAATTAGTGTTTCCAAGCATAAAATTAAATGTTCCCTGAAAAAAAAAAACATTCAAAAAAATAAAGTCCGTGGATAATATCAGGAATACACAAACACAGAAGCTGTGGCAATATTTCGGTTTGAGTTAGCCAAAACAAAACCGCATATTTCCGGTTTCATCCAGTCATATCCGGACAAAGTGGTGTGGAATTGGTATGCAATGGACAGAGAAAATCACAGTAAAAATGGTTTTGAAGAAAAGCAAAGTCTTTTCGTTAGGCAAGTGCATAAAATGTCATCTATACAAACAGAAATAGCATGTTTGTTTGCCGCAGTTCCTCTAGATTTCTCCCTAGAACATAAAAATGTGTAGAGGTGGTGTCTCCATGTGGAACCAATTAGTGTTTCCAAGCATAAAATTAAATGTTCCCTGAAAAAATAACATTCAAAAAAATAAAGTCCGTGGATAATATCAGGAATACACAAACAAAGAGGCTGTAGCAATATCTGGGATTGAATTAGGCAAAACGAAAGCGGATATTTCCTTTTTAATCCAGACATTTCTGGACAAAGTGGTCTGGAATTCGTATGCAGTGGCCCGAGAAAATCACAGTAAAAATGGTTTTGGAGAAAAGCAAAGTATTTTCGTTAGGCAAGTGCATAAAATGTCATCTATACAAACAGAAATATCATGTTTGTTTGCCGCAGTTCCTCTAGCTTTCTCCCTAGAAAATACGAATGTGTAGAGCTGGTGTCTCCATGTGGAATCAATTAGTGTTTCTAAGCACAAAATTAAATGTACCCTGAAAAAAAGGCATTCAAAAAAATAAAGTCCGTGGATAATATCAGGAATACACAAACACAGAGGCTCTAGCAATATTTCGGTTTGAGTTAGCCAAAACAAAACCAGATATTTCCGGTTTCATCCAGTCATATACGGACAAAGTGGTGTGGAATTCGTATGCAATGGACCGAGAAAATCACAGGAAAAATGGTTTTGGAGAAAAGCAAAGTCTTTTCGTTTGGCAAGTGCATAAAATGTAATCTAAACAAACAGAAATATCATGTTTGTTTGCCGCAGTTCCTCTAGCTTTCTCCCTAGAAAATACGAATGTGTAGAGCTGGTGTCTCCGTGTGGGACCAATTAGTTTCCAAGGACAAAGTTAAATGTTCCCTGACAAAAAAAAACAAACAATAAAGTCCGTGGATAATATCAGCAATACGCAAACACAGATGCTGTAGCAATATCTGGGATTGAGTTAGCGAAAACAAAACCGGATATTTCCGGTTTCATCCAGTCATATCCGGACAAAGTGGTGTAGAATTCGTATGCAATGGACCGAGAAAATCACAGGAAAAATGGTTTTGGAGAAAAGCAAAGTCTTTTCGTTAGGCAAGTGCATAAAATGTCATCTATACAAACAGAAATATCATGTTTGATTGCCGCAGTTCCTCTAGCATTCTCCCTAGAAAATATGAATGTGTAGAGCTGGTGTCTCCATGTGGAACCAATTAGTGTTTCCAAGCATAAAATTAAATGTTCCCGGAAAAAAAAAACATTCAAAAAAATAAAGTCCGTGGATAATATCAGGAATACACAAACATAGAGGCTGTAGCAAATTTTCGGTTTGAGTTAGCCAAAACGAAACCGGATATTTCCGGTTTCATCCAGTCATATCCGGACAAAGTGGTGTGGAATTCGTATGCAATGGACCGAGAAAATCACAGGAAAAATGGTTTTGGAGAAAAGCAAAGTCTTTTCGTTAGGCAAGTGCATCAAATGTTATTTATACAAACAGAAATATCATGTTTGTTTGCCGCAGTTCCTCTAGCTTTCTCCCTAGAACAAACGAATGTGTAGAGCTCGTGTCTCCATGTGGAACCAATTAGTGTTTCCAAGCATAAAATTAAATGTTCCCTGAAAAAAAAAACATTCAAAAATATAAAATCCGTGGATAATATCAGGAATACACAAACACAGATGCTGTAGCAATATTTCGGTTTGAGTTAGCCAAAACAAAACCGGATATTTCCGGTTTCATCCAGTCATATCCGGACAAAGTTGTGTTGAATCTGTATGCAAGGGAACGAGAAAATCACAGGAAAAATGGTTTTGGAGAAAAGCAGTCTTTTCGTTAGGCAAGTGCATCAAATGTCATCTATACAAACAGAAATACCATGTTTGTTTGCCGCAGTTCCTCTAGCTTTCTCCCTAGAAAATACGAATGTGTAGAGCTGGTGTCTCCATGTGGGACCAATTAGTGTTTCCAAGCATAAAATTAAATGTTCCCTGAAAAAAAACATTCAAAACAATAAAGTCCGTGGATAATATCAGCAATACGCAAACACAGATGCTGTAGCAATATCTGGGATTGAGTTAGCCAAAACAAAACCGGATATTTCCGGTTTCATCCAGTCATATCCGGACAAAGTGGTGTAGAATTCATATGCAATGGACCGAGAAAATCACAGGAAAAATGGTTTTGGAGAAAAGCAAAGTCTTTTCGTTAGGCAAGTGCATAAAATGTCATTTATACAAACAGAAATATCATGTTTGATTGCCGCAGTTCCTCTAGCATTCTCCCTAGAAAATATGAATGTGTAGAGCTGGTGTCTCCATGTGGAACCAATTAGTGTTTCCAAGCATAAAATTAAATGTTCCCGGAAAAAAAAAAACATTCAAAAAAATAAAGTCCGTGGATAATATCAGGAATACACAAACATAGAAGCTGTAGCAAATTTTCGGTTTGAGTTAGCCAAAACGAAACCGGATATTTCCGGTTTCATCCAGTCATATCCGGACAAAGTGGTGTGGAATTCGTATGCAATGGACCGAGAAAATCACAGGAAAAATGGTTTTGGAGAAAAGCAAAGTCTTTTCGTTAGGCAAGTGCATCAAATGTCATCTATACAAACAGAAATATCATGTTTGTTTGCCGCAGTTCCTCTAGCTTTCTCCCTAGAACAAACGAATGTGTAGAGCTCGTGTCTCCATGTGGAACCAATTAGTGTTTCCAAGCATAAAATTAAATGTTCCCTGAAAAAAAAAACATTCAAAAATATAAAATCCGTGGATAATATCAGGAATACACAAACACAGATGCTGTAGCAATATTTCGGTTTGAGTTAGCCAAAACAAAACCGGATATTTCCGGTTTCATCCAGTCATATCCGGACAAAGTTGTGTTGAATCTGTATGCAAGGGAACGAGAAAATCACAGGAAAAATGGTTTTGGAGAAAAGCAGTCTTTTCGTTAGGCAAGTGCATCAAATGTCATCTATACAAACAGAAATATCATGTTTGTTTGCCGCAGTTCCTCTAGCTTTCTCCCTAGAACATAAAAATGTGTAGAGCTGGTGTCTCCATGTGGAACCAATTAGTGTTTCCAAGGATAAAATTAAATGTTCCCTGAAAAAAAAAACATTCAAAAAAACAAAGTCCGTGGATAATATCACGAATACACAAACAAAGAGGAGGTAGCAATATCTGGGATTGAATTAGCCAAAATGAAACCGGATATTTCCGGTTTCATCCAGTCATATCCGGACAAAGTCGTGTGGAATTCGTATGCAATGGACCGAGAAAATCACAGTAAAATGGTTTTGGAGAAAAGCAAAGTCTTTTCGTTAGGCAAGTGCATAAACTGTCGTCTATACAAACAGAAATATCATGTTTGTTTGCCGCAGTTCCTCTAGCTTTCTCCCTAGAAAATAGGAATGTGTAGAGCTGGTGTCTCCATGTGGAAACAATAAGTGTTTCCAAGCATAAAATTAAATGTTCCCTGAAAAAAAAAACATTCAAAAAAATAAAGTCCGTGGATTATATCAGGAATACACACACACAGAGGCTGTAGCAATATTTCGGTTTGAGTTAGCCAAAACAAAACCGGATATTTCCGGTTTCATCCAGTCATATCCGGACAAAGTGGTGTGGAATTCATATGCAATGGACCGAGAAAATCACAGGAAAAATGGTTTTGGAGAAAAGCAAAATCTTTTCGTTAGGCAAGTGCATAAAATGTCATCTATACAAACAGAAATATCATGTTTGTTTGCCGCAGTTCCTCTAGCTTTCTCCCTAGAAAATACGAATGTGTAGAGCTGGTGTCTCCATGTGGAACCAATTAGTGTTTCTAAGCAAAAAATTAAATGTTCCCTGAAAAAAAAGGCATTCAAAAAAATAAAGTCCGTTGACAATATCGAGTAAACTCAAACACAGAGGCTGTAGCAATATTTCGGTTTGAGTTAGCCAAAACAAAACCGGATATTTCTGGTTTCATCCAATCATATCCGGACAAAGTGGTGTGGAATTCATATGCAATGGACCGAGAAAATCACAGGAAAAATGGTTTTGGAGAAAATTAAAATCTCTTCGTTAGGCAAGTGCATAAAATGTCATCTCTACAAATAGAAATATCATGTTTGTTTGCCGCAGTTCCTCTAGCTTTCTCCCTAGAAAATACGAATGTGTAGAGCTGGTGTCTCCATGTGGAACCAATTAGTGTTTCTAAGCACAAAATTAAATGTACCCTGAAAAAAAAAGGCATTCAAAAAAATAAAGTCCGTGGATAATATCAGGAATACACAAACACAGAGGCTGTAGCAATATATCGGTTTGAGTTAGCCAAAACAAAACCGGATATTTCCGGTTTCATCCAGTCATATCCGGACAAAGTGGTGTGGAATTCGTATGCAATGGACCGAGAAAATCACAGGAAAAATGGTTTTGGAGAAAACCAAAGTCTTTTCGTTTGGCAAGTGCATAAAATGTCATCTATACAAACAGAAATATCATGTTTGTTTGCCGCAGTTCCTCTAGCTTTCTCTCTAGAAAATATGAATGTGTAGAGCTGGTGTCTCCATGTGGGACCAATTAGAGTTTCCAAGGACAAAATTAAATGTTCTCTGAAAAAAATTCAAAACCATAAATCCGTGGATAATATCAGGAATACACAAACACAAAGGCTGTAGCAATATCTGGGATTGAATTAGCCAAAAAGAAACCGGATATTTCCGGTTTCATCCAGTCATATCCGGACAAACTGGTGGGGAATTCGTATGCAATGGACCGAGAAAATCACAGTAAAAATGGTTTTGGAGAAAAGCAAAGTCTTTTCGTTAGGCAAGTGCATAAATTGTCGTCTATACAAACAGAAATATCATGTTTGTTTGCCGCAGTTCCTCTAGCTTTCTCCCTAGAAAATACGTATGTGTAGAGCTGGTGTCTCCATGTGGGACCAATTAGAGTTTCCAAGGACAAAGTTAAATATTCCCTGATTAAAAAAAAACAAAAAAATAAAGTCCGTGGATAATATCAGGAATACACAAACACAGAGGCTGTAGCAATATATCGGTTTGAGTTAGCCAAAACAAAACCGGATATTTCCGGTTTCATCCAGTCATATCCGGACAAAGTGGTGTGGAATTCGTATGCAATGGACCGAGAAAATCACAGGAAAAATGGTTTTGGAGAAAACCAAAGTCTTTTCGTTTGGCAAGTGCATAAAATGTCATCTATACAAACAGAAATATCATGTTTGTTGCCGCAGTTCCTCTAGCTTTCTCCCTAGAAAATATGAATGTGTAGAGCTGGTGTCTCCATGTGGGACCAATTAGAGTTTCCAAGGACAAAATTAAATGTTCCCTGATAAAAAATAACAAAACAATAAAGTCCGTGGATACTATCAGTAATACACAAACACAGATGCTGTAGCAATATTTCGGTTTGAGTTAGCCAAAAAAAAAAACCGGATATTTCAGGTTTCATCCAGTCATATCCGGACAAAGTGGTGTGGAATTCGTATGCAATGGACCGAGAAAATCATAGGAAAAATGTTTTTGGAGAAATGCAAAGTCTTTTTGTTAGGCAAGTGCATAAAATGTCATCTATACAAACAGAAATATCATGTTTGTTTGCCGCAGTTCCTCTAGCTTTCTCCCTAGAATAAACGAATGTGTAGAGCTGGTGTCTCCATGTGGAACCAATTAGCGTTTCCAAGCATAAAATTAAATGTTCCGTGAAAAAAAACATTCAAAAAAATAAAGTCCGTGGATAATATCAGGAATACACAAACACAGAGGCTGTAGCAATATCTGGGATTGAATTAGACAAAAGGAAACCGGATATTTCCGGTTTCATCCAGTCATATCCGGACAAAGTGTTGTGGAATTCGTATGCAATGGACCGAGAAAATCACAGGAAAAATGGTTTTGGAGAAAAGCAAAGTCTTTTCGTTAGGCAAGTGCATAAAATGTCATCTATACAAACAGAAATAGCATGTTTGTTTGCCGCAGTTCCTCTAGCTTTCTCCCTAGAACAAACGAATGTGTAGAGCTGGTGTCTCCATGTGGAACCAATTAGTGTTTCCAAGCATAAAATTAAATGTTCCCTGAAAAAAAAATTCAAAAAAATAAAGTCCGTGGATAATATCAGGAATACACAAACACAGAGGTTGTAGCAATATCTGGGATTGAATTAGCCAAAAGGAAACCGGATATTTCCGGTTTCATCCAGGCATATCAGGACAAACTGGTGTGGAATTCGTTTGCAATGGACTGAGAAAATCACAGGAAAAATGGTTTTGGAGAAAAGCAAAGTCTTTTCGTTAGGCAAGTGCATAAAATGTCAGCTGTACAAACAGCAATATCATGTTTGTTTGCCGCAGTTCCTCTAGCTTTCTCCCTAGAACAAACGAATGTGTAGAGCTGGTGTCTCCATGTGGAACCAATTAGTGTTTCCAAGCATAAAATTAAATGATATCTGATAAAAAACATTCAAAAAAATAAAGTCCGTGGATAATATGAGGAATACACAAAGACAGAGGCTGTAGCAATATTTCGGTTTGAGTTAGCCAAAACAAAACCGGATATTTCCGGTTTCATCCAGTCATATCGGGACAAACTGGTGTGGAATTCGTATGCAATGGACCGAGAAAATCACAGGAAAAATGGTTTTGGAGAAAAGCAAAGTATTTTCGTTAGGCAAGTGCATAAAATGTTATTTATACAAACAGAAATAGCATGTTTGTTTGCCGAAGTTCCTCTAGCTTTCTCCCTAGAACATAAAAATGTGTAGAGCTGGTGTCTCCATGTGGAACCAATTAGTGTTTCCAAGCATAAAATTAAATGTTCCCTGAAAAAAAAAAACATTCAAAAAAATAAAGTCCGTGGATAATATCAGGAATACACAAACACAGAGGCTGTGGCAATATTTCGGTTTGAGTTAGCCAAAACAAAACCGCATATTTCCGGTTTCCTCCAGTCATATCCGGACAAAGTGGTGTGGAATTGGTATGCAATGGACAGAGAAAATCACAGTAAAAATGGTTTTGAAGAAAAGCAAAGTCTTTTCGTTAGGCAAGTGCATAAAATGTCATCTATACAAACAGAAATAGCATGTTTGTTTGCCGCAGTTCCTCTAGATTTCTCCCTAGAACATAAAAATGTGTAGAGGTGGTGTCTCCATGTGGAACCAATTAGTGTTTCCAAGCATAAAATTAAATGTTCCCTGAAAAAATAACATTCAAAAAAATAAAGTCCGTGGATAATATCAGGAATACACAAACAAAGAGGCTGTAGCAATATCTGGGATTGAATTAGGCAAAACGAAAGCGGATATTTCCTTTTTAATCCAGTCATTTCTGGACAAAGTGGTCTGGAATTCGTATGCAGTGGCCCGAGAAAATCACAGTAAAAATGGTTTTGGAGAAAAGCAAAGTATTTTCGTTAGGCAAGTGCATAAAATGTCATCTATACAAACAGAAATATCATGTTTGTTTGCCGCAGTTCCTCTAGCTTTCTCCCTAGAAAATACGAATGTGTAGAGCTGGTGTCTCCATGTGGAATCAATTAGTGTTTCTAAGCACAAAATTAAATGTACCCTGAAAAAAAGGCATTCAAAAAAATAAAGTCCGTGGATAATATCAGGAATACACAAACACAGAGGCTGTAGCAATATTTCGGTTTGAGTTAGCCAAAACAAAACCAGATATTTCCGGTTTCATCCAGTCATATACGGACAAAGTGGTGTGGAATTCGTATGCAATGGACCGAGAAAATCACAGGAAAAATGGTTTTGGAGAAAAGCAAAGTCTTTTCGTTTGGCAAGTGCATAAAATGTAATCTAAACAAACAGAAATATCATGTTTGTTTGCCGCAGTTCCTCTAGCTTTCTCCCTAGAAAATATGAATGTGTAGAGCTGGTGTCTCCATGTGGGACCAATTAGAGTTTCCAAGGACAAAATTAAATGTTCCCTGAAAAAAAATTCAAAACCATAAAGTCCGTGGATAATATCAGGAATACACAAACACAAAGGCTGTAGCAATATCTGGGATTGAATTAGCCAAAACGAAACCGGATATTTCCGGTTTCATCCAGTCATATCCGGACAAACTGGTGGGGAATTCGTATACAAGGGACCGAGAAAATCACAGTAAAAATGGTTTTGGAGAAAAGCTAAGTCTTTTCGTTAGGCAAGTGCATCAAATGTCATCTATACAAACAGAAATATCATGTTTGCTTGCCGCAGTTCCTCTTGCTTTCTCTCTAGAAAATACGAATGTGTAGAGCTGGTGTCTCCGTGTGGGACCAATTAGTTTCCAAGGACAAAGTTAAATGTTCCCTGACAAAAAAAAACAAACAATAAAGTCCGTGGATACTATCAGGAATACACAAACACAGATGCTGTAGCAATATTTCGGTTTGAGTTAGCCAAAAAAAAACCGGATATTTCCGGTTTCATCCAGTCATATCCGGACAAAGTGGTGTGGAATTCGTATGCAATGGACCGAGAAAATCACAGGAAAAATGGTTTTGGAGAAAAGCAAAGTCTTTTCGTTAGGCAAGTGCATCAAATGTCATCTATACAAACAGAAATACCATGTTTCTTTGCCGCAGTTCCTCTAGCTTTCTCCCTAGAAAATACGAATGTGTAGAGCTGGTGTCTCCATGTGGGACCAATTAGTGTTTCCAAGCATAAAATTAAATGTTCCCTGAAAAAAAAACATTCAAAACAATAAAGTCCGTGGATAATATCAGCAATACGCAAACACAGATGCTGTAGCAATATCTGGGATTGAGTTAGCGAAAACAAAACCGGATATTTCCGGTTTCATCCAGTCATATCCGGACAAAGTGGTGTAGAATTCGTATGCAATGGACCGAGAAAATCACAGGAAAAATGGTTTTGGAGAAAAGCAAAGTCTTTTCGTTAGGCAAGTGCATAAAATGTCATCTATACAAACAGAAATATCATGTTTGATTGCCGCAGTTCCTCTAGCATTCTCCCTAGAAAATATGAATGTGTAGAGCTGG
Source organism: Lepus oiostolus (assembly GCA_036325905.1). Classification (NCBI taxonomy): domain Eukaryota; kingdom Metazoa; phylum Chordata; class Mammalia; order Lagomorpha; family Leporidae; genus Lepus; species Lepus oiostolus. The sequence goes on from CM070795.1 coordinate 46,976,700, forward strand.
TGTCTCCATGTGGAACCAATTAGTGTTTCCAAGCATAAAATTAAATGTTCCCGAAAAAAAAAAAAAACATTCAAAAAAATAAAGTCCGTGGATAATATCAGGAATACACAAACATAGAGGCTGTAGCAAATTTTCGGTTTGAGTTAGCCAAAACGAAACCGGATATTTCCGGTTTCATCCAGTCATATCCGGACAAAGTGGTGTGGAATTCGTATGCAATGGACCGAGAAAATCACAGTAAAAATGGTTTTGGAGAAAAGCAAAGTCTTTTCGTTAGGCAAGTGCATCAAATGTTATTTATACAAACAGAAATATCATGTTTGTTTGCCGCAGTTCCTCTAGCTTTCTCCCTAGAACAAACGAATGTGTAGAGCTCGTGTCTCCATGTGGAACCAATTAGTGTTTCCAAGCATAAAATTAAATGTTCCCTGAAAAAAAAAACATTCAAAAATATAAAATCCGTGGATAATATCAGGAATACACAAACACAGATGCTGTAGCAATATTTCGGTTTGAGTTAGCCAAAACAAAACCGGATATTTCCGGTTTCATCCAGTCATATCCGGACAAAGTTGTGTTGAATCTGTATGCAAGGGAACGAGAAAATCACAGGAAAAATGGTTTTGGAGAAAAGCAGTCTTTTCGTTAGGCAAGTGCATCAAATGTCATCTATACAAACAGAAATACCATGTTTGTTTGCCGCAGTTCCTCTAGCTTTCTCCCTAGAAAATACGAATGTGTAGAGCTGGTGTCTCCATGTGGGACCAATTAGTGTTTCCAAGCATAAAATTAAATGTTCCCTGAAAAAAAAACATTCAAAACAATAAAGTCCGTGGATAATATCAGCAATACGCAAACACAGATGCTGTAGCAATATCTGGGATTGAGTTAGCCAAAACAAAACCGGATATTTCCGGTTTCATCCAGTCATATCCGGACAAAGTGGTGTAGAATTCGTATGCAATGGACCGAGAAAATCACAGGAAAAATGGTTTTGGAGAAAAGCAAAGTCTTTTCGTTAGGCAAGTGCATAAAATGTCATCTATACAAACAGAAATATCATGTTTGATTGCCGCAGTTCCTCTAGCATTCTCCCTAGAAAATATGAATGTGTAGAGCTGGTGTCTCCATGTGGAACCAATTAGTGTTTCCAAGCATAAAATTAAATGTTCCCGGAAAAAAAAAAACATTCAAAAAAATAAAGTCCGTGGATAATATCAGGAATACACAAACATAGAAGCTGTAGCAAATTTTCGGTTTGAGTTAGCCAAAACGAAACCGGATATTTCCGGTTTCATCCAGTCATATCCGGACAAAGTGGTGTGGAATTCGTATGCAATGGACCGAGAAAATCACAGTAAAAATGGTTTTGGAGAAAAGCAAAGTCTTTTCGTTAGGCAAGTGCATCAAATGTCATCTATACAAACAGAAATATCATGTTTGTTTGCCGCAGTTCCTCTAGCTTTCTCCCTAGAACAAACGAATGTGTAGAGCTCGTGTCTCCATGTGGAACCAATTAGTGTTTCCAAGCATAAAATTAAATGTTCCCTGAAAAAAAAACATTCAAAAATATAAAATCCGTGGATAATATCAGGAATACACAAACACAGATGCTGTAGCAATATTTCGGTTTGAGTTAGCCAAAACAAAACCGGATATTTCCGGTTTCATCCAGTCATATCCGGACAAAGTTGTGTTGAATCTGTATGCAAGGGAACGAGAAAATCACAGGAAAAATGGTTTTGGAGAAAAGCAGTCTTTTCGTTAGGCAAGTGCATCAAATGTCATCTATACAAACAGAAATATCATGTTTGTTTGCCGCAGTTCCTCTAGCTTTCTCCCTAGAACATAAAAATGTGTAGAGCTGGTGTCTCCATGTGGAACCAATTAGTGTTTCCAAGGATAAAATTAAATGTTCCCTGAAAAAAAAAACATTCAAAAAAACAAAGTCCGTGGATAATATCACGAATACACAAACAAAGAGGAGGTAGCAATATCTGGGATTGAATTAGCCAAAATGAAACCGGATATTTCCGGTTTCATCCAGTCATATCCGGACAAAGTCGTGTGGAATTCGTATGCAATGGACCGAGAAAATCACAGTAAAATGGTTTTGGAGAAAAGCAAAGTCTTTTCGTTAGGCAAGTGCATAAACTGTCGTCTATACAAACAGAAATATCATGTTTGTTTGCCGCAGTTCCTCTAGCTTTCTCCCTAGAAAATAGGAATGTGTAGAGCTGGTGTCTCCATGTGGAAACAATAAGTGTTTCCAAGCATAAAATTAAATGTTCCCTGAAAAAAAAAACATTCAAAAAAATAAAGTCCGTGGATTATATCAGGAATACACACACACAGAGGCTGTAGCAATATTTCGGTTTGAGTTAGCCAAAACAAAACCGGATATTTCCGGTTTCATCCAGTCATATCCGGACAAAGTGGTGTGGAATTCATATGCAATGGACCGAGAAAATCACAGGAAAAATGGTTTTGGAGAAAAGCAAAATCTTTTCGTTAGGCAAGTGCATAAAATGTCATCTATACAAACAGAAATATCATGTTTGTTTGCCGCAGTTCCTCTAGCTTTCTCCCTAGAAAATACGAATGTGTAGAGCTGGTGTCTCCATGTGGAACCAATTAGTGTTTCTAAGCAAAAAATTAAATGTTCCCTGAAAAAAAAGGCATTCAAAAAAATAAAGTCCGTTGACAATATCGAGTAAACTCAAACACAGAGGCTGTAGCAATATTTCGGTTTGAGTTAGCCAAAACAAAACCGGATATTTCCGGTTTCATCCAGTCATATCCGGACAAAGTGGTGTGGAATTCGTATGCAATGGACCGAGAAAATCACAGGAAAAATGGTTTTGGAGAAAAGCAAAGTCTTTTCGTTTGGCCAGTGCATAAAATGTCATCTATACAAACAGAAATATCATGTTTGTTTGCCGCAGTTCCTCTAGCTTTCTCTCTAGAAAATATGAATGTGTAGAGCTGGTGTCTCCATGTGGGACCAATTAGAGTTTCCAAGGACAAAATTAAATGTTCTCTGAAAAAAATTCAAAACCATAAATCCGTGGATAATATCAGGAATACACAAACACAAAGGCTGTAGCAATATCTGGGATTGAATTAGCCAAAAAGAAACCGGATATTTCCGGTTTCATCCAGTCATATCCGGACAAACTGGTGGGGAATTCGTATGCAATGGACCGAGAAAATCACAGTAAAAATGGTTTTGGAGAAAAGCAAAGTCTTTTCGTTAGGCAAGTGCATCAAATGTCATCTATACAAACAGAAATATCATGTTTGTTTGCCGCAGTTCCTCTAGCTTTCTCCCTAGAAAATACGTATGTGTAGAGCTGGTGTCTCCATGTGGGACCAATTAGAGTTTCCAAGGACAAAGTTAAATATTCCCTGATTAAAAAAAAACAAAAAAATAAAGTCCGTGGATAATATCAGGAATACACAAACACAGAGGCTGTAGCAATATTTCGGTTTGAGTTAGCCAAAACGAAACCGGATATTTCTGGTTTCATCCAATCATATCCGGACAAAGTGGTGTGGAATTCATATGCAATGGACCGAGAAAATCACAGGAAAAATGGTTTTGGAGAAAATTAAAATCTCTTCGTTAGGCAAGTGCATAAAATGTCATCTCTACAAATAGAAATATCATGTTTGTTTGCCGCAGTTCCTCTAGCTTTCTCCCTAGAAAATACGAATGTGTAGAGCTGGTGTCTCCATGTGGAACCAATTAGTGTTTCTAAGCACAAAATTAAATGTACCCTGAAAAAAAAAGGCATTCAAAAAAATAAAGTCCGTGGATAATATCACGAATACACAAACACAGAGGCTGTAGCAATATATCGGTTTGAGTTAGCCAAAACAAAACCGGATATTTCCGGTTTCATCCAGTCATATCCGGACAAAGTGGTGTGGAATTCGTATGCAATGGACCGAGAAAATCACAGGAAAAATGGTTTTGGAGAAAAGCAAAGTCTTTTCGTTTGGCAAGTGCATAAAATGTCATCTATACAAACAGAAATATCATGTTTGTTGCCGCAGTTCCTCTAGCTTTCTCCCTAGAAAATATGAATGTGTAGAGCTGGTGTCTCCATGTGGAACCAATTAGAGTTTCCAAGGACAAAATTAAATGTTCCCTGATAAAAAAAAACAAAACAATAAAGTCCGTGGATACTATCAGTAATACACAAACACAGATGCTGTAGCAATATTTCGGTTTGAGTTAGCCAAAAAAAAAACCGGATATTTCAGGTTTCATCCAGTCATATCCGGACAAAGTGGTGTGGAATTCGTATGCAATGGACCGAGAAAATCATAGGAAAAATGTTTTTGGAGAAAAGCAAAGTCTTTTTGTTAGGCAAGTGCATAAAATGTCATCTATACAAACAGAAATATCATGTTTGTTTGCCGCAGTTCCTCTAGCTTTCTCCCTAGAAAATACGAATGTGTAGAGCTGGTGTCTCCATGTGGAACCAATTAGTGTTTCCAAGCATAAAATTTAATGTTGCCTGAAAAAAAAAACATTCAAAAAAATAAAGTCCGTGGATAATATCAGGAATACACAAACACAGAGGCTGTAGCAAATTTTCGGTTTGAGTTAGCCAAAACGAAACCGGATATTTCCGGTTTCATCCAGTCATATCCGGACAAAGTGGTGTGGAATTCGTATGCAATGGACCGAGAAAATCACAGTAAAAATGGTTTTGGAGAAAAGCAAAGTCTTTTCGTTAGGCAAGTGCATCAAATGTCATCTATACAAACAGAAATATCATGTTTGTTTGCCGCAGTTCCTCTAGCTTTCTCCCTAGAACAAACGAATGTGTAGAGCTCGTGTCTCCATGTGGAACCAATTAGTGTTTCCAAGCATAAAATTAAATGTTCCCTGAAAAAAAAAACATTCAAAAATATAAAATCCGTGGATAATATCAGGAATACACAAACACAGATGCTGTAGCAATATTTCGGTTTGAGTTAGCCAAAACAAAACCGGATATTTCCGGTTTCATCCAGTCATATCCGGACAAAGTTGTGTTGAATCTGTATGCAAGGGACCGAGAAAATCACAGGAAAAATGGTTTTGGAGAAAAGCAGTCTTTTCGTTAGGCAAGTGCATCAAATGTCATCTATACAAACAGAAATATCATGTTTGTTTGCCGCAGTTCCTCTAGCTTTCTCCCTAGAACATAAAAATGTGTAGAGCTGGTGTCTCCATGTGGAACCAATTAGTGTTTCCAAGCATAAAATTAAATGTTCCCTGAAAAAAAAAACATTCAAAAAAATAAAGTCCGTGGATTATATCAGGAATACACACACACAGAGGCTGTAGCAATATTTCGGTTTGAGTTAGCCAAAACAAAACCGGATATTTCCGGTTTCATCCAGTCATATCCGGACAAAGTGGTGTGGAATTCATATGCAATGGACCGAGAAAATCACAGGAAAAATGGTTTTGGAGAAAATTAAAATCTCTTCGTTAGGCAAGTGCATAAAATGTCATCTCTACAAATAGAAATATCATGTTTGTTTGCCGCAGTTCCTCTAGCTTTCTCCCTAGAAAATACGAATGTGTAGAGCTGGTGTCTCCATGTGGAACCAATTAGTGTTTCTAAGCACAAAATTAAATGTACCCTGAAAAAAAAAGGCATTCAAAAAAATAAAGTCCGTGGATAATATCACGAATACACAAACACAGAGGCTGTAGCAATATTTCGGTTTGAGTTAGCCAAAACAAAACCGGATATTTCCGGTTTCATCCAGTCATATCCGGACAAAGTGGTGTGGAATTCGTATGCAATGGACCGAGAAAATCACAGGAAAAATGGTTTTGGAGAAAAGCAAAGTCTTTTCGTTTGGCAAGTGCATAAAATGTCATCTATACAAACAGAAATATCATGTTTGTTGCCGCAGTTCCTCTAGCTTTCTCCCTAGAAAATAGGAATGTGTAGAGCTGGTGTCTCCATGTGGGACCAATTAGAGTTTCCAAGGACAAAATTAAATGTTCCCTGATAAAAAATAACAAAACAATAAAGTCCGTGGATACTATCAGTAATACACAAACACAGATGCTGTAGCAATATTTCGGTTTGAGTTAGCCAAAAAAAAAAACCGGATATTTCAGGTTTCATCCAGTCATATCCGGACAAAGTGGTGTGGAATTCGTATGCAATGGACCGAGAAAATCATAGGAAAAATGTTTTTGGAGAAATGCAAAGTCTTTTTGTTAGGCAAGTGCATAAAATGTCATCTATACAAACAGAAATATCATGTTTGTTTGCCGCAGTTCCTCTAGCTTTCTCCCTAGAAAATACGAATGTGTAGAGCTGGTGTCTCCATGTGGAACCAATTAGTGTTTCCAAGCATAAAATTTAATGTTGCCTGAAAAAAAAAACATTCAAAAAAATAAAGTCCGTGGATAATATCAGGAATACACAAACACAGAGGCTGTAGCAAATTTTCGGTTTGAGTTAGCCAAAACGAAACCGGATATTTCCGGTTTCATCCAGTCATATCCGGACAAAGTGGTGTGGAATTCGTATGCAATGGACCGAGAAAATCACAGTAAAAATGGTTTTGGAGAAAAGCAAAGTCTTTTCGTTAGGCAAGTGCATCAAATGTCATCTATACAAACAGAAATATCATGTTTGTTTGCCGCAGTTCCTCTAGCTTTCTCCCTAGAACAAACGAATGTGTAGAGCTGGTGTCTCCATGTGGAACCAATTAGTGTTTCCAAGCATAAAATTAAATGTTCCCTGAAAAAAAAAACATTCAAAAATATAAAATCCGTGGATAATATCAGGAATACACAAACACAGATGCTGTAGCAATATTTCGGTTTGAGTTAGCCAAAACAAAACCGGATATTTCAGGTTTCATCCAGTCATATCCGGACAAAGTTGTGTTGAATCTGTATGCAAGGGACCGAGAAAATCACAGGAAAAATGGTTTTGGAGAAAAGCAGTCTTTTCGTTAGGCAAGTGCATCAAATGTCATCTATACAAACAGAAATAGCATGTTTGTTTGCCGCAGTTCCTCTAGCTTTCTCCCTAGAACATAAAAATGTGTAGAGCTGGTGTCTCCATGTGGAACCAATTAGTGTTTCCAAGCATAAAATTAAATGTTCCCTGAAAAAAAAAACATTCAAAAAAATAAAGTCCGTGGATTATATCAGGAATACACAAACACAGAGGCTGTAGCAATATTTCGGTTTGAGTTAGCCAAAACAAAACCGGATATTTCCGGTTTCATCCAGTCATATCCGGACAAAGTGGTGTGGAATTCATATGCAATGGACCGAGAAAATCACAGGAAAAATGGTTTTGGAGAAAATTAAAATCTCTTCGTTAGGCAAGTGCATAAAATGTCATCTCTACAAATAGAAATATCATGTTTGTTTGCCGCAGTTCCTCTAGCTTTCTCCCTAGAAAATACGAATGTGTAGAGCTGGTGTCTCCATGTGGAACCAATTAGTGTTTCTAAGCACAAAATTAAATGTACCCTGAAAAAAAAAGGCATTCAAAAAAATAAAGTCCGTGGATAATATCAGGAATACACAAACACAGAGGCTGTAGCAATATTTTGGTTTGAGTTAGCCAAAACAAAACCGGATATTTCCGGTTTCATCCAGTCATATCCGGACAAAGTGGTGTGGAATTCGTATGCAATGGACCGAGAAAATCACAGGAAAAATGGTTTTGGAGAAAAGCAAAGTCTTTTCGTTTGGCAAGTGCATAAAATGTCATCTATACAAACAGAAATATCATGTTTGTTGCCGCAGTTCCTCTAGCTTTCTCCCTAGAAAATATGAATGTGTAGAGCTGGTGTCTCCATGTGGGACCAATTAGAGTTTCCAAGGACAAAATTAAATGTTCCCTGATAAAAAATAACAAAACAATAAAGTCCGTGGATACTATCAGTAATACACAAACACAGATGCTGTAGCAATATTTCGGTTTGAGTTAGCCAAAAAAAAAACCGGATATTTCAGGTTTCATCCAGTCATATCCGGACAAAGTGGTGTGGAATTCGTATGCAATGGACCGAGAAAATCATAGGAAAAATGTTTTTGGAGAAATGCAAAGTCTTTTTGTTAGGCAAGTGCATAAAATGTCATCTATACAAACAGAAATATCATGTTTGTTTGCCGCAGTTCCTCTAGCTTTCTCCCTAGAAAATACGAATGTGTAGAGCTGGTGTCTCCATGTGGAACCAATTAGTGTTTCCAAGCATAAAATTTAATGTTGCCTGAAAAAAAAAACATTCAAAAAAATAAAGTCCGTGGATAATATCAGGAATACACAAACACAGAGGCTGTAGCAAATTTTCGGTTTGAGTTAGCCAAAACGAAACCGGATATTTCCGGTTTCATCCAGTCATATCCAGACAAAGTGGTGTGGAATTCGTATGCAATGGACCGAGAAAATCACAGTAAAAATGGTTTTGGAGAAAAGCAAAGTCTTTTCGTTAGGCAAGTGCATCAAATGTCATCTATACAAACAGAAATATCATGTTTGTTTGCCGCAGTTCCTCTAGCTTTCTCCCTAGAACAAACGAATGTGTAGAGCTCGTGTCTCCATGTGGAACCAATTAGTGTTTCCAAGCATAAAATTAAATGTTCCCTGAAAAAAAAAAAACATTCAAAAATATAAAATCCGTGGATAATATCAGGAATACACAAACACAGATGCTGTAGCAATATTTCGGTTTGAGTTAGCCAAAACAAAACCGGATATTTCCGGTTTCATCCAGTCATATCCGGACAAAGTTGTGTTGAATCTGTATGCAAGGGACCGAGAAAATCACAGGAAAAATGGTTTTGGAGAAAAGCAGTCTTTTCGTTAGGCAAGTGCATCAAATGTCATCTATACAAACAGAAATATCATGTTTGTTTGCCGCAGTTCCTCTAGCTTTCTCCCTAGAACATAAAAATGTGTAGAGCTGGTGTCTCCATGTGGAACCAATTAGTGTTTCCAAGCATAAAATTAAATGTTCCCTGAAAAAAAAAAACATTCAAAAAAATAAAGTCCGTGGATTATATCAGGAATACACACACACAGAGGCTGTAGCAATATTTCGGTTTGAGTTAGCCAAAACAAAACCGGATATTTCCGGTTTCATCCAGTCATATCCGGACAAAGTGGTGTGGAATTCGTATGCAATGGACCGAGAAAATCACAGGAAAAATGGTTTTGGAGAAAAGCAAAGTCTTTTCGTTTGGCAAGTGCATAAAATGTCATCTATACAAACAGAAATATCATGTTTGTTTGCCGCAGTTCCTCTAGCTTTCTCTCTAGAAAATATGAATGTGTAGAGCTGGTGTCTCCATGTGGGACCAATTAGAGTTTCCAAGGACAAAATTAAATGTTCTCTGAAAAAAATTCAAAACCATAAATCCGTGGATAATATCAGGAATACACAAACACAAAGGCTGTAGCAATATCTGGGATTGAATTAGCCAAAAAGAAACCGGATATTTCCGGTTTCATCCAGTCATATCCGGACAAACTGGTGGGGAATTCGTATGCAATGGACCGAGAAAATCACAGTAAAAATGGTTTTGGAGAAAAGCAAAGTCTTTTCGTTAGGCAAGTGCATAAATTGTCGTCTATACAAACAGAAATATCATGTTTGTTTGCCGCAGTTCCTCTAGCTTTCTCCCTAGAAAATACGTATGTGTAGAGCTGGTGTCTCCATGTGGGACCAATTAGAGTTTCCAAGGACAAAGTTAAATATTCCCTGATTAAAAAAAAACAAAAATATAAAGTCCGTGGATAATATCAGGAATACACAAACACAGAGGCTGTAGCAATATTTCGGTTTTAGTTAGCCAAAACGAAACCGGATATTTCTGGTTTCATCCAATCATATCCGGACAAAGTGGTGTGGAATTCATATGCAATGGACCGAGAAAATCACAGGAAAAATGGTTTTGGAGAAAATTAAAATCTCTTCGTTAGGCAAGTGCATAAAATGTCATCTCTACAAATAGAAATATCATGTTTGTTTGCCGCAGTTCCTCTAGCTTTCTCCCTAGAAAATATGAATGTGTAGAGCTGGTGTCTCCATGTGGGACCAATTAGAGTTTCCAAGGACAAAATTAAATGTTCCCTGATAAAAAAAAACAAAACAATAAAGTCCGTGGATTCTATCAGTAATACACAAACACAGATGCTGTAGCAATATTTCGGTTTGAGTTAGCCAAAAAAAAAACCGGATATTTCAGGTTTCATCCAGTCATATCCGGACAAAGTGGTGTGGAATTCGTACGCAATGGACCGAGAAAATCATAGGAAAAATGTTTTTGGAGAAATGCAAAGTCTTTTTGTTAGGCAAGTGCATAAAATGTCATCTATACAAACAGAAATATCATGTTTGTTTGCCGCAGTTCCTCTAGCTTTCTCCCTAGAAAATACGAATGTGTAGAGCTGGTGTCTCCATGTGGAACCAATTAGTGTTTCCAAGCATAAAATTTAATGTTGCCTGAAAAAAAAAACATTCAAAAAAATAAAGTCCGTGGATAATATCAGGAATACACAAACACAGAGGCTGTAGCAAATTTTCGGTTTGAGTTAGCCAAAACGAAACCGGATATTTCCGGTTTCATCCAGTCATATCCGGACAAAGTGGTGTGGAATTCGTATGCAATGGACCGAGAAAATCACAGTAAAAATGGTTTTGGAGAAAAGCAAAGTCTTTTCGTTAGGCAAGTGCATCAAATGTCATCTATACAAACAGAAATATCATGTTTGTTTGCCGCAGTTCCTCTAGCTTTCTCCCTAGAACAAACGAATGTGTAGAGCTCGTGTCTCCATGTGGAACCAATTAGTGTTTCCAAGCATAAAATTAAATGTTCCCTGAAAAAAAAAACATTCAAAAATATAAAATCCGTGGATAATATCAGGAATACACAAACACAGATGCTGTAGCAATATTTCGGTTTGAGTTAGCCAAAACAAAACCGGATATTTCCGGTTTCATCCAGTCATATCCGGACAAAGTTGTGTTGAATCTGTATGCAAGGGACCGAGAAAATCACAGGAAAAATGGTTTTGGAGAAAAGCAGTCTTTTCGTTAGGCAAGTGCATCAAATGTCATCTATACAAACAGAAATATCATGTTTGTTTGCCGCAGTTCCTCTAGCTTTCTCCCTAGAACATAAAAATGTGTAGAGCTGGTGTCTCCATGTGGAACCAATTAGTGTTTCCAAGCATAAAATTAAATGTTCCCTGAAAAAAAAAAACATTCAAAAAAATAAAGTCCGTGGATTATATCAGGAATACACACACACAGAGGCTGTAGCAATATTTCGGTTTGAGTTAGCCAAAACAAAACCGGATATTTCCGGTTTCATCCAGTCATATCCGGACAAAGTGGTGTGGAATTCATATGCAATGGACCGAGAAAATCACAGGAAAAATGGTTTTGGAGAAAAGCAAAATCTTTTCGTTAGGCAAGTGCATAAAATGTCATCTATACAAACAGAAATATCATGTTTGTTTGCCGCAGTTCCTCTAGCTTTCTCCCTAGAAAATACGAATGTGTAGAGCTGGTGTCTCCATGTGGAACCAATTAGTGTTTCTAAGCAAAAAATTAAATGTTCCCTGAAAAAAAAGGCATTCAAAAAAATAAAGTCCGTTGACAATATCGAGTAAACTCAAACACAGAGGCTGTAGCAATATTTCGGTTTGAGTTAGCCAAAACAAAACCGGATATTTCCGGTTTCATCCAGTCATATCCGGACAAAGTGGTGTGGAATTCGTATGCAATGGACCGAGAAAATCACAGGAAAAATGGTTTTGGAGAAAAGCAAAGTCTTTTCGTTTGGCAAGTGCATAAAATGTCATCTATACAAACAGAAATATCATGTTTGTTTGCCGCAGTTCCTCTAGCTTTCTCTCTAGAAAATATGAATGTGTAGAGCTGGTGTCTCCATGTGGGACCAATTAGAGTTTCCAAGGACAAAATTAAATGTTCTCTGAAAAAAATTCAAAACCATAAATCCGTGGATAATATCAGGAATACAAAAACACAAAGGCTGTAGCAATATCTGGGATTGAATTAGCCAAAACGAAACCGGATATTTCCGGTTTCATCCAGTCATATCCGGACAAAGTGCTGTGGAATTCGTATGCAATGGACCGAGAAAATCACAGGAAAAATGGTTTTGGAGAAAATCAAAGTCTTTTCGTTAGGCAAGTGCATAAAATGTCATCTATACAAACAGAAATATCATGTTTGTTAGCCGCAGTTCCTCTAGCTTTCTCCCTAGTAAATATGAATGTGTAGAACTGGTGTCTCCATGTGGAACATTTAGTGTTTCCAAGCATAAAATTAAATGTTCCCTGAAAAAAAAAACATTCAAAAAAATAAAGTCCGTGGATAATATCAGGAATACACAAACACAGAGGCTGTAGCAAATTTTCGGTTTGAGTTAGCCAAAACGAAACCGGATATTTCCGGTTTCATCCAGTCATATCCGGACAAAGTGGTGTGGAATTCCTATGCAATGGACCGAGAAAATCACAGTAAAAATGGTTTTGGAGAAAAGCAAAGTCTTTTCGTTAGGCAAGTGCATCAAATGTCATCTATACAAACAGAAATATCATGTTTGTTTGCCGCAGTTCCTCTAACTTTCTCCCTAGAAAATACGAATGTGTAGAGCTGGTGTCTCCATGTGGAACCAATTAGTGTTTCCAAGCATAAAATTAAATGTTCCCTGAAAAAAAAAACATTCAAAACCATAAAGTCCGTGGATAATATCAGGAATACACAAACACAGAGGCTGTAGCAAATTTTCGGTTTGAGTTAGCCAAAACAAAACCGGATATTTCCGGTTTCATCCAGTCATATCCGGACAAAGTGGTGTGGAATTCATATGCAATGGACCGAGAAAATCACAGGAAAAATGGTTTTGGAGAAAAGCAAAGTCTTTTCGTTAGGCAAGTGCATAAAATGTCATCTATACAAACAGAAATATCATGTTTGTTTGCCGCAGTTCTTCTAGCTTTCTCCCTAGAAAATACGAATGTGTAGAGCTGGTGTCTCCATGTGGAACCAATTTGTGTTTCTAAGCACAAAATTAAATGTACCCTGAAAAAAAAGGCATTCAAAAAAATAAAGTCCGTGGATAATATCAGGAATACACAAAGACAGAGGCTGTAGCAATAGTTCGGTTTGAGTTAGCCAAAACAAAACCGGATATTTCCGGTTTCATCCAGTCATATCCGGACAAAGTGGTGTGGAATTGGTATGCAATGAACCGAGTAAATCACAGTAAAAATGGTTTTGGAGAAAAGCAAAGTCTTTTCGTTTGGCAAGTGCATAAAATGTCATCTATACAAACAGAAATATCATGTTTGTTTGCCGCAGTTCCTCTAGCTTTCTCCCTAGAAAATATGAATGTGTAGAGCTGGTGTCTCCATGTGGGACCAATTAGAGTTTCCAAGGACAAAATTAAATGTTCCCTAAAAAAATTCAAAACCATAAAGTCCCTGGATAATATCAGGTATACACAAACACAAAGGCTGTAGCAATATCTGGGATTGAATTAGCCAAAAAGAAACCGGATATTTCCGGTTTCATCCAGTCATATCCGGACAAACTGGTGGGGAATTCGTATGCAAGGGACCGAGAAAATCACAGTAAAAATGGTTTTGGAGAAAAGCAAAGTCTTTTCGTTAGGCCAGTGCATCAAATGTCATCTATACAAACAGAAATATCATGTTTGTTTGCCACAGTTCCTCTAGCTTTCTCCCTAGAAAATACGAATGTTAGAGCTGGTGTCTCCATGTACGACCAATTAGAGTTTCCAAGGACAAAATTAAATGTTACTTGATAGAAAAAAAAAAAAACAAAAGAATAAGTCCGTGGGTAATATCAGGAATACACAAACACAGAGGCTGTAGCAATATCTGGGATTGAATTAGCGAAAACGCAACCGGATATTTCGGGTTTCATCCAGTCATATCCGGAAACTGGTGTGGAATTCGTATGCAATGGACTGAGAAAATCACAGGAAAAATGGTTTTGGAGAAAAGCAAAATCTTTTCGTTAGGCAAGTGCATAAAATGTCATCTATACAAACAGAAATATCATGTTTGTTTGCCGCAGTTCCTCTAGCTTTCTCCCTAGAAAATACGAATGTGTAGAGCTGGAGTCTCCATGTGGAACCAATTAGTGTTTCCAAGCATAAAATTTAATGTTCCCTGAAAAAAAAGCATTTAAAAAAATAAAGTCCTTGGATAATATCAGGAATACACAAACACAGAGGCTGTAGCAATATCTGGGATTGAATTAGCCAAAACGAAACCGGATATTTCCGATTTCATCCAGTCGTATTCTGACAAACTGGTGTGGAATTCGTATGCAATGGACCGAGAAAATCACAGAAAAAATGCTTTTGGAGAAAAGCAAAGTCTTTTCGTTAGGTAAGTGCATCAAATGTCATCTATACAAACAGAAATATCATGTTTGTTTGCCACAGTTCCTCTAGCTTTCTCCCTAGAAAATACGAATGTGTAGAGCTGGTGTCTCCATGTGGAACCAATTAGTGTTTCCAAGCATAAAATTAAATGTTCCCTGAAAAAAAAAACATTCAAAAATATAAATTTCGTGGATAATATCAGGAATGCACAAACACAGATGCTGTAGCAATATTTCGGTTTGAGTTAGCCAAAACAAAACCGCATATTTCCGGTTTCATCCAGTCATATCCGGACAAAGTGGTGTTGAATCCGTATGCAAGGGACCGAGAAAATCACAGGAAAAATGGTTTTGGAGAAAAGCAAAGTCTTTTCGTTAGGCAAGTGCATAAAATGTCATCTATACAAACAGAAATAGCATATTTGTTTCCTGCAGTTACTCTAGCTTTCTCCCTAGAACATAAAAATGTGTAGAGCTGGTGTCACCATGTGGAACCAATTAGTGTTTCCAAGCATAAAATTAAATGTTCCCTGAAAAAAAAAATTCAAAAAAATAAAGTCCGTGGATAATATCACGAATACACAAACAAATAGGCTGTAGCAATATCTGGGATTGAATTAGACAAAAGGAAACCGGATATTTCCGGTTTCATCCAGTCATATCCGGACAAAGTGGTGTTGAATCCGTATGCAAGGGACCGAGAAAATCACAGGAAAAATGGTTTTGGAGAAAAGCAGTCTTTTCGTTAGGCAAGTGCATCAAATGTCATCTATACAAACAGAAATATCATGTTTGTTTGCCGCAGTTCCTCTAGCTTTCTCCCTAGAAAATACGAATGTGTAGAGCTGGTGTCTCCATGTGGAACCAATTAGTGTTTCCAAGCATAAAATTTAATGTTCCTTTAAAAAAAAAACATTCAAAAAAATAAAGTCCGTGGATAATATCAGGAATACACAAACAAAGAGGCTGTAGAAATATCTGGGATTGAATTAGCCAAAACGAAACCGGATATTTCCGGTTTCATCCAGTCATATTCGGACAAACTGGTGTGGAATTCGTATGCAATGGACCGAGAAAATCACAGTAAATATGGTTTTGGAGAAAAGCAAAGTCTTTTCGTTAGGCAAGTGCATAAAATGTCATCTATACAAAAAGAAATAGCATGTTTGTTTGCCGCAGTTCCTCTAGATTTCTCCCTAGAACATAAAAATGTGTAGAGGTGGTGTCTCCATGTGGAACCAATTAGTGTTTCCAAGCATAAAATTAAATGTTCCCTGAAAAAAAAACATTCAAAAAAATAAAGTCCGTGGATAATATCAGGAATACACAAACAAAGAGGCTGTAGCAATATCTGGGATTGAATTAGGCAAAACGAAAGCGGATATTTCCTTTTTAATCCAGTCATATCCGGACAAAGTGGTGTGGAATTCGTATGCAATGGACCGAGAAAATCACAGTAAAAATGGTTTTGGAGAAAAGCAAAGTCTTTTTGTTAGGCAAGTGCATAAAATGTCATCTATACAAACAGAAATATCATGTTTGTTTGCCGCAGTTCCTCTAGCATTCTCCCTAGAAAATAGGAATGTGTAGAGCTGGTGTCTCCATGTGGGACCAATTAGAGTTTCCAAGCATAAAATTAAATGTTCCCTGAAAAAAAAACATTCAAAAAAATAAAGTCCGTGGATAATATCAGGAATGCACAAACAAAGAGGCTGTAGTAATATCTGGGAATGAATTAGGCAAAACGAAACCGGATATTTCCGGTTTAATCCAGTCATAATCGGACAAAGTGGTGTGGAATTCGTATGCAATGGACCGTGAAAATCACAGTAAAAATAGTTTTGGAGAAAAGCAAAGTCTTTTCGTTAGGCAAGTGCATAAAATGTCATCTATACAAACAGAAATAGCATGTTTGTTTCCTGCACTTCCTCTAGCTTTCTCCCTAGAACATAAAAATGTGTAGAGCTGGTGTCACCATGTGGAACCAATTAGTGTTTCCAAGCATAAAATTAAATGTTCCCTGAAAAAAAAACATTCAAAAAAATAAAGTCCGTGGATAATATCAGGAATGCACAAACAAAGAGGCTGTAGTAATATCTGGGAATGAATTAGGCAAAACGTAACCGGATATTTCCTTTTTAATCCAGTCATATCCGGACAAAGTCGTGTGGAATTCGTATGCAATGGACCGAGAAAATCACAGTAAAAATGGTTTTGGAGAAAAGCAAAGTATTTTCGTTAGGCAAGTGCATCAAATGTCATCTATACAAACAGAAATATCATGTTTGTTTGCCGCAGTTCCTCTAGCTTTCTCCCTAGAACAAACGAATGTGTAGAGCTGGTGTCTCCATGTGGAACCAATTAGTGTTTCCAAGCACAAAATGAAAAGTTCCCTGAAAAAAAAAACATTCAAAAAATAAAGTCCGTGGATAATATCAGGAATACACAAACACAGATGCTGTAGCAATATTTCGGTTTGAGTTAGCCAAAACAAAACCGCATATTTCCAGTTTCATCCAGTCATATCCGGACAAAGTGGTGTGGAATTTGTATGCAATGGACCGAGAAAATCACAGTAAAATGGTTTTGGAGAAAAGCAAAGTCTTTTCGTTAGGCAAGTGCATAAAATGTCATCTATACAAACAGAAATATCATGTTTGTTTGCCGCAGTTCCTCTAGCTTTCTCCCTAGAAAATACAAATGTGTAGAGCTGGTGTCTCCATGTGGAACCAATTAGTGTTTCCAAGCGTAAAATTAAATGTTCCCTGAAAAAAAAACATTCAAAACTATAAATCCGTGGATAATATCAAGAATACAAAAACATAGATGCTGTAGCAATATTTCGGTTTGAGTTAGCCAAAACAAAACCGCATATTTCCGGTTTCATCCAGTCATATCCGGACAAAGTGGTGTGGAATTCGTATTCAATGGCCCGAGAAAATCACAGGGAAAATGGTTTTGGAGAAAAGCAAAGTCTTTTCGTTAGGCCAGTGCATCAAATGTCATCTATACAAACAGAAATATCATGTTTGTTTGCCGCAGTTCCTCTAGCTTTCTCCCTAGAAAATACGAATGTGTAGAGCTGGTGTCTCCATGTGGAACCAATTAGTGTTTCCAAGCATAAAATTAAATGTTCCCTGAAAAAAAACCATTCAAAACCATAAAGTCCGTGGATAATATCAGGAATACACAAACACAGATGCTGTAGCAATAACAGGGATTGAGTTAGGAAAAAAAAAAAAAAAACGGACATTATCGGTTTCATCCAGTCATATCCGGACAAACTGGTGTGGAATTCGTATGCAATGGACCGAGAAAATCACAGTAAAAATGGTTTTGGGGAAAAGCAAAGTCTTTTCGTTAGGCAAGTGCATAAAATGTCATCTATACAAACAGAAATATCATGTTTGTTTGCCGCAGTTCCTCTAGCTTTCTCCCTAGAAAATCCGAATGTGTAGAGCTGGTGTCTCCATGTGGAACCAATTAGTGTTTCCAAGCATAAAATTAAATGTTCCCTGAAAAAAAAAACATTCAAAAAAATAAAGTCCGTGGATAATATCAGGAATACACAAACACAGATGCTGTAGCAATATTTTGGTTTGAGTTAGCCAA
The DNA here is from genome assembly GCA_036325905.1 of Lepus oiostolus. Taxonomy (NCBI): domain Eukaryota; kingdom Metazoa; phylum Chordata; class Mammalia; order Lagomorpha; family Leporidae; genus Lepus; species Lepus oiostolus. The sequence continues at coordinate 46,994,748 of CM070795.1, forward strand.
AACAAAGCCGCATATTTCCGGTTTCATCCAGTCATATCCGGACAAAGTGGTGTGGAATTCGTATGCAATGGACCGAGAAAATCACAGGAAAAATGGTTTTGGAGAAAAGCAAAGTCTTTTCGTTAGGCAAGTGCATAAAATGTCATCTATACAAACAGAAATAGCATGTTTGTTTGCCTCAGTTCCTCTAGCTTTCTCCCTAGAACATAAAAATGTGTAGAGCTGGTGTCACCATGTGGAACCAATTAGTGTTTCCAAGCATAAAATTAAATGTTCTCTGAAAAAAAAACATTCAAAAAAATAAAGTCCGTGGATAATATCAGGAATACACAAACAAATAGGCTGTAGCAATATCTGGGATTGAATTAGACAAAAGTAAACCGGATATTTCTGGTTTCATCCAGTCATATCCGGACAAAGTGGTGTGGAATTCGTATGCAATGGACCGAAAAATTCACAGTAAAAATGGTTTTGGAGAAAAGCAAAGTCTTTTTGTTAGGCAAGTGCATAAAATGTCATCTATACAAACACAAATATCATGTTTGTTTGCCGCAGTTCCTCTAGCTTTCTCCCTAGAACAAACGAATGTGTAGAGCTCGTGTCTCCATGTGGAACCAATTAGTGTTTCCAAGCACAAAATGAAATGTTCCCTGAAAAAAAAAAACATTCAAAAAATAAAGTCCGTGGATAATATCAGGAATACACAAACACAGATGCTGTAGCAATATTTCGGTTTGAGTTAGCCACAACAAAACCGCATATTTCCGGTTTCATCCAGTCATATCCGGACAAAGTGGTGTGGAATTCGTATGCAATGGACCGAGAAAATCACAGGAAAAATGGTTTTGGAGAAAAGCAAAGTCTTTTCGTTAGGCAAGTGCATCAAATGTCATCTATACAAACAGAAATATCATGTTTGTTTGCCACAGTTCCTCTAGCTTTCTCCCTATAAAATACGAATGTGTAGAGCTGGTGTCTCCATGTGGAACCAATTAGTGTTTCCAAGCGTAAAATTAAATGTTCCCTGAAAAAAAAACATTCAAAACCATAAATCCGTGGATAATATCAGGAATAAAAAAAAACACAGATGCTGTAGCAATATTTCGGTTTGAGTTAGCCAAAACAAAACCGCATATTTCCGGTTTCATCCAGTCATATCCAGACAAAGTGGTGTGGAATTCGTATGCAATGGACCGAGAAAATATCAGGAAAAATGGTTTTGAAGAAAAGCAAAGTCATTTCGTTAGGCAAGTGCATAAAATGCCATCTATACAAACAGAAATATCATGTTTGTTTGCCGGAGTTCCTCTAGCTTTCTCCCTAGAAATTACGAATGTGTAGAGCTGGTGTCTCTATGTGGAAACAATAAGTGTTTCCAAGCATAAAATTAAATGTTCCCTGAAAAAAAAAAACATTCAAAAACATAAAGTCCGTGGATAATTTCAGGAATACACAAACACAGAGGCTGTAGCTAATTTTCGGTTTGAGTTAGCCAAAAAAAAACCGGATACTTCCGGTTTCATCCAGTCATATCCGGACAAAGTGGTGTGGAATTCGTATGCAATGGACCGAGAAAATCACAGGAAAAATGGTTTTGGAGAAAAGCAAAGTCTTTTCGTTAGGCAAGTGCATAAAATGTCATCTAGACAAACAGAAATAGCATGTTTGTTTGCCGCAGTTCCTCTAGCTTTCTCCCTAGAAAATACGAATGTGTAGAGCTGGTGTCTCCATGTGGAACCAATTAATGTTTCCAAGCATAAAATTAAATATTCCCTGAAAAAAAAAACATTCAAAAAATGAAGTCCGTGGATAATATCAGGAATACACAAACACAGATGCTGTAGCAATATTTCGGTTTGAGTTAGCCAAAACAAAACCGGATATTTCCGGTTTCATCCAGTCATATCCGGACAAAGTGGTGTGGAATTCGTATGCAATGGACCGAGAAAATCACAGGAAAAATGGTTTTGGAGAAAAGCAAAGTCTTTTCGTTAGGCAAGTGCATAAAATGTCATCTATACAAACAGAAATATCATGTTTGTTTGCCGCAGTTCCTCTAGCTTTCTCCCTAGAAAATACGAATGTGTGGAGCTGGTGTCTCCATGTGGAACCAATTAGTGTTTCTAAGCACAAAATTAAATGTTCCCTGAAAAAAAAACATTCAAAAAAATAAAGTCCGTGGATAATATCAGGAATACACAAACAAAGAGGCTGTAGCATTATCTGAGATTGAATTAGGCAAAAGGAATCCGGATATTTCCGGTTTAATCCAGTCATATCCGGACAAAGTGGTGTGGAATTCGTATGCAATGGACCGAGAAAATCACAGTAAAAATGGTTTTGGAGAAAAGCAAAGTCTTTTCGTTAGGCAAGTGCATAAAATGTCATCTATACAAACAGAAATAGCATGTTTGTTTGCTGCAGTTCCTCTAGTTTTCTCCCTAGATCATACGAATGTGTAGAGCTGCTGTGTCCATGTGGAACCAATTAGTGTTTCCAAGCATAAAATTAAATGTTCCCTGAAAAAAATATATTCAAAAAAATAAAATCCATGGATAATATCACGAATACACAAACAAAGAGGCTGTGGCAATATCTGGGATTGAATTAGCCAAAATGAAACCGGATATTTCCGGTTTCATCCAGTCATATCCGGACAAAGTGGTGTGGAATTCGTATGCAATGGACCCAGAAAATCACAGTAAAAATGGTTTTAAGAGAAAAGCAAAGTCTTTTCGTTAGGCAAGTGCATCAAATGTCATCTAGACAAACAGAAATATCATGTTTGTTTGCCGCAGTTCCTCTAGCTTTCTCCCTAGAACATACGAATGTGTAGAGCTGGTATCTCCATGTGGGACCAATTAGAGTTTCCAAGCACAAAATTAAATGTTGCCTGATAAAAAAAAATCAAAACAATAAAGTCCGTGGATACTATCAGGAATGCACAAACACAGATGCTGTAGCAATATTTCGGTTTGAGTTAGCCAAAACAAAACCGGATATTTCCGGTTTCATCCAGTCATATCCGGACAAAGTGGTGTGGAATTCGTATGCAATGGACCGAGAAAATCACAGGAAAAATGGTTTTGGAGAAAAGCAAAGTCTTTTCGTTAGGCAAGTGCATAAAATGTCATCTATACAAACAGAAATAGCATGTTTGTTTGCCGCAGTTCCTCTAGCTTTCTCCCTAGAAAATACGAATGTGTAGAGCTGGTGTCTCCATGTGGAACCAATTAGTGTTTCTAAGCACAAAATTAAATGTTCCCTGAAAAAAAACATTCAAAAAAATAAAGTCCGTGGATAATATCAGCAATACACAAACACAGAGGCTGTAGCAATCTTTCGGTTTGAGTTAGCCAAAAAAAAACCGCATATTTCCGGTTTCATCCAGTCATATCTGGACAAAGTGGTGTGGAATTTGTATGCAATGGACTGAGAAAATCACAGTAAAAATGGTTTTGGAGAAAAGCAAAGTCTTTTCGTTAGGCAAGTGCATAAAATGTCATCTATACAAACAAAAATATCATGTTTGTTTGCCGCAGTTCCTCTAGCTTTCTCCCTAGAAAATACGAATGTGTAGAGCTGGTGTCTCCATGTGGAACCAATTAGTGTTTCCAAGCACAAAATTAAATGTTCCCTGAAAAAAAAGGCATTCAAAAAAATAAAGTCCGTGGATAATATCAGGAATACACAAACACAGAGGCTGTAGCAATCTTTCGGTTTGAGTTAGCCAAAACAAAACCGCATATTTCCGTTTTCATCCAGTCATATCCGGACAAAGTGGTGTGGAATTTGTATGCAATGGAACGAGAAAATCACAGGAAAAATGGTTTTGGAGAAAAGCAAAGTCTTTTCGTTAGGCAAGTGCATAAAATGTCATCTATACAAAGAGAAATATCATGTTTGTTTGCCGCAGTTCCTCTAGCTTTCTCCCTAGAAAATAGGAATGTGTAGAGCTGGTGTCTCCATGTGGAACCAATTAGTGTTTCCAAGCATAAAATTAAATGTTCCCTTAAAAAAACATTCAAAAAAATAAAGTCCGTTGACAATATCAGGAATACACAAACACAGATGCTGTACAAATATTTCGGTTTGAGTTAGCCAAAACAAAACCGCATATTTCCGGTTTCATCCAGTCATATCCGGACAAAGTGGTGTGGAATTCGTATGCAATGGACCGAGGAAATCACAGGAAAAATGGTTTTGGAGAAAAGCAAAGTCTTTTCGTTAGGCAAGTGCATAAAATGTCATCTAGACAAACAGAAATATCATGTTTGTTTGCCGCAGTTCCTCTAGCTTTCTCCCTAGAAAATACAAATGTGTAGAGCTGGTGTCTCCATGTGGAACCAATTAGTGTTTCCAAGCATAAAATTAAATGTTCCCTGAAAAAAAAACATTCAAAAAAATAAAGTCCGTGGATAATATCAGGAATACACAAACACAGATGCTGTAGCAATATTTCGGTTTGAGTTAGCCAAAACAAAGCCGCATATTTCCGGTTTCATCCAGTCATATCCGGACAAAGTGGTGTGGAATTCGTATGCAATGGACCGAGAAAATCACAGGAAAAATGGTTTTGGAGAAAAGCAATGTCTTTTCGTTAGGCAAGTGCATAAAATGTCATCTAGACAAACAGAAATAGCATGTTTGTTTGCCGCAGTTCCTCTAGCTTTCTCCCTAGAAAATACGAATGTGTAGAGCTGGTGTCTCCATGTGGAACCAATTAGTGTTTCCAAGCATAAAATTAAATATTCCCTGAAAAAAAAAACATTCAAAAAATGAAGTCCGTGGATAATATCAGGAATACACAAACACAGATGCTGTAGCAATATTTCGGTTTGAGTTAGCCAAAACAAAACCGGATATTTCCGGTTTCATCCAGTCATATCCGGACAAAGTGGTGTGGAATTCGTATGCAATGGACCGAGAAAATCACAGGAAAAATGGTTTTGGAGAAAAGCAAAGTCTTTTCGTTAGGCAAGTGCATAAAATGTCATCTATACAAACAGAAATATCATGTTTGTTTGCCGCAGTTCCTCTAGCTTTCTCCCTAGAAAATACGAATGTGTGGAGCTGGTGTCTCCATGTGGAACCAATTAGTGTTTCTAAGCACAAAATTAAATGTTCCCTGAAAAAAAACATTCAAAAAAATAAAGTCCGTGGATAATATCAGGAATACACAAACAAAGAGGCTGTAGCAATATCTGAGATTGAATTAGGCAAAAGGAATCCGGATATTTCCGGTTTAATCCAGTCATATCCGGACAAAGTGGTGTGGAATTCGTATGCAATGGACCGAGAAAATCACAGTAAAAATGGTTTTGGAGAAAAGCAAAGTCTTTTCGTTAGGCAAGTGCATAAAATGTCATCTATACAAACAGAAATAGCATGTTTGTTTGCTGCAGTTCCTCTAGTTTTCTCCCTAGAACATACGAATGTGTAGAGCTGGTGTCTCCATGTGGAACCAATTAGTGTTTCCAAGCATAAAATTAAATGTTCCCTGAAAAAATACATTCAAAAAAATAAAATCCATGGATAATATCACGAATACACAAACAAGGAGGCTGTGGCAATAGCTGGGATTGAATTAGCCAAAATGAAACCGGATATTTCCGGTTTCATCCAGTCATATCCGGACAAAGTGGTGTGGAATTCGTATGCAATGGACCCAGAAAATCACAGTAAAAATGGTTTTAAGAGAAAAGCAAAGTCTTTTCGTTAGGCAAGTGCATCAAATGTCATCTAGACAAACAGAAATATCATGTTTGTTTGCCGCAGTTCCTCTAGCTTTCTCCCTAGAACATACGAATGTGTAGAGCTGGTATCTCCATGTGGGAACAATTAGAGTTTCCAAGCACAAAATTAAATGTTGCCTGATAAAAAAAAATCAAAACAATAAAGTCCGTGGATAATATCAGGAATGCACAAACACAGATGCTGTAGCAATATTTCGGTTTGAGTTAGCCAAAACAAAACCGGATATTTCCGGTTTCATCCAGTCATATCCGGACAAAGTGGTGTGGAATTCGTATGCAATGGACCGAGAAAATCACAGTAAAAATGATTTTGGAGAAAAGCAAAGTCTTTTCGTTAGGCAAGTGCATCAAATGTCATCTATACAAACAGAAATATCATGTTTGTTTGCCGCAGTTCCTCTAGCTTTCTCCCTAGAAAATACGAATGTGTAGAGCTGGTGTCTCCATGTGGAACCAAATAGTGTTTCCAAGCATAAAATTAAATATTCCCTTAAAAAAACATTCAAAAAAATAAAGTCCGTGGATAATTTCAGGAATACACAAACACAGATGCTGTAGCAATATCTGGGATTGAATTTGTCAAAATGAAACCGGATATTTCCGGTTACATCCAGTCATATCCGGACAAACTGGTGTGGAATTCGTATGCAATGGACCGAGAAAATCACAGTAAAAATGGTTTTGGAGAAAAGCTAAGTCTTTTCGTTAGGCAAGTGCATAAAATCTCATCTATACAAACAGAAATATCATGTTTGTTTGCCGCAGTTAATCTAGCTTTCTCCCTAGAAAATACGAATGTGTAGAGCTGGTGTCTCCATGTGGAACCACTTAGTGTTTCTAAGCACAAAACTAAATGTTCCCTGAAAAAAAACATTCAAAAAAATAAAGTCCGTTGATAATATCAGCAATACACAAACACAGAGTCTGTAGCAATCTTTCGGTTTGAGTTAGCCAAAACAAAACCGCATATTTCCGGTTTCATCCAGTCATATCCGGACAAACTGGTGTGGAATTCGTATGCAATGGACCGAGAAAATCACAGGAAAAATGGTTTTGGAGAAAAGCAAAGTCATTTCGTTAGGCAAGTGCATCAAATGTCATCTATACAAACAGAAATAGCATGTTTGTTTGCCGCAGTTCCTCTAGCTTTCTCCCTAGAAAATACGAATGTGTAGAGCTGGTGTCTCCATGTGGAACCAATTAGTGTTTCCAAGCATAAAATTAAATGTTCCCTGAAAAAAAAACATTCAAAAAAATAAAATCCGTGGATAATATCAGGAATACACAAACACAGATGCTGTAGCAATATTTCGGTTTGAGTTAGCCAAAACAAAACCGGATATTTCCGGTTCATCCAGTCATATCCGGACAAAATTGTGTGGAATTCGTATGCAATGGACCGAGAAAATCACAGTAAAAATGGTTTTGGAGAAAAGCAAAGTCTTTTCGTTAGGCAAGTGCATAAAATGTCATCTATACAAACAGAAATAGCATGTTTGTTTGCTGCAGTTCCTCTAGTTTTCTCCCTAGATCATACGAATGTGTAGAGCTGCTGTGTCCATGTGGAACCAATTAGTGTTTCCAAGCATAAAATTAAATGTTCCCTGAAAAAAATACATTCAAAAAAATAAAATCCATGGATAATATCACGAATACACAAACAAAGAGGCTGTGGCAATATCTGGGATTGAATTAGCCAAAATGAAACCGGATATTTCCGGTTTCATCCAGTCATATCCGGACAAAGTGGTGTGGAACTCGTATGCAATGGACCCAGAAAATCACAGTAAAAATGGTTTTAAGAGAAAAGCAAAGTCTTTTCGTTAGGCAAGTGCATCAAATGTCATCTAGACAAACAGAAATATCATGTTTGTTTGCCGCAGTTCCTCTAGCTTTCTCCCTAGAACATACGAATGTGTAGAGCTGGTATCTCCATGTGGGACCAATTAGAGTTTCCAAGCACAAAATTAAATGTTGCCTGATAAAAAAAAATCAAAACAATAAAGTCCGTGGATACTATCAGGAATGCACAAACACAGATGCTGTAGCAATATTTCGGTTTGAGTTAGCCAAAACAAAACCGGATATTTCCGGTTTCATCCAGTCATATCCGGACAAAGTGGTGTGGAATTCGTATGCAATGGACCGAGAAAATCACAGGAAAAATGGTTTTGGAGAAAAGCAAAGTCTTTTCGTTAGGCAAGTGCATAAAATGTCATCTATACAAACAGAAATAGCATGTTTGTTTGCCGCAGTTCCTCTAGCTTTCTCCCTAGAAAATACGAATGTGTAGAGCTGGTGTCTCCATGTGGAACCAATTAGTGTTTCTAAGCACAAAATTAAATGTTCCCTGAAAAAAAACATTCAAAAAAATAAAGTCCGTCGATAATATCAGCAATACACAAACACAGAGGCTGTAGCAATCTTTCGGTTTGAGTTAGCCAAAACAAAACCGCATATTTCCGGTTTCATCCAGTCATATCCGGACAAAGTGGTGTGGAATTCGTATGCAATGGACCGAGAAAATCACAGTAAAAATGCTTTTGGAGAAAAGCAAAGTCTTTTCGTTAGGCAAGTGCATAAAATGTCATCTATACAAACAGAAATATCATGTTTGTTTGCCGCAGTTCCTCTAGCTTTCTCCCTAGAAAATACGAATGTGTAGAGCTGGTGTCTCCATGTGGAACCAATTAGTGTTTCTAAGCACAAAATTAAATGTTCCCTGAAAAAAAAAGGCATTCAAAAAAATAAAGTCCGTGGATAATATCAGGAATACACAAACACAGAGGCTGTAGCAATCTTTCGGTTTGAGTTAGCCAAAACAAAACCGCATATTTCCGTTTTCATCCAGTCATATCCGGACAAAGTGGTGTGGAATTCGTATGCAATGGACCGAGAAAATCACAGGAAAAATGGTTTTGGAGAAAAGCAAAGTCTTTTCGTTAGGCAAGTGCATAAAATGTCATCTATACAAACAGAAATAGCATGTTTGTTTGCCGCAGTTCCTCTAGCTTTCTCCCTAGAAAATAGGAATGTGTAGAGCTGGTGTCTCCATGTGGGACCAATTAGTGTTTCCAAGCATAAAATTAAATGTTCCCTGAAAAAAAAACATTCAAAAAAATAAAATCCGTGGATGATACCAGGAATACACAAACACGGATGCTGTACAAATATTTCGGTTTGAGTTAGCCAAAACAAAACCGGATATTTCCGGTTTCATCCAGTCATATCCGGACAAAGTGGTGTGGAATTTGTATGCAATGGACCGAGAAAATCACAGGAAAAATGGTTTTGGAGAAAAGCAAAGTCTTTTCGTTAGGCAAGTGCATCAAATGTCATCTATAAAAACAGAAATATCATGTGTGTTTGCCACAGTTCCTCTAGCTTTCTCCCTAGAAAATACGAATGTGTAGAGCTGGTGTCTCCATGTGGAACCAATTAGTGTTTCCAAGCATGAAATTAAATGTTCCCGGAAAAAAATACATTCAAAAAAATAAACTCCGTGGATAATATCAGGAATACACAAACAAAGAGGCTGTAGCAATATCTGGGATTGAATTAGCCAAAACGAAACCGGATATTTCCGGTTTCATCCAGTCATATCCGGACAAAGTGGTGTGGAATTCGTATGCAATGGACCCAGAAAATCACAGTAAAAATGGTTTTTGGAGAAAAGCAAAGTCTTTTCGTTAGGCAAGTGCATAAAATATCATCTATAAAAACAGAAATATCATGTGTGTTTGCTGCACTTCTTCTAGCTTTCTCCCTAGAAAATACGAATGCGTAGAGCTGGTGTCTCATGTGGAACCAATTAGTGTTTCCATGCGTAAAATTAAATATTGCCTGAAAAAAAATTCAAAATATAAAGTCCGTGGATAATATCAGGAATACACAAACAAAGAGGCTGTAGCAATATCTGGGATTGAATTAGCCAAAACAAAACCTGATATTTCCGGTTCATCCAGTCATATCCGGACAAAGTGGTGTGGAATTCGTATTCAATGGCCCGAGAAAATCACAGGAAAAATCGTTTTGGAGAAAAGCAAAGTCTTTTCGTTAGGCAAGTGCATAAAATGTCATCTATACAAACAGAAATATCATGTTTGTTTGCCGCAGTTCCTCTAGCTTTCTCCCTAGAACAAATGAATCTGTAGAGCTGGTATCTCCATGTGGGACCAATTAGAGTTTCCAAGCACAAAATTAAATGTTCCCTGAGAAAAAATCAAAACAATAATGTCTGTGGATAATTTCAGGAATGCACAAACACAGAGGATGTAGCAATATTTCGGTTTGAGTTAGCCAAAACAAAACCGGATATTTCCGATTTCATCCAGTCATATCCGGACAAACTGGTGTGGAATTCGTATGCAATGGACCGAGATTTCACAGTAAAAATGGTTTTGGAGAAAAGCAAAGTCTTTTCGTTAGGCAAGTGCATAAAATGTCATCTAGACAAACAGAAATAGCATGTTTGTTTGCCGCACTTCCTCTAGCTTTCTCCCTAGAAAATACGAATGTGTAGAGCTGGTGTCTCCATGTGGAACCAATTAGTGTTTCCAAGCCTAAAATTTAATGTTCCCTGAAAAAAAAACATTCAAAAAAATAAAGTCCGTGGACAATATCACGAATACACAAACAAAGAGGCTGTAGCAATATCTGGGATTGAATTAGCCAAAACAAAACCGGATATTTCCGGTTTCATCCAGTCATATCCGGACAAAGTGGTGTGGAATTCGTATGCAATGGACCGAGAAAATCACAGGAAAAATGGTTTTGGAGAAAAGCAAAGTCTTTTCTTTAGGCAAGTGCATCAAATATCATCTATAAAAACAGAAATATCATGTGTGTTTGCTGCAATTCTTCTAGCTTTCTCCCTAGAAAAAACGAATGTGTAGAGCTGGTGTCTCCATGTGGAACCAATTAGTGTTTCCAAGCATAAAATTAAATGTTCCCTGAAAAAAAACATTCAAAAAATTAAAGTCCTTGGATAATATCAGGAATACACAAACACAGATGCTGTAGCAATATTTCGGTTTGAGTTAGCCAAAACGAAACCGGATATTTCCGGTTTCATCCAGTCATATCCGGACAAAGTAGTGTGGAATTCGTATGCAATGGACCCAGAAAATCACAGTAAAAATGGTTTTAAGAGAAAAGCAAAGTCTTTTCGTTAGGCAAGTGCATAAAATGTCATCTATACAAACAGAAATATCATGTTTGCTTGCCGCAGTTCCTGTAGCTTTTTCCCTAGAACATACGAATGTGTAGAGCTGGTATCTCCATGTGGGACCAATTAGAGTTTCCAAGCACAAAATTAAATGTTCCCTGATAAAAAAAATCAAAAAATTAAAGTCTGTGGATAATATCAGTAATGCACAAACACAGATGCTGTAGCAATGTTTCGGTTTGAGTTAGCCAAAACAAAACCGGATATTTCCGATTTCATCCAGTCATATCCGTACAATGTGGTGTGGAATTCGTATTCAATTGCCCGAGAAAATCACAGGAAAAATGGTTTTGGAGAAAAGCAAAGTCTTTTCGTTAGGCAAGTGCATCAAATATCATCTATAAAAACAGAAATATCATGTTTGTTTGCCGCAGTTCCTCTAGCTTTCTCCCTAGAACAAATGAATGTGTAGAGCTGGTGTCTCCGGGTGGAACCAATTAGTGTTTCCAAGCATAAAATTAAAAGTTCCCTGAAAAAAAAACGTTCAAAAAAATAAAGTCCATGGATAATATCAGGAATACACAATCACAGAGGCTGTAGCAATATCTGGGATTGAATTAGCCAAAATGAAACCGGATATTTCAGGTTTCATCCAGTCATATCCGGACAAAGTGGTGTGGAATTCGTATGCAATGGACCTAGAAAATCACAGTAAAAATGGTTTTGGAGAAAAGCAAAGTCTTTTCGTTAGGCAAGTGCATAAAATGTCATCTATACAAACAGAAATAGCATGTTTGTTTGCTGCAGTTCCTCTAGCTTTCTCCCTAAAACATACGAATGTGTAGAGCTGCTGTATCCATGTGGAACCAATTAGTGTTTCCAAGCATAAAATTAAATGTTCCCGGAAAAAAATACATTCAAAAAAATAAAGTCCGTGGATACTATCAGGAATACACAAACAAAGAGGCTGTAGCAATATCTGGGATTGAATTAGCCAAAACGAAACCGGATATTTCCGGTTTCATCCAGTCATATCCGGACAAAGTGGTGTGGAATTCGTATGCAATGGACCCAGAAAATCACAGTAAAAATGGTTTTAAGAGAAAAGCAAAGCCTTTTCGTTTGGCAAGTGCATAAAATGTCATCTAGACAAACAGAAATATCATGTTTGTTTGCCGCAGTTCCTCTAGCTTTCTCCCTAGAACATACGAATGTGTAGAGCTGGTATCTCCACGTGGGACCAATTAGAGTTTCCAAGCACAAAATTAAATGTTCCCTGAGAAAAAAATCAAAACAATAAAGTCTGTGGATAATTTCAGGAATGCACAAACACAGAGGATGTAGCAATATTTCCGTTTGAGTTAGCCAAAACAAAACCGGATATTTCCGATTTCATCCAGTCATATCCGGACAAACTGGTGTGGAATTCGTATGCAATGGACCGAGATTTCACAGTAAAAATGGTTTTGGAGAAAAGCAAAGTCTTTTCGTTAGGCAAGTGCATCAAATGTCATCTAGACAAACAGAAATAGCATGTTTGTTTGCCGCAGTTCCTCTAGCTTTCTCCCTAGAAAATACGAATGTGTAGAGCTGGTGTCTCCATGTGGAACCAATTAGTGTTTCCAAGCCTAAAATTTAATGTTCCCTGAAAAAAAAACATTCAAAAAAAGAAAGTCCGTGGACAATATCACGAATACACAAACAAAGAGGCTGTAGCAATATCTGGGATTGAATTAGCCAAAACAAAACCGGATATTTCCGATTTCATCCAGTCATATCCAGACAAAGTGGTGTGGAATTCGTATTCAATGGCCCGAGAAAATCACAGGAAAAATGGTTTTGGAGAAAAGCAAAGTCTTTTCGTTAGGTAAGTGCATCAAATGTCATCTATAAAAACAGAAATATCATGTGTGTTTGCTGCAATTCTTCTAGCTTTCTCCCTAGAAAATCCGAATGTGTAGAGCTGGTGTCTCATGTGGAACCAATTAGTGTTTCCAAGCATAAAATTAAATATTCCCTGAATCAAAAAAAAACATTCAAAAAATAAAGTCCGTGGATAATATCAGGAATACACAAACACAGAGGCTGTAGCAATATTTCGGTTTGAGTTAGCCAAAACAAAACCGCAGATTTCCGGTTTCATCCAGTCATATCCGGACAAACTGTTGTGGAATTGGTATGCAATGGACTGAGAAAATCACAGGAAAATGGTTTTGAAGAAAAGCAAAGTCTTTTCGTTAGGCAAGTGCATCAAATGTCATCTATACAAACAGAAATATCATGTATGTGTGCCGCAGTTCCTCTAGGTTTCTCCCTAGAACATACGAATTTGTAGAGCTGCTGTGTCCATATGGAACCAATTAGTGTTTCCAAGCATGAAATTAAATGTTCCCGGAAAAAAATACATTCAAAAAAATAAACTCCGTGGATAATATCAGGAATACACAAACAAAGAGGCTGTAGCAATATCTGGGATTGAATTAGCCAAAACGAAACCGGATATTTCCGGTTTCATCCAGTCATATCCGGACAAAGTGGTGTGGAATTCGTATGCAATGGACCCAGAAAATCACAGTAAAAATGGTTTTTGGAGAAAAGCAAAGTCTTTTCGTTAGGCAAGTGCATAAAATATCATCTATAAAAACAGAAATATCATGTGTGTTTGCTGCACTTCTTCTAGCTTTCTCCCTAGAAAATACGAATGCGTAGAGCTGGTGTCTCATGTGGAACCAATTAGTGTTTCCATGCGTAAAATTAAATATTGCCTGAAAAAAAATTCAAAATATAAAGTCCGTGGATAATATCAGGAATACACAAACAAAGAGGCTGTAGCAATATCTGGGATTGAATTAGCCAAAACAAAACCTGATATTTCCGATTCATCCAGTCATATCCGGACAAAGTGGTGTGGAATTCGTATTCAATGGCCCGAGAAAATCACAGGAAAAATCGTTTTGGAGAAAAGCAAAGTCTTTTCGTTAGGCAAGTGCATAAAATGTCATCTATACAAACAGAAATATCATGTTTGTTTGCCGCAGTTCCTCTAGCTTTCTCCCTAGAACAAATGAATCTGTAGAGCTGGTATCTCCATGTGGGACCAATTAGAGTTTCCAAGCACAAAATTAAATGTTCCCTGAGAAAAAATCAAAACAATAAAGTCTGTGGATAATTTCAGGAATGCACAAACACAGAGGATGTAGCAATATTTCCGTTTGAGTTAGCCAAAACAAAACCGGATATTTCCGATTTCATCCAGTCATATCCGGACAAACTGGTGTGGAATTCGTATGCAATGGACCGAGGTTTCACAGTAAAAATGGTTTTGGAGAAAAGCAAAGTCTTTTCGTTAGGCAAGTGCATAAAATGTCATCTAGACAAACAGAAATAGCATGTTTGTTTGCCGCACTTCCTCTAGCTTTCTCCCTAGAAAATACGAATGTGTAGAGCTGGTGTCTCCATGTGGAACCAATTAGTGTTTCCAAGCCTAAAATTTAATGTTCCCTGAAAAAAAAACATTCAAAAAAATAAAGTCCGTGGACAATATCACGAATACACAAACAAAGAGGCTGTAGCAATATCTGGGATTGAATTAGCCAAAACAAAACCGGATATTTCCGGTTTCATCCAGTCATATCCGGACAAAGTGGTGTGGAATTCGTATGCAATGGACCGAGAAAATCACAGGAAAAATGGTTTTGGAGAAAAGCAAAGTCTTTTCTTTAGGCAAGTGCATCAAATATCATCTATAAAAACAGAAATATCATGTGTGTTTGCTGCAATTCTTCTAGCTTTCTCCCTAGAAAAAACGAATGTGTAGAGCTGGTGTCTCCATGTGGAACCAATTAGTGTTTCCAAGCATAAAATTAAATGTTCCCTGAAAAAAAACATTCAAAAAATTAAAGTCCTTGGATAATATCAGGAATACACAAACACAGATGCTGTAGCAATATTTCGGTTTGAGTTAGCCAAAACGAAACCGGATATTTCCGGTTTCATCCAGTCATATCCGGACAAAGTAGTGTGGAATTCGTATGCAATGGACCCAGAAAATCACAGTAAAAATGGTTTTAAGAGAAAAGCAAAGTCTTTTCGTTAGGCAAGTGCATAAAATGTCATCTATACAAACAGAAATATCATGTTTGCTTGCCGCAGTTCCTGTAGCTTTTTCCCTAGAACATACGAATGTGTAGAGCTGGTATCTCCATGTGGGACCAATTAGAGTTTCCAAGCACAAAATTAAATGTTCCCTGATAAAAAAAATCAAAAAATTAAAGTCTGTGGATAATATCAGTAATGCACAAACACAGATGCTGTAGCAATGTTTCGGTTTGAGTTAGCCAAAACAAAACCGGATATTTCCGATTTCATCCAGTCATATCCGTACAATGTGGTGTGGAATTCGTATTCAATTGCCCGAGAAAATCACAGGAAAAATGGTTTTGGAGAAAAGCAAAGTCTTTTCGTTAGGCAAGTGCATCAAATATCATCTATAAAAACAGAAATATCATGTTTGTTTGCCGCAGTTCCTCTAGCTTTCTCCCTAGAACAAATGAATGTGTAGAGCTGGTGTCTCCGGGTGGAACCAATTAGTGTTTCCAAGCATAAAATTAAAAGTTCCCTGAAAAAAAAACGTTCAAAAAAATAAAGTCCATGGATAATATCAGGAATACACAATCACAGAGGCTGTAGCAATATCTGGGATTGAATTAGCCAAAATGAAACCGGATATTTCCGGTTTCATCCAGTCATATCCGGACAAAGTGGTGTGGAATTCGTATGCAATGGACCTAGAAAATCACAGTAAAAATGGTTTTGGAGAAAAGCAAAGTCTTTTCGTTAGGCAAGTGCATAAAATGTCATCTATACAAACAGAAATAGCATGTTTGTTTGCTGCAGTTCCTCTAGCTTTCTCCCTAAAACATACGAATGTGTAGAGCTGCTGTATCCATGTGGAACCAATTAGTGTTTCCAAGCATAAAATTAAATGTTCCCGGAAAAAAATACATTCAAAAAAATAAAGTCCGTGGATACTATCAGGAATACACAAACAAAGAGGCTGTAGCAATATCTGGGATTGAATTAGCCAAAACGAAACCGGATATTTCCGGTTTCATCCAGTCATATCCGGACAAAGTGGTGTGGAATTCGTATGCAATGGACCCAGAAAATCACAGTAAAAATGGTTTTAAGAGAAAAGCAAAGTCTTTTCGTTAGGCAAGTGCATAAAATGTCATCTAGACAAACAGAAATATCATGTTTGTTTGCCGCAGTTCCTCTAGCTTTCTCCCTAGAACATACGAATGTGTAGAGCTGGTATCTCCACGTGGGACCAATTAGAGTTTCCAAGCACAAAATTAAATGTTCCCTGAGAAAAAAATCAAAACAATAAAGTCTGTGGATAATTTCAGGAATGCACAAACACAGAGGATGTAGCAATATTTCCGTTTGAGTTAGCCAAAACAAAACCGGATATTTCCGATTTCATCCAGTCATATCCGGACAAACTGGTGTGGAATTCGTATGCAATGGACCGAGATTTCACAGTAAAAATGGTTTTGGAGAAAAGCAAAGTCTTTTCGTTAGGCAAGTGCATAAAATGTCATCTAGACAAACAGAAATAGCATGTTTGTTTGCCGCAGTTCCTCTAGCTTTCTCCCTAGAAAATACGAATGTGTAGAGCTGGTGTCTCCATGTGGAACCAATTAGTGTTTCCAAGCCTAAAATTTAATGTTCCCTGAAAAAAAAACATTCAAAAAAAGAAAGTCCGTGGACAATATCACGAATACACAAACAAAGAGGCTGTAGCAATATCTGGGATTGAATTAGCCAAAACAAAACCGGATATTTCCGATTTCATCCAGTCATATCCAGACAAAGTGGTGTGGAATTCGTATTCAATGGCCCGAGAAAATCACAGGAAAAATGGTTTTGGAGAAAAGCAAAGTCTTTTCGTTAGGTAAGTGCATCAAATGTCATCTATAAAAACAGAAATATCATGTGTGTTTGCTGCACTTCTTCTAGCTTTCTCCCTAGAAAATACGAATGTGTAGAGCTGGTGTGTCCATGTGGAACCAATTAGTGTTTCCATGCGTAAAATTAAATATTGCCTGAAAAAAAATTCAAAATATAAAGTCCGTGGATAATATCAGGAATACACAAACAAAGAGGCTGTAGCAATATCTGGGATTGAATTAGCCAAAACAAAACCTGATATTTCCGATTCATCCAGTCATATCCGGACAAAGTGGTGTGGAATTCGTATTCAATGGCCCGAGAAAATCACAGGAAAAATCGTTTTGGAGAAAAGCAAAGTCTTTTCGTTAGGCAAGTGCATAAAATGTCATCTATACAAACAGAAATATCATGTTTGTTTGCCGCAGTTCCTCTAGCTTTCTCCCTAGAACAAATGAATCTGTAGAGCTGGTATCTCCATGTGGGACCAATTAGAGTTTCCAAGCACAAAATTAAATGTTCCCTGAGAAAAAATCAAAACAATAAAGTCTGTGGATAATTTCAGGAATGCACAAACACAGAGGATGTAGCAATATTTCCGTTTGAGTTAGCCAAAACAAAACCGGATATTTCCGATTTCATCCAGTCATATCCGGACAAACTGGTGTGGAATTCGTATGCAATGGATCGAGATTTCACAGTAAAAATGGTTTTGGAGAAAAGCAAAGTCTTTTCGTTAGGCAAGTGCATAAAATGTCATCTAGACAAACAGAAATAGCATGTTTGTTTGCCGCACTTCCTCTAGCTTTCTCCCTAGAAAATACGAATGTGTAGAGCTGGTGTCTCCATGTGGAACCAATTAGTGTTTCCAAGCCTAAAATTTAATGTTCCCTGAAAAAAAAACATTCAAAAAAATAAAGTCCGTGGACAATATCACGAATACACAAACAAAGAGGCTGTAGCAATATCTGGGATTGAATTAGCGAAAACAAAACCGGATATTTCCGGTTTCATCCAGTCATATCCGGACAAAGTGGTGTTGAATTCGTATGCAATGGACCGAGAAAATCACAGGAAAAATGGTTTTGGAGAAAAGCAAAGTCTTTTCTTTAGGCAAGTGCATCAAATATCATCTATAAAAACAGAAATATCATGTGTGTTTGCTGCAATTCTTCTAGCTTTCTCCCTAGAAAAAACGAATGTGTAGAGCTGGTGTCTCCATGTGGAACCAATTAGTGTTTCCAAGCATAAAATTAAATGTTCCCTGAAAAAAAACATTCAAAAAATTAAAGTCCTTGGATAATATCAGGAATACACAAACACAGATGCTGTAGCAATATTTCGGTTTGAGTTAGCCAAAACGAAACCGGATATTTCCGGTTTCATCCAGTCATATCCGGACAAAGTAGTGTGGAATTCGTATGCAATGGACCCAGAAAATCACAGTAAAAATGGTTTTAAGAGAAAAGCAAAGTCTTTTCGTTAGGCAAGTGCATAAAATGTCATCTATACAAACAGAAATATCATGTTTGCTTGCCGCAGTTCCTGTAGCTTTTTCCCTAGAACATACGAATGTGTAGAGCTGGTATCTCCATGTGGGACCAATTAGAGTTTCCAAGCACAAAATTAAATGTTCCCTGATAAAAAAAATCAAAAAATTAAAGTCTGTGGATAATATCAGTAATGCACAAACACAGATGCTGTAGCAATGTTTCGGTTTGAGTTAGCCAAAACAAAACCGGATATTTCCGATTTCATCCAGTCATATCCGTACAATGTGGTGTGGAATTCGTATTCAATTGCCCGAGAAAATCACAGGAAAAATGGTTTTGGAGAAAAGCAAAGTCTTTTCGTTAGGCAAGTGCATCAAATATCATCTATAAAAACAGAAATATCATGTTTGTTTGCCGCAGTTCCTCAGGCTTTCTCCCTAGAACAAATGAATGTGTAGAGCTGGTGTCTCCGGGTGGAACCAATTAGTGTTTCCAAGCATAAAATTAAATGTTCCCTGAAAAAAAAACGTTCAAAAAAATAAATTCCATGGATAATATCAGGAATACACAATCACAGAGGCTGTAGCAATATCTGGGATTGAATTAGCCAAAATGAAACCGGATATTTCCGGTTTCATCCAGTCATATCCGGACAAAGTGGTGTGGAATTCGTATGCGATGGACCTAGAAAATCACAGTAAAAATGGTTTTGGAGAAAAGCAAAGTCTTTTCGTTAGGCAAGTGCATAAAATGTCATCTATACAAACAGAAATAGCATGTTTGTTTGCTGCAGTTCCTCTAGCTTTCTCCCTAAAACATACGAATGTGTAGAGCTGCTGTATCCATGTGGAACCAATTAGTGTTTCCAAGCATAAAATTAAATGTTCCCGGAAAAAAATACATTCAAAAAAATAAAGTCCGTGGATACTATCAGGAATACACAAACAAAGAGGCTGTAGCAATATCTGGGATTGAATTAGACAAAACGCAACCGGATATTTCCGGTTTCATCCAGTCATATCCGGACAAAGTGGTGTGGAATTCGTATGCAATGGACCGAGAAAATCACAGTAAAAATGGTTTTGGAGAAAAGCAAAGTCTTTTCGTTAGGCAAGTGCATAAAATGTCATCTATACAAACAGAAATATCATGTTTGTTTGCCGCAGTTCCTCTAGCTTTCTCCCTAGAAAATACGAATGTGTAGAGCTGGTGTCTCCATGTGGAACCAATTAGTGTTTCTAAGCACAAAATTAAATGTACCCTGAAAAAAAAGGCATTCAAAAAAATAAAGTCCGTGGATAATATCAGGAATACACAAAGACAGAGGCTGTAGCAATATTTCGGTTTGAGTTAGCCAAAACAAAACCGGATATTTCCGGTTTCATCCAGTCATATCCGGACAAAGTGGTGTGGAATTCGTATGCAATGGACCGAGAAAATCACAGTAAAAATGGTTTTGGAGAAAAGCAAAGTCTTTTCGTTTGGCAAGTGCATAAAATGTCATCTATACAAACAGAAATATCATGTTTGTTTGCCGCAGTTCCTCTAGCTTTCTCCCTAGAAAATATGAATGTGTAGAGCTGGTGTCTCCATGTGGGACCAATTAGAGTTTCCAAGCAAAACATTAAATGTTCCCTGAGAAAAAAATCAAAACAATAAAGTCTGTGGATAATTTCAGGAATGCACAAACACAGAGGATGTAGCAATATTTCCGTTTGAGTTAGCCAAAACAAAACCGGATATTTCCGATTTCATCCAGTCATATCCGGACAAACTGGTGTGGAATTCGTATGCAATGGACCGAGATTTCACAGTAAAAATGGTTTTGGAGAAAAGCAAAGTCTTTTCGTTAGGCAAGTGCATAAAATGTCATCTAGACAAACAGAAATAGCATGTTTGTTTGCCGCACTTCCTCTAGCTTTCTCCCTAGAAAATACGAATGTGTAGAGCTGGTGTCTCCATGTGGAACCAATTAGTGTTTCCAAGCCTAAAATTTAATGTTCCCTGAAAAAAAAATTCAAAAAAAGAAAGTCCGTGGACAATATCACGAATACACAAACAAAGAGGCTGTAGCAATATCTGGGATTGAATTAGCCAAAACAAAACCGGATATTTCCGATTTCATCCAGTCATATCCAGACAAAGTGGTGTGGAATTCGTATTCAATGGCCCGAGAAAATCACAGGAAAAATGGTTTTGGAGAAAAGCAAAGTCTTTTCGTTAGGCAAGTGCATAAAATGTCATCTATAAAAACAGAAATATCATGTGTGTTTGCTGCAATTCTTCTAGCTTTCGCCCTAGAAAATCCGAATGTGTAGAGCTGGTGTCTCATGTGGAACCAATTAGTGTTTCCAAGCATAAAATTAAATATTCCCTGAATCAAAAAAAACATTCAAAAAATAAAGTCCGTGGATAATATCAGGAATACACAAACACAGATGCTGTAGCAATATTTGGGTTTGAGTTAGCCAAAACAAAACCGGATATTTCCGATTTTATCCAGTCATATCCGGACAAACTGTTGTGGAATTGGTATGCAATGGACTGAGAAAATCACAGGAAAATGGTTTTGAAGAAAAGCAAAGTCTTTTCGTTAGGCAAGTGCATCAAATGTCATCTATACAAACAGAAATATCATGTATGTGTGCCGCAGTTCCTCTAGGTTTCTCCCTAGAACATACGAATTTGTAGAGCTGCTGTGTCCATATGGAACCAATTAGTGTTTCCAAGCATGAAATTAAATGTTCCCGGAAAAAAATACATTCAAAAAAATAAACTCCGTGGATAATATCAGGAATACACAAACAAAGAGGCTGTAGCAATATCTGGGATTGAATTAGACAAAACGAAACCGGATATTTCCGGTTTCATCCAGTCATATCCGGACAAAGTGGTGTGGAATTCGTATGCAATGGACCCAGAAAATCACAGTAAAAATGGTTTTTGGAGAAAAGCAAAGTCTTTTCGTTAGGCAAGTGCATAAAATATCATCTATAAAAACAGAAATATCATGTGTGTTTGCTGCACTTCTTCTAGCTTTCTCCCTAGAAAATACGAATGCGTAGAGCTGGTGTCTCATGTGGAACCAATTAGTGTTTCCATGCGTAAAATTAAATATTGCCTGAAAAAAAATTCAAAATATAAAGTCCGTGGATAATATCAGGAATACACAAACAAAGAGGCTGTAGCAATATCTGGGATTGAATTAGCCAAAACAAAACCTGATATTTCCGGTTCATCCAGTCATATCCAGAAAAAGTGGTGTGGAATTCGTATTCAATGGCCCGAGAAAATCACAGGAAAAATGCTTTTGGAGAAAAGCAAAGTCTTTTCGTTAGGCAAGTGCATAAAATGTCATCTAGACAAACAGAAATATCATGTTTGTTGCCGCAGTTCCTCTAGCTTTCTCCCTAGAAAATATGAATGTGTAGAGCTGGTGTCTCCATGTGGGACCAATTAGAGTTTCCAAGCACAAAATTAAATGTTCCCTGAGAAAAAATCAAAACAATAAAGTCTGTGGATAATTTCAGGAATGCACAAACACAGAGGATGTAGCAATATTTCGGTTTGAGTTAGCCAAAACAAAACCGGATATTTCCGGTTTCATCCAGTCATATCCGGACAAACTGGTGTGGAATTCGTAGGCAATGGACCGAGATTTCACAGTAAAAATGGTTTTGGAGAAAAGCAAAGTCTTTTCGTTAGGCAAGTGCATAAAATGTCATCTAGACAAACAGAAATAGCAGGTTTATTTGCCGCAGTTCCTCTAGCTTTCTCCCTAGAAAATACGAATGTGTAGAGCTGGTGTCTCCATGTGGAACCAATTAGTGTTTCCAAGCCTAAAATTTAATGTTCCCTGAAAAAAAAACATTCAAAAAAATAAAGTCCGTGGATAATATCAGGAATACACAAACACAGATGCTGTAGCAATATTTCGGTTTGAGTTAGCCAAAACAAAACCGGATATTTCCGGTTTCATCCAGTCATATCCGGACAAACTAGTGTGGAATTCGTATGCAATGGACCGAGAAAATCACAGTAAAAATGGTTTTGGAGAAAAGCAAAGTCTTTTCGTTAGGCAAGTGCATAAAATGTCATCTATACAAACAGAAATATCATGTTTGTTTGCCGCAGTTCCTCTAGCTTTCTCCCTAGAAAATACGAAAGTGTAGAGCTGGTGTCTCCATGTGGAACCAATTAGTGTTTCCAAGCATAAAATTAAATGTTCCCTGAAAAAAAAAATTCAAAAAAATAAAGTCCTTGGATAATATCAGGAATACACAAACACAGAGGCTGTAGCAATATCCGGGATTGAATTAGCCAAAACGAAACCGGATATTTCCGGTTTCATCCAGTCATATCCGGACAAAGTAGTGTGGAATTCGTATGCAATGGACTGAGAAAAACCAGGAAAAATGGTTTTGGAGAAAAGAAAGTCTTTTCGTTAGTCAAGTGCATAAAATGTCATGTATAGAAACAGAAATATCATGTTTGTTTGCCGCAGTTCCTCTAGCTTTCTCCCTAGAACATATGAATGTGTAGAGCTGGTATCTCCATGTGGGACCAATTAGAGTTTCCAAGCAGAAAATTAAATGTTCCCTGATAAAAAAATCAAAACAATAAAGTCTGTGGATAATATCAGGAATGCACAAACACAGATGCTGTAGCAATATTTCGGTTTGAGTTAACCAAAAGAAAACCGCATATTTCCGGTTTCATCCAGTCATATCCGGACAAAGTGGTGTGGAATTCGTATGCAATGGACCTAGAAAATCACAGTAAAAATGGTTTTGGAGAAAAGAAAGTCTTTTCGTTAGGCAAGTGCATAAAATGTCATCTCTACAAACAGAAATATCATGTTTGTTTGCCGCAGTTCCTCTAGCTTTCTCCCTAGAACAAACAAATGTCTAGAGCTGGTGTCTCCATGTGGAACCAATTAGTGTTTCCAAGCATAAAATTAAATGTTCCCTGAAAAAAAACCATTCAAAAAAATACAGTCCGTGGATAATATCAGGAATACACAAACACAGAGGCTGTAGCAATATTTCGGTTTGAGTTAGCCAAAACAAAACCGCATATTTCCGGTTTCATCCAGTCAAATCCGCACAAAGTGGTGTGGAATTTGTATGCAATGGACCGAGAAAATCACAGGAAAAATGGTTTTGGAGAAAAGCAGAGTCTTTTCGTTAGGCAAGTGCATAAAATGTCATCTAGACAAACAGAAATATCATGTTTGTTTGCCGCAGTTCCTCTAGCTTTCTCCCTAGAAAATACGAATGTGTAGAGCTGGTGTCTCCATGTGGAACCAATTAGTGTTTCCAAGCATAAAATACAATGTTCCTTGAAAAAAAAATCAAAACCATAAAGTCCGTGGATAATATCAGGAATACACAAACACAGAGGCTGTAGCTATATCCGGGATTGAATTAGCCAAAACGAAACCGGATATTTCCGGTTTGATCCAGTCATATCCGGACAAAGTGGTGTGGAATTCGTATGCAATGGACCGAGAAAATCACAGTAAAAATGGTTTTGGAGAAAAGAAAGTCTTTTTGTTAGGCAAGTGCATAAAATGTCATGTATAGAAACAGAAATATCATGTTTGTTTGCCGCAGTTCCTCTAGCTTTCTCCCTAGAACATATGAATGTGTAGAGCTGGTATCTCCATGTGGGACCAATTAGAGTTTCCAAGCACAAAATTAAATGTTTTCTGATAAAAAAATCAAAACAATAAAGTCTGTGGATAATATCAGGAATGCACAAACACAGATGCTGTAGCAATATTTAGGTTTGAGTTAGCCAAAACAAAACCGCATATTTCCGGTTTCATCCAGTCATATCCGGACAAAGTGGTGTGGAATTCGTATGCAATGGACCGAGAAAATCACAGTAAAAATGGTTTTGGAGAAAAGAAAGTCTTTTCGTTAGTCAAGTGCATAAAATGTCATCTATACAAACAGAAATATCATGTTTGTTTGCCGCAGTTCCTCTAGCTTTCTCCCTAGAACATACGAATGTGTAGAGCTGGTGTCTCCATGTGGAACCAATTAGTGTTTCCAAGCCTAAAATTAAATGTTCCCTGAAAAAAAAAACATTCAAAAAAATACAGTCCGTGGATAATATCAGGAATACACAAACACAGAGGCTGTAGCAATATCTGGGATTGAGTTAGCCAAAACGAAACCGGATATTTCCGGTTTCATCCAGTCATATCCGGACAAAGTGGTGTGGAATTCGTATGCAATGGACCTAGAAAATCACAGTAAAAATGGTTTTGGAGAAAAGCAAAGTCTTTTCGTTAGGCAAGTGCATAAAATGTCATCTATACAAACAGAAATAGCATGTTTGTTTGCTGCAGTTCCTCTAGCTTTCTCCCTAGAACATACAAATGTGTAGAACTGCTGTGTCCATGTGGAACCAATTAGTGTTTCCAAGCATAAAATTAAATGTTCCCGGAAAAAAATACATTCAAAAAAATAAAGTCCGTGGATAATATCAGGAATACACAAACAAAGAGGCTGTAGCAATATCTACGATTGAATTAGCCAAAACGAAACCGGATATTTCCGGTTTCATCCAGTCATATCCGGACAAAGTAGTGTGGAATTCGTATGCAATGGACCCAGAAAATCACAGTAAAAATGGTTTTAAGAGAAAAGCAAAGTCTTTTCGTTAGGCAAGTGCATAAAATGTCATCTATACAAACAGAAATATGTTTGTTTGCCGCAGTTCCTCTAGCTTTCTCCCTAGAACATACGAATGTGTAGAGCTGGTATCTCCATGTGGGACCAATTAGAGGTTCCAAGCACAAAATTAAATGTTCCCTGAGAAAAAAATCAAAACAATAAAGTCTGTGGATAATTTCAGGAATGCACAAACACAGAGGATGTAGCAATATTTCGGTTTGAGTTAGCCAAAACAAAACCGGATATTTCCCATTTCATCCGGTCATATCCGGACAAACTGGTGTGGAATTCGTATGCAATGGACCTAGAAAATCACAGTAAAAATGGTTTTGGAGAAAAGCAAAGTCTTTTCGTTAGGCAAGTGCATAAAATGTCATCTAGACAAACAGAAATAGCATGATTGTTTGCCACAGTTCCTCTAGCTTTCTCCCTAGAAAATACGAATGTGTAGAGCTGGTGTCTCCATGTGGAACCAATTAGTGTTTCCAAGCCTAAAATTTAATGTTCCCTGAAAAAAAAACATTCAAAAAAATAAAGTCCGTGGACAATATCACGAATACACTAACAAAGAGGCTGTAGCAATATCTGGGATTGAATTAGCCAAAACAAAACCGGATATTTCCGGTTTCATCCAGTCATATCCGGACAAAGTGGTGTGGAATTCGTATGCAATGGACCGAGAAAATCACAGGCAAAATTGTTTTGGAGAAAAGCAAAGTCTTTTCGTTAGGCAAGTGCATCAAATATCATCTATAAAAACAGAAATATCATGTGTGTTTGCTGCAATTCTTCTAGCTTTCTCCCTAGAAAATACGAATGTGTAGAGCTGGTGTCTCCATGTGGAACCAATTAGTGTTTCCAGGCATAAAATTAAATGTTCCCTGAAAAAAAACATTCAAAAAAATAAAGTCCGTGGATAATATCAGAAATACACAAACACAGATGCTGTAGCAATATTTAGGTTTGAGTTAGCCAAAACAAAACCGGATATTTCCGGTTTCATCCAGTCATATCCCGAAAAAGTGGTGTGGAATTCGTATGCAATGGACCGAGAAAATCACAGTAAAAATGGTTTTGGAGAAAAGCAAAGTCTTTTCGATAGGCAAGTGCATAAAATGTCATCTATACAAACAGAAATAGCATGTTTGTTTGCCGCAGTTCCTCTAGCTTTCTCCCTAGAAAATACGAATGTGTAGAGCTGGTGTCTCCATGTGGAACCAATTAGTGTTTCCAAGCATAAAATTAAATGTTCCCTGAAAAAAAAACTTTCAAAAAAATAAAGTCCTTGGACAATATCACGAATACACAAACAAAGAGGCTGTAGCAATATCTGGGATTGAATTAGCCAAAACAAAACCGGATATTTCCGGTTTCATCCAGTCATATCCGGACAAAGTGGTGTGGAATTCGTATGCAATGGACCGAGAAAATCACAGTAAAAATGGTTTTGGAGAAAAGCAAAGTCATTTCGTTAGGCAAGTGCATCAAATATCATCTATAAAAACAGAAATATCATGTGTGTTTGCTGCAATTCTTCTAGCTTTCTCCCTAGAAAATACGAATGTGTAGAGCTGGTGTCTCCATGTGGAACCAATTAGTGTTTCCAAGCATAAAATTAAATGTTCCCAGAAAAAAAAACATTCAAAAAATTAAAGTCCGTGGATAATATCAGGAATAAACAAACACAGATGCTGTAGCAATATTTCGGTTTGAGTTAGCCAAAACAAAACCGGATATTTCCGGTTTCATCCAGTCATATTGGGACAAAGTAGTGTGGAATTCGTACGCAATGGACCCAGAAAATCACAGTAAAAATGGTTTTGGAGAAAAGCAAAGTCTTTTCGTTAGGCAAGTGCATAAAATGTCATCTATACAAACAGAAATATCATGTTTGTTTGCCGCAGTTCCTCTAGCTTTCTCCCTAGAAAATACGAATGTGTAGAGCTGGTGTCTCCATGTGGAACCAATTAGTGTTTCCAAGCCTAAAATTTAATGTTACCTGAAAAAAAAACATTCAAAAAAATAAAGTCCGTGGACAATATCACGAATACACAAACACAGAGGCTGTAGCAATATCTGGGATTGAGTTAGCCAAAACAAAACCGGATATTTCCGATTTCATCCAGTCATATCCGGACAAAGTGGTGTGGAATTCGTATTCAATGGCCCGAGAAAATCACAGGAAAAATGGTTTTGGAGAAAAGAAAGTCTTTTCGTTAGGCAAGTGCATAAAATGTCATCTATACAAACAGAAATATCATGTTTGTTTGCCGCAGTTCCTCTAGCTTTCTCAATAGAAAATACGAATGTGTAGAGCTGGTGTCTCCATGTGGAACCAATTAGTGTTTCTAAGCACAAAATTAAATGTTCCTTGAAAAAAAAAACATTCAAAAAAATAAAGTCCTTGGATAATATCAGGAATACTCAAACAAAGAGGCTGTAGCAATATCTGGGATTGAGTTAGCCAAAACGAAACCGGATATTTCCGGTTTCATCCAGTCATATCCGGACAAAGTGGTGTGGAATTCGTATGCAATGGACCGAGAAAATCACAGTAAAAATGGTTTTGGAGAAAAGCAAAGTCTTTTCGTTAGGCAAGTGCATAAAATGTCATCTAGACAAACAGAAATATCATGTTTGTTTGCCGCAGTTCCTCTAGCTTTCTCCCTAGAACATACGAATGTGTAGAGCTGGTATCTCCATGTGGGACCAATTAGAGTTTCCAAGCACAAAATTAAATGTTCCCTGATAAAAAAAATCAAAAAATTAAAGTCTGTGGATAATTTCAGGAATGCACAAACACAGAGGATGTAGCAATATTTCGGTTTGAGTTAGCCAAAACAAAACCGGATATTTCCGATTTCATCCAGTCATATCCGGACAAACTGGTGTGGAATTCGTATGCAATGGACCCAGAAAATCACATTAAAAATGGTTTTCGAGAAAAGCAAAGTCTTTTCGTTAGGCAAGTGCATCAAATGTCATCTATACAAACAGAAATATCATGTTTGTTTGCCGCAGTTCCTCTAGCTTTCTCCCTAGAAAATACGAATGTGTAGAGCTGGTGTCTCCATGTGGAACCAATTAGTGTTTCCAAGCCTAAAATTTAATGTTCCCTGAAAAAAAAACATTCAAAAAAATGAAGTCCTTGGACAATATCACGAATACACAAACAAAGAGGCTGTAGCAATATCTGGGATTGAATTAGCCAAAACAAAACCGGATATTTCCGGTTTCATCCAGTCATATCCGGACAAAGTGGTGTGGAATTCGTATGCAATGGACCGAGAAAATCACAGTAAAAATGGTTTTGGAGAAAAGCAAAGTCTTTTCGTTAGGCAAGTGCATCAAATATCATCTATAAAAACAGAAATATCATGTGTGTTTGCTGCAATTCTTCTAGCTTTCTCCCTAGAAAATACGAATGTGTAGAGCTGGTGTCTCCATGTGGGACCAATTAGTATCCAAGGACAAAGTTAAATGTTCCCTGATAAAAAAAAAAAACAAAAAAAAAGTCCGTGGATACTATCAGGAATACACAAACACAGATGCTGTAGCAATATTTCGGTTTGAGTTAGCCAAAAAAAAACCGGATATTTCCGGTTTCATCCAGTCATATCCGGACAAAGTGGTGTGGAATTCGTATGCAATGGACCGAGAAAATCACAGGAAAAATGGTTTTGGAGAAAAGCAAAGTCTTTTCGTTAGGCAAGTGCATCAAATGTCATCTATACAAACAGAAATATCATGTTTGTTTGCCGCAGTTCCTCTAGCTTTCTCCCTAGAAAATATGAATGTGTAGAGCTGGTGTCTCCATATGGGACCAATTAGTGTTTCCAAGCATAAAATTAAATGTTCCCTGAAAAAAAATCATTCAAAACAATAAAGTCCGTGGATAATATCAGGAATACGCAAACACAGATGCTGTAGCAATATCTGGGATTGAGTTAGCCAAAACAAAACCGGATATTTCCGGTTTCATCCAGTCATATCCGGACAAAGTGGTGTGGAATTCGTATGCAATGGACCGAGAAAATCACAGGAAAAATGGTTTTGGAGAAAAGCAAAGTCTTTTCGTTAGGCAAGTGCATCAAATGTCATCTATACAAACAGAAATATAATGTTTGTTTGCCGCCGTTCCTCTAGCATTCTCCCTAGAAAATATGAATGTGTAGAGCTGGTGTCTCCATGTGGAACCAATTAGTGTTTCCAAGCATAAAATTAAATGTTCCCTGAAAAAAAAACATTCAAGAATATAAAATCCGTTGACAATATCGAGTAAACTCAAGCACAGAGGCTGTAGCAATATTTCGGTTTGAGTTAGCCAAAACAAAACCGGATATTTCCGGTTTCATCCAATCATATCCGGACAAAGTGGTGTGGAATTCGTATGCAATGGACCGAGAAAATCACAGGAAAAATGGTTTTGGAGAAAAGCAAAGTCTTTTAGTTTGGAAAGTGCATAAAATGTCATCTATACAAACAGAAATATCATGTTTGTTTGCCACAGTTCCTCTAGCTTTCTCCCTAGAAAATATGAATGTGTAGAGCTGGTGTCTCCATGTGGGACCAATTAGAGTTTCCAAGGACAAAATTAAATGTTCTCTGAAAAAAATTCAAAACCATAAATCCGTGGATAATATCAGGAATACACAAACACAAAGGCTGTAGCAATATCTGGGATTGAATTAGCCAAAAAGAAACCGGATATTTCCGGTTTAATCCAGTCATATCCGGACAAACTGGTGGGGAATTCGTATGCAATGGACCGAGAAAATCACAGTAAAAATGGTTTTGGAGAAAAGCAAAGTCTTTTCGTTAGGCAAGTGCATAAATTGTCGTCTATACCAACAGAAATATCATGTTTGTTTGCCGCAGTTCCTCTAGCTTTCTCCCTAGAAAATACGAATGTGTAGAGCTGGTGTCTCCATGTGGGACCAATTAGAGTTTCCAAGGACAAAGTTAAATATTCCCTGATAAAAAAACAACAAAAAAATAAAGTCCGTGGATAATATCAAGAATACACAGACACAGATGCTGTAGCAACATTTCGGTTTGAGTTAGCCAAAAGGAAACCGGATATTTCTGGTTTCATCCAATTATATCCGGACAAAGTGGTGTGGAATTCATATGCAATGGACCGAGAAAATCACAGGAAAAATGGTTTTGGAGAAAATTAAAATCTCTTCGTTAGGCAAGTGCATAAAATGTCATCTATACAAACAGAAATATCATGTTTGTTTGCCGCAGTTCCTCTAGCTTTCTCCCTAGAAAATATGAATGTGTAGAGCTGGTGTCTCCATGTGGGACCAATTAGAGTTTCCAAGGACAAAATTAAATGTTCTCTGAAAAAAATTCAAAACCATAAATCCGTGGATAATATCAGGAATACACAAACACAAAGGCTGTAGCAATATCTGGGATTGAATTAGCCAAAAAGAAACCGGATATTTCCGGTTTCATCCAGTCATATCCGGACAAACTGGTGGGGAATTCGTATGCAATGGACCGAGAAAATCATAGGAAAAATGGTTTTGGAGAAAATTAAAATCTCTTCGTTAGCCAAGTGCATCAAATGTCATCTATACAAACAGAAATATCATGTTTGTTTGCCGCAGTTCCTCTAGCTTTCTCCCTAGAAAATACGAATGTGTAGAGCTGGTGTCTCCATGTGGGACCAATTAGAGTTTCCAAGGACAAAGTTAAATATTCCCTGATAAAAAAAACCAAAAAAATAAAGTCCGTGGATAATATCAAGAATACACAGACACAGATGCTGTAGCAACATTTCGGTTTGAGTTAGCCAAAAGGAAACCGGATATTTCTGGTTTCATCCAATCATATCCGGACAAAGTGGTGTGGAATTCATATGCAATGGACCGAAAAAATCACAGGAAAAATGGTTTTGGAGAAAATTAAAATCTCTTCGTTAGGCAAGTGCATAAAATGTCATCTATACAAACAGAAATATCATGTTTGTTTGCCGCGGTTCCTCTAGCTTTCTCCCTAGAAAATACGAATGTGTAGAGCTGGTGTCTCCATGTGGAACCAATTAGTGTTTCTAAGCACAAAATTAAAGTACCCTGAAAAAAAAAGGCATTCAAAAAAATAAAGTCCGTCGATAATATCAGGAATACACAAACACAGAGGCTGTAGCAATATTTCGGTTTGAGTTAGCCAAAACAAAACCGGATATTTCCGGTTTCATCCAGTCATATCAGGACAAAGTGGTGTGGAATTCGTATGCAATGGACCGAGAAAATCACAGGAAAAATGGTTTTGGAGAAAAGCAAAGTCTTTTAGTTTGGAAAGTGCATAAAATGTCATCTATACAAACAGAAATATCATGTTTGTTTGCCGCAGTTCCTCTAGCTTTCTCCCTAGAAAATATGAATGTGTAGAGCTGGTGTCTCCATGTGGGATCAATTAGAGTTTCCAAGGAAAAAATTAAATGTTCCCTGAAAAAAAAAACATTCAAAAAAATAAAATCCGTGGATAGTATCAGGAATACACAAACACAAAGGCTGTAGCAATATCTGGGATTGAATTAGCCAAAAAGATACCGGATATTTCCGGTTTCATCCAGTCATATCCGGACAAACTGGGGTGGAATTCGTATGCAATGGACCGAGAAAATCACAGGAAAAATGGTTTTGGAGAAAAGCAAAGTCTTTTCGTTAGGCAAGTGCATAAAATGTCATCTATACAAACAGAAATATCATGTTTGTTTGCCGCAGTTCCTCTAGCTTTCTCTCTAGAACAAACGAATGTGTAGAGCTGGTGTCTCCATGTGGAACCAATTACTGTTTCTAAGCACAAAATTAAATGTACCCTGAAAAAAAAGGCATTCAAAAAAATAAAGTCCGTGGATAATATCAGGAATACACAAACACAGAGGCTGTAGCAATATTTCGGTTTGAGTTAGCCAAAACAAAACCGGATATTTCCGGTTTCATCCAGTCATATCCGGACAAAGTGGTGTGGAATTCGTATGCAATGGACCGAGAAAATCACAGGAAAAATGGTTTTGGAGAAAAGCAAAGTCTTTTCTTTTGGCAAGTGCATAAAATGTCATCTATACAAACAGAAATATCATGTTTGTTGCCGCAGTTCCTCTAGCTTTCTCCCTAGAAAATATGAATGTGTAGAGCTGGTGTCTCCATGTGGGACCAATTAGAGTTTCCAAGGACAAAATTAAATGTTCCCTGAAAAAAAAAACATTCAAAAAAATAAAATCCGTGGATAGTATCAGGAATACACAAACACAAAGGCTGTAGCAATATCTGGGATTGAATTAGCCAAAAAGATACCGGATATTTCCGGTTTCATCCAGTCATATCCGGACAAACTGGGGTGGAATTCGTATGCAATGGACCGAGAAAATCACAGGAAAAATGGTTTTGGAGAAAAGCAAAGTCTTTTCGTTAGGCAAGTGCATAAAATGTCATCTATACAAACAGAAATATCATGTTTGTTTGCCGCAGTTCCTCTAGCTTTCTCTCTAGAACAAACGAATGTGTAGAGCTGGTGTCTCCATGTGGAACCAATTACTGTTTCTAAGCACAAAATTAAATGTACCCTGAAAAAAAAAGGCATTCAAAAAAATAAAGTCCGTGGATAATATCAGGAATACACAAACACAGAGGCTGTAGCAATATTTCGGTTTGAGTTAGCCAAAACAAAACCGGATATTTCCGGTTTCATCCAGTCATATCCGGACAAAGTGGTGTGGAATTCGTATGCAATGTACCGAGAAAATCACAGGAAAAATGGTTTTGGAGAAAAGCAAAGTCTTTACGTTTGGCAAGTGCATAAAATGTCATCTATACAAACAGAAATATCATGTTTGTTGCCGCAGTTCCTCTAGCTTTCTCCCTAGAAAATATGAATGTGTAGAGCTGGTGTCTCCATGTGGGACCAATTAGAGTTTCCAAGGACAAAATTAAATGTTCCCTGAAAAAAAATTCAAAACCATAAAGTCCGTGGATAATATCAGGAATACACAAACACAAAGGCTGTAGCAATATCTGGGATTGAATTAGCCAAAAAGAAACCGGATATTTCCGGTTTAATCCAGTCATATCCGGACAAACTGGTGGGGAATTCGTATGCAAGGGACCAAGAAAATCACAGTAAAAATGGTTTTGGAGAAAAGCAAAGTCTTTTCGTTAGGCAAGTGCATCAAATGTCATCTATACAAACAGAAATATCATGTTTGTTTGCCGCAGTTCCTCTAGCTTTCTCCCTAGAAAATATGAATGTGTAGAGCTGGTGTCTCCGTGTGGGATCAATTAGAGTTTCCAAGGAAAAAATTAAATGTTCCCTGAAAAAAAAAACATTCAAAAAAATAAAATCCGTGGATAGTATCAGGAATACACAAACACAAAGGCTGTAGCAATATCTGGGATTGAATTAGCCAAAAAGATACCGGATATTTCCGGTTTCATCCAGTCATATCCGGACAAACTGGGGTGGAATTCGTATGCAATGGACCGAGAAAATCACAGGAAAAATGGTTTTGGAGAAAAGCAAAGTCTTTTCGTTAGGCAAGTGCATAAAATGTCATCTATACAAACAGAAATATCATGTTTGTTTGCCGCAGTTCCTCTAGCTTTCTCTCTAGAACAAACGAATGTGTAGAGCTGGTGTCTCCATGTGGAACCAATTACTGTTTCTAAGCACAAAATTAAATGTACCCTGAAAAAAAAGGCATTCAAAAAAATAAAGTCCGTGGATAATATCAGGAATACACAAACACAGAGGCTGTAGCAATATTTCGGTTTGAGTTAGCCAAAACAAAACCGGATATTTCCGGTTTCATCCAGTCATATCCGGACAAAGTGGTGTGGAATTCGTATGCAATGGACCGAGAAAATCACAGGAAAAATGGTTTTGGAGAAAAGCAAAGTCTTTTCGTTTGGCAAGTGCATAAAATGTCATCTATACAAACAGAAATATCATGTTTGTTGCCGCAGTTCCTCTAGCTTTCTCCCTAGAAAATATGAATGTGTAGAGCTGGTGTCTCCATGTGGGACCAATTAGAGTTTCCAAGGACAAAATTAAATGTTCCCTGAAAAAAAAAACATTCAAAAAAATAAAATCCGTGGATAGTATCAGGAATACACAAACACAAAGGCTGTAGCAATATCTGGGATTGAATTAGCCAAAAAGATACCGGATATTTCCGGTTTCATCCAGTCATATCCGGACAAACTGGGGTGGAATTCGTATGCAATGGACCGAGAAAATCACAGGAAAAATGGTTTTGGAGAAAAGCAAAGTCTTTTCGTTAGGCAAGTGCATAAAATGTCATCTATACAAACAGAAATATCATGTTTGTTTGCCGCAGTTCCTCTAGCTTTCTCTCTAGAACAAACGAATGTGTAGAGCTGGTGTCTCCATGTGGAACCAATTACTGTTTCTAAGCACAAAATTAAATGTACCCTGAAAAAAAAGGCATTCAAAAAAATAAAGTCCGTGGATAATATCAGGAATACACAAACACAGAGGCTGTAGCAATATTTCGGTTTGAGTTAGCCAAAACAAAACCGGATATTTCCGGTTTCATCCAGTCATATCCGGACAAAGTGGTGTGGAATTCGTATGCAATGGACCGAGAAAATCACAGGAAAAATGGTTTTGGAGAAAAGCAAAGTCTTTACGTTTGGCAAGTGCATAAAATGTCATCTATACAAACAGAAATATCATGTTTGTTGCCGCAGTTCCTCTAGCTTTCTCCCTAGAAAATATGAATGTGTAGAGCTGGTGTCTCCATGTGGGACCAATTAGAGTTTCCAAGGACAAAATTAAATGTTCCCTGAAAAAAAATTCAAAACCATAAAGTCCGTGGATAATATCAGGAATACACAAACACAAAGGCTGTAGCAATATCTGGGATTGAATTAGCCAAAAAGAAACCGGATATTTCCGGTTTAATCCAGTCATATCCGGACAAACTGGTGGGGAATTCGTATGCAAGGGACCGAGAAAATCACAGTAAAAATGGTTTTGGAGAAAAGCAAAGTCTTTTCGTTAGGCAAGTGCATCAAATGTCATCTATACAAACAGAAATATCATGTTTGTTTGCCGCAGTTCCTCTAGCTTTCTCCCTAGAAAATACGAATGTGTAGAGCTGGTGTCTCCGTGTGGGACCAATTAGTTTCCAAGGACAAAGTTAAATGTTCCCTGATAAAAAAAAAAAACAAAACAATAAAGTCCGTGGATACTATCAGTAATACACAAACACAGATACTGTAGCAATATTTCGGTTTGAGTTAGCCAAAAAAAAAACCGGATATTTCAGGTTTCATCCAGTCATATCCGGAAAAAGTGGTGTGGAATTCGTATGCAATGGACCGAGAAAATCATAGGAAAAATGTTTTTGGAGAAATGCAAAGTCTTTTTGTTAGGCAAGTGCATACAATGTCATCTATACAAACAGAAATATCATGTTTGTTTGCCGCAGTTCCTCTAGCTTTCTCCCTAGAAAATACGAATGTGTAGAGCTGGTGTCTCCATGTGGAACCAATTAGTGTTTCCAAGCATAAAATTTAATGTTCCCTGAAAAAAAAGCATTTAAAAAAATAAAGTCCGTGGATAATATCAGGAATACACAAACAAAGAGGCTGTAGCAATATCTGGGATTGAATTAGCCAAAACGAAACCGGATATTTCCGATTTCATCCAGTCATATTCTGACAAACTGGTTTGGAATTCGTATGCAATGGACCGAGAAAATCACAGGAAAAATGCTTTTGGAGAAAAGCAAAGTCTTTTCGTTAGGTAAGTGCATCAAATGTCATCTATACAAACAGAAATATCATGTTTGTTTTCCACAGTTCCTCTAGCTTTCTCCCTAGAAAATACGAATGTGTAGAGCTGGTGTCTCCATGTGGAACCAATTAGTGTTTCCAAGCATAAAATTAAATGTTCCCTGAAAAAAAAAACATTCAAAACAATAAAGTCCATGGATAATATCAGGAATACACAAACAAAGATGCTGTAGCAATATCTGGGATTGAGTTAGCCAAAACAAAACCGGATATTTCCGGTTTCATCCAGTCATATCCGGACAAAGTGGTGTGGAATTCGCATGCAATGGACCGAGAAAATCACAGTAAAAATGGTTTTGGAGAAAAGCAAAGTCTTTTCGTTAGGAAAGTGCATCAAATATCATCTATAAAAACAGAAATATCATGTGTGTTTGCTGCAATTCTTCTAGCTTTCTCCCTAGAAAATACGAATGTGTAGAGCTGGTGTCTCCATGTGGGACCAATTAGTTTCCAAGGACAAAGTTAAATGTTCCCTGATAAAAAAAAAAAAACAAAAAAAAAGTCCGTGGATACTATCAGGAATACACAAACACAGATGCTGTAGCAATATTTCGGTTTGAGTTAGCCAAAAAAAAACCGGATATTTCCGGTTTCATCCAGTCATATCCGGACAAAGTGGTGTGGAATTCGTATGCAATGGACCGAGAAAATCACAGGAAAAATGGTTTTGGAGAAAAGCAAAGTCTTTTCGTTAGGCAAGTGCATCAAATGTCATCTATACAAACAGAAATATCATGTTTGTTTGCCGCAGTTCCTCTAGCTTTCTCCCTAGAAAATATGAATGTGTAGAGCTGGTGTCTCCATATGGGACCAATTAGTGTTTCCAAGCATAAAATTAAATGTTCCCTGAAAAAAAATCATTCAAAACAATAAAGTCCGTGGATAATATCAGGAATACACAAACACAAAGGCTGTAGCAATATCTGGGATTGAATTAGCCAAAAAGAAACCGGATATTTCCGGTTTCATCCAGTCATATCCGGACAAACTGGTGGGGAATTCGTATGCAATGGACCGAGAAAATCACAGTAAAAATGGTTTTGGAGAAAAGCAAAGTCTTTTCGTTAGGCAAGTGCATAAATTGTCGTCTATACCAACAGAAATATCATGTTTGTTTGCCGCAGTTCCTCTAGCTTTCTCCCTAGAAAATACGAATGTGTAGAGCTGGTGTCTCCATGTGGGACCAATTAGAGTTTCCAAGGACAAAGTTAAATATTCCCTGATAAAAAAACAACAAAAAAATAAAGTCCGTGGATAATATCAAGAATACACAGACACAGATGCTGTAGCAACATTTCGGTTTGAGTTAGCCAAAAGGAAACCGGATATTTCTGGTTTCATCCAATTATATCCGGACAAAGTGGTGTGGAATTCATATGCAATGGACCGAGAAAATCACAGGAAAAATGGTTTTGGAGAAAATTAAAATCTCTTCGTTAGGCAAGTGCATAAAATGTCATCTATACAAACAGAAATATCATGTTTGTTTGCCGCAGTTCCTCTAGCTTTCTCCCTAGAAAATATGAATGTGTAGAGCTGGTGTCTCCATGTGGGACCAATTAGAGTTTCCAAGGACAAAATTAAATGTTCTCTGAAAAAAATTCAAAACCATAAATCCGTGGATAATATCAGGAATACACAAACACAAAGGCTGTAGCAATATCTGGGATTGAATTAGCCAAAAAGAAACCGGATATTTCCGGTTTCATCCAGTCATATCCGGACAAACTGGTGGGGAATTCGTATGCAATGGACCGAGAAAATCATAGGAAAAATGGTTTTGGAGAAAATTAAAATCTCTTCGTTAGCCAAGTGCATCAAATGTCATCTATACAAACAGAAATATCATGTTTGTTTGCCGCAGTTCCTCTAGCTTTCTCCCTAGAAAATACGAATGTGTAGAGCTGGTGTCTCCATGTGGGACCAATTAGAGTTTCCAAGGACAAAGTTAAATATTCCCTGATAAAAAAAACATTCAAAAAAATAAAATCCGTGGATAGTATCAAGAATACACAGACACAGATGCTGTAGCAACATTTCGGTTTGAGTTAGCCAAAAGGAAACCGGATATTTCTGGTTTCATCCAATCATATCCGGACAAAGTGGTGTGGAATTCATATGCAATGGACCGAGAAAATCACAGGAAAAATGGTTTTGGAGAAAATTAAAATCTCTTCGTTAGGCAAGTGCATAAAATGTCATCTATACAAACAGAAATATCATGTTTGTTTGCCGCGGTTCCTCTAGCTTTCTCCCTAGAAAATACGAATGTGTAGAGCTGGTGTCTCCATGTGGAACCAATTAGTGTTTCTAAGCACAAAATTAAAGTACCCTGAAAAAAAAAGGCATTCAAAAAAATAAAGTCCGTCGATAATATCAGGAATACACAAACACAGAGGCTGTAGCAATATTTCGGTTTGAGTTAGCCAAAACAAAAGCGGATATTTCCGGTTTCATCCAGTCATATCAGGACAAAGTGGTGTGGAATTCGTATGCAATGGACCGAGAAAATCACAGGAAAAATGGTTTTGGAGAAAAGCAAAGTCTTTTAGTTTGGAAAGTGCATAAAATGTCATCTATACAAACAGAAATATCATGTTTGTTTGCCGCAGTTCCTCTAGCTTTCTCCCTAGAAAATATGAATGTGTAGAGCTGGTGTCTCCATGTGGGATCAATTAGAGTTTCCAAGGAAAAAATTAAATGTTCCCTGAAAAAAAAAACATTCAAAAAAATAAAATCCGTGGATAGTATCAGGAATACACAAACACAGAGGCTGTAGCAATATTTCGGTTTGAGTTAGCCAAAACAAAACCGGATATTTCCGGTTTCATCCAGTCATATCCGGACAAACTGGGGTGGAATTCGTATGCAATGGACCGAGAAAATCACAGGAAAAATGGTTTTGGAGAAAAGCAAAGTCTTTTCGTTAGGCAAGTGCATAAAATGTCATCTATACAAACAGAAATATCATGTTTGTTTGCCGCAGTTCCTCTAGCTTTCTCTCTAGAACAAACGAATGTGTAGAGCTGGTGTCTCCATGTGGAACCAATTACTGTTTCTAAGCACAAAATTAAATGTACCCTGAAAAAAAAGGCATTCAAAAAAATAAAGTCCGTGGATAATATCAGGAATACACAAACACAGAGGCTGTAGCAATATTTCGGTTTGAGTTAGCCAAAACAAAACCGGATATTTCCGGTTTCATCCAGTCATATCCGGACAAAGTGGTGTGGAATTCGTATGCAATGGACCGAGAAAATCACAGGAAAAATGGTTTTGGAGAAAAGCAAAGTCTTTTCGTTTGGCAAGTGCATAAAATGTCATCTATACAAACAGAAATATCATGTTTGTTGCCGCAGTTCCTCTAGCTTTCTCCCTAGAAAATATGAATGTGTAGAGCTGGTGTCTCCATGTGGGACCAATTAGAGTTTCCAAGGACAAAATTAAATGTTCCCTGAAAAAAAAACATTCAAAAAAATAAAATCCGTGGATAGTATCAGGAATACACAAACACAAAGGCTGTAGCAATATCTGGGATTGAATTAGCCAAAAAGATACCGGATATTTCCGGTTTCATCCAGGCATATCCGGACAAACTGGGGTGGAATTCGTATGCAATGGACCGAGAAAATCACAGGAAAAATGGTTTTGGAGAAAAGCAAAGTCTTTTCGTTAGGCAAGTGCATAAAATGTCATCTATACAAACAGAAATATCATGTTTGTTTGCCGCAGTTCCTCTAGCTTTCTCTCTAGAACAAACGAATGTGTAGAGCTGGTGTCTCCATGTGGAACCAATTACTGTTTCTAAGCACAAAATTAAATGTACCCTGAAAAAAAAGGCATTCAAAAAAATAAAGTCCGTGGATAATATCAGGAATACACAAACACAGAGGCTGTAGCAATATTTCGGTTTGAGTTAGCCAAAACAAAACCGGATATTTCCGGTTTCATCCAGTCATATCCGGACAAAGTGGTGTGGAATTCGTATGCAATGGACCGAGAAAATCACAGGAAAAATGGTTTTGGAGAAAAGCAAAGTCTTTACGTTTGGCAAGTGCATAAAATGTCATCTATACAAACAGAAATATCATGTTTGTTGCCGCAGTTCCTCTAGCTTTCTCCCTAGAAAATATGAATGTGTAGAGCTGGTGTCTCCATGTGGGACCAATTAGAGTTTCCAAGGACAAAATTAAATGTTCCCTGAAAAAAAATTCAAAACCATAAAGTCCGTGGATAATATCAGGAATACACAAACACAAAGGCTGTAGCAATATCTGGGATTGAATTAGCCAAAAAGAAACCGGATATTTCCGGTTTAATCCAGTCATATCCGGACAAACTGGTGGGGAATTCGTATGCAAGGGACCGAGAAAATCACAGTAAAAATGGTTTTGGAGAAAAGCAAAGTCTTTTCGTTAGGCAAGTGCATCAAATGTCATCTATACAAACAGAAATATCATGTTTGTTTGCCGCAGTTCCTCTAGCTTTCTCCCTAGAAAATACGAATGTGTAGAGCTGGTGTCTCCGTGTGGGATCAATTAGAGTTTCCAAGGAAAAAATTAAATGTTCCCTGAAAAAAAAAACATTCAAAAAAATAAAATCCGTGGATAGTATCAGGAATACACAAACACAAAGGCTGTAGCAATATCTGGGATTGAATTAGCCAAAAAGATACCGGATATTTCCGGTTTCATCCAGTCATATCCGGACAAACTGGGGTGGAATTCGTATGCAATGGACCGAGAAAATCACAGGAAAAATGGTTTTGGAGAAAAGCAAAGTCTTTTCGTTAGGCAAGTGCATAAAATGTCATCTATACAAACAGAAATATCATGTTTGTTTGCCGCAGTTCCTCTAGCTTTCTCTCTAGAACAAACGAATGTGTAGAGCTGGTGTCTCCATGTGGAACCAATTACTGTTTCTAAGCACAAAATTAAATGTACCCTGAAAAAAAAGTCATTCAAAAAAATAAAGTCCGTGGATAATATCAGGAATACACAAACACAGAGGCTGTAGCAATATTTCGGTTTGAGTTAGCCAAAACAAAACCGGATATTTCCGGTTTCATCCAGTCATATCCGGACAAAGTGGTGTGGAATTCGTATGCAATGGACCGAGAAAATCACAGGAAAAATGGTTTTGGAGAAAAGCAAAGTCTTTTCGTTTGGCAAGTGCATAAAATGTCATCTATACAAACAGAAATATCATGTTTGTTGCCGCAGTTCCTCTAGCTTTCTCCCTAGAAAATATGAATGTGTAGAGCTGGTGTCTCCATGTGGGACCAATTAGAGTTTCCAAGGACAAAATTAAATGTTCCCTGAAAAAAAAAACATTCAAAAAAATAAAATCCGTGGATAGTATCAGGAATACACAAACACAAAGGCTGTAGCAATATCTGGGATTGAATTAGCCAAAAAGATACCGGATATTTCCGGTTTCATCCAGTCATATCCGGACAAACTGGGGTGGAATTCGTATGCAATGG
Organism: Lepus oiostolus; assembly: GCA_036325905.1. Lineage (NCBI taxonomy): Eukaryota > Metazoa > Chordata > Mammalia > Lagomorpha > Leporidae > Lepus > Lepus oiostolus. The sequence goes on from CM070795.1 coordinate 47,036,119, forward strand.
ACCGAGAAAATCACAGGAAAAATGGTTTTGGAGAAAAGCAAAGTCTTTTCGTTAGGCAAGTGCATAAAATGTCATCTATACAAACAGAAATATCATGTTTGTTTGCCGCAGTTCCTCTAGCTTTCTCTCTAGAACAAACGAATGTGTAGAGCTGGTGTCTCCATGTGGAACCAATTACTGTTTCTAAGCACAAAATTAAATGTACCCTGAAAAAAAAGGCATTCAAAAAAATAAAGTCCGTGGATAATATCAGGAATACACAAACACAGAGGCTGTAGCAATATTTCGGTTTGAGTTAGCCAAAACAAAACCGGATATTTCCGGTTTCATCCAGTCATATCCGGACAAAGTGGTGTGGAATTCGTATGCAATGGACCGAGAAAATCACAGGAAAAATGGTTTTGGAGAAAAGCAAAGTCTTTACGTTTGGCAAGTGCATAAAATGTCATCTATACAAACAGAAATATCATGTTTGTTGCCGCAGTTCCTCTAGCTTTCTCCCTAGAAAATATGAATGTGTAGAGCTGGTGTCTCCATGTGGGACCAATTAGAGTTTCCAAGGACAAAATTAAATGTTCCCTGAAAAAAAATTCAAAACCATAAAGTCCGTGGATAATATCAGGAATACACAAACACAAAGGCTGTAGCAATATCTGGGATTGAATTAGCCAAAAAGAAACCGGATATTTCCGGTTTAATCCAGTCATATCCGGACAAACTGGTGGGGAATTCGTATGCAAGGGACCGAGAAAATCACAGTAAAAATGGTTTTGGAGAAAAGCAAAGTCTTTTCGTTAGGCAAGTGCATCAAATGTCATCTATACAAACAGAAATATCATGTTTGTTTGCCGCAGTTCCTCTAGCTTTCTCCCTAGAAAATACGAATGTGTAGAGCTGGTGTCTCCGTGTGGGACCAATTAGTTTCCAAGGACAAAGTTAAATGTTCCCTGATAAAAAAAAAACAAAACAATAAAGTCCGTGGATACTATCAGTAATACACAAACACAGATACTGTAGCAATATTTCGGTTTGAGTTAGCCAAAAAAAAAACCGGATATTTCAGGTTTCATCCATTCATATCCGGACAAAGTGGTGTGGAATTCGTATGCAATGGACCGAGAAAATCATAGGAAAAATGTTTTTGGAGAAATGCAAAGTCTTTTTGTTAGGCAAGTGCATACAATGTCATCTATACAAACAGAAATATCATGTTTGTTTGCCGCAGTTCCTCTAGCTTTCTCCCTAGAAAATACGAATGTGTAGAGCTGGTGTCTCCATGTGGAACCAATTAGTGTTTCCAAGCATAAAATTTAATGTTCCCTGAAAAAAAAGCATTTAAAAAAATAAAGTCCGTGGATAATATCAGGAATACACAAACAAAGAGGCTGTAGCAATATCTGGGATTGAATTAGCCAAAACGAAACCGGATATTTCCGATTTCATCCAGTCATATTCTGACAAACTGGTTTGGAATTCGTATGCAATGGACCGAGAAAATCACAGGAAAAATGCTTTTGGAGAAAAGCAAAGTCTTTTCGTTAGGTAAGTGCATCAAATGTCATCTATACAAACAGAAATATCATGTTTGTTTGCCGCAGTTCCTCTAGCTTTCTCCCTAGAAAATACGAATGTGTAGAGCTGGTGTCTCCATGTGGAACCAATTAGTGTTTCCAAGCATAAAATTAAATGTTCCCTGAAAAAAAAACATTCAAAACAATAAAGTCCATGGATAATATCAGGAATACACAAACACAGATGCTGTAGCAATATCTGGGATTGAGTTAGCCAAAACAAAACCGGATATTTCCGGTTTCATCCAGTCATATCCGGACAAAGTGGTGTGGAATTCGCATGCAATGGACCGAGAAAATCACAGGAAAAATGGTTTTGGAGAAAAGCAAAGTCTTTTCGTTAGGAAAGTGCATCAAATATCATCTATAAAAACAGAAATATCATGTGTGTTTGCTGCAATTCTTCTAGCTTTCTCCCTAGAAAATACGAATGTGTAGAGCTGGTGTCTCCATGTGGGACCAATTAGTTTCCAAGGACAAAGTTAAATGTTCCCTGATAAAAAAAAAAAACAAAAAAAAGTCCGTGGATATTATCAGGAATACACAAACACAGATGCTGTAGCAATATTTCGGTTTGAGTTAGCCAAAAAAAAACCGGATATTTCCGGTTTCATCCAGTCATATCCGGACAAAGTGGTGTGGAATTCGTATGCAATGGACCGAGAAAATCACAGGAAAAATGGTTTTGGAGAAAAGCAAAGTCTTTTCGTTAGGCAAGTGCATCAAATGTCATCTATACAAACAGAAATATCATGTTTGTTTGCCGCAGTTCCTCTAGCTTTCTCCCTAGAAAATATGAATGTGTAGAGCTGGTGTCTCCATATGGGACCAATTAGTGTTTCCAAGCATAAAATTAAATGTTCCCTGAAAAAAAATCATTCAAAACAATAAAGTCCGTGGATAATATCAGGAATACGCAAACACAGATGCTGTAGCAATATCTGGGATTGAGTTAGCCAAAACAAAACCGGATATTTCCGGTTTCATCCAGTCATATCCGGACAAAGTGGTGTGGAATTCGTATGCAATGGACCGAGAAAATCACAGGAAAAATGGTTTTGGAGAAAAGCAAAGTCTTTTCGTTAGGCAAGTGCATAAAATGTCATCTATACAAACAGAAATATAATGTTTGTTTGCCGCCGTTCCTCTAGCATTCTCCCTAGAAAATATGAATGTGTAGAGCTGGTGTCTCCATGTGGAACCAATTAGTGTTTCCAAGCATAAAATTAAATGTTCCCTGAAAAAAAAACATTCAAGAATATAAAATCCGTTGACAATATCGAGTAAACTCAAGCACAGAGGCTGTAGCAATATTTCGGTTTGAGTTAGCCAAAACAAAACCGGATATTTCCGGTTTCATCCAGTCATATCCGGACAAAGTGGTGTTGAATCCGTATGCAAGGGACCGAGAAAAAAACAGGAAAAATGGTTTTGGAGAAAAGCAGTCTTTTCGTTAGGCAAGTGCATCAAATGTCATCTATACAAACAGAAATATCATGTTTGTTTGCCACAGTTCCTCTAGCTTTCTCCCTAGAAAATACGAATGTGTAGAGCTGGTGTCTCCATGTACGACCAATTAGAGTTTCCAAGGACAAAATTAAATGTTACCTAAAAAAAATTCAAAACCATAAAGTCCGTGGATAATATCAGGAATACACAAACACAAAGGCTGTAGCAATATCTGGGATTGAATTAGCCAAAAAGAAACCGGATATTTCCGGTTTCATCCAGTCATATCCGGACAAACTGGTGGGGATTCGTATGCAAGGGACCGAGAAAATCACAGTAAAAATGGTTTTGGAGAAAAGCAAAGTCTTTTCGTTAGGCCAGTGCATCAAATGTCATCTATACAAACAGAAATATCATGTTTGTTTGCCACAGTTCCTCTAGCTTTCTCCCTAGAAAATACGAATGTGTAGAGCTGGTGTCTCCATGTACGACCAATTAGAGTTTCCAAGGACAAAATTAAATGTTACTTGATAGAAAAAAAAAACAAAAGAATAAAGTCCGTGGGTAATATCAGGAATACACAAACACAGAGGCTGTAGCAATATCTGGGATTGAATTAGCGAAAACGCAACCGGATATTTCCGGTTTCATCCAGTCATATCCGGACATACTGGTGTGGAATTCGTATGCAATGGACTGAGAAAATCACAGGAAAAATGGTTTTGGAGAAAAGCAAAATCTTTTCGTTAGGCAAGTGCATAAAATGTCATCTATACAAACAGAAATATCATGTTTGTTTGCCGCAGTTCCTCTAGCTTTCTCCCTAGAAAATACGAATGTGTAGAGCTGGTGTCTCCATGTGGAACCAATTAGTGTTTCCAAGCATAAAATTTAATGTTCCCTGAAAAAAAAGCATTTAAAAAAATAAAGTCCGTGGATAATATCAGGAATACACAAACACAGAGGCTGTAGCAATATCTGGGATTGAATTAGCCAAAACAAAACCGGATATTTCCGGTTTCATCCAGGCATATTCGTACCCACTGGTGTGGAATTTGTATGCAATGGACCGAGAAAATCACAGTAAAAATGGTTTTGGAGAAAATCAAAGTGTTTTCGTTAGGCAAGTGCATAAAATGTCATCTATACAAACAGAAATATCATGTTTGTTTGCCGCAGTTCCTCTAACTTTCTCCCTAGAATATACGAATGTGTAGAGCTGGTGTCTCCATGTGGAACCAATTAGTGTTTCCAAGCATAGAATTTAATGTTCCCTGAAAAAAAAAACATTCAAAAAAATAAAGTCCGTGGATAATATCACGAATACACAAACAAAGAGGCTGTAGCAAAACCTGGGATTGAATTAGCCAAAACAAAACCGGATATTTCCGGTTTCATCCAGTCATACTCGGACAAACTGGTGTGGAATTCGTATGCAATGGACCGAGAAAATCACAATAAAATGGTTTTGGAGAAAAGCAAAGTCTTTTCGTTAGGCAAGTGCATAAAATGTCATCTATACAAACAGAAATATCATCTTTGTTTGCCACAGTTCCTCTAGCTTTCTCCCTAGAACAAAAAATGTGTAGAGGTGGTGTCTCCATGTGGAACCAATTAGTGTTTCCAAGCATGAAATTAAATGTTCCCTGAAAAAAAAAACATTCAAAAAAATAAACTCCGTGGATAATATCAGGAATACACAAACAAAGAGGCTGTAGCAATATCTGGGATTGAATTAGCCAAAAAGAAACCGGATATTTCCGGTTTCATCCAGTCATATCCGGACAAAGTGGTGTGGAATTCGTATGCAATGGACCGAGAAAATCACAGTAAAAATGGTTTTGGAGAAAAGCAAAGTCTTTTTGTTAGGCAAGTGCAAAAAATGTCATCTATACAAACAGAAATATCATGTTTGTGTGCTGCAGTTTCTCTAGCTTTCTCCCTAGAAAATACGAATGTGTAGAACTGGTGTCTCCATGTGGAAACAATAAGTGTTTCCAAGCATGAAATTAAATGTTCACAGAAAAAAAAAAACATTCAAAAAAATAAAGTCCGTGGATAATATCAGGAATACACAAACACAGAGGATGTAACAATATTTCGGTTTGAGTTAGCCAAAACAAAACCGCATATTTCCGGTTTCATCCAGTCATATCCGGACAATGTGGTGTGGAATTCGTATGCAATGGACCGAGAAAATCACAGGAAAAATGGTTTTGGAGAAAAGCAAAGTCTTTTTGTTAGGCAAGTACATAAAATGTCATCTATACAAACAGAAATATTATGTTTGTTTGCCGCAGTTCCTCTAGCTTTCTCCCTAGAACAAACGAATGTGTAGAGCTGGTGTCTCCATGTGGAACCAATTAGTGTTTCCAAGCATAAAATTAAATGTTCCCTGAAAAAAAAACATTCAAAAAAATAAAGTCCGTGGATAATATCAGGAATACACAAACAAAGAGGCTGTAGCAATATCTGGGAATGAATTAGGCAAAACGAAACCGGATATTTCCGGTTTAATCCAGTCATATCCGGACAAAGTGGTGTGGAATTCGTATGCAATGGACCGTGAAAATCACAGGAAAAATGGTTTTGGAGAAAAGCAAAGTCTTTTCGTTAGGCAAGTGCATAAAATGTCATCTATACAAACAGAAATAGCATATTTGTTTCCTGCAGTTACTCTAGCTTTCTCCCTAGAACATAAAAATGTGTAGAGCTGGCGTCACCATGTGGAACCAATTAGTGTTTCCAAGCATAAAATTAAATATTCCCTGAAAAAAAAACATTCAAAAAAATAAAGTCCGTGGATAATATCACGAATACACAAACAAATAGGCTGTAGCAATATCTGGGATTGAATTAGACAAAAGGAAACCGGATATTTCCGGTTTCATCCAGTCATATCCGGACAAAGTGGTGTTGAATCCGTATGCAAGGGACCGAGAAAATCACAGGAAAAATGGTTTTGGAGAAAAGCAGTCTTTTCGTTAGGCAAGTGCATCAAATGTCATCTATACAAACAGAAATATCATGTTTGTTTGCCGCAGTTCCTCTAGCTTACTCCCTAGAAAATATGAATGTGTAGAGCTGGTGTCTCCATGTGGGACCAATTAGAGTTTCCAAGGACAAAATTAAATGTTACCTAAAAAAAATTCAAAACCATAAAGTCCGTGGATAATATCAGGAATACACAAACACAAAGGCTGTAGCAATATTTCGGTTTGAGTTAGCCAAAAAGAAACCGGATATTTCCGGTTTCATCCAGTCATATCCGGACAAACTGGTGGGGATTCGTATGCAAGGGACCGAGAAAATCACAGTAAAAATGGTTTTGGAGAAAAGCAAAGTCTTTTCGTTAGGCCAGTGCATCAAATGTTATCTATACAAACAGAAATATCATGTTTGTTTGCCACAGTTCCTCTAGCTTTCTCCCTAGAAAATACGAATGTGTAGAGCTGGTGTCTCCATGTACGACCAATTAGAGTTTCCAAGGACAAAATTAAATGTTACTTGATAGAAAAAAAAAACAAAAGAATAAAGTCCGTGGGTAATATCAGGAATACACAAACACAGAGGCTGTAGCAATATCTGGGATTGAATTAGTGAAAACGCAACCGGATATTTCCGGTTTCATCCAGTCATATCCGGACATACTGGTGTGGAATTCGTATGCAATGGACTGAGAAAATCACAGGAAAAATGGTTTTGGAGAAAAGCAAAATCTTTTCGTTAGGCAAGTGCATAAAATGTCATCTATACAAACAGAAATATCATGTTTGTTTGCCGCAGTTCCTCTAGCTTTCTCCCTAGAAAATACGAATGTGTAGAGCTGGTGTCTCCATGTGGAACCAATTAGTGTTTCCAAGCATAAAATTTAATGTTCCCTGAAAAAAAAGCATTTAAAAAAATAAAGTCCGTGGATAATATCAGGAATACACAAACACAGAGGCTGTAGCAATATCTGGGATTGAATTAGCCAAAACGAAACCGGATATTTCCGATTTCATCCAGTCATATTCTGACAAACTGGTGTGGAATTCGTATGCAATGGACCGAGAAAATCACAGAAAAAATGCTTTTGGAGAAAAGCAAAGTCTTTTCGTTAGGTAAGTGCATCAAATATCATCTATACAAACAGAAATATCATGTTTGTTTGCCGCAGTTCCTCTAGCTTTCTCCCTAGAAAATACGAATGTGTAGAGCTGGTGTCTCCATGTGGAACCAATTAGTGTTTCCAAGCATAAAATTAAATGTTCCCTGAAAAAAAAACATTCAAAAATATAAAATCCGTGGATAATATCAGGAATACACAAACACAGATGCTGTAGCAATATTTCGGTTGAGATAGCCAAAACAAAACCGGATATTTCCGGTTTCATCCAGTCATATCCGGACAAAGTGGTGTTGAATCCGTATGCAAGGGACCGAGAAAAAAACAGGAAAAATGGTTTTGGAGAAAAGCAGTCTTTTCGTTAGGCAAGTGCATCAAATGTCATCTATACAAACAGAAATATCATGTTTGTTTACCGCAGTTCCTCTAACTTTCTCCCTAGAAAATACGAATGTGTAGAGCTGGTGTCTCCATGTGGAACCAATTAGTGTTTCCAAGCATAAAATTTAATGTTCCCTGAAAAAAAAAATTCAAAAAAATAAAGTCCGTGGATAATATCACGAATACACAAACAAAGATGCTGTAGCAAAACCTGGGATTGAATTAGCCAAAACAAAACCGGATATTTCCGGTTTCATCCAGGCATATTCGTACCCACTGGTGTGGAATTTGTATGCAATGGACCGAGAAAATCACAGTAAAAATGGTTTTGGAGAAAAGCAAAGTGTTTTCGTTAGGCAAGTGCATAAAATGTCATCTATACAAACAGAAATATCATGTTTGTTTGCCGCAGTTCCTCTAGCTTTCTCCCTAGAAAATACAAATGTGTAGAGCTGGTGTCTCCATGTGGAACCAATTAGTGTTTCCAATCGTAAAATTAAATGTTCCCTGAAAAAAAAAATTCAAAACCATAAATCCGTGGATAATATCAGGAATACACAAACACAGATGCTGTAGCAATATTTCGGTTTGAGTTAGCCAAAACAAAACCGGATATTTCCGGTTTCATCCAGTCATATCCGGACAAAGTGGTGTGGAATTCGTATTCAATGGACTGAGAAAATCACAGGGAAAATAGTTTTGGAGAAAAGCAAAGTCTTTTCGTTAGGCCAGTGCATAAAATGTCATCTATACAAACAGAAATATCATGTTTGTTTGCCGCAGTTCCTCTAGCTTTCTCCCTAAAAAATACGAATATGTAGAGCTGGTGTCTCCATGTGGAACCAATTAGTGTTTCCAAGCATAAAATTAAATGTTCCCTGGAAAAAACCATTCAAAACCATAAAGTCCGTGGATAATATCAGGAATACACAAACACAGATGCTGTAGCAATAACAGGGATTGAGTTAGCAAAAAAAAAAAAAAAAAACCGGACATTATCGGTTTCATCCAGTCATATCCGGACAAACTGGAGTGGAATTCGTATGCAATGGACCGAGAAAATCACAGTAAAAATGGTTTTGGAGAAAAGCAAAGTCTTTTCGTTAGGCAAGTGCATAAAATGTCATCTATACAAACAGTAATATCATGTTTGTTTGCCACAGTTCCTCAAGCTTTCTCCCTAGAAAATACGAATGTGTAGAGCTGGTGTCTCCATGTGGAACCAATTAGTGTTTCCAAGCATAAAATTAAATCTTCCCTGATAAAAAACATTCAAAAAAATAAAGTCCGTGGATAATATCAGGAATACACAAACAAAGAGGCTGTAGCAATAACTGGGATTGAATTAGCCAAAAAGAAACCGGATATTTCCGGTTTCATCCAGTCATATTAATACAAACTGGTGTGGAATTCGTATGCAATGGACCGAAAAAGCACAGTAAAAATGGTTTTGGAGAAAAGCAAAGTCTTTTCGTTAGGCAAGTGCATAAAATGTCATCTAGACAAACAGAAATATCATGTTTGTTTGCCGCAGTTCCTCTAGCTTTCTCCCTAGAAAATACGAATGTGTAGAGCTGGTGTCTCCATGTGGAAACAATAAGTGTTTCCAAGCATGAAATTAAATGTTCACAGAAAAAAAAAAAACATTCGAAAAAATAAATTCCGTGGATAATATCAGGAATACACAAACACAGAGGCTGTAGCAATATTTCGGTTTGAGTTAGCCAAAACAATACCGCATATTTCCAGTTTCATCCAGTCATATCCGGACAAAGTGGTGTGGAATTCGTATGCAATGGACCGAGAAAATCACAGGAAAAATGGTTTTGGAGAAAAGCAAAGTCTTTTCGTTAGGCAAGTGCATAAAATGTCATCTAGACAAACAGAAATATCATGTTTGTTTGCCGCAGTTCCTCTAGCTTTCTCCCTAGAAAATACGAATGTGTAGAGCTGGTGTCTCCATGTGGAACCAATTAGAGTTTGCAAGCATAAAATTAAATGTTCCCTGAAAAAAAAACATTCAAAAAAATAAAGTCCGTGGATAATATCAGGAATACACAAACAAAGAGGCTGTAGCAATATCTGGGAATGAATTAGGCAAAATGAAACCGGATATTTCCGGTTTAATCCAGTCATATCCGGACAAAGTGGTGTGGAATTCGTATGCAATGGACCGAGAAAATCACAGGAAAAATGGTTTTGGAGAAAAGCAAAGTCTTTTCGTTAGGCAAGTGCATAAAATGTCATCTATACAAACAGAAATAGCATGTTTGTTTCCTGCAGTTACTCTAGCTTTCTCCTAGAACATAAAAATGTGTAGAGCTGGTGTCACCATGTGGAACCAATTAGTGTTTCCAAGCATAAAATTAAATGTTCCCTGAAAAAAAACATTCAAAAAAATAAAGTCCGTGGATAATATCAGGAATACACAAACAAATAGGCTGTAGCAATATCTGGGATTGAATTAGGCAAATGAAACCGGATATTTCCGGTTTCATCCAGTCATATCCGGACAAAGTGGTGTGGAATTCGTATGCAATGGACCGAGAAATTCACAGTAAAAATGGTTTTGGAGAAAAGCAAAGTCTTTTCGTTAGGCAAGTGCATAAAATGTCAGCTATACAAACAGAAATATCATGTTTGTTTGCCGCAGTTCCTCTAGCTTTCTCCCTAGAACAAACGAATGTGTAGAGCTGGTATCTCCATGTGGAACCAATTAGTGTTTCCAAGCACAAAATGAAATGTTCCCTGAAAAAAAAAACATTCAAAAAATAAAGTCCGTGGATAATATCAGGAATACACAAACACAGATGCTGTAGCAATATTTCGGTTTGAGTTAGCCAAAACAAAACCGCATATTTCCGGTTTCATCCAGTCATATCCGGACAAAGTGGTGTGGAATTTGTATGCAATGGACCGAGAAAATCACAGTAAAAATGGTTTTGGAGAAAAGCAAAGTGTTTTCGTTAGGCAAGTGCATAAAATGTCATCTATACAAACAGAAATATCATGTTTGTTTGCCGCAGTTCCTCTAGCTTTCTCCCTAGAAAATACAAATGTGTAGAGCTGGTGTCTCCATGTGGAACCAATTAGTGTTTCCAATCGTAAAATTAAATGTTCCCTGAAAAAAAAACATTCAAAACCATAAATCCGTGGATAATATCAGGAATACACAAACACAGATGCTGTAGCAATATTTCGGTTTGAGTTAGCCAAAACAAAACCGGATATTTCCGGTTTCATCCAGTCATATCCGGACAAAGTGGTGTGGAATTCGTATTCAATGGACTGAGAAAATCACAGGGAAAATAGTTTTGGAGAAAAGCAAAGTCTTTTCGTTAGGCCAGTGCATAAAATGTCATCTATACAAACAGAAATATCATGTTTGTTTGCCACAGTTCCTCTAGCTTTCTCCCTAGAAAATACGAATGTGTAGAGCTGGTGTCTCCATGTGGAACCAATTAGTGTTTCCAAGCATAAAATTAAATGTTCCCTGAAAAAAAACATTCAAAACCATAAAGTCCGTGGATAATATCAGGAATACACAAACACAGATGCTGTAGCAATAACAGGGATTGAGTTAGCAAAAAAAAAAAAAAAAAAAAAAAAACCGGACATTATCGGTTTCATCCAGTCATATCCGGACAAACTGGTGTGGAATTCGTATGCAATGGACCGAGAAAATAACAGTAAAAATGGTTTTGGAGAAAAGCAAAGTCTTTTCGATAGGCAAGTGCATAAAATGTCATCTATACAAACAGTAATATCATGTTTGTTTGCCACAGTTCCTCAAGCTTTCTCCCTAGAAAATACGAATGTGTAGAGCTGGTGTCTCCATGTGGAACCAATTAGTGTTTCCAAGCATAAAATTAAATGTTCCCTGACAAAAAAAAACATTCAAAAAAATAAAGTCCGTGGATAATATCAGGAATACACAAACAAAGAGGCTGTAGCAATAACTGGGATTGAATTAGCCAAAAAGAAACCGGATATTTCCGGTTTCATCCAGTCATATTAAGACAAACTGGTGTGGAATTCGTATGCAATGGACCGAAAAAGCACAGTAAAAATGGTTTTGGAGAAAAGCAAAGTCTTTTCGTTAGGCAAGTGCATAAAATGTCATCTAGACAAACAGAAATATCATGTTTGTTTGCCACAGTTCCTCTAGCTTTCTCCCTAGAAAATACGAATGTGTAGAGCTGGTGTCTCCATGTGGAAACAATAAGTGTTTCCAAGCATGAAATTAAATGTTCACAGAAAAAAAAACATTCAAAAAAATAAATTCCATGGATAATATCAGGAATACACAAACACAGAGGCTGTAGCAATATTTCGGTTTGAGTTAGCCAAAAAAAAACCGGATACTTCCGGTTTCACCCAGTCATATCCGGACAAAGTGGTGTGGAATTCGTATGCAATGGACCGAGAAAATCACAGGAAAAATGGTTTTGGAGAAAAGCAAAGTCTTTTCGTTAGGCAAGTGCATAAAATGTCATCTATAAAAACAGAAATAGCATGTTTGTTTGCCGCAGTTCCTCTAGCTTTCTCCTTAGAAAATACGAATGTGTAGAGCTGGTGTCTCCATGTGGAACCAATTAGTGTTTGCAAGCATAAAATTAAATGTTCCCTGAAAAAAAAACATTCAAAAAAATAAAGTCCGTGGATAATATCAGGAATACACAAACAAAGAGGCTGTAGCAATATCTGGGAATGAATTAGGCAAAACGAAACCGGATATTTCCGGTTTAATCCAGTCAAATCCGGACAAAGTGGTGTGGAATTCGTATGCAATGGACCGAGAAAATCACAGTAAAAATGGTTTTGGAGAAAAGCAAAGTCTTTTCGTTAGGCAAGTGCATAAAATGTCATCTATACAAACAGAAATATCATGTTTGTTTGCCGCAGTTCCTCTAGCTTTCTCCCTAGAAAATACGAATGTGTAGAGCTGGTGTCTCCATGTGGAAACAATAAGTGTTTCCAATCATAAAATTAAATGTTCCCTGAAAAAAAAAAACATTCAAAAAAATAAAGTCCGTGGATTATGTCAGGAATACACAAACACAGAGGCTGTAGCAAATTTTCGGTTTGAGTTAGCCAAAAAAAAACCGGATACTTCCGGTTTCATCCAGTCATATCCGGACAAAGTGGTGTGGAATTCGTATGCAATGGACCGAGAAAATCACAGGAAAATGGTTTTGGAGAAAAGCAAAGTCTTTTCGTTAGGCAAGTGCATAAAATGTCATCTAGACAAACAGAAATATCATGTTTCTTTGCCGCAGTTCCTCTAGCTTTCTCCCTAGAAAATACGAATGTGTAGAGCTGGTGTCTCCATGTGGAACCAATTAGTGTTTGCAAGCATAAAATAAAATGTTCCCTGAAAAAAAAACATTCAAAAAATAAATTCCGTGGATAATATCAGGAATACACAAACAAAGAGGCTGTAGCAATATCTGGGAATGAATTAGGCAAAACGAAACCGGATATTTCCGGTTTCATCCAGTCATATCCGGACAAAGTGGTGTGGAATTCGTATGCAATGGACCGAGAAATTCACAGTAAATATGGTTTTGGAGAAAAGCAAAGTCTTTTCGTTAGGCAAGTGCATAAAATGTCAGCTATACAAACAGAAATATCATGTTTGTTTGCCGCAGTTCCTCTAGCTTTCTCCCTAGAACAAACGAATGTGTAGAGCTGGTATCTCCATGTGTAACCAATTAGTGTTTCCAAGCACAAAATGAAATGTTCCCTGAAAAAAAAAACATTCAAAAAATAAAGTCCGTGGATAATATCAGGAATACACAAACACAGATGCTGTAGCAATATTTCGGTTTGAGTTAGCCAAAACAAAACCGCATATTTCCGGTTTCATCCAGTCATATCCGGACAAAGTGGTGTGGAATTTGTATGCAATGGACCGAGAAAATCACAGTAAAAATGGTTTTGGAGAAAAGCAAAGTGTTTTCGTTAGGCAAGTGCATAAAATGTCATCTATACAAACAGAAATATCATGTTTGTTTGCCGCAGTTCCTCTAGCTTTCTCCCTAGAAAATACGAATGTGTAGAGCTGGTGTCTCCATGTGGAACCAATTAGTGTTTCCAATCGTAAAATTAAATGTTCCCTGAAAAAAAAAAACATTCAAAACCATAAATCCGTGGATAATATCAGGAATACACAAACACAGATGCTGTAGCAATATTTCGGTTTGAGTTAGCCAAAACAAAACCGGATATTTCCGGTTTCATCCAGTCATATCCGGACAAAGTGGTGTGGAATTCGAATTCAATGGACTGAGAAAATCACAGGGAAAATAGTTTTGGAGAAAAGCAAAGTCTTTTCGTTAGGCCAGTGCATAAAATGTCATCTAGACAAACAGAAATATCATGTTTGTTTGCCGCAGTTCCTCTAGCATTCTCCCTAGAAAATACGAATGTGTAGAGCTGGTGTCTCCATGTGGAACCAATTAGAGTTTGCAAGCATAAAATTAAATGTTCCCTGAAAAAAAAACATTCAAAAAAATAAAGTCCGTGGATAATATCAGGAATACACAAACAAAGAGGCTGTAGCAATATCTGGGAATGAATTAGGCAAAATGAAACCGGATATTTCCGGTTTAATCCAGTCATATCCGGACAAAGTGGTGTGGAATTCGTATGCAATGGACCGAGAAAATCACAGGAAAAATGGTTTTGGAGAAAAGCAAAGTCTTTTCGATAGGCAAGTGCATAAAATGTCATCTATACAAACAGTAATATCATGTTTGTTTGCCACAGTTCCTCAAGCTTTCTCCCTAGAAAATACGAATGTGTAGAGCTGGTGTCTCCATGTGGAACCAATTAGTGTTTCCAAGCATAAAATTAAATGTTCCCTGACAAAAAAAAACATTCAAAAAAATAAAGTCCGTGGATAATATCAGGAATACACAAACAAAGAGGCTGTAGCAATATCTGGGATTGAATTAGGCAAATGAAACCGGATATTTCCGGTTTCATCCAGTCATATCCGGACAAAGTGGTGTGGAATTCGTATGCAATGGACCGAGAAATTCACAGTAAAAATGGTTTTGGAGAAAAGCAAAGTCTTTTCGTTAGGCAAGTGCATAAAATGTCAGCTATACAAACAGAAATATCATGTTTGTTTGCCGCAGTTCCTCTAGCTTTCTCCCTAGAACAAACGAATGTGTAGAGCTGGTATCTCCATGTGGAACCAATTAGTGTTTCCAAGCACAAAATGAAATGTTCCCTGAAAAAAAAAACATTCAAAAAATAAAGTCCGTGGATAATATCAGGAATACACAAACACAGATGCTGTAGCAATATTTCGGTTTGAGTTAGCCAAAACAAAACCGCATATTTCCGGTTTCATCCAGTCATATCCGGACAAAGTGGTGTGGAATTTGTATGCAATGGACCGAGAAAATCACAGTAAAAATGGTTTTGGAGAAAAGCAAAGTGTTTTCGTTAGGCAAGTGCATAAAATGTCATCTATACAAACAGAAATATCATGTTTGTTTGCCGCAGTTCCTCTAGCTTTCTCCCTAGAAAATACGAATGTGTAGAGCTGGTGTCTCCATGTGGAACCAATTAGTGTTTCCAAGCATAAAATTAAATGTTCCCTGAAAAAAAAACATTCAAAACCATAAATCCGTGGATAATATCAGGAATACACAAACACAGATGCTGTAGCAATATTTCGGTTTGAGTTAGCCAAAACAAAACCGGATATTTCCGGTTTCATCCAGTCATATCCGGACAAAGTGGTGTGGAATTCGTATTCAATGGACTGAGAAAATCACAGGGAAAATAGTTTTGGAGAAAAGCAAAGTCTTTTCGTTAGGCCAGTGCATAAAATGTCATCTATACAAACAGAAATATCATGTTTGTTTGCCACAGTTCCTCTAGCTTTCTCCCTAGAAAATACGAATGTGTAGAGCTGGTGTCTCCATGTGGAACCAATTAGTGTTTCCAAGCATAAAATTAAATGTTCCCTGAAAAAAAACATTCAAAACCATAAAGTCCGTGGATAATATCAGGAATACACAAACACAGATGCTGTAGCAATAACAGGGATTGAGTTAGCAAAAAAAAAAAAAAAAAAAAAAAACCGGACATTATCGGTTTCATCCAGTCATATCCGGACAAACTGGTGTGGAATTCGTATGCAATGGACCGAGAAAATCACAGTAAAAATGGTTTTGGAGAAAAGCAAAGTGTTTTCGTTAGGCAAGTGCATAAAATGTCATCTATACAAACAGAAATATCATGTTTGTTTGCCGCAGTTCCTCTAGCTTTCTCCCTAGAAAATACGAATGTGTAGAGCTGGTGTCTCCATGTGGAACCAATTAGTGTTTCCAATCGTAAAATTAAATGTTCCCTGAAAAAAAAAACATTCAAAACCATAAATCCGTGGATAATATCAGGAATACACAAACACAGATGCTGTAGCAATATTTCGGTTTGAGTTAGCCAAAACAAAACCGGATATTTCCGGTTTCATCCAGTCATATCCGGACAAAGTGGTGTGGAATTCGAATTCAATGGACTGAGAAAATCACAGGGAAAATAGTTTTGGAGAAAAGCAAAGTCTTTTCGTTAGGCCAGTGCATAAAATGTCATCTAGACAAACAGAAATATCATGTTTGTTTGCCGCAGTTCCTCTAGCATTCTCCCTAGAAAATACGAATGTGTAGAGCTGGTGTCTCCATGTGGAACCAATTAGAGTTTGCAAGCATAAAATTAAATGTTCCCTGAAAAAAAAACATTCAAAAAAATAAAGTCCGTGGATAATATCAGGAATACACAAACAAAGAGGCTGTAGCAATATCTGGGAATGAATTAGGCAAAATGAAACCGGATATTTCCGGTTTAATCCAGTCATATCCGGACAAACTGGTGTGGAATTCGTATGCAATGGACCGAGAAAATCACAGGAAAAATGGTTTTGGAGAAAAGCAAAGTCTTTTCGATAGGCAAGTGCATAAAATGTCATCTATACAAACAGTAATATCATGTTTGTTTGCCACAGTTCCTCAAGCTTTCTCCCTAGAAAATACGAATGTGTAGAGCTGGTGTCTCCATGTGGAACCAATTAGAGTTTGCAAGCATAAAATTAAATGTTCCCTGAAAAAAAAACATTCAAAAAAATAAAGTCCGTGGATAATATCAGGAATACACAAACAAAGAGGCTGTAGCAATATCTGGGAATGAATTAGGCAAAACGAAACCGGATATTTCCGGTTTAATCCAGTCAAATCCGGACAAAGTGGTGTGGAATTCGTATGCAATGGACCGAGAAAATCACAGTAAAAATGGTTTTGGAGAAAAGCAAAGTCTTTTCGTTAGGCAAGTGCATAAAATGTCATCTATACAAACAGAAATATCATGTTTGTTTGCCGCAGTTCCTCTAGCTTTCTCCCTAGAAAATACGAATGTGTAGAGCTGGTGTCTCCATGTGGAAACAATAAGTGTTTCCAATCATAAAATTAAATGTTCCCTGAAAAAAAAAAAACATTCAAAAAAATAAAGTCCGTGGATTATGTCAGGAATACACAAACACAGAGGCTGTAGCAAATTTTCGGTTTGAGTTAGCCAAAAAAAAACCGGATACTTCCGGTTTCATCCAGTCATATCCGGACAAAGTGGTGTGGAATTCGTATGCAATGGACCGAGAAAATCACAGGAAAATGGTTTTGGAGAAAAGCAAAGTCTTTTCGTTAGGCAAGTGCATAAAATGTCATCTAGACAAACAGAAATATCATGTTTCTTTGCCGCAGTTCCTCTAGCTTTCTCCCTAGAAAATACGAATGTGTAGAGCTGGTGTCTCCATGTGGAACCAATTAGTGTTTGCAAGCATAAAATAAAATGTTCCCTGAAAAAAAAACATTCAAAAAATAAATTCCGTGGATAATATCAGGAATACACAAACAAAGAGGCTGTAGCAATATCTGGGAATGAATTAGGCAAAACGAAACCGGATATTTCCGGTTTCATCCAGTCATATCCGGACAAAGTGGTGTGGAATTCGTATGCAATGGACCGAGAAATTCACAGTAAATATGGTTTTGGAGAAAAGCAAAGTCTTTTCGTTAGGCAAGTGCATAAAATGTCAGCTATACAAACAGAAATATCATGTTTGTTTGCCGCAGTTCCTCTAGCTTTCTCCCTAGAACAAACGAATGTGTAGAGCTGGTATCTCCATGTGGAACCAATTAGTGTTTCCAAGCACAAAATGAAATGTTCCCTGAAAAAGAAAACATTCAAAAAATAAAGTCCGTGGATAATATCAGGAATACACAAACACAGATGCTGGAGCAATATTTCGGTTTGAGTTAGCCAAAACAAAACCGCATATTTCCGGTTTCATCCAGTCATATCCGGACAAAGTGGTGTGGAATTTGTATGCAATGGACCGAGAAAATCACAGTAAAAATGGTTTTGGAGAAAAGCAAAGTGTTTTCGTTAGGCAAGTGCATAAAATGTCATCTATACAAACAGAAATATCATGTTTGTTTGCCGCAGTTCCTCTAGCTTTCTCCCTAGAAAATACGAATGTGTAGAGCTGGTGTCTCCATGTGGAACCAATTAGTGTTTCCAATCGTAAAATTAAATGTTCCCTGAAAAAAAAAACATTCAAAACCATAAATCCGTGGATAATATCAGGAATACACAAACACAGATGCTGTAGCAATATTTCGGTTTGAGTTAGCCAAAACAAAACCGGATATTTCCGGTTTCATCCAGTCATATCCGGACAAAGTGGTGTGGAATTCGAATTCAATGGACTGAGAAAATCACAGGGAAAATAGTTTTGGAGAAAAGCAAAGTCTTTTCGTTAGGCCAGTGCATAAAATGTCATCTAGACAAACAGAAATATCATGTTTGTTTGCCGCAGTTCCTCTAGCATTCTCCCTAGAAAATACGAATGTGTAGAGCTGGTGTCTCCATGTGGAACCAATTAGAGTTTGCAAGCATAAAATTAAATGTTCCCTGAAAAAAAAACATTCAAAAAAATAAAGTCCGTGGATAATATCAGGAATACACAAACAAAGAGGCTGTAGCAATATCTGGGAATGAATTAGGCAAAATGAAACCGGATATTTCCGGTTTAATCCAGTCATATCCGGACAAAGTGGTGTGGAATTCGTATGCAATGGACCGAGAAAATCACAGGAAAAATGGTTTTGGAGAAAAGCAAAGTCTTTTCGATAGGCAAGTGCATAAAATGTCATCTATACAAACAGTAATATCATGTTTGTTTGCCACAGTTCCTCAAGCTTTCTCCCTAGAAAATACGAATGTGTAGAGCTGGTGTCTCCATGTGGAACCAATTAGTGTTTCCAAGCATAAAATTAAATGTTCCCTGACAAAAAAAAACATTCAAAAAAATAAAGTCCGTGGATAATATCAGGAATACACAAACAAAGAGGCTGTAGCAATATCTGGGATTGAATTAGGCAAATGAAACCGGATATTTCCGGTTTCATCCAGTCATATCCGGACAAAGTGGTGTGGAATTCGTATGCAATGGACCGAGAAATTCACAGTAAAAATGGTTTTGGAGAAAAGCAAAGTCTTTTCGTTAGGCAAGTGCATAAAATGTCAGCTATACAAACAGAAATATCATGTTTGTTTGCCGCAGTTCCTCTAGCTTTCTCCCTAGAACAAACGAATGTGTAGAGCTGGTATCTCCATGTGGAACCAATTAGTGTTTCCAAGCACAAAATGAAATGTTCCCTGAAAAAAAAAACATTCAAAAAATAAAGTCCGTGGATAATATCAGGAATACACAAACACAGATGCTGTAGCAATATTTCGGTTTGAGTTAGCCAAAACAAAACCGCATATTTCCGGTTTCATCCAGTCATATCCGGACAAAGTGGTGTGGAATTTGTATGCAATGGACCGAGAAAATCACAGTAAAAATGGTTTTGGAGAAAAGCAAAGTGTTTTCGTTAGGCAAGTGCATAAAATGTCATCTATACAAACAGAAATATCATGTTTGTTTGCCGCAGTTCCTCTAGCTTTCTCCCTAGAAAATACAAATGTGTAGAGCTGGTGTCTCCATGTGGAACCAATTAGTGTTTCCAATCGTAAAATTAAATGTTCCCTGAAAAAAAAACATTCAAAACCATAAATCCGTGGATAATATCAGGAATACACAAACACAGATGCTGTAGCAATATTTCGGTTTGAGTTAGCCAAAACAAAACCGGATATTTCCGGTTTCATCCAGTCATATCCGGACAAAGTGGTGTGGAATTCGTATTCAATGGACTGAGAAAATCACAGGGAAAATAGTTTTGGAGAAAAGCAAAGTCTTTTCGTTAGGCCAGTGCATAAAATGTCATCTATACAAACAGAAATATCATGTTTGTTTGCCACAGTTCCTCTAGCTTTCTCCCTAGAAAATACGAATGTGTAGAGCTGGTGTCTCCATGTGGAACCAATTAGTGTTTCCAAGCATAAAATTAAATGTTCCCTGAAAAAAAACATTCAAAACCATAAAGTCCGTGGATAATATCAGGAATACACAAACACAGATGCTGTAGCAATAACAGGGATTGAGTTAGCAAAAAAAAAAAAAAAAAAAAAAAACCGGACATTATCGGTTTCATCCAGTCATATCCGGACAAACTGGTGTGGAATTCGTATGCAATGGACCGAGAAAATCACAGTAAAAATGGTTTTGGAGAAAAGCAAAGTGTTTTCGTTAGGCAAGTGCATAAAATGTCATCTATACAAACAGAAATATCATGTTTGTTTGCCGCAGTTCCTCTAGCTTTCTCCCTAGAAAATACGAATGTGTAGAGCTGGTGTCTCCATGTGGAACCAATTAGTGTTTCCAATCGTAAAATTAAATGTTCCCTGAAAAAAAAAACATTCAAAACCATAAATCCGTGGATAATATCAGGAATACACAAACACAGATGCTGTAGCAATATTTCGGTTTGAGTTAGCCAAAACAAAACCGGATATTTCCGGTTTCATCCAGTCATATCCGGACAAAGTGGTGTGGAATTCGAATTCAATGGACTGAGAAAATCACAGGGAAAATAGTTTTGGAGAAAAGCAAAGTCTTTTCGTTAGGCCAGTGCATAAAATGTCATCTAGACAAACAGAAATATCATGTTTGTTTGCCGCAGTTCCTCTAGCATTCTCCCTAGAAAATACGAATGTGTAGAGCTGGTGTCTCCATGTGGAACCAATTAGAGTTTGCAAGCATAAAATTAAATGTTCCCTGAAAAAAAAACATTCAAAAAAATAAAGTCCGTGGATAATATCAGGAATACACAAACAAAGAGGCTGTAGCAATATCTGGGAATGAATTAGGCAAAATGAAACCGGATATTTCCGGTTTAATCCAGTCATATCCGGACAAACTGGTGTGGAATTCGTATGCAATGGACCGAGAAAATCACAGGAAAAATGGTTTTGGAGAAAAGCAAAGTCTTTTCGATAGGCAAGTGCATAAAATGTCATCTATACAAACAGTAATATCATGTTTGTTTGCCACAGTTCCTCAAGCTTTCTCCCTAGAAAATACGAATGTGTAGAGCTGGTGTCTCCATGTGGAACCAATTAGTGTTTCCAAGCATAAAATTAAATGTTCCCTGACAAAAAAAAACATTCAAAAAAATAAAGTCCGTGGATAATATCAGGAATACACAAACAAAGAGGCTGTAGCAATATCTGGGATTGAATTAGGCAAATGAAACCGGATATTTCCGGTTTCATCCAGTCATATCCGGACAAAGTGGTGTGGAATTCGTATGCAATGGACCGAGAAATTCACAGTAAAAATGGTTTTGGAGAAAAGCAAAGTCTTTTCGTTAGGCAAGTGCATAAAATGTCAGCTATACAAACAGAAATATCATGTTTGTTTGCCGCAGTTCCTCTAGCTTTCTCCCTAGAACAAACGAATGTGTAGAGCTGGTATCTCCATGTGGAACCAATTAGTGTTTCCAAGCACAAAATGAAATGTTCCCTGAAAAAAAAAACATTCAAAAAATAAAGTCCGTGGATAATATCAGGAATACACAAACACAGATGCTGTAGCAATATTTCGGTTTGAGTTAGCCAAAACAAAACCGCATATTTCCGGTTTCATCCAGTCATATCCGGACAAAGTGGTGTGGAATTTGTATGCAATGGACCGAGAAAATCACAGTAAAAATGGTTTTGGAGAAAAGCAAAGTGTTTTCGTTAGGCAAGTGCATAAAATGTCATCTATACAAACAGAAATATCATGTTTGTTTGCCGCAGTTCCTCTAGCTTTCTCCCTAGAAAATACAAATGTGTAGAGCTGGTGTCTCCATGTGGAACCAATTAGTGTTTCCAATCGTAAAATTAAATGTTCCCTGAAAAAAAAACATTCAAAACCATAAATCCGTGGATAATATCAGGAATACACAAACACAGATACTGTAGCAATATTTCGGTTTGAGTTAGCCAAAACAAAACCGGATATTTCCGGTTTCATCCAGTCATATCCGGACAAAGTGGTGTGGAATTCGTATTCAATGGACTGAGAAAATCACAGGGAAAATAGTTTTGGAGAAAAGCAAAGTCTTTTCGTTAGGCCAGTGCATAAAATGTCATCTATACAAACAGAAATATCATGTTTGTTTGCCACAGTTCCTCTAGCTTTCTCCCTAGAAAATACGAATGTGTAGAGCTGGTGTCTCCATGTGGAACCAATTAGTGTTTCCAAGCATAAAATTAAATGTTCCCTGAAAAAAAACATTCAAAACCATAAAGTCCGTGGATAATATCAGGAATACACAAACACAGATGCTGTAGCAATAACAGGGATTGAGTTAGCAAAAAAAAAACAAAAAAAAAAAAACCGGACATTATCGGTTTCATCCAGTCATATCCGGACAAACTGGTGTGGAATTCGTATGCAATGGACCGAGAAAATAACAGTAAAAATGGTTTTGGAGAAAAGCAAAGTCTTTTCGATAGGCAAGTGCATAAAATGTCATCTATACAAACAGTAATATCATGTTTGTTTGCCACAGTTCCTCAAGCTTTCTCCCTAGAAAATACGAATGTGTAGAGCTGGTGTCTCCATGTGGAACCAATTAGTGTTTCCAAGCATAAAATTAAATGTTCCCTGACAAAAAAAAACATTCAAAAAAATAAAGTCCGTGGATAATATCAGGAATACACAAACAAAGAGGCTGTAGCAATAACTGGGATTGAATTAGCCAAAAAGAAACCGGATATTTCCGGTTTCATCCAGTCATATTAAGACAAACTGGTGTGGAATTCGTATGCAATGGACCGAAAAAGCACAGTAAAAATGGTTTTGGAGAAAAGCAAAGTCTTTTCGTTAGGCAAGTGCATAAAATGTCATCTAGACAAACAGAAATATCATGTTTGTTTGCCACAGTTCCTCTAGCTTTCTCCCTAGAAAATACGAATGTGTAGAGCTGGTGTCTCCATGTGGAAACAATAAGTGTTTCCAAGCATGAAATTAAATGTTCACAGAAAAAAAAACATTCAAAAAAATAAATTCCATGGATAATATCAGGAATACACAAACACAGAGGCTGTAGCAATATTTCGGTTTGAGTTAGCCAAAAAAAAACCGGATACTTCCGGTTTCATCCAGTCATATCCGGACAAAGTGGTGTGGAATTCGTATGCAATGGACCAAGAAAATCACAGGAAAAATGGTTTTGGAGAAAAGCAAAGTCTTTTCGTTAGGCAAGTGCATAAAATGTCATCTATAAAAACAGAAATAGCATGTTTGTTTGCCGCAGTTCCTCTAGCTTTCTCCTTAGAAAATACGAATGTGTAGAGCTGGTGTCTCCATGTGGAACCAATTAGTGTTTGCAAGCATAAAATTAAATGTTCCCTGAAAAAAAAACATTCAAAAAAATAAAGTCCGTGGATAATATCAGGAATACACAAACAAAGAGGCTGTAGCAATATCTGGGAATGAATTAGGCAAAACGAAACCGGATATTTCCGGTTTAATCCAGTCAAATCCGGACAAAGTGGTGTGGAATTCGTATGCAATGGACCGAGAAAATCACAGTAAAAATGGTTTTGGAGAAAAGCAAAGTCTTTTCGTTAGGCAAGTGCATAAAATGTCATCTATACAAACAGAAATATCATGTTTGTTTGCCGCAGTTCCTCTAGCTTTCTCCCTAGAAAATACGAATGTGTAGAGCTGGTGTCTCCATGTGGAAACAATAAGTGTTTCCAATCATAAAATTAAATGTTCCCTGAAAAAAAAAAACATTCAAAAAAATAAAGTCCGTGGATTATGTCAGGAATACACAAACACAGAGGCTGTAGCAAATTTTCGGTTTGAGTTAGCCAAAAAAAAACCGGATACTTCCGGTTTCATCCAGTCATATCCGGACAAAGTGGTGTGGAATTCGTATGCAATGGACCGAGAAAATCACAGGAAAATGGTTTTGGAGAAAAGCAAAGTCTTTTCGTTAGGCAAGTGCATAAAATGTCATCTAGACAAACAGAAATATCATGTTTCTTTGCCGCAGTTCCTCTAGCTTTCTCCCTAGAAAATACGAATGTGTAGAGCTGGTGTCTCCATGTGGAACCAATTAGTGTTTGCAAGCATAAAATAAAATGTTCCCTGAAAAAAAAACATTCAAAAAATAAATTCCGTGGATAATATCAGGAATACACAAACAAAGAGGCTGTAGCAATATCTGGGAATGAATTAGGCAAAACGAAACCGGATATTTCCGGTTTCATCCAGTCATATCCGGACAAAGTGGTGTGGAATTCGTATGCAATGGACCGAGAAATTCACAGTAAATATGGTTTTGGAGAAAAGCAAAGTCTTTTCGTTAGGCAAGTGCATAAAATGTCAGCTATACAAACAGAAATATCATGTTTGTTTGCCGCAGTTCCTCTAGCTTTCTCCCTAGAACAAACGAATGTGTAGAGCTGGTGTCTCCATGTGGAACCAATTAGTGTTTCCAAGCACAAAATGAAATGTTCCCTGAAAAAAAAAAACATTCAAAAAATAAAGTCCGTGGATAATATCAGGAATACACAAACACAGATGCTGTAGCAATATTTCGGTTTGAGTTAGCCAAAACAAAACCGCATATTTCCGGTTTCATCCAGTCATATCCGGACAAAGTGGTGTGGAATTTGTATGCAATGGACCGAGAAAATCACAGTAAAAATGGTTTTGGAGAAAAGCAAAGTGTTTTCGTTAGGCAAGTGCATAAAATGTCATCTATACAAACAGAAATATCATGTTTGTTTGCCGCAGTTCCTCTAGCTTTCTCCTAGAAAATACAAATGTGTAGAGCTGGTGTCTCCATGTGGAACCAATTAGTGTTTCCAATCGTAAAATTAAATGTTCCCTGAAAAAAAAAACATTCAAAACCATAAATCCGTGGATAATATCAGGAATACACAAACACAGATGCTGTAGCAATATTTCGGTTTGAGTTAGCCAAAACAAAACCGGATATTTCCGGTTTCATCCAGTCATATCCGGACAAAGTGGTGTGGAATTCGAATTCAATGGACTGAGAAAATCACAGGGAAAATAGTTTTGGAGAAAAGCAAAGTCTTTTCGTTAGGCCAGTGCATAAAATGTCATCTATACAAACAGAAATATCATGTTTGTTTGCCACAGTTCCTCTAGCTTTCTCCCTAGAAAATACGAATGTGTAGAGCTGGTGTCTCCATGTGGAACCAATTAGTGTTTCCAAGCATAAAATTAAATGTTCCCTGAAAAAAAACATTCAAAACCATAAAGTCCGTGGATAATATCAGGAATACACAAACACAGATGCTGTAGCAATAACAGGGATTGAGTTAGCAAAAAAAAAAAAAAAAAAAAAAAAAACCGGACATTATCGGTTTCATCCAGTCATATCCGGACAAACTGGTGTGGAATTCGTATGCAATGGACCGAGAAAATCACAGTAAAAATGGTTTTGGAGAAAAGCAAAGTCTTTTCGATAGGCAAGTGCATAAAATGTCATCTATACAAACAGTAATATCATGTTTGTTTGCCACAGTTCCTCAAGCTTTCTCCCTAGAAAATACGAATGTGTAGAGCTGGTGTCTCCATGTGGAACCAATTAGTGTTTCCAAGCATAAAATTAAATGTTCCCTGACAAAAAAAAACATTCAAAAAAATAAAGTCCGTGGATAATATCAGGAATACACAAACAAAGAGGCTGTAGCAATAACTGGGATTGAATTAGCCAAAAAGAAACCGGATATTTCCGGTTTCATCCAGTCATATTAAGACAAACTGGTGTGGAATTCGTATGCAATGGACCGAAAAAGCACAGTAAAAATGGTTTTGGAGAAAAGCAAAGTCTTTTCGTTAGGCAAGTGCATAAAATGTCATCTAGACAAACAGAAATATCATGTTTGTTTGCCACAGTTCCTCTAGCTTTCTCCCTAGAAAATACGAATGTGTAGAGCTGGTGTCTCCATGTGGAAACAATAAGTGTTTCCAAGCATGAAATTAAATGTTCACAGAAAAAAAAACATTCAAAAAAATAAATTCCATGGATAATATCAGGAATACACAAACACAGAGGCTGTAGCAATATTTCGGTTTGAGTTAGCCAAAAAAAAACCGGATACTTCCGGTTTCATCCAGTCATATCCGGACAAAGTGGTGTGGAATTCGTATGCAATGGACCGAGAAAATCACAGGAAAAATGGTTTTGGAGAAAAGCAAAGTCTTTTCGTTAGGCAAGTGCATAAAATGTCATCTATAAAAACAGAAATAGCATGTTTGTTTGCCGCAGTTCCTCTAGCTTTCTCCTTAGAAAATACGAATGTGTAGAGCTGGTGTCTCCATGTGGAACCAATTAGTGTTTGCAAGCATAAAATTAAATGTTCCCTGAAAAAAAAACATTCAAAAAAATAAAGTCCGTGGATAATATCAGGAATACACAAACAAAGAGGCTGTAGCAATATCTGGGAATGAATTAGGCAAAACGAAACCGGATATTTCCGGTTTAATCCAGTCATATCCGGACAAAGTGGTGTGGAATTCGTATGCAATGGACCGAGAAAATCACAGTAAAAATGGTTTTGGAGAAAAGCAAAGTCTTTTCGTTAGGCAAGTGCATAAAATGTCATCTATACAAACAGAAATATCATGTTTGTTTGCCGCAGTTCCTCTAGCTTTCTCCCTAGAAAATACGAATGTGTAGAGCTGGTGTCTCCATGTGGAAACAATAAGTGTTTCCAATCATAAAATTAAATGTTCCCTGAAAAAAAAAACATTCAAAAAAATAAAGTCCGTGGATTATATCAGGAATACACAAACACAGAGGCTGTAGCAAATTTTCGGTTTGAGTTAGCCAAAAAAAAACCGGATACTTCCGGTTTCATCCAGTCATATCCGGACAAAGTGGTGTGGAATTCGTATGCAATGGACCGAGAAAATCACAGGAAAATGGTTTTGGAGAAAAGCAAAGTCTTTTCGTTAGGCAAGTGCATAAAATGTCATCTAGACAAACAGAAATATCATGTTTCTTTGCCGCAGTTCCTCTAGCTTTCTCCCTAGAAAATACGAATGTGTAGAGCTGGTGTCTCCATGTGGAACCAATTAGTGTTTGCAAGCATAAAATAAAATGTTCCCTGAAAAAAAAACATTCAAAAAATAAATTCCGTGGATAATATCAGGAATACACAAACAAAGAGGCTGTAGCAATATCTGGGAATGAATTAGGCAAAACGAAACCGGATATTTCCGGTTTAATCCAGTCATATCCGGACAAAGTGGTGTGGAATTCGTATGCAATGGACCGAGAAAATCACAGGAAAAATGGTTTTGGAGAAAAGCAAAGTCTTTTCGTTAGGCAAGTGCATAAAATGTCATCTATACAAACAGAAATAGCATGTTTGTTTCCTGCAGTTACTCTAGCTTTCTCCTAGAACATAAAAATGTGTAGAGCTGGTGTCACCATGTGGAACCAATTAGTGTTTCCAAGCATAAAATTAAATGTTCCCTGAAAAAAAAAATTCAAAAAAATAAAGTCCGTGGATAATATCAGGAATACACAAACAAAGAGGCTGTAGCAATATCTGGGATTGAATTAGGCAAATGAAACCGGATATTTCCGGTTTCATCCAGTCATATCCGGACAAAGTGGTGTGGAATTCGTATGCAATGGACCGAGAAATTCACAGTAAAAATGGTTTTGGTGAAAAGCAAAGTCTTTTCGTTAGGCAAGTGCATAAAATATCATCTATACAAACACAAATATCATGTTTGTTTGCCGCAGTTCCTCTAGCTTTCTCCCTAGAACAAACGAATGTGTAGAGCTGGTGTCTCCATGTGGAACCAATTAGTGTTTCCAAGCACAAAATGAAATGTTCCCTGAAAAAAAAAACATTCAAAAAATAAAGTCCGTGGATAATATCAGGAATACACAAACACAGATGCTGTAGCAATATTTCGGTTTGAGTTAGCCAAAACAAAACCGCATATTTCCGGTTTCATCCAGTCATATCCGGACAAAGTGGTGTGGAATTCGTATTCAATGGACCGAGAAAATCACAGGAAAAATGGTTTTGGAGAAAAGCAAAGTCTTTTCGTTAGGCCAGTGCATCAAATGTCATCTATACAAACAGAAATATCATGTTTGTTTGCCACAGTTCCTCTAGCTTTCTCCCTAAAAAATACGAATATGTAGAGCTGGTGTCTCCATGTGGAACCAATTAGTGTTTCCAAGCATAAAATTAAATGTTCCCTGAAAAAAAACCATTCAAAACCATAAAGTCCGTGGATAATATCAGGAATACACAAACACAGATGCTGTAGCAATAACAGGGTTTGAGTTAGCAAAAAAAAAAAAAAATCGGACATTATCGGTTTCATCCAGTCATATCCGGACAAACTAGTGTGGAATTCGTATGCAATGGACGGAGAAAATCACAGGGAAAATGGTTTTGGAGAAAAGGAAAGTCTTTTCGTTAGGCAAGTGCATAAAATGTCATCTATACAAACAGTAATATCATGTTTGTTTGCCACAGTTCCTCAAGCTTTCTCCTTAGAAAATACGAATGTGTAGAGCTGGTGTCTCCATGTGGAACCAATTAGTGTTTCCAAGCATAAAATTAAATGTTCCCTGACAAAAAAAAAACATTCAAAACCATAAAGTCCGTGGATAATATCAGGAATACACAAACACAGATGCTGTAGCAATATCTGGGATTGAGTTAGACAAAACAAAACCGGATATTTCCGGTTTCATCCAGTCATATCCGGACAAACTGGTGTGGAATTCGTATGCAATGGACCGAGAAAATCACAGTGAAAATGGTTTTGAAGAAAAGCAAAGTCATTTCGTTAGGCAAGTGCATAAAATGTCATCTATACAAACAGAAATATCATGTTTGTTTGCCGCAGTTCCTCTAGCTTTCTCCCTAGAAAATACGAATGTGTAGAGCTGGTGTCTCCATGTGGAAACAATAAGTGTTTCCACTCATAAAATTAAATGTTCCCTGAAAAAAAAACATTCAAAAAAATAAAGTCCGTGGATTATATCAGGAATACACAAACACAGAGGCTGTAGCATATTTTCGGTTTGAGTTAGCCAAAAAAAAAACCGGATACTTCCGGTTTCATCCAGTCATATCCGGACAAAGTGGTGTGGAATTCGTATGCAATGGACCGAGAAAATCACAGGAAAAATGGTTTTGGAGAAAAGCAAAGTCTTTTCGTTAGGCAAGTGCATAAAATGTCATCTAGACAAACAGAAATAGCATGTTTGTTTGCCGCAGTTCCTCTAGCTTTCTCCCTAGAAAATACGAATGTGTAGAGCTGGTGTCTCCATGTGGAACCAATTAGTGTTTGCAAGCATAAAATAAAATGTTCCCTGAAAAAAAAACATTCAAAAAAATAAAGTCCGTGGATAATATCAGGAATACACAAACAAAGAGGCTGTAGCAATATCTGGGAATGAATTAGGCAAAACGAAACCGGATATTTCCGGTTTCATCCAGTCATATCCGGACAAAGTGGTGTGGAATTCGTATGCAATGGACCAAGAAAATCACAGGAAAAATGGTTTTGGAGAAAAGCAAAGTCTTTTCGTTAGGCAAGTGCATAAAATGTCATCTATAGAAACAGAAATAGCATGTTTGTTTCCTGCAGTTACTCTAGCTTTCTCCTAGAACGTAAAAATGTGTAGAGCTGGTGTCACCATGTGGAACCAATTAGTGTTTCCAAGCATAAAATTAAATGTTCCCTGAAAAAAAACATTCAAAAAAATAAAGTCCGTGGATAATATCAGGAATACACAAACAAATAGGCTGTAGCAATATCTGGGATTGAATTAGGCAAATGAAACCGGATATTTCCGGTTTCATCCAGTCATATCCGGACAAAGTGGTGTGGAATTCGTATGCAATGGACCGAGAAATTCACAGTAAAAATGGTTTTGGAGAAAAGCAAAGTCTTTTCGTTAGGCAAGTGCATAAAATATCATCTATACAAACACAAATATCATGTTTGTTTGCCGCAGTTCCTCTAGCTTTCTCCCTAGAACAAACGAATGTGTAGAGCTGGTGTCTCCATGTGGAACCAATTAGTGTTTCCAAGCACAAAATGAAATGTTCCCTGAAAAAAAAAACATTCAAAAAATAAAGTCCGTGGATAATATCAGGAATACACAAACACAGATGCTGTAGCAATATTTCGGTTTGAGTTAGCCAAAACAAAACCGCATATTTCCAGTTTCATCCAGTCATATCCGGACAAAGTGGTGTGGAATTTGTATGCAATGGACCGAGAAAATCACAGTAAAAATGGTTTTGGAGAAAAGCAAAGTGTTTTCGTTAGGCAAGTGCATAAAATGTCATCTATACAAACAGAAATATCATGTTTGTTTGCCGCAGTTCCTCTAGCTTTCTCCCTAGAAAATACAAATGTGTAGAGCTGGTGTCTCCATGTGGAACCAATTAGTGTTTCCAAGCGTAAAATTAAGTGTTCCCTGAAAAAAAAACATTCAAAACCATAAATCCGTGGATAATATCAGGAATACAAAAACACAGATGCTGTAGCAATATTTGGGTTTGAGTTAGCCAAAACAAAACCGCATATTTCCGGTTTCATCCAGTCATATCCGGACAAAGTGGTGTGGAATTCGTATGCAATGGACCGAGAAAATCACAGGAAAAATGGTTTTGGAGAAAAGCAAAGTCTTTTCGTTAGGCAAGTGCATAAAATGTCATCTAGACAAACAGAAATAGCATGTTTGTTTGCCGCAGTTCCTCTAGCTTTCTCCCTAGAAAATACGAATGTGTAGAGCTGGTGTCTCCATGTGGAACCAATTAGTGTTTGCAAGCATAAAATAAAATGTTCCCTGAAAAAAAAAACATTCAAAAAAATAAAGTCCGTGGATAATATCAGGAATACACAAACAAAGAGGCTGTAGCAATATCTGGGAATGAATTAGGCAAAACGAAACAGGATATTTCCGGTTTCATCCAGTCATATCCGGACAAAGTGGTGTGGAATTCGTATGCAATGGACCAAGAAAATCACAGGAAAAATGGTTTTGGAGAAAAGCAAAGTCTTTTCGTTAGGCAAGTGCATAAAATGTCATCTATAGAAACAGAAATAGCATGTTTGTTTCCTGCAGTTACTCTAGCTTTCTCCTAGAACGTAAAAATGTGTAGAGCTGGTGTCACCATGTGGAACCAATTAGTGTTTCCAAGCATAAAATTAAATGTTCCCTGACAAAAAAAAACATTCAAAACCATAAAGTCCGTGGATAATATCAGGAATACACAAACAAATAGGCTGTAGCAATATCTGGGATTGAATTAGGCAAATGAAACCGGATATTTCCGGTTTCATCCAGTCATAT
This sequence comes from Lepus oiostolus, assembly GCA_036325905.1. Classification (NCBI taxonomy): domain Eukaryota; kingdom Metazoa; phylum Chordata; class Mammalia; order Lagomorpha; family Leporidae; genus Lepus; species Lepus oiostolus. The sequence continues at coordinate 47,067,471 of CM070795.1, forward strand.
CCGGACAAAGTGGTGTGGAATTCGTATGCAATGGACCGAGAAATTCACAGTAAAAATGGTTTTGGAGAAAAGCAAAGTCTTTTCGTTAGGCAAGTGCATAAAATATCATCTATACAAACACAAATATCATGTTTGTTTGCCGCAGTTCCTCTAGCTTTCTCCCTAGAACAAACGAATGTGTAGAGCTGGTGTCTCCATGTGGAACCAATTAGTGTTTCCAAGCACAAAATGAAATGTTCCCTGAAAAAAAAAACATTCAAAAAATAAAGTCCGTGGATAATATCAGGAATACACAAACACAGATGCTGTAGCAATATTTCGGTTTGAGTTAGCCAAAACAAAACCGCATATTTCCAGTTTCATCCAGTCATATCCGGACAAAGTGGTGTGGAATTTGTATGCAATGGACCGAGAAAATCACAGTAAAAATGGTTTTGGAGAAAAGCAAAGTGTTTTCGTTAGGCAAGTGCATAAAATGTCATCTATACAAACAGAAATATCATGTTTGTTTGCCGCAGTTCCTCTAGCTTTCTCCCTAGAAAATACAAATGTGTAGAGCTGGTGTCTCCATGTGGAACCAATTAGTGTTTCCAAGCGTAAAATTAAGTGTTCCCTGAAAAAAAAACATTCAAAACCATAAATCCGTGGATAATATCAGGAATACAAAAACACAGATGCTGTAGCAATATTTGGGTTTGAGTTAGCCAAAACAAAACCGCATATTTCCGGTTTCATCCAGTCATATCCGGACAAAGTGGTGTGGAATTCGTATGCAATGGACCGAGAAAATCACAGGAAAAATGGTTTTGGAGAAAAGCAAAGTCTTTTCGTTAGGCAAGTGCATAAAATGTCATCTAGACAAACAGAAATAGCATGTTTGTTTGCCGCAGTTCCTCTAGCTTTCTCCCTAGAAAATACGAATGTGTAGAGCTGGTGTCTCCATGTGGAACCAATTAGTTTTTTCAAGTATAAAATTAATGTTCCCTGAAAAAAAACCATTCAAAACCATAAAGTCCGTGGATAATATCAGGAATACACAAACACAGATGCTGTAGCAATAACAGGGTTTGAGTTAGCAAAAAAAAAAAAAAAAAAAAAAACCGGACATTATCGGTTTCATCCAGTCATATCCGGACAAACTGGTGTGGAATTCGTATGCAATGGACCGAGAAAATCACAGGGAAAATGGTTTTGGAGAAAAGCAAAGTCTTTTCGTTAGGCAAGTGCATCAAATGTCATCTATACAAACAGTAATATCATGTTTGTTTGCCACAGTTCCTCAAGCTTTCTCCTTAGAAAATACGAATGTGTAGAGCTGGTGTCTCCATGTGGAACCAATTAGTGTTTCCAAGCATAAAATTAAATGTTCCCTGACAAAAAAAAACATTCAAAACCATAAAGGCCGTGGATAATATCAGGAATACACAAACACAGAGGCTGTAGCAATATCTGGGATTGAGTTAGACAAAACAAAACCGGATATTTCCGGTTTCATCCAGTCATATCCGGACAAACTGGTGTGGAATTCGTATGCAATGGACCGAGAAAATCACAGTGAAAATGGTTTTGAAGAAAAGCAAAGTCATTTCGTTAGGCAAGTGCATAAAATGTCATCTATACAAACAGAAATATCATGTTTGTTTGCCGCAGTTCCTCTAGCTTTCTCCCTAGAACAAACAAATGTGTAGAGCTGGTGTCTCCATGTGGAAACAATAAGTGTTTCCAATCATAAAATTAAATGTTCCCTGAAAAAAAAACATTCAAAAAAATAAAGTCCGTGGATTATATCAGGAATACACAAACACAGAAGCTGTAGCAAATTTTCGGTTTGAGTTAGCCAAAACGAAACCGGATATTTCCGGTTTCATCCAGTCATATCCGGACAAAGTGGTGTGGAATTCGTATGCAATGGACCGAGAAAATCACAGGAAAAATGGTTTTGGAGAAAAGCAAAGTCTTTTCGTTAGGCAAGTGCATAAAATGTCATCTAGACAAACAGAAATATCATGTTTGTTTGCCGAAGTTCCTCTAGCTTTCTCCCTAGAAAATACGAATGTGTAGAGCTGGTGTCTCCATGTGGAACCAATTAGTGTTTCCAAGCATAAAATTAAATGTTCCCTGAAAAAAAAAACATTCAAAAAAATAAAGTCATTGGATAATATCAGGAATACACAAACAAAGAGGCTGTAGCAATATCTGGGAATGAATTAGGCAAAACGAAACCGGATATTTCCGGTTTCATCCAGTCATATCCGGACAAAGTGGTGTGGAATTCGTACGCAATGGACCGAGAAATTCACAGTAAAAATGGTTTTGGAGAAAAGCAAGTCTTTTCGTTAGGCAAGTGCATAAAATGTCATCTATACAAACACAAATATCATGTTTGTTTGCCGCAGTTAATCTAGCTTTCTCCCTAGAACAAACGAATGTGTAGAGCTCGTGTCTCCATGTGGAACCAATTAGTGTTTCCAAGCACAAAATGAAATGTTCCCTGAAAAAAAAAACATTCAAAAAAATAAAGTCCGTGGATAATATCAGCAATACACAAACACAGATGCTGTAGCAATATTTCGGTTTGAGTTAGCCAAAACAAAACCGCATATTTCCGGTTTCATCCAGTCATATCCGGACAAAGTGGTGTGGAATTTGTATGCAATGGACCGAGAAAATCCCAGGAAAAATGGTTTTGGAGAAAAGCAAAGTCTTTTCGTTAGGCAAGTGCATAAAATGTCATCTATACAAACAGAAATATCATGTTTGTTTGCCGCAGTTCCTCTAGCTTTCTCCCTAGAAAATACGAATGTGTAGAGCTGGTGTCTCCATGTGGGACCAATTAGAGTTTCCAAGGACAAAATGAAATGTTCCCTGATAAAAAAAAAAAAAACAATAAAGTCCATGGATAATATCAGGGATACACAAACACAGATGCTGTAGCAATATTTCGGTTTGAGTTAGCCAAAACAAAACCGGATATTTCCGGTTTCATCCAGTCATATCCGGACAAAGTGGTGTGGAATTCGTATGCAATGGACCGAGAAAATCCCAGGAAAAATGGTTTTGGAGAAAAGCAAAGTCTTTTCGTTAGGCAAGTGCATAAAATGTCATCTATACAAACAGAAATATCATGTTTGTTTGCCGCAGTTCCTCTAGCTTTCTCCCTAGAAAATACGAATGTGTAGAGCTGGTGTCTCCATGTGGAACCAATTAGTGTTTCCAAGCATAAAATTAAATGTTCCCTGAAAAAAAAAAAACATTCAAAAAAATAAAATCCGTGGAAAATATCAGGAATACACAAACACAGATGCTGTAGCAATATTTCGGTTTGAGTTAGCCAAAACAAAACCGGATATTTCCGGTTTCATCCAGTCATATCCGGACAAAGTGGTGTGGAATTCGTATGTAATGGACCGAGAAAATCACAGGAAAAATGGTTTTGGAGAAAAGCAGTCTTTTCGTTAGGCAAGTGCATCAAATGTCATCTATACAAACAGAAATATCATGTTTGTTTGCCGCAGTTCCTCTAGCTTTCTCCCTAGAAAATACGAATGTGTAGAGCTGGTGTCTCCATGTGGAAACAATTAGTGTTTCCAAGCATAAAATTAAATGTTCCCTGAAAAAAAAACATTCAAAACAATAAAGTCATTGGATAATATCAGGAATACACAAACTAAGAGGCTGTAGCAATATCTGTGATTGAATTAGCCAAAACGAAACCGGATATTTTCAGTTTCATCCAGTCATATTCGGACAAACTGGTGTGGAATTCCTATGCAATGGACCGAGAAAATCACAGTAAAATGGTTTTGGAGAAAAGCAAAGTCTTTTCGTTAGGCAAGTGCATAAAATGTCATCTATACAGAAAGAAATAGCATGTTTGTTTGCCGCAGTTCCTCTAGATTTCTCCCTAGAACATAAAAATGTGTAGAGGTGGTGTCTCCATGTGGAACCAATTAGTGTTTCCAAGCATAAAATTAAATGTTCCCTGAAAAAAAACATTCAAAAAAATAAAGTCCGTGGATTATATCAGGAATACACAAACACAGAGGCTGTAGCAATATTTCGGTTTGAGTTAGAAAAAAAAAACTGGATATTTCCGGTTTCATCCAGTCATATCAGACAAACTGGTGTGGAATTCGTATGCAATGGACCGAAAAAATCACAGTAAAAATGGTTTTGGAGATAAGCAAAGTCTTTTCGTTAGGCAAGTGCATAAAATGTCATCTATACAAACAGAAATATCATGTTTGTGTGCTGCAGTTCCTCCAGCTTTCTCCCTAGAAAATACGAATGTGTAGAGCTGGTGTCTCCATGTGGAAACAATAAGTGTTTCCAAGCATGAAATATAATGTTCACAGAAAAAAAAAAAACATTCAAAAAAATAAAATCCGTGGATAATATCAGGAATACACAAACACAGAGGCTGTAGCAATATTTCGGTTTGAGTTAGCCAAAACAAAACCGGATATTTCCGGTTTCATCCAGTCATATCCGGACAAACTGGTGTGGAATTCGTATGCAATGGACCGAGAAAATCACAGGAAAAATGGTTTTGGAGAAAAGCAAAGTCTTTTCGTTAGGCAAGTGCATAAAATGTCATCTAGACAAACAGAAATAACATGTTTGTTTGCCGCAGTTCCTCTAGCTTTCTCCCTAGAAAATACGAATGTGAAGAGCTGGTGTCTCCATGTGGAACCAATTAGTGTTTCCAAGCATAAAATTAAATGTTCCCTGAAAAAAAACCATTCAAAACCATAAAGTCCGTGGATAATATCAGGAATACACAAACACAGATGCTGTAGCAATATCTGGGATTGAGTTAGACAAAACAAAACCGGATATTTCCGGTTTCATCCAGTCATATCTGGACAAACTGTTGTGGAATTCGTATGCAATGGACCGAGAAAATCACAGGAAAAATGGTTTTGAAGAAAAGCAAAGTCATTTCGTTAGGCAAGTGCATAAAATGCCATCTATACAAACAGAAATATCATGTTTGTGTGCTGCAGTTCCTCCAGCTTTCTCCCTAGAAAATACGAATGTGTAGAGCTGGTGTCTCCATGTGGAAACAATAAGTGTTTCCAAGCATGAAATATAATGTTCACAGAAAAAAAAAACATTCAAAAAAATAAAATCCGTGGATAATATCAGGAATACACAAACACAGAGGCTGTAGCAATATTTCGGTTTGAGTTAGTCAAAACAAAACCGCATATTTCCGGTTTCATCCAGTCATATCCGGACAAAGTGGTGTGGAATTCGTATGCAATGGACCGAGAAAATCACAGGAAAAATGGTTTTGAAGAAAAGCAAAGTCATTTCGTTAGGCAAGTGCATAAAATGCCATCTATACAAACAGAAATATCATGTTTGTTTGCCGCAGTTCCTCTAGCTTTCTCCCTAGAACATAAACATGTGTAGAGCTGGTGTCTCCTGTGGAACCAATTAGTGTTTCCAAGCATAAAATTAAATGTTCCCTGAAAAAAAAACATTCAAAAAAATAAAGTCCGTGGATAATATCAGGAATACACAAACACAGAGGCTGTAGCAATATCTGGGATTGAATTAGCCAAACAAAACCGGATATTTCCGGTTTCATCCAGTCATATCCGGACAAACTGGTGTGGAATTCGTATGCAATGGACCGCGAAAATCACAGGAAAAATGGTTTTGGAGAAAAGCAAAGTCTTTTCGTTAGGCAAGTGCATAAAATGTCATCTAGACAAACAGAAATATCATGTTTGTTTGCCGAAGTTCCTCTAGCTTTCTCCCTAGAAAATACGAATGTGTAGAGCTGGTGTCTCCATGTGGAACCAATTAGTGTTTCCAAGCATAAAATTTAATGTTCCCTGAAAAAAAAAAACATTCAAAAAAATAAAGTCCATGGATAATATCACGAATACACAAACAAAGAGGCTGTAGCAATATCTGGGATTGAATTAGCCAAAATGAAACCGGATATTTCCGGTTTCATCCAGTCATATCCGGACAAAGTGGTGTGGAATTCATATGCAATGGACCGCGAAAATCACAGTAAAAATGGTTTTGGAGAAAAGCAAAGTCTTTTCGTTAGGCAATTGCATAAAATATCATCTAGACAAACAGAAATATCATGTTTGTTTGCCACAGTTCCTCTAGATTTCTCCCTAGAACAAACAAATGTGTAGAGCTGGTGTCTCCATGTGGAACCAATTAGTGTTTCCAAGCATAAAATTAAATGTTCCCAGAAAAAAAAAAACATTCAAAAAAATAAAATCCGTGGATAATATCAGGAATACACAAACACAGAGGCTGTAGCAATATTTAGGTTTGAGTTAGCCAAAACAAAACCGCATATTTCCGGTTTCATCCAGTCATATCCCGAAAAAGTGGTGTGGAATTGGTATGCAATGGACCGAGAAAATCACAGGAAAAATGGTTTTGGAGAAAAGCAAAGTCTTTTCGTTAGGCAAGTGCATAAAATGCCATCTATACAAACAGAAATATCATGTTTGTTTGCCGCAGTTCCTCTAGCTTTCTCCCTAGAAAATACGAATGTGTAGAGCTTGTGTCTCAGTGTGCACCAATTAGAGTTTCCGAGGACAAAGTTAAATTTTCCCTGATAAAAAAAAACAAAACAATAAAGTCCGTGGATAATATCAGGAATACACAAACACAGATGCTGTAGCAATATTTCGGTTTGAGTTAGCCAAAACAAAATCGGATATTTCCGGTTTCATCCAGTCATATCCGGACAAAGTGGTGTGGAATTGGTATGCAATGTACCGAGAAAATCACAGGAAAAATGGTTTTGGAGAAAAGCAAAGTCTTTTCGTTAGGCAAGTGCATAAAATATCATCTATACAAACAGAAATATCATGTTTGTTTGCCACAGTTCCTCTAGCTTTCTCCCTAGAAAATACAAATGTGTAGAGCTGGTGTCTCCATGTGGAACCAATTAGTGTTTCCAAGCATAAAATTAAATGTTCCCTGAAAAAAAAACATTCAAAAAATAAAGTCCGTGGATAATATCACGAATACACAAACAAAGTGACTGTAGCAATATCTGGGATTGAATTAGCCAAAATGATACCGAATATTTCCGGTTTCATCCAGTCATATCCTGACCAACTGGTGTGGAATTCGTATGCAATGGACCTAGAAAATCACAGGAAAAATGGTTTTGGAGAAAAGCAAAGTCTTTTCGTTAGGCAAGTGCATAAAATGTCATCTATACAAACAGAAATATCATGTTTGTTTGCCGCAGTTCCTCTAGCTTTCTCCCTAGAAAATACGAATGTGTAGAGCTGGTGTCTCCATGTGGAACCAATTAGTGTTTCCAAGCATAAAATTAAATGTTCCCGGAAAAAAAAACATTCAAAAAAATAAAATCCGTGGATAATATCAGGAATACACAAACACAGATGCTGTAGCAATATTTCAGTTTGAGTTAGCCAAAACAAAACTGGATATTTCCGGTATCATCCAATCATATTCGGAGAAAGTGGTGTGGAATTCGTATGCAATGGACCGAGAAAATCACAGGAAAAATGGTTTTGGAGAAAAGCAAAGTCTTTTCGTTAGGCAAGTGCATAAAATGTCATCTATACAAACAGAAATAGCATGTTTGTTTGCTGCAGTTCCTCTAGCTTTCTCCCTAAAACATAAAAATGTGTAGAGCTGGTGTCTCCATGTGGAACCAATTAGTGTTTCCAAGCATAAAATTAAATGTTCCCTGAAAAAAAAAAAACTTCAAAAAAAAATAAAGTCCGTGGATCATATCAGGAATACACAAACAAAGAGGCTGTAGCAATATCTGGGATTGAATTAGACAAAACGAAACCGGATATGTCCGGTTTCATTCAGTCATATCCGGACAAACTGTTGTGGAATTCGTATGCAATGGACCGAGAAAATCACAGTAAAAATTATTTTGGAGAAAAGCAAAGTCTTTTCGTTAGGCAAGTGCATAAAATGTCATCTATACAAACAGAAATATCATGTTTGTTTGCCGCAGTTCCTCTAGCTTTCTCCCTAGAACAAACAAATGTGTAGAGCTGGTGTCTCCATGTGGAACCAATTAGTGTTTCCAAGCATAAAATTAAATGTTCCCTGAAAAAAAAACATTCAAAAAAATAAAGTCCGTGGATAATATCAGGAATACACAAACACAGAGGCTGTAGCAATATTTCGGTTTGAGTTAGCCAAAACAAAACCAGATATTTCCGGTTTCATCCAGTCATATCCGGACAAAGTGGTGTGGAATTGGTATGCAATGGACCGAGAAAATCACAGGAAAAATGGTTTTGGAGGAAAGCAAAGTCTTTTCGTTAGGCCAGTGCATAAAATGTCATCTATACAAACAGAAATATCATGTTTGTTTGCCACAGTACCTCTAGCTTTCTCCCTAGAAAATACGAATGTGTAGAGCTGGTGTCTCCATGTGGAACCAATTAGTGTTTCCAAGCATAAAATTAAATGTTCCCTGAAAAAAAATACATTCAAAAAAATAAAGTCCATGGATAATATCAGGAATACACAAACACAGATGCTGTAGCAATATTTCGGTTTGAGTTAGCCAAAACAAAACCGGATATTTCCGGTTTCATCCAGTCATATTCGGACAAAGTGGTGTGGAATTCGTATGCAATGGACCGAGAAAATCACAGGAAAAATGGTTTTGGAGAAAAGCAAAGTCTTTTCGTTAGGCAAGTGCATCAAATGTCATCTATACAAACAGAAATATCATGTTTGTTTGCCGCAGTTCCTCTAGCTTTCTCCCTAGAAAATACGAATGTGTAGAGCTGGTGTCTCCATGTGGAACCAATTAGTGTTTCTAAGCACAAAATTAAATGTTCCCTGAAAAAAAAACATTCAAAAAAATAAAGTCCGTGGATAATATCAGGAATACACAAACACAGATGCTGTACAAATATTTCGGTTTGAGTTAGCCAAAACGAAACCGGATATTTCCGGTTTCATCCAGTCATATCCGGACAAAGTGGTGTGGAATTGGTATGCAATGGACCGAGAAAATCACAGGAAAAATGGTTTTGGAGAAAAGCAAAGTCTTTTCGTTAGGCAAGTGCATAAAATGTCAACTATACAAACAGAAATATCATGTTTGTTTGCCGCAGTTCCTCTAGCTTTCTCCCTAGAAAATACGAATGTGTAGAGCTGGTGTCTCCGTGTGGAACCAATTAGTGTTTCCGAGCACAAAATGAAATGTTCCCTGCAAAAAAAAAAATTCAAAAAAATAAAGTCCGTGGATAATATCAGGAATACACAAACACAGATGCTGTACAAATATTTGTGTTTGAGTTAGCAAAAAAAAAAAACCGGATATTTCCGGTTTCATCCAGTCATATCCGGACAAAGTGGTGTGGAATTTGTATGCAATGGACCGAGAAAATCACAGGAAAAATGGTTTTGGAGAAAAGCAAAGTCTTTTCGTTAGGCAAGTGCATCAAATGTCATCTATACAAACAGAAATATCATGTTTGTTTGCCGCAGTTCCTCTAGCTTTCTCCCTAGAAAATACAAATGTGTAGAGCTGGTGTCTCCATGTGGAACCAATTAGTGTTTCCAAGCATAAAATTTAATGTTCCCTGAAAAAAAAACATTCAAAAAAATAAAGTCCGTGGATAATATCAGGAATACACAAACAAAGAGGCTGTAGCAATATCTGGGATTGAATTAGCCAAAACGAAACCGGATATGTCCGGTTTCATCCAGTCATATCCGGACATACTGGTGTGGAATTCATATGCAATGGACCAAGAAAATCACAGTAAAAATGGTTTTGGAGAAAAGCAAAGTCTTTTCGTTAGGCAAGTGCATAAAATGTCATCTATACAAACAGAAATATCATGTTTGTTTGCTGCCGTTCCTCTTTAATTCTCCCTAAAACATAAAAATGTGTAGAGCTGGTGTCTCCATGTGGAACCATTTAGTGTTTCCAAGCATAAAATTAAATGTTCCCTGAAAAAAAAAACTTCAAAAAAATAAAGTCCATGGATCATATCAGGAATACACAAACAAAGAGGCTGTAGCAATATCTGGGATTGAATTAGCCAAAACGAAACCGGATATGTCCGGTTTCATCCAGTCATATCCGGAAAAAGTGGTGTGGAATTCGTATGCAATGGACCGAGAAAATCACAGTAAAAATGGTTTTGGAGAAAAGCAAAGTCTTTTCGTTAGGCAAGTGCATCAAATGTCATCTAGACAAACAGAAATATCATGTTTGTTTGCCGCAGTTCCTCTAGTTTTCTCCCTAGAAAATACGAATGTGTAGAGCTGGTGTCTCCATGTGGGACCAATTAGAGTTTCCAAGAACAAAATTAAATGTTCCTGATAAAAAAAAAACAAAAAAATAAAGTCCATGAATAATATCAGGAATACACAAACACAGATGCTGTAGCAATATTTCGGTTTGAGATAGCCAAAACAAAACCGCATATTTCCGGTTTCATCCAGTCATATCCGGACAAACTGGTGTGGAATTGGTATGCAATGGACCGAGAAAATCACAGGAAAAATGGTTTTGGAGAAAAGCAAAGTCTTTTCGTTAGGCAAGTGCATAAAATGTCATCTATACAAACAGAAATATCATGTTTGTTAGCCGAAGTTCCTCTAGCTTTATCCCTAGAACATACGAATGTGTAGAGCTGGTGTCTCCATGTGGGACCAATTAGTGCTTCCAAGCACAAAATTAAATGTTCCCTGAAAAAAAAAAAAACATTCAAAAAAATAAAGTCCGTGGATAATATCAGGAATACACAAACAAAGAGGCTGTAGCAATATCTGGGATTGAATTAGACAAAACGAAACTGGATATTTCCGGTTTCATCCAGTCATATCCGGACAAAGTGGTGTGGAATTCGTATGCAATGGACCGAGAAAATCACAGTAAAAATGGTTTTGGAGAAAAGCAAAGTCTTTTCGTTAGGCAAGTGCATCAAATGTCATCTATACAAACAGAAATATCATGTTTGTTTGCCGCAGTTCCTCTAGCTTTCTCCCTAGAAAATACGAATGTGTAGAGCTGGTATCTCCATGTGGGACCAATTACAGTTTGAAGCACAAAATTAAATGTTGCCTGATAAAAAAAAATCAAAACAATAAAGTCCGTGGATAATATCAGGAATGCACAAACACAGATGCTGTAGCAATATTTCGGTTTGAGTTAGCCAAAACAAAACCGGATATTTCCGGTTTCATCCAGTCATATCCGGACAAAGTGGTGTGGAATTCATATGCAATGGACCGAGAAAATCACAGGAAAAATGGTTTTGGAGAAAAGCAAAGTCTTTTCGTTAGGCAAGTGCATCAAATGTCATCTCTACAAACAGAAATATCATGTTTGTTTGCTTCAGTTCCTCTAGCTTTCTCCCTAGAAAATACGAATGTGTAGAGCTGGTGTCTCCATGTGGAACCAATTAGTGTTTCCAAGCATAAAATTAAATGTTCCCTTAAAAAAACATTCAAAAAAATAAAGTCCGTAGATAATTTCAGGAATACACAAACACAGATGCTGTAGCAATATCTGGGATTGAATTAGCCAAAATGAAACCGGATATTTCAGGTTTCATCCAGTCATATGCGGACAAACTGGTGTGGAATTCGTATGCAATGGACCGAGAAAATCACAGTAAAAATGGTTTTGGAGAAAAGCTAAGTCTTTTCGTTAGGCAAGTGCATAAAATGTCATCTATACAAACAGAAATATCATGTTTGTTTGCCGCAGTTCCTCTAGCTTTCTCCCTAGAAAATACGAATGTGTAGAGCTGGTGTCTCCATGTGGAACCAATTAGTGTTTCCAAGCATAAAATTTAATGTTCCCTGAAAAAAAAACATTCAAAAAAATAAAGTCCGTGGATAATATCAGGAATACACAAACAAAGTGGCTGTAGCAATATCTGGGATTGAATTAGCCAAAACGAAACCGGATATGTCCGGTTTCATCCAGTCATATCCGGAAAAAGTGGTGTGGAATTCGTATGCAATGGACCGAGAAAATCACAGTAAAAATGGTTTTGGAGAAAAGCAAAGTCTTTTCGTTAGGCAAGTGCATCAAATGTCATCTAGACAAACAGAAATATCATGTTTGTTTGCCGCAGTTCCTCTAGTTTTCTCCCTAGAAAATACGAATGTGTAGAGCTGGTGTCTCCATGTGGGACCAATTAGAGTTTCCAAGAACAAAATTAAATGTTCCCTGATTAAAAAAAAACAAAAAAATAAAGTCCATGAATAATATCAGGAATACACAAACACAGATGCTGTAGCAATATTTCGGTTTGAGATAGCCAAAACAAAACCGCATATTTCCGGTTACATCCAGTCATATCCGGACAAAGTGGTGTGGAATTCGTATGCAATGGACCGAGAAAATCACAGGAAAAATGGTTTTGGAGAAAAGCAAAGTCTTTTCGTTAGGCAAGTGCATAAAATGTCATCTATACAAACAGAAATATCATGTTTGTTTGCCACAGTTCCTCTAGCTTTCTCCCTAGAACATACGAATGTGTAGAGCTGGTGTCTCCATGTGGGACCAATTAGTGCTTCCAAGCACAAAATTAAATGTTCCCTGAAAAAAAAACATTCAAAAAAATAAAGTCCGTGGATAATATCAGGAATACACAAACAAAGAGGCTGTAGCAATATCTGGGATTGAGTTAGCCAAAAAGAAACCGGATATTTCCGGTTTCATCCAGTCATATCCGGACAAAGTGGTGTGGAATTCGTATGCAATGGACCGAGAAAATCACAGTAAAAATGGTTTTGGAGAAAAGCAAAGTCTTTTCGTTAGGCAAGTGCATAAAATGTCAACTATACAAACAGAAATATCATGTTTGTTTGCCGCAGTTCCTCTAGCTTTCTCCCTAGAAAATACGAATGTGTAGAGCTGGTATCTCCATGTGGGACCAATTACAGTTTGAAGCACAAAATTAAATGTTGCCTGATAAAAAAAATCAAAACAATAAAGTCCGTGGATAATATCAGGAATACACAAACACAGATGCTGTAGCAATATTTCGGTTTGAGATAGCCAAAACAAAACCGCATATTTCCGGTTTCATCCAGTCATATCCGGACAAAGTGGTGTGGAATTGGTATGCAATGGACCGAGAAAATCACAGGAAAAATGGTTTTGGAGAAAAGCAAAGTCTTTTCCTTAGGCAAGTGCATAAAATGTCATCTATACAAACAGAAATATCATGTTTGTTTGCCACAGTTCCTCTAGCTTTCTCCCTAGAACATACGAATGTGTAGAGCTGGTGTCTCCATGTGGGACCAATTAGTGCTTCCAAGCACAAAATTAAATGTTCCCTGAAAAAAAAAACATTCAAAAAAATAAAGTCCGTGGATAATATCAGGAATACACAAACAAAGAGGCTGTAGCAATATCTGGGATTGAATTAGACAAAACGAAACCGGATATTTCCGGTTTCATCCAGTCATATCCGGACAAAGTGGTGTGGAATTCGTATGCAATGGACCGAGAAAATCACAGTAAAAATGGTTTTGGAGAAAAGCAAAGTCTTTTCGTTAGGCAAGTGCATCAAATGTCATCTATACAAACAGAAATATCATGTTTGTTTGCCGCAGTTCCTCTAGCTTTCTCCCTAGAAAATACGAATGTGTAGAGCTGGTATCTCCATGTGGGACCAATTACAGTTTGAAGCACAAAATTAAATGTTGCCTGATAAAAAAAAATCAAAACAATAAAGTCCGTGGATAATATCAGGAATGCACAAACACAGATGCTGTAGCAATATTTCGGTTTGAGTTAGCCAAAACAAAACCGGATATTTCCGGTTTCATCCAGTCATATCCGGACAAAGTGGTGTGGAATTCATATGCAATGGACCGAGAAAATCACAGGAAAAATGATTTTGGAGAAAAGCAAAGTCTTTTCGTTAGGCAAGTGCATCAAATGTCATCTCTACAAACAGAAATATCATGTTTGTTTGCTTCAGTTCCTCTAGCTTTCTCCCTAGAAAATACGAATGTGTAGAGCTGGTGTCTCCATGTGGAACCAATTAGTGTTTCCAAGCATAAAATTAAATGTTCCCTTAAAAAAACATTCAAAAAAATAAAGTCCGTGGATAATTTCAGGAATACACAAACACAGATGCTGTAGCAATATCTGGGATTGAATTAGCCAAAATGAAACCGGATATTTCCGGTTTCATCCAGTCATATCCGGACAAACTGGTGTGGAATTCGTATGCAATGGACCGAGAAAATCACAGGAAAAATGGTTTTGGAGAAAAGCAAAGTCTTTTCGTTAGGCAAGTGCATAAAATGTCAACTATACAAACAGAAATATCATGTTTTTTTGCCGCAGTTCCTCTAGCTTTCTCCCTAGAAAATACGAATGTGTAGAGCTGGTGTCTCCATGTGGAACCAATTAGTGTTTCCGAGCACAAAATGAAATGTTCCCTGCAAAAAAAAACATTCAAAAAAATAAAGTCCGTTGATAATATCAGGAATACACAAACACAGATGCTGTACAAATATTTGTGTTTGAGTTAGCCAAAAAAAAAAACCGGATATTTCCGGTTTCATCCAGTCATATCCGGACAAAGTGGTGTGGAATTTGTATGCAATGGACCGAGAAAATCACAGGAAAAATGGTTTTGGAGAAAAGCAAAGTCTTTTCGTTAGGCAAGTGCATCAAATGTCATCTATACAAACAGAAATATCATGTTTGTTTGCCACAGTTCCTCTGGCTTTCTCCCTAAAACATAAAAATTTGTAGAGCTGGTGTCTCCATGTGGAACCAATTAGTGTTTCCAAGCATAAAATTAAATGTTCCCTGAAAAAAAAAAAACTTCAAAAAAATAAAGTCCATGGATCATATCAGAAATACACAAACACAGATTCTGTACAAATATTTGTGTTTGAGTTAGCCAAAACAAAACCGGATATTTCCGGTTTCATCCAGTCATATCCGGACAAAGTGGTGTGGAATTTGTATGCAATGGACCGAGAAAATCACAGGAAAAATGGTTTTGGATAAAAGCAAAGTCTTTTCGTTAGGCAAGTGCATCAAAGGTCATCTAGACAAACAGAAATATCATGTTTGTTTGCCGCAGTTCCTCTAGCTTTCTCCCTAGAAAATACAAATGTGTAGAGCTGGTGTGTCCATGTGGAACCAATTAGTGTTTCCAAGCATAAAATTAAATGTTCCCTGAAAAAAAAACATTCAAAAAAATAAAGTCCTTGGATAATATCAGGAATACACAAACACAGAGGCTGTAGCAATATTTCGGTTTGAGTTAGCCAAAACAAAACCGGATATTTCCGGTTTCATCCAGTCATATCCGGACAAAGTGGTGTGGAATTCGTATGCAATGGACCAAGAAAATCACAGTAAAAATGGTTTTGGAGAAAAGCAAAGTCTTTTCGTTAGGCAAGTGCATCAAATGTCATCTATACAAACAGAAATATCATGTTTGTTTGCCGCAGTTCCTCTAGCTTTCTCCCTAGAAAATACGAATGTGTAGAGCTGGTGTCTCCATGTGGAACCAATTAGTGTTTCCAAGCACAAAATTAAATGTTCCCTGAAAAAAAAACATTCAAAAAAATAAAGTCATTGGATAATATCAGGAATACACAAACAAAGAGGCTGTAGCAATATCAGGGATTGAGTTAGCCAAAACAAAACCGGATATTTCCGATTTCATCCAGTCATATCCGGACAAAGTGGTGTGGAATTCGTATTAATGGACCTAGAAAAATCACAGTAAAAATGGTTTTGGAGAAAAGCAAAGTCTTTTCGTTAGGCAAGTGCATCAAATGTCATCTCTACAAACAGAAATATCATGTTTGCCGCAGTTCCTCTAGCTTTCTCCCTAGAACAAACAAATGTGTAGAGCAGGTGTCTCCATGTGGAACCAATTAGTGTTTCCAAGCATAAAATTAAATGTTCCCTGAAAAAAAAACATTCAAAAAAATACAGTCCGTGGATAATATCAGGAATACACAAACACAGAGGCTGTAGCAATATTTCAGTTTGAGTTAACCAAAACAAAACCGCATATTTCCGGTTTCATCCAGTCATATCCGGACAAAGTGGTGTGGAATTCGTATGCAATGGACCGAGAAAATCACAGGAAAAATGGTTTTGGAGAAAAGCAAAGTCTTTTCGTTAGGCAAGTGCATAAAATGTCATCTAGACAAACAGAAATAGCATGTTTGTTTGCCGCAGTTCCTCTAGCTTTCTCCCTAGAAAATACGAATGTGTAGAGCTGGAGTCTAAATGTGGGACCAATTAGTGTTTCCAAGCATAAAATTAAATGTTCCCTGAAAAAAAACCATTCAAAACCATAAAGTCCGTGAATAATATCAGGAATACACAAACACAGATGCTGTAGCAATAACATGGTTTGAGTTAGCAAAAAAAAAAAAAAAAAACCGGACATTATCGGTTTCATCCAGTCATATCCGGACAAACTGGTGTGGAATTCGTATGCAATGGACCGAGAAAATCACAGGGAAAATGGTTTTGGAGAAAAGCAAAGTCTTTTCGTTAGGCAAGTGCATAAAATGTCATCTATACAAACAGTAATATCATGTTTGTTTGAAACAGTTCCTCAAGCTTTCTCCTTAGAAAATACGAATGTGTAGAGCTGGTGTCTCCATGTGGAACCAATTAGTGTTTCCAAGCATAAAATTAAATGTTCCCTGACAAAAAAAAACATTCAAAACCATAAAGGCCGTGGATAATATCAGGAATACACAAACACAGATGCTGTAGCAATATCTGGGATTGAGTTAGACAAAACAAAACCGGATATTTCCGGTTTCATCCAGTCATATCCGGACAAACTGGTGTGGAATTTGTATGCAATGGACCCAGAAAATCACAGTAAAAATGGTTTTAAGAGAAAAGCAAAGTCTTTTCGTTAGGCAAGTGCATCAAAGGTCATCTAGACAAACAGAAATATCATGTTTGTTTGCCGCAGTTCCTCTAGCTTTCTCCCTAGAACAAATGAATCTGTAGAGCTGGTATCTCCATGTGGGACCAATTAGAGTTTACAAGCACAAAATTAAATGTTGCCTGATAAAAAAAATCAAAACAATTAAGTCCGTGGATAATATCAGGAATGCACAAACACAGATGCTGTAGCAATATTTCGGTTTGAGTTAGCCAAAACAAAACCGGATATTTCCGGTTTCATCCAGTCATATCCGGACAAACTGGTGTGGAATTCGTATGCAATGGACCGAGAAAATCACAGTAAAAATGATTTTGGAGAAAAGCAAAGTCTTTTCGTTAGGCAAGTGCATAAAATGTCATCTGTATAAACAGAAATATCATGTTTGTTTGCCGCAGTTCCTCTAGCTTTCTCCCTAGAAAATACGAATGTGTAGAGCTGGTGTCTCCATGTGGAACCAATTAGTGTTTCTAAGCACAAAATTAAATGTTCCCTGAAAAAAAACATTCAAAAAAATAAAGTCCGTGGATAATATCAGGAATACACAAACACAGAGGCTGTAGCAATCTTTCGGTTTGAGTTAGCCAAAACAAAACCGCATATTTCCGGTTTCATCCAGTCATATCCGGACAAAGTGGTGTGGAATTTGTATGCAATGGACCGAGAAAATCACAGGAAAAATGGTTTTGGAGAAAAGCAAAGTCTTTTCGTTAGGCAAGTGCATAAAATGTCATCTATACAAAGAGAAATATCATGTTTGTTTGCCGCAGTTCCTCTAGCTTTCTCCCTAGAAAATACGAATGTGTAGAGCTGGTGCCTCCATGTGGAACCAATTAGTGTTTCTAAGCACAAAATTAAATGTTCCCTGAAAAAAAAAACAGTCAAAAAAATAAAGTCCGTGGATAATATCAGGAATACACAAACACAGATTCTGTACAAATATTTGTGTTTGAGTTAGCCAAAACAAAACCGGATATTTCCGGTTTCATCCAGTCATATCCGGACAAAGTGGTGTGGAATTTGTATGCAATGGACCGAGAAAATCACAGGAAAAATGGTTTTGGAGAAAAGCAAAGTCTTTTCGTTAGGCAAGTGCATCAAAGGTCATCTAGACAAACAGAAATATCATGTTTGTTTGCCGCAGTTCCTCTAGCTTTCTCCCTAGAAAATACAAATGTGTAGAGCTGGTGTCTCCATGTGGAACCAATTAGTGTTTCCAAGCATAAAATTAAATGTTCCCTGAAAAAAAAACATTCAAAAAAATAAAGTCCTTGGATAATATCAGGAATACACAAACACAGAGGCTGTAGCAATATTTCGGTTTGAGTTAGCCAAAACAAAACCGGATATTTCCGGTTTCATCCAGTCATATCCGGACAAAGTGGTGTGGAATTCGTATGCAATGGACCGAGAAAATCACAGTAAAAATGGTTTTGGAGAAAAGCAAAGTCTTTTCGTTAGGCAAGTGCATCAAATGTCATCTATACAAACAGAAATATCATGTTTGTTTGCCGCAGTTCCTCTAGCTTTCTCCCTAGAAAATACGAATGTGTAGAGCTGGTGTCTCCATGTGGAACCAATTAGTGTTTCCAAGCACAAAATTAAATGTTCCCTGAAAAAAAAACATTCAAAAAAATAAAGTCATTGGATAATATCAGGAATACACAAACAAAGAGGCTGTAGCAATATCAGGGATTGAGTTAGCCAAAACAAAACCGGATATTTCCGATTTCATCCAGTCATATCCGGACAAAGTGGTGTGGAATTCGTATTAATGGACCTAGAAAAATCACAGTAAAAATGGTTTTGGAGAAAAGCAAAGTCTTTTCGTTAGGCAAGTGCATCAAATGTCATCTCTACAAACAGAAATATCATGTTTGCCGCAGTTCCTCTAGCTTTCTCCCTAGAACAAACAAATGTGTAGAGCAGGTGTCTCCATGTGGAACCAATTAGTGTTTCCAAGCATAAAATTAAATGTTCCCTGAAAAAAAAACATTCAAAAAAATACAGTCCGTGGATAATATCAGGAATACACAAACACAGAGGCTGTAGCAATATTTCAGTTTGAGTTAACCAAAACAAAACCGCATATTTCCGGTTTCATCCAGTCATATCCGGACAAAGTGGTGTGGAATTCGTATGCAATGGACCGAGAAAATCGCAGGAAAAATGGTTTTGGAGAAAAGCAAAGTCTTTTCGTTAGGCAAGTGCATAAAATGTCATCTAGACAAACAGAAATAGCATGTTTGTTTGCCGCAGTTCCTCTAGCTTTCTCCCTAGAAAATACGAATGTGTAGAGCTGGAGTCTAAATGTGGGACCAATTAGTGTTTCCAAGCATAAAATTAAATGTTCCCTGAAAAAAAACCATTCAAAACCATAAAGTCCGTGAATAATATCAGGAATACACAAACACAGATGCTGTAGCAATAACAGGGTTTGAGTTAGCAAAAAAAAAAAAAAAAAAAAACCGGACATTATCGGTTTCATCCAGTCATATCCGGACAAACTGGTGTGGAATTCGTATGCAATGGACCGAGAAAATCACAGGGAAAATGGTTTTGGAGAAAAGCAATGTCTTTTCGTTAGGCAAGTGCATAAAATGTCATCTATACAAACAGTAATATCATGTTTGTTTGCCACAGTTCCTCAAGCTTTCTCCTTAGAAAATACGAATGTGTAGAGCTGGTGTCTCCATGTGGAACCAATTAGTGTTTCCAAGCATAAAATTAAATGTTCCCTGACAAAAAAAAACATTCAAAACCATAAAGTCCGTGGATAATATCAGGAATACACAAACACAGATGCTGTAGCAATATCTGGGATTGAGTTAGACAAAACAAAACCGGATATTTCCGGTTTCATCCAGTCATATCCGGACAAACTGGTGTGGAATTCGTATGCAATGGACCGAGAAAATCACAGTGAAAATGGTTTTGAAGAAAAGCAAAGTCATTTCGTTAGGCAAGTGCATAAAATGTCATCTAGACAAACAGAAATATCATGTTTGTTTGCCGCAGTTCCTCTAGCTTTCTCCCTAGAAAATACGAATGTGTAGAGCTGGTGTCTCCATGTGGAACCAATTAGTGTTTCCAATCATAAAATTAAATGTTCCCTGAAAAAAAACACATTCAAAAAAATAAAGTCCGTGGATTATATCAGGAATACACAAACACAGAGGCTGTAGCAAATTTTCAGTTTGAGTTAGCCAAAAAAAACCCGGATACTTCCGGTTTCATCCAGTCATATCCGGACAAAGTGGTGTGGAATTCGTATGCAATGGACCGAGACAATCACAGGAAAAATGGTTTTGGAGAAAAGCAAAGTCTTTTCGTTAGGCAAGTGCATAAAATGTCATCTAGACAAACAGAAATATCATGTTTGTTTGCCGCAGTTCCTCTAGCTTTCTCCCTAGAAAAAACGAATGTGTAGAGCTGGTGTCTCCATGTGGAACCAATTAGTGTTTCCAAGCATAAAATTAAATGTTCCCTGAAAAAAAAAAAACATTCAAAAATATAAAGTCCGTGGATAATATCAGGAATACACAAACAAAGAGGCTGTAGCAATATCTGGGAATGAATTAGGCAAAACGAAACCAGATATTTCCGGTTTAATCCAGTCATATCCGGACAAAGTGGTGTGGAATTCGTATGCAATGGACCGAGAAAATCACAGGAAAAATGGTTTTGGAGAAAAGCAAAGTCTTTTCGTTAGGCAAGTGCATAAAATGTCATCTATACAAAGAGAAATAGCATGTTTGTTTCCTGCACTTACTCTAGCTTTCTCCCTAGAACATAAAAATGTGTAGAGCTGGTGTCACCATGTGGAACCAATTAGTGTTTCCAAAAATAAAATTAAATGTTCCCTGAAAAAAAAACATTCAAAAAAATAAAGTCCGTGGATAATATCAGGAATACACAAACAAATAGGCTGTAGCAATATCTGGGATTGAATTAGACAAAAGGAAACCGGATATTTCCGGTTTCATCCAGTCATATCTGGACAAAGTGGTGTGGAATTCGTACGCAATGGACCGAGAAATTCACAGTAAAAATGGTTTTGGAGAAAAGCAAAGTCTTTTCGTTAGGCAAGTGCATCAAATGTCATCTATAAAAACAGAAATATCATGTGTGTTTGCCACAGTTCCTCTAGCTTTCTCCCTAGAACAAACGAATGTGTAGAGCTCGTGTCTCCATGTGGAACCAATTAGTGTTTCCAAGCACAAAATGAAATGTTCCCTGAAAAAAAAACATTCAAAAAAATAAAGTCCGTGGATAATATCAGGAATACACAAACACAGATGCTGTAGCAATATTTCGGTTTGAGTTAGCCAAAACAAAACCGGATATTTCCGGTTTCATCCAGTCATATCCGGACAAAGTGGTGTGGAATTTGTATGCAATGGACCGAGAAAATCACAGGAAAAATGGTTTTGGAGAAAAGCAAAGTCTTTTCGTTAGGCAAGTGCATAAAATGTCATCTATACAAACAGAAATATCATGTTTGTTTGCCGCAGTTCCTCTAGCTTTCTCCCTAGAAAATACGAATGTGTAGAGCTGGTGTCTCCATGTGGGACCAATTAGAGTTTCCAAGGACAAAATGAAATGTTCCCTGATAAAAAAAAAAAAAAACAAAACAATAAAGTCCATGGATAATATCAGGAATACACAAACACAGATGCTGTAGCAATATTTCGGTTTGAGTTAGCCAAAACAAAACCGGATATTTCCGGTTTCATCCAGTCATATCTGGACAAAGTGGTGTGGAATTCGTATGCAATGGACCGAGAAAATCACAGGAAAAATGGTTTTGGAGAAAAGCAAAGTCTTTTCGTTAGGCAAGTGCATAAAATGTCATCTATACAAACAGAAATATCAGGTTTGTTTGCCGCAGTTCCTCTAGCTTTCTCCCTAGAAAATACGAATGTGTAGAGCTGGTGTCTCCATGTGGAACCAATTAGTGTTTCCAAGCATAAAATTAAATGTTCCCTGAAAAAAAAACATTCAAAAAAATAAAATCCGTGGAAAATATCAGGAATACAGAAACACAGATGCTGTAGCAATATTTCGGTTAGAGTTAGCCAAAACAAAACCGGATATTTCCGGTTTCATCCAGTCATATCCGGACAAAGTGGTGTGGAATTCGTATGTAATGGACCGAGAAAATCACAGGAAAAATGGTTTTGGAGAAAAGCAGTCTTTTCGTTAGGCAAGTGCATCAAATGTCATCTATACAAACAGAAATAGCATGTTTGTTTGCCGCAGTTCCTCTAGCTTTCTCCCTAGAAAATACGAATGTGTAGAGCTGGTGTCTCCATGTGGAAACAATTAGTGTTTCCAATCATAAAATTAAATGTTCCCTGAAAAAAAAAAAACATTCAAAACAATAAAGTAGGTGGATAATATCAGGAATACACAAACTAAGAGGCTGTAGCAATATCTGTGATTGAATTAGCCAAAACGAAACCGGATATTTTCAGTTTCATCCAGTCATATTCGGACAAACTGGTGTGGAATTCCTATGCAATGGACCGAGAAAATCACAGTAAAATGGTTTTGGAGAAAAGCAAAGTCTTTTCGTTAGGCAAGTGCATAAAATGTCATCTATACAGAAAGAAATAGCATGTTTGTTTGCCGCAGTTCCTCTAGATTTCTCCCTAGAACATAAAAATGTGTAGAGGTGGTGTCTCCATGTGGAACCAATTAGTGTTTCCAAGCATAAAATTAAATGTTCCCTGAAAAAAAACATTCAAAAAAATAAAGTCCGTGGATAATATCAGGAATACACAAACAAAGAGGCTGTAGCAATATCTGGGATTGAATTAGGCAAAACGAAACCGGATATTTCCTTTTTAATCCAGTCATATCCGGACAAAGTCGTGTGGAATTCGTATGCAATGGACCGAGAAAATCACAGTAAAAATGGTTTTGGAGAAAAGCAAAGTCTTTTCGTTAGGCAAGTGCATAAAATGTCATCTATACAAACAGAAATATCATGTTTGTTTGCCGCAGTTCCTCTAGCTTTCTCCCTAGAACAAACGAATGTGTAGAGCTCGTGTCTCCATGTGGAATCAATTAGTGTTTCCAAGCATAAAATGAAATGTTCCCTGAAAAAAAAAAAAAACCTTCAAAAAAATAAAGTCCGTGGATAATATCAGGAATACACAAACACAGAGGCTGTAGCAATATTTCGGTTTGAGTTAGCCAAAACAAAACCGGATATTTCCGGTTTCATCCAGTCATATCCGGACAAAGTGGTGTGGAATTCGTATGCAATGGACCGAGAAATTCACAGTAAAAATGGTTTTGGAGAAAAGCAGAGTCTTTTCGTTAGGCAAGTGCATAAAATGTCATCTATACAAACAGAAATATCATGTTTGTTTGCCAGAGTTCCTCTAGCTTTCTCCCTAGAAAATAAGAATGTGTAGAGCTGGTGTCTCCATGTGGGACCAATTAGAGTTTCCAAGGACAAAATTAAATGTTCCCTAATAAAAAAAAAACAAAACAATAAAGTCCGTGGATTATATCAGGAATACACAAACACAGAGGCTGTAGCAATATTTCGGTTTGAGTTAGAAAAAAAAAAAAAACGGATATTTCCGGTTTCATCCAGTCATATCAGACAAACTGGTGTGGAATTCGTATGCAATGGACCGAAAAAATCACAGTAAAAATGGTTTTGGAGAAAAGCAAAGTCTTTTCGTTAGGCAAGTGCATAAAATGTCATCTATACAAACAGAAATATCATGTTTGTATGCTGCAGTTCCTCCAGCTTTCTCCCTAGAAAATACGAATGTGTAGAGCTGGTGTCTCCATGTGGAAACAATAAGTGTTTCCAAGCATGAAATATAATGTTCACAGAAAAAAAAAACATTCAAAAAAATAAAGTCCGTGGATAATATCAGGAATACACAAACACAGAGGCTGTAGCAATATTTCGGTTTGAGTTAGCCAAAACAAAACCGGATATTTCCGGTTTCATCCAGTCATATCCGGACAAAGTGGTGTGGAATT
The DNA here is from genome assembly GCA_036325905.1 of Lepus oiostolus. Taxonomy (NCBI): domain Eukaryota; kingdom Metazoa; phylum Chordata; class Mammalia; order Lagomorpha; family Leporidae; genus Lepus; species Lepus oiostolus. The sequence goes on from CM070795.1 coordinate 47,091,407, forward strand.
CGTATGTAATGGACCGAGAAAATCACAGGAAAAATGGTTTTGGAGAAAAGCAGTCTTTTCGTTAGGCAAGTGCATCAAATGTCATCTATACAAACAGAAATATCATGTTTGCTTGCCGCAGTTCCTCTAGCTTTCTCCCTAGAAAATACGAATGTGTAGAGCTGGTGTCTCCATGTGGAAACAATTAGTGTTTCCAAGCATAAAATTAAATGTTCCCTGAAAAAAAAAACATTCAAAACAATAAAGTAGGTGGATAATATCAGGAATACACAAACTAAGAGGCTGTAGCAATATCTGGGATTGAATTAGGCAAAACGAAACCGGATATTTCCTTTTTAATCCAGTCATATCCGGACAAAGTCGTGTGGAATTCGTATGCAATGGACCGAGAAAATCACAGTAAAAATGGTTTTGGAGAAAAGCAAAGTCTTTTCGTTAGGCAAGTGCATAAAATGTCATCTAGACAAACAGAAATATCATGTTTGTTTGCCGCAGTTCCTCTAGCTTTCTACCTAGAACAAACGAATGTGTAGAGCTCGTGTCTCCATGTGGAACCAATTAGTGTTTCCAAGCATAAAATGAAATGTTCCCTGAAAAAAAAAACCTTCAAAAAAATAAAGTCCGTGGATAATATCAGGAATACACAAACACAGAGGCTGTAGCAATATTTCGGTTTGAGTTAGCCAAAACAAAACCGGATATTTCCGGTTTCATCCAGTCATATCCGGACAAAGTGGTGTGGAATTCGTATGCAATGGACCGAGAAATTCACAGTAAAAATGGTTTTGGAGAAAAGCAGAGTCTTTTCGTTAGGCAAGTGCATAAAATGTCATCTATACAAACACAAATATCATGTTTGTTTGCCGCAGTTCCTCTAGCTTTCTCCCTAGAAAATACGAATGTGTAGAGCTGGTGTCTCCATGTGGGACCAATTAGAGTTTCCAAGGACAAAATTAAATGTTCCCTGGTAAAAAAAAACAAAACAATAAAGTCCGTGGATTATATCAGGAATACACAAACACAGAGGCTGTAGCAATATTTCGGTTTGAGTTAGAAAAAAAAAAACCGGATATTTCCGGTTTCATCCAGTCATATCAGACAAACTGGTGTGGAATTCGTATGCAATGGACCGAAAAAATCACAGTAAAAATGGTTTTGAAGAAAAGCAAAGTCTTTTCGTTAGGCAAGTGCATAAAATGTCATCTATACAAACAGAAATATCATGTTTGTGTGCTGCAGTTCCTCCAGCTTTCTCCCTAGAAAATACGAATGTGTAGAGCTGGTGTCTCCATGTGGAAACAATAAGTGTTTCCAAGCATGAAATATAATGTTCACAGAAAAAAAAAACATTCAAAAAAATAAAGTCCGTGGATAATATCAGGAATACACAAACACAGAGGCTGTAGCAATATCTGGGATTGAATTAGCCAAAATGAAACCGAATATTTCCGGTTTCATCCAGTCATATCCGGACAAAGTGGTGTGGAATTCATATGCAATGGACCGCGAAAATCACAGTAAAAATGGTTTTGGAGAAAAGCAAAGTCTTTTCGTTAGGCAATTGCATAAAATATCATCTAGACAAATAGAAATATCATGTTTGTTTGCCGCAGTTCCTCTAGATTTCTCCCTAGAACAAACAAATGTGTAGAGCTGGTGTCTCCATGTGGAACCAATTAGTGTTTCCAAGCATAAAATTAAATGTTCCCAGAAAAAAAAAACATTCAAAAAAATAAAATCCGTGGATAATATCAGGAATACACAAACACAGAGGCTGTAGCAATATTTAGGTTTGAGTTAGCCAAAACAAAACCGCATATTTCCGGTTTCATCCAGTCATATCCGGACAAAGTGGTGTGGAATTGGTATGCAATGGACCGAGAAAATCACAGGAAAAATGGTTTTGGAGAAAAGCAAAGTCTTTTCGTTAGGCAAGTGCATAAAATGCCATCTATACAAACAGAAATATCATGTTTGTTTGCCGCAGTTCCTCTAGCTTTCTCCCTAGAAAATACGAATGTGTAGAGTTTGTGTCTCAGTGTGCACCAATTAGAGTTTCCAAGGACAAAGTTAAATTTTCCCTGATAAAAAAAAACAAAACTATAAAGTCCGTGGATAATATTTGGAATACACAAACACAGAGGCTGTAGCAATATTTCGGTTTGAGTTAGCCAAAACAAAACCGGATATTTCCGGTTTCATCCAGTCATATAAGGACAAAGTGGTGTGGAATTGGTATGCAATGGACCGAGAAAATCACAGGAAAAATGGTTTTGGAGAAAAGCAAAGTCTTTTCGTTAGGCAAGTGCATAAAATGTCATCTATACAAACAGAAATATCATGTTTGTTTGCCGCAGTTCCTCTAGCTTTCTCCCCAGAAAATACGAATGTGTAGAGCTGGTGTCTCCATGTGGAACCAATTAGTGTTTCCAAGCATAAAATTAAATGTTCCCTGAAAAAAAAACATTCAAAAAATAAAGTCCGTGGATAATATCACGAATACACAAACAAAGAGACTGTAGCAATATCTGGGATTGAATTAGCCAAAATGAAACCGAATATTTCCTGTTTCATCCAGTCATATCCGGACAAAGTGGTGTGGAATTCGTATGCAATGGACCGCGAAAATCACAGTAAAAATGGTTTTGGAGAAAAGCAAAGTCTTTTCGTGAGGCAATTGCATAAAATGTCATCTAGACAAACAGAAATATCATGTTTGTTTGCCGCAGTTCCTCTAGCTTTCTCCCTAGAACATAAACATGTGTAGAGCTGGTGTCTCCTGTGGAACCAATTAGTGTTTCCAAGCATAAAATTAAATGTTCCCTGAAAAAAAAAACATTCAAAAAAATAAAGTCCGTGGATAATATCAGGAATACACAAGCACAGAGGCTGTAGCAATATCTGGGATTGAATTAGCCAAACAAAACCGGATATTTCCGGTTTCATCCAGTCATATCCGGACAAACTGGTGTGGAATTCGTATGCAATGGACCGAGAAAATCACAGGAAAAATGGTTTTGGAGAAAAGCAAAGTCTTTTCGTTAGGCAAGTGCATAAAATATCATCTAGACAAACAGAAATATCATGTTTGTTTGGCGCAGTTCCTCTAGATTTCTCCCTAGAACAAACAAATGTGTAGAGCTGGTGTCTCCATGTGGAACCAATTAGTGTTTCCAAGCATAAAATTAAATGTTCCCAGAAAAAAAAAACATTCAAAAAATAAAATCCGTGGATAATATCAGGAATACACAAACACAGAGGCTGTAGCAATATTTAGGTTTGAGTTAGCCAAAACAAAACCGCATATTTCCGGTTTCATCCAGTCATATCCAGACAAAGTGGTGTGGAATTGGTATGCAATGGACCGAGAAAATCACAGGAAAAATGGTTTTGGAGAAAAGCAAAGTCTTTTCGTTAGGCAAGTGCATAAAATGCCATCTATACAAACAGAAATATCATGTTTGTTTGCCGCAGTTCCTCTAGCTTTCTCCCTAGAAAATACGAATGTGTAGAGCTGGTGTCTCCGTGTGCACCAATTAGAGTTTCCAAGGACAAAGTTAAATTTTCCCTGATAAAAAAAAACAAAACTATAAAGTCCGTGGATAATATTTGGAATACACAAACACAGAGGCTGTAGCAATATTTCGGTTTGAGTTAGCCAAAACAAAACCGGATATTTCCGGTTTCATCCAGTCATATAAGGACAAAGTGGTGTGGAATTGGTATGCAATGGACCGAGAAAATCACAGGAAAAATGGTTTTGGAGAAAAGCAAAGTCTTTTCGTTAGGCAAGTCTATAAAATGTCATCTATACAAACAGAAATATCATGTTTGTTTGCCGCAGTTCCTCTAGCTTTCTCCCAGAAAATACGAATGTGTAGAGCGGGTGTCTCCATGTGGAACCAATTAGTGTTTCCAAGCATAAAATTAAATGTTCCCTGAAAAAAAAACATTCAAAAAAATAAAGTCCGTGGATAATATCACGAATACACAAACAAAGAGACTGTAGCAATATCTGGGATTGAATTAGCCAAAATGAAACCGAATATTTCCGGTTTCATCCAGTCATATCCGGACAAAGTGGTGTGGAATTCGTATGCAATGGACCGCGAAAATCACAGTAAAAATGGTTTTGGAGAAAAGCAAAGTCTTTTCGTTAGGCAATTGCATCAAATGTCATCTATACAAACAGAAATATCATGTTTGTTTGCCGCAGTTCCTCTAGCTTTCTCCCTAGAACATAAACATGTGTAGAGCTGGTGTCTCCTGTGGAACCAATTAGTGTTTCCAAGCATAAAATTAAATGTTCCCTGAAAAAAAAAACATTCAAAAAAATAAAGTCCGTGGATAATATCAGGAATACACAAACACAGAGGCTGTAGCAATATCTGGGATTGAATTAGCCAAACAAAACCGGATATTTCCGGTTTCATCCAGTCATATCCGGACAAAGTGGTGTGGAATTGGTATGCAATGGACCGAGAAAATCACAGGAAAAATGGTTTTGGAGAAAAGCAAAGTCTTTTCGTTAGGCAAGTGCATAAAATGCCATCTATACAAACAGAAATATCATGTTTGTTTGCCGCAGTTCCTCTAGCTTTCTCCCTAGAAAATACGAATGTGTAGAGCTTGTGTCTCAGTGTGCAACAATTAGAGTTTCCGAGGACAAAGTTAAATTTTCCCTGATAAAAAAAAACAAAACAATAAAGTCCGTGGATAATATCAGGAATACACAAACACAGATGCTGTAGCAATATTTCAGTTTGAGTTAGCCAAAACAAAACCGCATATTTCCGGTTTCATCCAGTCATATCCGGACAAACTGGTGTGGAATTGGTATGCAATGGACCGAGAAAATCACAGGAAAAATGGTTTTGGAGAAAAGCAAAGTCTTTTCGTTAGGCAAGTGCATAAAATATCATCTATACAAACAGAAATATCATGTTTGTTTGCCGCAGTTCCTCTAGCTTTCTCCCTAGAAAATACGAATGTGTAGAGCTGGTGTCTCATGTGGAACCAATTAGTGTTTCCAAGCATAAAATTAAATGTTCCCTGAAAAAAAAACATTCAAAAAATAAAGTCCGTGGATAATATCACGAATACACAAACAAAGAGACTGTAGCAATATCTGGGATTGAATTAGCCAAAATGAAACCGAACATTTCCGGTTTCATCCAGTCATATCTGGACAAAGTGGTGTGGAATTCGTATGCAATGGAGCGCGAAAATGACAGTAAAAATGGTTTTGGAGAAATGCAAAGTCTTTTCGTTAGGCAATTGCATCAAATGTCATCTATACAAACAGAAATATCATGTTTGTTTGCCGCAGTTCCTCTAGCTTTCTCCCTAGAAAATACGAATGTGTAGAGCTGGTGTCTCCATGTGGAACCAATTAGTGTTTCCAAGCATAAAATTAAATGTTCCCTGAAAAAAAAAAACATTCAAAAAAATAAAATCCGTGGATAATATCAGGAATTCACAAACACAGATGCTGTACAAATATTTCGGTTTGAGTTAGCCAAAACGAAACCGGATATTTCCGGTTTCATCCAGTCATATCCGGACAAAGTGGTGTGGAATTGGTATGCAATGGACCGAGAAAATCACAGGAAAAATGGTTTTGGAGGAAAGCAAAGTCTTTTCGTTAGGCCAGTGCATAAAATGTCATCTATACAAACAGAAATATCATGTTTGTTTGCCACACTACCTCTAGCTTTCTCCCTAGAAAATACGAATGTGTAGAGCTGGTGTCTCCATGTGGAACCAATTAGTGTTTCCAAGCATAAAGTTAAATGTTCCCTGAAAAAAAATACATTCAAAAAAATAAAGTCCGTGGATAATATCAGGAATACACAAAGACAGAGGCTGTAGCAATATTTCGGTTTGAGTTAGCCAAAACAAAACCGGATATTTCCGGTTTCATCCAGTCATATCCGGACAAAGTGGTGTGGAATTGGTATGCAATGGACCGAGAAAATCAAAGGAAAAATGGTTTTGGAGAAAAGCAAAGTCTTTTCGTTAGGCAAGTGCATAAAATGTCATCTATACAAACAGAAATATCATGTTTGTTAGCCGAAGTTCCTCTAGCTTTATCCCTAGAAAATACGAATGTGTAGAGCTGGTGTCTCCATGTGGAACCAATTAGTGTTTCCAAGCATAAAATTAAATGCTCCCTGAAAAAAAAAACATTCAAAAAAATAAAGTCCGTTTATAATATCACGAATACACAAACAAAGAGACTGTAGCAATATCTGGGATTGAATTAGCCAAAATGAAACCGAATATTTCCGGTTTCATCCAGTCATATCCGGACAAAGTGGTGTGGAATTCGTATGCAATGGACCGCGAAAATCACAGGAAAAATGGTTTTGGAGAAAAGCAAAGTCTTTTCGTTAGGCAAGTGCATAAAATGTCATCTAGACAAACAGAAATATCATGTTTGTTTGCCGCAGTTCCTCTAGCTTTCTCCCTAGAACATAAACATGTGTAGAGCTGGTGTCTCCATGTGGAACCAATTAGTGTTTCCAAGCAAAAAATTAAATGTTCCCTGAAAAAAAAAACATTCAAAAAAATAAAGTCCATGGATAATATCAGGAATACACAAACACAGAGGCTGTAGCAATATCTGGGATTGAATTAGCCAAAACGAAACCGGATATTTTCGGTTTCATCCAGTCATATCCGGACAAACTGGTGTGGAATTCGTATGCAATGGACCGAGAAAATCACAGTAAAAATGGTTTTGGAGAAAAGCAAAGTCTTTTCGTTAGGCAAGTGCATAAAATGTCATCTAGACAAACAGAAATATCATGTTTGTTTTCCACAGTTCCTCTAGCTTTCTCCCTAGAACAAACAAATGTGTAGAGCTGGTGTCTCCATGTGGAACCAATTAGTGTTTCCAAGCATAAAATTAATGTTCCCTGAAAAAAAAAACATTCAAAAAAATATAATCCGTGGATAATATCAGGAATTCACAAACACAGATGCTGTAGCAATATTTCGGTTTGAGTTAGCCAAAACAAAACCGGATATTTCCGGTTTCATCCAGTCATATCCGGACAAACTGGTGTGGAATTCATATGCAATGGACCGAGAAAATCACAGGAAAAATGGTTTTGGAGAAAAGCAAAGTCTTTTCGTTAGGCAAGTGCATAAAATGTCATCTAGACAAACAGAAATATCATGTTTGTTTGCCGCAGTTCCTCTAGCTTTCTCCCTAGAAAATACGAATGTGTAGAGCTGGTGTCTCCATGTGGAACCAATTAGTGTTTCCAAGCATAAAATTAAATGTTCCCTGAAAAAAAAAACATTCAAAAAAATAAAATCCGTGGATAATATCAGGAATACACAAACACAGATGCTGTAGCAATATTTAGGTTTGAGTTAGCCAAAACAAAACTGGATATTTCCGGTTTCATCCAGTCATATTCGGAGAAAGTGGTGTGGAATTCGTATGCAATGGACATAGAAAATCACAGGAAAAATGGTTTTGGAGAAAAGCAAAGTCTTTTCGTTAGGCAAGTGCATAAAATGTCATCTATACAAACAGAAATAGCATGTTTGTTTGCTGCAGTTCCTCTAGCTTTCTCCCTAAAACATAAAAATGTGTAGAGCTGGTGTCTCCATGAGGAACCAATTAGTGTTTCCAAGCATAAAATTAAATGTTCCCTGAAAAAAAAATTCAAAAAAAATAAAGTCCGTGGATCATATCAGGAATACACAATCACAGAGGCTGTAGCAATATCTGGGATTGAATTAGCCAAAATGAAACCGTATATTTCCGGTTTCATCCAGTCATATCCGGACAAAGTGGTGTGGATTCGTATGCAATGGACCGAGAAAATCACAGTAAAAATTATTTTGGAGAAAAGCAAAGTCTTTTCGTTAGGCAAGTGCATAAAATGTCATCTATACAAACAGAAATATCATGTTTGTTTGCCGCAGTTCCTCTAGCTTTCTCCCTAGAAAATACGAATGTGTAGAGCTGGTGTCTCCATGTGGAACCAATTAGTGTTTCCAAGCATAAAATTAAATGTTCCCTGAAAAAAAAAACATTCAAAAAAATAAAATCCGTGGATAATATCAGGAATACACAAACACAGATGCTGTACAAATATTTCGGTTTGAGTTAGCCAAAACGAAACCGGATATTTCCGGTTTCATCCAGTCATATCCGGACAAAGTGGTGTGGAATTGGTATGCAATGGACCGAGAAAATCACAGGAAAAAATGATTTTGGAGGAAAGCAAAGTCTTTTCGTTAGGCAAGTGCATAAAATGTCATCTATACAAACAGAAATAGCATGTTTGTTTGCTGCAGTTCCTCTAGCTTTCTCCCTAAAACCTACGAATGTGTAGAGCTGTTGTGTCCATGTGGAACCAATTAGTGTTTCCAAGCATAAAATTAAATGTTCCCGGAAAAAAATACATTCAAAAAAATAAAGTCCGTGGATAATATCAGGAATACACAAACACAGATGCTGTACAAATATTTGTGTTTGAGTTAGCCAAAACAAAACCGGATATTTCCGGTTTCATCCAGTCATATCCGGACAAAGTGGTGTGGAATTTGTATGCAATGGACCGAGAAAATCACAGGAAAAATGGTTTTGGAGAAAAGCAAAGTCTTTTCGTTAGGCAAGTGCATAAAATGTCATCTATACAAACAGAAATATCATGTTTGTTTGCCGCAGTTCCTCTAGCTTTCTCCCTAGAAAATACGAATGTGTAGAGCTGGTGTCTCCATGTGGAACCAATTAGTGTTTCCAAGCATAAAATTAAATGTTCCCTGAAAAAAAAACATTCAAAAAAATAAAGTCCGTGGATAATATCAGGAATACACAAACACAGATGCTGTAGCAATATCTGGGATTGAATTAGCCAAAACGAAACCGGATATGTCCGGTTTCATCCAGTCATATCCGGACAAACTGGTGTGGAATTCATATGCAATGGACCGAGAAAATCACAGTAAAAATGGTTTTGGAGAAAAGCAAAGTCTTTTCGTTAGGCAAGTGCATAAAATGTCATCTAGACAAACAGAAATAGCATGTTTGTTTGCTGCAGTTCCTCTTTATTTCTCCCTAAAACATAAAAATGTGTAGAGCTGGTGTCTCCATGTGGAACCAATTAGTGTTTCCAAGCATAAAATTAAATGTTCCCTGAAAAAAAAAACATTCAAAAAAATAAAATCCGTGGATAATATCAGGAATACACAAACACAGATGCTGTAGCAATATTTCAGTTTGAGTTAGCGAAAACAAAACCGGATATTTCCGGTTTCATCCAGTCATATCCGGACAAAGTGGTGTGGAGTTGGTATGCAATGGACTGAGAAAATCACAGGAAAAATGGTTTTGGAGAAAAGCAAAGTCTTTTCGTTAGGCAAGTGCATAAAATGTCATCTAGACAAACAGAAATATCATGTTTGTTTGCCGCAGTTCCTCTAGCTTTCTCCCTAGAAAATACGAATGTGTAGAGCTGGTGTCTCCATGTGGAACCAATTAGTGTTTCCAAGCATAAAATTAAATGTTCCCTGAAAAAAAAAACATTCAAAAAAATAAAATCCGTGGATAATATCAATAATACACAAACACAGATGCTGTAGCAATATTTCGGTTTGAGTTAGCCAAAAGAAAACCGGATATTTCCGGTTTCATCCAGTCATATAAGGACAAAGTGGTGTGGAATTGGTATGCAATGGACCGAGAAAATCACAGGAAAAATGGTTTTGGAGAAAAGCAAAGTCTTTTCGTTAGGCAAGTGCATCAAATATCATCTATACAAACAGAAATATCATGTTTGTTTGCCGCAGTTCCTCTAGCTTTCTCCCTAGAAAATACGAATGTGTAGAGCTGGTGTCTCCATGTGGAACCAATTAGTGTTTCCAAGCATAAAATTAAATGTTCCCTGAAAAAAAAACATTCAAAAAAATAAAATCCGTGGATAATATCAGGAATACACAAACACAGATGCTGTAGCAATATTTCGGTTTGAGTTAGCCAAAACAAAACTGGATATTTCCGGTTTCATCCAGTCATATTCGGACAAAGTGGTGTGGAATTCGTATGCAATGGACCGAGAAAATCACAGGAAAAATGGTTTTGGAGAAAAGCAAAGTCTTTTCGTTAGGCAATTGCATAAAATGTCATCTAGACAAACAGAAATATCATGTTTGTTTGCCGCAGTTCCTCTAGCTTTCTCCCTAGAACATAAACATGTGTAGAGCTGGTGTCTCCATGTGGAACCAATTAGTGTTTCAAAGCATAAAATTAAATGTTCCCTGAAAAAAAAACATTCAAAAAAATAAAGTCCGTGGATAATATCACGAATACACAAACAAAGAGGCTGTAGCAATATCTGGGATTGAATTAGCCAAAACGAAACCGGATATTTTCGGTTTCATCCAGTCATATCCGGACAAAGTGGTGTGGAATTCGTATGCAATGGACCGAGAAAATCACAGTAAAAATGGTTTTGGAGAAAAGCAAAGTCTTTTCGTTAGGCAAGTGCATAAAATGCCATCTATACAAACAGAAATATCATGTTTGTTTGCCGCAGTTCCTCTAGCTTTCTCCCTAGAACAAACAAATGTGTAGAGCTGGTGTCTCCATGTGGAACCAATTAGTGTTTCCAAGCATAAAATTAATGTTCCCTGAAAAAAAAAACATTCAAAAAAATATAATCCGTGGATAATATCAGGAATACACAAACACAGATGCTGTACAAATATTTGTGTTTGAGTTAGCCAAAACAAAACCGGATATTTCCGGTTTCATCCAGTCATATCCGGACAAAGTGGTGTGGAATTTGTATGCAATGGACCGAGAAAATCACAGGAAAAATGGTTTTGGAGAAAAGCAAAGTCTTTTCGTTAGGCAAGTGCATAAAATGTCATCTATACAAACAGAAATATCATGTTTGTTTGCCGCAGTTCCTCTAGCTTTCTCCCTAGAAAATACGAATGTGTAGAGCTGGTGTCTCCATGTGGAACCAATTAGTGTTTCCAAGCATAAAATTAAATGTTCCCTGAAAAAAAAACATTCAAAAAAATAAAGTCCGTGGATAATATCAGGAATACACAAACAAAGAGGCTGTAGCAATATCTGGGATTGAATTAGCCAAAACGAAACCGGATATGTCCGGTTTCATCCAGTCATATCCGGACAAACTGGTGTGGAATTCATATGCAATGGACCGAGAAAATCACAGTAAAAATGGTTTTGGAGAAAAGCAAAGTCTTTTCGTTAGGCAAGTGCATAAAATGTCATCTAGACAAACAGAAATAGCATGTTTGTTTGCTGCAGTTCCTCTTTATTTCTCCCTAAAACATAAAAATGTGTAGAGCTGGTGTCTCCATGTGGAACCAATTAGTGTTTCCAAGCATAAAATTAAATGTTCCCTGAAAAAAAAAACATTCAAAAAAATAAAATCCGTGGATAATATCAGGAATACACAAACACAGATGCTGTAGCAATATTTCAGTTTGAGTTAGCGAAAACAAAACCGGATATTTCCGGTTTCATCCAGTCATATCCGGACAAAGTGGTGTGGAATTGGTATGCAATGGACTGAGAAAATCACAGGAAAAATGGTTTTGGAGAAAAGCAAAGTCTTTTCGTTAGGCAAGTGCATAAAATGTCATCTAGACAAACAGAAATATCATGTTTGTTTGCCGCAGTTCCTCTAGCTTTCTCCCTAGAAAATACGAATGTGTAGAGCTGGTGTCTCCATGTGGAACCAATTAGTGTTTCCAAGCATAAAATTAAATGTTCCCTGAAAAAAAAAACATTCAAAAATAAAATCCGTGGATAATATCAATAATACACAAACACAGATGCTGTAGCAATATTTCGGTTTGAGTTAGCCAAAACAAAACCGGATATTTCCGGTTTCATCCAGTCATATAAGGACAAAGTGGTGTGGAATTGGTATGCAATGGACCGAGAAAATCACAGGAAAAATGGTTTTGGAGAAAAGCAAAGTCTTTTCGTTAGGCAAGTGCATCAAATGTCATCTATACAAACAGAAATATCATGTTTGTTTGCCGCAGTTCCTCTAGCTTTCTCCCTAGAAAATACGAATGTGTAGAGCTGGTGTCTCCATGTGGAACCAATTAGTGTTTCCAAGCATAAAATTAAATGTTCCCTAAAAAAAAAAACATTCAAAAAAATAAAATCCGTGGATAATATCAGGAATACACAAACACAGATGCTGTAGCAATATTTCGGTTTGAGTTAGCCAAAACAAAACTGGATATTTCCGGTTTCATCCAGTCATATCCGGACAAAGTGGTGTGGAATTCGTATGCAATGGACCGAGAAAATCACAGGAAAAATGGTTTTGGAGAAAAGCAAAGTCTTTTCGTTAGGCAAGTGCATCAAATGTCATCTATACAAACAGAAATAGCAGGTTTGTTTGCTGCAGTTCCTCTAGCTTTCTCCCTAAAACATAAAAATGTGTAGAGCTAGTGTCTCCATGTGGAACCAATTAGTGTTTCCAAGCATAAAATTAAATGTTCCCTGAAAAAAAAAAACTTCAAAAAAATAAAGTCCGTGGATCATATCAGGAATACACAAACAAAGAGGCTGTAGCAATATCTGGGATTGAATTAGACAAAACGAAACCGGATATGTCCGGTTTCATTCAGTCATATCCGGACAAACTGGTGTGGAATTCGTATGCAATGGACCGAGAAAATCACAGTAAAAATGGTTTTGGAGAAAAGCAAAGTCTTTTCGTTAGGCAAGTGCATCAAATGTCATCTCTACAAACAGAAATATCATGTTTGTTTGCCGCAGTTCCTCTAGCTTTCTCCCTAGAACAAACAAATGTGTAGAGCTGGTGTCTCCATGTGGAACCAATTAGTGTTTCCAAGCATAAAATTAAATGTTCCCTGAAAAAAAAACATTCAAAAAAATAAAATCCGTGGATAATATCAGGAATACACAAACACAGATGCTGTAGCAATATTTCGGTTTGAGATAGCCAAAACAAAACCAGATATTTCCGGTTTCATCCAGTCATATCCGGACAAAGTGGTGTGGAATTGGTATGCAATGGACCGAGAAAATCACAGGAAAAATGATTTTGGAGGAAAGCAAAGTCTTTTCGTTAGGCCAGTGCATAAAATGTCATCTATACAAACAGATATATCATGTTTGTTTGCCACAGTACCTCTAGCTTTCTCCCTAGAAAATACGAATGTGTAGAGCTGGTGTCTCCATGTGGAACCAATTAGTGTTTCTAAGCATAAAATTAAACGTTCCCTGAAAAAAAAAACATTCAAAAAAATAATGTCCGTGGATAATATCAGGAATACACAAACACAGATGCTGTAGCAATATTTCGGTTTGAGTTAGCCAAAACAAAACCGGATATTTCCGGTTTCATCCAGTCATATTCGGACAAAGTGGTGTGGAATTCGTATGCAATGGACCGAGAAAATCACAGGAAAAATGGTTTTGGAGAAAAGCAAAGTCTTTTCGTTAGGCAAGTGCATAAAATGTCATCTATACAAACAGAAATATCAAGTTTGTTTGCCGCAGTTCCTCTAGCTTTCTCCCTAGAAAATACGAATGTGTAGAGCTGGTGTCTCCATGTGGAACCAGTTAGTGTTTCTAAGTACAAAATTAAATATTCCCTGAAAAAAAACATTCAAAAAAATAAAGTCCGTGGATAATATCAGGAATACACAAACAAAGAGGCTGTAGCAATATCTGGGATTGAATTAGCCAAAATGAAACCGGATATGTCCGGTTTCATCCAGTCATATCCGGAAAAAGTGTTGTGGAATTCGTATGCAATGGACCGAGAAAATCACAGTAAAAATGGTTTTGGAGAAAAGCAAAGTCTTTTCGTTAGGCAAGTGCATCAAATGTCATCTAGACAAACAGAAACATCATGTTTGTTTGCCGCAGTTCCTCTAGTTTTCTCCCTAGAAAATACGAATGTGTAGAGCTGGTGTCTCCATGTGGGACCAATTAGAGTTTCCAAGAACAAAATTAAATGTTCCCTGATAAAAAAAAACAAAAAAATAAAGTCCATGGATAATATCAGGAATACACAAACACAGATGCTGTAGCAATATTTCGGTTTGAGATAGCCAAAACAAAACCGCATATTTCCGGTTACATCCAGTCATATCCGGAAAAACTGGTGTGGAATTGGTATGCAATGGACCGAGAAAATCACAGGAAAAATGGTTTTGGAGAAAAGCAAAGTCTTTTCGTTAGGCAAGTGCATCAAATGTCATCTATACAAACAGAAATATCATGTTTGTTTGCCACAGTTCCTCTAGCTTTCTCCCTAGAACATACGAATGTGTAGAGCTGGTGTCTCCATATGGGACCAATTAGTGCTTCCAAGCACAAAATTAAATGTTCCCTGAAAAAAAACATTCAAAAAAATAAAGTCCGTGGATAATATCAGGAATACACAAACAAAGAGGCTGTAGCAATATCTGGGATTGAGTTAGCCAAAAAGAAACCGGATATTTCCGGTTTCATCCAGTCATATCCGGACAAACTGGTGTGGAATTCGTATGCAATGGACCGAGAAAATCACAGTAAAAATGGTTTTGGAGAAAAGCAAAGTCTTTTCGTTAGGCAAGTGCATCAAATGTCATCTATACAAACAGAAATATCATGTTTGTTTGCCGCAGTTCCTCTAGCTTTCTCCCTAGAACATACAAATGTGTAGAGCTGGTATCTCCATGTGGGACCAATTACAGTTTGAAGCACAAAATTAAATGTTGCCTGATAAAAAAAAATCAAAACAATAAAGTCCGTGGATAATATCAGGAATACACAAACACAGATGCTGTAGCAATATTTCGGTTTGAGATAGCCAAAACAAAACCGCATATTTCCGGTTTCATCCAGTCATATCCGGACAAAGTGGTGTGGAATTCGTATGCAATGGACCGAGAAAATCACAGGAAAAATGGTTTTGGAGAAAAGCAAAGTCTTTTCGTTAGGCAAGTGCATAAAATGTCATCTATACAAACAGAAATATCATGTTTGTTTGCCACAGTTCCTCTAGCTTTCTCCCTAGAACATACGAATGTGTAGAGCTGGTGTCTCCATGTGGGACCAATTAGTGCTTCCAAGCACAAAATTAAATGTTCCCTGAAAAAAAAACATTCAAAAAAATAAAGTCCGTGGATAATATCAGGAATACACAAACAAAGAGGCTGTAGCAATATCTGGGATTGAGTTAGCCAAAAAGAAACCGGATATTTCCGGTTTCATCCAGTCATATCCGGACAAAGTGGTGTGGAATTCGTATGCAATGGACCGAGAAAATCACAGTGAAAATGGTTTTGAAGAAAAGCAAAGTCTTTTCGTTAGGCAAGTGCATCAAATGTCATCTATACAAACAGAAATATCATGTTTGTTTGCCGCAGTTCCTCTAGCTTTCTCCCTAGAACATACGAATGTGTAGAGCTGGTATCTCCATGTGGGACCAATTACAGTTTGAAGCACAAAATTAAATGTTGCCTGATAAAAAAAAATCAAAAAAATAAAGTCCGTGGATAATATCAGGAATGCACAAACACAGATGCTGTAGCAATATTTCGGTTTGAGTTAGCCAAAACAAAACCGGATATTTCCGGTTTCATCCAGTCATATCCGGACAAAGTGGTGTGGAATTCGTATGCAATGGACCGAGAAAATCACAGGAAAAATGGTTTTGGAGAAAAGCAAAGTCTTTTCGTTAGGCAAGTGCATAAAATGTCATCTAGACAAACAGAAATATCATGTTTGTTTGCCGCAATTCCTCTAGCTTTCTCCCTAGAACATAAAAATGTGTAGAGCTGGTGTCTCCATGTGGAACCAATTAGTGTTTCCAAGCATAAAATTAAATGTTCCCTGAAAAAAAAACATTCAAAAAAATAAAGTCCGTGGATAATATCAGCAATACACAAACACAGAGGCTGTAGCAATATTTCGGTTTCAGTTAGCCAAAACAAAACCGCATATTTCCGGTTTCATCCAGTCATATCCGGACAAAGTGGTGTGGAATTTGTATGCAATGGACCGAGAAAATCACAGGAAAAATGGTTTTGGAGAAAAGCAAAGTCTTTTCGTTAGGCAAGTGCATAAAATGTCATCTATACAAACAGAAATATCATGTTTGTTAGCCGCAGTTCCTCTAGCTTTCTCCCTAGAAAATACGAATGTGTAGAGCTGGTGTCTCCATGTGGAACCAATTAGTGTTTCTAAGCACAAAATTAAATGTTCCCTGAAAAAAAACATTCAAAAAAATAAAGTCCGTGGATAATATCAGGAATACACAAACAAAGAGGCTGTAGCAATATCTGAGATTGAATTAGGCAAAAGGAATCCGGATATTTCCAGTTTCATCCAGTCATATCCGGACAAAGTTGTGTGGAATTTGTATGCAATGGACCGAGAAAATCACAGTAAAAATGGTTTTGGAGAAAAGCAAAGTCTTTTCGTTAGACAAGTGCATAAAATGTAATCTAGACAAACAGAAATATCATGTTTGCCCCAATTCCTCTAGCTTTCTCCCTAGAAAATACGAATGTGTAGAGCTGGTGTCTCCATGTGGGACCAATTAGGGTTTCCAAGGACAAAATTAAATGTTCCCTGATAAAAAAAACAAAAAAATAAAGTCCGTGGATAATATCACGAATACACAAACAAATAGGCTGTAGCAATATTTCGGTTTGAGATAGCCAAAACAAAACCGCATATTTCCGGTTTCATCCAGTCATATCCGGACAAACTGGTGTGGAATTGGTATGCAATGGTCCGAGAAAATCACAGGAAAAATGGTTTTGGAGAAAAGCAAAGTCTTTTCGTTAGGCAAGTGCATAAAATGTCATCTATACAAACAGAAATATCATGTTTGTTTGCCACAGTTCCTCTAGCTTTCTCCCTAGAACAAATGAATGTGTAGAGCTGCTGTGTCCATGTGGAACCAATTAGTGTTTCCAAGCATAAAATTAAATGTTCCCTTAAAAAAACATTCAAAAAAAATAAAGTCCGTGGATAATTTCAGGAATACACAAACACAGATGATGTAGCAATATCTGGGATTGAATTTGCCAAAATGAAACCGGATATTTCCGGTTTCATCCAGTCATATCCGGACAAACTGGTGTGGAATTCGTATGCAATGGACCGAGAAAATCACAGTAAAAATGGTTTTGGAGAAAAGCTAAGTCTTTTCGTTAGGCAAGTGCGTAAAATCTCATCTATACAAACAGAAATATCATGTTTGTTTGCCGCAGTTCCTCTAGCTTTCTCCCTAGAAAATACGAATGTGTAGAGCTGGTGTCTCCATGTGGAAACAATTAGTGTTTCTCAGCACAAAATTAAATGTTCCCTGAAAAAAAACATTCAAATAAATAAAGTCCGTGGAAAATATCAGCAATACACAAACACAGAGGCTGTAGCAATATTTCGGTTTCAGTTAGCCAAAACAAAACCGCATATTTCCGGTTTCATCCAGTCATATCCGGACAAAGTGGTGTGGAATTTGTATGCAATGGACCGAGAAAATCACAGGAAAAATGGTTTTGGAGAAAAGCAAAGTCTTTTCGTTAGGCAAGTGCATAAAATGTCATCTATACAAACAGAAATATCATGTTTGTTAGCCGCAGTTCCTCTAGCTTTCTCCCTAGAAAATACGAATGTGTAGAGCTGGTGTCTCCATGTGGAACCAATTAGTGTTTCCAAGCATAAAATTAATGTTCCCTGAAAAAAAAAACATTCAAAAAAATATAATCCGTGGATAATATCAGGAATACACAAACAAAGAGGCTGTAGCAATATCTGAGATTGAATTAGGCAAAAGGAATCCGGATATTTCCGGTTTAATCCAGTTATATCCGGACAAAGTTGTGTGGAATTCGTATGCAATGGACCGAGAAAATCACAGGAAAAATGGTTTTGGAGAAAAGCAAAGTCTTTTCGTTAGGCAAGTGCATAAAATGTCATGTATAGAAACAGAAATATCATGTTTGTTTGCCGCAGTTCCTCTAGCTTTCTCCCTAGAACATACGAATGTGTAGAGCTGGTATCTCCATGTGGGACCAATTAGAGTTTCCAAGCACAAAATTAAATGTTGCCTGATAAAAAAAAATCAAAACAATAAAGTCCGTGGATAATATCAGGAATGCACAAACACAGATGCTATAGCAATATTTCGGTTTGAGTTAGCCAAAACAAAACCGGATATTTCCGGTTTCATCCAGTCATATCCGGACAAACTGGTGTGGAATTCGTATGCAATGGACCGAGAAAATCACAGGAAAAATGGTTTTGGAGAAAAGCTAAGTCTTTTCGTTAGGCAAGTGCATAAAATCTCATCTATACAAAGAGAAATATCATGTTTGTTTGCCGCAGTTCCTCTAGCTTTCTCCCTAGAAAATACGAATGTGTAGAGCTGGTGTCTCCATGTGGAACCAATTAGTGTTTCTAAGCACAAAACTAAATGTTCCCTAAAAAAAACATTCAAAAAAATAAAGTCCGTGGATAATATCAGCAATACACAAACACAGAGGCTGTAGCAATCTTTCGGTTTGAGTTAGCCAAAACAAAACCGCATATTTCCGGTTTCATCCAGTCATATCCGGACAAAGTGGTGTGGAATTTGTATGCAATGGACCGAGAAAATCACAGGAAAAATGGTTTTGGAGAAAAGCAAAGTCTTTTCGTTAGGCAAGTTCATAAAATGTCATCTATACAAACAGAAATATCATGTTTGTTTGCCGTAGTTCCTCTAGCTTTCTCCCTAGAAAATACGAATGTGTAGAGCTGGTGTCTCCATGTGGAACCAATTAGTGTTTCTAAGCACAAAATTAAATGTTCCCTGAAAAAAAGCATTCAAAAAAATAAAGTCCGTGGATAATATCCGGAATACACAAACACAGAGGCTGTAGCAATCTTTCGGTTTGAGTTAGCCAAAACAAAACCGCATATTTCCATTTTCATCCAGTCATATCCGGACAAAGTGGTTTGGAATTTGTATGCAATGGACCAAGAAAATCACAGGAAAAATGGTTTTGGAGAAAAGCAAAGTCTTTTCGTTAGGCAAGTGCATAAAATGTCATCTATACAAAGAGAAATATCATGTTTGTTTGCCGCAGTTCCTCTAGCTTTCTCCCTAGAAAATACGAATGTGTAGAGCTGCTGTGTCCATGTGGAACCAATTAGTGTTTCCAAACATAAAATTAAATGTTCCCGGAAAAAAATACATTCAAAAAAATAAAGTCCGTGGATAATATCAGGAATACACAAACACAGATGCTGTACAAATATTTGTGTTTGAGTTAGCCAAAACAAAACCGCATATTTCCGGTTTCATCCAGTCATATCCGGACAAAGTGGTGTGGAATTTGTATGCAATGGACCGAGAAAATCACAGGAAAAATGGTTTTGGAGAAAAGCAAAGTCTTTTCGTTAGGCAAGTGCATCAAATGTCATCTATACAAACAGAAATATCATGTTTGTTTGCCGCAGTTCCTCTAGCTTTCTCCCTAGAAAATACAAATGTGTAGAGCTGGTGTCTCCATGTGGAACCAATTAGTGTTTCCAAGCATAAAATTAAATGTTCCCTGAAAAAAAAAACATTCAAAAAAATAAAGTCCTTGGATAATATCAGGAATACACAAACACAGAGGCTGTAGCAATATTTCGGTTTGAGTTAGCCAAAACAAAACCGGATATTTCCGGTTTCCTCCAGTCATATCCGGATAAAGTGGTGTGGAATTCGTATGCAATGGACCGAGAAAATCACAGGAAAAATGGTTTTGGAGAAAAGCAAAGTCTTTTCGTTAGGCAAGTGCATCAAATGTCATCTATACAAACAGAAATATCATGTTTGTTTGCCGCAGTTCCTCTAGCTTTCTCCCTAGAAAATACGAATGTGTAGAGCTGGTGTCTCCATGTAGAACCAATTAGTGTTTCCAAGCACAAAATTAAATGTTCCCTGAAAAAAAAACATTCAAAAAAATAAAGTCATTGGATAATATCAGGAATACACAAACACAGAGGCTGTAGCAATATCAGGGATTGAGTTAGCCAAAACAAAACCGGATATTTCCGATTTCATCCAGTCATATCCGGACAAAGTGGTGTGGAATTCGTATTAATGGACCTAGAAAAATCACAGTAAAAATGGTTTTGGAGAAAAGCAAAGTCTTTTCGTTAGGCAAGTGCATCAAATGTCATCTCTACAAACAGAAATATCATGTTTGCCGCAGTTCCTCTAGCTTTCTCCCTAGAACAAACAAATGTGTAGAGCAGGTGTCTCCATGTGGAACCAATTAGTGTTTCCAAGCATAAAATTAAATGTTCCCTGAAAAAAAAAAACATTCAAAAAAATAAAATCCGTGGATAATATCAGGAATACACAAACACAGAGGCTGTAGCAATATTTCAGTTTGAGTTAGCCAAAACAAAACCGCATATTTCCGGTTTCATCCAGTCATATCCGGACAAAGTGGTGTGGAATTCGTATGCAATGGACCGAGAAAATCACAGGAAAAATGGTTTTGGAGAAAAGCAAAGTCTTTTCGTTAGGCAAGTGCATCAAATGTCATCTATACAAACAGAAATAGCATGTTTGTTTGCCGCAGTTCCTCTAGCTTTCTCCCTAGAAAATAGGAATGTGTAGAGCTGGTGTCTCCATGTGGGACCAATTAGTGTTTCCAAGCATAAAATTAAATGTTCCCTGAAAAAAAAAAAACATTCAAAAAAATAAAATCCTTGGATGATACCAGGAATACACAAACACAGATGCTGTAGCAATATTTCGGTTTGAGTTAGCCAAAACAAACCGGATATTTCCGGTTTCATCCAGTCATATCCGGACAAAGTGGTGTGGAATTTGTATGCAATGGACCGAGAAAATCACAGGAAAAATGGTTTTGGAGAAAAGCAAAGTCTTTTCGTTAGGCAAGTGCATAAAATATCATCTAGACAAACAGAAATGTGATGTTTGTTTGCCGCAGTTCCTCTAGCTTTCTCCCTAGAAAATACGAATGTGTAGAGCTGGTGTCTCCATGTGGACCCAATTAGTGTTTCCAAGCCTTAAATTTAATGTTCCCTGAAAAAAAACATTCAAAAAAATAAAGTCCTTGGACAATATCAAGAATACACAAACAAAGAGTCTGTAGCAATATCTGGGATTGAATTAGCCAAAAGGATACCGGATATTTCCGGTTTCATCCAGTCATATTCGGACCCACTGGTTTGGAATTGGTATGCAATGGACCGAGAAAATCACAGGAAAAATGGTTTTGGAGAAAAGCAAAGTCTTTTCGTTAGGCAAGTGCATAAAATGTCATGTATAGAAACAGAAATATCATGTTTGTTTGCCGCAGTTCCTCTAGCTTTCTCCCTAGAACATACGAATGTGTAGAGCTGGTATCTCCATGTGGGACCAATTAGAGTTTCCAAGCACAAAATTAAATGTTGCCTGATAAAAAAAAATCAAAACAATAAAGTCCGTGGATAATATCAGGAATGCACAAACACAGATGCTGTAGCAATATTTCGGTTTGAGTTAGCCAAAACAAAACCGGATATTTCCAGTTTCATCCAGTCATATCCGGACAAACTGGTGTGGAATTCGTATGCAATGGACCGAGAAAATCACAGGAAAAATGGTTTTGGAGAAAAGCTAAGTCTTTTCGTTAGGCAAGTGCATAAAATCTCATCTATACAAAGAGAAATATCATGTTTGTTTGCCGCAGTTCCTCTAGCTTTCTCCCTAGAAAATACGAATGTGTAGAGCTGGTGTCTCCATGTGGAACCAATTAGTGTTTCTAAGCACAAAACTAAATGTTCCCTGAAAAAAAACATTCAAAAAAATAAAGTCCGTGGATAATATCAGCAATACACAAACACAGAGGCTGTAGCAATCTTTCGGTTTGAGTTAGCCAAAACAAAACCGCATATTTCCGGTTTCATCCAGTCATATCCGGACAAACTGGTGTGGAATTTGTATGCAATGGACAGAGAAAATCACAGGAAAAATGGTTTTGGAGAAAAGCAAAGTCTTTTCGTTAGGCAAGTGCATAAAATGTCATCTATACAAACAGAAATATCATGTTTGTTTGCCGTAGTTCCTCTAGCTTTCTCCCTAGAAAATACGAATGTGTAGAGCTGGTGTCTCCATGTGGAACCAATTAGTGTTTCTAAGCACAAAATTAAATGTTCCCTGAAAAAAAGCATTCAAAAAAATAAAGTCCGTGGATAATATCCGGAATACACAAACACAGAGGCTGTAGCAATCTTTCGGTTTGAGTTAGCCAAAACAAAACCGCATATTTCCATTTTCATCCAGTCATATCCGGACAAAGTGGTTTGGAATTTGTATGCAATGGACCAAGAAAATCACAGGAAAAATGGTTTTGGAGAAAAGCAAAGTCTTTTCGTTAGGCAAGTGCATAAAATGTCATCTATACAAAGAGAAATATCATGTTTGTTTGCCGCAGTTCCTCTAGCTTTCTCCCTAGAAAATACGAATGTGTAGAGCTGCTGTGTCCATGTGGAACCAATTAGTGTTTCCAAACATAAAATTAAATGTTCCCGGAAAAAAATACATTCAAAAAAATAAAGTCCGTGGATAATATCAGGAATAAACAAACACAGATGCTGTACAAATATTTGTGTTTGAGTTAGCCAAAACAAAACCGCATATTTCCGGTTTCATCCAGTCATATCCGGACAAAGTGGTGTGGAATTTGTATGCAATGGACCGAGAAAATCACAGGAAAAATGGTTTTGGAGAAAAGCAAAGTCTTTTCGTTAGGCAAGTGCATCAAATGTCATCTATACAAACAGAAATATCATGTTTGTTTGCCGCAGTTCCTCTAGCTTTCTCCCTAGAAAATACAAATGTGTAGAGCTGGTGTCTCCATGTGGAACCAATTAGTGTTTCCAAGCATAAAATTAAATGTTCCCTGAAAAAAAAAACATTCAAAAAAATAAAGTCCTTGGATAATATCAGGAATACACAAACACAGAGGCTGTAGCAATATTTCGGTTTGAGTTAGCCAAAACAAAACCGGATATTTCCGGTTTCATCCAGTCATATCCGGATAAAGTGGTGTGGAATTCGTATGCAATGGACCGAGAAAATCACAGGAAAAATGGTTTTGGAGAAAAGCAAAGTCTTTTCGTTAGGCAAGTGCATCAAATGTCATCTATACAAACAGAAATATCATGTTTGTTTGCCGCAGTTCCTCTAGCTTTCTCCCTAGAAAATACGAATGTGTAGAGCTGGTGTCTCCATGTAGAACCAATTAGTGTTTCCAAGCACAAAATTAAATGTTCCCTGAAAAAAAAACATTCAAAAAAATAAAGTCATTGGATAATATCAGGAATACACAAACAAAGAGGCTGTAGCAATATCAGGGATTGAGTTAGCCAAAACAAAACCGGATATTTCCGATTTCATCCAGTCATATCCGGACAAAGTGGTGTGGAATTCGTATTAATGGACCTAGAAAAATCACAGTAAAAATGGTTTTGGAGAAAAGCAAAGTCTTTTCGTTAGGCAAGTGCATCAAATGTCATCTCTACAAACAGAAATATCATGTTTGCCGCAGTTCCTCTAGCTTTCTCCCTAGAACAAACAAATGTGTAGAGCAGGTGTCTCCATGTGGAACCAATTAGTGTTTCCAAGCATAAAATTAAATGTTCCCTGAAAAAAAAAACATTCAAAAAAATAAAATCCGTGGATAATATCAGGAATACACAAACACAGAGGCTGTAGCAATATTTCAGTTTGAGTTAGCCAAAACAAAACCGCATATTTCCGGTTTCATCCAGTCATATCCGGACAAAGTGGTGTGGAATTCGTATGCAATGGACCGAGAAAATCACAGGAAAAATGGTTTTGGAGAAAAGCAAAGTCTTTTCGTTAGGCAAGTGCATCAAATGTCATCTCTACAAACAGAAATATCATGTTTGCCGCAGTTCCTCTAGCTTTCTCCCTAGAACAAACAAATGTGTAGAGCAGGTGTCTCCATGTGGAACCAATTAGTGTTTCCAAGCATAAAATTAAAAGTTCCCTGAAAAAAAATAATTCAAAAAAATAAAATCCGTGGATAATATCAGGAATACACAAACACAGAGGCTGTAGCAATATTTCAGTTTGAGTTAGCCAAAACAAAACCGCATATTTCCGGTTTCATCCAGTCATATCCGGACAAAGTGGTGTGGAATTCGTATGCAATGGACCGAGAAAATCACAGGAAAAATGGTTTTGGAGAAAAGCAAAGTCTTTTCGTTAGGCAAGTGCATCAAATGTCATCTATACAAACAGAAATAGCATGTTTGTTTGCCGCAGTTCCTCTAGCTTTCTCCCTAGAAAATAGGAATGTGTAGAGCTGGTGTCTCCATGTGGGACCAATTAGTGTTTCCAAGCATAAAATTAAATGTTCCCTGAAAAAAAAAAACATTCAAAAAAATAAAATCCTTGGATGATACCAGGAATACACAAACACAGATGCTGTAGCAATATTTCGGTTTGAGTTAGCCAAAACAAAACCGGATATTTCCGGTTTCATCCAGTCATATCCGGACAAAGTGGTGTGGAATTTGTATGCAATGGACCGAGAAAATCACAGGAAAAATGGTTTTGGAGAAAAGCAAAGTCTTTTCGTTAGGCAAGTGCATAAAATATCATCTAGACAAACAGAAATGTGATGTTTGTTTGCCGCAGTTCCTCTAGCTTTCTCCCTAGAAAATACGAATGTGTAGAGCTGGTGTCTCCATGTGGACCCAATTAGTGTTTCCAAGCATAAAATTAAATGTTCCCTGAAAAAAAACATTCAAAAAAATAAAGTCCTTGGACAATATCAAGAATACACAAACAAAGAGTCTGTAGCAATATCTGGGATTGAATTAGCCAAAAGGATACCGGATATTTCCGGTTTCATCCAGTCATATTCGGACCCACTGGTTTGGAATTGGTATGCAATGGACCGAGAAAATCACAGGAAAAATGGTTTTGGAGAAAAGCAAAGTCTTTTCGTTAGGCAAGTGCATCAAATGTCATCTATACAAACAGAAATATCATGTTTGTTTGCCGCAGTTCCTCTAGCTTTCTCCCTAGAAAATACAAATATGTAGAGCTAGTGTCTCCATGTGGAACCAATTAGTGTTTCCAAGCATAAAATTAAATGTTCCCTGAAAAAAAAACATACAAAAAATTAAAGTCCGTGGATAATATCAGGAATACACAAACACAGAGGCTGTAGCAATATTTCGTTTTGAGTTAGCCAAAACGAAACCGGATATTTCCGGTTTCATCCAGTCATATCCGGACAAAGTGGTGTGGAATTTGTATGCAATGGACCGAGAAAATCACAGGAAAAATGGTTTTGGAGAAAAGCAAAGTCTTTTCGTTAGGCAAGTGCATAAAATGTCATCTATACAAACAGAAATATCATGTTTGTTTGCCGCAGTTCCTCTAGCTTTCTCCCTAGAGCAAACGAATGTGTAGAGCTGGTGTCTCCATGTGGGACCAATTAGTGTTTCCAAGCATAAAATTAAATGTTCACTGAAAAAAAAAAACATTCAAAACAATAAAGTCCGTGGATAATATCAGGAATACACAAACACAGTGGCTGTAGCAATATCTGCGATTGAATTATCCAAAATGAAACCGGATATTTCCGGTTTCATAAAGTCATGTCCGGAAAAACTGGTGTGGAATTCGTATGCAATGGACCGAGAAAATCAAAGTAAAAATGGTTTTGGAGAAAAGCAAAGTCTTTTCGTTAGGCAAGTGCATCAAATGTCATCTATAAAAACAGAAATATCATGTGTGTTTGCCACAGTTCCTCTAGCTTTCTCCCTAGAAAATACGAATGTGTAGAGCTGGTGTCTCCATGTGGAACCAATTAGTGTTTCCAAGCCTTAAATTTAATGTTCCCTGAAAAAAAACATTCAAAAAAATAAAGTCCGTGGACAGTATCACGAATACACAAACAAAGAGGCTTTATCAATATCCGGGATTGAATTAGCCAAAAGGAAACCGGATATTTCCGGTTTCATCCAGTCATATCCGGACAAAGTGGTGTGGAATTCGTATGCAATGGACCGAGAAAATCACAGTAAATATGGTTTTGGAGAAAAGCAAAGTCTTTTCGTTAGGCAAGTGCATCAAATGTCATCTCTACAAACAGAAATATCATGTTTGTTTGCTTCAGTTCCTCTAGCTTTCTCCCTAGAAAATATGAATGTGTAGAGCTGGTGTCTCCATGTGGAACCAATTAGTGTTTCCAAGCATAAAATTAAATGTTCCCTTAAAAAAACATTCAAAAAAATAAAGTCCATTGATAATATCAGGAATACACAAACACAGATGCTGTACAAATATTTCGGTTTGAGTTAGCCAAAACAAAACCGCATATTTCCGGTTTCATCCAGTCATATCCGGACAAAGTGGTGTGGAATTCGTATGCAATGGACCGAGGAAATCACAGGAAAAATGGTTTTGGAGAAAAGCAAAGTCTTTTCGTTAGGCAAGTGCATAAAATGTTATCTATACAAACAGAAATATCATGTTTGTTTGCCGCAGTTCCTCTAGCTTTCTCCCTAGAAAATACGAATGTGTAGAGCTGGTGTCTCCATGTGGAACCAATTAGTGTTTCCAATTATAAAATTTAATGTTCCCTAAAAAAAAACCATTCAAAAAAATAAAGTCCGTGGACAATATCACGAATACACAAACAAAGAGGCTGTAGCAATATCTGGGATTGAATTAGCCAAAAGGAAACCGGATATTTCCGGTTTCATCCAGTCATATTCGTACCCACTGGTGTGGAATTCGTATGCAATGGACCGAGAAAATCAAAGTAAAAATGGTTTTGGAGAAAAGCAAAGTCTTTTCGTTAGGCAAGTGCATCAAATGTCATCTCTACAAACAGAAATATCATGTTTGTTTGCCGCAGTTCCTCTAGCTTTCTCCCTAGAACAAACAAATGTGTAGAGCAGGTGTCTCCATGTGGAACCAATTAGTGTTTCCAAGCATAAAATTAAATGTTCCCTGAAAAAAAAACATTCAAAAAAATACAGTCCGTGGATAATATCAGGAATACACAAACACAGAGGCTGTAGCAATATTTCAGTTTGAGTTAGGCAAAACAAAATCGCATATTTCCGGTTTCATCCAGTCATATTCGGACAAAGTGGTGTGGAATTCGTATGCAATGGACCGAGAAAATCACAGGAAAAATGGTTTTGGAGATAAGAAAGTCTTTTTGTTAGGCAAGTGCATAAAATGTCATGTATAGAAACAGAAATATCATGTTTGTTTGCCGCAGTTCCTCTATTTTTCTCCCTAGAACATATGAATGTGTAGAGCTGGTATCTCCATGTGGGACCAATTAGAGTTTCCAAGCAAAAAATTAAGTGTTCCCTGATAAAAAAATCAAAACAATAAAGTCTGTGGATAATATCAGGAATGCACAAACAGATGCTGTAGCAATATTTCGGTTTGAGTTAGCCAAAACAAAACCGCATATTTCCGGTTTCATCCAGTCATATCCGGACAAAGTGGTGTGGAATTCGTATGCAATGGACCGAGAAAATCACAGTAAAAATGGTTTTGGAGAAAAGAAAGTCTTTTCGTTAGGCAAGTGCATAAAATGTCATCTATACAAACAGAAATATCATGTTTGTTTGCGGCAGTTCCTCTAGCTTTCTCCCTAGAAAATACGAATGTGTAGAGCTGGTGTCTCCATGTGGAACCAATTAGTGTTTCTAAGCACAAAATTAAATGTTCCCTGAAAAAAAAACATTCAAAAAAATAAAGTCCGTGGATAATATCAGGAATACAAAAACACAGAGGCTGTAGCAATATCTGGGATTGAGTTAGCCAAAACGAAACCGGATATTTCCGGTTTCATCCAGTCATATCCGGACAAAGTGGTGTGGAATTCGTATGCAATGGACCGCGAAAATCACAGTAAAAATGGTTTTGGAGAAAAGCAAAGTCTTTTCGTTAGGCAAGTGCATAAAATGTCATCTAGACAAACAGAAATATCATGTTTGTTTGCCGCAGTTCCTCTAGCTTTCTCCCTAGAACATACGAATGTGTAGAGCTGGTATCTCCATGTGGGACCAATTAGAGGTTCCAAGCACAAAATTAAATGTTCCCTGAGAAAAAAATCAAAACAATAAAGTCTGTGGATTTTTTCAGGAATGCACAAACACAGAGGCTGTAGCAATATCCGGGATTGAATTAGCCAAAAGGAAACCGGATATTTCCGGTTTCATCCAGTCATATTCGTACCCACTGGTGTGGAATTCGTATGTAATGGACCGAGAAAATCACAGGAAAAATGGTTTTGGAGAAAAGCAAAGTCTTTTCGTTAGGCAAGTGCATCAAATGTCATCTCTACAAACAGAAATATCATGTTTGTTTGCTTCAGTTCCTCTAGCTTTCTCCCTAGAAAATATGAATGTGTAGAGCTGGTGTCTCCATGTGGAACCAATTAGTGTTTCCAAGCATAAAATTAAATGTTCCCTTAAAAAACATTCAAAAAAATAAAGTCCGTAGATAATATCAGGAATACACAAACACAGATGCTGTACAAATATTTCGGTTTGAGTTAGCCAAAACAAAACCGGATATTTCCGATTTCATCCAGTCATATCCGGACAAACTGATGTGGAATTCGTATGCAATGTACCGAGAAAATCACAGGAAAAATGGTTTTGGAGAAAAGCAAAGTCTTTTCGTTAGGCAAGTGCATAAAATGTCATCTAGACAAACAGAAATAGCATGTTTGTTTGCTGCAGTTGCTCTAGCTTTCTCCCTAGAAAATACGAATGTGTAGAGCTGGTGTCTCCATGTGGAACCAATTAGTGTTTCAAAGCCTAAAATGTAATGTTCCCTGAAAAAAAACCATTCAAAAAAATAAAGTCCGCGGACAATATCAGGAATACACAAACAAAGAGGCTGTAGCAATATCTGGGATTGAATTAGCCAAAAGGAAACCGGATATTTCCGGTTTCATCCAGTCATATTCGTACCCACTGGTGTGGAATTCGTATGCAATGGACCGAGAAAATCACAGGAAAAATGGTTTTGGAGAAAAGCAAAGTCTTTTCGTTAGGCAAGTGCATCAAATGTCATCTCTACAAACAGAAATATCATGTTTGTTTGCCGCAGTTCCTCTAGCTTTCTCCCTAGAACAAACAAATGTGTAGAGCAGGTGTCTCCATGTGGAACCAATTAGTGTTTCCAAGCATAAAATTAAATGTTCCCTGAAAAAAAAACATTCAAAAAAATAAAATCCGTGGATAATATCAGGAATACACAAACACAGAGGCTGTGGCAATATTTCGGTTTGAGTTAGCCAAAACAAAACCGGATATTTCCGATTTCATCCAGTCATATCTGGACAAACTGGTGTGGAATTCGTATGCAATGGACCTAGAAAATCACAGTAAAAATGGTTTTGGAGAAAAGCAAAGTCTTTTCGTTAGGCAAGTGCATAAAATGTCATCTAGACAAACAGAAATAGCATGTTTGTTTGCCGCAGTTCCTCTAGCTTTCTCCCTAGAAAATACGAATGTGTAGAGCTGGTGTCTCCATGTGGAACCAATTAGTGTTTCCAAGCCTAAAATTTAATGTTCCCTGAAAAAAAAACATTCAAAAAAATAAAGTCCGTGGACAATATCACGAATACACAAACAAAGAGGCTGTGGCAATATCTGGGATTGAAGTAGCCAAAACAAAACCTGATATTTCCGGTTTCATGCAGTCATATCCGGAAAAAGTGGTGTGGAATTCGTATGCAATGGACCGAGAAAATCACAGGAAAAATGGTTTTGGAGAAAAGCAAAGTCTTTTCGTTAGGCAAGTGCATCAAATATCATCTATAAAAACAGAAATATCATGTGTGTTTGCTGCAATTCTTCTAGCTTTCTCCCTAGAAAATACGAATGTGTAGAGCTGGTGTCTCCATGTGGAACCAATTAGTGTTTCGAAGCATAAAATTAAATGTTCCCTGAAAAAAAACATTCAAAAAAATAAAGTCCGTGGATAATATCAGGAATACACAAACAAAGAGGCTGTAGCAATATTTCGGTTTGAGTTAGCCAAAACAAAACCGCATATTTCCGGTTTCATCCAGTCATATCCGGACAAAGTGGTGTGGAATTGGTATGCAATGGACCGAGAAAATCACAGTAAAAATGGTTTTGGAGAAAAGCAAAGTCTTTTCGTTAGGCAAGTGCATCAAATGTCATCTATACAAACAGAAATATCAAGTTTGTTTGCCGCAGTTCCTCTAGCTTTCTCCCTAGAACATACGAATGTGTAGAGCCGGTGTCTCCATGTGGAACCAATTAGTGTTTCCAAGCATAAAATTAAATGTTCCCTGAAAAAAAAAATTCAAAAAAATAAAGTCCGTGGATAATATCACGAATACACAAACAAAGAGGCTGTAGCAATATCTGGGATTGAATTAGCCAAAACGAAACCGGATATTTCCGGTTTCATCCAGTCATATTCGGACCAACTGGTGTGGAATTGGTATGCAATGGACCAAGAAAATCACAGGAAAAATGGTTTTGGAGAGAAGCAAAGTCTTTTCGTTAGGCAAGTGCATTAAATGTCATCTATACAAACAGAAATATCATGTTTGTTTGCCGAAGTTCCTCTAGCTTTCTCCCTAGAACATAAAAATGTGTAGAGCTGGTGTCTCCATGTGGAACCAATTAGTGTTTCCAAGCATAAAATTAAATGTTCCCTGAAAAAAAAAAAAACATTCAAAACAATAAAGTCCGTGGATTATATCAGGAATACACAAACAAAGAGGCTGTAGCAATATCTGGGATTGAATTAGCCAAAATGAAACCGGATATTTCCGGTTTCATCCAGTCATATCCGGACAAACTGGTGTGGAGTTCGTATGCAATGGACCGAGAAAATCACAGTAAAAATGGTTTTGGAGAAAAGCAATGTCTTTTCGTTAGGCAAGTGCATAAAATGTCATCTAGACAAACAGAAATATCATGTTTGTTTGCCGCAGTTCCTCTAGCTTTCTCCCTAGAAAATACGAATGTGTAGTGCTGGTGTCTCCATGTGGAACCAATTAGT
The DNA here is from genome assembly GCA_036325905.1 of Lepus oiostolus. Taxonomy (NCBI): domain Eukaryota; kingdom Metazoa; phylum Chordata; class Mammalia; order Lagomorpha; family Leporidae; genus Lepus; species Lepus oiostolus. Next base: position 47,122,510 of record CM070795.1, read on the forward strand.
GTTTCCAAGCATAAAATTAAATGTTCCCTGAAAAAAAAAACATTCAAAAAAATAAAATCCGTGGATGATACCAGGAATACACAAACACGGATGTTGAACAAATATTTCGGTTTGAGTTAGCCAAAACAAAACCGGATATTTCCGGTTTCATCCAGTCATATCCGGACAAAGTGTTGTGGAATTTGTATGCAATCAACCGAGAAAATCACAGGAAAAATTGTTTTGGAGAAAAGCAAAGTCTTTTCGTTAGGCAAGTGCATAAAATATCATCTAGACAAACAGAAATGTGATGTTTGTTTGCCGCAGTTCCTCTAGCTTTCTCCCTAGAAAATAGGAATGTGTAGAGCTGGTGTCTCCATGTGGAACCAATTAGTGTTTCCAAGCATAAAATTAAATGTTCCATGAAAAAAAAATTCAAAAAAATAAAATCCGTGGATAATATCAGGAATACACAAACACAGAGGCTGTAGGAAATTTTCGGTTTGAGTTAGCCAAAACAAAACCGGATATTTCCGATTTCATCCAGTCATATCCAGACAAAGTGGTGTGGAATTCGTATGCAATGGACCGAGAAAATCAAAGTTAAAATGGTTTTGGAGAAAAGCAAAGTCTTTTCGTTAGGCAAGTGCATCAAATGTCATCTATACAAACAGAAATATCATGTTTGTTTGCCGCAGTTCCTCTAGCTTTCTCCCTAGAAAATACAAATATGTAGAGCTGGTGTCTCCATGTGGAACCAATTAGTGTTTCCAAGCATAAAATTAAATGTTCCCTGAAAAAAAAACATTCAAAAAAATAAAGTCCGTGGATAATATCAGGAATACACAAACACAGAGGCTGTAGCAATATCTGGGATTGAATTAGCCAAAAGGAAACCGGATATTTCCGGTTTCATCCAGTCATATCCGGACAAAGTAGTGTGGAATTCGTATGCAATGGACCGTGAAAATCACAGTAAAAATGGTTTTGGAGAAAAGCAAAGTCTTTTCGTTAGGCAAGTGCATAAAATGTCATCTATACAAACAGAAATATCATGTTTGTTTGCCGCAGTTCCTCTAGCTTTCTCCCTAGAACATATGAATGTGTAGAGCTGGTATCTCCATGTGGGACCAATTAGAGTTTCCAAGCACAAAATTAAATGTTCCCTGATAAAAAAAATCAAAAAATTAAAGTCTGTGGATAATTTCAGAAATGCACAAACACAGAGGATGTAGCAATATCTGGGATTGAATTATCCAAAACAAAACCGGATATTTCCGGTTTCATCCAGTCATATCCGGACAAAGTGGTGTGGAATTCGTATGCAATGGACCGAGAAAATCACAGTAAAAATGGTTTTGGAGAAAAGAAAGTCTTTTCGTTAGGCAAGTGCATAAAATGTCATCTATACAAACAGAAATATCATGTTTGTTTGCCGCAGTTCCTCTAGATTTCTCCATAGAACATATGAATGTGTAGAGCTGGTATCTCCATGTGGGACCAATTAGAGTTTCCAAGCACAAAATTAAATGTTCCCTGAAAAAAAAAACATTCAAAACAATAAAGTCCGTGGATAATATCAGGAATACACAAACAAAGAGGCTGTAGCAATATCTGGGATTGAATTAGCCAAAATGAAACCGGATATTTCCGGTTTCATCCAGTCATATCCGGACAAACTGGTGTGGAGTTCGTATGCAATGGACCGAGAAAATCACAGTAAAAATGGTTTTGGAGAAAAGCAATGTCTTTTCGTTAGGCAAGTGCATAAAATGTCATCTAGACAAACAGAAATATCATGTTTGTTTGCCGCAGTTCCTCTAGCTTTCTCCCTAGAAAATACGAATGTGTAGTGCTGGTGTCTCCATGTGGAACCAATTAGTGTTTCCAAGCATAAAATTAAATGTTCCCTGAAAAAAAAAACATTCAAAAAAATAAAATCCGTGGATGATACCAGGAATACACAAACACAGATGTTGAACAAATATTTCGGTTTGAGTTAGCCAAAACAAAACCGGATATTTCCGGTTTCATCCAGTCATATCCGGACAAAGTGTTGTGGAATTTGTATGCAATGGACCGAGAAAATCACAGGAAAAATTGTTTTGGAGAAAAGCAAAGTCTTTTCGTTAGGCAAGTGCATAAAATATCATCTAGACAAACAGAAATGTGATGTTTGTTTGCCGCAGTTCCTCTAGCTTTCTCCCTAGAAAATAGGAATGTGTAGAGCTGGTGTCTCCATGTGGAACCAATTAGTGTTTCCAAGCATAAAATTAAATGTTCCATGAAAAAAAAATTCAAAAAAATAAAATCCGTGGATAATATCAGGAATACACAAACACAGAGGCTGTAGGAAATTTTCGGTTTGAGTTAGCCAAAACAAAACCGGATATTTCCGATTTCATCCAGTCATATCCAGACAAAGTGGTGTGGAATTCGTATGCAATGGACCGAGAAAATCAAAGTTAAAATGGTTTTGGAGAAAAGCAAAGTCTTTTCGTTAGGCAAGTGCATCAAATGTCATCTATACAAACAGAAATATCATGTTTGTTTGCCGCAGTTCCTCTAGCTTTCTCCCTAGAAAATACAAATATGTAGAGCTGGTGTCTCCATGTGGAACCAATTAGTGTTTCCAAGCATAAAATTAAATGTTCCCTGAAAAAAAAAACATTCAAAAAAATAAAGTCCGTGGATAATATCAGGAATACACAAACACAGAGGCTGTAGCAATATCTGGGATTGAATTAGCCAAAAGGAAACCGGATATTTCCGGTTTCATCCAGTCATATCCGGACAAAGTAGTGTGGAATTCGTATGCAATGGACCGTGAAAATCACAGTAAAAATGGTTTTGGAGAAAAGCAAAGTCTTTTCGTTAGGCAAGTGCATAAAATGTCATCTATACAAACAGAAATATCATGTTTGTTTGCCGCAGTTCCTCTAGCTTTCTCCCTAGAACATATGAATGTGTAGAGCTGGTATCTCCATGTGGGACCAATTAGAGTTTCCAAGCACAAAATTAAATGTTCCCTGATAAAAAAAATCAAAAAATTAAAGTCTGTGGATAATTTCAGGAATGCACAAACACAGAGGATGTAGCAATATCTGGGATTGAATTATCCAAAACAAAACCGGATATTTCCGGTTTCATCCAGTCATATCCGGACAAAGTGGTGTGGAATTCGTATGCAATGGACCGAGAAAATCACAGTAAAAATGGTTTTGGAGAAAAGAAAGTCTTTTCGTTAGGCAAGTGCATAAAATGTCATCTATACAAACAGAAATATCATGTTTGTTTGCCGCAGTTCCTCTAGCTTTCTCCCTAGAACATATGAATGTGTAGAGCTGGTATCTCCATGTGGGACCAATTAGAGTTTCCAAGCACAAAATTAAATGTTCCCTGAGAAAAAATCAAAACAATAAAGTCTGTGGATAATTTCAGGAATGCACAAACACAGAGGATGTAGCAATATTTCCGTTTGAGTTAGCCAAAACAAAACCGGATATTTCCGGTTTCATCCAGTCATATCCGGACAAAGTGGTGTGGAATTCGTATTCAATGGCCCGAGAAAAACACAGGAAAAATGGCTTTGGAGAAAAGCAAAGTCTTTTCGTTAGGCAAGTGCATCAAATATCATCTATAAAAACAGAAATATCATTTGTGTTTGCTGCACTTCTTCTAGCTTTCTCCCTAGAAAATACGAATGTGTAGAGCTGGTGTCTCATGTGGAACCAATTAGTGTTTCCAAGCATAAAATTAAATGTATCCTGAATCAAAAAAAACATTCAAAAAAATAAAGTCCGTGGATAATATCAGGAATACACAAACACAGATGCTGTAGCAATATTTGGGTTTGAGTTAGCCAAAACGAAACCGGATATTTCCGGTTTTATCCAGTCATATCCGGACAAACTGTTGTGGAAATGGTATGCAATGGACTGAGAAAATCACAGGAAAATGGTTTTGAAGAAAAGCAAAGTCTTTTCGTTAGGCAAGTGCATCAAATGTCATCTATAAAAACAGAAATATCATGTGTGTTTGCTGCAATTCTTCTAGCTTTCTCCCTAGAAAATCCGAATGTGTAGAGCTGGTGTCTCATGTGGAACCAATTAGTGTTTCCAAGCATAAAATTAAATATTCCCTGAATCAAAAAAAACATTCAAAAAATAAAGTCCGTGGATAATATCAGGAATACACAAACACAGATGCTGTAGCAATATTTGGGTTTGAGTTAGCCAAAACGAAACCGGATATTTCCGGTTTTATCCAGTCATATCTGGACAAACTGTTGTGGAAATGGTATGCAATGGACTGAGAAAATCACAGGAAAATGGTTTTGAAGAAAAGCAAAGTCTTTTCGTTAGGCAAGTGCATCAAATGTCATCTATACAAACAGAAATATCATGTTTGTTTGCCGCAGTTCCTCTAGGTTTCTCCCTAGAACATACGAATTTGTAGAGCTGCTGTGTCCATGTGGAACCAATTAGAGTTTCCAAGCATGAAATTAAATGTTCCCGGAAAAAAATACATTCAAAAAAATAAACTCCGTGGATAATATCAGGAATACACAAACAAAGAGGCTGTAGCAATATCTGGGATTGAATTAGCCAAAACAAAACCGGATATTTCCGGTTTCATCCAGTCATATCCGGACAAAGTGTTGTGGAATTCGTATGCAATGGACCCAGAAAATCACAGTAAAAATTGTTTTAAGAGAAAAGCAAAGTCTTTTCGTTAGGCAAGTGCATAAAATGTCATCTAGACAAACAGAAATGTCATGTTTGTTTGCCGCAGTTCCTCTAGCTTTCTCCCTAGAACATACGAATGTGTAGAGCTGGTGTCTCCCTGTGGAACATATTAGTGTTTCTAAGCATAAAATTAAATGTTCCCTGAAAAAAAAACATTCAAAAAAATAAAGTCCGTGGATAATATCAGGAATACACAAACACAGATGCTGTAGCAATATTTGGGTTTGAGTTAGCCAAAACAAAACCGGATATTTCCGGTTTCATCCAGTCATATTCGGACAAAGTGGTGTGGAATTCGTATTCAATGGCCCGAGAAAAACACAGGAAAAATGGCTTTGGAGAAAAGCAAAGTCTTTTCGTTAGGCAAGTGCATCAAATATCATCTATAAAAACAGAAATATCATTTGTGTTTGCTGCACTTCTTCTAGCTTTCTCCCTAGAAAATACGAATGTGTAGAGCTGGTGTCTCATGTGGAACCAATTAGTGTTTCCAAGCATAAAATTAAATGTATCCTGAATCAAAAAAAACATTCAAAAAATAAAGTCCGTGGATAATATCAGGAATACACAAACACAGATGCTGTAGCAATATTTGGGTTTGAGTTAGCCAAAACGAAACCGGATATTTCCGGTTTTATCCAGTCATATCTGGACAAACTGTTGTGGAAATGGTATGCAATGGACTGAGAAAATCACAGGAAAATGGTTTTGAAGAAAAGCAAAGTCTTTTCGTTAGGCAAGTGCATCAAATGTCATCTATACAAACAGAAATATCATGTTTGTTTGCCGCAGTTCCTCTAGGTTTCTCCCTAGAACATATGAATTTGTAGAGCTGCTGTGTCCATGTGGAACCAATTAGTGTTTCCAAGCATGAAATTAAATGTTCCCGGAAAAAAAAATTCAAAACAATAAAGTCCGTGGATAATATCAGGAATACACAAACACAGATGCTGTAGCAATATCTGGGATTGAATTAGCCAAAATGAAACCGGATATTTCCGGTATCATCCAGTCATATCCGGACAAAGTGGTGTGGAATTGGTATGCAATGGACCGAGAAAATCACAGGAAAAATGGTTTTAAGAGAAAAGCAAAGTCTTTTCGTTAGGCAAGTGCATAAAATGTCATCTAGACAAACAGAAATATCATGTTTGTTTGCCGCAGTTCCTCTAGCTTTCTCCCTAGAACAAATGAATCTGTAGAGCTGGTATCTCCATGTGGGACCAATTAGAGTTTCCAAGCACAAAATTAAATGTTCCCTGAGAAAAAAATCAAAACAATAAAGTCTGTGGATAATTTCAGGAATGCACAAACACAGAGGATGTAGCAATATTTGGGTTTGAGTTAGCCAAAACAAAACCGGATATTTCCGATTTCATCCAGTCATATCCGGACAAACTGGTGTGGAATTCGTATGCAATGGACCGAGATTTCACATTAAAAATGGTTTTGGAGAAAAGCAAAGTCTTTTCGTTAGGCAAGTGCATAAATTGTCATCTAGACAAACAGAAATAGCATGTTTGTTTGCCGCAGTTCCTCTAGCTTTCTCCCTAGAAAATACGAATGTGTAGAGCTGGTGTCTCCATGTGGAACCAATTAGTGTTTCCAAGCCTAAAATTTAATGTTCCCTGAAAAAATAACATTCAAAAAAATAAAGTCCGTGGACAATATCACGAATACACAAACAAAGAGGCTGTAGCAATATCTGGGATTGAATTAGCCAAAACAAAACCGGATATTTCCGATTTCATCCAGTCATATCCAGAAAAAGTGGTGTGGAATTCATATTCAATGGCCCGAGAAAATCACAGGAAAAATGGTTTTGGAGAAAAGCAAAGTCTTTTCGTTAGGCAAGTGCATGAAATGTCATCTATAAAAACAGAAATATCATGTGTGTTTGCTGCAATTCTTCTAGCTTTCTCCCTAGAAAATCCGAATGTGTAGAGCTGGTGTCTCATGTGGAACCAATTAGTGTTTCCAAGCATAAAATTAAATATTCCCTGAATCAAAAAAAACATTCAAAAAATAAAGTCCGTGGATAATATCAGGAATACACAAACACAGATGCTGTAGCAATATTTGGGTTTGAGTTAGCCAAAACAAAACCGGATATTTCCGGTTTTATCCAATCATATCCGGACAAACTGTTGTGGAAATGGTATGCAATGGACTGAGAAAAACACAGGAAAATGGTTTTGAAGAAAAGCAAAGTCTTTTCGTTAGGCAAGTGCATCAAATGTCATCTATACAAACAGAAATATCATGTTTGTTTGCCGCAGTTCCTCTAGGTTTCTCCCTAGAACATACGAATTTGTAGAGCTGCTGTGTCCATGTGGAACCAATTAGAGTTTCCAAGCATGAAATTAAATGTTCCCGGAAAAAAATACATTCAAAAAAATAAACTCCGTGGATAATATCAGGAATACACAAACAAAGAGGCTGTAGCAATATCTGGGATTGAATTAGCCAAAACGAAACCGGATATTTCCGGTTTCATCCAGTCATATCCGGACAAAGTGTTGTGGAATTCGTATGAAATGGACCCAGAAAATCACAGTAAAAATTGTTTTAAGAGAAAAGCAAAGTCTTTTCGTTAGGCAAGTGCATAAAATGTCATCTAGACAAACAGAAATGTCATGTTTGTTTGCCGCAGTTCCTCTAGCTTTCTCCCTAGAACATACGAATGTGTAGAGCTGGTGTCTCCATGTGGAACATATTAGTGTTTCTAAGCATAAAATTAAATGTTCCCTGAAAAAAAAAAACATTCAAAAAATAAAGTCCGTGGATAATATCAGGAATACACAAACACAGATGCTGTAGCAATATTTGGGTTTGAGTTAGCCAAAACAAAACCGGATATTTCCGGTTTCATCCAGTCATATCCGGACAAAGTGGTGTGGAATTCGTATTCAATGGCCCGAGAAAAACACAGGAAAAATGGCTTTGGAGAAAAGCAAAGTCTTTTCGTTAGGCAAGTGCATCAAATATCATCTATAAAAACAGAAATATCATTTGTGTTTGCTGCACTTCTTCTAGCTTTCTCCCTAGAAAATACGAATGTGTAGAGCTGGTGTCTCATGTGGAACCAATTAGTGTTTCCAAGCATAAAATTAAATGTATCCTGAATCAAAAAAAACATTCAAAAAAATAAAGTCCGTGGATAATATCAGGAATACACAAACACAGATGCTGTAGCAATATTTGGGTTTGAGTTAGCCAAAACGAAACCGGATATTTCCGGTTTCATCCAGTCATATCCGGACAAACTGTTGTGGAAATGATATGCAATGGACTGAGAAAATCACAGGAAAATGGTTTTGAAGAAGAGCAAAGTCTTTTCGTTAGGCAAGTGCATCAAATGTCATCTATACAAACAGAAATATCATGTTTGTTTGCCGCAGTTCCTCTAGGTTTCTCCCTAGAACATATGAATTTGTAGAGCTGCTGTGTCCATGTGGAACCAATTAGTGTTTCCAAGCATGAAATTAAATGTTCCCGGAAAAAAAAATTCAAAACAATAAAGTCCGTGGATAATATCAGGAATACACAAACACAGATGCTGTAGCAATATCTGGGATTGAATTAGCCAAAATGAAACCGGATATTTCCGGTATCATCCAGTCATATCCGGACAAAGTGGTGTGGAATTCGTATGCAATGGACCCAGAAAATCACAGGAAAAATGGTTTTAAGAGAAAAGCAAAGTCTTTTCGTTAGGCAAGTGCATAAAATGTCATCTAGACAAACAGAAATATCATGTTTGTGTGCCGCAGTTCCTCTAGCTTTCTCCCTAGAAAATACGAATGTGTAGAGCTGGTGTCTCCATGTGGAACCAATTAGTGTTTCCAAGCATAAAATTAAATGTTCCCTGAAAAAAAAACGTTCAAAAAAATAAAGTCCATGGATAATATCAGGAATACACAATCACAGAGGCTGTAGCGATACCTGGAATTGAATTAGCCAAAATGAAACCAGATATTTCCGGTTTCATCCATTCATATCCGGACAAAGTGGTGTGGAATTCGTATGCAATGGACCTAGAAAATCACAGTAAAAATGGTTTTGGAGAAAAGCAAAGTATTTTCGTTAGGCAAGTGCATAAAATGCCATCTATACAAACAGAAATAGCATGTTTGCTTGCTGCAGATCCTCTAGCTTTCTCCCTAAAACATACGAATGTGTAGAGCTGCTGTGTCCATGTGGAACCAATTAGTGTTTCCAAACATAAAATTAAATGTTCCCGGAAAAAAATACATTCAAAAAAATAAAGTCCGTGGATAATATCAGGAATACACAAACAAAGAGGCTGTAGCAATATCTGGGATTGAATTAGCCAAAACGAAACCAGATATTTCCGGTTTCATCCAGTCATATCCGGACAAAGTGGTGTGGAATTCGTATTCAATGGCCCGAGAAAATCACAGGAAAAATGGTTTTAAGAGAAAAGCAAAGTCTTTTCGTTAGGCAAGTGCATAAAATGTCATCTATACAAACAGAAATATCATGTGTGTTTGCCGCAGTTCCTCTAGCTTTCTCCCTAGAACATATGAATGTGTAGAGCTGGTGTCTCCATGTGGAACCAATTAGTGTTTCCAAGCATAAAATTAAATGTTCCCTGAAAAAAAAACATTCAAAAAAATAAAGTCCGTGGATAATATCAGGAATACACAAACACAGATGCTGTAGCAATATTTGGGTTTGAGTTAGCCAAAACAAAACCGGATATTTCCGGTTTCATCCAGTCATATCCGGACAAAGTGGTGTGGAATTGGTATGCAATGGACCGAGAAAATCACAGGAAAAATGGTTTTGGAGAAAAGCAAAGTATTTTCGTTAGGCAAGTGCATAAAATGTCATCTAGACAAACAGAAATAGCATGTTTGTTTGCCGCAGTTCCTCTAGCTTTCTCCCTAGAAAATACGAATGTGTAGAGCTGGTGTCTCCATGTGGAACCAATTAGTGTTTCCAAGCACAAAATTAAATGTTCCCTGAAAAAAAACATTCAAAAAAATAAAGTCCTTGGATAATATCAGGAATACACAAACAAAGAGGCTGTAGCAATATCTGGGATTGTGTTAGCCAAAACGAAACCGGATATTTACGATTTCATCCAGTCATATCCGGACAAAGTGGTGTGGAATTCGTATGCAATGGAGCGAGAAAATCACAGTAAAAATGGTTTTGGAGAAAAGCAAAGTATTTTCGTTAGGCAAGTGCATAAAATGTCATATATACAAACAGAAATATCATGTTTGTTTGCCGCAGTTCCTCTAGCTTTCTCCCTAGAAAATACGAATGTGTAGAGCTGCTGTGTCCATGTGGAACCAATTAGTGTTTCCAAACATAAAATTAAATGTTCCCGGAAAAAAATACATTCAAAAAAATAAAGTCCGTGGATAATATCAGGAATACACAAACAAAGAGGCTGTAGCAATATCTGGGATTGAATTAGCCAAAACGAAACCAGATATTTCCGGTATCATCCAGTCATATCCGGACAAAGTGGTGTGGAATTCGTATGCAATGGACCCAGAAAATCACAGTAAAAATGGTTTTAAGAGAAAAGCAAAGTCTTTTCGTTAGGCAAGTGCATAAAATGTCATCTAGACAAACAGAAATATCATGTTTGTTTGCCGCAGTTCCTCTAGCTTTCTCCCTAGCACAAATGAATCTGTAGAGCTGGTATCTCCATGTGGGACCAATTAGAGGTTCCAAGCACAAAATTAAATGTTCCCTGAGAAAAAAATCAAAACAATAAAGTCTGTGGATAATTTCAGGAATGCACAAACACAGAGGATGTAGCAATATTTCGGTTTGAGTTAGCCAAAACAAAACCGGATATTTCCGATTTCATCCAGTCATATCCGGACAAAGTGGTGTGGAATTTGTATTCAATTGCCCGAGAAAATCACAGGAAAAATGGTTTTGGAGAAAAGCAAAGTCTTTTCGTTAGGCAAGTGCATCAAATATCATCTATAAAAACAGAAATATCATGTTTGTTTGCCGCAGTTCCTCTAGCTTTCTCCCTAGAACAAACGAATGTGTAAAGCTGGTGTCTCCATGTGGAACCAATTAGTGTTTCCAAGCATAAAATTAAATGTTCCCTGAAAAAAAAAACGTTCAAAAAAATAAAGTCCATGGATAATATCAGGAATACACAATCACAGAGGCTGTAGCAATATCTGGAATTGAATTAGCCAAAATGAAACCGGATATTTCCGGTTTCATCCATTCATATCCGGACAAAGTGGTGTGGAATTCGTATGCAATGGACCTAGAAAATCACAGTAAAAATGGTTTTGGAGAAAAGCAAAGTCTTTTCGTTAGGCAAGTGCATAAAATGTCATCTATACAAACAGAAATAGCATGTTTGCTTGCTGCAGATCCTCTAGTTTTCTCCCTAAAACATACGAATGTGTAGAGCTGCTGTGTCCATGTGGAACCAATTAGTGTTTCCAAACATAAAAGTAAATGTTCCCGGAAAAAAATACATTCAAAAAAATAAAGTCCGTGGATAATATCAGGAATACACAAACAAAGAGGCTGTAGCAATATCTGGGATTGAATTAGCCAAAACGAAACCAGATATTTCCGGTTTCATCCAGTCATATCCGGACAAAGTGGTGTGGAATTCGTATGCAATGGCCCGAGAAAATCACAGGAAAAATGGTTTTAAGAGAAAAGCAAAGTCTTTTCGTTAGGCAAGTGCATAAAATGTCATCTATACAAACAGAAATATCATGTGTGTTTGCCGCAGTTCCTCTAGCTTTCTCCCTAGAACATATGAATGTGTAGAGCTGGTGTCTCCATGTGGAACCATTTAGTGTTTCCAAGCATAAAATTAAATGTTCCCTGAAAAAAAAACATTCAAAAAATAAAGTCCGTGGATAATATCAGGAATACACAAACACAGATGCTGTAGCAATATTTGGGTTTGAGTTAGCCAAAACAAAACCGGATATTTCCGGTTTCATCCAGTCATATCCGGACAAACTGGTGTGGAATTGGTATGCAATGGACCGAGAAAATCACAGGAAAAATGGTTTTGAAGAAAAGCAAAGTCTTTTCGTTAGGCAAGTGCATCAAATGTCATCTAGACAAACAGAAATAGCATGTTTGTTTGCCGCAGTTCCTCTAGCTTTCTCCCTAGAAAATACGAATGTGTAGAGCTGGTGTCTCCATGTGGAACCAATTAGTGTTTCCAAGCACAAAATTAAATGTTCCCTGAAAAAAAACATTCAAAAAAATAAAGTCCTTGGATAATATCAGGAATACACAAACAAAGAGGCTGTAGCAATATCTGGGATTGTGTTAGCCAAAACGAAACCGGATATTTACGATTTCATCCAGTCATATCCGGACAAAGTGGTGTGGAATTCGTATGCAATGGACCGAGAAAATCACAGTAAAAATGGTTTTGGAGGAAAGCAAAGTATTTTCGTTAGGCAAGTGCATAAAATGTCATATATACAAACAGAAATATCATGTTTGTTTGCCGCAGTTCCTCTAGCTTTCTCCCTAGAAAATACGAATGTGTAGAGCTGCTGTGTCCATGTGGAACCAATTAGTGTTTCCAAACATAAAATTAAATGTTCCCGGAAAAAAATACATTCAAAAAATAAAGTCCGTGGATAATATCAGGAATACACAAACAAAGAGGCTGTAGCAATATCTGGGATTGAATTAGCCAAAACGAAACCAGATATTTCCGGTATCATCCAGTCATATCCGGACAAAGTGGTGTGGAATTCGTATGCAATGGACCCAGAAAATCACAGTAAATATGGTTTTAAGAGAAAAGCAAAGTCTTTTCGTTAGGCAAGTGCATAAAATGTCATCTAGACAAACAGAAATATCATGTTTGTTTGCCGCAGTTCCTCTAGCTTTCTCCCTAGCACAAATGAATCTGTAGAGCTGGTATCTCCATGTGGGACCAATTAGAGGTTCCAAGCACAAAATTAAATGTTCCCTGAGAAAAAAATCAAAACAATAAAGTCTGTGGATAATTTCAGGAATGCACAAACACAGAGGATGTAGCAATATTTCGGTTTGAGTTAGCCAAAACAAAACCGGATATTTCCGATTTCATCCAGTCATATCCGGACAAAGTGGTGTGGAATTTGTATTCAATGGCCCGAGAAAATCACAGGAAAAATGGTTTTGGAGAAAAGCAAAGTCTTTTCGTTAGGCAAGTGCATCAAATATCATCCATAAAAACAGAAATATCATGTGTGTTTACTCACTTCTTCTAGCTTTCTCCTTAGAAAATACGAATGTGTAGAGCTGGTGTCTCATGTGGAACCAATTAGTGTTTCCAAGCATAAAATTAAATGTATCCTGAATCAAAAAAAAACATTCAAAAAAATAAAGTCCGTGGATAATATCAGGAATACACAAACACAGATGCTGTAGCAATATTTGGGTTTGAGTTAGCCAAAACAAAACCGGATATTTCCGGTTTTATCCAGTCATATCCGGACAAACTGTTGTGGAAATGGTATGCAATGGACTGAGAAAATCACAGGAGAATGGTTTTGAAGAAAAGCAAAGTCTTTTCGTTAGGCAAGTGCATCAAATGTCATCTATACAAACAGAAATATCATGTTTGTTTGCCGCAGTTCCTCTAGGTTTCTCCCTAGAACATACGAATTTGTAGAGCTGCTGTGTCCATGTGGAACCAATTAGTGTTTCCAAGCATGAAATTAAATGTTCCCGGAAAAAAAAAACTTCAAAAAAATAAAGTCCGTGGATAATTTCAGGAATGCACAAACACAGAGGATGTAGGAATATTTCGGTTTGAGTTAGCCAAAACAAAACCGGATATTTCCGATTTCATCCAGTCATATCCGGACAAACTGGTGTGGAATTCGTAGGCAATGGACCGAGATTTCACAGTAAAAATGGTTTTGGAGAAAAGCAAAGTCTTTTCGTTAGGCAAGTGCATAAAATGTCATCTAGACAAACAGAAATATCATGTTTGTTTGCCGCAGTTCCTTTAGCTTTCTCCCTAGAAAATACGAATGTGTAGAGCTGGTGTCTCCATGTGGAACCAATTAGTGTTTCCAAGCCTAAAATTTAATGTTCCCTGAAAAAAAAACATTCAAAAAAATAAAGTCCGTGGACAATATCACGAATACACAAACAAAGAGGCTGTAGCAATATCTGGGATTGAATTAGCCAAAACAAAACCGGATATTTCCGGTTTCATCCAGTCATATCCGGACAAAGTGGTGTGGAATTCGTATGCAATGGACTGAGAAAATCACAGGAAAAATGGTTTTGGAGAAAAGCAAAGTCTTTTCGTTAGGCAAGTGCATCAAATATCATCTATAAAAACAGAAATATCATGTGTGTTTGCTGCAATTCTTCTAGCTTTCTCCCTAGAAAATACGAATGTGTAGAGCTGGTGTCTCCATGTGGAACCAATTAGTGTTTCCAAGCATAAAATTAAATGTTCCCTGAAAAAAAAACATTCAAAAAAATAAAGTCCGTGGATAATATCAGGAATACACAAACACAGATGCTGTAGCAATATTTCGGTTTGAGTTAGCCAAAACAAAACCGGATATTTCCGGTTTCATCCAGTCATATCCGGACAAAGTAGTGTGGAATTCGTATGCAATGGACCGAGAAAATCACAGGAAAAATGGTTTTGGAGAAAAGCAAAGTCTTTTCGTTAGGCAAGTGCATCAAATATCATCTATAAAAACAGAAATATCATGTTTGTTTGCCGCAGTTCCTCTAGGTTTCTCCCTAGAACAAACGAATGTGTAAAGCTGGTGTCTCCATGTGGAACCAATTAGTGTTTCCAAGCATAAAATTAAATGTTCCCTGAAAAAAAAACGTTCAAAAAAATAAAGTCCATGGATAATATCAGGAATACACAATCACAGAGGCTGTAGCAATATCTGGAATTGAATTAGCCAAAATGAAACCGGATATTTCCGGTTTCATCCATTCATATCCGGACAAAGTGGTGTGGAATTCGTATGCAATGGACCTAGAAAATCACAGTAAAAATGGTTTTGGAGAAAAGCAAAGTCTTTTCGTTAGGCAAGTGCATAAAATGTCATCTATACAAACAGAAATAGCATGTTTGCTTGCTGCAGATCCTCTAGCTTTCTCCCTAAAACATACGAATGTGTAGAGCTGCTGTGTCCATGTGGAACCAATTAGTGTTTCCAAACATAAAATTAAATGTTCCCGGAAAAAAATACATTCAAAAAAATAAAGTCCGTGGATAATATCAGGAATACACAAACAAAGAGGCTGTAGCAATATCTGGGATTGAATTAGCCAAAACGAAACCAGATATTTCCGGTATCATCCAGTCATATCCGGACAAAGTGGTGTGGAATTCGTATTCAATGGCCCGAGAAAATCACAGGAAAAATGGTTTTAAGAGAAAAGCAAAGTCTTTTCGTTAGGCAAGTGCATAAAATGTCATCTATACAAACAGAAATATCATGTGTGTTTGCCGCAGTTCCTCTAGCTTTCTCCCTAGAACATATGAATGTGTAGAGCTGGTGTCTCCATGTGGAACCAATTAGTGTTTCCAAGCATAAAATTAAATGTTCCCTGAAAAAAAAACATTCAAAAAAATAAAGTCCGTGGATAATATCAGGAATACACAAACACAGATGCTGTAGCAATATTTGGGTTTGAGTTAGCCAAAACAAAACCGGATATTTCCGGTTTCATCCAGTCATATCCGGACAAAGTGGTGTGGAATTGGTATGCAATGGACCGAGAAAATCACAGGAAAAATGGTTTTGAAGAAAAGCAAAGTC
The DNA here is from genome assembly GCA_036325905.1 of Lepus oiostolus. NCBI lineage: Eukaryota > Metazoa > Chordata > Mammalia > Lagomorpha > Leporidae > Lepus > Lepus oiostolus. Next base: position 47,138,027 of record CM070795.1, read on the forward strand.
TTTTCGTTAGGCAAGTGCATAAAATGTCATCTAGACAAACAGAAATAGCATGTTTGTTTGCCGCAGTTCCTCTAGCTTTCTCCCTAGAAAATACGAATGTGTAGAGCTGGTGTCTCCATGTGGAACCAATTAGTGTTTCCAAGCACAAAATTAAATGTTCCCTGAAAAAAAACATTCAAAAAAATAAAGTCCTTGGATAATATCAGGAATACACAAACAAAGAGGCTGTAGCAATATCTGGGATTGAGTTAGCCAAAATGAAACCGGATATTTACGATTTCATCCAGTCATATCCGGACAAAGTGGTGTGGAATTCGTATGCAATGGACCGAGAAAATCACAGTAAAAATGGTTTTGGAGAAAAGCAAAGTATTTTCGTTAGGCAAGTGCATAAAATGTCATCTAGACAAACAAATATCATGTTTGTTTGCCGCAGTTCCTCTAGCTTTCTCCCTAGAAAATACGAATGTGTAGAGCTGCTGTGTCCATGTGGAACCAATTAGTGTTTCCAAACATAAAATTAAATGTTCCCGGAAAAAAATACATTCAAAAAATAAAGTCCGTGGATAATATCAGGAATACACAAACAAAGAGGCTGTAGCAATATCTGGGATTGAATTAGCCAAAACGAAACCAGATATTTCCGGTATCATCCAGTCATATCCGGACAAAGTGGTGTGGAATTCGTATGCAATGGACCCAGAAAATCACAGTAAATATGGTTTTAAGAGAAAAGCAAAGTCTTTTCGTTAGGCAAGTGCATAAAATGTCATCTAGACAAACAGAAATATCATGTTTGTTTGCCGCAGTTCCTCTAGCTTTCTCCCTAGCACAAATGAATCTGTAGAGCTGGTATCTCCATGTGGGACCAATTAGAGGTTCCAAGCACAAAATTAAATGTTCCCTGAGAAAAAAATCAAAACAATAAAGTCTGTGGATAATTTCAGGAATGCACAAACACAGAGGATGTAGCAATATTTCGGTTTGAGTTAGCCAAAACAAAACCGGATATTTCCGATTTCATCCAGTCATATCCGGACAAAGTGGTGTGGAATTTGTATTCAATGGCCCGAGAAAATCACAGGAAAAATGGTTTTGGAGAAAAGCAAAGTCTTTTCGTTAGGCAAGTGCATCAAATATCATCCATAAAAACAGAAATATCATGTGTGTTTACTCACTTCTTCTAGCTTTCTCCTTAGAAAATACGAATGTGTAGAGCTGGTGTCTCATGTGGAACCAATTAGTGTTTCCAAGCATAAAATTAAATGTATCCTGAATCAAAAAAAAACATTCAAAAAAATAAAGTCCGTGGATAATATCAGGAATACACAAACACAGACGCTGTAGCAATATTTGGGTTTGAGTTAGCCAAAACAAAACCGGATATTTCCGGTTTTATCCAGTCATATCCGGACAAACTGTTGTGGAAATGGTATGCAATGGACTGAGAAAATCACAGGAGAATGGTTTTGAAGAAAAGCAAAGTCTTTTCGTTAGGCAAGTGCATCAAATGTCATCTATACAAACAGAAATATCATGTTTGTTTGCCGCAGTTCCTCTAGGTTTCTCCCTAGAACATACGAATTTGTAGAGCTGCTGTGTCCATGTGGAACCAATTAGTGTTTCCAAGCATGAAATTAAATGTTCCCGGAAAAAAAAAACTTCAAAAAAATAAAGTCCGTGGATAATTTCAGGAATGCACAAACACAGAGGATGTAGGAATATTTCGGTTTGAGTTAGCCAAAACAAAACCGGATATTTCCGATTTCATCCAGTCATATCCGGACAAACTGGTGTGGAATTCGTAGGCAATGGACCGAGATTTCACAGTAAAAATGGTTTTGGAGAAAAGCAAAGTCTTTTCGTTAGGCAAGTGCATAAAATGTCATCTAGACAAACAGAAATATCATGTTTGTTTGCCGCAGTTCCTTTAGCTTTCTCCCTAGAAAATACGAATGTGTAGAGCTGGTGTCTCCATGTGGAACCAATTAGTGTTTCCAAGCCTAAAATTTAATGTTCCCTGAAAAAAAAACATTCAAAAAAATAAAGTCCGTGGACAATATCACGAATACACAAACAAAGAGGCTGTAGCAATATCTGGGATTGAATTAGCCAAAACAAAACCGGATATTTCCGGTTTCATCCAGTCATATCCGGACAAAGTGGTGTGGAATTCGTATGCAATGGACTGAGAAAATCACAGGAAAAATGGTTTTGGAGAAAAGCAAAGTCTTTTCGTTAGGCAAGTGCATCAAATATCATCTATAAAAACAGAAATATCATGTGTGTTTGCTGCAATTCTTCTAGCTTTCTCCCTAGAAAATACGAATGTGTAGAGCTGGTGTCTCCATGTGGAACCAATTAGTGTTTCCAAGCATAAAATTAAATGTTCCCTGAAAAAAAAACATTCAAAAAAATAAAGTCCGTGGATAATATCAGGAATACACAAACACAGATGCTGTAGCAATATTTCGGTTTGAGTTAGCCAAAACAAAACCGGATATTTCCGGTTTCATCCAGTCATATCCGGACAAAGTAGTGTGGAATTCGTATGCAATGGACCGAGAAAATCACAGGAAAAATGGTTTTGGAGAAAAGCAAAGTCTTTTCGTTAGGCAAGTGCATCAAATATCATCTATAAAAACAGAAATATCATGTTTGTTTGCCGCAGTTCCTCTAGGTTTCTCCCTAGAACAAACGAATGTGTAAAGCTGGTGTCTCCATGTGGAACCAATTAGTGTTTCCAAGCATAAAATTAAATGTTCCCTGAAAAAAAAACGTTCAAAAAAATAAAGTCCATGGATAATATCAGGAATACACAATCACAGAGGCTGTAGCAATATCTGGAATTGAATTAGCCAAAATGAAACCGGATATTTCCGGTTTCATCCATTCATATCCGGACAAAGTGGTGTGGAATTCGTATGCAATGGACCTAGAAAATCACAGTAAAAATGGTTTTGGAGAAAAGCAAAGTCTTTTCGTTAGGCAAGTGCATAAAATGTCATCTATACAAACAGAAATAGCATGTTTGCTTGCTGCAGATCCTCTAGCTTTCTCCCTAAAACATACGAATGTGTAGAGCTGCTGTGTCCATGTGGAACCAATTAGTGTTTCCAAACATAAAATTAAATGTTCCCGGAAAAAAATACATTCAAAAAAATAAAGTCCGTGGATAATATCAGGAATACACAAACAAAGAGGCTGTAGCAATATCTGGGATTGAATTAGCCAAAACGAAACCAGATATTTCCGGTATCATCCAGTCATATCCGGACAAAGTGGTGTGGAATTCGTATTCAATGGCCCGAGAAAATCACAGGAAAAATGGTTTTAAGAGAAAAGCAAAGTCTTTTCGTTAGGCAAGTGCATAAAATGTCATCTATACAAACAGAAATATCATGTGTGTTTGCCGCAGTTCCTCTAGCTTTCTCCCTAGAACATATGAATGTGTAGAGCTGGTGTCTCCATGTGGAACCAATTAGTGTTTCCAAGCATAAAATTAAATGTTCCCTGAAAAAAAAACATTCAAAAAAATAAAGTCCGTGGATAATATCAGGAATACACAAACACAGATGCTGTAGCAATATTTGGGTTTGAGTTAGCCAAAACAAAACCGGATATTTCCGGTTTCATCCAGTCATATCCGGACAAAGTGGTGTGGAATTGGTATGCAATGGACCGAGAAAATCACAGGAAAAATGGTTTTGAAGAAAAGCAAAGTCTTTTCGTTAGGCAAGTGCATAAAATGTCATCTAGACAAACAGAAATAGCATGTTTGTTTGCCGCAGTTCCTCTAGCTTTCTCCCTAGAAAATACGAATGTGTAGAGCTGGTGTCTCCATGTGGAACCAATTAGTGTTTCCAAGCACAAAATTAAATGTTCCCTGAAAAAAAACATTCAAAAAAATAAAGTCCTTGGATAATATCAGGAATACACAAACAAAGAGGCTGTAGCAATATCTGGGATTGAGTTAGCCAAAATGAAACCGGATATTTACGATTTCATCCAGTCATATCCGGACAAAGTGGTGTGGAATTCGTATGCAATGGACCGAGAAAATCACAGTAAAAATGGTTTTGGAGAAAAGCAAAGTATTTTCGTTAGGCAAGTGCATAAAATGTCATCTAGACAAACAAATATCATGTTTGTTTGCCGCAGTTCCTCTAGCTTTCTCCCTAGAAAATACGAATGTGTAGAGCTGCTGTGTCCATGTGGAACCAATTAGTGTTTCCAAACATAAAATTAAATGTTCCCGGAAAAAAATACATTCAAAAAATAAAGTCCGTGGATAATATCAGGAATACACAAACAAAGAGGCTGTAGCAATATCTGCGATTGAATTAGCCAAAACGAAACCAGATATTTCCGGTATCATCCAGTCATATCCGGACAAAGTGGTGTGGAATTCGTATGCAATGGACCCAGAAAATCACAGTAAAAATGGTTTTAAGAGAAAAGCAAAGTCTTTTCGTTAGGCAAGTGCATAAAATGTCATCTAGACAAACAGAAATATCATGTTTGTTTGCCGCAGTTCCTCTAGCTTTCTCCCTAGCACAAATGAATCTGTAGAGCTGGTATCTCCATGTGGGACCAATTAGAGGTTCCAAGCACAAAATTAAATGTTCCCTGAGAAAAAAATCAAAACAATAAAGTCTGTGGATAATTTCAGGAATGCACAAACACAGAGGATGTAGCAATATTTCGGTTTGAGTTAGCCAAAACAAAACCGGATATTTCCGATTTCATCCAGTCATATCCGGACAAAGTGGTGTGGAATTTGTATTCAATGGCCCGAGAAAATCACAGGAAAAATGGTTTTGGAGAAAAGCAAAGTCTTTTCGTTAGGCAAGTGCATCAAATATCATCCATAAAAACAGAAATATCATGTGTGTTTACTCACTTCTTCTAGCTTTCTCCTTAGAAAATACGAATGTGTAGAGCTGGTGTCTCATGTGGAACCAATTAGTGTTTCCAAGCATAAAATTAAATGTATCCTGAATCAAAAAAAAACATTCATAAAAATAAATTCCGTGGATAATATCAGGAATACACAAACACAGATGCTGTAGCAATATTTGGGTTTGAGTTAGCCAAAACAAAACCGGATATTTCCGGTTTTATCCAGTCATATCCGGACAAACTGTTGTGGAAATGGTATGCAATGGACTGAGAAAATCACAGGAAAATGGTTTTGAAGAAAAGCAAAGTCTTTTCGTTAGGCAAGTGCATCAAATGTCATCTATACAAACAGAAATATCATGTTTGTTTGCCGCAGTTCCTCTAGGTTTCTCCCTAGAACATACGAATTTGTAGAGCTGCTGTGTCCATGTGGAACCAATTAGTGTTTCCAAGCATGAAATTAAATGTTCCCGGAAAAAAAAACTTCAAAAAAATAAAGTCCGTGGATAATTTCAGGAATGCACAAACACAGAGGATGTAGCAATATTTCGGTTTGAGTTAGCCAAAACAAAACCGGATATTTCCGAATTCATCCAGTCATATCCGGACAAACTGGTGTGGAATTCGTAGGCAATGGACCGAGATTTCACAGTAAAAATGGTTTTGGAGAAAAGCAAAGTCTTTTCGTTAGGCAAGTGCATAAAATGTCATCTAGACAAACAGAAATATCATGTTTGTTTGCCGCAGTTCCTCTAGCTTTCTCCCTAGAAAATACGAATGTGTAGAGCTGGTGTCTCCATGTGGAACCAATTAGTGTTTCCAAGCCTAAAATTTAATGTTCCCTGAAAAAAAAACATTCAAAAAAATAAAGTCCGTGGACAATATCACGAATACACAACCAAAGAGGCTGTAGCAATATCTGGGATTGAATTAGCCAAAACAAAACCGGATATTTCCGGTTTCATCCAGTCATATCCGGACAAAGTGGTGTGGAATTCGTATGCAATGGACCGAGAAAATCACAGGAAAAATGGTTTTGGAGAAAAGCAAAGTCTTTTCGTTAGGCAAGTGCATCAAATATCATCTATAAAAACAGAAATATCATGTGTGTTTGCTGCAATTCTTCTAGCTTTCTCCCTAGAAAATACGAATGTGTAGAGCTGGTGTCTCCATGTGGAACCAATTAGTGTTTCCAAGCATAAAATTAAATGTTCCCTGAAAAAAAAACATTCAAAAAAATAAAGTCCGTGGATAATATCAGGAATACACAAACACAGATGCTGTAGCAATATTTCGGTTTGAGTTAGCCAAAACAAAACCGGATATTTCCGGTTTCATCCAGTCATATCCGGACAAAGTAGTGTGGAATTGGTATGCAATGGACCGAGAAAATCACAGGAAAATGGTTTTGAAGAAAAGCAAAGTCTTTTCGTTAGGCAAGTGCATAAAATGTCATCTACACAAACAGAAATATCATGTTTGTTTGCCGCAGTTCCTCTAGGTTTCTCCCTAGAACATACGAATTTGTAGAGCTGCTGTGTCCATGTGGAACCAATTAGTGTTTCCAAGCATGAAATTAAATGTTCCCGAAAAAAAAAATTCAAAAAAATAAAGTCCGTGGATAATATCAGGAATACACAATCAGAGAGGCTGTAGCAAGATTTCGGTTTGAGTTAGCCAAAACAAAACCGGATATTTCCGGTTTCATCCAGTCATATCCGGACAAACTGGTGTGGAATTCGTAGGCAATGGACCGAGAAAATCACAGGAAAAATGGTTTTGGAGAAAAGCAAAGTCTTTTCGTTAGGCAAGTGCATAAAATGTCATCTAGACAAACAGAAATATCATGTTTGTTTGCCGCAGTTCCTCTAGCTTTCTCCCTAGAAAATACGAATGTGTAGAGCTGGTGTCTCCATGTGGAACCAATTAGTGTTTCCAAGCATAAAATTAAATGTTCCCTGAAAAAAAAACATTCAAAAAAATAAAGTCCTTGGATAATATCAGGAATACACAAACACAGAGGCTGTAGCAATATCTGGGATTGAATTAGCCAAAACGAAACCGGATATTTCTGGTATTATCCAGTCATATCCGGACAAATTGGTGTGGAATTCGTATGCAATGGGCCCAGAAAATCACAGGAAAAATGGTTTTAAGAGAAAAGCAAAGTCTTTTCATTAGGCAAGTGCATAAAATGTCATCTAGACAAACAGAAATATCATGTTTGTTTGCCGCAGTTCCTCTAGCTTTCTCCCTAGAGAATACGAATGTGTAGAGCTGGTGTCTCCATGTGGAACCAATTAGTGTTTCCAAGCATAAAATTAAATGTTCCCTGAAAAAAAAAAAACATTCAAAAAAATAAAGTCCGTGGATAATATCAGGAATACAGAAACACAGATGCTGTAGCAATATTTGGGTTTGAGTTAGCCAAAACAAAACCAGATATTTCCGGTTTCATCCAGTCATATCCGGACAAAGTGGTGTGGAATTCGTATTCAATGGCCCGAGAAAATCACAGGAAAAATGGTTTTGGAGAAAAGCAAAGACTTTTCGTTAGGCAAGTGCATCAAATATCATCCATAAAAACAGAAATATCATGTGTGTTTGCTCACTTCTTCTAGCTTTCTCCCTAGAAAATACGAATGTGTAGAGCTGGTGTCTCATGTGGAACCAATTAGTGTTTCCAAGCATAAAATTAAATGTATCCTGAATCAAAAAAAACATTCAAAAAAATAAAGTCCGTGGATAATATCAGGAATACACAAACACAGATGCTGTAGCAATATTTGGGTTTGAGTTAGCCAAAACAAAACCGGATATTTCCGGTTTTATCCAGTCATATCCGGACAAACTGTTGTGGAAATGGTATGCAATGGACTGAGAAAATCACAGGAAAATGGTTTTGAAGAAAAGCAAAGTCTTTTCGTTAGGCAAGTGCATCAAATGTCATCTAGACAAACAGAAATATCATGTTTGTTTGCCGCAGTTCCTCTAGCTTTCTCCCTAGAAAATACGAATGTGTAGAGCTGGTGTCTCCATGTGGCACCAATTAGTGTTTCAAAGCCTAAAATTTAATGTTCCCTGAAAAAAAAACATTCAAAAAAATAAAGTCCGTGGACAATATCACGAATACACAAACAAAGAGGCTGTAGCAATATCTGGGATTGAATTAGCCAAAACAAAATCGGATATTTTTGGTTTCATCCAGTCATATCCAGACAAAGTGGTGTGGAATTCGTATGCAATGGACCGAGAAAATCACAGGAAAAATGGTTTTGGAGAAAAGCAAAGTCTTTTCGTTAGGCTAGTGCATCAAATATCATCTATAAAAACAGAAATATCATGTGTGTTTGCTGCAATTCTTCTAGCTTTCTCCCTAGAAAATACGAATGTGTAGAGCTGGTGTCTCCATGTGGAACCAATTAGTGTTTCCAAGCATAAAATTAAATGTTCCCTGAAAAAAAACATTCAAAAAAATAAAGTCCTTGGATAATATCAGGAATACACAAACACAGAGGCTGTAGCAATATTTCGGTTTGAGTTAGCCAAAACAAAACCGGATATTTCCGGTTTCATCCAGTCATATCCGGACAAAGTAGTGTGGAATTCGTATGCAATGGACCGAGAAAATCACAGGAAAAATGGTTTTGGAGAAAAGCAAAGTCTTTTCGTTAGGCAAGTGCATAAAATGTCATCTATACAAACAGAAATATCATGTTTGTTTGCCGCAGTTCCTCTAGCTTTCTCCCTAGAAAATACCAATGTGTAGAGCTGGTGTCTCCATGTGGAACCAATTAGTGTTTCCAAGCACAAAGTTAAATGTTCCCTGAAAAAAAAACATTCAAAAAAATAAAGTCCTTGGATAATATCAGGAATATACAAACAAAGAGGCTGTAGCAATATCTGGGATGGAGTTAGCCAAAAAGGACCGGAAATTTCCGGTTTCATCCAGTCATATCCGGACAAAGTAGTGTGGAATTCGTATGCAATGGACCCAGAAAATCACAGTAAAAATGGTTTTAAGAGAAAAGCAGTCTTTTCGTTACGCAAGTGCATAAAATGTCATCTATACAAACAGAAATATCATGTTTGTTTGCCGCAGTTCCTCTAGCTTTCTCTCTAGAACATACGAATGTGTAGAGCTGGTATCTCCATGTCGGATCAATTAGAGTTTCCAAGCACAAAATTAAATGTTCCCTGATAAAAAAAATCAAAAAATTAAAGTCTGTGGATAATATCAGGAATGCACAAACACAGATGCTGTAGCAATATTTCGGTTTGAGTTAGCCAAAACAAAACCGGATATTTCCGATTTCATCCAGTCATATCCGTACAATGTGGTGTGGAATTCGTATTCAATTGCCCGAGAAAATCACAGGAAAAATGGTTTTGGAGAAAAGCAAAGTCTTTTCGTTAGGCAAGTGCATCAAATATCATCTATAAAAACAGAAATATCATGTTTGTTTGCCACAGTTCCTCTAGCTTTCTCCCTAGAACAAACGAATGTGTAGAGCTGGTGTCTCCATGTGGAACCAATTAGTGTTTCCAAGCATAAAATTAAATGTTCCCTGAAAAAAAAAAACGTTCAAAAAAATAAAGTCCATGGATAATATCAGGAATACACAATCAGAGAGGCTGTAGCAATATCTGGGATTGAATTAGCCAAAATGAAACCGGATATTTCCGGTTTCATCCAGTCATATCCAAAGTGGTGTGGAATTCGTATGCAATGGACCTAGAAAATCACAGTAAAAATGGTTTTGGAGAAAAGCAAAGTCTTTTCGTTAGGCAAGTGCATAAAATGTCATCTATACAAACAGAAATAGCATGTTTGTTTGCTGCAGTTCCTCTAGCTTTCTCCCTAAAACCTACGAATGTGTAGAGCTGTTGTGTCCATGTGGAACCAACTAGTGTTTCCAAGCATAAAATTAAATGTTCCCTGAAAAAAAACATTCAAAAAAATAAAGTCCGTGGATAATATCAGGAATACACAAACAAAGAGGCTGTAGCAATATCTGGGATTGAATTAGCCAAAACGAAACCGGATATTTCCGGTTTCATCCAGTCATATCCGGACAAAGTGGTGTGGAATTCGTATGCAATGGACCCAGAAAATCACAGTAAAAATGGTTTTAAGAGAAAAGCAAAGTCTTTTCGTTAGGCAAGTGCATAAAACGTCATCTAGACAAACAGAAATATCATGTTTGTTTGCCGCAGTTCCTCTAGCTTTCTCCCTAGAACAAATGAATCTGTAGAGCTGGTATCTCCATGTGGGACCAATTAGAGTTTCCAAGCACAAAATTAAATGTTCCCTGAGAAAAAAATCAAAACAATAAAGTCTGTGGATAATTTCAGGAATGCAAAAACACAGATGCTGTATTAATATTTGGGTTTGAGTTAGCCAAAACAAAACCGGATATTTCCGGTTTCATCCATTCATATCCGGACAAAGTGGTGTGGAATTCGTATTCAATGGCCCGAGAAAATCACAGTAAAAATGGTTTTGGAGAAAAGCAAAGTCTTTTCGTTAGGCAAGTGCATCAAATATCATCTATAAAAACAGCAATATCATGTGTGTTTGCTGCACTTCTTCTAGCTTTCTCCCTAGAAAATACGAATGTGTAGAGCTGGTGTCTCCATGTGGAACCAATTAGTGTTTCCAAGCCTAAAATTTAATGTATCCTGAATCAAAAAAAACATTCAAAAAAATAAAGTCCGTGGATAATATCAGGAATACACAAACACAGATGCTGTAGCAATATTTGGGTTTGAGTTAGCCAAAACAAAACCGGATATTTCCGGTTTTATCCAGTCATATCCGGACAAACTGTTGTGGAAATGGTATGCAATGGACTGAGAAAATCACAGGAAAATGGTTTTGAAGAAAAGCAAAGTCTTTTCGTTAGGCAAGTGCATCAAATGTCATCTATACAAACAGAAATATCATGTTTGTTTGCCGCAGTTCCTCTAGGTTTCTCCCTAGAACATACGAATTTGTAGAGCTGCTGTGTCCATGTGGAACCAATTAGTGTTTCCAAGCATGAAATTAAATGTTCCCGGAAAAAAAAAATTCAAAAAAATAAAGTCCGTGGATAATTTCAGGAATGCACAAACACAGAGGATGTAGCAATATTTCGCTTTGAGTTAGCCAAAACAAAACCGGATATTTCCGATTTCATCCAGTCATATCCGGACAAACTGGTGTGGAATTCGTAGGCAATGGACCGAGAAAATCACAGTAAAAATGGTTTTGGAGAAAAGCAAAGGCTTTTCCTTAGCCCAGTGCATCAAATGTCATCTATACAAACAGAAATAGCATGTTTGTTTGCCGCAGTTCCTCTAGCTTTCTCCCTAGAAAATACGAATGTGTAGAGCTGGTGTCTCCATGTGGAACCAATTAGTGTTTCCAAGCCTAAAATTTAATGTTCCCTGAAAAAAAAACATTCAAAAAAATAAAGTCCGTGGACAATATCACGAATACACAAACAAAGAGGCTGTAGCAATATCTGGGATTGAATTAGCCAAAACAAAATCGGATATTTTTGGTTTCATCCAGTCATATCCAGACAAAGTGGTGTGGAATTCGTATGCAATGGACCGAGAAAATCACAGGAAAAATGGTTTTGGAGAAAAGCAAAGTCTTTTCGTTAGGCTAGTGCATCAAATATCATCTATAAAAACAGAAATATCATGTGTGTTTGCTGCAATTCTTCTAGCTTTCTCCCTAGAAAATACGAATGTGTAGAGCTGGTGTCTCCATGTGGAACCAATTAGTGTTTCCAAGCATAAAATTAAATGTTCCCTGAAAAAAAACATTCAAAAAAATAAAGTCCGTGGATAATATCAGGAATAGACAAACACAGATGCTGTAGCAATATTTCGGTTTGAGTTAGACAAAACAAAACCGGATATTTCCGGTTTCATCCAGTCATATCCGGACAAAGTAGTGTGGAATTCGTATGCAATGGACCGAGAAAATCACTCTAAAAATGGTTTTGGAGAAAAGCAAAGTCTTTTCGTTAGGCAAGTGCATAAAATGTCATCTATACAAACAGAAATATCATGTTTGTTTGCTGCAGTTCCTCTAGCTTTCTCCCTAGAACAAACGAATGTGTAGAGCTTGTGTCTCCATGTGGAACCAATTAGTGTTTCCAAGCATAAAATTAAATGTTCCCTGAAAAAAAAACATTCAAAAAAATAAAATCCGTGGATAATATCAGGAATACACAAACACAGAGGCTGTAGCAATATTTCGGTTTGAGTTAGCCAAAACAAAACCGGATATTTCCGGTATCATCCAGTCATATCCGGACAAAGTGGTGTGGAATTCGTATGCAACGGACCGAGAAAATCACTCTAAAAATGGTTTTGGAGAAAAGCAAAGTCTTTTTGTTAGGCAAGTGCATAAAATGTCATCTATACAAACAGAAATATCATGTTTGTTTGCCGCAGTTCCTCTAGATTTCTCCCTAGAAAATACGAATGTGTAGAGCTGGTGTCTCCATGTGGAACCAATTAGTGTTTCCAAGCACAAAGTTAAATGTTCCCTGAAAAAAAAAAAACATTCAAAAAAACAAAGTCCTTGGATAATATCAGGAATACACAAACAAAGAGGCTGTAGCAATATCTGGGATTGAATTAGCCAAAACGAAACCGGATATTTCCGGTTTCATCCAGTCATATCCGGACAAAGTAGTGTGGAATTCGTATGCAATGGACCCAGAAAATCACAGTAAAAATGGTTTTAAGAGAAAAGCAAAGTCTTTTCGTTACGCAAGTGCATAAAATGTCATCTATACAGAAAGAAATAGCATGTTTGTTTGCCGCAGTTCCTCTAGCTTTCTCCCTAGAACATACGAATGTGTAGAGCTGGTATCTCCATGTGGGACCAATTAGAGTTTCCAAGCACAAAATTAAATGTTCCCTGATAAAAAAAATCAAAAAATTAAAGTCTGTGGATAATATCAGGAATGCACAAACACAGATGCTGTAGCAATATTTCGGTTTGAGTTAGCCAAAACAAAACCGGATATTTCCGGTTTCATCCAGTCATATCCGGACAAAGTGGTGTGGAATTGGTATGCAATGGACCGAGAAAATCACAGGAAAAATGGTTTTGGAGAAAAGCAAAGTCTTTTCGTTAGGCAAGTGCATAAAATGTCATCTAGACAAACAGAAATATCATGTTTGTTTGCCGCAGTTCCTCTAGCTTTCTCCCTAGAACAAACGAATGTGTAGAGCTGGTGTCTCCATGTGGAACCAATTAGTGTTTCCAAGCATAAAATTAAATGTTCCCTGAAAAAAAAAAACGTTCAAAAAAATAAAGTCCATGGATAATATCAGGAATACACAATCACAGAGGCTGTAGCAATATCTGGGATTGAATTAGCCAAAATGAAACCGTATATTTCCGGTTTCATCCAGTCATATCCGGACAAAGTGGTGTGGAATTCGTATGCAATGGACCTAGAAAATCACAGGAAAAATGGTTTTGGAGAAAAGCAAAGTCTTTTCGTTAGGCAAGTGCATAAAATGTCATCTAGACAAACAGAAATAGCATGTTTGTTTGCCGCAGTTCCTCTAGCTTTCTCCCTAGAACAAACGAATGTGTAGAGCTGGTGTCTCCATGTGGAACCAATTAGTGTTTCCAAGCATAAAATTAAATGTTCCCTGAAAAAAAAAAAAACGTTCAAAAAAATAAAGTCCATGGATAATATCAGGAATACACAATCACAGAGGCTGTAGCAATATCTGGGATTGAATTAGCCAAAATGAAACCGTATATTTCCGGTTTCATCCAGTCATATCCGGACAAAGTGGTGTGGAATTCGTATGCAATGGACCTAGAAAATCACAGGAAAAATGGTTTTGGAGAAAAGCAAAGTCTTGTCGTTAGGCAAGTGCATAAAATGTCATCTATACAAACAGAAATAGCATGTTTGTTTGCTGCAGTTCCTCTAGCTTTCTCCCTAAAACATACGAATGTGTAGAGCTGCTGTGTCCATGTGGAACCAATTAGTGTTTCCAAGCATAAAATTAAATGTTCCCGGAAAAAAAAACATTCAAAAAAATAAAGTCCGTGGATAATATCAGGAATACACAAACAAAGAGGCTGTAGCAATATCTGGGATTGAATTAGCCAAAACGAAACCGGATATTTCCGGTTTCATCCAGTCATATCCGGACAAAGTGGTGTGGAATTCGTATTCAATGGCCCGAGAAAATCACAGGAAAAATGGTTTTAAGAGAAAAGCAAAGTCTTTTCGTTAGGCAAGTGCATAAAATGTCATCTATACAAACAGAAATATCATGTGTATTTGCTGCACTTCTTCTAGCTTTCTCCCTAGAAAATACGAATGTGTAGAGCTGGTGTCTCATGTGGAACCAATTAGTGTTTCCAAGCATAAAATTAAATATTCCCTGAATCAAAAAAAAACATTCAAAAAAATAAAGTCCGTGGATAATATCAGGAATACACAAACACAGATGCTGTAGCAATATCTGGGATTGAATTAGCCAAAATGAAACCGGATATTTCCGGTTTCATCCAGTCATATCCGGACAAACTGGTGTGGAATTCGTATGCAATGGACCGAGAAAATCACAGTAAAAATGGTTTTGAAGAAAAGCAAAGTCTTTTCGTTAGGCAAGTGCATCAAATGTCATCTATACAAACAGAAATATCATGTTTGTTTGCCGCAGTTCCTCTAGGTTTCTCCCTAGAACATACGAATTTGTAGAGCTACTGTGTCCATGTGGAACCAATTAGTGTTTCCAAGCATGAAATTAAATGTTCCCGGAAAAAAAAACTTCAAAAAAATAAAGTCCGTGGATAATTTCAGGAATGCACAAACACAGAGGATGTAGCAATATTTCGGTTTGAGTTAGCCAAAACAAAACCGGATATTTCCGATTTCATCCAGTCATATCCGGACAAACTGGTGTTTAATTCGTAGGCAATGGACCGAGATTTCACAGTAAAAATGGTTTTGGAGAAAAGCAAAGTCTTTTCGTTAGGCAAGTGCATAAAATGTCATCTAGACAAACAGAAATATCATGTTTGTTTGCCGCAGTTCCTCTAGCTTTCTCCCTAGAACATACGAATGTGTAGAGCTGGTATCTCCATGTGGGACCAATTAGAGTTTCCAAGCACAAAATTAAATGTTCCCTGATAAAAAAAATCAAAAAATTAAAGTCTGTGGATAATATCAGGAATGCACAAACACAGATGCTGTAGCAATATTTCGGTTTGAGTTAGCCAAAACAAAACCGGATATTTCCGATTTCATCCAGTCATATCCGTACAATGTGGTGTGGA
The DNA here is from genome assembly GCA_036325905.1 of Lepus oiostolus. Lineage (NCBI taxonomy): Eukaryota > Metazoa > Chordata > Mammalia > Lagomorpha > Leporidae > Lepus > Lepus oiostolus. The sequence goes on from CM070795.1 coordinate 47,153,247, forward strand.
ATTCGTATTCAATTGCCCGAGAAAATCACAGGAAAAATGGTTTTGGAGAAAAGCAAAGTCTTTTCGTTAGGCAAGTGCATCAAATATCATCTATAAAAACAGAAATATCATGTTTGTTTGCCGCAGTTCCTCTAGCTTTCTCCCTAGAACAAACGAATGTGTAGAGCTGGTGTCTCCATGTGGAACCAATTAGTGTTTCCAAGCATCCAGTCATATCCGGACAAAGTGGTGTGGAATTCGTATGCAATGGACCTAGAAAATCACAGTAAAAATGGTTTTGGAGAAAAGCAAAGTCTTTTCGTTAGGCAAGTGCATAAAATGTCATCTATACAAACAGAAATAGCATGTTTGTTTGCCGCAGTTCCTCTAGCTTTCTCCCTAAAACATACGAATGTGTAGAGCTGCTGTGTCCATGTGGAACCAATTAGTGTTTCCAAGCATAAAATTAAATGTTCCCGGAAAAAAAAACATTCAAAAAAATAAAGTCCGTGGATAATATCAGGAATACACAAACACAGATGCTGTAGCAATATTTGGGTTTGAGTTAGCCAAAACAAAACCGGATATTTCCAGTTTTATCCAGTCATATCCGGACAAACTGTTGTGGAATTGGTATGCAATGGACTGAGAAAATCACAGGAAAATGGTTTTGAAGAAAAGCAAAGTCTTTTCGTCAGGCAAGTGCATAAAATGTCATCTACACAAACAGAAATATCATGTTTGTTTGCCGCAGTTCCTCTAGCTTTCTCCCTAGAACATACGAATTTGTAGAGCTGCTGTGTCCATGTGGAACCAATTAGTGTTTCCAAGCATGAAATTAAATGTTCCCGGAAAAAAAAATTCAAAAAAATAAAGTCCGTGGATAATATCAGGAATACACAAACACAGATGCTGTAGCAATATCTGGGATTGAATTAGCCAAAATGAAACCGGATATTTCCGGTTTCATCCAGTCATATCCGGACAAACTGGTGTGGAATTCGTATGCAATGGACCGAGAAAATCACAGTAAAAATGGTTTTGAAGAAAAGCAAAGTCTTTTCGTTAGGCAAGTGCATCAAATGTCATCTATACAAACAGAAATATCATGTTTGTTTGCCGCAGTTCCTCTAGCTTTCTCCCTAGAAAATACGAATAAGTAGAGCTGGTGTCTTCATGTGGAACCAATTAGTGTTTCTAAGTACAAAATTAAATGTTCCCTAAAAAAAAACATTCAAAAAAATAAAGTCCGTGGATAATATCAGGAATACACAAAACAGAGGCTGTAGCAAGATTTCGGTTTGAGTTAGCCAAAACAAAACCAGATATTTCCGGTTTCATCCAGTCATATCCGGACAAAGTGGTGTGGAATTTGTATGCAATGGACCGAGAAAATCACAGGAAAAATGGTTTTGGAGAAAAGCAAAGTCTTTTCCTTAGGCAAGTGCATAAAATGTCATCTAGACAAACAGAAATATCATGTTTGTTTGCCGCAGTTCCTCTAGCTTTCTCCCTAGAAAATACGAATGTGTAGAGCTGGTGTCTCCATGTGGAACCAATTAGTGTTTCCAAGCACAAAATTAAATGTTCCCTGAAAAAAAAAAAACATTCAAAAAAATAAAGTCCGTGGATAATATCAGGAATACACAAACACAGATGCTGTAGCAATATCTGGGATTTAATTAGCCAAAACGAAACCGGATATTTCTGGTATTATCCAGTCATATCAGGGCAAACTTGTGTGGAATTCGTATGCAATGGACCCAGAAAATCACAGGAAAAATGGTTTTAAGAAAAAAGCAAAGTCTTTTCATTAGGCAAGTGCATAAAATGTCATCTAGACAAACAGAAATATCATGTTTGTTTGCCGCAGTTCCTCTAGCTTTCTCCCTAGAAAATACGAATGTGTAGAGCTGGTGTCTCCATGTGGAACCAATTAGTGTTTCCAAGGACAAAATTAAATGTTCCCTGAAAAAAAAAACATTCAAAAAAATAAAGTCCGTGGATAATATCAGGAATACACAAACACGTATGCTGTAGCAATATTTGGGTTTGAGTTAGCCAAAACAAAACCGGATATTTCCGGTTTCATCCAGTCATATCCGGACAAAGTGGTGTGGAATTGGTATGCAATGGACCGAGAAAATCACAGGAAAAATGGTTTTGAAGAAAAGCAAAGTCTTTTCGTTAGGCAAGTGCATAAAATGTCATCTAGACAAACAGAAATATCATGTTTGTTTGCCGCAGTTCCTCTAGCTTTCTCCCTAGCACATACGAATGTGTAGAGCTGGTGTCTCCATGTGGAACCAATTAGTGTTTCCAAGCATAAAATTAAATGTTCCCTGAAAAAAAAAACATTCAAAAAAATAAAGTCCGTGGATAATATCAGGAATACACAAACACAGATGCTGTAGCAATATTTGGGTTTGAGTTAGCCAAAACAAAACCGGATATTTCCGGTTTCATCCAGTCATATCCGGACAAACTGTTGTGGAATTGGTATGCAATGGACCGAGAAAATCACAAGAAAAATGGTTTTGAAGAAAAGCAAAGTCTTTTCGTTAGGCAAGTGCATCAAATGTCATCTATACAAACAGAAATATCATGTTTGTTTGCCGCAGTTCCTCTAGCTTTCTCCCTAGAAAATACGAATGTGTAGAGCTGGTGTCTCCATGTGGAACCAATTAGTGTTTCCAAGCACAAAATTAAATGTTCCCTGAAAAAAAAAAACATTCAAAAAATAAAGTCCTTGGATAATATCAGGAATACACAAACAAAGAGGCTGTAGCAATATCTGGGATTGAGTTAGCCAAAACGAAACCGGATATTTACGATTTCATCCAGTCATATCCGGACAAAGTGGTGTGGAATTTGTATGCAATGGACCGAGAAAATCACAGTAAAAATGGTTTTGGAGAAAAGCAAAGTCTTTTTGTTAGGCAAGTGCATAAAATGTCATATATACAAACAGAAATATCATGTTTGTTTGCCGCAGTTCCTCTAGCTTTCTCCCTAGAAAATACGAATGTGTAGAGCTGCTGTGTCCATGTGGAACCAATTAGTGTTTCCAAACATAAAATTAAATGTTCCCGGAAAAAAATACATTCAAAAAAATAAAGTCCGTGGATAATATCAGGAATACACAAACACAGAGGCTGTAGCAATATCTGGGATTGAATTAGCCAAAACGAAACCGGATATTTCCGGTTTGATCCAGTCATATCCGGACAAAGTGGTGTGGAATTCGTATGCAATGGACCCAGAAAATCACAGTAAAAATGGTTTTAAGAGAAAAGCAAAGTCTTTTCGTTAGGCAAGTGCATCAAATGTCATCTAGACAAACAGAAATATCATGTTTGTTGCCGCAGTTCCTCTAGCTTTCTCCCTAGAACAAATGATTCTGTAGAGCTGGTATATCCATGAGGGACCAATTTGAGTTTCCAAGCACAAAATTAAATGTTCCCTGAGAAAAAAATCAAAACAATAAAGTCTGTGGATAATTTCAGGAATGCACAAACACAGAGGATGTAGCAATATTTCGGTTTGAGTTAGCCAAAACAAAACCGGATATTTCCGATTTCATCCAGTCATATCCGGACAAAGTGGTGTGGAATTCGTATTCAATGGCCCGAGAAAAACACAGGAAAAATGGCTTTGGAGAAAAGCAAAGTCTTTTCGTTAGGCAAGTGCATCAAATATCATCTATAAAAACAGAAATATCATGTGTGTTTGCTGCACTTCTTCTAGCTTTCTCCCTAGAAAATACGAATGTGTAGAGCTGGTGTCTCATGTGGAACCAATTAGTGTTTCCAAGCATAAAATTAAATGTATCCTGAATCAAAAAAAAAAAAACATTCAAAAAAATAAAGTCCGTGGATATTATCAGGAATACACAAACACAGATGCTGTAGCAATGTTTGGGTTTGAGTTAGCCAAAACAAAACCGGATATTTCCAGTTTTATCCAGTCATATCCGGACAAACTGTTGTGGAAATGGTATGCAATGGACTGAGAAAATCACAGGAAAATGGTTTTGAAGAAAAGAAAAGTCTTTTCGTTAGGCAAGTGCATAAAATGTCATCTATACAAACAGAAATATCATGTGTGTTTGCTGCACTTCTTCTAGCTTTCTCCCTAGAAAATATGAATGTGTAGAGCTGGTGTCTCATGTGGAACCAATTAGTGTTTCCAAGCATAAAATTAAATATTCCCTGAATCAAAAAAAACATTCAAAAAAATAAAGTCCGTGGATAATATCAGGAATACACAAACACAGATGCTGTAGCAATATTTGGGTTTGAGTTAGCCAAAACAAAACCGGATATTTCCGGTTTTATCCAGTCATATCCGGACAAACTGTTGTGGAATTGGTATGCAATGGACCGAGAAAATCACAGGAAAATGGTTTTGAAGAAAAGCAAAGTCTTTTCGTCAGGCAAGTGCATAAAATGTCATCTACACAAACAGAAATATCATGTTTGTTTGCCGCAGTTCCTCTAGCTTTCTCCCTAGAACATACGAATTTGTAGAGCTGCTGTGTCCATGTGGAACCAATTAGTGTTTCCAAGCATGAAATTAAATGTTCCCGGAAAAAAAAATTCAAAAAAATAAAGTCCGTGGATAATTTCAGGAATGCACAAACACAGAGGATGTAGCAATATTTCGCTTTGAGTTAGCCAAAACAAAACCGGATATTTCCGATTTCATCCAGTCATATCCGGACAAACTGGTGTGGAATTCGTAGGCAATGGACCGAGAAAATCACAGTAAAAATGGTTTTGGAGAAAAGCAAAGGCTTTTCCTTAGCCCAGTGCATCAAATGTCATCTATACAAACAGAAATAGCATGTTTGTTTGCCGCAGTTCCTCTAGCTTTCTCCCTAGAAAATACGAATGTGTAGAGCTGGTGTCTCCATGTGGAACCAATTAGTGTTTCCAAGCCTAAAATTTAATGTTCCCTGAAAAAAAAACATTCAAAAAAATAAAGTCCGTGGACAATATCACGAATACACAAACAAAGAGACTGTAGCAATATCTGGGATTGAATTAGCCAAAACAAAATCGGATATTTCCGGTTTCATCCAGTCATATCCAGACAAAGTGGTGTGGAATTCGTATGCAATGGACCGAGAAAATCACAGGAAAAATGGTTTTGGAGAAAAGCAAAGTCTTTTCGTTAGGCTAGTGCATCAAATATCATCTATAAAAACAGAAATATCATGTGTGTTTGCTGCAATTCTTCTAGCTTTCTCCCTAGAAAATACGAATGTGTAGAGCTGGTGTCTCCATGTGGAACCAATTAGTGTTTCCAAGCATAAAATTAAATGTTCCCTGAAAAAAAACATTCAAAAAAATAAAGTCCGTGGATAATATCAGGAATAGACAAACACAGATGCTGTAGCAATATTTCGGTTTGAGTTTGACAAAACAAAACCGGATATTTCCGGTTTCATCCAGTCATATCCGGACAAAGTAGTGTGGAATTCGTATGCAATGGACCGAGAAAATCACTCTAAAAATGGTTTTGGAGAAAAGCAAAGTCTTTTCGTTAGGCAAGTGCATAAAATGTCATCTATACAAACAGAAATATCATGTTTGTTTGCTACAGTTCCTCTAGCTTTCTCCCTAGAAAATACGAATGTGTAGAGCTTGTGTCTCCATGTGGAACCAATTAGTGTTTCCAAGCATAAAATTAAATGTTCCCTGAAAAAAAAAACATTCAAAAAAATAAAATCCGTGGATAATATCAGGAATACACAAACACAGAGGCTGTAGCAATATTTCGGTTTGAGTTAGCCAAAACAAAACCGGATATTTCCGGTATCATCCAGTCATATCCGGACAAAGTGGTGTGGAATTCGTATGCAACGGACCGAGAAAATCACTCTAAAAATGGTTTTGGAGAAAAGCAAAGTCTTTTTGTTAGGCAAGTGCATAAAATGTCATCTATACAAACAGAAATATCATGTTTGTTTGCCGCAGTTCCTCTAGCTTTCTCCCTAGAAAATACGAATGTGTAGAGCTGGTGTCTCCATGTGGAACCAATTAGTGTTTCCAAGCACAAAGTTAAATGTTCCCTGAAAAAAAAAAAAACATTCAAAAAAACAAAGTCCTTGGATAATATCAGGAATACACAAACAAAGAGGCTGTAGCAATATCTGGGATTGAATTAGCCAAAACGAAACCGGATATTTCCGGTTTCATCCAGTCATATCCGGACAAAGTAGTGTGGAATTCGTATGCAATGGACCCAGAAAATCACAGTAAAAATGGTTTTAAGAGAAAAGCAAAGTCTTTTCGTTACGCAAGTGCATAAAATGTCATCTATACAAACAGAAATATCATGTTTGTTTGCCGCAGTTCCTCTAGCTTTCTCCCTAGAACATACGAATGTGTAGAGCTGGTATCTCCATGTGGGACCAATTAGAGTTTCCAAGCACAAAATTAAATGTTCCCTGATACAAAAAATCAAAAAATTAAAGTCTGTGGATAATATCAGGAATGCACAAACACAGATGCTGTAGCAATATTTCGGTTTGAGTTAGCCAAAACAAAACCGGATATTTCCGGTTTCATCCAGTCATATCCGGACAAAGTGGTGTGGAATTGGTATGCAATGGACCGAGAAAATCACAGGAAAAATGGTTTTGGAGAAAAGCAAAGTCTTTTCGTTAGGCAAGTGCATAAAATGTCATCTAGACAAACAGAAATATCATGTTTGTTTGCCGCAGTTCCTCTAGCTTTCTCCCTAGAACAAACGAATGTGTAGAGCTGGTGTCTCCATGTGGAACCAATTAGTGTTTCCAAGCATAAAATTAAATGTTCCCTGAAAAAAAAAAACGTTCAAAAAAATAAAGTCCATGGATAATATCAGGAATACACAATCACAGAGGCTGTAGCAATATCTGGGATTGAATTAGCCAAAATGAAACCGTATATTTCCGGTTTCATCCAGTCATATCCGGACAAAGTGGTGTGGAATTCGTATGCAATGGACCTAGAAAATCACAGTAAAAATGGTTTTGGAGAAAAGCAAAGTCTTTTCGTTAGGCAAGTGCATAAAATGTCATCTATACAAACAGAAATAGCATGTTTGTTTGCTGCAGTTCCTCTAGCTTTCTCCCTAAAACATACGAATGTGTAGAGCTGCTGTGTCCATGTGGAACCAATTAGTGTTTCCAAGCATAAAATTAAATGTTCCCGGAAAAAAAAACATTCAAAAAAATAAAGTCCGTGGATAATATCAGGAATACACAAACACGTATGCTGTAGCAATATCTGGGATTGAATTAGCCAAAACGAAACCGGATATTTCCGGTTTCATCCAGTCATATCCGGACAAAGTGGTGTGGAATTCGTATTCAATGGCCCGAGAAAATCACAGGAAAAATGGTTTTAAGAGAAAAGCAAAGTCTTTTCGTTAGGCAAGTGCATAAAATGTCATCTATACAAACAGAAATATCATGTGTGTTTGCTGCACTTCTTCTAGCTTTCTCCCTAGAAAATACGAATGTGTAGAGCTGGTGTCTCATGTGGAACCAATTAGTGTTTCCAAGCATAAAATTAAATGTTCAGTGAAAAAAAAACATTCAAAAAAATAAAGTCCGTGGATAATATCAGGAATACACAAACACAGATGCTGTAGCAATATCTGGGATTGAATTAGCCAAAATGAAACCGGATATTTCCGGTTTCATCCAGTCATATCCGGACAAACTGGTGTGGAATTCGTATGCAATGGACCGAGAAAATCACAGTAAAAATGGTTTTGAAGAAAAGCAAAGTCTTTTCGTTAGGCAAGTGCATCAAATGTCATCTATACAAACAGAAATATCATGTTTGTTTGCCGCAGTTCCTCTAGGTTTCTCCCTAGAACATACGAATTTGTAGAGCTGCTGTGTCCATGTGGAACCAATTAGTGTTTCCAAGCATGAAATTAAATGTTCCCGGAAAAAAAAACTTCAAAAAAATAAAGTCCCTGGATAATTTCAGGAATGCACAAACACAGAGGATGTAGCAATATTTCGGTTTGAGTTAGCCAAAACAAAACCGGATATTTCCGATTTCATCCAGTCATATCCGGACAAAGTAGTGTGGAATTCGTATGCAATGGACCGAGATTTCACAGTAAAAATGGTTTTGGAGAAAAGCAAAGTCTTTTCGTTAGGCAAGTGCATAAAATGTCATCTAGACAAACAGAAATATCATGTTTGTTTGCCGCAGTTCCTCTAGCTTTCTCCCTAGAAAATACGAATGTGTAGAGCTGGTGTCTCCATGTGGAACCAATTAGTGTTTCCAAGCACAAAGTTAAATGTTCCCTGAAAAAAAAAACATTCAAAAAAATAAAGTCCTTGGATAATATCAGGAATACACAAACAAAGAGGCTGTAGCAATATCTGGGATGGAGTTAGCCAAAACGAAACCGGATATTTCCGATTTCATCCAGTCATATCCGTACAATGTGGTGTGGAATTCGTATTCAATTGCCCGAGAAAATCACAGGAAAAATGGTTTTGGAGAAAAGCAAAGTCTTTTCGTTAGGCAAGTGCATCAAATATCATCTATAAAAACAGAAATATCATGTTTGTTTGCCGCAGTTCCTCTAGCTTTCTCCCTAGAACAAACGAATGTGTAGAGCTGGTGTCTCCATGTGGAACCAATTAGTGTTTCCAAGCATCCAGTCATATCCGGACAAAGTGGTGTGGAATTCGTATGCAATGGACCTAGAAAATCACAGTAAAAATGGTTTTGGAGAAAAGCAAAGTCTTTTCGTTAGGCAAGTGCATAAAATGTCATCTAGACAAACAGAAATATCACGTTTGTTTGCCGCAGTTCCTCTAGCTTTCTCCCTAGAACATACGAATGTGTAGAGCTGCTGTGTCCATGTGGAACCAATTAGTGTTTCCAAACATAAAATTAAATGTTCCCGGAAAAAAATACATTCAAAAAAATAAAGTCCGTGGATAATATCAGGAATACACAAACACAGAGGCTGTAGCAATATCTGGGATTGAATTAGCCAAAACGAAACCGGATATTTCCGGTTTGATCCAGTCATATCCGGACAAAGTGGTGTGGAATTCGTATGCAATGGACCCAGAAAATCACAGTAAAAATGGTTTTGGAGAAAAGCAAAGTCTTTTCGTTAGGCAAGTGCATCAAATGTCATCTAGACAAACAGAAATATCATGTTTGTTGCCGCAGTTCCTCTAGCTTTCTCCCTAGAACAAATGAATCTGTAGAGCTGGTATATCCATGAGGGACCAATTTGAGTTTCCAAGCACAAAATTAAATGTTCCCTGAGAAAAAAATCAAAACAATAAAGTCTGTGGATAATTTCAGGAATGCACAAACACAGAGGATGTAGCAATATTTCGGTTTGAGTTAGCCAAAACAAAACCGGATATTTCCGATTTCATCCAGTCATATCCGGACAAAGTGGTGTGGAATTCGTATTCAATGGCCCGAGAAAAACACAGGAAAAATGGCTTTGGAGAAAAGCAAAGTCTTTTCGTTAGGCAAGTGCATCAAATATCATCTATAAAAACAGAAATATCATGTGTGTTTGCTGCACTTCTTCTAGCTTTCTCCCTAGAAAATACGAATGTGTAGAGCTGGTGTCTCATGTGGAACCAATTAGTGTTTCCAAGCATAAAATTAAATGTATCCTGAATCAAAAAAAAAAAACATTCAAAAAAATAAAGTCCGTGGATATTATCAGGAATACACAAACACAGATGCTGTAGAAATGTTTGGGTTTGTGTTAGCCAAAACAAAACCGGATATTTCCAGTTTTATCCAGTCATATCCGGACAAACTGTTGTGGAAATGGTATGCAATGGACTGAGAAAATCACAGGAAAATGGTTTTGAAGAAAAGAAAAGTCTTTTCGTTAGGCAAGTGCATAAAATGTCATCTATACAAACAGAAATATCATGTGTGTTTGCTGCACTTCTTCTAGCTTTCTCCCTAGAAAATATGAATGTGTAGAGCTGGTGTCTCATGTGGAACCAATTAGTGTTTCCAAGCATAAAATTAAATATTCCCTGAATCAAAAAAAACATTCAAAAAAATAAAGTCCGTGGATAATATCAGGAATACACAAACACAGATGCTGTAGCAATATTTGGGTTTGAGTTAGCCAAAACAAAACCGGATATTTCCGGTTTTATCCAGTCATATCCGGACAAACTGTTGTGGAATTGGTATGCAATGGACCGAGAAAATCACAGGAAAATGGTTTTGAAGAAAAGCAAAGTCTTTTCGTCAGGCAAGTGCATAAAATGTCATCTACACAAACAGAAATATCATGTTTGTTTGCCGCAGTTCCTCTAGCTTTCTCCCTAGAACATACGAATTTGTAGAGCTGCTGTGTCCATGTGGAACCAATTAGTGTTTCCAAGCATGAAATTAAATGTTCCCGGAAAAAAAAATTCAAAAAAATAAAATCCGTGGATAATATCAGGAATACACAAACACAGATGCTGTAGCAATATCTGGGATTGAATTAGCCAAAATGAAACCGGATATTTCCGGTTTCATCCAGTCATATCCGGACAAACTGGTGTGGAATTCGTATGCAATGGACCGAGAAAATCACAGTAAAAATGGTTTTGAAGAAAAGCAAAGTCTTTTCGTTAGGCAAGTGCATAAAATGTCATCTAGACAAACAGAAATATCATGTTAGTTTGCCGCAGTTCCTCTAGCTTTCCCCTAGAAAATACGAATATGTAGAGCTGGTGTCTTCATGTGGAACCAATTAGTGTTTCTAAGTACAAAATTAAATGTTCCCTGAAAAAAAACATTCAAAAAAATAAAGTCCGTGGATAATATCAGGAATACACAAACACAGAGGCTGTAGCAAGATTTCGGTTTGAGTTAGCCAAAACAAAACCAGATATTTCCGGTTTCATCCAGTCATATCCGGACAAAGTGGTGTGGAATTTGTATGCAATGGACCGAGAAAATCACAGGAAAAATGGTTTTGGAGAAAAGCAAAGTCGTTTCCTTAGGCAAGTGCATCAAACGTCATCTAGACAAACAGAAATATCATGTTTGTTTGCCGCAGTTCCTCTAGCTTTCTCCCTAGAAAATACGAATGTGTAGAGCTGGTGTCTCCATGTGGAACCAATTAGTGTTTCCAAGCACAAAATTAAATGTTCCCTGAAAAAAAAATCAAAAAAATAAAGTCCGTGGATAATATCAGGAATACACAAACACAGATGCTGTAGCAATATCTGGGATTGAATTAGCCAAAACAAAACCGGATATTTCTGGTATTATCCAGTCATATCCGGACAAACTGGTGTGGAATTCGTATGCAATGGACCCAGAAAATCACAGGAAAAATGGTTTTAAGAGAAAAGCAAAGTCTTTTCATTAGGCAAGTGCATAAAATGTCATCTAGACAAACAGAAATATCATGTTTGTTTGCCGCAGTTCCTCTAGCTTTCTCCCTAGAACATACGAATGTGTAGAGCTGGTGTCTCCATGTGGAACCAATTAGTGTTTCCAAGCATAAAATTCAATGTTCCCTGAAAAAAAAAACATTCAAAAAAATAAAGTCCGTGGATAATATCAGGAATACACAAACACAGATGCTGTAGCAATATTTGGGTTTGAGTTAGCCAAAACAAAACCGGATATTTCCGGTTTCATCCAGTCATATCCGGACAAACTGTTGTGGAATTGGTATGCAATGGACCAAGAAAATCACAAGAAAAATGGTTTTGAAGAAAAGCAAAGTCTTTTCGTTAGGCAAGTGCATAAAATGTCATCTAGACAAACAGAAATATCATGTTTGTTTGCCGCAGTTCCTCTAGTTTTCTCAATAGAAAATACGAATGTGTAGAGCTGGTGTCTCCATGTGGAACCAATTAGTGTTTCCAAGCACAAAATTAAATGTTCCCTGAAAAAAAAACATTCAAAAAAATAAAGTCCGTGGACAATATCACGAATACACAAACAAAGAGGCTGTAGCAATATCTGGGATTGAGTTAGCCAAAACGAAACCGGATATTTACGATTTCATCCAGTCATATCCGGACAAAGTGGTATGGAATTGGTATGCAATGGACCGAGAAAATCACAGTAAAAATGGTTTTGGAGAAAAGCAAAGTCTTTTCGTTAGGCAAGTGCATAAAATGTCATCTAGACAAACAGAAATATCATGTTTGTTTGCCGCAGTTCCTCTAGCTTTCTCCCTAGAACAAACGAATGTGTAGAGCTGCTGTCTCCATGTGGAACCAATTAGTGTTTCCAAACATAAAATTAAATGTTCCCGGAAAAAAATACATTCAAAAAAATAAAGTCCGTGGATAATATCAGGAATACACAAACACAGAGGCTGTAGCAATATCTGGGATTGAATTAGCCAAAACGAAACCGGATATTTCCGGTTTGATCCAGTCATATCCGGACAAAGTGGTGTGGAATTCGTATGCAATGGACCCAGAAAATCACAGTAAAAATGGTTTTAAGAGAAAAGCAAAGTCTTTTCGTTAGGCAAGTGCATCAAATGTCATCTAGACAAACAGAAATATCATGTTTGTTTGCCGCAGTTCCTCTAGCTTTCTCCCTAGAACAAATGAATCTGTAGAGCTGGTATCTCCATGAGGGACCAATTTGAGTTTCCAAGCACAAAATTAAATGTTCCCTGAGAAAAAAATCAAAACAATAAAGTCTGTGGATAATTTCAGGAATGCACAAACACAGAGGATGTAGCAATATTTCGGTTTGAGTTAGCCAAAACAAAACCGGATATTTCTGGTATTATCCAGTCATATCCGGACAAACTGGTGTGGAATTCGTATGCAATGGACCCAGAAAATCACAGGAAAATGGTTTTAAGAGAAAAGCAAAGTCTTTTCGTTAGGCAAGTGCATAAAATGTCATCTAGACAAACAGAAATATCATGTTTGTTTGCCGCAGTTCCTCTAGCTTTCTCCCTAGAAAATACGAATGTGTAGAGCTGGTGTCTCCATGTGGAACATATCAGTGTTTCCAAGCATAAAATTAAATGTTCCCTGAAAAAAAAACATTCAAAAAAATAAAGTCCGTGGATAATATCAGGAATACACAAACACATATGCTGTAGCAATATTTGGGTTTGAGTTAGCCAAAACAAAACCGGATATTTCCGGTTTCATCCAGTCATATCCGGACAAAGTGGTGTGGAATTGGTATGCAATGGACCGAGAAAATCACAGTAAAAATGGTTTTGAAGAAAAGCAAAGTCTTTTCGTTAGGCAAGTGCATAAAATGTCATCTAGACAAACAGAAATATCATGTTTGTTTGCCGCAGTTCCTCTAGCTTTCTCCCTAGAACATACGAATGTGTAGAGCTGGTGTCTCCATGTGGAACCAATTAGTGTTTCCAAGCATAAAATTAAATGTTCCCTGAAAAAAAAAAACATTCAAAAAAATAAAGTCCGTGGATAATATCAGGAATACACAAACACAGAGGCTGTAGCAATATCTGGGATTGAATTAGCCAAAATGAAACCGGATATTTCCGGTTTCATCCAGTCATATCCGGACAAAGTGGTGTGGAATTCGTATGCAATGGACCGAGAAAATCACAGTAAAAATTGTTTTGAAGAAAAGCAAAGTCTTTTCGTTAGGCAAGTGCATAAAATGTCATGTATACAAACAGAAATATCATGTTTGTTTGCCGCAGTTCCTCTAGCTTTCTCCCTAGAAAATACGAATGTGTAGAGCTGGTGTCTCCATGTGGAACCAATTAGTGTTTCTAAGCACAAAATTAAATGTTCCCTGAAAAAAAAACATTCAAAAAAATAAAGTCCGTGGATAATATCAGGAATACACAAACACAGAGGCTGTAGCAATATTTCGGTTTGAGTTAGCCAAAACAAATCCGGATATTTCCGGTTTCATCCAGTCATATCCGGACAAAGTGGTGTGGAATTTGTATGCAATGGACCGAGAAAATCACAGGAAAAATGGTTTTGGAGAAAAGCAAAGTCTTTTCGTTAGGCAAGTGCAAAAATGTCATCTAGACAAACAGAAATATCATGTTTGTTTTCGCAGTTCCTCTAGCTTTCTCCCTAGAAAATACGAATGTGTAGAGCTGGTGTCTCCATGTGGAACCAATTAGTGTTTTCAAGCATAAAATTTAATGTTCCCTGAAAAAAATACATTCAAAAAAATAAAGTCCGTGGATAATATGAGGAATACGCAAACAAAGAGGCTGTAGCAATATCTGGGATTGAATTAGCCAAAACGAAACCGGATATTTCTGGTATTATCCAGTCATATCCGGACAAACTGGTGTGGAATTCGTATGCAATGGACCCAGAGAATCACAGGAAAAATGGTTTTAAGAGAAAAGCAAAGTCTTTTCGTTAGGCAAGTGCATAAAATGTCATCTAGACAAACAGAAATATCATGTTTGTTTGCCGCAGTTCCTCTAGCTTTCTCCCTAGAAAATACGAATGTGTAGAGCTGGTGTCTCCATGTGGAACCAATTAGTGTTTCCAAGCATAAAATTAAATGTTCCCTGAAAAAAAAAACATTCAAAAAAATAAAGTCCGTGGATAATATCAGGAATACACAAACATAGAGGCTGTAGCAATATTTGGGTTTGAGTTAGCCAAAACAAAACCAGATATTTCCGGTTTCATCCAGTCATATCCGGAAAAAGTGGTGTGTAATTCGTATGCAATGGAGCGAGAAAATCACAGGAAAAATGGTTTTGGAGAAAAGCAAAGTCTTTTCGTTAGGCAAGTGCATAAAATGTCATCTCTACAAATAGAAATATCATGTTTGTTTGCTGCAGTTCCTCTAGCTTTCTCCCTAGAAAATACGAATGTGTAGAGCTGGTGTCTCCATGTGGAACCAATTAGTGTTTCTAAGCACAAAATTAAATGTTCCCTGAAAAAAAAATTCAAAACCATAAAGTCCGTGGATAATATCAGGAATACACAAACACAGAGGCTGTAGCAATATCTGAGATTGAATTAGCCAAAACGAAACCGGATATTTCCGGTTTCATCCAGTCATATCCGGACAAAGTGGTGTGGAATTCGTATGCAAAGGACCGAGAAAATCACAGGAAAAATGATTTTGGAGAAAAGCAAAGTCTTTTCATTAGGCAAGTGCATCAAATGTCATCTCTACAAACAGAAATATCATGTTTGTTTTCTTCAGTTCATCTAGCTTTCTCCCTAGAAAATATGAATGTGTAGAGCTGGTGTCTCCATGTGGAACCAATTAGTGTTTCCAAGCATAACATTAAATGTTCCCTGAAAAAAAAAATTCAAAAAAACAAAATCCTTGGATAATATCAGGAATACACAAACAAGATGCTGTACAAATATTTCGGTTTTGGTTAGCCAAAAGGAAACCGGATATTTCCGGTTTCATCCAGTCATATCCGGACAAAGTGGTGTGGAATTCATATGCAATGGACCGAGAAAATCACAGGAAAAATGGTTTTGGAGAAAAGCAAAGTCTTTTCGTTAGGCAAGTGCATCAAATGTCATCTATACAAACAGAAATATCAAGTTTGTTTACCGCAGTTCCTCTAGCTTTCTCCCTAGAAAATACGAATGTGTAGAGCTGGTGTCTCCATGTGGAACCAATTAATGACTCCAAGCATAAAATTAAATGTTCCCTAAAAAAAATTCAAAAAAATAAAGTCCGTGGATAATATCAGGAATACACAAAGACAGAGGCTGTAGCAATATTTCGGTTTGAGTTAGCCAAAAAAAAAAAAAAAAAAAAAAAAAAACCGGATATTTGCGGTTTCATCCAATCATATCCGGACAAAGTGGTGTGGAATTCGTATGCAATGGACCGAGAAAATCACAGGAAAAATGGTTTTGGAGAAAAGCAAAGTCTTTTCGTTAGGCAAGTGCATAAAATGTCATCTATACAAACAGAAATGTGTTAGTTTGCCGCAGTTCCTCTAGCTTTCTCCCTAGAAAATACGAATGTGTAGAGCTGGTGTCTCTATGTGGAACCAATTAGTGTTTCTAAGCACAAAATTAAATGTTCCCTGAAAAAAAAAATTCAAAACAATAAAGTCCGTGGATAATATCAGGAATACACAAACAAAGAGGCTGTAGCAATATCTGGGATTGAATTAGCCAAAATGAAACCGGATATTTCCGTTTCATCCAGTCATATCCGGACAAAGTGCTGTGGAATTGGTATGCAATGGACTGAGAAAATCACAGTAAAAATGGTTTTGGAGAAAAGCAAAGTCTTTTCTTTAGGCAAGTGCATAAAATGTCATCTATACAAACAGAAATAATATGTTTGTTTGCTGCAGTTCCTCTAGCTTTCTCCCTAGAACATAAAAATGTGTAGATCTGGTGTGTCCATGTGGAACAAATTAGTGTTTTCAAGCATAAAATTAAATGTTCCCTGAAAAAAAACATTCAAAAAAATAAAGTCCGTGGATAATATCAGGAATACACAAACACAGAGGCTGTAGCAATATCTGGGATTGAATTAGCCAAATCGAAACCGGATATTTCCGGTTTCATCCAGTCATATCCGGACAAAGTGGTGTGGAATTCATATGCAATGGACCGAGGAAATCACAGTAAAAATGGTTTTGGAGAAAAGCAAAGTCTTTTCGTTAGACAAGTGCATCAAATGTCATCTATACAAACAGAAATAGCATGTTTGTTTGCCGCAGTTCCTCTAGCTTTCTCCCTAGAAAATACGCATGTGTAGAGCTGGTGTTTCCATGTGGAACCAATTAATGTTTCCAAGCATAAAATTAAATGTTCCCTAAAAAAAAACATTCAAATCAATAAAGTCCATGGATAATATCAGGAATACACAAAGACAGAGGCTGTAGCAATATTTTGGTTTGAGTTAGCCAAAACAAAACCGCATATTTCCGGTTTCATCCAGTCTTATCCGGTCAAATTGGTGTGGAATTCGTATGCAATGGAGCGAGAAAATCACAGGAAAAATGGTTTTGGAGGAAAGCAAAGTCTTTTCGTTAGGCATGTGCAAAATTGTCATCTACACAAACAGAAATATCATGTTTGCTTGCCGCAGTTCCTCTAGCTTTCTCCCTAGAAACTACGAGTGTGTAGATCTGGTGTCTCCATGTGGAACCAATTAGTGTTTCTAAGCGCAAAATTAAATGTTCCCTGAAAAAAAAAATCAAAACCATAAAATCCGTGGATAATACCAGCAATACACAAACACAGATGCTGTACAAATAGTTCGGTTTGAGTTAGCAAAACAAAACCGGATAGTTCTGATTTCATGCAGTCATATCCGGACAAAGTGGTGTTGAATTGGTATGCAATGGACCGAGAAAATCACAGGAAAAATGGTTTTGGAGAAAAGCAAAGTCTTTTCGTTAGGCAAGTGCATATAATGTCATCTAGACAAACAGAAATATCATGTTTGTTTGCCGCAGTTCCTCTAGCTTTCTCCCTAGAAAATACGAATGTGTAGAGCTGGTGTCTCCATGTGGAACCAATTAGTGTTTCCAAGCATAAAATTAAATGCTCCCTGAAAAAAAACATTCAAAAAAATAAAATCCGTGGATAATATCAGGAATACACAAACACAGATGCTGTAGCAATATTTCGGTTTGAGTTAGCCAAAACAAAACCGGATATTTCCGGTTTCATCCAGTCATATCCGGACAAAGTGGTGTGGAATTTGTATGCAATGGACCGAGAAAATCACAGTAAAAATGGTTTTGGAGAAAAGCAAAGTCTTTTCGTTAGGCAAGTGCATAAAATGTCATCTCTACAAACAGAAATATCATGTTTGTTTGCCGCAGTTCCTCTAGCTTTCTCCCTAGAACATAAAAATGTGTAGATCTGGTGTGTCCATGTGGAACAAATTAGTGTTTCCAAGCATAAAATTAAATGTTCCCTGAAAAAAAACATTCAAAAAAATAAAGTCCGTGGATAATATCAGGAATACACAAACATAGAGGCTGTAGCAATATCTGGGATTGAATTAGCCAAATCGAAACCGGATATTTCCGGTTTCATCCAGTCATATCCGGACAAACTGGTGTGGAATTCGTATGCAATGGACCGAGAAAATCACAGGAAAAATGGTTTTGGAGAAAAGCAAAGTCTTTTCGTTAGGCAAGTGCATAAAATGTCATCTATACAAACAGAAATAGCATGTTTGTTTGCCGCAGTTCCTCTAGCTTTCTCCCTAGAAAATACGAATGTGTAGAGCTGGTGTCTCCATGTGGGACCAATTAATGTTTCCAAGCATAAAATTAAATGTTCCCTAAAAAAAAAACATTCAAAACAATAAAGTCCATGGATGATATCAGGAATACACAAAGACAGATGCTGTAGCAATATTTCGGTTTGAGTTAGCCAAAACAAAACCGCATATTTCCGGTTTCATCCAGTCTTATCCGGTCAAATTGGTGTGGAATTCGTATGCAATGGAGCGAGAAAATCACAGGAAAAATGGTTTTGGAGGAAAGCAAAGTCTTTTCATTAGGCATGTGCAAAAATGTATCTACACAAACAGAAATATCATGTTTGCTTGCCGCAGTTCCTCTAGCTTTCTCCCTAGAAACTACGAGTGTGTAGATATGGTGTCTCCATGTGGAACCAATTAGTGTTTCTAAGCGCAAAACTAAATGTTCCCTGAAAAAAAAAATCAAAACCATAAAGTCCATGGATAATATCAGGAATACACAAACACAGAGGCTGTAGAAATATCTGGGATTGAGTTAGCCAAAACAAAACCGGATATTCCCGATTTCATCCAGTCATATACGGACAAAGTGGTGTGGAATTCGTATGCAATGGACCGAGAAAATCACTGTAAACATGGTTTTGGAGAATAGCAAAGTCTTTTCGTTACGCAAGTCCATAAAATGTCATCTAGACAAACAGAAATATCATGTTTGTTTGCTGCAGTTCCTCTAGCTTTCTCCCTAGAAAATACGAATGTGTAGAGCTGGTTTTTCCATGTGGAACAAATTAGTGTTTCCAAGTATAAAATTAAATGTTCCCAGAAAAAAAAAATACATTCAAAACAATAAAGTCCGTGGATAATATCAGGAATACACAAACAAAGAGGCTGTAGCAATATCTGGGATTGAATCAGCCAAAACGAAACCGGATATTTCCAGTTTCATCCTGTCATGTTCGGACAAACTGGTGTGGAATTCGTATACAATGGACCGTGAAAATCACAGGAAAAATGGTTTTGGAGAAAAGCAAAGTCTTTTCGTTAGGGAAGTGCATAAAATGTCATCTACACACACAGAAATAGCATGTTTGTTTGCTGCAGTTCCTCTAGCTTTCTCCCTAAAACATAAAAATGTGTACAGCTGGTGTGTCCATGTGGAACCAATTAGTATTTTCAAGCATAAAATTAAATGTTCCCTGAAAAAAAAAAACATTCAAAAAAATAAAGTCCGTGGATAATATCAGGAATACGCAAACAAAGAGGCTG
Source organism: Lepus oiostolus (assembly GCA_036325905.1). Lineage (NCBI taxonomy): Eukaryota > Metazoa > Chordata > Mammalia > Lagomorpha > Leporidae > Lepus > Lepus oiostolus. The sequence goes on from CM070795.1 coordinate 47,172,659, forward strand.
TAGCAATATCTGGGATTGAATTAGCCAAAAAGAAACCGGATATTTCAGGTTTCATCCAGTCATATCCGGACAAACTGGTGTGGAATTCGTATGCAATGGACCAAGAAAATCACAGTAAAAATGGTTTTGGAGAAAGGCAAAGTCTTTTCGTTAGGCAAGTGCATGAAATGTCATCTAGACAAACAGAAATATCATGTTTGTTTGCCGCAGTTCCTCTAGCTTTCTCCCTAGAAAATACGAATGTGTAGAGCTGGTGTCTCCATGTGGAACCAATTAGTGTTTCCAAGCACAAAATTAAATGTTCCCTAAAAAAAAAACATTCAAATCAGTAAAGTCCATGGATAATATCAGGAATACACAAAGACAGAGGCTGTAGCAATATTTCGGTTTGAGTTAGCCAAAACAAAACCGCATATTTCCGGTTTCATCCAGTCTTATCCGGTCAAATTGGTGTGGAATTCGTATGCAATGGAGCGAGAAAAACACAGGAAAAATGGTTTTGGAGCAAAGCAAAGTCTTTTCGTTAGGCATGTGCAAAATTGTCATCTACACAAACAGAAATATCATGTTTGCTTGCCGCAGTTCCTCTAGCTTTCTCCCTAGAAACTACGAGTGTGTAGATCTGGTGTCTCCATGTGGAACCAATTAGTGTTTCTAAGCGCAAAATTAAATGTTCCCTGAAAAAAAAATCAAAACCATAAAATCCGTGGATAATACCAGCAATACAAAAACACAGATGCTGTACAAATATTTCGGTTTGAGTTAGCAAAACAAAACCGGATAGTTCTGATTTCATGCAGTCATATCCGGACAAAGTGGTGTTGAATTGGTATGCAATGGACCGAGAAAATCACAGGAAAAATGGTTTTGGAGAAAAGCAAAGTCTTTTCGTTAGGCAAGTGCATATAATGTCATCTAGACAAACAGAAATATCATGTTTGTTTGCCGCAGTTCCTCTAGCTTTCTCCCTAGAAAATACAAATGTGTAGAGCTGGTGTCTCCATGTGGAACCAATTAGTGTTTCCAAGCATAAAATTAAATGCTCCCTGAAAAAAAACCATTCAAAAAAATAAAATCCGTGGATAATATCAGGAATACACAAACACAGATGCTGTAGCAATATTTCGGTTTGAGTTAGCCAAAACAAAACCGGATATTTCCGATTTCATCCAGTCATATCCGGACAAACTGGTGTGGAATTAGTATGCAATGGACCAAGAAAATCACAGTAAAAATGGTTTTGGAGAAAAGCAAAGTCTTTTCGTTAGGCAAGTGCATAAAATGTCATCTATACAAACAGAAATATCATGTTTGTTTGCCGCAGTTCCTCTAGCTTTCTCCCTAGAAAATACAAATGTGTAGATCTTGTGTGGCCATGTGGAACCAATTAGTGATTCCAAGCATAAAATTAAATGTTCCCTGAAAAAAACATTCAAAAAAATAAAGTCCATGGATAATATCAGGAATACACAAACAAAGAGGCTGTAGCAATATCTGGGATTGAATTAGCCAAAATGAAACCGGATATTTCCGGTTTCATCCAGTCATATCCGGACAAACTGGTGTGGAATTGGTATGCAATGGACCGAGAAAATCACAGTAAAAATGGTTTTGGAGAAAAGCAAAGGCTTTTCCTTAGCCCAGTGCATCAAATGTCATCTATACAAACAGAAATATCATGTTTGTTTGCCGCAGTTCCTCTAGCTTTCTCCCTAGAACAAACAAATGTGTAGATCTGGTGTGTCCATGTGGAACCATTTAGTGTTTCCAAGCATAAAATTAAATGTTTCCTGAAAAAAAAACATTCAAAAAAATAAAATCAATGGATAATATCAGGAATACACAAACACAGATGCTGTAGCAACATTTCGGTTTGAGTTAGCCGAAACAAAACCGGATATTTCCGGTTTCATCCAGTCATATCCGGACAAACTGCTGTGGAATTCGTATGCAATGGACCGAGAAAATCACAGTAAAAATGGTTTTGGAGAAAAGCAAAGTCTTTTGTTAGGCAAGTGCATCAAATGTCATCTATACAAACAGAAATAGCATGTTTGTTTGCCGCAGTTCCTCTAGCTTTCTCCCTAGAACAAACAAATGTGTAGAGCTGGTGTCTCCATGTGGAACCAATTAGTGTTTCCAAGCATAAAATTAAATATTCCCAGAAAAAAACCATTCAAAAAAATACAGTACGTGGATAATATCAGGAATACACAAACACAGAGGCTGTAGCAATATTTCGGTTTGAGTTAGCCAAAAAAAAAACCGCATATTTCCGGTTTCATCCAGTCATATCCGGACAAAGTGGTGTGGAATTGGTATGCAATGGACCGAGAAAATCACAGGAAAAATGGTTTTGGAGAAAAGCAAAGTCTTTTCGTTAGGCAAGTGCATAAAATGTCATCTATACAAACAGAAATATCATGTTTGTTTGCCGCAGTTCCTCTAGCTTTCTCCCTAGAAAATACGAATGTTTAGAGCTGATTTCTCCATGTGCACCAATTAGAGTTTCCAAGGACAAAGTTAAATGTTCCAAAAAAAAAACATTCAAAAAATAAAGTCCGGGGATAATATCAGGAATACACAAACACAGAGGCTGTAGCAATATTTCGGTTTGAGTTAGCCAAAACAAAACCGCATATTTCCAGTTTCATCCAGTCATATCCGGACAAAGTGGTGTGGAATTGGTATGCAATGGACGGAGAAAATCACAGGAAAAATGGTTTTGGAGAAAAGCAAAGTCTTTTCGTTAGGCAAGTGCATAAAATGTCATCTAGACAAACAGAAATATCATGTTTGTTTGCCGCAGTTCCTCTAGCTTTCTCCCTAGAAAATACGAATGTTTAAACCTGATGTCTCTGTGTGCACCAATTAGAGTTTCCAAGGACAAAGTTAAATGTTCCCAGAAAAAAAAAACATTCAAAAAATACAGTCCGGGGATAATATCAGGAATACACAAACACAGAGGCTGTAGCAATATTTCGGTTTGAGTTAGCCAAAACAAAGCCGCATATTTCCAGTTTCATCCAGTCATATCCGGACAAAGTGGTGTGGAATTGGTATGCAATGGACCGAGGAAATCACAGGAAAAATGGTTTTGGAGAAAAGCAAAGTCTTTTCGTTAGGCAAGTGCATAAAATATCATCTAGACAAACAGAAATATCATGTTTGTTTGCCGCAATTCCTCTAGCTTTCTCCCTAGAAAATACGAATGTGTAGAGCTGGTGTCTCCATGTGGAACCAATTAGTGTGTCCAAGCATAAAATTAAATGTTCCCTGAAAAAAAAAACATTCAAAAAAATAAAATCCGTGGATGATATCAGGAATACACAAACACGGATGCTGCACAAATATTTCAGTTTGAGTTAGCTAAAACAAAACCGGAAATTTCCGGTTTCATCCAGTCGTATCCGGACAAAGTGGTGTGGAATTTGTATGCAATGGACCGAGAAAATCACAGTAAAAATGGTTTTGGAGAAAAGTAAAGTCTTTTCGTTAGGCAAGTACATAAAATGTCATCTATACAAACAGAAATATTATGTTTGTTTGCCACAGTTCCTCTAGCTTTCTCCCTAGAACAAACAAATGTGTAGAGCTCGTGTCTCCATGTGGAACCAATTAGTGTTTCCAAGCATAAAATGAAATGTTCCCTGAAAAAAAAAACATTCAAAAAAATAAAGTCCGTGGATAATATCAGGAATACACAAACACAGAGTCTATAGCAATATCTGCGATTGAATTATCCAAAATTAAACCGGATATTTCCGGTTTCATCCAGTCATATCCGGACAAAGTGGTGTGGAATTCCTATGCAATGGCCCGAGAAAATCACAATAAAAATGGTTTTGGAGAAAAGCAAAGTCTTTTCGTTAGGCAAGTGCATAAAATGTCATCTATACAAACAGAAATATCGTGTTTGTTTGCCACAGTTCCTCTAGCTTTCTCCCTAGAAAATAGGAATGTGTAGAGCTGGTGCCTCATGTGGAACCAATTTGTGTTTCCAAGCATAAAAATAATGTTCCCTGAAAAAAAAAAACAGTCAAAACCATAAAGTCCGTGGATAATATCAGGAATACACAAACACAGATGCTGTAGCAATAACTGGGATTGAGTTAGCCAAAACAAAACCGGATATTTCCGGTACATCCAGTCATATCTGGACAAACTGGTGTGGAATTCGTATGCAATGGACCGAGAAAATCACAGTAAAAATGGTTTTGGAGAAAAGCAAAGTCTTTTGTTAGGCAAGTGCATAAAATGTCATCTATACAAACAGAAATATCATGTTTGTTTGCCGCAGTTCCTCTAGCTTTCTCCCTAGAACAAACAAATGTGTAGAGCTGGTGTGTCCATGTGGAACCAATTAGTGTTTCCAAGCATAAAATTAAATGTTCCCTGAAAAAAAAACATTCAAAAAAATAAAATCAATGGATAATATCAGGAATACACAAACACAGATGCTGTAGCAACATTTCGGTTTGAGTTAGCCAAAACAAAACCGGATATTTCCGGTTTCATCCAGTCATATCCGGACAAACTGGTGTGGAATTCGTAGGCAATGGACCGAGATTTCACAGTAAAAATGGTTTTGGAGAAAAGCAAAGTCTTTTCGTTAGGCAAGTGCATAAAATGTCATCTAGACAAACAGAAATATCATGTTTGTTTGTCGCAGTTCCTCTAGCTTTCTCCCTAGAAAATACGAATGTTTAGAGCTGATGTCTCCGTGTGCACCATTAGAGTTTCCAAGGACAAAGTTAAATGTTCCCAGAAAAAAAAAACATTCAATAAATAAAGTCCGGGGATAATATCAGGAATACACAAACACAGAGGCTGTAGCAATATTTCGGTTTGAGTTCGCCAAAACAAAACCGCATATTTCCGGTTTCATCCAGTCATATCCGGACAAAGTGGTGTGGAATTTGTATGCAATGGACCGAGAAAATCACAGGAAAAATGGTTTTGGAAAAAAGCAAAGTCTTTTCGTTAGGCAAGTGCATCAAATGTCATCTATACAAACAGAAATAGCATGTTTGTTTGCCGCAGTTCCTCTAGCTTTCTCCCTAGAAAATACGAATGTGTAGAGCTGGTGTGTCCATGTGGAACCAATTAGTGTTTCCAAGCATAAAATTAAATGTTCCCTGAAAAAAAAATTCAAAAAAATAAAATCCGTGGATAATACCAGGAATACACAAACACAGAGGCTGTAGCAATATTTCGGTTTGAGTTAGCCAAAACAAAACCGGATATTTCCGGTTTCATCCAGTCATATCCGGACAAAGTGGTTTGGAATTGGTATGCAATGGACCGAGAAAATCACAGGAAAAATGGTTTTGGAGAAAAGCAAAGTCTTTTCGTTAGGCAAGTGCATAAAATGTCATCTATACAAACAGAAATAGCATGTTTGTTTGCCGCAGTTCCTCTAGCTTTCTCCTTAGAACAAACAAATGTGTAGAGCTGGTGTCTCCATGTGGAACCAATTAGTGTTTCCAAGCATAAAATTAAATGTTCCCAGAAAAAAAAAACATTCAAAAAAATACAGTCCGTGGATAATATCAGGAATAAACAAACACAGAGTCTGTAGCAATATTTCGGTTTGAGTTAGCCAAAACAAAACCGGATATTTCCGGTTTCATCCAGTCTTATCCGGACAAAGTGGTGTGGAATTCGTATGCAATGGACTGAGAAAATCACAGGAAAAATGGTTTTGGAGAAAAGCAAAGTCTTTTCGTTAGGCAAGTGCATAAAATGTCATCTATACAAACAGAAATATCATGTTTTTTGCCGCAGTTCCTCTAGCATTCTCCCTAGAAAAAAAGAATGTGTAGAGCTGGTGTCTCCATGTGGAACCAATTAGTGTTTCCAAGCATAAAATTAAATGTTCCCTGAAAAAAAAACATTCAAAAAAATAAAGTCCGTGGATCATATCACGAATACACAAACAAAGAGGCTGTAGCAATATCTGGGATTGAGTTAGCCAAAAGAAAACTGGATTTTTCCTGTTTCATCCAGTCATATCCGGACAAACTGGTGTGGAATTGGTGTGCAATGGACCGAGAAAATCACAGGAAAAATGGTTTTGGAGAAAAGCAAAGTCTTTTGTTAGGCAAGTGCATAAAATGTCATCTATACAAACAGAAATAGAATGTTTGTTTGCCGCAGTTCCTCTAGCTTTCTCCCTAGAACAACCAAATGTGTAGAGCTGGTGTCTCCATGTGGAACCAATTAGTGTTTCCAAGCATAAAATTAAATGTTCCCTGAAAAAAAAATTCAAAAAAATAAAATCCGTGGATAATACCAAGAATACACAAACACAGATGCTGTACAAATATTTCGGTTTGAGTTAGCCAAAATAAAACCGCATATTTCCGGTTTCATCCAGTCATATCCGGACAAAGTGGTGTGGAATTTGTATGCAATGGACCGAGAAAATCACAGGAAAAATGGTTTTGGAGAAAAGCAAAGTCTTTTCGTTAGGCAAGTGCATCAAATGTCATCTATACAAACAGAAATAGCATGTTTGTATGCCACAGTTCCTCTAGCTTTCTCCCTAGAACATAAAAATGTGTAGAGCTGGTGTCTCCATGTGGAACCAATTAGTGTTTCCAAGCATAAAATTTAATGTTCCCTGAAAAAAAAACATTCAAAAAAATAAAGTCCGTGGATAATATCAGGAATACACAAACACAGAGGCTGTAGCAATATTTCGGTTTCAGTTAGCCAAAACAAAACCGCATATTTCCGGTTTCATCCAGTCATATCCGGACAAAGTGGTGTGGAATTTGTATGCAATGGACCGAGAAAATCACAGGAAAAACGGTTTTGGAGAAAAGCAAATTCTTTTCGTTAGGCAAGTGCATAAAATGTCATCTATACAAACAGAAATATCATGTTTGTTTGCCGCAGTTCCTCTAGCTTTGTCCCTAGAAAATACGAATGTGTAGAGCTGGTGTCTCCGTGTGCACCAATTAGAGTTTTCAAGGACAATGTTAAATGATCCCTGATAAAAAAAAAAAAAACAAAACAATAAAGTCCGTGGATAATATCAGGAATACACAAACACAGAGGCTGTAGCAATATTTCGGTTTGAGTTAGCCAAAACAAAACCGGATATTTCCGGTTTCATCCAGTCATATCCGGACAAAGTGGTGTGGAATTGGTATGCAATGGACCGAGAAAATCACAGGAAAAATGGTTTTGGAGAAAAGCAAAGTCTTTTCATTAGGCAAGTGCATAAAATGTCATCTATACAAACAGAAATATCATGTTTGTTTGCCGCAGTTCCTCTAGATTTCTCCCTAGAAAATACGAATGTGTAGAGCTGGTGTCTCCATGTGGAACCAATTAGTGTGTCCAAGCATAAAATCAAATGTTCCCTGAAAAAAAAACATTCAAAAAATAAAGCCCGGGGATAATATCAGGAATACACAAACACAGAGGCTGTAGCAATATTTCGGTTTGAGTTAGCCAAAACAAAACCGCATATTTCCGGTTTCATCCAGTCATATCCGGACAAAGTGGTGTGGAATTGGTATGCAATGGACCGAGAAAATCACAGGAAAAATGGTTTTGGAGAAAAGCAAAATCTTTTCGTTAGGCAAGTGCATAAAATGTCATCTATACAAACAGAAATATCATGTTTGTATGTCGCAGTTCATCTAGCTTTCTCCCTAGAAATTACGAATGTGTAGAGCTGGTGTCTCCGTGTGCACCAATTAGAGTTTCCAAGGACAAAGTTAAATGTTCCCTGATAAAAAAAAACAAAACAATAAAGTCCGTGGATAATATCAGGAATACACAAACAAAGAGGCTGTAGCAATATTTCGGTTTGAGTTAGCCAAAACGAAACCGGATATTTCCGGTTACATCCAGTCATATCCGGACAAAGTGGTGTGGAATTCGTATGCAATGGACCGAGAAAATCACAGGAAAAATGGTTTTGGAGAAAAGCAAAGTCTTTTCGTTAGGCAAGTGCATAAAATGTCATCTATACAAACAGAAATATCATGTTTGTTTGCCGCAGTTCCTCTAGCTTTCTCCCTAGAAAATACGAATGTTTAGAGCTGATTTCTCCATGTGCACCAATTAGAGTTTCCAAGGACAAAGTTAAATGTTCCAAAAAAAAAACATTCAAAAAATAAAGTCCGGGGATAATATCAGGAATACACAAACACAGAGGCTGTAGCAATATTTCGGTTTGAGTTAGCCAAAACAAAACCGCATATTTCCAGTTTCATCCAGTCATATCCGGACAAAGTGGTGTGGAATTGGTATGCAATGGACGGAGAAAATCACAGGAAAAATGGTTTTGGAGAAAAGCAAAGTCTTTTCGTTAGGCAAGTGCATAAAATGTCATCTAGACAAACAGAAATATCATGTTTGTTTGCCGCAGTTCCTCTAGCTTTCTCCCTAGAAAATACGAATGTTTAAACCTGATGTCTCTGTGTGCACCAATTAGAGTTTCCAAGGACAAAGTTAAATGTTCCCAGAAAAAAAAACATTCAAAAAATACAGTCCGGGGATAATATCAGGAATACACAAACACAGAGGCTGTAGCAATATTTCGGTTTGAGTTAGCCAAAACAAAGCCGCATATTTCCAGTTTCATCCAGTCATATCCGGACAAAGTGGTGTGGAATTGGTATGCAATGGACCGAGGAAATCACAGGAAAAATGGTTTTGGAGAAAAGCAAAGTCTTTTCGTTAGGCAAGTGCATAAAATATCATCTAGACAAACAGAAATATCATGTTTGTTTGCCGCAATTCCTCTAGCTTTCTCCCTAGAAAATACGAATGTGTAGAGCTGGTGTCTCCATGTGGAACCAATTAGTGTGTCCAAGCATAAAATTAAATGTTCCCTGAAAAAAAAAACATTCAAAAAAATAAAATCCGTGGATGATATCAGGAATACACAAACACGGATGCTGCACAAATATTTCAGTTTGAGTTAGCTAAAACAAAACCGGAAATTTCCGGTTTCATCCAGTCGTATCCGGACAAAGTGGTGTGGAATTTGTATGCAATGGACCGAGAAAATCACAGTAAAAATGGTTTTGGAGAAAAGTAAAGTCTTTTCGTTAGGCAAGTACATAAAATGTCATCTATACAAACAGAAATATTATGTTTGTTTGCCACAGTTCCTCTAGCTTTCTCCCTATAACAAACAAATGTGTAGAGCTCGTGTCTCCATGTGGAACCAATTAGTGTTTCCAAGCATAAAATGAAATGTTCCCTGAAAAAAAAAAAACATTCAAAAAAATAAAGTCCGTGGATAATATCAGGAATACACAAACACAGAGTCTATAGCAATATCTGCGATTGAATTATCCAAAATTAAACCGGATATTTCCGGTTTCATCCAGTCATATCCGGACAAAGTGGTGTGGAATTCCTATGCAATGGCCCGAGAAAATCACAATAAAAATGGTTTTGGAGAAAAGCAAAGTCTTTTCGTTAGGCAAGTGCATAAAATGTCATCTATACAAACAGAAATATCGTGTTTGTTTGCCACAGTTCCTCTAGCTTTCTCCCTAGAAAATAGGAATGTGTAGAGCTGGTGCCTCATGTGGAACCAATTTGTGTTTCCAAGCATAAAAATAATGTTCCCTGAAAAAAAAAACAGTCAAAACCATAAAGTCCGTGGATAATATCAGGAATACACAAACACAGATGCTGTAGCAATAACTGGGATTGAGTTAGCCAAAACAAAACCGGATATTTCCGGTACATCCAGTCATATCTGGACAAACTGGTGTGGAATTCGTATGCAATGGACCGAGAAAATCACAGTAAAAATGGTTTTGGAGAAAAGCAAAGTCTTTTGTTAGGCAAGTGCATAAAATGTCATCTATACAAACAGAAATATCATGTTTGTTTGCCGCAGTTCCTCTAGCTTTCTCCCTAGAACAAACAAATGTGTAGAGCTGGTGTGTCCATGTGGAACCAATTAGTGTTTCCAAGCATAAAATTAAATGTTCCCTGAAAAAAAAACATTCAAAAAAATAAAATCAATGGATAATATCAGGAATACACAAACACAGATGCTGTAGCAACATTTCGGTTTGAGTTAGCCAAAACAAAACCGGATATTTCCGGTTTCATCCAGTCATATCCGGACAAACTGGTGTGGAATTCGTAGGCAATGGACCGAGATTTCACAGTAAAAATGGTTTTGGAGAAAAGCAAAGTCTTTTCGTTAGGCAAGTGCATAAAATGTCATCTAGACAAACAGAAATATCATGTTTGTTTGTCGCAGTTCCTCTAGCTTTCTCCCTAGAAAATACGAATGTTTAGAGCTGATGTCTCCGTGTGCACCATTAGAGTTTCCAAGGACAAAGTTAAATGTTCCCAGAAAAAAAAAAACATTCAATAAATAAAGTCCGGGGATAATATCAGGAATACACAAACACAGAGGCTGTAGCAATATTTCGGTTTGAGTTCGCCAAAACAAAACCGCATATTTCCGGTTTCATCCAGTCATATCCGGACAAAGTGGTGTGGAATTTGTATGCAATGGACCGAGAAAATCACAGGAAAAATGGTTTTGGAAAAAAGCAAAGTCTTTTCGTTAGGCAAGTGCATCAAATGTCATCTATACAAACAGAAATAGCATGTTTGTTTGCCGCAGTTCCTCTAGCTTTCTCCCTAGAAAATACGAATGTGTAGAGCTGGTGTGTCCATGTGGAACCAATTAGTGTTTCCAAGCATAAAATTAAATGTTCCCTGAAAAAAAAATTCAAAAAAATAAAATCCGTGGATAATACCAGGAATACACAAACACAGAGGCTGTAGCAATATTTCGGTTTGAGTTAGCCAAAACAAAACCGGATATTTCCGGTTTCATCCAGTCATATCCGGACAAAGTGGTTTGGAATTGGTATGCAATGGACCGAGAAAATCACAGGAAAAATGGTTTTGGAGAAAAGCAAAGTCTTTTCGTTAGGCAAGTGCATAAAATGTCATCTATACAAACAGAAATAGCATGTTTGTTTGCCGCAGTTCCTCTAGCTTTCTCCTTAGAACAAACAAATGTGTAGAGCTGGTGTCTCCATGTGGAACCAATTAGTGTTTCCAAGCATAAAATTAAATGTTCCCAGAAAAAAAAAACATTCAAAAAAATACAGTCCGTGGATAATATCAGGAATAAACAAACACAGAGGCTGTAGCAATATTTCGGTTTGAGTTAGCCAAAACAAAACCGGATATTTCCGGTTTCATCCAGTCTTATCCGGACAAAGTGGTGTGGAATTCGTATGCAATGGACTGAGAAAATCACAGGAAAAATGGTTTTGGAGAAAAGCAAAGTCTTTTCGTTAGGCAAGTGCATAAAATGTCATCTATACAAACAGAAATATCATGTTTTTTGCCGCAGTTCCTCTAGCATTCTCCCTAGAAAAAAAGAATGTGTAGAGCTGGTGTCTCCATGTGGAACCAATTAGTGTTTCCAAGCATAAAATTAAATGTTCCCTGAAAAAAAAACATTCAAAAAAATAAAGTCCGTGGATCATATCACGAATACACAAACAAAGAGGCTGTAGCAATATCTGGGATTGAGTTAGCCAAAAGAAAACTGGATTTTTCCTGTTTCATCCAGTCATATCCGGACAAACTGGTGTGGAATTGGTGTGCAATGGACCGAGAAAATCACAGGAAAAATGGTTTTGGAGAAAAGCAAAGTCTTTTGTTAGGCAAGTGCATAAAATGTCATCTATACAAACAGAAATAGAATGTTTGTTTGCCGCAGTTCCTCTAGCTTTCTCCCTAGAACAACCAAATGTGTAGAGCTGGTGTCTCCATGTGGAACCAATTAGTGTTTCCAAGCATAAAATTAAATGTTCCCTGAAAAAAAAATTCAAAAAAATAAAATCCGTGGATAATACCAAGAATACACAAACACAGATGCTGTACAAATATTTCGGTTTGAGTTAGCCAAAATAAAACCGCATATTTCCGGTTTCATCCAGTCATATCCGGACAAAGTGGTGTGGAATTTGTATGCAATGGACCGAGAAAATCACAGGAAAAATGGTTTTGGAGAAAAGCAAAGTCTTTTCGTTAGGCAAGTGCATCAAATGTCATCTATACAAACAGAAATAGCATGTTTGTATGCCACAGTTCCTCTAGCTTTCTCCCTAGAACATAAAAATGTGTAGAGCTGGTGTCTCCATGTGGAACCAATTAGTGTTTCCAAGCATAAAATTTAATGTTCCCTGAAAAAAAAAACATTCAAAAAAATAAAGTCCGTGGATAATATCAGGAATACACAAACACAGAGGCTGTAGCAATATTTCGGTTTCAGTTAGCCAAAACAAAACCGCATATTTCCGGTTTCATCCAGTCATATCCGGACAAAGTGGTGTGGAATTTGTATGCAATGGACCGAGAAAATCACAGGAAAAACGGTTTTGGAGAAAAGCAAATTCTTTTCGTTAGGCAAGTGCATAAAATGTCATCTATACAAACAGAAATATCATGTTTGTTTGCCGCAGTTCCTCTAGCTTTGTCCCTAGAAAATACGAATGTGTAGAGCTGGTGTCTCCGTGTGCACCAATTAGAGTTTTCAAGGACAATGTTAAATGATCCCTGATAAAAAAAAAAAAAACAAAACAATAAAGTCCGTGGATAATATCAGGAATACACAAACACAGAGGCTGTAGCAATATTTCGGTTTGAGTTAGCCAAAACAAAACCGGATATTTCCGGTTTCATCCAGTCATATCCGGACAAAGTGGTGTGGAATTTGTATGCAATGGACCGAGAAAATCACAGGAAAAATGGTTTTGGAGAAAAGCAAAGTCTTTTCATTAGGCAAGTGCATAAAATGTCATCTATACAAACAGAAATATCATGTTTGTTTGCCGCAGTTCCTCTAGATTTCTCCCTAGAAAATACGAATGTGTAGAGCTGGTGTCTCCATGTGGAACCAATTAGTGTGTCCAAGCATAAAATCAAATGTTCCCTGAAAAAAAAACATTCAAAAAATAAAGCCCGGGGATAATATCAGGAATACACAAACACAGAGGCTGTAGCAATATTTCGGTTTGAGTTAGCCAAAACAAAACCGCATATTTCCGGTTTCATCCAGTCATATCCGGACAAAGTGGTGTGGAATTGGTATGCAATGGACCGAGAAAATCACAGGAAAAATGGTTTTGGAGAAAAGCAAAATCTTTTCGTTAGGCAAGTGCATAAAATGTCATCTATACAAACAGAAATATCATGTTTGTATGTCGCAGTTCATCTAGCTTTCTCCCTAGAAATTACGAATGTGTAGAGCTGGTGTCTCCGTGTGCACCAATTAGAGTTTCCAAGGACAAAGTTAAATGTTCCCTGATAAAAAAAAACAAAACAATAAAGTCCGTGGATAATATCAGGAATACACAAACAAAGAGGCTGTAGCAATATCTGGGATTGAATTAGCCAAAAAAAAAAACGGATATTTCCGGTTTCATCCAGTCATATTCGGACAAACTGGTGTGGAATTCGTATGCAATGGACCGAGAAAATCACAGGAAAAATGGTTTTGGAGAAAAGCAAAGTCTTTTCGTTAGGCAAGTGCATCAAATGTCATCTATACAAACAGAAATATCATGTTTGTTTGCCGCAATTCCTCTAGCTTTCTCCCTAGAAAATACGAATGTGTAGAGCTGGTGTCTCCATGTGGAACCAATTAGTGTTTCCAAGCATAAAATTAAATATTCCCTGAAAAAAAAAACATTCCAAAAAATAAAATCCGTGGATAATACCAGGAATACACAAAGAAAGAGGCTGTAGCAATATTTCGGTTTGAGTTAGCCAAAACAAAACCGGATATTTCCGGTTTCATCCAGTCATATCCGGACAAAGTGGTGTGGAATTGGTATGCAATGGACCGAGAAAATCACAGGAAATATGGTTTTGGAGAAAAGCAAAGTCTTTTCGTTAGGCAAGTGCATAAAATGTCATCTATACAAACAGAAATATCATGTTTGTTTGCCACAATTCCTCTAGCTTTCTCCCTAGAACATAAAAATGTGTAGAGCTGGAGTCTCCATGTGGAACCAATTAGTGTTTCCAAGCATAAAATTTAATGTTCCCTGAAAAAAAAACATTAAAAAAAATAAAGTCCGTGGATAATATCAGGAATACACAAACACAGAGGCTGTAGCAATATTTCGGTTTGAGTTAGCCAAAACAAAACCGCATATTTCCGGTTTCATCCAGTCATAACCGGACAAAGTGGTGTGGAATTCGTATGCAATGGACCGAGAAAATCACAGGAAAAATGGTTTTGGAGAAAAGCAAAGTCTTTTCGTTAGGCAAGTGCATAAAATGTCATCTATACAAACAGAAATATCATGTTTGTTTGCCGCAGTTCCTCTAGCTTTCTCCCTAGAAAATACGAATGTGTAGAGCTGGTGTCTCCGTGTGCACCAATTAGAGTTTCCAAGGACAATGTTAAATGATCCCTGATAAAAAAAAAACAAAACAATAAAGTCCGTGGATAATATCAGGAATACACAAACACAGAGTCTATAGCAATATCTGCGATTGAATTATCCAAAATTAAACCGGATATTTCCGGTTTCATCCAGTCATATCTGGACAAAGTGGTGTGGAATTCGTATGCAATGGCCCGAGAAAATCACAATAAAAATGGTTTTGGAGAAAAGCAAAGTCTTTTCGTTAGGCAAGTGCATCAAATGTCATCTATACAAACAGAAATATCGTGTTTGTTTGCCACAGTTCCTCTAGCTTTCTCCCTAGAAAATAGGAATGTGTAGAGCTGGTGCCTCCATGTGGAACCAATTAGTGTTTCCAAGCATAAAAATAATGTTCCCTGAAAAAAAAACAGTCAAAACCATAAAGTCCGTGGATAATATCAGGAATACACAAACACAGATGCTGTAGCAATAACTGGGATTGAGTTAGCCAAAACAAAACCGGATATTTCCGGTTTCATCCAGTCATATCTGGACAAACTGGTGTGGAATTCCTATGCAATGGACCGAGAAAATCACAGTAAAAATGGTTTTGGAGAAAAGCAAAGTCTTTTGTTAGGCAAGTGCATAAAATGTCATCTATACAAACAGAAATATCATGTTTGTTTGCCGCAGTTCTTCTAGCTTTCTCCCTAGAACAAACAAATGTGTAGAGCTGGTGTGTCCATGTGGAACCAATTAGTGTTTCCAAGCATAAAATTAAATGTTCCCTGAAAAAAAAACATTCAAAAAAATAAAATCAATGGATAATATCAGGAATACACAAACACAGATGCTGTAGCAACATTTCGGTTTGAGTTAGCCAAAACAAAACCGGATATTTCCGGTTTCATCCAGTCATATCCGGACAAAGTGGTGTGGAATTCGTAGGCAATGGACCGAGATTTCACAGTAAAAATGGTTTTGGAGAAAAGCAAAGTCTTTTCGTTAGGCAAGTGCATAAAATGTCATCTAGACAAACAGAAATATCATGTTTGTTTGTCGCAGTTCCTCTAGCTTTCTCCCTAGAAAATACGAATGTTTAGAGCTGATGTCTCCGTGTGCACCATTAGAGTTTCCAAGGACAAAGTTAAATGTTCCCAGAAAAAAAAAAAACATTCAATAAATAAAGTCCGGGGATAATATCAGGAATACACAAACACAGAGGCTGTAGCAATATTTCGGTTTGAGTTCGCCAAAACAAAACCGCATATTTCCGGTTTCATCCAGTCATATCCGGACAAAGTGGTGTGGAATTTGTATGCAATGGACCGAGAAAATCACAGGAAAAATGGTTTTGGAAAAAAGCAAAGTCTTTTCGTTAGGCAAGTGCATCAAATGTCATCTATACAAACAGAAATAGCATGTTTGTTTGCCGCAGTTCCTCTAGCTTTCTCCCTAGAAAATACGAATGTGTAGAGCTGGTGTGTCCATGTGGAACCAATTAGTGTTTCCAAGCATAAAATTAAATGTTCCCTGAAAAAAAAATTCAAAAAAATAAAATCCGTGGATAATACCAGGAATACACAAACACAGAGGCTGTAGCAATATTTCGGTTTGAGTTAGCCAAAACAAAACCGGATATTTCCGGTTTCATCCAGTCATATCCGGACAAAGTGGTTTGGAATTGGTATGCAATGGACCGAGAAAATCACAGGAAAAATGGTTTTGGAGAAAAGCAAAGTCTTTTCGTTAGGCAAGTGCATAAAATGTCATCTATACAAACAGAAATAGCATGTTTGTTTGCCGCAGTTCCTCTAGCTTTCTCCTTAGAACAAACAAATGTGTAGAGCTGGTGTCTCCATGTGGAACCAATTAGTGTTTCCAAGCATAAAATTAAATGTTCCCAGAAAAAAAAAAACATTCAAAAAAATACAGTCCGTGGATAATATCAGGAATAAACAAACACAGAGGCTGTAGCAATATTTCGGTTTGAGTTAGCCAAAACAAAACCGGATATTTCCGGTTTCATCCAGTCTTATCCGGACAAAGTGGTGTGGAATTCGTATGCAATGGACTGAGAAAATCACAGGAAAAATGGTTTTGGAGAAAAGCAAAGTCTTTTCGTTAGGCAAGTGCATAAAATGTCATCTATACAAACAGAAATATCATGTTTTTTGCCGCAGTTCCTCTAGCATTCTCCCTAGAAAAAAAGAATGTGTAGAGCTGGTGTCTCCATGTGGAACCAATTAGTGTTTCCAAGCATAAAATTAAATGTTCCCTGAAAAAAAAACATTCAAAAAAATAAAGTCCGTGGATCATATCACGAATACACAAACAAAGAGGCTGTAGCAATATCTGGGATTGAGTTAGCCAAAAGAAAACTGGATTTTTCCTGTTTCATCCAGTCATATCCGGACAAACTGGTGTGGAATTGGTGTGCAATGGACCGAGAAAATCACAGGAAAAATGGTTTTGGAGAAAAGCAAAGTCTTTTCGTTAGGCAAGTGCATAAAATGTCATCTATACAAACAGAAATAGAATGTTTGTTTGCCGCAGTTCCTCTAGCTTTCTCCCTAGAACAACCAAATGTGTAGAGCTGGTGTCTCCATGTGGAACCAATTAGTGTTTCCAAGCATAAAATTAAATGTTCCCTGAAAAAAAATTCAAAAAAATAAAATCCGTGGATAATACCAAGAATACACAAACACAGATGCTGTACAAATATTTCGGTTTGAGTTAGCCAAAATAAAACCGCATATTTCCGGTTTCATCCAGTCATATCCGGACAAAGTGGTGTGGAATTTGTATGCAATGGACCGAGAAAATCACAGGAAAAATGGTTTTGGAGAAAAGCAAAGTCTTTTCGTTAGGCAAGTGCATCAAATGTCATCTATACAAACAGAAATAGCATGTTTGTATGCCACAGTTCCTCTAGCTTTCTCCCTAGAACATAAAAATGTGTAGAGCTGGTGTCTCCATGTGGAACCAATTAGTGTTTCCAAGCATAAAATTTAATGTTCCCTGAAAAAAAAAACATTCAAAAAAATAAAGTCCGTGGATAATATCAGGAATACACAAACACAGAGGCTGTAGCAATATTTCGGTTTCAGTTAGCCAAAACAAAACCGCATATTTCCGGTTTCATCCAGTCATATCCGGACAAAGTGGTGTGGAATTTGTATGCAATGGACCGAGAAAATCACAGGAAAAACAGTTTTGGAGAAAAGCAAATTCTTTTCGTTAGGCAAGTGCATAAAATGTCATCTATACAAACAGAAATATCATGTTTGTTTGCCGCAGTTCCTCTAGCTTTGTCCCTAGAAAATACGAATGTGTAGAGCTGGTGTCTCCGTGTGCACCAATTAGAGTTTTCAAGGACAATGTTAAATGATACCTGATAAAAAAAAAAAACAAAACAATAAAGTCCGTGGATAATATCAGGAATACACAAACACAGAGGCTGTAGCAATATTTCGGTTTGAGTTAGCCAAAACAAAACCGGATATTTCCGGTTTCATCCAGTCATATCCGGACAAAGTGGTGTGGAATTGGTATGCAATGGACCGAGAAAATCACAGTAAAAATGGTTTTGGAGAAAAGCAAAGTCTTTTCATTAGGCAAGTGCATAAAATGTCATCTATACAAACAGAAATATCATGTTTGTTTGCCGCAGTTCCTCTAGATTTCTCCCTAGAAAATACGAATGTGTAGAGCTGGTGTCTCCATGTGGAACCAATTAGTGTGTCCAAGCATAAAATCAAATGTTCCCTGAAAAAAAAACATTCAAAAAATAAAGCCCGGGGATAATATCAGGAATACACAAACACAGAGGCTGTAGCAATATTTCGGTTTGAGTTAGCCAAAACAAAACCGCATATTTCCGGTTTCATCCAGTCATATCCGGACAAAGTGGTGTGGAATTGGTATGCAATGGACCGAGAAAATCACAGGAAAAATGGTTTTGGAGAAAAGCAAAATCTTTTCGTTAGGCAAGTGCATAAAATGTCATCTATACAAACAGAAATATCATGTTTGTATGTCGCAGTTCCTCTAGCTTTCTCCCTAGAAATTACGAATGTGTAGAGCTGGTGTCTCCGTGTGCACCAATTAGAGTTTCCAAGGACAAAGTTAAATGTTCCCTGATAAAAAAAAACAAAACAATAAAGTCCGTGGATAATATCAGGAATACACAAACAAAGAGGCTGTAGCAATATCTGGGATTGAATTAGCCAAAAAAAAAACCGGATATTTCCGGTTTCATCCAGTCATATTCGGACAAACTGGTGTGGAATTCGTATGCAATGGACCGAGAAAATCACAGGAAAAATGGTTTTGGAGAAAAGCAAAGTCTTTTCGTTAGGCAAGTGCATCAAATGTCATCTATACAAACAGAAATATCATGTTTGTTTGCCGCAATTCCTCTAGCTTTCTCCCTAGAAAATACGAATGTGTAGAGCTGGTGTCTCCATGTGGAACCAATTAGTGTTTCCAAGCATAAAATTAAATATTCCCTGAAAAAAAAAACATTCCAAAAAATAAAATCCGTGGATAATACCAGGAATACACAAAGAAAGAGGCTGTAGCAATATTTCGGTTTGAGTTAGCCAAAACAAAACCGGATATTTCCGGTTTCATCCAGTCATATCCGGACAAAGTGGTGTGGAATTGGTATGCAATGGACCGAGAAAATCACAGGAAATATGGTTTTGGAGAAAAGCAAAGTCTTTTCGTTAGGCAAGTGCATAAAATGTCATCTATACAAACAGAAATATCATGTTTGTTTGCCACAATTCCTCTAGCTTTCTCCCTAGAACATAAAAATGTGTAGAGCTGGAGTCTCCATGTGGAACCAATTAGTGTTTCCAAGCATAAAATTTAATGTTCCCTGAAAAAAAAACATTAAAAAAAATAAAGTCCGTGGATAATATCAGGAATACACAAACACAGAGGCTGTAGCAATATTTCGGTTTGAGTTAGCCAAAACAAAACCGCATATTTCCGGTTTCATCCAGTCATAACCGGACAAAGTGGTGTGGAATTCGTATGCAATGGTCCGAGAAAATCACAGGAAAAATGGTTTTGGAGAAAAGCAAAGTCTTTTCGTTAGGCAAGTGCATAAAATGTCATCTATACAAACAGAAATATCATGTTTGTTTGCCGCAGTTCCTCTAGCTTTCTCCCTAGAAAATACGAATGTGTAGAGCTGGTGTCTCCTTGTGCACCAATTAGAGTTTCCAAGGACAATGTTAAATGATCCCTGATAAAAAAAAAAACAAAACAATAAAGTCCGTGGATAATATCAGGAATACACAAACACAGAGTCTATAGCAATATCTGCGATTGAATTATCCAAAATTAAACCGGATATTTCCGGTTTCATCCAGTCATATCTGGACAAAGTGGTGTGGAATTCGTATGCAATGGCCCGAGAAAATCACAATAAAAATGGTTTTGGAGAAAAGCAAAGTCTTTTCGTTAGGCAAGTGCATCAAATGTCATCTATACAAACAGAAATATCGTGTTTGTTTGCCACAGTTCCTCTAGCTTTCTCCCTAGAAAATAGGAATGTGTAGAGCTGGTGCCTCCATGTGGAACCAATTAGTGTTTCCAAGCATAAAAATAATGTTCCCTGAAAAAAAAACAGTCAAAACCATAAAGTCCGTGGATAATATCAGGAATACACAAACACAGATGCTGTAGCAATAACTGGGATTGAGTTAGCCAAAACAAAACCGGATATTTCCGGTTTCATCCAGTCATATCTGGACAAACTGGTGTGGAATTCCTATGCAATGGACCGAGAAAATCACAGTAAAAATGGTTTTGGAGAAAAGCAAAGTCTTTTGTTAGGCAAGTGCATAAAATGTCATCTATACAAACAGAAATATCATGTTTGTTTGCCGCAGTTCCTCTAGCTTTCTCCCTAGAACAAACAAATGTGTAGAGCTGGTGTGTCCATGTGGAACCAATTAGTGTTTCCAAGCATAAAATTAAATGTTCCCTGAAAAAAAAACATTCAAAAAAATAAAATCAATGGATAATATCAGGAATACACAAACACAGATGCTGTAGCAACATTTCGGTTTGAGTTAGCCAAAACAAAACCGGATATTTCCGGTTTCATCCAGTCATATCCGGACAAACTGGTGTGGAATTCGTAGGCAATGGACCGAGATTTCACAGTAAAAATGGTTTTGGAGAAAAGCAAAGTCTTTTCGTTAGGCAAGTGCATAAAATGTCATCTAGACAAACAGAAATATCATGTTTGTTTGCCGCAGTTCCTCTAGCTTTCTCCCTAGAAAATACGAATCTTTAGAGCTGATGTCTCCGTGTGCACCAATTAGAGTTTCCAAGGACAAAGTTAAATGTTCCCAGAAAAAAAAAAAAACATTCAATAAATAAAGTCCGGGGATAATATCAGGAATACACAAACACAGAGGCTGTAGCAATATTTCGGTTTGAGTTCGCCAAAACAAAACCGCATATTTCCGGTTTCATCCAGTCATATCCGGACAAAGTGGTGTGGAATTTGTATGCAATGGACCGAGAAAATCACAGGAAAAATGGTTTTGGAGAAAAGCAAAGTCTTTTCGTTAGGCAAGTGCATCAAATGTCATCTATACAAACAGAAATAGCATGTTTGTTTGCCGCAGTTCCTCTAGCTTTCTCCCTAGAAAATACGAATGTGTAGAGCTGGTGTGTCCATGTGGAACCAATTAGTGTTTCCAAGCATAAAATTAAATGTTCCCTGAAAAAAAAATTCAAAAAAATAAAATCCGTGGATAATACCAGGAATACACAAACACAGAGGCTGTAGCAATATTTCAGTTTGAGTTAGCCAAAACAAAACCGGATATTTCCGGTTTCATCCAGTCATATCCGAACAAAGTGGTGTGGAATTGGTATGCAATGGACCGAGAAAATCACAGGAAAAATGGTTTTGGAGAAAAGCAAAATCTTTTCGTTAGGCAAATGCATAAAATGTCATCTATACAAACAGAAATATCATGTTTGTTTGCCACAGTTCCTCTAGATTTCTCCCTAGAAAATACGAATGTGTAGAGCTGGTGTCTCCGTGTGGAACCAATTAGTGTTTCCAAGCATAACATTTAATGTTCACTGAAAAAAAAACATTCAAAAAAATAAAGTCCATGGATAATATCAGGAATATACAAACAAAGAGGCTGTAGCAATATCTGGGATTCAATTAGCCAAAACGAAACCGGATATTTCCGGTTTCATCCAGTCATATCCGGACAAACTGGTGTGGAATTCGTATGCAATGGACCGAGAAAATCACAGGAAAAATGGTTTTGGAGAAAAGCAAAGTCTTTTCGTTAGGCAAGTGCATAAAATGTCATCTATACAAACAGAAATATCATGTTTGTTTGCCGCAGTTCCCCTAGCTTTCTCCCTAGAACATAAAAATGTGTAGAGCTGGTGTCTCCATGTGGAACCTATTAGTGTTTCCAAGCATAAAATTAAATGTTCCCTGAAAAAAAAACATTCAAAAAAATAAAGTCCGAGGATAATATCAGGAATACACAAACACAGAGGCTGTAGCAATATTTCGGTTTGAGTTAGCCAAAACAAAACCGCATATTTCCGGTTTCATCCAGTCATATCCGGACAAAGTGGTGTGGAATTGGTATGCAATGGACCGAGAAAATCACAGTAAAAATGGTTTTGGAGAAAAGCAAAGTCTTCTCATTAGGCAATTGCATAAAATGTCATCTATACAAACAGAAATATCATGTTTGTTTGCCGCAGTTCCTCTAGCTTTCTCCCTAGAACAAACAAATGTGTAGAGCTGGTGTCTCCATGTGGAACCAATTAGTGTTTCCAAGCATAAAATTAAATATTCCCAGAAAAAAAAAACATTCAAAAAATACAGTCCGTGGATAATATCAGGAATACACAAACACAGAATCTGTAGCAATATTTCGGTTTGAGTTAGCCAAAACAAAACCGGATATTTCCGGTTTCATCCAGTCATATCCGGACAAAGTGGTGTGGAATTTGTATGCAATGGACCGAGAAAATCACAGTAAAAATGGTTTTGGAGAAAAGCAAAGTCTTTTCGTTAGGCAAGTGCATAAAATGTCATCTAGACAAACAGAAATATCATGTTTGTTTGCCCCAGTTACTCTAGCTTTCTCCCTAGAAAATACGAATGTGTAGAGCTGGTGTCTCCGTGTGCACCAATTAGAGTTTCCAAGGACAAAGTTAAATGTTCCCTGAAAAAAAAAACATTCAGAAAAATACAGTCCGTGGATAATATCAGGAATACACAAACAAAGAGGCTGTAGCAATATCTGGGATTGAATTAGCCAAAACGAAACCGGATATTTCCGGTTTCATCCAGTCAGATCCGGACAAATTGTTGTGGAATTGGTATGCAATGGACCGAGAAAATCACAGTAAAAATGGTTTTGGAGAAAAGCAAAGTCTTTTCATTAGGCAAGTGAATAAAATGTCATCTATACAAACAGAAATATCACGTTTGTTTGCCGCAGTTCCTCTAGCTTTCTCCCTAGAACAAACAAATGTGTAGAGCTGGTGTCTCCATGTGGAACCAATTAGTGTTTCCAAGCATAAAATTAAATGTTCCCTGAAAAAAAAAACATTCAAAAAAATACAGTCCGTGGATAATATCAGGAATACACAAACAAAGAGGCTGTAGCAATATCTGGGAATGAATTAGCCAAAACGAAACCGGATATTTCCGGTTTCATCCAGTCATATCCGGACAAAGTGGTGTGGAATTGGTATGCAATGGACCGAGAAAATCACAGGAAAAATGGTTTTGGAGAAAAGCAAAGTCTTTTCGTTAGGCAAGTGCATCAAATGTCATCTATGCAAACAGAAATAGCATGTTTGTTTGCTGCAGTTCCTCTAGCTTTCTCACTAGAAAATACGAATGTGTAGAGCTGGTGTGTCCATGTGGAACCAATTAGTGTTTCCAAGCATAAAATTAAATGTTCCCTGAAAAAAAAACCTTCAAAAAATAAAATCCGTGGATAATATCAGGAATACACAAACACAGATGCTGTACAAATATTTCGGTTTGAGTTAGCCAAAACAAAACCGGATATTTCCGGGTTCATCCAGTCATATCCGGACAAAGTGGTGTGGAATTGGTATGCAATGGACCGAGAAAATCACAGTAAAAATGGTTTTGGAGAAAAGCAAAGTCTTTTCGTTAGGCAGTTGCATCAAATGTCATCTATACAAACAGAAATATCATGTTTGTTTGCCGCCGTTCCTCTAGATTTCTCCCTAGAAAATACGAATGTGTAGAGCTGGTGTCTCCATGAGGAACCAATTAGTGTTTCCAAGCATAAAATTAAATGTTCCCTGAAAAAAAAACATTCAAAAAAATAAAATCCGTGGATAATATCAGGAATACACAAACACAGATGCTGTAGCAATATTTCGGTTTGAGTTAGCCAAAACAAAACCGGATATTTCCGGTTTCATCCAGTCATATCCGGACAAAGTGGTGTGGAATTGGTATGCAATGGACCGAGAAAATCACAGGAAAAATGGTTTTGGAGAAAAGCAAAGTCTTTTCGTTAGGCAAGTGCATAAAATGTCATCTATACAAACAGAAATATCATGTTTGTTTGCCGCAGTTCCTCTAGCTTTCTCCCTAGAAAATAGGAATGTGTAGAGCTGGTGTCTCCGTGTGCACCAATTAGAGTTTCCAAGGACAATGTTAAATGATCCCTGATAAAAAAAAAAAAAACAAAACAATAAAGTCCGTGGATAATATCAGGAATACACAAACACAGATGCTGTAGCAATATTTCGGTTTGAGTTAGCCAAAACGAGACCGGATATTTCCGGTTTCATCCAGTCATATCCGGACAAAGTGGTGTGGAATTGGTATGCAATGGACCGAGAAAATCACAGTAAAAATGGTTTTGGAGAAAAGCAAAGTCTTTTCATTAGGCAAGTGCATAAAATGTCATCTATACAAACAGAAATATCATGTTTGTTTGCCGCAGTTCCTCTAGATTTCTCCCTAGAAAATACGAATGTGTAGAGCTGGTGTCTCCATGTGGAACCAATTAGTGTTTCCAAGCATAAAATGAAATCTTCCCTGAAAAAAAAAACATTCAAAAAATAAAGTCCGGGGATAATATCAGGAATACACAAACACAGAGGCTGTACCAATATTTCGCTTTGAGTTAGCCAAAACAAAACCGCAGATTTCTGGTTTCATCCAGTCATATCCGGACAAAGTGGTGTGGAATTTGTATGCAATGGACCGAGAAAGTCACAGGAAAAATGATTTGGAGAAAAGCAAAGTCTTTTCATTATGCAAGTGCATAAATTGTCATCTAGACAAACAGAAATATCATGTTTGTTTGCCGCAGTTCCTCTAGATTTCTCCCTAGAAAATACGAATGTGTAGAGCTGGTGTGTCCATGTGGGACCAATTAGTGTTTCCAAGCATAAAATTAAATGTTCCCTGAAAAAAAAAAACATTCAAAGAAATAAAATCCGTGGATAATATCAGGAATACACAAACACAGATGCTGTACAAATATTTCAGTTTGAGTTAGCCAAAACAAAACCGGATATTTCCAGTTTCATCCAGTCATATCCGGACAAAGTGGTGTGGAATTCGTATGCAATGGACCGAGAAAATCACAGGAAAAATGGTTTTGGAGAAAAGCAAAGTCTTTTCATTAGGCAAGTGCATAAAATGTCATCTAGACAAACAGAAATATCATGTTTGTTTGCCACAGTTCCTCTAGCTTTCTCCCCAGAAAATACGAATGTGTAGAGCTGCTGTCTCCATGTGGAACCAATTAGTGTATCCAAGCATAAAATTTAATGTTACCTGAAAAAAAAACATTCAAAAAAATAAAGACCGTGGATAATATCACGAATACACAAACAAAGAGGCTGTAGCAATATCTGGGATTGAATTAGCCAAAACGAAACCGGATATTTCCGGTTTCATCCAGTCATATCCGGACAAAGTGGTGTGGAATTCGTATGCAATGGACCGAGAAAATCACAGTAAAAATGGTTATGGAGAGAAGCAAAGTATTTTCGTTAGGCAAGTGCATAAAATGTCATCTATACAAACAGAAATATCATGTTTGTTGCCGCAGTTCCTCTAGCTTTCTCCCTAGAACAAACAAATGTGTAGAGCTGGTGTGTCCATGTGGAACCAATTAGTGTTTCCAAGCATAAAATTAAATGTTCCCAGAAAAACAAAACATTCAAAAAAATACAGTCTGTGGATAATATCAGGAATACACAAACACAGAGGCTGTAGCAATATTTCAGTTTGAGTTAGCCAAAACAAAACCGGATATTTCCGGTTTCATCCAGTCATATCCGGACAAAGTGGTGTGGAATTTGTATGCAATGGACCGAGAAAATCACAGGAAAAATGGTTTTGGAGAAAAGCAAAATCTTTTCGTTAGGCAAATGCATAAAATGTCATCTATACAAACAGAAATATCATGTTTGTTTGCCACAGTTCCTCTAGATTTCTCCCTAGAAAATACGAATGTGTAGAGCTGGTGTCTCCGTGTGGAACCAATTAGTGTTTCCAAGCATAACATTTAATGTTCACTGAAAAAAAAACATTCAAAAAAATAAAGTCCATGGATAATATCAGGAATATACAAACAAAGAGGCTGTAGCAATATCTGGGATTCAATTAGCCAAAACGAAGCCGGATATTTCCGGTTTCATCCAGTCATATCCGGACAAACTGGTGTGGAATTCGTATGCAATGGACCGAGAAAATCACAGGAAAAATGGTTTTGGAGAAAACCAAAGTCTTTTCGTTAGGCAAGTGCATAAAATGTCATCTATACAAACAGAAATATCATGTTTGTTTGCCGCAGTTCCCCTAGCTTTCTCCCTAGAACATAAAAATGTGTAGAGCTGGTGTCTCCATGTGGTACCTATTAGTGTTTCCAAGCATAAAATTAAATGTTCCCTGAAAAAAAAAAACATTCAAAAAAATAAAGTCCGTGGATAATATCAGGAATACGCAAACACAGAGGCTGTAGCAATATTTCGGTTTGAGTTAGCCAAAACAAAACCGCATATTTCCGGTTTCATCCAGTCATATCCGGACAAACTGGTGTGGAATTCGTATGCAATGGACCGAGAAAATCACAGTAAAAATGGTTTTGGAGAAAAGCAAAGTCTTCTCATTAGGCAAGTGCATAAAATGTCATCTATACAAACAGAAATATCATGTTTGTTTGCCGCAGTTCCTCTAGCTTTCTCCCTAGAACAAACAAATGTGTAGAGCTGGTGTCTCCATGTGGAACCAATTAGTGTTTCCAAGCATAAAATTAAATGTTCCCAGAAAAAAAAAACATTCAAAAAATACAGTCCGTGGATAATATCAGGAATACACAAACACAGAGTCTGTAGCAATATTTCGGTTTGAGTTAGCCAAAACAAAACCGGATATTTCCGGTTTCATCCAGTCATATCCGGACAAAGTGGTGTGGAATTTGTATGCAATGGACCGAGAAAATCACAGGAAAAATGGTTTTGGAGAAAAGCAAAGTCTTTTCGTTAGGCAAGTGCATAAAATGTCATCTAGACAAACAGAAATATCATGTTTGTTTGCCCCAGTTCCTCTAGCTTTCTCCCTAGAACAAACAAATGTGTAGAGCTGGTGTCTCCCTGTGCACCAATTAGAGTTTCCAAGGACAAGGTTAAATGTTCCCTGATAAAAAAAAAAAACAAAACAATAAAGTCCGTGGATAATATCAGGAATACACAAACACAGAGGCTGTAGCAATATTTCGGTTTGAGTTAGCCAAAACGAAACCGGATATTTCCGGTTTCATCCAGTCATAACCGGACAATGTGGTGTGGAATTCGTATGCAATGGACCGAGAAAATCACAGGAAAAATGGTTTTGGAGAAAAGCAAAGTCTTTTCGTTAGGCAAGTGCATAAAATGTCATCTATACAAACAGAAATATCAAGTTTGTTTGCCGCAGTTCCCCTAGCTTTCTCCCTAGAACATAAAAATGTGTAGAGCTGGTGTCTCCATGTGGTACCTATTAGTGTTTCCAAGCATAAAATTAAATGTTCCCTGAAAAAAAAAAACATTCAAAAAAATAAAGTCCGTGGATAATATCAGGAATACGCAAACACAGAGGCTGTAGCAATATTTCGGTTTGAGTTAGCCAAAACAAAACCGCATATTTCCGGTTTCATCCAGTCATATCCGGACAAACTGGTGTGGAATTCGTATGCAATGGACCGAGAAAATCACAGTAAAAATGGTTTTGGAGAAAAGCAAAGTCTTCTCATTAGGCAAGTGCATAAAATGTCATCTATACAAACAGAAATATCATGTTTGTTTGCCGCAGTTCCTCTAGCTTTCTCCCTAGAACAAACAAATGTGTAGAGCTGGTGTCTCCATGTGGAACCAATTAGTGTTTCCAAGCATAAAATTAAATGTTCCCAGAAAAAAAAAACATTCAAAAAATATAGTCCGTGGATAATATCAGGAATACACAAACACAGAGTCTGTAGCAATATTTCGGTTTGAGTTAGCCAAAACAAAACCGGATATTTCCGGTTTCATCCAGTCATATCCGGACAAAGTGGTGTGGAATTTGTATGCAATGGACCGAGAAAATCACAGGAAAAATGGTTTTGGAGAAAAGCAAAGTCTTTTCGTTAGGCAAGTGCATAAAATGTCATCTAGACAAACAGAAATATCATGTTTGTTTGCCCCAGTTCCTCTAGCTTTCTCCCTAGAACAAACAAATGTGTAGAGCTGGTGTCTCCCTGTGCACCAATTAGAGTTTCCAAGGACAAGGTTAAATGTTCCCTGATAAAAAAAAAAAACAAAACAATAAAGTCCGTGGATAATATCAGGAATACACAAACACAGAGGCTGTAGCAATATTTCGGTTTGAGTTAGCCAAAACGAAACCGGATATTTCCGGTTTCATCCAGTCATAACCGGACAATGTGGTGTGGAATTCGTATGCAATGGACCGAGAAAATCACAGGAAAAATGGTTTTGGAGAAAAGCAAAGTCTTTTCGTTAGGCAAGTGCATAAAATGTCATCTATACAAACAGAAATATCATGTTTGTTTGCCGCAGTTCCTCTAGCTTTCTCCCTAGAAAATACGAATGTGTAGAGCTGGTGTCTCCATGTGGAACCAATTAGTGTTTCCAAGCATAAAATTTAATGTATCCGTAAAAAAAAAACATTCAAAAAAATAAAATCCGTGGATAATATCAGGAATACACAAACAAAGAGGCTGTAGCAATATCTGAGATTGAATTAGCCAAAACGAGACCAGATATTTCCGGTTTCATCCAGTCATATCCGGACAAAGTGGTGTGGAATTCGTATGCAATGGACCGAGAAAATCACAGTAAAAATGGTTTTGGAGAAAAGCAAAGTCTTTTCGTTAGGCAAGTGCATAAAATGTCATCTATACAAACAGAAATATCATGTTTGTTTGCCGCAGTTCCTCTAGCTTTCTCCCTAGAAAATAGGAATGTGTAGAGCTGGTGTCTCCGTGTGCACCAATTAGAGTTTCCAAGGACAATGTTAAATGATCCCTGATAAAAAAAAAACAAAACAATAAATTCCGTGGATAATATCAGGAATACACAAACACAGATGCTGTAGCAATATTTCGGTTTGAGTTAGCCAAAACAAAACCGGATATTTCCGGTTTCATCCAGTCATATCCGGACAAAGTGGTGTGGAATTGGTATGCAATGGACCGAGAAAATCACAGTAAAAATCGTTTTGGAGAAAAGCAAAGTCTTTTCGTTAGGCAAGTGCATAAAATGTCATCTATACAAACAGAAATATCATGTTTGTTTGCCGCAGTTCCTCTAGATTTCTCCCTAGAAAATACGAATGTGTAGAGCTGGTGTGTCCATGTGGGACCAATTAGTGTTTACAAGCATAAAATTAAATGTTCCCAGAAAAAAAAAAAAACATTCAAAAAATACAGTCCGTGGATAATATCAGGAATACACAAACACAGAGTCTGTAGCAATATTTCGGTTTGAGTTAGCCAAAACGAAACCGGATATTTCCGGTTTCATCCAGTCATATCCGGACAAAGTGGTGTGGAATTTGTATGCAATGGACCGAGAAAATCACAGGAAAAATGGTTTTGGAGAAAAGCAAAGTCTTTTCGTTAGGCAAGTGCATAAAATGTCATCTATACAAACAGAAATATCATGTTTGTTTGCCCCAGTTCCTCTAGCTTTCTCCCTAGAAAATACGAATGTGTAGAGCTGGTTTCTCCGTGTGCACCAATTAGAGTTTCCAAGGACAAAGTTAAATGTTCCCTGAAAAAAAAAAACATTCAGAAAAATACAGTCCGTGGATAATATCAGGAATACACAAACAAAGAGGCTGCAGCAATATCTGGGATTGAATTAGCCAAAACGAAACCGGATATTTCCGGTTTCATCCAGTCAGATCCGGACAAATTTTTGTGGAATTGGTATGCAATGGACCGAGAAAATCACAGTAAAAATGGTTTTGGAGAAAAGCAAAGTCTTTTCGTTAGGCAAGTGCATAAAATGTCATCTATACAAACAGAAATATCATGTTTGTTTGCCGCAGTTCCTCTAGCTTTCTCCCTAGAAAATACGAATGTGTAGAGCTGGTGTCTCCGTGTGCACAAATTAGAGTTTCCAAGGACAAGGTTAAATGTTCCCTGTTAAAAAAAAAAAAAACAAAACAATAAAGTCCGTGGATAATATCAGGAATACACAAAGACAGATCCTGTAGCAATATTTCGGTTTGAGTTAGCCAAAACAAAACCGGATATTTCCGGTTTCATCCAGTCATAACCGGACAATGTGGTGTGGAATTCGTATGCAATGGACCGAGAAAATCACAGGAAAAATGGTTTTGGAGAAAAGCAAAGTCTTTTCGTTAGGCAAGTGCATAAAATGTCATCTAGACAAACAGAAATATCATGTTTGTTTGCCGCAGTTCCTCTAGCTTTCTCCCTAGAAAATACGAATGTGTAGAGCTGGAGTCTCTGTGTGCACCAATTAGAGTTTCCAAGGACAATGTTAAATGATCCCTGATAAAAAAAAACAAAACAATAAGTCCGTGGATAATATCAGGAATACACAAACACAGATGCTGTAGCAATATTTAGGTTTGAGTTAGCAAAAACAAAACCGGATATTTCCGGTTTCATCCAGTAATATCCGGACAAAATTGTGTGGAATTGGTATGCAATGGACCGAGAAAATCACAGTAAAATGGTTTTGGAGAAAAGCAAAGTCTTTTCATTAGGCAAGTGCATAAAATGTCATCTAGACAAACAGAAATATCATGTTTGTTTGCCGCAGTTCCTCTAGCTTTCTCCCTAGAAAATACGAATGTGTAGAGCTGGTGTCTCCATGTGGAACCAATTAGTGTTTCCAAGCATAAAATGAAATGTTCCCTGAAAAAAAAAATTCAAAAAATAAAGTCCGGGGATAATATCAGGAATACACAAACACAGAGGCTGTAGCAATATTTCGGTTTGAGTTAGCCAAAACAAAACCGCAGATTTCTGGTTTCATCCAGTCATATCCAAACAAAGTGGTGTGGAATTTGTATGCAATGGACCGAGAAAATCACAGGAAAAATGATTTGGAGAAAAGCAAAGTCTTTTCGTTAGGCAAGTGCATAAATTTTCATCTAGACAAGCAGAAATATCATGTTGTTTGACGCTGTTCCTCCAGATTTCTCCCTAGAAAATACGAATGTGTAGAGCTGGTGTGTCCATGTGGGACCAATTAGTGTTTCCAAGCATAAAATTAAATGTTCCCTTAAAAAAAAAAAACATTCAAAGAAATAAAATCCGTGGATAATATCAGGAATACACAAACACAGATGCTGTACAAATATTTCGGTTTGAGTTAGCCAAAACAAATCCGGATATTTCCGGTTTCATCCAGTCATATCCGGACAAAGTGGTGTGGAATTTGTATGCCATGGACCGAGAAAATCACAGTAAAAATGGTTTTGGAGAAAAGCAAAGTCTTTTCGTTAGGCAAGTGCATCAAATGTCATCTATACAAACAGAAATATCATGTTTGTTTGCCGCAGTTCCTCTAGCTTTCTCCCTAGAAAATACGAATGTGTAGAGCTGGTGTCTCCGTGTGCACCAATTAGAGTTTCCAAGGACAAAGTTAAATGTTCCCTAATAAAAAAAAAACAAAACAATAAAGTCCGTGGATAATATCAGGAATACACAAACACAGAGGATGTAGCAATATTTCGGTTTTAGTTAGCCAAAACAAAACCGGATATTTCCGGTTTTATCTAGTCATATCCGGAGAAACTGGTGCGGAATTCTTATGCGATGGACCGAGAAAATCACAGTAAAAATGGTTTTGGAGAAAAGCAAAGTCTTTTCGTTAGGCAAGTGCATAAAATGTCATCTATACAAACAGAAATAGCATGTTTGTTTGCTGCAGTTCCTCTAGCTTTCTCCCTAGAACAAACAAATGTGTAGAGCTGGTGTCTCCATGTGGAACCAATTAGTGTTTCCAAGCATAAAATTAAATGTTCCCAGAAAAATAAAACATTCAAAAAAATACAGTCCGTGGATAATATCAGGAATACACAAACACAGAGGCTGTAGCAATATTTCGGTTTGAGTTAGCCAAAACAAAACCGCATATTTCCGGTTTCATCCAATCATATCCTGACAAAGTGGTGTGGAATTTGTATGCCATGGACAGAGAAAATCACAGGAAAAATGGTTTTGGAGAAAAGCAAAGTCTTTTCGTTAGGCAAGTGCATCAAATGTCATCTATACAAACAGAAATAGCATGTTTGTTTGCCGCAGTTCCTCTAGTTTTCACCCTAGAAAATACGAATGTGTAGAGCTGGTGTGTCCATGTGGAGCCAATTAGTGTTTCCAAGCATAAAATTAAATGTTCCCTGAAAAAAAAAAACATTCAAAAAAATAAAATCCGTGGATAATATCAGGAATACACAAACACAGATGCTGTACAAATATTTCGGTTTGAGTTAGCCAAAACAAATCCGGATATTTCCGGTTTCATCCAGTCATATCCGGACAAACTGGTGTGGAATTCTTATGCAATGGACCGAGAAAATCACAGTAAAAATGGTTTTAGAGAAAAGCAAAGTCTTTTCGTTAGGCAAGTGCATCAAATGTCATCTATACAAACAGAAATATCATGTTTGTTTGCCGCAGTTCCTCTAGCTTTCTCCCTAGAACAAACAAATGTGTAGAGCTGGTGTCTCCATGTGGAACCAATTAGTGTTTCCAAGCATAAAATTAAATGTTCCCAGAAAAAAAAACATTCAAAAAATACAGTCCGTGGATAATATCAGGAATACACAAACACAGAGGCTGTAGCAATATTTCGGTTTGAGTTAGCCAAAACAAAACCGCATATTTCCGGTTTCATCCAGTCATATCCGGACAAAGTGGTGTGGAATTTGTATGCAATGGACCGAGAAAATCACAGGAAAAATGGTTTTGGAGAAAAGCAAAGTCTTTTCGTTAGGCAAGTGCATAAAAGGTCATCTATACAAAGAGAAATATCATGTTTGTTTGCCGCAGTTCCTCTAGCTTTCTCCCTAGAAAATACGAATGTGTAGAGCTGGTGTCTCCGTGTGCACCAATTAGAGTTTCCAAGGACAAAGTTAAATGTTCCCTGATAAAAAAAAAAAACAAAACAATAAAGTCCGTGGATAATATCAGGAATACACAAACAAAGAGGCTGTAGCAATATCTGGGATTGAATTAGCCAAAATCACAGGACAAATGGTTTTGGAGAAAAGCAAAGTCTTTTCGTTAGGCAAGTGCATAAAATGTCATCTATACAAACAGAAATATCATGTTTGTTTGCCGCAGTTCCTCTAGCTTTCTCCCTAGAAAATAGGAATGTGTAGAGCTGGTGTCTCCGTGTGCACCAATTAGAGTTTCCAAGGACAATGTTAAATGATCCCTGATAAAAAAAAAACAAAACAATAAATTCCGTGGATAATATCAGGAATACACAAACACAGATGCTGTAGCAATATTTCGGTTTGAGTTAGCCAAAACAAAACCGGATATTTCCGGTTTCATCCAGTCATATCCGGACAAAGTGGTGTGGAATTGGTATGCAATGGACCGAGAAAATCACAGTAAAAATCGTTTTGGAGAAAAGCAAAGTCTTTTCGTTAGGCAAGTGCATAAAATGTCATCTATACAAACAGAAATATCATGTTTGTTTGCCGCAGTTCCTCTAGATTTCTCCCTAGAAAATACGAATGTGTAGAGCAGGTGTGTCCATGTGGGACCAATTAGTGTTTACAAGCATAAAATTAAATGTTCCCAGAAAAAAAAAAACATTCAAAAAATACAGTCCGTGGATAATATCAGGAATACACAAACACAGAGTCTGTAGCAATATTTCGGTTTGAGTTAGCCAAAACGAAACCGGATATTTCCGGTTTCATCCAGTCATATCCGGACAAAGTGGTGTGGAATTGGTATGCAATGGACCGAGAAAATCACAGGAAAAATGGTTTTGGAGAAAAGCAAAGTCTTTTCGTTAGGCAAGTGCATAAAATGTCATCTATACAAACAGAAATATCATGTTTGTTTGCCCCAGTTCCTCTAGCTTTCTCCCTAGAAAATACGAATGTGTAGAGCTGGTGTCTCCGTGTGCACCAATTAGAGTTTCCAAGGACAAAGTTAAATGTTCCCTGAAAAAAAAAACATTCAGAAAAATACAGTCCGTGGATAATATCAGGAATACACAAACAAAGAGGCTGCAGCAATATCTGGGATTGTTTTGCCAAAACGAAACCGGATATTTCCAGTTTCATCCAGTCAGATCCGGACAAATTTTTGTGGAATTGGTATGCAATGGACCGAGAAAATCACAGTAAAAATGGTTTTGGAGAAAAGCAAAGTCTTTTCGTTAGGCAAGTGAATAAAATGTCATCTATACAAACAGAAATATCACGTTTGTTTGCCGCAGTTCCTCTAGCTTTCTCCCTAGAACAAACAAATGTGTAGAGCTGGTGTCTCCATGTGGAACCAATTAGTGTTTCCAAGCATAAAATTAAATGTTCCCTGAAAAAAAAAAACATTCAAAAAATTACAGTCCGTGGATAATATCAGGAATACACAAACAAAGAGGCTGTAGCAATATCTGGGATTGAATTAGCCAAAACGAAACCGGATATTTCCGGTTTCATCCAGTCATATCCGGACAAAGTAGTGTGGAATTCGTATGCAATGGACCGAGAAAATCACAGGAAAAATGGTTTTGGAGAAAAGCAAAGTCTTTTCGTTAGGCAAGTGCATAAAATGTCATCTATACAAACAGAAATATCATGTTTGTTTGCCGCAGTTCCTCTAGCTTTCTCCCTAGAAAATACGAATGTGTAGAGCTGGTGTCTCCGTGTGCACAAATTAGAGTTTCCAAGGACAAGGTTAAATGTTCCCTGTTAAAAAAAAAAAAAAACAAAACAATAAAGTCCGTGGATAATATCAGGAATACACAAAGACAGATCCTGTAGCAATATTTCGGTTTGAGTTAGCCAAAACAAAACCGGATATTTCCGGTTTCATCCAGTCATAACCGGACAATGTGGTGTCGAATTCGTATGCAATGGACCGAGAAAATCACAGGAAAAATGGTTTTGGAGAAAAGCAAAGTCTTTTCGTTAGGCAAGTGCATAAAATGTCATCTAGACAAACAGAAATATCATGTTTGTTTGCCGCAGTTCCTCTAGCTTTCTCCCTAGAAAATACGAATGTGTAGAGCTGGAGTCTCTGTGTGCACCAATTAGAGTTTCCAAGGACAATGTTAAATGATCCCTGATAAAAAAAAACAAAACAATAAGTCCGTGGATAATATCAGGAATACACAAACACAGATGCTGTAGCAATATTTAGGTTTGAGTTAGCAAAAACAAAACCGGATATTTCCGGTTTCATCCAGTAATATCCGGACAAAATTGTGTGGAATTGGTATGCAATGGACCGAGAAAATCACAGTAAAATGGTTTTGGAGAAAAGCAAAGTCTTTTCATTAGGCAAGTGCATAAAATGTCATCTAGAGAAACAGAAATAGCATGTTTGTTTGCCGCAGTTCCTCTAGCTTTCTCCCTAGAAAATACGAATGTGTAGAGCTGGTGTCTCCATGTGGAACCAATTAGTGTTTCCAAGCATAAAATGAAATGTTCCCTGAAAAAAAAAATTCAAAAAATACAGTCCGGGGATAATATCAGGAATACACAAACACAGAGGCTGTAGCAATATTTCGGTTTGAGTTAGCCAAAACAAAACCGCAGATTTCTGGTTTCATCCAGTCATATCCAAACAAAGTGGTGTGGAATTTGTATGCAATGGACCGAGAAAATCACAGGAAAAATGATTTGGAGAAAAGCAAAGTCTTTTCGTTAGGCAAGTGCATAAATTTTCATCTAGACAAGCAGAAATATCATGTTGTTTGACGCTGTTCCTCCAGATTTCTCCCTAGAAAATACGAATGTGTAGAGCTGGTGTGTCCATGTGGGACCAATTAGTGTTTCCAAGCATAAAATTAAATGTTCCCTTAAAAAAAAAAAACATTCAAAGAAATAAAATCCGTGGATAATATCAGGAATACACAAACACAGATGCTGTACAAATATTTCGGTTTGAGTTAGCCAAAACAAAACCGGATATTTCCGGTTTCATCCAGTCATATCCGGACAAAGTGGTGTGGAATTTGTATGCAATGGACCGAGAAAATCACAGGAAAAATGGTTTTGGAGAAAAGCAAAGTCTTTTCGTTAGGCAAGTGCATAAAAGGTCATCTATACAAAGAGAAATATCATGTTTGTTTGCCGCAGTTCCTCTAGCTTTCTCCCTAGAAAATACGAATGTGTAGAGCTGGTGTCTCCGTGTGCACCAATTATAGTTTCCAAGGACAAAGTTAAATGTTCCCTGATAAAAAAAAAAACAAAACAATAAAGTCCGTGGATAATATCAGGAATACACAAACAAAGAGGCTGTAGCAATATCTGGGATTGAATTAGCCAAAATCACAGGACAAATGGTTTTGGAGAAAAGCAAAGTCTTTTCGTTAGGCAAGTGCATAAAATGTCATCTATACAAACAGAAATATCATGTTTGTTTGCCGCAGTTCCTCTAGCTTTCTCCCTAGAAAATACGAATGTGTAGAGCTGGTGTCTCCGTGTGCACCAATTAGAGTTTCCAAGGACAAAGTTAAATGTTCCCTAATAAAAAAAAACAAAACAATAAAGTCCGTGGATAATATCAGGAATACACAAACACAGAGGATGTAGCAATATTTCGGTTTTAGTTAGCCAAAACAAAACCGGATATTTCCGGTTTTATCTAGTCATATCCGGAGAAACTGGTGCGGAATTCTTATGCGATGGACCGAGAAAATCACAGTAAAAATGGTTTTGGAGAAAAGCAAAGTCTTTTCGTTAGGCAAGTGCATAAAATGTCATCTATACAAACAGAAATAGCATGTTTGTTTGCTGCAGTTCCTCTAGCTTTCTCCCTAGAACAAACAAATGTGTAGAGCTGGTGTCTCCATGTGGAACCAATTAGTGTTTCCAAGCATAAAATTAAATGTTCCCAGAAAAATAAAACATTCAAAAAAATACAGTCCGTGGATAATATCAGGAATACACAAACACAGAGGCTGTAGCAATATTTCGGTTTGAGTTAGCCAAAACAAAACCGCATATTTCCGGTTTCATCCAATCATATCCTGACAAAGTGGTGTGGAATTTGTATGCCATGGACAGAGAAAATCACAGGAAAAATGGTTTTGGAGAAAAGCAAAGTCTTTTCGTTAGGCAAGTGCATCAAATGTCATCTATACAAACAGAAATAGCATGTTTGTTTGCCGCAGTTCCTCTAGTTTTCACCCTAGAAAATACGAATGTGTAGAGCTGGTGTGTCCATGTGGAGCCAATTAGTGTTTCCAAGCATAAAATTAAATGTTCCCAGAAAAAAAAAAACATTCAAAAAATACAGTCCGTGGATAATATCAGGAATACACAAACACAGAGTCTGTAGCAATATTTCGGTTTGAGTTAGCCAAAACAAATCCGGATATTTCCGGTTTCATCCAGTCATATCCGGACAAACTGGTGTGGAATTCTTATGCAATGGACCGAGAAAATCACAGTAAAAATGGTTTTAGAGAAAAGCAAAGTCTTTTCGTTAGGCAAGTGCATCAAATGTCATCTATACAAACAGAAATATCATGTTTGTTTGCCGCAGTTCCTCTAGCTTTCTCCCTAGAACAAACAAATGTGTAGAGCTGGTGTCTCCATGTGGAACCAATTAGTGTTTCCAAGCATAAAATTAAATGTTCCCAGAAAAAAAAACATTCAAAAAATACAGTCCGTGGATAATATCAGGAATACACAAACACAGAGGCTGTAGCAATATTTCGGTTTGAGTTAGCCAAAACAAAACCGCATATTTCCGGTTTCATCCAGTCATATCCGGACAAAGTGGTGTGGAATTTGTATGCAATGGACCGAGAAAATCACAGGAAAAATGGTTTTGGAGAAAAGCAAAGTCTTTTCGTTAGGCAAGTGCATAAAAGGTCATCTATACAAACAGAAATATCATGTTTGTTTGCCGCAGTTCCTCTAGCTTTCTCCCTAGAAAATACGAATGTGTAGAGCTGGTGTCTCCGTGTGCACCAATTAGAGTTTCCAAGGACAAAGTTAAATGTTCCCTGATAAAAAAAAAAACAAAACAATAAAGTCCGTGGATAATATCAGGAATACACAAACAAAGAGGCTGTAGCAATATCTGGGATTGAATTAGCCAAAATCACAGGACAAATGGTTTTGGAGAAAAGCAAAGTCTTTTCGTTAGGCAAGTGCATAAAATGTCATCTATACAAACAGAAATATCATGTTTGTTTGCCGCAGTTCCTCTAGCTTTCTCCCTAGAAAATACGAATGTGTAGAGCTGGTGTCTCCGTGTGCACCAATTAGAGTTTCCAAGGACAAAGTTAAATGTTCCCTAATAAAAAAAAACGAAACAATAAAGTCCGTGGATAATATCAGGAATACACTAACAAAGAGGCTGTAGTAATATCTGGGATTGAATTAGCCAAAACGAAACCGGATATTTCCGGTTTCATCCAGTCATATCCGGAGATAGTGGTGTGGAATTGGTATGCAATGGACCGAGAAAATCACAGTAAAAATGGTTTTGGAGAAAAGCAAAGTCTTTTCATTAGGCAAGTGCATCAAATGTCATCTATACAAACAGAAATATCATGTTTGTTTGCCGCAGTTCCTCTACCTTTCTCCCTAGAACATAAAAATGTGTAGAGCTGGTGTCTCCATGTGGAACCAATTAGTGTTTCCAAGTATAAAATTAAATGTTCCCTGAAAAAAAAAACATTCAAAAAAATAAAGTCCGTGGATCATATCAGGAATGCACAAACAAAGAGGCTGCAGCAATATCTGGATTTGAATTAGCCAAAACGAAACCGGATATTTCCGGTTTCATCCAGTCATATTCGGACAAACTGGTGTGGAATTGGTATGCAATGGACCGAGAAAATCACAGGAAAAATGGTTTTGGAGAAAAGCAAAGTCTTTTCATTAGGCAAGTGCATAAAATGTCATCTAGACAAACAGAAATATCATGTTTGTTTGCCGCAGTTCCTCTAGCTTTCTCCCCAGAAAATACGAGTGTGTAGAGCTGCTGTCTCCATGTGGAACCAATTAGTGTTTCCAAGCATAAAATTTAATGTTCCCTGAAAAAAAAAAACATTCAAAAAAATAAAGTCCGTGGATAATATCAGAAATACGCAAACACAGAGGCTGTAGAAATATTTCGGTTTGAGTTAGACAAAACAAAACCGCATATTTCCGGTTTCATCCAGTCATATCCGGACAAACTGGTGTGGAATTCGTATGCAATGGACCGAGAAAATCACAGTAAAAATGGTTTTGGAGAAAAGGAAAGTCTTTTCATTAGGCAAGTGCATAAAATGTCATCTATACAAACAGAATGTCATGTTTGTTTGCCGCAGTTCCTCTAGCTTTCTCCCTAGAACAAACAAATGTGTAGAGCTGGTGTCTCCATGTGGAACCAATTAGTGTTTCCAAGCATAAAACTAAATGTTCCCAGAAAAATAAAACATTCAAAAAATACAGTCCGTGGATAATATCAGGAATACACAAACACAGAGGATGTAGCAATATTTCGGTTTGAGTTAGCCAAAACAAAACCGGATATTTCCGGTTTCATCCAGTTATATCCGGACAAAGTTGTGTGGAATTGGTATGCAGTGGACCGAGAAAATCACAGGAAAAATGGTTTTGGAGAAAAGCAAAGTCTTTTCGTTAGGCAAGTGCATAAAATGTCATCTATACAAACAGAAATATCATGTTTGCCGCAGTTCCTCTAGCTTTCTCCGTAGAAAATACGAATGTGTAGAGCTGGTGTCTCCGTGTGCACCAATTAGAGTTTCCAAGGACAAAGTTAAATGTTCCCTGAAAAAAAAAACATTCAAAAAATACAGTCCGTGGATAATATCAGGAATACACAAACAAAGAGGCTGTAGCAATATCTGGGATTGAATTAGCCAAAACGAAACCGGATATTTCTGGTTTCATCCAGTCAGATCCGGACAAAGTGGTGTGGAATTGGTATGCAATGGACCGAGAAAATCACAGGAAAAATGGTTTTGGAGAAAAGCAAAGTCTTTTTGTTAGGCAAGTGCATAAAATGTCATCTATACAAACAGAAATATCATGTTTGTTTGCCGCAGTTCCTCTAGCTTTCTCCCTAGAACAAACAAATGTGTAGAGCTGGTGTCTCCATGTGGAACCAATTAGTGTTTCCAAGCATAAAATTAAATGTTCCCTGAAAAAAAAACATTCAAAAAAATACAGTCCGTGGATAATATCAGGAATACACAAACAAAGAGGCTGTAGCAATATCTGGGATTGAATTAGCCAAAATGAAACCGGATATTTCCGGTTTCATCAAGTCATATTCGACAAAGTGGTGTGGAATTTGTATGTAATGGACCGAGAAAATCTCAGGAAAAATGGTTTTGGAGAAAAGCAAAGTCTTTTCGTTAGGAAAGTGCATCAAATGTCATCTATACAAACAGAAATATCATGTGTGTTTGCCGCAGTTCCTCTAGCTTTCTCCCTAGAAAATACGAATGTGTAGAGCTGGTGTCTCCATGTGGAACCAATTAGTGTTTCCAAGCATAAAATTAAATGTTCCCTGAAAAAAAAAACCTTCAAAAAATAAATTCCGTGGATAATATCAGGAATACACAAACACAGATGCTGTACAAATATTTCGGTTTGAGTTAGCCAAAACAAAACCGCATATTTCCGGTTTCATCCAGTCATATCCGGACAAAGTGGTGTGGAATTTGTATGCAATGGACCGAGAAAATCACAGGAAAAATGGTTTTGGAGAAAAGCAAAGTCTTTTCGTTAGGCAAGTGCATAAAAGGTCATCTATACAAACAGAAATATCATGTTTGTTTGCCGCAGTTCCTCTAGCTTTCTCCCTAGAAAATACGAATGTGTAGAGCTGGTGTCTCCGTGTGCACCAATTAGAGTTTCCAAGGACAAAGTTAAATGTTCCCTGATAAAAAAAAAACAAAACAATAAAGTCCGTGGATAATATCAGGAATACACAAACACAGAGGCTGTAGCAATATCTGGGATTGAATTAGCCAAAATCACAGGACAAATGGTTTTGGAGAAAAGCAAAGTCTTTTCGTTAGGCAAGTGCATAAAATGTCATCTATACAAACAGAAATATCATGTTTGTTTGCCGCAGTTCCTCTAGCTTTCTCCCTAGAACAAACGAATGTGTAGAGCTGGTGTCTCCATGTGGAACCAATTAGTGTTTCCAAGCATAACATTTAATGATCCCTGAAAAAACCATTCAAAAAAATAAAGTCCGTGGATAATATCAGGAATACACTAACAAAGAGGCTGTAGTAATATCTGGGATTGAATTAGCCAAAACGAAACCGGATATTTCCGGTTTCATCCAGTCATATCCGGAGATAGTGGTGTGGAATTGGTATGCAATGGACCGAGAAAATCACAGTAAAAATGGTTTTGGAGAAAAGCAAAGTCTTTTCATTAGGCAAGTGCATAAAATGTCATCTATACAAACAGAAATATCATGTTTGTTTGCCGCAGTTCCTCTACCTTTCTCCCTAGAACATAAAAATGTGTAGAGCTGGTGTCTCCATGTGGAACCAATTAGTGTTTCCAAGTATAAAATTAAATGTTCCCTGAAAAAAAACATTCAAAAAAATAAAGTCCGTGGATCATATCAGGAATACACAAACAAAGAGGCTGTAGCAATATCTGGATTTGAATTAGCCAAAACGAAACCGGATATTTCCGGTTTCATCCAGTCATATTCGGACAAACTGGTGTGGAATTGGTATGCAATGGACCGAGAAAATCACAGGAAAAATGGTTTTGGAGAAAAGCAAAGTCTTTTCGTTAGGCAAGTGCATAAAATGTCATCTAGACAAACAGAAATATCATGTTTGTTTGCCGCAGTTCCTCTAGCTTTCTCCCTAGAAAATACGAGTGTGTAGAGCTGCTGTCTCCATGTGGAACCAATTAGTGTTTCCAAGCATAAAATTTAATGTTCCCTGAAAAAAAAAACATTCAAAAAAATAAAGTCCGTGGATAATATCAGAAATACGCAAACACAGAGGCTGTAGAAATATTTCGGTTTGAGTTAGACAAAACAAAACCGCATATTTCCGGTTTCATCCAGTCATATCCGGACAAACTGGTGTGGAATTCGTATGCAATGGACCGAGAAAATCACAGTAAAAATGGTTTTGGAGAAAAGCAAAGTCTTTTCATTAGGCAAGTGCATAAAATGTCATCTATACAAACAGAATGTCATGTTTGTTTGCCGCAGTTCCTCTAGCTTTCTACCTAGAACAAACAAATGTGTAGAGCTGGTGTCTCCATGTGGAACCAATTAGTGTTTCCAAGCATAAAATTAAATGTTCCCAGAAAAATAAAACATTCAAAAAATACAGTCCGTGGATAATATCAGGAATACACAAACAAAGAGGCTGTAGCAATATCTGGGAATGAATTAGCCAAAACGAAACCGGATATTTCCGGTTTCATCCAGTCATATCCGGACAAAGTGGTGTGGAATTGGTATGCAGTGGACCGAGAAAATCACAGGAAAAATGGTTTTGGAGAAAAGCAAAGTCTTTTCGTTAGGCAAGTGCATAAAATGTCATCTATACAAACAGAAATATCATGTTTGTTTGCCGCAGTTCCTCTAGCTTTCTCCCTAGAAAATACGAATGTGTAGAGCTGGTGTCTCCGTGTGCACCAATTAGAGTTTCCAAGGACAAAGTTAAATGTTCCCTGAAAAAAAAAACATTCAAAAAATACAGTCCGTGGATAATATCAGGAATACACAAACAAAGAGGCTGTAGCAATATCTGGGATTGAATTAGCCAAAACGAAACCGGATATTTCTGGTTTCATCCAGTCAGATCCGGACAAAGTGGTGTGGAATTGGTATGCAATGGACCGAGAAAATCACAGTAAAAATGGTTTTGGAGAAAAGCAAAGTCTTTTCGTTAGGCAAGTGCATAAAATGTCATCTATACAAACAGAAATATCATGTTTGTTTGCCGCAGTTCCTCTAGCTTTCTCCCTAGAACAAACAAATGTGTAGAGCTGGTGTCTCCATGTGGAACCAATTAGTGTTTCCAAGCATAAAATTAAATGTTCCCTGAAAAAAAAACATTCAAAAAAATACAGTCCGTGGATAATATCAGGAATACACAAACAAAGAGGCTGTAGCAATATCTGGGATTGAATTAGCCAAAACGAAACCGGATATTTCCGGTTTCATCAAGTCATATTCGACAAAGTGGTGTGGAATTTGTATGCAATGGACCGAGAAAATCACAGGAAAAATGGTTTTGGAGAAAAGCAAAGTCTTTTCGTTAGGAAAGTGCATCAAATGTCATCTATACAAACAGAAATATCATGTTTGTTTGCCGCAGTTCCTCTAGCTTTCTCCCTAGAAAATACGAATGTGTAGAGCTGGTGTCTCCATGTGGAACCAATTAGTGTTTCCAAGCATAAAATTAAATGTTCCCTGAAAAAAAAGCCTTCAAAAAATAAATTCCGTGGATAATATCAGGAATACACAAACACAGATGCTGTACAAATATTTCGGTTTGAGTTAGCCAAAACAAAACCGGATATTTCCGGTTTCATCCAGTCATATCCGGACAAAGTGGTGTGGAATTTGTATGCAATGGAATGAGAAAATCACAGGAAAAATGGTTTTGGAGAAAAGCTAAGTCTTTTCGTTAGGCAA
The DNA here is from genome assembly GCA_036325905.1 of Lepus oiostolus. Taxonomy (NCBI): domain Eukaryota; kingdom Metazoa; phylum Chordata; class Mammalia; order Lagomorpha; family Leporidae; genus Lepus; species Lepus oiostolus. Next base: position 47,216,451 of record CM070795.1, read on the forward strand.
GTGCATCAAATGTCATCTATACAAACAGAAATATCATGTTTGTTTGCCGCCGTTCCTATAGATTTCTCCCTAGAAAATACGAATGTGTAGAGCTGGTGTCTCCATGTGGAACCAATTAGTGTTTCCAAGCATAAAATTAAATGTTCCCTGAAAAAAAAACATTCAAAAATATAAAATCCGTGGATAATATCAGGAATACACAAACACAGATGCTGTAGCAATATTTCGGTTTGAGTTAGCCAAAACAAAACCGCCGTTCCTCTAGATTTCTCCCTAGAAAATACGAATGTGTAGAGCTTGTGTCTCCATGTGGAACCAATTAGTGTTTCCAAGCATAAAATTAAATGTTCCCAGAAAAAAAAAACATTCAAAAAAATACAGTCCGTGGATAATATCAGGAATACACAAACACAGAGGCTGTAGCAATATTTCGGTTTGAGTTAGCCAAAACAAAACCGCATATTTCCAGTTTCATCCAGTCATATCCGGACAAAGTGGTATGGAATATGTTTGCAATGGACCGAGAAAATCACAGGAAATATGGTTTTGGAGAAACTGGTGTGGAATTCTTATGCAATGGACCGAGAAAATCACAGTAAAAATGGTTTTGGAGAAAAGCAAAGTCTTTTCGTTAGGCAAGTGCATAAAATGTCATCTATACAAACAGAAATATCATGTTTGTTTGCCGCAGTTCCTCTAGATTTCTCCCTAAAACATAAAATTGTGTAGAACTGGTGTCTCCATGTGGAACCAATTAGTGTTTCCAAGCATAAAATTAAATGTTCCCTGAAAAAAAAACATTCAAAAAAATACAGTCCGTGGATAATATCAGGAATACACAAACAAAGAGGCTGTAGCAATATCTGGGATTGAATTAGCCAAAACGAAACCGGATATTTCCGGTTTCATCAAGTCATATTCGACAAAGTGATGTGGAATTTCTATGCAATGGACCGAGAAAATCACAAGAAAAATGGTTTTGGAGAAAAGCAAAGTCTTTTCGTTAGGAAAGTGCATCAAATGTCATCTATACAAACAGAAATATCATGTTTGTTTGCCGCAGTTCCTCTAGCTTTCTCCCTAGAAAATACGAATGTGTAGAGCTGGTGTCTCCATGTGGAACCAATTAGTGTTTCCAAGCATAAAATTAAATGTTACCTGAAAAAAAAACCTTCAAAAAATAAATTCCGTGGATAATATCAGGAATACACAAACACAGATGCTGTACAAATATTTCGGTTTGAGTTAGCCAAAACAAAACCGGATATTTCCGGTTTCATCCAGTCATATCCGGACAAAGTGGTGTGGAATTTGTATGCAATGGAATGAGAAAATCACAGGAAAAATGGTTTTGGAGAAAAGCAAAGTCTTTTCGTTAGGCAAGTGCATCAAATGTCATCTATACAAACAGAAATATCATGTTTGTTTGCCGCCGTTCCTATAGATTTCTCCCTAGAAAATACGAATGTGTAGAGCTGGTGTCTCCATGTGGAACCAATTAGTGTTTCCAAGCATAAAATTAAATGTTCCCTGAAAAAAAAACATTCAAAAATATAAAATCCGTGGATAATATCAGAAATACACAAACACAGATGCTGTAGCAATATTTCGGTTTGAGTTAGCCAAAACAAAACCGGATATTTCCGGTTTCATCCAGTCATATCCGGACAAAGTGGTGTGGAATTGGTATGCAATGGACCGAGAAAATCACAGGAAAAATGGTTTTGGAGAAAAGCAAAGTCTTTTCGTTAGGCAAGTGCATAAAATGCCATCTATACAAACAGAAATATCATGTTTGTTTGCCGCAGTTCCTCTAGCTTTCTCCCTAGAAAATACGAATGTGTAGAGCTGGTGTCTACGTGTGCACCAATTAGAGTTTCCAAGGACAAAGTTAAATGTTCCATGATAAAAAAAAAACAAAACAATAAAGTCCGTGGATAATATCAGGAATACACAAACACAGATGCTGTAGCAATATTTCGGTTTGAGTTAGCCAAAACAAAACGGGATACTTCCGGTTTCATCCAGTCATATCCGGACAAAGTGGTGTGGAATTCGTATGCAGTGGACCGAGAAAATCACAGGAAAACTGGTTTTGGAGAGAAGCAAAGTCTTTTCGTTAGGCAAGTGCATAAAATGTCATCTAGAGAAACAGAAATAGCATGTTTGTTTGCCGCAGTTCCTCTAGCTTTCTCCCTAGAAAATACGAATGTGTAGAGCTGGTGTCTCCCTGTGGAACCAATTAGTGTTTCCAAGCATAAAATTTAATGTTCCCTGAAAAAAAACATTCAAAAAAATAAAGTCCGTGGATAATATCAGGAATACACAAACACAGAGGCTGTAGCAATATCTGGGATTGAATTGGCGAAAAAGAAACCGGATATTTCTGGTTTCATCCAGTCATATTCAGACCAACTGGTGTGGAATTTGTATGCAATGGACCGAGAAAATCACAGGAAAAATGGTTTTGGAGAAAAGCAAAGTTTTTTCATTAGGCAAGTGCAAAAAAGTAATCTATACAAACAGAAATATCATGTTTGTTTGCCGCAGTTCCTCTAGCTTTCTCCCTAGAACAAACGAATGGGTAGAGCTGTTGTCTCCATGTGGAACCAATTAGTGTTTCCAAGCATAAAATTCAATGTTCCCTGAAAAAAAAAATCAAAAAAATAAAGTCCGTGGATAATATCAGGAATACACAAACAAAGAGGCTGTAGCAATATCTGGGATTGAATTAGCCAAAACGAAACCGGATATTTCCAGGTTTCATCCAGTTATATCCGGACAAACTGGTGTGGAATTTGTATGCAATGGACTGAGAAAATCACAGGAAAAATGGTTTTGGAGAAAAGCAAAGTCTTTTCGTTAGGCAAGTGCATAAAATGTCATCTATACAAACAGAAATAGCATGTTTGTTTGCTGCAGTTCCTCTAGCTTTCTTCCTAGAACATAAAAATGTGTAGAGCTGGTGTCTCCATGTGGAACCAATTAGTGTATCCAAGCATAAAATTAAATGTTCCCTGAAAAAAAAAAACATTCAAAAAAATAATGTCCCTGGATAATATCAGGAATACACAAACACAGAGGCTGTAGCAATATTTCAGTTTGAGTTAGCCAAAACAAAACCGCATATTTCCGGTTTCATCCAGTCATATCCGGACAAAGTGTTGTGGAATTTGTATGCCATGGACCGAGAAAATCACAGTAAAAATGGTTTTGGAGAAAAGCAAAGTCTTTTCGTTAGGCAAGTGCAAAGTTAAATGTTCCCTGATAAAAAAAAAAAACAAAACAATAAAGTCCGTGGATAATATCAGGAATACACAATCACAGAGGCTGTAGTAATATTTCGGTTTGAGTTAGCCAAAACAAAACCGCATATTTCAGGTTTCATCCAATCATATCCGGACAAACTGGTGTGGAATTCTTATGCAATGGACCGAGAAAATCACAGGAAAAATGGTTTTGGAGAAAAGCAAAGTCTTTTCGTTAGGCAAGTGCATAAAATGTCATCTATACAAACAGAAATATCATGTTTGTTTGCCACAGTTCCTCTAGCTTTCTCCCTAGAAAATACGAATGTGTAGAGCTGGTGTCTCCATGTGGAACGAATTAGTGTTTCCAAGCATAAAATTTAATGTTCCCTGAAAAAAAATCATTCAAAAAAATAAAGTCCGTGGATAATATCAGGAATACACAAACACAGAGGCTGTAGCAATATCTGGGATTGAATTAGCCAAAACGAAACCGGATGTTTCCGGTTTCATCCAGTCATATTTGGACCAACTGGTGTGGAATTCGTATGCAATGGACCGAGAAAATCACAGTAAAAATGGTTTTGGAGAAAAGCAAAGTCTTTTCGTTAGGCAAGTGCATAAAATGTCATCTATACAAACAGATATATCATGTTTGTTTGCCGCAGTTCCTCTAGATTTCTCCCTAAAACATAAAATTGTGTAGAACTGGTGTCTCCATGTGGAACCAATTAGTGTTTCCAAGCATAAAATTAAATGTTCCGTGAAAAAAAAAAACATTCAAAAAAATAAACTCCGTGGATGATATCAGGAATACACAAACAAAGAGGCTGTAGCAATATCTGGGATTGAATTAGGCAAAACGAATCCGGATATTTCCGGTTTAATCCAGTTATATCCGGACAAACTGGTGTGGAATTCGTTTGCAATGGACCGAGAAAATCACAGTAAAAATGGTTTTGGAGAAAAGCAAAGTCTTTTCGTTAGGCAAGTGCATCAAATGTCATCTATACAAACAGAAATATCATGTTTGTTTGCCGCCGTTCCTCTAGATTTCTCCCTAGAAAATACGAATGTGTAGAGCTGGTGTCTCCATGTGGAACCAATTAGTGTTTCCAAGCATAAAATTAAATGTTCCCTGGAAAAAAAAAACATTCAAAAAAATAAAATCCGTGGATAATATCAGGAATACACAAACACAGATGCTGTAGCAATATTTCGGTTTGAGTTAGCCAAAACAAAACCGGATATTTCCGGTTTCATCCAGTCATATCCGGACAAAGTGGTGTGGAATTGGTATGCAATGGACCGAGAAAATCACAGGAAAAATGGTTTTGGAGAAAAGCAAAGTCTTTTCGTTTGGCAAGTGCATAAAATGTCATCTATACAAACAGAAATATCATGTTTGTTTGCCGCAGTTCCTCTAGCTTTCTCCCTAGAAAATACGAATGTGTAGAGCTGGTGTCTACGTGTGCACCAATTAGAGTTTCCAAGGAAAAAGTTAAATGTTCCATGATAAAAAAAAACAAAACAATAAAGTCCATGGATAATATCAGGAATTCACAAACACAGATGCTGTAGCAATATTTCGGTTTGAGTTAGCCAAAACAAAACCGGATATTTCCGGTTTCATCCAGTCATATCCGGACAAAGTGGTGTGGAATTGGTATGCAATGGACGGAGAAAATCACAGGAAAAATGGTTTTGGAGAAAAGCGAAGTCTTTTCGTTAGGCAAGTGCATAAAATGTCATCTATACAAACAGATATATCATGTTTGTTTGCCACAGTTCCTCTAGCTTTCTCCCTAGAAAATACGAATGTGTAGAGCTGGTGTCTCCATGTGGAACCAATTAGTGTTTCCAAGCATAAAATTAAATGTTCCCTGAAAAAAAAACATTCAAAAAAATAAAGTCCTTGGATAATATCAGGAATACACAAACAAAGAGGCTGTAGCAATATCTGGGATTGAATTAGCCAAAACGAAACCGGATGTTTCCGGTTTCATCCAGTCATATTCGGACCAACTGGTGTGGAATTCATATGCAATGGACCGAAAAAATCACAGGAAAAATGGTTTTGGAGAAAAGCAAATTCTTTTCCTTAGGCAAGTGCATAAAATGTCATCTATACAAACAAAATAGCATGTTTGTTTGCTGCAGTTCCTCTAGATTTCTCCCTAAAACATAAAAATGTGTAGAACTGGTGTCTCCATGTGGAAACAATTAGTGTTTCCAAGCATAAAATTAAATGTTCCGTGAAAAAAAAAACATTCAAAAAAATAAAGTCCGTGGATAATATCAGGAATACACAAACAAAGAGGCTGTAGCAATATCTTGGATTGAATTAGGCAAAACGAATCCGGATATTTCCAGTTTAATCCAGTCATAATCGGACAAATTGGTGTGGAATTCGTTTGCAATGGACCGAGAAAATCACAGGAAAAATGGTTTTGTAGAAAAGCAAAGTCTTTTCGTTAGGCAAGTGCATAAAATTTCATCTATACAAACAGAAATATCATGTTTGTTTGCCGCAGTTCCTCTAGCTTTCTCCCTAGAACAAACGAATGTGTAGAGCTGGTGTCTCCATGTGGAACCAATTAGTGTTTCCAAGCATAAAATTAAATGTACCCTGATAAAAAACATTCAAAAAAACACAGTGCGTGGATAATATCAGGAATACACAAACAAAAAGGCTGTAGCAATATCTGGGATTGAATTAGACAAAATGAAACCGGATATTTCCGGTTTCATCCAGTCATATCCGGACAAAGTGTTGTGGAATTCGTATGCAATGGACCGAGAAAATCACAGGAAAAATGGTTTTGGAGAAAAGCAAATTCTTTTCATTAGCCAAGTGCATAAAATGCCATCCATACAAACAGAAATATCATGTTTGTTTGCCACAGTTCCTCTAGCTTTCTCCCTAGAAAATACGAATGTGTAGAGCTGGTGTCTCCATGTGGAACCAATTAGTGTTTCCAAGCATAAAATTTAATGTTCCCTGAAAAAAAAACATTCAAAAAAATAAAGTCCGTGGATAATATCAGGAATACACAAACACAGAGGCTGTAGCAATATTTCGGTTTGAGTTAGCCAAAACAAAACGGGATACTTCCGGTTTCATCCAGTCATATCCGGACAATGTGGTGTGGAATTCGTATGCAGTGGACCGAGAAAATCACAGGAAAAATGGTTTTGGAGAGAAGCAAAGTCTTTTCGTTAGGCAAGTGCATAAAATGTCATCTAGAGAAACAGAAATAGCATGTTTGTTTGCCGCAGTTCCTCTAGCTTTCTCCCTAGAAAATACGAATGTGTAGAGGTGGTGTCTCCATGTGGAACCAATTAGTGTTTCCAAGCATAAAATTTAATGTTCCCTGAAAAAAAAAACATTCAAAAAAATAAAGTCCGTGGATAATATCAGGAATACACAAACACAGAGGCTGTAGCAATATCTGGGATTGAATTGGCGAAAATGAAACCGGATATTTCCGGTTTCATCCAGTCATATTCAGACCAACTGGTGTGGAATTCGTATGCAATGGACCGAGAAAATCACAGTAAAAATGGTTTTGGAGAAAAGCAAAGTCTTTTCGTTAGGCAAGTGCAAAAAAGTAATCTATACAAACAGAAATATCGTGTTTGTTTGCCGCATTTCCTCTAGCTTTCTTCCTAGAATATAAAAATGTGTAGAGCTGGTGTCTCCATGTGGAACCAATTAGTGTTTCCAAGCATAAAATTAAATGTTCCCTGAAAAAAAAAAACATTCAAAAAAATAATGTCCCTGGATAATATCAGGAATACACAAACACAGAGGCTGTAGCAATATTTCAGTTTGAGTTAGCCAAAACAAAACCGCATATTTCCGGTTTCATCCAGTCATATCCGGACAAAGTGTTGTGGAATTTGTATGCCATGGACCGAGAAAATCACAGTAAAAATGGTTTTGGAGAAAAGCAAAGTCTTTTCGTTAGGCAAGTGCATAAAATGTCATCTATACAAACAGAAATATCATGTTTGTTTGCCGCAGTTCCTCTAGCTTTCTCCCTAGAAAATACGAATGTGTAGAGCTGGTGTCTCCATGTGGGACCAATTAGAGTTTCCAAGGACAAAGTTAAATGTTCCCTGATAAAAAAAAAAACAAAACAATAAAGTCCGTGGATAATATCAGGAATACACAATCACAGAGGCTGTAGTAATATTTCGGTTTGAGTTAGCCAAAACAAAACCGCATATTTCAGGTTTCATCCAGTCATATCCGGACAAAGTGGTGTGGAATTCGTATGCAATGGAATGAGAAAATCACAGGAAAAATGGTTTTGGAGAAAAGCAAATCTTTTCGTTAGGCAAGTGCATAAAATGTCATCTCTACAAACAGAAATATCATGTTTGTTTGCTGCAGTTCCTCTAGCTTTCTCCCTGGAGAAAATGAATGTGTAGAGCTGGTGTCTCCATGTGGAACCAATTGTGTGTTTCCAAGCATAAAATTAAATATTCCCTGATAAAAAACATTCAAAAAATAAAGTCCGTGGATAATATCAGGAATACACAAACACAGAGGCTGTAGCAATATCTGGGATTGAATTAGCCAAAACGAAACCGGAAATTTCCGGTTTCATCCAGTCATATCCGGACAAACTGGTGTGGAATTTGTATGCATTGGACCGAGAAAATCACAGTAAAAATGGTTTTGGAGAAAAGCAAAGTCTTTTCGTTAGGCAAGTGCATCAAATGTCATCTATACAAACAGAAATATCATGTTTGTTTGCCGCAGTTCCTCTAGCTTTCTCCCTAGAAAATACGAATGTGTAGAGCTGGTGTCTCCATGTGGGACCAATTAGAGTTTCCAAGGACAAAGTTAAATGTTCCCTGAAAAAAAAAAAAAACAATAAAGTCCGTGCATAATATCAGGAATACACAATCACAGAGGCTGTAGTAATATTTCGGTTTGAGTTAGCCAAAACAAAACCGCATATTTCCGGTTTCATCCAGTCATATCCGGACAAAGTGGTGTGGAATTCGTATGCAATGGAATGAGAAAATCACAGGAAAAATGGTTTTGGAGAAAAGCAAAGTCTTTTCGTTAGGCAAGTGCATAAAATGTCATCTCTACAAACAGAAATATCATGTTTGTTTGCCGCAGTTCCTCTAGCTTTCTCCCTAGAGAAAACGAATGTGTAGAGCTGGTGTCTCCATGTGGAACCAATTAGTGTTTCCAAGCATAAAATTAAATATTCCCTGATAAAAAACATTCAAAAAAATAAAGTCTGTGGAAAATATCAGGAAAACACAAACACAGAGGCTGTAGCAATATCTGGGATTGAATTAGCCAAAACAAAACCGGATATTTCCGGTTTCATCCAGTCATATCCGGACAAACTGGTGTGGAATTTGTATGCAATGGACCGAGAAAATAACAGTAAAAATGGTTTTGGAGAAAAGCAAAGTCTTTTCGTTAGGCAAGTGCATAAAATGTCATCTATACAAACAGAAATATCATGTTTGTTTGCCGCAGTTCCTCTAGCTTTCTCCGTAGAAAATACGAATGTGTAGAGCTGGTGTCTCCATGTGGAACCAATTAGTGTTTCCAAGCATAAAATTAAATGTTCCCTGAAAAAAAACATTCAAAAAAATAAAGTCCGTGGATAATATCAGGAATACACAAACACAGAGGCTGTAGCAATATCTGGGATTGAATTAGACAAAAGGAAACCGGGTATTTCCGGTTTCATCCAGTCATATCCGGACAAAGTGGTGTGGAATTCATATGCAATGGACCGAGAAAATCACAGTAAAAATGGTTTTGGAGAAAGCAAAGTCTTTTCGTTAGGCAAGTGCAGAAAAGTCATCTATACAAACAGAAATATCATGTTTGTTTGCCGCAGTTCCTCTAGCTTTCTCCCTAGAACAAACGAATGTGTAGAGCTGGTGTCTCCATGTGGAACCAATTAGTGTTTCCAAGCATAAAATTCAATGTTCCCTGAAAAAAAAAAACAGTCAAAAAAATAAAGTCCGTGGATAATATCAGGAATACACAAACACAGAGGCTGTAGCAATATTTCGGTTTGTGTTAGCCAAAACAAAACCGCATATTTCCGGTTTCATCCAGTCATATCCGGACAAAGTGGTGTGGAATTCGTATGCAATGGACCGAGAAAATCACAGGAAAAATGGTTTTGGAGAAAAGCAAAGTCTTTTCGTTATGCAAGTGCATAAAATGTCATCTAGACAAACAGAAATATCATGTTTGTTTGCGGCAGTTCCTCTAGCTTTCTCCGTAGAACAAACGAATGTGTAGAGCTGGTGTCTCCATGTGGAACCAATTAGTGTTTCCAAGCATAAAATTAAATGTTCCCTGATAAAAAACATTCAAAAAAATAAAGTCCGTGGATAATATCAGGAATACACAAACAAAGACGCTGTAGCAATATCTGGGATTGAATTAGCCAAAACGAAACCGCATATTTCCGGTTTCATCCAGTCATATCCGGACAAACTGGTGTGGAATTCGTATGCAATGGACCGAGAAAATCACAGTAAAAATGGTTTTGGAGAAAAGGAAAGTTTTTTCGTTAGGCAAGTGCATAAAATGTCATCTATACAAACAGAAATATCAGGTTTGTTTGCCGCAGTTCCTCTAGCTTTCTTCCTAGAACATAAAAATGTGTAGAGCTGGTGTCTCCATGTGGAACCAATTAGTGTTTCCAAGCATAAAATTAAATGTTCCCTGAAAAAAAAAAAAACATTCAAAAAAATAAAGTCCGTGGATAATATCAGGAATACACAAACACAGAGGCTGTAGCAATATTTCGGTTTGAGTTAGCCAAAACAAAACCGGATATTTCCGGTTTCATCCAGTCATATCCGGACAAAGTGGTGTGGAATTTGTATGCAATGGACCGAGAAAATCACAGGAAAAATGGTTTTGGAGAAAAGCAAAGTCTTTTCGTTAGGCAAGTGCATAAAATGTCATCTAGACAAACAGAAATATCATGTTTGTTTGCCGCAGTTCCTCTAGCTTTCTCCGTAGAACAAACGAATGTGTAGAGCTGGTGTCTCCATGTGGGACCAATTATAGTTTCCAAGGACAAAGTTAAATGTTCCCTGATAAAAAAAAAACAAAACAAAACAATAAAGTCCGTGGATAATATCAGGAATACACAATCACAGAGGCTGTAGTAATATTTCGGTTTGAGTTAGCCAAAACAAAACCGCATATTTCCGGTTTCAGCCAGTCATATCCGGACAAAGTGGTGTGGAATTCGTATGCAATGGAATGAGAAAATCACAGGAAAAATGGTTTTGGAGAAAAGCAAAGTCTTTTCGTTAGGCAAGTGCATAAAATGTCATCTAGACAAACAGAAATATCATGTTTGTTTGCCGCAGTTCCTCTAGCTTTCTCCCTAGAGAAAACGAATGTGTAGAGCTGGTGTCTCCATGTGGAACCAATTAGTGTTTCCAAGCATAAAATTAAATATTCCCTGATAAAAAACATTCAAAAAAATAAAGTCTGTGGAAAATATCAGGAATACACAAACACAGAGGCTGTAGCAATATCTGGGATTGAATTAGCCAAAACGAAACCGGATATTTCCGGTTTCATCCAGTCATATCCGGACAAACTGGTGTGGAATTTGTATGCAATGGACCGAGAAAATCACAGTAAAAATGGTTTTGGAGAAAAGCAAAGTCTTTTAGTTAGGCAAGTGCATAAAATGTCATCTATACAAACAGAAATATCATGTTTGTTTGCCGCAGTTCCTCTAGCTTTCTCCGTAGAAAATACGAATGTGTAGAGCTGGTGTCTCCATGTGGAACCAATTAGTGTTTCCAAGCATAAAATTAAATGTTCCCTGAAAAAAAACATTCAAAAAAATAAAGTCCGTGGATAATATCAGGAATACACAAACACAGAGGCTGTAGCAATATCTGGGATTGAATTAGACAAAAGGAAACCGGATATTTCCGGTTTCATCCAGTCATATCCGGACAAAGTGGTGTGGAATTCGTATGCAATGGACCGAGAAAATCACAGTAAAAATGGTTTTGGAGAAAGCAAAGTCTTTTCGTTAGGCAAGTGCAAAAAAGTCATCTATACAAACAGAAATATCATGTTTGTTTGCCGCAGTTCCTCTAGCTTTCTCCCTAGAACAAACGAATGTGTAGAGCTGGTGTCTCCATGTGGAACCAATTAGTGTTTCCAAGCATAAAATTCAATGTTCCCTGAAAAAAAAAACAGTCAAAAAAATAAAGTCCGTGGATAATATCAGGAATACACAAACACAGAGGCTGTAGCAATATTTCGGTTTGTGTTAGCCAAAACAAAACCGCATATTTCCGGTTTCATCCAGTCATATCCGGACAAAGTGGTGTGGAATTCGTATGCAATGGACCGAGAAAATCACAGGAAAAATGGTTTTGGAGAAAAGCAAAGTCTTTTCGTTAGGCAAGTGCATAAAATGTCATCTAGACAAACAGAAATATCATGTTTGTTTGCCGCAGTTCCTCTAGCTTTCTCCGTAGAACAAACGAATGTGTAGAGCTGGTGTCTCCATGTGGAACCAATTAGTGTTTCCAAGCATAAAATTAAATGTTCCCTGATAAAAAATATTCAAAAAAATAAAGTCCGTGGATAATATCAGGAATACACAAACAAAGATGCTGTAGCAATATCTGGGATTGAATTAGCCAAAACGAAACCGCATATTTCCGGTTTCATCCAGTCATATCCGGACAAACTGGTGTGGAATTCGTATGCAATGGACCGAGAAAATCACAGTAAAAATGGTTTTGGAGAAAAGGAAAGTTTTTTCGTTAGGCAAGTGCATAAAATGTCATCTATACAAACAGAAATATCATGTTTGTTTGCCGCAGTTCCTCTAGCTTTCTTCCTAGAACATAAAAATGTGTAGAGCTGGTGTCTCCATGTGGAACCAATTAGTGTTTCCAAGCATAAAATTAAATGTTCCCTGAAAAAAAAAAACATTCAAAAAAATAAAGTCCGTGGATAATATCAGGAATACACAAACACAGAGGCTGTAGCAATATTTCGGTTTGAGTTAGCCAAAACAAAACCGGATATTTCCGGTTTCATCCAGTCATATCCGGACAAAGTGGTGTGGAATTTGTATGCAATGGACCGAGAAAATCACAGTAAAAATGGTTTTGGAGAAAAGCAAAGTCTTTTCGTTAGGCAAGTGCATAAAATGTCATCTATACAAACAGAAATATCATGTTTTTTTGCCGCAGTTCCTCTAGCTTTCTCCCTAGAAAATACGAATGTGTAGAGCTGGTGTCTCCATGTGGGACCAATTAGAGTTTCCAAGGACAAAGTTAAATGTTCCCTGATAAAAAAAAAAAAACAAAACAAAACAATAAAGTCCGTGGATAATATCAGGAATACACAATCACAGAGGCTGTGGCAATATTTCGGTTTGAGTTAGCCAAAACAAAACCGCATATTTCCGGTTTCATCCAGTCATATCCGGACAAAGTGGTGTGGAATTCGTATGCAATGGACCGAGAAAATCACAGGAAAAATGGTTTTGGAGAAAAGCAAAGTCTTTTCGTTAGGCAAGTGCATAAAATGTCATCTCTACAAACAGAAATATCATGTTTGTTTGCCGCAGTTCCTCTAGCTTTCTCCCTAGAGAAAACGAATGTGTAGAGCTGGTGTCTCCATGTGGAACCAATTAGTGTTTCCAAGCATAAAATTAAATATTCCCTGATAAAAAAACATTCAAAAAAATAAAGTCCGTGGATAATATCACGAATACACAAACACAGAGGCTGTAGCAATATTTCAGTTTGAGTTAGCCAAAACAAAACCGCATATTTCCGGTTTCATCCAGTCATATCCGGACAAACTGGTGTGGAATTTGTATGCAATGGACCGAGAAAATCACAGTAAAAATGGTTTTGGAGAAAAGCAAAGTCTTTTCGATAGGCAAGTGCATCAAATGTCATCTATACAAACAGAAATATCATGTTTGTTTGCTGCAGTTCCTCTAGCTTTCTCCCTAGAAAATACGAATGTGTAGAGCTGGTGTCTCCATGTGGGACCAATTAGAGTTTCCAAGGACAAAGTTAAATGTTCCCTGATAAAAAAAAAAAAACAAAACAATAAAGTCCGTGGATAATATCAGGAATACACAATCACAGAGGCTGTAGTAATATTTCGGTTTGAGTTAGCCAAAACAAAACCGCATATTTCCGGTTTCATCCAGTCATATCCGGACAAAGTGGTGTGGAATTCGTATGCAATGGAATGAGAAAATCACAGGAAAAATGGTTTTGGAGAAAAGCAAAGTCTTTTCGTTAGGCAAGTGCATAACATGTCATCTCTACAAACAGAAATATCATGTTTGTTTGCCGCAGTTCCTCTCGCTTTCTCCCTAGAGAAAACGAATGTGTAGAGCTGGTGTCTCCATGTGGAACCAATTAGTGTTTCCAAGCATAAAATTAAATATTCCCTGATAAAAAACATTCAAAAAAATAAAGTCTGTGGAAAATATCAGGAATACACAAACACAGAGGCTGTAGCAATATCTGGGATTGAATTAGCCAAAACAAAACCGGATATTTCCGGTTTCATCCAGTCATATCCGGACAAACTGGTGTGGAATTTGTATGCAATGGACCAAGAAAATCACAGTAAAAATGGTTTTGGAGAAAAGCAAAGTCTTTTCGTTAGGCAAGTGCATAAAATGTCATCTCTACAAACAGAAATATCATGTTTGTTTGCCGCAGTTCCTCTAGCTTTCTCCCTAGAGAAAACGAATGTGTAGAGCTGGTGTCTCCATGTGGAACCAATTAGTGTTTCCAAGCATAAAATTAAATATTCCCTGATAAAAAACATTCAAAAAAATAAAGTCTGTGGAAAATATCAGGAATACACAAACACAGAGGCTGTAGCAATATCTGGGATTGAATTAGCCAAAACGAAACCGGATATTTCCGGTTTCATCCAGTCATATCCGGACAAACTGGTGTGGAATTTGTATGCAATGGACCGAGAAAATCACAGTAAAAATGGTTTTGGAGAAAAGCAAAGTCTTTTAGTTAGGCAAGTGCATAAAATGTCATCTATACAAACAGAAATATCATGTTTGTTTGCCGCAGTTCCTCTAGCTTTCTCCGTAGAAAATACGAATGTGTAGAGCTGGTGTCTCCATGTGGAACCAATTAGTGTTTCCAAGCATAAAATTAAATGTTCCCTGAAAAAAAACATTCAAAAAAATAAAGTCCGTGGATAATATCAGGAATACACAAACACAGAGGCTGTAGCAATATCTGGGATTGAATTAGACAAAAGGAAACCGGATATTTCCGGTTTCATCCAGTCATATCCGGACAAAGTGGTGTGGAATTCGTATGCAATGGACCGAGAAAATCACAGTAAAAATGGTTTTGGAGAAAGCAAAGTCTTTTCGTTAGGCAAGTGCAAAAAAGTCATCTATACAAACAGAAATATCATGTTTGTTTGCCGCAGTTCCTCTAGCTTTCTCCCTAGAACAAACGAATGTGTAGAGCTGATGTCTCCATGTGGAACCAATTAGTGTTTCCAAGCATAAAATTCAATGTTCCCTGAAAAAAAAAACAGTCAAAAAAATAAAGTCCGTGGATAATATCAGGAATACACAAACACAGAGGCTGTAGCAATATTTCGGTTTGTGTTAGCCAAAACAAAACCGCATATTTCCGGTTTCATCCAGTCATATCCGGACAAAGTGGTGTGGAATTCGTATGCAATGGACCGAGAAAATCACAGGAAAAATGGTTTTGGAGAAAAGCAAAGTCTTTTCGTTAGGCAAGTGCATAAAATGTCATCTAGACAAACAGAAATATCATGTTTGTTTGCCGCAGTTCCTCTAGCTTTCTCCGTAGAACAAACGAATGTGTAGAGCTGGTGTCTCCATGTGGAACCAATTAGTGTTTCCAAGCATAAAATTAAATGTTCCCTGATAAAAAACATTCAAAAAAATAAAGTCCGTGGATAATATCAGGAATACACAAACAAAGACGCTGTAGCAATATCTGGGATTGAATTAGCCAAAACGAAACCGCATATTTCCGGTTTCATCCAGTCATATCCGGACAAACTGGTGTGGAATTCGTATGCAATGGACCGAGAAAATCACAGTAAAAATGGTTTTGGAGAAAAGGAAAGTTTTTTCGTTAGGCAAGTGCATAAAATGTCATCTATACAAACAGAAATATCATGTTTGTTTGCCGCAGTTCCTCTAGCTTTCTTCCTAGAACATAAAAATGTGTAGAGCTGGTGTCTCCATGTGGAACCAATTAGTGTTTCCAAGCATAAAATTAAATGTTCCCTGAAAAAAAAAACATTCAAAAAAATAAAGTCCGTGGATAATATCAGGAATACACAAACACAGAGGCTGTAGCAATATTTCGGTTTGAGTTAGCCAAAACAAAACCGGATATTTCCGGTTTCATCCAGTCATATCCGGACAAACTGGTGTGGAATTTGTATGCAATGGACCGAGAAAATCACAGTAAAAATGGTTTTGGAGAAAAGCAAAGTCTTTTCGTTAGGCAAGTGCATAAAATGTCATCTATACAAACAGAAATATCATGTTTTTTTGCCGCAGTTCCTCTAGCTTTCTCCCTAGAAAATACGAATGTGTAGAGCTGGTGTCTCCATGTGGGACCAATTAGAGTTTCCAAGGATAAAGTTAAATGTTCCCTGATAAAAAAAAAAAAACAAAACAAAACAATAAAGTCCGTGGATAATATCAGGAATACACAATCACAGAGGCTGTAGTAATATTTCGGTTTGAGTTAGCCAAAACAAAACCGCATATTTCCGGTTTCATCCAGTCATATCCGGACAAAGTGGTGTGGAATTCGTATGCAATGGAATGAGAAAATCACAGGAAAAATGGTTTTGGAGAAAAGCAAAGTCTTTTCGTTAGGCAAGTGCATAAAATGTCATCTCTACAAACAGAAATATCATGTTTGTTTGCCGCAGTTCCTCTAGCTTTCTCCCTAGAGAAAACGAATGTGTAGAGCTGGTGTCTCCATGTGGAACCAATTAGTGTTTCCAAGCATAAAATTAAATATTCCCTGATAAAAAACATTCAAAAAAATAAAGTCCGTGGATAATATCACGAATACACAAACACAGAGGCTGTAGCAATATTTCAGTTTGAGTTAGCCAAAACAAAACCGCATATTTCCGGTTTCATCCAGTCATATCCGGACAAACTGGTGTGGAATTTGTATGCAATGGACCGAGAAAATCACAGTAAAAATGGTTTTGGAGAAAAGCAAAGTCTTTTCGTTAGGCAAGTGCATCAAATGTCATCTATACAAACAGAAATATCATGTTTGTTTGCTGCAGTTCCTCTAGCTTTCTCCCTAGAAAATACGAATGTGTAGAGCTGGTGTCTCCATGTGGGACCAATTAGAGTTTCCAAGGACAAAGTTAAATGTTCCCTGATAAAAAAAAACAAAACAATAAAGTCCGTGGATAATATCAGGAATACACAATCACAGAGGCTGTAGTAATATTTCGGTTTGAGTTAGCCAAAACAAAACCGCATATTTCCGGTTTCATCCAGTCATATCCGGACAAAGTGGTGTGGAATTCGTATGCAATGGAATGAGAAAATCACAGGAAAAATGGTTTTGGAGAAAAGCAAAGTCTTTTCGTTAGGCAAGTGCATAAAATGTCATCTCTACAAACAGAAATATCATGTTTGTTTGACGCAGTTCCTCTAGCTTTCTCCCTAGAGAAAACGAATGTGTAGAGCTGGTGTCTCCATGTGGAACCAATTAGTGTTTCCAAGCATAAAATTAAATATTCCCTGATAAAAAACATTCAAAAAAATAAAGTCTGTGGAAAATATCAGGAATACACAAACACAGAGGCTGTAGCAATATCTGGGATTGAATTAGCCAAAACAAAACCGGATATTTCCGGTTTCATCCAGTCATATCCGGACAAACTGGTGTGGAATTTGTATGCAATGGACCAAGAAAATCACAGTAAAAATGGTTTTGGAGAAAAGCAAAGTCTTTTCGTTAGGCAAGTGCATAAAATATCATCTCTACAAACAGAAATATCATGTTTGTTTGCCGCAGTTCCTCTAGCTTTCTCCCTAGAGAAAACGAATGTGTAGAGCTGGTGTCTCCATGTGGAACCAATTAGTGTTTCCAAGCATAAAATTAAATATTCCCTGATAAAAAACATTCAAAAAAATAAAGTCTGTGGAAAATATCAGGAATACACAAACACAGAGGCTGTAGCAATATCTGGGATTGAATTAGCCAAAACGAAACCGGATATTTCCGGTTTCATCCAGTCATATCCGGACAAACTGGTGTGGAATTTGTATGCAATGGACCGAGAAAATCACAGTAAAAATGGTTTTGGAGAAAAGCAAAGTCTTTTCGTTAGGCAAGTGCATAAAATGTCATCTATACAAACAGAAATATCATGTTTGTTTGCCGCAGTTCCTCTAGCTTTCTCCGTAGAAAATACGAATGTGTAGAGCTGGTGTCTCCATGTGGAACCAATTAGTGTTTCCAAGCATAAAATTAAATGTTCCCTGAAAAAAAACATTCAAAAAAATAAAGTCCGTGGATAATATCAGGAATACACAAACACAGAGGCTGTAGCAATATCTGGGATTGAATTAGACAAAAGGAAACCGGATATTTCCGGTTTCATCCAGTCATATCCGGACAAAGTGGTGTGGAATTCGTATGCAATGGACCGAGAAAATCACAGTAAAAATGGTTTTGGAGAAAGCAAAGTCTTTTCGTTAGGCAAGTGCAAAAAAGTCATCTATACAAACAGAAATATCATGTTTGTTTGCCGCAGTTCCTCTAGCTTTCTCCCTAGAACAAAAGAATGTGTAGAGCTGGTGTCTCCATGTGGAACCAATTAGTGTTTCCAAGCATAAAATTCAATGTTCCCTGAAAAAAAAAACAGTCAAAAAAATAAAGTCCGTGGATAATATCAGGAATACACAAACACAGAGGCTGTAGCAATATTTCGGTTTGTGTTAGCCAAAACAAAACCGCATATTTCCGGTTTCATCCAGTCATATCCGGACAAAGTGGTGTGGAATTCGTATGCAATGGACCGAGAAAATCACAGGAAAAATGGTTTTGGAGAAAAGCAAAGTCTTTTCGTTAGGCAAGTGCATAAAATGTCATCTAGACAAACAGAAATATCATGTTTGTTTGCCGCAGTTCCTCTAGCTTTCTCCGTAGAACAAACGAATGTGTAGAGCTGGTGTCTCCATGTGGAACCAATTAGTGTTTCCAAGCATAAAATTAAATGTTCCCTGATAAAAAACATTCAAAAAAATAAAGTCCGTGGATAATATCAGGAATACACAAACAAAGACGCTGTAGCAATATCTGGGATTGAATTAGCCAAAACGAAACCGCATATTTCCGGTTTCATCCAGTCATATCCGGACAAACTGGTGTGGAATTCGTATGCAATGGACCGAGAAAATCACAGTAAAAATGGTTTTGGAGAAAAGGAAAGTTTTTTCGTTAGGCAAGTGCATAAAATGTCATCTATACAAACAGAAATATCATGTTTGTTTGCCGCAGTTCCTCTAGCTTTCTTCCTAGAACATAAAAATGTGTAGAGCTGGTGTCTCCATGTGGAACCAATTAGTGTTTCCAAGCATAAAATTAAATGTTCCCTGAAAAAAAAAACATTCAAAAAAATAAAGTCCGTGGATAATATCAGGAATACACAAACACAGAGGCTGTAGCAATATTTCGGTTTGAGTTAGCCAAAACAAAACCGGATATTTCCGGTTTCATCCAGTCATATCCGGACAAAGTGGTGTGGAATTTGTATGCAATGGACCGAGAAAATCACAGTAAAATGGTTTTGGAGAAAAGCAAAGTCTTTTCGTTAGGCAAGTGCATAAAATGTCATCTATACAAACAGAAATATCATGTTTGTTTGCCGCAGTTCCTCTAGCTTTCTCCCTAGAAAATACGAATGTGTAGAGCTGGTGTCTCCATGTGGGACCAATTAGAGTTTCCAAGGACAAAGTTAAATGTTCCCTGATAAAAAAAAAAAAAAAAACAAAACAATAAAGTCCGTGGATAATATCAGGAATACACAATCACAGAGGCTGTAGTAATATTTCGGTTTGAGTTAGCCAAAACAAAACCGCATATTTCCGGTTTCATCCAGTCATATCCGGACAAAGTGGTGTGGAATTCGTATGCAATGGAATGAGAAAATCACAGGAAAAATGGTTTTGGAGAAAAGCAAAGTCTTTTCGTTAGGCAAGTGCATAAAATGTCATCTCTACAAACAGAAATATCATGTTTGTTTGCCGCAGTTCCTCTAGCTTTCTCCCTAGAGAAAACGAATGTGTAGAGCTGGTGTCTCCATGTGGAACCAATTAGTGTTTCCAAGCATAAAATTAAATATTCCCTGATAAAAAACATTCAAAAAAATAAAGTCCGTGGATAATATCACGAATACACAAACACAGAGGCTGTAGCAATATCTGGGATTGAATTAGCCAAAACGAAACCGGATATTTCTGGTTTCATCCAGTCATATCCGGACAAACTGGTGTGGAATTTGTATGCAATGGACCGAGAAAATCACAGGAAAAATGGTTTTGGAGAAAAGCAAAGTCTTTTCGTTAGGCAAGTGCATAAAATGTCATCTATACAAACAGAAATATCATTTTTGTTTGCCGCAGTTCCTCTAGCTTTCTCCCTAGAAAATACGAATGTGTAGAGCTGGTGACTCCATGTGGAACCAATTAGTGTTTCCAAGCATAAAATTCAATGTTCCCTGAAAAAAAAACAGTCAAAAATATAAAGTCCGTGGATAATATCAGGAATACACAAACACAGAGGCTGTAGCAATATTTCGGGTTGTGTTAGCCAAAAGAAAACCGCATATTTCCGGTTTCATCCAGTCATATCCGGACAAAGTGGTGTGGAATTCGTATGCAATGGACCGAGAAAATCACAGGAAAAATGGTTTTGGAGAAAAGCAAAGTCTTTTCGTTAGGCAAGTGCATCAAGTGTCATCTATACAAACAGAAATATCATGTTTGTTTGCCGCAGTTCCTCTAGCTTTCTCCCTAGAACAAATGAATGTGTAGAGCTGGTGTCTCCATGTGGAACCAATTAGTGTTTCCAAGCATAAAATTAAATGTTCCAGATAAAAAACATTCAAAAAAATTAAGTCCGTGGATAATATCAGGAATACACAAACAAGAGGCTGTAGCAATATCTGGGATTGAATTAGCCAAAACGAAACCGGATATTTCCGGTTTCATCCAGTTATATCCGGACAAACTGGTGTGGAATTTGTATGCAATGGACTGAGAAAATCACAGGAAAAATGGTTTTGGAGAAAAGCAAAGTCTTTTCGTTAGGCAAGTGCATAAAATGTCATCTATACAAACAGAAATATCATGTTTGTTTGCCGCAGTTCCTCTAGCTTTCTTCCTAGAACATAAAAATGTGTAGAGCTGGTGTCTCCATGTGGAACCAATTAGTGTTTCCAAGCATAAAATTAAATGTTCCCTGAAAAAAAAAAAACATTCAAAAAAATAAAGTCCCTGGATAATATCAGGAATACACAAACACAGAGGCTGTAGCAATATTTCGGTTTGAGTTAGCCAAAACAAAACCGCATATTTCCGGTTTCATCCAGTCATATCCGGACAAAGTGTTGTGGAATTTGTATGCAATGGACCGAGAAAATCACAGTAAAAATGCTTTTGGAGAAAAGCAAAGTCTTTTCGTTAGGCAAGTGCATAAAATGTCATCTATACAAACAGAAATATCATGTTTGTTTGCCGCAGTTCCTCTAGCTTTCTTCCTAGAACATAAAAATGTGTAGAGCTGGTGTCTCCATGTGGAACCAATTAGTGTTTCCAAGCATAAAATTAAATATTCCCTGATAAAAAACATTCAAAAAAATAAAGTCCGTGGATAATATCAGGAATACACAAACACAGAGGCTGTAGCAATATCTGGGATTGAATTAGCCAAAACGAAACCGGATATTTCCGGTTTCATCCAGTCATATCCGGACAAACTGGTGTGGAATTTGTATGCAATGGACCGAGAAAATCACAGTAAAAATGGTTTTGGAGAAAAGCAAAGTCTTTTCGTTAGGCAAGTGCATCAAATGTCATCTATACAAACAGAAATATCATGTTTGTTTGCCGCAGTTCCTCTAGCTTTCTCCCTAGAAAATACGAATGTGTAGAGCTGGTGTCTCCATGTGGGACCAATTAGAGTTTCCAAGGACAAAGTTAAATGTTCCCTGATAAAAAAAAACAAAACAATAAAGTCCGTGGATAATATCAGGAATACACAATCACAGAGGCTGTAGTAATATTTCGGTTTGAGTTAGCCAAAACAAAACCGCATATTTCCGGTTTCATCCAGTCATATCCGGACAAAGTGGTGTGGAATTCGTATGCAATGGAATGAGAAAATCACAGGAAAAATGGTTTTGGAGAAAAGCAAAGTCTTTTCGTTAGGCAAGTGCATAAAATGTCATCTCTACAAACAGAAATATCATGTTTGTTTGCCGCAGTTCCTCTAGCTTTCTCCCTAGAGAAAACGAATGTGTAGAGCTGGTGTCTCCATGTGGAACCAATTAGTGTTTCCAAGCATAAAATTAAATATTCCCTGATAAAAAACATTCAAAAAAATAAAGTCCGTGGATAATATCACGAATACACAAACACAGAGGCTGTAGCAATATCTGGGATTGAATTAGCCAAAACGAAACCGGATATTTCCGGTTTCATCCAGTCATATCCGGACAAACTGGTGTGGAATTTGTATGCAATGGACCGAGAAAATCACAGGAAAAATGGTTTTGGAGAAAAGCAAAGTCTTTTAGTTAGGCAAGTGCATAAAATGTCATCTATACAAACAGAAATATCATGTTTGTTTGCCGCAGTTCCTCTAGCTTTCTCCGTAGAAAATACGAATGTGTAGAGCTGGTGTCTCCATGTGGAACCAATTAGTGTTTCCAAGCATAAAATTAAATGTTCCCTGAAAAAAAACATTCAAAAAATAAAGTCCATGGATAATATCAGGAATACACAAACACAGAGGCTGTAGCAATATCTGGGATTGAATTAGACAAAAGGAAACCGGATATTTCCGGTTTCATCCAGTCATATCCGGACAAAGTGGTGTGCAATTCGTATGCAATGGACCGAGAAAATCACAGTAAAAATGGTTTTGGAGAAAGCAAAGTCTTTTCGTTAGGCAAGTGCAAAAAAGTCATCTATAAAAACAGAAATATCATGTTTGTTTGCCGCAGTTCCTCTAGCTTTCTCCCTAGAAGAAACGAATGTGTAGAGCTGGTGTCTCCATGTGGAACCAATTAGTGTTTCCAAGCATAAAATTCAATGTTCCCTGAAAAAAAAAACATTCAAAAAAATAAAGTCCGTGGATAATATCAGGAATACACAAACACAGAGGCTGTAGCAATATTTCGGTTTGAGTTAGCCAAAACAAAACCGCATATTTCCGGTTTCATCCAGTCATATCCAGACAAAGTGTTGTGGAATTTGTATGCAATGGACCGAGAAAATCACAGTAAAAATGGTTTTGGAGAAAAGCAAAGTCTTTTCGTTAGGCAAGTGCATAAAATGTCATCTATACAAACAGAAATATCATGTTTGTTTGCCGCAGTTCCTCTAGCTTTCTCCCTAGAAAATACGAATGTGTAGAGCTGGTGTCTCCATGTGGGACCAATTAGAGTTTCCAAGGACAAAGTTAAATGTTCCCTGAAAAAAAACATTCAAAAAAATAAATTCCGTGGATAATATCAGGAATACACAAACACAGAGGCTGTAGCAATATCTGGGATTGAATTAGACAAAAGGAAACCGGATATTTCCGGTTTCATCCAGTCATATCTGGACAAAGTGGTGTGGAATTCGTATGCAATGGACCGAGAAAATCACAGTAAAAATGGTTTTGGAGAAAGCAAAGTCTTTTCGTTAGGCAAGTGCATCAAATGTCATCTATACAAACAGAAATATCATGTTTGTTTGCCGCAGTTCCTCTAGCTTTCTCCCTAGAACAAACGAATGTGTAGAGCTGGTGTCTCCATGTGGAACCAATTAGTGTTTCCAAGCATAAAATTCAATGTTCCCTGAAAAAAAAACAGTCAAAAAAATAAAGTCCGTGGATAATATCAGGAATACACAAACACAGAGGCTGTAGCAATATTTCGGTTTGTGTTAGCCAAAACAAAACCGCATATTTCCGGTTTCATCCAGTCATATCCGGACAAAGTGGTGTGGAATTCGTATGCAATGGACCGAGAAAATCACAGGAAAAATGGTTTTGGAGAAAAGCAAAGTCTTTTCGTTAGGCAAGTGCATAAAATGTCATCTAGACAAACAGAAATATCATGTTTGTTTGCCGCAGTTCCTCTAGCTTTCTCCGTAGAACAAACGAATGTGTAGAGCTGGTGTCTCCATGTGGAACCAATTAGTGTTTCCAAGCATAAAATTAAATGTTCCCTGATAAAAAACATTCAAAAAAATAAAGTCCGTGGATAATATCAGGAATACACAAACAAAGACGCTGTAGCAATATCTGGGATTGAATTAGCCAAAACAAAACCGGATATTTCCGGTTTCATCCAGTTATATCCGGACAAACTGGTGTGGAATTTGTATGCAATCGACCGAGAAAATCACAGGAAAAATGGTTTTGGAGAAAAGCAAAGTTTTTTCGTTAGGCAAGTGCATAAAATGTCATCTATACAAACAGAAATATCATGTTTGTTTGCCGCAGTTCCTCTAGCTTTCTTCCTAGAACATAAAAATGTGTAGAGCTGGTGTCTCCATGTGGAACCAATTAGTGTTTCCAAGCATAAAATTCAATGTTCCCTGAAAAAAAAAAACATTCAAAAAAATAAAGTCCGTGGATAATATCAGGAATACACAAACACAGAGGCTGTAGCAATATTTCGGTTTGAGTTAGCCAAAACAAAACCGGATATTTCCGGTTTCATCCAGTCATATCCGGACAAAGTGGTGTGGAATTTGTATGCAATGGACCGAGAAAATCACAGTAAAAATGGTTTTGGAGAAAAGCAAAGTCTTTTCGTTAGGCAAGTGCATAAAATGTCATCTATACAAACAGAAATATCATGTTTGTTTGCCGCAGTTCCTCTAGCTTTCTCCCTAGAAAATACGAATGTGTAGAGCTGGTGTCTCCATGTGGGACCAATTAGAGTTTCCAAGGACAAAGTTAAATGTTCCCTGATAAAAAAAAAAAAAAACAAAACAATAAAGTCCGTGGATAATATCAGGAATACACAATCACAGAGGCTGTAGTAATATTTCGGTTTGAGTTAGCCAAAACAAAACCGCATATTTCCGGTTTCATCCAGTCATATCCGGACAAAGTGGTGTGGAATTCGTATGCAATGGAATGAGAAAATCACAGGAAAAATGGTTTTGGAGAAAAGCAAAGTCTTTTCGTTAGGCAAGTGCATAAAATGTCATCTCTACAAACAGAAATATCATGTTTGTTTGCCGCAGTTCCTCTAGCTTTCTCCCTAGAGAAAACGAATGTGTAGAGCTGGTGTCTCCATGTGGAACCAATTAGTGTTTCCAAGCATAAAATTAAATATTCCCTGATAAAAAACATTCAAAAAAATAAAGTCCGTGGATAATATCACGAATACACAAACACAGAGGCTGTAGCAATATCTGGGATTGAATTAGCCAAAACGAAACCGGATATTTCCGGTTTCATCCAGTCATATCCGGACAAACTGGTGTGGAATTTGTATGCAATGGACCGAGAAAATCACAGGAAAAATGGTTTTGGAGAAAAGCAAAGTCTTTTAGTTAGGCAAGTGCATAAAATGTCATCTATACAAACAGAAATATCATGTTTGTTTGCCGCAGTTCCTCTAGCTTTCTCCGTAGAAAATACGAATGTGTAGAGCTGGTGTCTCCATGTGGAACCAATTAGTGTTTCCAAGCATAAAATTAAATGTTCCCTGAAAAAAAACATTCAAAAAATAAAGTCCATGGATAATATCAGGAATACACAAACACAGAGGCTGTAGCAATATCTGGGATTGAATTAGACAAAAGGAAACCGGATATTTCCGGTTTCATCCAGTCATATCCGGACAAAGTGGTGTGCAATTCGTATGCAATGGACCGAGAAAATCACAGTAAAAATGGTTTTGGAGAAAGCAAAGTCTTTTCGTTAGGCAAGTGCAAAAAAGTCATCTATAAAAACAGAAATATCATGTTTGTTTGCCGCAGTTCCTCTAGCTTTCTCCCTAGAAGAAACGAATGTGTAGAGCTGGTGTCTCCATGTGGAACCAATTAGTGTTTCCAAGCATAAAATTCAATGTTCCCTGAAAAAAAAAACATTCAAAAAAATAAAGTCCGTGGATAATATCAGGAATACACAAACACAGAGGCTGTAGCAATATTTCGGTTTGAGTTAGCCAAAACAAAACCGCATATTTCCGGTTTCATCCAGTCATATCCAGACAAAGTGTTGTGGAATTTGTATGCAATGGACCGAGAAAATCACAGTAAAAATGGTTTTGGAGAAAAGCAAAGTCTTTTCGTTAGGCAAGTGCATAAAATGTCATCTATACAAACAGAAATATCATGTTTGTTTGCCGCAGTTCCTCTAGCTTTCTCCCTAGAAAATACGAATGTGTAGAGCTGGTGTCTCCATGTGGGACCAATTAGAGTTTCCAAGGACAAAGTTAAATGTTCCCTGAAAAAAAACATTCAAAAAAATAAAGTCCGTGGATAATATCAGGAATACACAAACACAGAGGCTGTAGCAATATCTGGGATTGAATTAGACAAAAGGAAACCGGATATTTCCGGTTTCATCCAGTCATATCTGGACAAAGTGGTGTGGAATTCGTATGCAATGGACCGAGAAAATCACAGTAAAAATGGTTTTGGAGAAAGCAAAGTCTTTTCGTTAGGCAAGTGCATCAAATGTCATCTATACAAACAGAAATATCATGTTTGTTTGCCGCAGTTCCTCTAGCTTTCTCCCTAGAACAAACGAATGTGTAGAGCTGGTGTCTCCATGTGGAACCAATTAGTGTTTCCAAGCATAAAATTCAATGTTCCCTGAAAAAAAAACAGTCAAAAAAATAAAGTCCGTGGATAATATCAGGAATACACAAACACAGAGGCTGTAGCAATATTTCGGTTTGTGTTAGCCAAAACAAAACCGCATATTTCCGGTTTCATCCAGTCATATCCGGACAAAGTGGTGTGGAATTCGTATGCAATGGACCGAGAAAATCACAGGAAAAATGGTTTTGGAGAAAAGCAAAGTCTTTTCGTTAGGCAAGTGCATAAAATGTCATCTAGACAAACAGAAATATCATGTTTGTTTGCCGCAGTTCCTCTAGCTTTCTCCGTAGAACAAACGAATGTGTAGAGCTGGTGTCTCCATGTGGAACCAATTAGTGTTTCCAAGCATAAAATTAAATGTTCCCTGATAAAAAACATTCAAAAAAATAAAGTCCGTGGATAATATCAGGAATACACAAACAAAGACGCTGTAGCAATATCTGGGATTGAATTAGCCAAAACAAAACCGGATATTTCCGGTTTCATCCAGTTATATCCGGACAAACTGGTGTGGAATTTGTATGCAATCGACCGAGAAAATCACAGGAAAAATGGTTTTGGAGAAAAGCAAAGTTTTTTCGTTAGGCAAGTGCATAAAATGTCATCTATACAAACAGAAATATCATGTTTGTTTGCCGCAGTTCCTCTAGCTTTCTTCCTAGAACATAAAAATGTGTAGAGCTGCTTTCTCCATGTGGAACCAATTAGTGTTTCCAAGCATAAAATTCAATGTTCCCTGAAAAAAAAAAACATTCAAAAAAATAAAGTCCGTGGATAATATCAGGAATACACAAACACAGAGGCTGTAGCAATATTTCGGTTTGAGTTAGCCAAAACAAAACCGGATATTTCCGGTTTCATCCAGTCATATCCGGACAAAGTGGTGTGGAATTTGTATGCAATGGACCGAGAAAATCACAGTAAAAATGGTTTTGGAGAAAAGCAAAGTCTTTTCGTTAGGCAAGTGCATAAAATGTCATCTATACAAACAGAAATATCATGTTTGTTTGCCGCAGTTCCTCTAGCTTTCTCCCTAGAAAATACGAATGTGTAGAGCTGGTGTCTCCATGTGGGACCAATTAGAGTTTCCAAGGACAAAGTTAAATGTTCCCTGATAAAAAAAAAAAAAAACAAAACAATAAAGTCCGTGGATAATATCAGGAATACACAATCACAGAGGCTGTAGTAATATTTCGGTTTGAGTTAGCCAAAACAAAACCGCATATTTCCGGTTTCATCCAGTCATATCCGGACAAAGTGGTGTGGAATTCGTATGCAATGGAATGAGAAAATCACAGGAAAAATGGTTTTGGAGAAAAGCAAAGTCTTTTCGTTAGGCAAGTGCATAAAATGTCATCTCTACAAACAGAAATATCATGTTTGTTTGCCGCAGTTCCTCTAGCTTTCTCCCTAGAGAAAACGAATGTGTAGAGCTGGTGTCTCCATGTGGAACCAATTAGTGTTTCCAAGCATAAAATTAAATATTCCCTGATAAAAAACATTCAAAAAAATAAAGTCCATGGATAATATCACGAATACACAAACACAGAGGCTGTAGCAATATCTGGGATTGAATTAGCCAAAACGAAACCGGATATTTCTGGTTTCATCCAGTCATATCCGGACAAACTGGTGTGGAATTTGTATGCAATGGACCGAGAAAATCACAGGAAAAATGGTTTTGGAGAAAAGCAAAGTCTTTTCGTTAGGCAAGTGCATAAAATGTCATCTATACAAACAGAAATATCATTTTTGTTTGCCGCAGTTCCTCTAGCTTTCTCCCTAGAAAATACGAATGTGTAGAGCTGGTGACTCCATGTGGAACCAATTAGTGTTTCCAAGCATAAAATTCAATGTTCCCTGAAAAAAAAACAGTCAAAAATATAAAGTCCGTGGATAATATCAGGAATACACAAACACAGAGGCTGTAGCAATATTTCGGGTTGTGTTAGCCAAAAGAAAACCGCATATTTCCGGTTTCATCCAGTCATATCCGGACAAAGTGGTGTGGAATTCGTATGCAATGGACCGAGAAAATCACAGGAAAAATGGTTTTGGAGAAAAGCAAAGTGTTTTCGTTAGGGAAGTGCATCAAGTGTCATCTATACAAACAGAAATATCATGTTTGTTTGCCGCAGTTCCTCTAGCTTTCTCCCTGGAACAAATGAATGTGTAGAGCTGGTGTCTCCATGTGGAACCAATTAGTGTTTCCAAGCATAAAATTAAATGTTCCAGATAAAAAACATTCAAAAAAATAAAGTCCTTGGATAATATCAGGAATACACAAACAAGAGGCTGTAGCAATATCTGGGATTGAATTAGCCAAAACGAAACCGGATATTTCCGGTTTCATCCAGTTATATCCGGACAAACTGGTGTGGAATTTGTATGCAATGGACTGAGAAAATCACAGGAAAAATGGTTTTGGAGAAAAGCAAAGTCTTTTCGTTAGGCAAGTGCATAAAATGTCATCTATACAAACAGAAATAGCATGTTTGTTTGCCGCAGTTCCTCTAGCTTTCTTCCTAGAACATAAAAATGTGTAGAGCTGGTGTCTCCATGTGGAACCAATTAGTGTTTCCAAGCATAAAATTAAATGTTCCCTGAAAAAAAAAAAAACATTCAAAAAAATAAAGTCCCTGGATAATATCAGGAATACACAAACACAGAGGCTGTAGCAATATTTCGGTTTGAGTTAGCCAAAACAAAACCGCATATTTCCGGTTTCATCCAGTCATATCCGGACAAAGTGTTGTGGAATTTGTATGCAATGGACCGAGAAAATCACAGTAAAAATGGTTTTGGAGAAAAGCAAAGTCTTTTCGTTAGGCAAGTGCATAAAATGTCATCTATACAAACAGAAATATCATGTTTGTTTGCCGCAGTTCCTCTAGCTTTCTTCCTAGAACATAAAAATGTGTAGAGCTGGTGTCTCCATGTGGAACCAATTAGTGTTTCCAAGCATAAAATTAAATATTCCCTGATAAAAAACATTCAAAAAAATAAAGTCCGTGGATAATATCAGGAATACACAAACACAGAGGCTGTAGCAATATCTGGGATTGAATTAGCCAAAACGAAACCGGATATTTCCGGTTTCATCCAGTCATATCCGGACAAACTGGTGTGGAATTTGTATGCAATGGACCGAGAAAATCACAGTAAAAATGGTTTTGGAGAAAAGCAAAGTCTTTTCGTTAGGCAAGTGCATCAAATGTCATCTATACAAACAGAAATATCATGTTTGTTTGCCGCAGTTCCTCTAGCTTTCTCCCTAGAAAATACGAATGTGTAGAGCTGGTGTCTCCATGTGGGACCAATTAGAGTTTCCAAGGACAAAGTTAAATGTTCCCTGATAAAAAAAAAACAAAACAATAAAGTCCGTGGATAATATCAGGAATACACAATCACAGAGGCTGTAGTAATATTTCGGTTTGAGTTAGCCAAAACAAAACCGCATATTTCCGGTTTCATCCAGTCATATCCGGACAAAGTGGTGTGGAATTCGTATGCAATGGAATGAGAAAATCACAGGAAAAATGGTTTTGGAGAAAAGCAAAGTCTTTTCGTTAGGCAAGTGCATAAAATGTCATCTCTACAAACAGAAATATCATGTTTGTTTGCCGCAGTTCCTCTAGCTTTCTCCCTAGAGAAAACGAATGTGTAGAGCTGGTGTCTCCATGTGGAACCAATTAGTGTTTCCAAGCATAAAATTCAATGTTCCCTGATAAAAAACATTCAAAAAAATAAAGTCCGTGGATAATATCACGAATACACAAACACAGAGGCTGTAGCAATATCTGGGATTGAATTAGCCAAAACGAAACCGGATATTTCTGGTTTCATCCAGTCATATCCGGACAAACTGGTGTGGAATTTGTATGCAATGGACCGAGAAAATCACAGTAAAAATGGTTTTGGAGAAAAGCAAAGTCTTTTAGTTAGGCAAGTGCATAAAATGTCATCTATACAAACAGAAATATCATGTTTGTTTGCCGCAGTTCCTCTAGCTTTCTCCGTAGAAAATACGAATGTGTAGAGCTGGTGTCTCCATGTGGAACCAATTAGTGTTTCCAAGCATAAAATTAAATGTTCCCTGAAAAAAAACATTCAAAAAATAAAGTCCATGGATAATATCAGGAATACACAAACACAGAGGCTGTAGCAATATCTGGGATTGAATTAGACAAAAGGAAACCGGATATTTCCGGTTTCATCCAGTCATATTCGACAAAGTGGTGTGGAATTTGTATGCAATGGACCGAGAAAATCACAGGAAAGTGGTTTTCGAGAAAAGCAAAGTCTTTTCGTTAGGAAAGTGCATCAAATGCCATCTATACAAACAGAAATATCATGTTTGTTTGCCGCAGTTCCTCTAGCTTTCTCCCTAGAAAATACGAATGTGTAGAGCTGGTGTCTCCATGTGGAACCAATTAGTGTTTCCAAGCATAAAATTCAATGTTCCCTGAAATAAAAACATTCAAAAAAATAAAGTCCGTGGATAATATCAGGAATACACAAACACAGAGGCTGTAGCAATATTTCGGTTTGAGTTAGCCAAAAAAAACCGGATATTTCCGGTTTCATCCAGTCATATCCGGACAAAGTGGTGTGGAATTTGTATGCAATGGACCGAGAAAATCACAGTAAAAATGGTTTTGGAGAAAAGCAAAGTCTTTTCGTTAGGCAAGTGCATCAAATGTCATCTATACAAACAGAAATATCATGTTTGTTTGCCGCCGTTCCTCTAGATTTCTCCCTAGAATACGAATGTGTAGAGCTGGTGTCTCCATGTGGAACCAATTAGTGTTTCCAAGCATAAAATTAAATGTTCCCTGAAAAAAAAACATTCAAAAATATAAAATCCGTGGATAATATCAGGAATACACAAACACAGATGCTGTAGCAATATTTCAGTTTGAGTTAGCCAAAACAAAACCGGATATTTCCGGTTTCATCCAGTCAGATCCGGACAAAGTGGTGTGGAATTGGTATGCAATGGACCGAGAAAATCACAGGAGAAATGGTTTTGGAGAAAAGCAAAGTCTTTTCGTTAGGCAAGTGCATAAAATGTCATCTATACAAACAGAAATAGCATGTTTGTTTGCCGCAGTTCCTCTATCTTTCTCCCTAGAACAAACAAATGTGTAGAGCTTGTGTCTCCATGTGGAACCAATTAGTGTTTCCAAGCATAAAATTAAATGTTCCCAGAAAAAAAAAACATTCAAAAAAATACAGTCCGTGGATAATATCAGGAATACACAAACACAGAGGCTGTAGCAATATTTCGGTTTGAGTTAGCCAAAACAAAACCGCATATTTCCAGTTTCATCCAGTCATATCCGGACAAAGTGGTATGGAATATGTATGCAATGGACCGAGAAAATCACAGGAAAAATGGTTTTGGAGAAAAGCAAAGTCTTTTCGTTAGGCAAGTGCAAAAAAGTCATCTATAAAAACAGAAATATCATGTTTGTTTGCCGCAGTTCCTCTAGCTTTCTCCCTAGAAGAAACGAATGTGTAGAGCTGGTGTCTCCATGTGGAACCAATTAGTGTTTCCAAGCATAAAATTCAATGTTCCCTGAAAAAAAAAACATTCAAAAAAATAAAGTCCGTGGATAATATCAGGAATACACAAACACAGAGGCTGTAGCAATATTTCGGTTTGAGTTAGCCAAAACAAAACCGCATATTTCCGGTTTCATCCAGTCATATCCAGACAAAGTGTTGTGGAATTTGTATGCAATGGACCGAGAAAATCACAGTAAAAATGGTTTTGGAGAAAAGCAAAGTCTTTTCGTTAGGCAAGTGCATAAAATGTCATCTATACAAACAGAAATATCATGTTTGTTTGCCACAGTTCCTCTAGCTTTCTCCCTAGAAAATACGAATGTGTAGAGCTGGTGTCTCCATGTGGGACCAATTAGAGTTTCCAAGGACAAAGTTAAATGTTCCCTGATAAAAAAAAAAACAATAAAGTCCGTGGATAATATCAGGAATACACAATCACAGAGTCTGTAGTAATATTTCGGTTTGAGTTAGCCAAAACAAAACCGCATATTTCCGGTTTCATCCAGTCATATCCGGACAAAGTGGTGTGGAATTCGTATGCAATGGAATGAGAAAATCACAGGAAAAATGGTTTTGGAGAAAAGCAAATCTTTTCGTTAGGCAAGTGCATAAAATGTCATCTCTACAAACAGAAATATCATGTTTGTTTGCCGCAGTTCCTCTAGCTTTCTCCCTAGAGAAAACGAATGTGTAGAGCTGGTGTCTCCATGTGGAACCAATTAGTGTTTCCAAGCATAAAATTAAATATTCCCTGATAAAAAACATTCAAAAAAATAAAGTCCGTGGATAATATCACGAATACACAAACACAGAGGCTGTAGCAATATCTGGGATTGAATTAGCCAAAACGAAACCGGATATTTCCGGTTTCATCCAGTCATATCCGGACAAACTGGTGTGGAATTTGTATGCAATGGACCGAGAAAATCACAGTAAAAATGGTTTTGGAGAAAAGCAAAGTCTTTTCGTTAGGCAAGTGCATAAAATGTCATCTATACAAACAGAAATATCATGTTTGTTTGCCGCAGTTCCTCTAGCTTTCTCCCTAGAAAATACGAATGTGTAGAGCTGGTGTCTCCATGTGGGACCAATTAGAGTTTCCAAGGACAAAGATAAATGTTCCCTGATAAAAAAAAAAAAACAATAAAGTCCGTGGATAATATCAGGAATACACAATCACAGAGGCTGTAGTAATATTTCGGTTTGAGTTAGCCAAAACAAAACCGCATATTTCCGGTTTCATCCAGTCATATCCGGACAAAGTGGTGTGGAATTCGTATGCAATGGAATGAGAAAATCACAGGAAAAATGGTTTTGGAGAAAAGCAAATCTTTTCGTTAGGCAAGTGCATAAAATGTCATCTCTACAAACAGAAATATCATGTTTGTTTGCCGCAGTTCCTCTAGCTTTCTCCCTAGAGAAAACGAATGTGTAGAGCTGGTGTCTCCATGTGGAACCAATTAGTGTTTCCAAGCATAAAATTAAATATTCCCTGATAAAAAAACATCCAAAAAAATAAAGTCCGTGGATAATATCACGAATACACAAACACAGAGGCTGTAGCAATATCTGGGATTGAATTAGCCAAAACGAAACCGGATATTTCCGGTTTCATCCAGTCATATCCGGACAAACTGGTGTGGAATTTGTATGCAATGGACCGAGAAAATCACAGTAAAAATGGTTTTGGAGAAAAGCAAAGTCTTTTCGTTAGGAAAGTGCATAAAATGTCATCTATACAAACAGAAATATCATGTTTGTTTGCCGCAGTTCCTCTAGCTTTCTCCCTAGAACAAACAAATGTGTAGAGCTGGTGTCTCCATGTGGGACCAATTAGAGTTTCCAAGGACAAAGTTAAATGTTCCCTGATAAAAAAAAAACAAAAAAATAAAGTCTGTGGATAATATCAGGAATACACAATCACAGAGGCTGTAGTAATATTTCGGTTTGAGTTAGCCAAAACAAAACCGCATATTTCCGGTTTCATCCAGTCATATCCGGACAAAGTGGTGTGGAATTCGTATGCAATGGAATGAGAAAATCACAGGAAAAACGGTTTTGGAGAAAAGCAAAGTCTTTTCGTTAGGCAAGTGCATAAAATGTCATCTCTACAAACAGAAATATCATGTTTGTTTGCCGCAGTTCCTCTAGCTTTCTCCCTAGAGAAAACGAATGTGTAGAGCTGGTGTCTCCATGTGGAACCAATTAGTGTTTCCAAGCATAAAATTAAATATTCCCTGATAAAAAACATTCAAAAAAATAAAGTCTGTGGATAATATCAGGAATACACAAACACAGAGGCTGTAGCAATATCTGGGATTGAATTAGCCAAAACAAAACCGGATATTTCCGGTTTCATCCAGTCATATCCGGACAAACTGGTGTGGAATTTGTATGCAATGGACCGAGAAAATCACAGTAACAATGGTTTTGGAGAAAAGCAAAGTCTTTTAGTTAGGCAAGTGCATAAAATGTCATCTATACAAACAGAAATATCATGTTTGTTTGCCGCAGTTCCTCTAGCTTTCTCCGTAGAAAATACGAATGTGTAGAGCTGGTGTCTCCATGTGGAACCAATTAGTGTTTCCAAGCATAAAATTAAATGTTCCCTGAAAAAAAAAAACATTCAAAAAAATAAAGTCCGTGGATAATATCAGGAATACACAAACACAGAGGCTGTAGCAATATCTGGGATTGAATTAGACAAAAGGAAACCGGATATTTCCGGTTTCATCCAGTCATATCCGGACAAAGTGGTGTTGAATTCGTATGCAATGGACCGAGAAAATCACAGTAAAAATGGTTTTAGAGAAAGCAAAGTCTTTTCGTTAGGCAAGTGCAAAAAAGTCATCTATACAAACAGAAATATCATGTTTGTTTGCCGCAGTTCCTCTAGCTTTCTACCTAGAAGAAACGAATGTGTAGAGCTGGTGTCTCCATGTGGAACCAATTAGTATTTCCAAGCATAAAATTCAATGTTCCCTGAAAAAAAAAACAGTCAAAAAAATAAAGTCCGTGGATAATATCAGGAATACACAAACACAGAGGCTGTAGCAATATTTCGGTTTGTGTTAGCCAAAACAAAACCGCATATTTCCGGTTTCATCCAGTCATATCCGGACAAAGTGGTGTGGAATTCGTATGCAATGGACCGAGAAAATCACAGGAAAAATGGTTTTGGAGAAAAGCAAAGTCTTTTCATTAGGCAAGTGCATCAAATGTCATCTATACAAACAGAAATATCATGTTTGTTTGCCGCAGTTCCTCTAGCTTTCTCCCTAGAAAATACGAATGTGTAGAGCTGGTGTCTCCATGTGGAACCAATTAGTGTTTCCAAGCATAAAATTTAATGTTCCCTGAAAAAAAAAACATTCAAAAAAATAAAGTCCGTGGATAATATCAGGAATACACAAACACAGAGGCTGTAGCAATATCTGGGATTGAATTGGCGAAAATGAAACCGGATATTTCCGGTTTCATCCAGTCATATTCGGACCAACTGGTGTGGAATTCATATGCAATGGACCGAGAAAATCACAGGAAAAATGGTTTTGGAGAAAAGCAAATTCTTTTCCTTAGGCAAGTGCATAAAATGTCATCTATACAAACAGAAATAGCATGTTTGTTTGCTGCAGTTCCTCTAGATTTCTCCCTAGAACATACGAATGTGTAGAGCTGGTGTCTCCATGTGGAACCAATTAGTGTTTCCAAGCATAAAATTTAATGTTCCCTGAAAAAAAAAAACATTCAAAAAAATAAAGTCCGTGGAAAATATCAGGAATACACAAACACAGAGGCTGTAGCAATATTTCGGTTTGAGTTAGCCAAAACAAAACGGGATACTTCCGGTTTCATCCAGTCATATCCGGACAAAGTGGTGTGGAATTCGTATGCAGTGGACCGAGAAAATCACAGGAAAAATGGTTTTGGAGAGAAGCAAAGTCTTTTCGTTAGGCAAGTGCATAAAATGTCATCTAGAGAAACAGAAATAGCATGTTTGTTTGCCGCAGTTCCTCTAGCTTTCTCCCTAGAAAATACGAATGTGTAGAGCTGGTGTCTCCATGTGGAACCAATTAGTGTTTCCAAGCATAAAATTTAATGTTCCCTGAAAAAAAAAACATTCAAAAAAATAAAGTCCGTGGATAATATCAGGAATACACAAACACAGAGGCTGTAGCAATATCTGGGATTGAATTGGCGAAAATGAAACCGGATATTTCCGGTTTCATCCAGTCATATTCAGACCAACTGGTGTGGAATTCGTATGCAATGGACCGAGAAAATCACAGGAAAAATGGTTTTGGAGAAAAGCAAAGTCTTTTCGTTAGGCAAGTGCAAAAAAGTAATCTATACAAACAGAAATATCATGTTTGTTTGCCGCAGTTCCTCTAGCTTTCTCCCTAGAAAATACGAATGTGTAGAGCTGGTGTCTCCATGTGGGACCAATTAGAGTTTCCAAGGACAAAGTTAAATGTTCCCTGATAAAAAAAAACAAAACAATAAAGTCCGTGGATAATATCAGGAATACACAATCACAGAGGCTGTAGTAATATTTCGGTTTGAGTTAGCCAAAACAAAACCGCATATTTCAGGTTTCATCCAGTCATATCCGGACAAAGTGGTGTGGAATTCGTATGCAATGGAATGAGAAAATCACAGGAAAAATGGTTTTGGAGAAAAGCAAATCTTTTCGTTAGGCAAGTGCATAAAATGTCATCTCTACAAACAGAAATATCATGTTTGTTTGCTGCAGTTCCTCTAGCTTTCTCCCTAGAGAAAACGAATGTGTAGAGCTGGTGTCTCCATGTGGAACCAATTAGTGTTTCCAAGCATAAAATTAAATATTCCCTGATAAAAAACATTCAAAAAAATAAAGTCCGTGGATAATATCAGGAATACACAAACACAGAGGCTGTAGCAATATTTGGGATTGAATTAGCCAAAACAAAACCGGATATTTCCGGTTTCATCCAGTCATATCCGGACAAACTGGTGTGGAATTTGTATGCAATGGACCGAGAAAATCACAGTAAAAATGGTTTTGGAGAAAAGCAAAGTCTTTTCGTTAGGCAACTGCATAAAATGTCATCTATACAAACAGAAATATCATGTTTGTTTGCCGCAGGTCCTCTAGCTTTCTCCCTAGAAAATACGAATGTGTAGAGCTGGTGTCTCCATGTGGGACCAATTAGAGTTTCCAAGGACAAAGTTAAATGTTCCCTGATAAAAAAAAAAAAAACAATAAAGTCCGTGGATAATATCAGGAATACACAATCACAGAGGCTGTAGTAATATTTCGGTTTGAGTTAGCCAAAACAAAACCGCATATTTCCGGTTTCATCCAGTCATATCCGGACAAAGGGGTGTGGAATTCGTATGCAATGGAATGAGAAAATCACAGGAAAAATGGTTTTGGAGAAAAGCAAAGTCTTTTCGTTAGGCAAGTGCATAAAATGTCATCTCTACAAACAGAAATATCATGTTTGTTTGCCGCAGTTCCTCTAGCTTTCTCCCTAGAGAAAACGAATGTGTAGAGCTGGTGTCTCCATGTGGAACCAATTAGTGTTTCCAAGCATAAAATTAAATATTCCCTGATAAAAAAACATTCAAAAAAATAAAGTCTGTGGATAATATCAGGAATACACAAACACAGAGGCTGTAGCAATATCTGGGATTGAATTAGCCAAAACAAAACCGGATATTTCCGGTTTCATCCAGTCATATCCGGACAAACTGGTGTGGAATTTGTATGCAATGGACCGAGAAAATCACAGTAACAATGGTTTTGGAGAAAAGCAAAGTCTTTTAGTTAGGCAAGTGCATAAAATGTCATCTATACAAACAGAAATATCATGTTTGTTTGCCGCAGTTCCTCTAGCTTTCTCCGTAGAAAATACGAATGTGTAGAGCTGGTGTCTCCATGTGGAACCAATTAGTGTTTCCAAGCATAAAATTAAATGTTCCCTGAAAAAAAAAACATTCAAAAAAATAAAGTCCGTGGATAATATCAGGAATACACAAACACAGAGGCTGTAGCAATATCTGGGATTGAATTAGACAAAAGGAAACCGGATATTTCCGGTTTCATCCAGTCATATCCGGACAAAGTGGTGTTGAATTCGTATGCAATGGACCGAGAAAATCACAGTAAAAATGGTTTTGGAGAAAGCAAAGTCTTTTCGTTAGGCAAGTGCAAAAAAGTCATCTATACAAACAGAAATATCATGTTTGTTTGCCGCAGTTCCTCTAGCTTTCTCCCTAGAAAATACGAATGTGTAGAGCTGGTGTCTCCATGTGGAACCAATTAGTGTTTCCAAGCATAAAATTAAATGTTCCCTGAAAAAAAAAAAACATTCAAAAAAATAAAGTCCGTGGATAATATCAGGAATACACAAACACAGAGGCTGTAGCAATATCTGGGATTGAATTAGACAAAACGAAACCGAATATTTCCGGTTTCATCCAGTCATATCCGGACAAAGTGGTGTGGAATTCGTATGCAATGGACCGAGAAAATCACAGTAAAAATGGTTTTGGAGAAAGCAAAGTCTTTTCGTTAGGCAAGTGCAAAAAAGTCATCTATACAAACAGAAATATCATGTTTGTTTGCCGCAGTTCCTCTAGCTTTCTCCCTAGAAAATACGAATGTGTAGAGCTGGTGTCTCCATGTGGAACCAATTAGTATTTCCAAGCATAAAATTCAATGTTCCCTGAAAAAAAAAACAGTCAAAAAAATAAAGTCCGTGGATAATATCAGGAATACACAAACACAGAGGCTGTAGCAATATTTCGGTTTGTGTTAGCCAAAACAAAACCGCATATTTCCGGTTTCATCCAGTCATATCCGGTAAAGTGGTGTGGAATTCGTATGCAATGGACCGAGAAAATCACAGGAAAAATGGTTTTGGAGAAAAGCAAAGTCTTTTCGTTAGGCAAGTGCATCAAATGTCATCTATACAAACAGAAATATCATGTTTGTTTGCCGCAGTTCCTCTAGCTTTCTCCCTAGAAAATACGAATGTGTAGAGCTGGTGTCTCCATGTGGAACCAATTAGTGTTTCCAAGCATAAAATTTAATGTTCCCTGAAAAAAAAACATTCAAAAAAATAAAGTCCGTGGATAATATCAGGAATACACAAACACAGAGGCTGTAGCAATATCTGGGATTGAATTGGCGAAAATGAAACCGGATATTTCCGATTTCATCCAGTCATATTCAGACCAACTGGTGTGGAATTCGTATGCAATGGACCGAGAAAATCACAGGAAAAATGGTTTTGGAGAAAAGCAAAGTCTTTTCGTTAGGCAAGTGCATCAAATGTCATCTATACAAACAGAAATATCATGTTTGTTTGCCGCAGTTCCTCTAGCTTTCTCCCTAGAACATACGAATGTGTAGAGCTGGTGTCTCCATGTGGAACCAATTAGTGTTTCCAAGCATAAAATTAAATGTTCCCTGAAAAAAAAAAACATTCAAAAAAATAAAGTCCGTGGATAATATCAGGAATACACAAACAAGAGGCTGTAGTAATATCTGGGATTGAATTAGCCAAAAGGAAACCGGATATTTCCGGTTTCATCCAGTTATATCCGGACAAACTGGTGTGGAATTTGTATGCAATGGACTGAGAAAATCACAGGAAAAATGGTTTTGGAGAAAAGCAAAGTCTTTTCGTTAGGCAAGTGCATAAAATGTCATCTATACAAACAGAAATAGCATGTTTGTTTGCTGCAGTTCCTCTAGCTTTCTCCCTAGAAAATACGAATGTGTAGAGCTGGTGTCTCCATGTGGGACCAATTAGAGTTTCCAAGCATAAAATTAAATGTTCCCTGAAAAAAAAAAAACATTCAAAAAAATAAAGTCCCTGGATAATATCAGGAATACACAAACACAGAGGCTGTAGCAATATTTCAGTTTGAGTTAGCCAAAACAAAACCGCATATTTCCGGTTTCATCCAGTCATATCCCGACAAAGTGTTGTGGAATTTGTATGCCATGGACCGAGAAAATCACAGTAAAAATGGTTTTGGAGAAAAGCAAATCTTTTCGTTAGGCAAGTGCATAAAATGTCATCTCTACAAACAGAAATATCATGTTTGTTTGCTGCAGTTCCTCTAGCTTTCTCCCTAGAGAAAACGAATGTGTAGAGCTGGTGTCTCCATGTGGAACCAATTAGTGTTTCCAAGCATAAAATTAAATATTCCCTGATAAAAAACATTCAAAAAAATAAAGTCCGTGGATAATATCAGGAATACACAAACACAGAGGCTGTAGCAATATCTGGGATTGAATTAGCCAAAACGAAACCGGATATTTCCGGTTTCATCCAGTCATATCCGGACAAACTGGTGTGGAATTTGTATGCAATGGACCGAGAAAATCACAGTAAAAATGGTTTTGGAGAAAAGCAAAGTCTTTTCGTTAGGCAAGTGCATAAAATGTCATCTATACAAACAGAAATATCATGTTTGTTTGCCGCAGTTCCTCTAGCTTTCTCCCTAGAAAATACGAATGTGTAGAGCTGGTGTCTCCATGTGGGACCAATTAGAGTTTCCAAGGACAAAGATAAATGTTCCCTGATAAAAAAAAAAAAAACAAAACAATAAAGTCCGTGGATAATATCAGGAATACACAATCACAGAGGCTGTAGTAATATTTCGGTTTGAGTTAGCCAAAACAAAACCGCATATTTCCGGTTTCATCCAGTCATATCCGGACAAAGTGGTGTGGAATTCGTATGCAATGGAATGAGAAAATCACAGGAAAAATGGTTTTGGAGAAAAGCAAAGTCTTTTCGTTAGGCAAGTGCATAAAATGTCATCTCTACAAACAGAAATATCATGTTTGTTTGCCGCAGTTCCTCTAGCTTTCTCCCTAGAGAAAACGAATGTGTAGAGCTGGTGTCTCCATGTGGAACCAATTAGTGTTTCCAAGCATAAAATTAAATATTCCCTGATAAAAAACATTCAAAAAAATAAAGTCTGTGGATAATATCAGGAATACACAAACACAGAGGCTGTAGCAATATCTGGGATTGAATTAGCCAAAACAAAACCGGATATTTCCGGTTTCATCCAGTCATATCCGGACAAACTGGTGTGGAATTTGTATGCAATGGACCGAGAAAATCACAGTAACAATGGTTTTGGAGAAAAGCAAAGTCTTTTAGTTAGGCAAGTGCATAAAATGTCATCTATACAAACAGAAATATCATGTTTGTTTGCCGCAGTTCCTCTAGCTTTCTCCGTAGAAAATACGAATGTGTAGAGCTGGTGTCTCCATGTGGAACCAATTAGTGTTTCCAAGCATAAAATTAAATGTTCCCTGAAAAAAAAAACATTCAAAAAAATAAAGTCCGTGGATAATATCAGGAATACACAAACACAGAGGCTGTAGCAATATCTGGGATTGAATTAGACAAAAGGAAACCGGATATTTCCGGTTTCATCCAGTCATATCCGGACAAAGTGGTGTTGAATTCGTATGCAATGGACCGAGAAAATCACAGTAAAAATGGTTTTGGAGAAAGCAAAGTCTTTTCGTTAGGCAAGTGCAAAAAAGTCATCTATACAAACAGAAATATCATGTTTGTTTGCCGCAGTTCCTCTAGCTTTCTCCCTAGAAAATACGAATGTGTAGAGCTGGTGTCTCCATGTGGAACCAATTAGTGTTTCCAAGCATAAAATTAAATGTTCCCTGAAAAAAAAAACATTCAAAAAAATAAAGTCCGTGGATAATATCACGAATACACAAACACAGAGGCTGTAGCAATATCTGGGATTGAATTAGACAAAACGAAACCGAATATTTCCGGTTTCATCCAGTCATATCCGGACAAAGTGGTGTGGAATTCGTATGCAATGGACCGAGAAAATCACAGTAAAAATGGTTTTGGAGAAAGCAAAGTCTTTTCGTTAGGCAAGTGCAAAAAAGTCATCTATACAAACAGAAATATCATGTTTGTTTGCCGCAGTTCCTCTAGCTTTCTACCTAGAAGAAACGAATGTGTAGAGCTGGTGTCTCCATGTGGAACCAATTAGTATTTCCAAGCATAAAATTCAATGTTCCCTGAAAAAAAAAAACAGTCAAAAAAATAAAGTCCGTGGATAATATCAGGAATACACAAACACAGAGGCTGTAGCAATATTTCGGTTTGTGTTAGCCAAAACAAAACCGCATATTTCCGGTTTCATCCAGTCATATCCGGACAAAGTGGTGTGGAATTCGTATGCAATGGACCGAGAAAATCACAGGAAAAATGGTTTTGGAGAAAAGCAAAGTCTTTTCATTAGGCAAGTGCATCAAATGTCATCTATACAAACAGAAATATCATGTTTGTTTGCCGCAGTTCCTCTAGCTTTCTCCGTAGAACAAACGAATGTGTAGAGCTGGTGTCTCCATGTGGAACCAATTAGTGTTTCCAAGCATAAAATTAAATGTTCCCTGATAAAAAACATTCAAAAAAATAAAGTCCATGGATAATATCACGAATACACAAACACAGAGGCTGTAGCAATATCTGGGATTGAATTAGCCAAAACGAAACCGGATATTTCCGGTTTCATCCAGTCATATCCGGACAAACTGGTGTGGAATTTGTATGCAATGGACCGAGAAAATCACAGTAAAAATGGTTTTGGAGAAAAGCAAAGTCTTTTAGTTAGGCAAGTGCATCAAATGTCATCTATACAAACAGAAATATCATGTTTGTTTGCCGCAGTTCCTCTAGCTTTCTCCCTAGAAAATACGAATGTGTAGAGCTGGTGTCTCCATGTGGGACCAATTAGAGTTTCCAAGGACAAAGTTAAATGTTCCCTGATAAAAAAAAAAAAACAAAACAATAAAGTCCGTGGATAATATCAGGAATACACAATCACAGAGGCTGTAGTAATATTTCGGTTTGAGTTAGCCAAAACAAAACCGCACATTTCCGGTTTCATCCAGTCATATCCGGACAAAGTGGTGTGGAATTCGTATGCAATGGGCCGAGAAAATCACAGGAAAAATGGTTTTGGAGAAAAGCAAAGTCTTTTCGTTAGGCAAGTGCATAAAATGTCATCTCTACAAACAGAAATATCATGTTTGTTTGCCGCAGTTCCTCTAGCTTTCTCCCTAGAGAAAACGAATGTGTAGAGCTGGTGTCTCCATGTGGAACCAATTAGTGTTTCCAAGCATAAAATTAAATGTTCCCTGAAAAATAAAAATATTCAAAAAAATAAAGTCTGTGGATAATATCAGGAATACACAAACACAGAGGCTGTAGCAATATCTGGGATTGAATTAGCTAAAACAAAACCGGATATTTCCGGTTTCATCCAGTCATATCCGGACAAACTGGTGTGGAATTTGTATGCAATGGACCGAGAAAATCACAGTAACAATGGTTTTGGAGAAAAGCAAAGTCTTTTAGTTAGGCAAGTGCATAAAATGTCATCTATACAAACAGAAATATCATGTTTGTTTGCCGCAGTTCCTCTAGCTTTCTCCATAGAGAAAACGAATGTGTAGAGCTGGTGTCTCCATGTGGAACCAATTAGTGTTTCCAAGCATAAAATTAAATGTTCCCTGAAAAAAAAACATTCAAAAAAATAAAGTCCGTGGATAATATCAGGAATACACAAACACAGAGGCTGTAGCAATATCTGGGATTGAATTAGACAAAAGGA
The DNA here is from genome assembly GCA_036325905.1 of Lepus oiostolus. Classification (NCBI taxonomy): domain Eukaryota; kingdom Metazoa; phylum Chordata; class Mammalia; order Lagomorpha; family Leporidae; genus Lepus; species Lepus oiostolus. The sequence goes on from CM070795.1 coordinate 47,260,087, forward strand.
AACCGGATATTTCCGGTTTCATCCAGTCATATCCGGACAAACTGGTGTGGAATTCGTATGCAATGGACCGAGAAAATCACAGTAAAAATGGTTTTGGAGAAAGCAAAGTCTTTTCGTTAGGCAAGTGCAAAAAAGTCATCTATACAAACAGAAATATCATGTTTGTTTGCCGCAGTTCCTCTAGCTTTCTCCCTAGAAGAAACGAATGTGTAGAGCTGGTGTCTCCATGTGGAAACAATTAGTATTTCCAAGCATAAAATTCAATGTTCCCTGAAAAAAAAACAGTCAAAAAAATAAAGTCCGTGGATAATATCAGGAATACACAAACACAGAGGCTGTAGCAATATTTCGGTTTGTGTTAGCCAAAACAAAACCGCATATTTCCGGTTTCATCCAGTCATATCCGGACAAAGTGGTGTGGAATTTGTATGCAATGGACCGAGAAAATCACAGGAAAAATGGTTTTGGAGAAAAGCAAAGTCTTTTCGTTAGGCAAGTGCATAAAATGTCATCTATACAAACAGAAATATCATGTTTGTTTGCCGCAGTTCCTCTAGCTTTCTCCGTAGAACAAACGAATGTGTAGAGCTGGTGTCTCCTTGTGGAACCAATTAGTGTTTCCAAGCATAAAATTAAATGTTCCCTGATAAAAAACATTCAAAAAAATAGAGTCCGTGGATAATATCACGAATACACAAACACAGAGGCTGTAGCAATATCTGGGATTGAATTAGGCAAAAGGAAACCAGATATTTCCGGTTTGATCCAGTCATATCCGGACAAACTGGTGTGGAATTTGTATGCAATGGACCGAGAAAATCACAGTAAAAATGGTTTTGGAGAAAAGCAAAGTCTTTTCGTTAGGCAAGTGCATCAAATGTCATCTATACAAAGAGAAATATCATGTTTGTTTGCCGCAGTTCCTCTAGCTTTCTCCCTAGAAAATACGAATGTGTAGAGCTGGTGTCTCCATGTGGGACCAATTAGAGTTTCCAAGGACAAAGTTAAATGTTCCCTGATAAAAAAAAAAACAAAACAATAAAGTCCGTGGATAATATCAGGAATACACAATCACAGAGGCTGTAGTAATATTTCGGTTTGAGTTAGCCAAAACAAAACCGCATATTTCCGGTTTCATCCAGTCATATCCGGACAAAGTGGTGTGGAATTTGTATGCAATGGAATGAGAAAATCACAGGAAAAATGGTTTTGGAGAAAAGCAAAGTCTTTTCGTTAGGCAAGTGCATAAAATGTCATCTCTACAAACAGAAATATCATGTTTGTTTGCCGCAGTTCCTCTAGATTTCTCCCTAGAGAAAACGAATGTGTAGAGCTGGTGTCTCCATGTGGAACCAATTAGTGTTTCCAAGCATAAAATTAAATATTCCCTGATAAAAAACATTCAAAAAAATAAAGTCCGTGGATAATATCACGAATACACAAACACAGAGGCTGTAGCAATATCTGGGATTGAATTAGCCAAAACGAAACCGGATATTTCCGGTTTCATCCAGTCATATCCGGACAAACTAGTGTGGAATTTGTATGCAATGGACCGAGAAAATCACAGTAAAAATGGTTTTGGAGAAAAGCAAAGTCTTTTCGTTAGGCAAGTGCATAAAATGTCATCTATACAAACAGAAATATCATGTTTGTTTGCCGCAGTTCCTCTAGCTTTCTCCGTAGAAAATACGAATGTGTAGAGCTGGTGTCTCCATGTGGAACCAATTAGTGTTTCCAAGCATAAAATTAAATGTTCCCTGAAAAAAAAACATTCAAAAAATAAAGTCCATGGATAATATCAGGAATACACAAACACAGAGGCTGTAGCAATATCTGGGATTGAATTAGACAAAAGGAAACCGAATATTTCCGGTTTCATCCAGTCATATCCGGACAAAGTGGTGTGGAATTCGTATGCAATGGACCGAGAAAATCACAGGAAAAATGGTTTTGGAGAAAAGCAAAGTCTTTTCGTTAGGCAAGTGCATAAAATGTCATCTATACAAACAGAAATATCATGTTTGTTTGCCGCAGTTCCTCTAGCTTTCTCCGTAGAACAAACGAATGTGTAGAGCTGGTGTCTCCTTGTGGAACCAATTAGTGTTTCCAAGCATAAAATTAAATGTTCCCTGATAAAAAACATTCAAAAAAATAAAGTCCGTGGATAATATCACGAATACACAAACACAGAGGCTGTAGCAATATCTGGGATTGAATTAGGCAAAACGAAACCAGATATTTCCGGTTTGATCCAGTCATATCCGGACAAACTGGTGTGGAATTTGTATGCAATGGACCGAGAAAATCACAGTAAAAATGGTTTTGGAGAAAAGCAAAGTCTTTTCGTTAGGCAAGTGCATCAAATGTCATCTATACAAAGAGAAATATCATGTTTCTTTGCCGCAGTTCCTCTAGCTTTCTCCCTAGAAAATACGAATGTGTAGAGCTGGTGTCTCCATGTGGGACCAATTAGAGTTTCCAAGGACAAAGTTAAATGTTCCCTGATAAAAAAAAAAAAAACAAAACAATAAAGTCCGTGGATAATATCAGGAATACACAATCACAGAGGCTGTAGTAATATTTCGGTTTGAGTTAGCCAAAACAAAACCGCATATTTCCGGTTTCATCCAGTCATATCCGGACAAAGTGGTGTGGAATTCGTATGCAATGGACCGAGAAAATCACAGGAAAAATGGTTTTGGAGAAAAGCAAAGTCTTTTCGTTAGGCAAGTGCATAAAATGTCATCTCTACAAACAGAAATATCATGTTTGTTTGCCGCAGTTCCTCTAGCTTTCTCCCTAGAGAAAACGAATGTGTAGAGCTGGTGTCTCCATGTGGAACCAATTAGTGTTTCCAAGCATAAAATTAAATATTCCCTGATAAAAAACATTCAAAAAAATAAAGTCCGTGGATAATATCACGAATACACAAACACAGAGGCTGTAGCAATATCTGGGATTGAATTAGCCAAAACGAAACCGGATATTTCCGGTTTCATCCAGTCATATCCGGACAAACTGGTGTGGAATTTGTATGCAATGGACCGAGAAAATCACAGTAAAAATGGTTTTGGAGAAAAGCAAAGTCTTTTCGTTAGGCAAGTGCATAAAATGTCATCTATACAAACAGAAATATCATGTTTGTTTGCCGCAGTTCCTCTAGCTTTCTCCGTAGAAAATACGAATGTGTAGAGCTGGTGTCTCCATGTGGAACCAATTAGTGTTTCCAAGCATAAAATTAAATGTTCCCTGAAAAAAAAACATTCAAAAAATAAAGTCCATGGATAATATCAGGAATACACAAACACAGAGGCTGTAGCAATATCTGGGATTGAATTAGACAAAAGGAAACCGAATATTTCCGGTTTCATCCAGTCATATCCGGACAAAGTGGTGTGGAATTCGTATGCAATGGACCGAGAAAATCACAGTAAAAATGGTTTTGGAGAAAAGCAAAGTCTTTTCGTTAGGCAAGTGCAAAAAAGTCATCTATACAAACAGAAATATCATGTTTGTTTGCTGCAGTTCCTCTATCTTTCTCCCTAGAAGAAACGAATGTGTAGAGCTGGTGTCTCCATGTGGAACCAATTAGTATTTCCAAGCATAAAATTCAATGTTCCCTGAAAAAAAAAACAGTCAAAAAAATAAAGTCCGTGGATAATATCAGGAATACACAAACACAGAGGCTGTCGCAATATTTCGGTTTGTGTTAGCCAAAACAAAACCGCATATTTCCGGTTTCATCCAGTCATATCCGGACAAAGTGGTGTGGAATTCGTATGCAATGGAATGAGAAAATCACAGGAAAAATGGTTTTGGAGAAAGCAAAGTCTTTTCGTTAGGCAAGTGCATAAAATGTCATCTATACAAACAGAAATATCATGTTTGTTTGCCGCAGTTCCTCTAGCTTTCTCCGTAGAACAAACGAATGTGTAGAGCTGGTGTCTCCTTGTGGAACCAATTAGTGTTTCCAAGCATAAAATTAAATGTTCCCTGATAAAAAACATTCAAAAAAATAAAGTCCGTGGATAATATCACGAATACACAAACACAGAGGCTGTAGCAATATCTGGGATTGAATTAGGCAAAACGAAACCAGATATTTCCGGTTTGATCCAGTCATATCCGGACAAACTGGTGTGGAATTTGTATGCAATGGACCGAGAAAATCACAGTAAAAATGGTTTTGGAGAAAAGCAAAGTCTTTTCGTTAGGCAAGTGCATAAAATGTCATCTATACAAAGAGAAATATCATGTTTGTTTGCCGCAGTTCCTCTAGCTTTCTCCCTAGAAAATACGAATGTGTAGAGCTGGTGTCTCCATGTGGGACCAATTAGAGTTTCCAAGGACAATGTTAAATGTTCCCTGATAAAAAAAAAAACAAAACAATAAAGTCCGTGGATAATATCAGGAATACACAATCACAGAGGCTGTAGTAATATTTCGGTTTGAGTTAGCCAAAACAAAACCGCATATTTCCGGTTTCATCCAGTCATATCCGGACAAAGTGGTGTGGAATTCGTATGCAATGGAATGAGAAAATCACAGGAAAAATGGTTTTGGAGAAAAGCAAAGTCTTTTCGTTAGGCAAGTGCATAAAATGTCATCTCTACAAACAGAAATATCATGTTTGTTTGCCGCAGTTCCTCTAGCTTTCTCCCTAGAGAAAACGAATGTGTAGAGCTGGTGTCTCCATGTGGAACCAATTAGTGTTTCCAAGCATAAAATTAAATATTCCCTGATAAAAAACATTCAAAAAAATAAAGTCCGTGGATAATATCACGAATACACAAACACAGAGGCTGTAGCAATATCTGGGATTGAATTAGCCAAAACGAAACCGGATATTTCCGGTTTCATCCAGTCATATCCGGACAAACTGGTGTGGAATTTGTATGCAATGGACCGAGAAAATCACAGTAAAAATGGTTTTGTAGAAAAGCAAAGTCTTTTCGTTAGGCAAGTGCATAAAATGTCATCTATACAAACAGAAATATCATGTTTGTTTGCCGCAGTTCCTCTAGCTTTCTCCGTAGAAAATACGAATGTGTAGAGCTGGTGTCTCCATGTGGAACCAATTAGTGTTTCCAAGCATAAAATTAAATGTTCCCTGAAAAAAAAACATTCAAAAAATAAAGTCCATGGATAATATCAGGAATACACAAACACAGAGGCTGTAGCAATATCTGGGATTGAATTAGACAAAAGGAAACCGAATATTTCCGGTTTCATCCAGTCATATCCGGACAAAGTGGTGTGGAATTCGTATGCAATGGACCGAGAAAATCACAGTAAAAATGGTTTTGGAGAAAAGCAAAGTCTTTTCGTTAGGCAAGTGCAAAAAAGTCATCTATACAAACAGAAATATCATGTTTGTTTGCTGCAGTTCCTCTATCTTTCTCCCTAGAAGAAACGAATGTGTAGAGCTGGTGTCTCCATGTGGAACCAATTAGTATTTCCAAGCATAAAATTCAATGTTCCCTGAAAAAAAAAACAGTCAAAAAAATAAAGTCCGTGGATAATATCAGGAATACACAAACACAGAGGCTGTCGCAATATTTCGGTTTGTGTTAGCCAAAACAAAACCGCATATTTCCGGTTTCATCCAGTCATATCCGGACAAAGTGGTGTGGAATTCGTATGCAATGGAATGAGAAAATCACAGGAAAAATGGTTTTGGAGAAAGCAAAGTCTTTTCGTTAGGCAAGTGCATAAAATGTCATCTATACAAACAGAAATATCATGTTTGTTTGCCGCAGTTCCTCTAGCTTTCTCCGTAGAACAAACGAATGTGTAGAGCTGGTGTCTCCATGTGGAACCAATTAGTGTTTCCAAGCATAAAATTAAATGTTCCCTGATAAAAAACATTCAAAAAAATAAAGTCCGTGGATAATATCAGGAATACACAAACACAGAGGCTGTAGCAATATCTGGGATTGAATTAGCCAAAACGAAACCGGATATTTCCGGTTTCATCCAGTCATATCCGGACAAAGTGGTGTGGAATTTGTATGCAATGGACCGAGAAAATCACAGTAAAAATGGTTTTGGAGAAAAGCAAAGTCTTTTCGTTAGGCAAGTGCATAAAATGTCATCTATACAAACAGAAATATCATGTTTGTTTGCCGCAGTTCCTCTAGCTTTCTCCCTAGAAAATACGAATGTGTAGAGCTGGTGTCTACATGTGGAACCAATTAGTGTTTCCAAGCATAAAATTAAATGTTCCGTGAAAAAAAAAAACATTCAAAAAAATAAAGTCCGTGGATAATATCAGGAATACACAAACACAGAGGCTGTAGCAATATTTCGGTTTGAGTTAGCCAAAACAAAACCGGATATTTCCGGTTACATCCAGTCATATCCGGACAAAGTGGTGTGGAATTCGTATGCAATGGACCGAGAAAATCACAGTAAAAATGGTTTTGGAGAAAAGCAAAGTCTTTTCGTTAGGCAAGTGCAAAAAAGTCATCTATACAAACAGAAATATCATGTTTGTTTGCCGCAGTTCCTCTAGCTTTCTCCCTAGAACAAACCAATGTGTAGAGCTGGTGTCTCCATGTGGAACCAATTAGTGTTTCCAAGCATAAAATTCAATGTTCCCTGAAAAAAAAATTCAAAAAAATAAAGTCCGTGGATAATATCAGGAATACACAAACACAGATGCTGTAGCAATAACTGGGATTGAGTTAGCCAAAACAAAACTGCTTATTTCCGGTATCATCCAGTCATATCCGGACAAAGTGGTGTGGAATTCGTATGCAATGGACCGAGAAAATCACAGTAAAAATGGTTTTGGAGAAAAGCAAAGTCTTTTCGTTAGGCAAGTGCATCAAATGTCATCTATACAAACAGAAATATCATGTTTGTTTGCCGCAGTTCCTCTAGCTTTCTCCCTAGAAAATACGAATGTGTAGAGCTGGTGTCTCCATGTGGAACCAATTAGTGTTTCCAAGCATAAAATTAAATGTTCCCTGATAAAAAAAAACAAAACAATAAAGTTCATGGATAATATCAGGAATACACAAACACAGATGCTGTAGCAATATTTCGGTTTGATTTAGCCAAAACGAAACCGGATATTTCCGGTTTCATCCAGTCATATCCGGACAAAGTGGTGTGGAATTCGTATGCAATGGACCAAGAAAATCACAGGAGAAATGGTTTTTGAGAAAAGCAAAGTCTTTTCGTTAGGCAAGTGCATAAAATGTCATCTATACAAACAGAAATATCATGTTTGTTTGCCGCAGTTCCTCTAGCTTTCTCCCTAGAAAATATGAATATGTAGAGGTGGTGTCTCCATGTGGAACCAATTAGTGTTTCTAAACACAAAATTAAATGTTCCCTGAAAAAAAATTCAAAACCATAAAGTCCAGGGATACTATCAGGAATGCACAAACACAGAGGGTGTAGCAATATCTGGGATTGAGTTAGCCAAAACGAAACCGGATATTTCCGGTTTCATCCAGTCATATTCGGACAAACTGGTGTGGAATTCGAATGCAATGGACTGAGAAAATCACAATAAAAATGGTTTTGGAGAAAAGCAAAGTCTTTTCGTTAGGTAAGTGCATAAAATGTCATCTATACAAACAGAAATATCATGTTTGTGTGCTGCAGTTCCTCAAGCTTTCTCCCTAGAAAATACAAATGTGTAGATCTTGTGTGTCCATGTGGAACCAATTAGTGTTTCCAAGCATAAAATTAAATGTTCCCTGAAAATAAAACGTTCAAAAAAATAAAGTCCGTGGATAATATCAGGAATACACAAACACAGAGGCTGTAGCAATATCTGGGATTGAATTATCCAAAACAAAACCGGATATTTCCGGTTTCATCCAGTCATATCCGGACAAAGTGGTGTGGAATTGGTATGCAATGGACCCAGAAAATCACAGGAAAAATGGTTTTGGAGAAAAGCAAAGTCTTTTCGTTAGGCAAGTGCATAAAATGTCATCTATACAAACAGAAATATCATGTTTGTTTGCCGCAGTTCCTCTAGCTTTCTCCCTAGAAAATACGAATGTGTAGAGCTGGTGTCTCCATGTGGAACCAATTAGTGTTTCCAAGCATAAAATTAAATCTTTCGTGAAAAAAAAAACATTCAAAAAAATAAAGTCCGTGGATAATATCACGAATACACAAACACAGATGCTGTAGTAATATTTCGGTTTGAATTAGCCAAAACGAAACCGGATAATTCCGGTTTCATCCAGTCATATCCGGACAAAGTGGTGTGGAATTCGTATGCAATGGACCCAGAAAATCACAGTGAAAATGGTTTTGGAGAAAAGCAAAGTCTTTTCGTTAGGCAAGTGCATAAAATGTCATCTATACAAACAGAAATAGCATGTTTGTTTGCCGCAGTTCCTCTAGCTTTCTCCCTAGAACATAAAAATGTGTAGAGCTGGTGTCTCCATGTGGAACCAATTAGTGTTTCTAAGCACAAAATTAAATGTTCCCTGAAAAAAAATTCAAAACCATAAAGTCCGTGGATAATATCAGGAATACACAAAAAAAGAGGCTGTAGCAATATCTGGGATTGAATTAGCCAAAAGGAAACCGGATATTTCCGGTTTCATCCAGTCATATTCGGACAAACTGGTGTGGAATTCGTATGCAATGGACCGAGAAAATCACAGGAAAAATGGTTTTGGAGAAAAGCAAAGTCTTTTCGTTAGGCAAGTGCATAAAATGTCATCTATACAAACAGAAATATCATGTTTGTTTGCTGCAGTTCCTCTAGCTTTTTCCCTAGAACATAAAAATGTGTAGAGCTGGTGTTTCCATGTGGAACCAATTAGTGTTTCCAAGGATAAAATTAAATGTTCCCTGAAAGAAAAAACATTCAAAAAAATAAAGTCCGTGGATAATATCAGGAATACACAAACACAGAGGCTGTAGCAATATTTCGGTTTGAGTTAGCCAAAACAAAACCGGATATTTCCGGTTTCATCCAGTCATATTCGGACAAACTGGTGTGGAATTCGTATGCAATGGACTGAGAAAATCACAGTAAAAATGGTTTTGGAGAAAAGCAAAGTCTTTTCGTTAGGCAAGTGCATAAAATGTTATTTATACAAACAGAAATATCATGTTTGTGTGCTGCAGTTCCTCTCGCTTTCTCCCTAGAAAATATAAATGTGTAGATCTGGTGTGTCCATGTGGAACCAATTAGTGTTTCCAAACATAAAATTAAATGTTCCCTGAAAATAAAACGTTCAAAAAAATAAAGTCCGTGGATAATATCACGAATACACAAACACAGATGCTCTCGCAATATCTGGGATTGAATTATCCAAAACGAAACCGGATATTTCCGGTTTCATCCAGTCATATCCGGACAAAGTGGTGTGGAATTGGTATGCAATGGACCGAGAAAATCACAGTGAAAATGGTTTTGGAGAAAAGCAAAGTCTTTTCGTTAGGCAAGTGCATAAAATGTCATCTATACAAACAGAAATATCATGTTTGTTTGCCGCAGTTCCTCTAGCTTTCTCCCTAGAACATAAAAATGTGTAGAGCTGGTGTCTCCATGTGGAACCAATTAGTGTTTCTAAGCACAAAATTAAATGTTCCCTGAAAAAAAAATTCAAAACCATAAAGTCCGTGGATAATATCAGGAATACACAAACAAAGAGGCTGTAGCAATATCTGGGATTGAATTAGCCAAAACGAAACCGGATATTTCCGGTTTCATCCAGTCATATTCGGACAAACTGGTGTGGAATTCGTATGCAATGGACCGAGAAAATCACAGGAAAAATGTTTTTGGAGAAAAGCAAAGTCTTTTAGTTAGGCAAGTGCATAAAATGTCATCTATACAAACAGAAATATCATGTTTGTTTGCCGCAGTTCCTCTAGCTTTCTCCCTAGAAAATACGAATGTGTAGAGCTGGTGTCTCCGTGTTGGACCAATTAGAGTTTCCAAGGACAAAGTTAAATGTTCCCTGATAAAAAAAAAACAAAACAATAAAGTCCGTGGATAATATCAGGAATACACAACACAGAGGCTGTAGCAATATTTCGGTTTGAGTTAGCCAAAACAAAACCGGATATTTCCGGTTTCATCCAGTCATATCCGGACAAAGTGGTGTGGAATTCCTATGCAATGGACCGAGAAATTCACAGGAAAAATGGTTTTGGAGAAAAGCAGAGTCTTTTCGTTAGGCAAGTGCATAAAATGTCATCTATACAAACAGAAATATCATGTTTGTTTGCCGCAGTTCCTCTAGCTTTCTCCCTGGAAAATACGAATGTGTAGAGCTTGTGTCTCCATGTGGGACCAATTAGAGTTTCCAAGGACAAAGTTAAATGTTCCCGAATAAAAAAAAAAACAAAAGAATAAAGTCCGTGGATAATATCAGGAATACACAAACACAGAGGCTGTAGCAATATTTCGGATTGAGTTAGCCAAAACAAAACCGGATATTTCCGGTTTCATCCAGTCATATCCGGACAAAGTGGTCAGGAATTCGTATGCGATGGACCGAGAAAATCACAGGAAAAATGGTTTTGGAGAAAAGCAAAGACTTTTCGTTAGGCAAGTGCATAAAATGTCATCTATACAAACAGAAATATCATGTTTGTTTGCCGCAGTTCCTCTAGCTTTCTCCCTAGAAAATACGAATGTGTAGAGCTGGTGTCTCCATGTGGAACCAGTTAGTGTTTCCAAGCATAAAATTAAATGTTCCGTGAAAAAAAAACATTCAAAAAAATAAAGTCCGTGGATAATATCACGAATACACAAACAAAGAGGCTGTAGCAATATCTGGGATTGAATTAGCCAAAATGAAACCGGATAATTCCGGTTTCATCCAGTCATATTCGGACCAACTGGTGTGGAATTCGTATGCAATGGACTGAGAAAATCACAGGAAAAATGGTTTTGGAGAAAAGCAAAGTCTTTTCGTTAGGCAAGTGCATAAAATGTCATCTATACAAACAGAAATATCATGTTTGTTTGCTGCAGTTCCTCTAGCTTTCTCCCTAGAAAATACGAATGTGTAGAGCTGGTGTCTCCATGTGGAAACAATTAGTGTTTCCAAGCATAAAATTAAATGTTCCCTGAAAAAAAAAAACATTCAAAAAAATAAAGTCCGTGGATAATATCAGGAATACACAAACACAGAGGCTGTAGCAATATCTGGGATTGAATTATCCAAAACAAAACCGGATGTTTCCGGTTTCATCCAGTAATATCCGGACAAACTGGTGTGGAATTCGTATGCAGGACCGAGAAAATCACAGTAAAAATGGTTTTGGAGAAAAGCAAAGTCTTTTCGTTAGGCAAGTGCATAAAATGTTATTTATACAAACAGAAATATCATGTTAGTTTGCCGCAGTTCCTCTAGCTTTCTCTCTAGAAAATACGAATGTGTAGAGCTGGTGTCTCCATGTGGGACCAATTAGAGTTTCCAAGGAGAAAATTAAATGTTCCCTGATAAAAAAAAAAAAAACAATAAAGTTCATGGACAATATCAGGAATACACAAACACAGATGCTGTAGCAATATTTCGGTTTGAGTTAGCCAAAACGAAACCGGATATTTCCGGTTTCATCCAGTCATATCCGGACAAAGTGGTGTGGAATTCGTATGCAATGGACCGAGAAAATCACAGGAAAAATGGTTTTGGAGAAAAGCAAAGTCTTTTCGTTAGGCAAGTGCATAAAATGTCATCTATACAAACAGAAATATGATGTTTGTTTGCCGCAGTTCCTCTAGCTTTCTCCCTAGAAAATATGAATGTGTAGAGCTGGTGTCTCCATGTGGAACCAATTAGTGTTTCTAAGCACAAAATTAAATGTTCCCTGAAAAAAAATTTAAAACCATAAAGTCCGTGGATAATATCAGGAATACACAAACAAAGAGGCTGTAGCAATACCTGGGATTGAATTAGCCAAAAGGAAACCGGATATTTCCGGTTTCATCCAGTCATATTCGGACAAACTGGTGTGGAATTCGTATGCAATGGACTGAGAAAATCACAATAAAAATGGTTTTGGAGAAAAGCAAAGTCTTTTCGTTAGGTAAGTGCATAAAATGTCGTCTATACAAACAGAAATATCATGTTTGTGTGCTGCAGTTCCTCTCGCTTTCACCCTAGAAAATATAAATGTGTAGATCTGGTGTGTCCATGTGGAACCAATTAGTGATTCCAATCATAAAATTAAATGTTCCCTGAAAATAAAACGTTCAAAAAAAAAAGTCCGTGGATAATATCACGAATACACAAACACAGATGCTGTAGCAATATCTGGGATTGAATTATCCAAAACGAAACCGGATATTTCCGGTTTCATCCAGTCATATCCGGACAAAGTGGTGTGGAATTGGTATGCAATGGACCGAGAAAATCACTGTGAAAATGGTTTTGGAGAAAAGCAAAGTCTTTTCGTTAGGCAAGTGCATAAAATGTCATCTATACAAACAGAAATATCATGTTTGTTTGCCGCAGTTCCTCTAGCTTTCTCCCTAGAACATAAAAATGTGTAGAGCTGGTGTCTCCATGTGGAACCAATTAGTGTTTCTAAGCACAAAATTAAATGTTCCCTGATAAAAAAAAAACAAAACAATAAAGTCCGTGGATAATATCAGGAATACCCAAACACTGATGCTGTAGCAATATTTCGGTTTGAGTTAGCCAAAACGAATCCCGATATTTCCGGTTTAATCCAGTCATATCCGGACAAAGTGGTGTGGAATTCGTATGCAATGGACCGAGAAAATCACAGGAAAAATGGTTTTGGAGAAAAGCAAAGTCTTTTCGTTAGGCAAGTGCATAAAATGTCATCTATACAAACAGAAATATCATGTTTGTTTGCTGCAGTTCCTCTAGCTTTTTCCCTAGAACATAAAAATGTGTAGAGCTGGTGTCTCCATGTGGAACCAATTAGTGTTTTCAAGGATAAAATTAAATGTTCCCTGAAAAAAAAAAACATTCAAAAAAATAAAGTCCGTGGATAATATCAGGAATACACAAACACAGAGGCTGTAGCAATATTTCGGTTTGAGTTAGCCAAAAGAAAACCGGATATTTCCGGTTTCATCCAGTCATATCCGGACAAAGTGGTGTGGAATTCGTATGCAATGGACCGAGAAAATCACAGGAAAAATGGTTTTGGAGAAAAGCAGAGTCTTTTCGTTAGGCAAGTGCATAAAATGTCATCTATACAAACAGAAATATCATGTTTGTTTGCCGTAGTTCCTCTAGCTTTCTCCCTAGAAAATACGAATGTGTAGAGCTGGTGTCTCCATGTGGGACCAATTAGAGTTTCCAAGGACAAAATTAAATGTTCCCTGATAAAAAAAAAAAAAACAATAAAGTCCGTGCATAATATCAGGAATACCCAAACACAGATGCTGTAGCAATATTTCGGTTTGAGTTAGCCAAAACAAAACCGGATATTTCCGGTTTCATCCAGTCATATCCGGACAAAGTGTTGTGGATTTCGTATGCAGTGGACCGAGAAAATCACAGGAAAAATGGTTTTGGAGAAAAGCAAAATCTTTTCGTTAGGCAAGTGCATAAAATGTCATCTATAAATACAGAAATATGTTTGTTTCAGCAGTTCCTCTAGCTTTCTCCCTAGAAAATACGAATGTGTAGAGCTGGGGTCTCCATGTGGAACCAATTAGTTTTTCTAAGCACAAAATTAAATGTTCCCTGAAAAAAAAATTCAAAACCATAAAGTCCGTGGATGATATCAGGAATACACAAACACAGAGGCTGTAGCAATCTCTGGGATTGACTTAGGCAAAACGAAACCAGATATTTCCGGTTTCATCCAGTCATATCCGGACAAAGTGGTGTGGAATTCGTATGCAATGGAATGAGAAAATCACAGGAAAAATGGTTTTGGAGAAAAGCAAAGTCTTTTCGTTAGGCAAGTGCATAAAATGTCATCTATACAAACAGAAATATCATGTTTGTTTGCCGCAGTTCCTCTAGCTTTCTCCCTAGAAAATATGAATGTGTAGAGCTGGTGTCTCCATGTGGGACCAGTTAGAGTTTCCAAGGACAAAGTTAACTGTTCCCTAATAAAAAAAAAATAAAGTCCGTGGATAATATCAAGAACACACAAACACAGATGCTGTAGCAATATTTCGGTTTGAGTTAGCCAAAACAAAACCGGATATTTCCGGTTTCATCCAGTCATATCCGGACAAAGTGGTGTGGAATTCGTATGCATTGGACCAAGAAAATCACAGGAAAAATGGTTTTGGAGAAAAGCAAAGTCTTTTCGTTAGGCACGTGCATAAAATGTCATCTATACAAACAGAAATATCATGTTTGTTTGCCGCAGTTCCTCTAGCTTTCTCCCTAGAACATAAAAATGTGTAGAGCTGGTGTCTCCATGTGGAACCAATTAGTGTTTCTAAGCACAAAATTAAATGTTCCCTGAAAAAAAAATTCAAAACCATAAAGTCCGTGGATAATATCAGGAATACACAAACAAAGAGGCTGTAGCAATATCTGGGATTGAATTAGCCAAAACGAAACCGGATATTTCCAGTTTCATCCAGTCATATCCGGACAAAGTGGTGTGGAATTCGTATGCAATGGACCGAGAAAATCACAGGAAAAATGGTTTTGGAGAAAAGCAAAGTCTTTTCGTTAGGCAAGTGCATAAAATGTCATCTATACAAACAGAAATATCATGTTTGTTTGCTGCAGTTCCTCTAGCTTTTTCCCTAGAACATAAATATGTGTAGAGCTGGTGTCTCCATGTGGAACCAATTAGTGTTTCCAAGGATAAAATTAAATGTTCCCTGAAAAAAAAAACATTCAAAAAAATAAAGTCCGTGGATAATATCAGGAATACACAAACACAGAGGCTGTAGCAATATTTCGGTTTGAGTTAGCCAAAAGAAAACCGGATATTTCCGGTTTCATCCAGTCATATCCGGACAAAGTGGTGTGGAATTCGTATGCAATGGACCGAGAAAATCACAGGAAAAATGGTTTTGGAGAAAAGCAGAGTCTTTTCGTTAGGCAAGTGCATAAAATGTCATCTATACAAACAGAAATATCATGTTTGTTTGCCGCAGTTCCTCTAGCTTTCTCCCTAGAAAATACGAATGTGTAGAGCTGGTGTCTCCATGTGGGACCAATTAGAGTTTCCAAGGACAAAATTAAATGTTCCCTGATAAAAAAAAAAACAATAAAGTCCGTGCATAATATCAGGAATACCCAAACACAGATGCTGTAGCAATATTTCGGTTTGAGTTAGCCAAAACAAAACCGGATATTTCCGGTTTCATCCAGTCATATCCGGACAAAGTGTTGTGGATTTCGTATGCAGTGGACCGAGAAAATCACAGTAAAAATGGTTTTGGAGAAAAGCAAAATCTTTTCGTTAGGCAAGTGCATAAAATGTCATTTATAAATACAAAAATATGTTTGTTTCAGCAGTTCCTCTAGCTTTTTCGCTAGAAAATACGAATGTGTAGAGCTGGGGTCTCCATGTGGAACCAATTAGTTTTTCTAAGCACAAAATTAAATGTTCCCTGAAAAAAAAATTCAAAACCATAAAGTCCGTGGATAATATCAGGAATACACAAACACAGAGGCTGTAGCAATATTTCGGTTGAGTTAGCCAAAACAAAACCTGATATTTCCGGTTTCATCCAGTCATATCCGGACAAAGTGGTCAGGAATTCGTATGCGATGGATCGAGAAAATCACAGGACAAATGGTTTTGGAGAAAAGCAAAGTCTTTTCGTTAGGCAAGTGCATAAAATGTCATCTCTACAAACAGAAATATCATGTTTGTTTGCCGCAGTTCCTCTAGCTTTCTCCCTAGAAAATACGAATGTGTAGAGCTGGTGTCTCCATGTGGAAACAATTAGTGTTTCCAAGCATAAAATTAAATGTTCCCTGAAAAAAAAAAACATTCAAAAAAATAAAGTCCGTGGATAATATCAGGAATACACAAACAAAGAGGCTGTAGCAATATCTGAGATTGAATTAGCCAAAACGAAACCGGGTATTTCCGGTTTCATCCAGTCATATCCGGACAAACTGGTGTGGAATTCGTATGCAATGGACCGAGACAATCACAGTAAAAATGGTTTTGGAGAAAAGCAAAGTCTTTTCGTTAGGCAAGTGCATCAAATATCATCTATAAAAACAGAAATATCATGTGTGTTTGCTGCACTTCTTCTAGCTTTCTCCCTAGAAAATACGAATGTGTAGAGCTGGTGTCTCCATGTGGAACCAATTAGTGTTTCCAAGCATAAAATTAAATGTTCCCTGATAAAAAAAATCAAAACAATAAAGTCTGTGGATAATATCACGAATGCACAAACACAGATGCTGTAGCAATATTTCGGTTGAGTTAGCCAAAACAAAACCGGATATTTCCGGTTTCATCCAGTCATATCCGGAAAAAGTGGTGTGGAATTCGTACGCAATGGACCGAGAAAATCACAGTAAAAATGGTTTTGGAGAAAAGCAATGTCTTTTCGTTAGGCAAGTGCATTAATTGTCATCTATACAAACAGAAATATCAGGTTTGTTTGCCACAGTTCCTCTAGCTTTCTCCCTAGAACATACGAATGTGTAGAGCTGGTGTGTCCATGTGGAACCAATTAGTGTTTCCAAGCATGAAATTAAATGTTCCCGGAAAAAAATACATTCAAAAAAATAAAGTCCGTGGATAATATCAGGAATACACAAACAAAGAGGCTGTAGCAATATCTGGGATTGAATTAGCCAAAACGAAACCGGATATTTCCGGTTTCATCCAGTCATATCCGGACAAACTGGTGCGGAATTCGTATGCAATGGACCGAGAAAATCACAGCAAAAAATGGTTTTGGAGAAAAGCAAAGTCTTTTCGTTAGGCAAGTGCATAAAATGTCATCTAGACAAACAGAAATATCATGTTTTTTTTGCCGCAGTTCCTCTAGCTTTCTCTCTAGAACATACGAATGTGTAGAGCTGGTATCTCCATGTGGGACCAGCTAGAGTTTCCAAGCACAAAATTAAATGTTCCCTGATAAAAAAAATCAAAACAATAAAGTCCGTGGATAATATTAGGAATTCACAAACACAGATGCTGTAGCAATATTTTGGTTTGAGTTAGCAAAAACAAAACCGGATATTTCCGATTTCATCCAGTCATATCCGGACAAACTGTTGTGGAATTCGTATGCAATGGACTGAGAAAATCACAGTAAAAATGGTTTTGGAGAAAAGCAAAGTCTTTTCGTTAGGCAAGTGCATAAAATGTCATGTATACAAACAGAAATAGCATGTTTATTTGCCGCAGTTCCTCTAGCTTTCTCCCTAGAAAATACGAATGTATACAGCTGGTGTCTCCATGTGGAACCAATTAGTGTTTCCAAGCATAAAATTAAATGTTCCCTGAAAAAAAACATTCAAAAAAATAAAGTCCGTGGATAATATCAGGAATACACAAACACAGATGCTGCAGCAATATTTCGGTTTGAGTTAGCCAAAACAAAACCGGATATTTCCGGTTTCATCCAGTCATATCAGGACAAAGTGGTTTGGAATTCGTATGCAATGGACGGAGAAAATCACTCTAAAAATGGTTTTGGAGAAAAGCAAAGTCTTTTCGTTAGGCAAGTGCATAAAATGTCATCTATACAAACAGAAATATCATGTTTGTCTGCCGCAGTTCCTCTAGCTTTCTCCCTAGAACAAACGAATGTGTAGAGCTGGTGTCTCCATGTGGAACCAATTAGTGTTTCTAAGCACAAAATTAAATGTTCCCTGAAAAAAAAATTCAAAACCATAAATCTGTGGATAATATCAGGAATACACAAACACAGAGGCTGTAGCAATATCTGGGATTGAATTAGCCAAAACGAAACTGGATATTTACAGTTTCATCCTGTCATATCCGGACAAACTGGTGTGGAATTGGTATGCAATGGACGGAGAAAATCACAGTAAAAATGGTTTTGGAGAAAAGCAAAGTCTTTTCGTTAGGCAAGTGCATAAAATGTCATCTATACAAACAGAAATATCATGTTTGTTTGCCGCAGTTCCTCTAGCTTTCTCCCTAGAAAATACGAATGTGTAGAGCTGGTGTCTCCATGTGGGACCAATTAGAGTTTCCAAGGACAAAATTAAATATTCCCTGATAAAAAAAAAAACAAAACAATAAAGTCCGTGGATAATATCAGGAATACACAAACACAGAGGCTGCAGCAATATTTCGGTTTCAGTTAGCCAAAACATTACCGCATATTTCCGGTTACATCCAGTCATATCCGGACAAACTAGTGTGGAATTTGTATGCAATGGCCCGAGAAAATCACAGTAAAAATAGTTTTGGAGAAAAGCATAGTCTTTTCATTAGGCAAGTGCATAAAATGTCATCTATACAAACAGAAATATCATGTTTGTTTGCCGCAGTTCATCTAGCTTTCTCCCTAGAAAATACGAATGTGTAGAGCCGGTGTCTCCATGTGGAACCAATTAGTGCTTCGAAGCATAAAATTAAATGTTCAATGAAAAAAAAACATTCAGTAAAATAAAGTCCGTGGATAATATCAGGACTACACAAACACAGAGGCTGTAGCAATATTTCGGTTTGAGTTAACCAAAACAAAACTGGATATTTCCGGTTTCATCCAGTCATATCCGGACAAAGTGGTGTGGAATTCGTATTTAATGGCCTGAGAAAATCACAGGAAAAATGGTTTTGGAGAAAAGCAAAGTCTTTTCGTTAGGCAAGTGCATAAAATGTCATGTATACAAACAGAAATATCATGTTTGTTTGCCAAAGTTCCTCTAGCTTTCTCCCTAGAACATACGAATGTGTAGAGCCGGTGTCTCCATGTGGAACCAATTAGTGCTTCCAAGCATAAAATTAAATGTTCCCTGAAAAAAAAAACATTCAAAAAAATAAAGTCCGTGGATAATATCAGGAATACACAAACACAGAGGCTGTAGCAATATTTCGGTTTGAGTTAGCCAAAACAAAACCGGATATTTCCGGTTTCATCCAGTCATATCCGGACAAAGTGGTGTGGAATTCGTATGCAATGGACCAAGAAAATCACAGTAAAAATGGTTTTGGAGAAAAGCAAAGTCTTTTCGTTAGGCAAGTGCATAAAATGTCATCTCTACAAACAGAAATATCATGTTTGTTTGCCGCAGTTCCTCTAGCTTTCTCCCTAGAACAAACGAATGTGCAGAGCTGGTGTCTCCATGTGGAACCAATTAGTGTTTCCAAGCATAAAATTAAATGTTCCCTGAAAAAAAAACATTCAAAAAAATAAAGTCCGTGGATAATATCAGGAATACACAAACACAGAGGCTGTAGCAATATTTCGGTTTGAGTTAGCCAAAAAAAACCGCATATTTCCGGTTTCATCCAGTCATATCCGGACAAAGCGGTGAGGAATTTGTATGCAATGGACCGAGAAAATCACAGGAAAAATGGTTTTGGAGAACAGCAAATTCTTTTCGTTAGTCAAGTGCATAAATTCTCATCTATACAAACAGAAATATCATGTTTGTTTGCCGCAGTTCCTCTAGCTTTCTCCCTAGAAAATACGAATGTGTAGAGCTGGTGTCTCCATGTGGGACCAATTAGAGTTTCCAAGGACAAAATTAAATGCTCCCTGAAAAACAAAAACAAAAAAATAAAGTCCGTGGATAATATCAGGAGTACACAAACACAGATGCTGTAGCAATATTTCGGTTTGAGTTAGCCAAAACAAAACCGGATATTTCCGGTTTCATCCAGTCATATCCGGACAAAGCGGTGTGCAATTCATATACAATGGACCGAGAAAATCACAGTAAAAATGGTTTTGGAGAAAAGCAAAGTCTTTTCGTTAGGCAAGTGCATCAAATGTCATCTATACAAACAGAAATATCATATTTGTTTGCAGAGTTCCTCTAGCTTTCTCCCTAGAAAATACAAATGTGTAGATCTGGTGTGTCCATGTGGAACCAATTAGTGTTTCCAAGCATAAAATTAAGTGTTCCCTGAAAAAAAAACGTTTAAAAAAATAAAGTCCGTGGATAATATCAGGAATACACAAACACAGAGGCTGTAGCAATATCTGGGAATGAATTAGCCAAAATGAAACCGGATATTTCCGGTTTCATCCAGTCATATCCGGACAAAGTGGTGTGGAATTCGTATGCAATGGACCGACAAAATCACAGTAAAAATGGTTTTGGAGAAAAGCAAAGTCTTTTCGTTAGGCAAGTGCATAAAATGTCATCTATATAAACAGAAATAGCATGTTTGTTTGCTGCAGTTCCTCTAGCTTTCTCCCTAGAACATTCGAATGTGTAGAGCTGCTGTGTCCATGTGGAACCAATCAGTGTTTCCAAGCATAAAATTAAATGTTCCCAGAAAAAATACATTCAAATAAATAAAGTCTGTGGATAATATCAGGAATGCACAAACACAGAAGCTGTAGCAATATTTCGGTTTGAGTTAGCCAAAACAAAACCGGATATTTCCGATTACATCCAGTCATATCCGGACAAAGTGGTGTGGAATTCATATGCAAAGGACCGAGAAAATCACAGTAAAAATGATTTTGGAGAAAAGCAAAGTCTTTTCGTTAGGCAAGTGCATCAAATGTCATCTCTACAAACAGAAATATCATGTTTGTTTGCTTCAGTTCATCTAGCTTTCTCCCTAGAAAATATGAATGTGTAGAGCTGGTGTCTGCATGTGGAACCAATTAGTGTTTCCAAGCATAAAATTAAATGGTCCCTTTTAAAAAAATCAAAACCATAAAGTCAGTGGATAATATCAGGAATACACAAACACAGATACTGTAGCAATATCTGGGATTGAATTAGCCAAAATGAAACCAGATATTTCCGTTTTCATCCAGTCATATCCGGACAAGGTGCTGTGGAATTCGTATGCCGTGGACTGAGAAAATCACAGGAAAAATTGTTTTGGAGAAAAGCAAAGTCTTTTCGTTAGGCAAGTGCATAAAATGTCATCTATACAAACAAAAATAATATGTTTGTTTGCTGCAGTTCCTCTAGCTTTCTCCCTAGAACATAAAAATGTGTAGATCTGGTGTGTCCATTTGGAACAAATTAGTGTTTCCAAGCATAAAATTAAATGTTCCCTGAAAAAAAAAACATTCAAAAAAATAAAGTCCGTGCATAATATCAGGAATACACAAACACAGAGGCTGTAGCAATATTTCGGTTTGAGTTAGCCAAAACAAAACCGGATATTTCCGGTTTCATCCAGTCATATCCGGAAAAAGTGGTGTGGAATTCGTACGCAATGGACCCAGAAAATCACAGGAAAAATGGTTTTGGAGAAAAGCAATGTCTTTTAGTTAGGCAAGTGCATAAAATGTCATCTATACAAACAGAAATATCATGTTTGTTTGCCACAGTTCCTCTAGCTTTCTCCCTAGAACATACGAATGTGTAGAACTGGTGTGTCCATGTGGAACCAATTAGTGTTTCCAATCATGAAATTAAATGTTCCCGGAAAAAAATACATTCAAAAAAATAAAGTCCGTGGATAATATCAGGAATACACAAACAAAGAGGCTGTAGCAATATCTGGGATTCAATTAGCCAAAACGAAACCGGAAATTTCCGGTTTCATCCAGTCATATCCGGACAAACTGGTGCGGATCGTATGCAATGGACCGAGAAAATCACAGCAAAAAATGGTTTTGGAGAAAAGCAAAGTCTTTTCGTTAGGCAAGTGCATAAAATATCATCTATACAAACAGAAATATCATGTTAGTTTGCCGCAGTTCATCTAGCTTTCTCCCTAGAACAAACGAATGTGTAGAGCTGGTGTCTCCATGTGGAACCAATTAGTGTTTCTAAGCACAAAATTAAATGTTCCCTGAAAAAAAAATTCAAAACCATAAATCTGTGGATAATATCAGGAATACACAAACACAGAGGCTGTAGCAATATCTGGGATTGAATTAGCCAAAACGAAACTGGATATTTGCAGTTTCATCCAGTCATATCAGGACAAACTTGCGTGGAATTGGTATGCAATGGACGGAGAAAATCACAGTAAAAATGGTTTTGGAGAAAAGCAAAGTCTTTTCGTTAGGCAAGTGCATAAAATGTCATCTATACAAACAGAAATATCATGTTTGTTTGCCGCAGTTCCTCTAGCTTTCTCCCTAGAAAATACGAATGTGTAGAGCTGGTGTCTCCATGTGGAACCAATTAGTGTTTCTAAGCACAAAATTAAATGATCCCTGAAAAAAAAAATTCAAAACAATAAAGTCCGTGGATAATATCAGGAATACACAAACAAAGAGGCTGTAGCAATATCTGGGATTGAATTAGCCAAAACGAAACCGGATATTTCCGTGTCTTCCAGTCATATCCGGACAAAGTGCTGTGGAATTCGTATGCCGTGGACTGAGAAAATCACAGGAAAAATGGTTTTGGAGAAAAGCAAAGTCTTTTCTTTAGGCAAGTGCATAAAATGTCATCTATACAAACAGAAATAATATGTTTGTTTGCTGCAGTTCCTCTAGCTTTCTCCCTAGAACATAAAAATGTGTAGATCTGGTGTGTCCATGGGGAACAAATTAGTGTTTCCAAGCATAAAATTAAATGTTCCCTGAAAAAAAAAACATTCAAAAAAATAAAGTCCGTGCATAATATCAGGAATACACAAACACAGAGGCTGTAGCAATATTTCGGTTTGAGTTAGCCAAAACAAAACCGGATATTTCCGGTTTCATCCAGTCATATCCGGACAAAGTGGTCAGGAATTCGTATGCAATGGACCGAGAAAATCACAGGAAAAATGGTTTTGGAGAAAAGCAAAATTTTTTCGTTAGGCAAGTGCATAAAATGTCATCTCTACAAACAGAAATATCATGTTTGTTTGCCGCAGTTCCTCTAGCATTCTCCCTAGAAAATACGAATGTGTAGAGCTGGTGTCTCCATGTGGGACTAATTAGAGTTTCCAAGGAGAAAATTAAATGTTCCCTGAAAAAAAAATTCAAAACAATAAAGTCCGTGGATAATATCAGGAATACACAAACACAGATGCTGTAGCAATATTTCGGTTTGAGTTAGCCAAAACAAAACCGGATATTTCCGGTTTCTCCAGTCATATCCGGACAAAGCGGTGTGCAATTCGTATACAATGGACCGAGAAAATCACAGGAAGAATGGTTTTGGAGAAAAGCAAAGTCTTTTTCTTAGGCAAGTGCATCAAATGTCATCTATACAAACAGAAATATCATGTTTGTTTGCCGCAGTTCCTCTAGCTTTCTCCCTAGAAAATACAAATGTGTAGATCTGGTGTGCCCATGTGGAACCAATTAGTGTTTCCAAGCATAAAATTAAATGTTCCCTGAAAAAAAAAACGTTCAAAAAAATAAAGTCCATGGATAATATCAGGAATACACAAACACAGAGGCTGTAGCAATATCTGGGATTGAATTAGCCAAAATGAAACCAGATATTTCCGGTTTCATCCAGTCATATCCGGACAAACTGGTGTGGAATTCGTATGGAATGGACTGAGAAACTCACAGTAAAAATGGTTTTGGAGAAAAGCAAAGTCTTTTCGTTAGGCAAGTGCATCAAATGTCATGTATACGAACAGAAATATCATGTTTGTTTCCCAAAGTTCCTCTAGCTTTCTCCCTATAACATACGAATGTGTAGAGCCGGTGTCTCCATGTGGAACCAATTAGTGCTTCCAAGCATAAAATTAAATGTTCCATGAAAAAAAAAACATTCAATACAATAAAGTCCGTGCATAATATCAGGAATACACAAACAAAGAGGCTGTAGCAATATCTGAGATTGAATTAGCCAAAACGAAACCGGATATTTCCGGTTTAATCCAGTCATATCCGGACAAAGTGGTGTGGAATTCGTATGCAATGGACCGAGAAAATCACAATAAAAATGGTTTTGGAGAAAAGCAAAGTCTTTTCGTTAGGCAAGTGCATCAAATGTCATCTCTACAAACAGAAATATCATGTTTGTTTGCCGCAGTTCCTCTAGCTTTCTCCCTAGAACAAACGAATGTGTAGAGCTGGTGTCTCCATGTGGAACCAATTAGTGTTTCCAAGCATAAAATTAAATGTTCCCTGAAAAAAAAAATTCAAAAAAATAAAGTCCGTGGATAATATCAGGAATACACAAACACAGAGGCTGTAGCAATATTTCGGTTTGAGTTAGCCAAAAAAAAACCGCATATTTCCGGTTTCATCTAGTCATATCCGGACAAAGCGGTGAGGAATTTGTATGCAATGGACCGAGAAAATCACAGGAAAAATGGTTTTGGAGAACAGCAAATTCTTTTCGTTAGTCAAGTGCATAAATTGTCATCTATACAAACAGAAATATCATGTTTGTTTGCTGCATTTCCTCTAGCTTTCTCCCTAGAAAATACGAATGTGTAGAGCTGGTGTCTCCATGTGGGACCAATTAGAGTTTCCAAGGACAAAATTAAATGCTCCCTGAAAAACAAAAACAAAAAAATAAAGTCCGTTGGTAATATCAGGAATACACAAACACAGAGGCTGTAGCAATATTTCGGTTTGAGTTAGCCAAAACAAAACCGGATATTTCCGGTTTCATCCAGTCATATCCGGACAAAGCGGTGTGCAATTCGTATACAATGGACCGAGAAAATCACAGGAAAAATGGTTTTGGAGAAAAGCAAAGTCTTTTCGTTAGGCAAGTGCATCAAATGTCATCTATACAAACAGAAATATCATGTTTGTTTGCGGCAGTTCCTCTAGCTTTCTCCCTAGAAAATACAAATGTGTAGATCTGGTGTGTCCATGTGGA
This sequence comes from Lepus oiostolus, assembly GCA_036325905.1. Classification (NCBI taxonomy): domain Eukaryota; kingdom Metazoa; phylum Chordata; class Mammalia; order Lagomorpha; family Leporidae; genus Lepus; species Lepus oiostolus. The sequence continues at coordinate 47,284,863 of CM070795.1, forward strand.
ACCAATTAGTGTTTCCAAGCATAAAATTAAGTGTTCCCTGAAAAAAAAAAAACGTTTAAAAAAATAAAGTCCGTGGATAATATCAGGAATACACAAACAAAGAGGCTGTAGCAATATCTGGGAATGAATTAGACAAAACAAAACCGGATATTTCCGGTTTCATCCAGTCATATCCGGACAAAGTGGTGTGGAATTCGTATGCAATGGACCGAGAAAATCACAGGAAAAATGGTTTTGGAGAAAAGCAAAGTCTTTTCGTTAGGCAAGTGCATCAAATGTCATCTATACAAACAGAAATAGCATGTATGTTTGCCACAGTTCCTCTAGCTTTCTCCCTAGAACATACGAATGTGTAGAGCTGGTGTCTCCATGTGGAACCAATTAGTGTTTCCAAGCACAACATTACATGTTCCCCGAAAAAAAACATTCAAAAAAATAAAGTCCGTGGATAATATCAGGAATACACAAACACAGAGGCTGTAGCAATATTTCGGTTTGAGTTAGCCAAAACAAAACCGGATATTTCCGGTTTCATCCAGTCATATCCGGACAAATTGGTGTGGAATTCATATGCAATGGACCGAGAAAATCACAGGAAAAATGGTTTTGGAGAAAAGCAAAGTCGTTTCTTTAGGCAAGTGCATAAAATGTCATCTATACAAACAGAAATAGCATGTTTGTTTGCTGCAGTTCCTCTAGCTTTCTCCCTAGAACATTCGAATGTGTAGAGCTGCTGTGTCCATGTGGAACGAATTAGTGTTTCCAAGCATAAAATTAAATGTTCTCAGAAAAAAATACATTCAAAAAAAAAAAAGACTGTGGATAATATCAGGAATGCACAAACACAGAAGCTGTAGCAATATTTCGGTTTGAGTTAGCCAAAACAAAACCGGATATTTCCGATTACATCCAGTCATATCCGGACAAAGTGGTGTGGAATTCGTATGCAAAGGACCGAGAAAATCACAGTAAAAATGATTTTGGAGAAAAGCAAAGTCTTTTCGTTAGGCAAGTGCATCAAATGTCATCTCTACAAACAGAAATATCATGTTTGTTTGCCGCAGTTCCTCTAGCTTTCTCCATAGAAAATACAAATGTGTAGAGCTGGTGTCTGCATGTGGAACCAATTAGTGTTTCCAAGCATAAAATTAAATGGTCCCTTTTAAAAAAATAAAAACCATAAAGTCAGTGGATAATATCACGAATACACAAACACAGATGCTGTAGCAATATCTTTGATTGAATTAGCCAAAATGAAACCGGATATTTCCAGTTTTATCCAGTCTTATCCGGACAAACTGTTGTGGAATTCGTATGCAATGGACCGAGACAATCACAGTAAAAATGGTTGTGGAGAAAAGCAAAGTCTTTTCGTTAGGCAAGTGCATCAAATATCATCTATAAAAACAGAAATATCATGTGTGTTTGCTGCACGTCTTCTAGCTTTCTCCATAAAAAATACGAATGTGTAGAGCTGGTGTCTCCATGTGGAACCAATTAGTGTTTCCAAGCATAAAATTAAATGTTCCCTGAGAAAAAAAAACATTCAAAAAAATAAAGTCCGTGGATAATATCAGGAATACACAAACACAGATGCTGTAGCAATATTTGGGTTTGAGTTAGCCAAAACAAAACCGGATATTTCCGGTTTCATCCAGTCATATCCGGACAATCTGTTGTGGAACTGGTATGCAATGGACCGAGAAAATCACAGGAAAAATGGTTTTGAAGAAAAGCAAAGTCTTTTCGTTAGGCAAGTGCATAAAATGTCATGTATACAAACAGAAATATCATGTTTGTTTGCCGCAGTTCCTCTAGCTTTCCCCCTATAGAAAATACGAATGTGTAGAGCTGGTGTCTCCATGTGGAACCAATTAGTGTTTCTAAGCACAAAATTAAATGTTCCCTGAAAAAAAAAATTCAAAAAAATAAAGTCCGTGGATAATATCAGGAATACACAAACACAGATGCTGTAGCAATATTTCGGTTTGACTTAGCCAAAACAAAACCGGATATTTCCGGTTTCATCCAGTCATATCCGGACAAAGTGGTGTGGAATTGGTATGCAATGGACCGAGAAAATCACAGGAAAAATGGTTTTGGAGAAAAGCAAAGTCTTTTCGTTAGGCAAGTGCATCAAATGTCATGTATACAAACAGAAATAGCATGTTTGTTTGCCGCAGTTCCTCTAGCTTTCTCCCTAGAAAATACGAATGTGTAGAGCTGGTGTCTCCATGTGGAACCAATTAGTGTTTCCAAGCATAAAATTAAATGTTCCCTGATAAAAAAAATCAAAACAATAAAGTCTGTGGATAATATCACGAATGCACAAACACAGATGCTGTAGCAATATTTCGGTTTGAGTTAGCCAAAACAAAACCAGATATTTCCGGTTTAATCCAGTCATATCCGGAAAAAGTGGTGTGGAATTCGTACGCAATGGACCGAGAAAATCACAGCAAAGAATGGTTTTGGTGAAAAGCAAAGTCTTTTCGTTAGGCAAGTGCATAAAATGTCATCTAGACAAACAGAAATATCATGTTTTTTTGCCACAGTTCCTCTAGCTTTCTCTCTAGAACATACGAATGTGTAGAGCTGGTATCTCCATGTGGGACCAACTAGAGTTTCCAAGCACAAAATTAAATGTTCCCTGATAAAAAAAATCAAAACAATAAAGTCCGTGGATAATATTAGGAATTCACAAACACAGATGCTGTAGCAATATTTCTGTTTGAGTTAGCCAAAACAAAACCGGATATTTCTGATTTCATCCAGTCATATCCGGACAAAGTGGTGTGGAATTCGTATGCAATGGACTGAGAAAATCACAGTAAAAATGGTTTTGGAGAAAAGCAAAGTCTTTTCGTTAGGCAAGTGCATAAAATGTCATGTATACAAACAGAAATAGCATGTTTATTTGCCGCAGTTCTTCTAGCTTTCTCCCTAGAACATACGAATGTATACAGCTGGTGTCTCCATGTGGAACCAATTAGTGTTTCCAAGCATAAAATTAAATGTTCCCTGAAAAAAAACATTCAAAAAAATAAAGTCCGTGGATAATATCAGAAATACACAAACACAGATGCTGCAGCAATATTTCCGTTTGAGTTAGCCAAAACAAAAATGGATATTTCCGGTTTCATCCAGTCATATCCAGACAAAGTGGTTTGGAATTCGTATGCAATGGACGGAGAAAATCTCTCTAAAAATGGTTTTGGAGAAAAGCAAAGTCTTTTCGTTAGGCAAGTGCATAAAATGTCATCTATACAAACAGAAATATCAAGTTAGTTTGCCGCAGTTCATCTAGCTTTCTCCCTAGAACAAACGAATGTGTAGAGCTGGTGTCTCCATGTGGAACCAATTAGTGTTTCTAAGCACAAAATTAAATGATCCCTGAAAAAAAAATTCAAAACAATAAAGTCCGTGGATAATATCAGGAATACACAAACAAAGAGGCTGTAGCAATATCTGGGATTGAATTAGCCAAAACGAAACCGGATATTTCCGTGTCTTCCAGTCATATCCGGACAAAGTGCTGTGGAATTCGTATGCAATGGACCGAGAAAATCACAGGAAAAATGGTTTTGGAGAAAAGCAAAGTCTCTTCTTTAGGCAAGTGCATAAAATGTCATCTATACAAACAGAAATATCATGTTTGTTTGCCGCAGTTCCTCTAGCTTTCTCCCTACAAAATATGAATGTGTAGAGCTGGTGTCTCCATGTGGGACCAATTAGAGTTTCCAAGGACAAAATTAAATATTCCCTGATAAAAAAACAAAACAATAAAGTCCGTGGATAATATCAGGAATACACAAACACAGAGGCTGTAGCAATATTTCGGTTTCAGTTAGCCAAAACAAAACCGCATATTTCCGGTTTCATCCAGTCATATCCGGACAAACTGGTGTGGAATTCGTATGCAATGGCCCGAGAAAATCACAGTAAAAATGGTTTTGGAGAAAAGCATAGTCTTTTCGTTAGGCAAGTGCATAAAATGTCATCTATACAAACAGAAATATCATGTTAGTTTGCCGCAGTTCATCTAGCTTTCTCCCTAGAAAATACGAATGTGTAGAGCTGGTGTCTCCATGTGGAACCAATTAGTGTTTCTAAGCACAAAATTAAATGATCCCTGAAAAAAAAAATTCAAAACAATAAAGTCCGTGGATAATATCAGGAATACACAAACACAGATGCTGTAGCAATATTTCGGTTTGAATTAGCCAAAGCAAAACCGGATATTTCCGGTTTCATCCAGTCATATTCGGACAAACTGGTGTGGAATTCGTATACAATGGACGGAGAAAATCACAGGAAATATGGTTTTGGAGAAAAGCAAAGTATTTTCGTTAGGCAAGTGCATAAAATGTCATCTATACAAACAGAAATAGCATGTTTGTTTGCTGCAGTTCCTCTAGCTTTCTCCCTAGAACATAAAAATGTGTAGAGCTGGTGTGTCCATGTGGAACCAATTAGTGTTTCCAAGCTCAATATTAAATGTTCCCTGAAAAAAAACACATTCAAAAAAACAAAGTTCGTGGATAATATCAGGAATATACAAACACAGAGGCTGTAGCAATATCTGAGATTGAATTATCCAAAATGAAACCGGATATTTCCGTTTTCATCCAGTCATATCCGTACAAAGTGCTGTGGAATTCGTATACAATGGACCGAGAAAATCACAGTAAAAATTGTTTTTTAGAAAAGAAAGACTTTTCGTTAGGCAAGTGCATAAAATGTCATCTATACAAACAGAAATAGCATGTTTGTTTGCTGCAGTTCCTCTAGCATTCTCCCTAGAACATAAAAATGTGTAGAGCTTGTGTCTCCATGTGGAACCAATTAGAGTTTCCAAGCATAAAATTAAATGTTCCCTGAAAAAAAAAACATTCAAAAGTAAAGTCCGTGGATAATATCAGGAATACACAAACAAAGAGTCTGTAGCAATATCTGGGATTGAATTAGCCAAAACGAAACCGGATATTTCCGGTTTCATCCAGTCATATCCGGACAAACTGGTGTGGAATTCGTATGCAATGGACCGAGATTTCACAGTAAAAATTGTTTTGGAGAAAAGCAAAGTCTTTTTGTTAGGCAAGTGCATAAAATGTCATCTAGACTAACAGAAATATCATGTTTGTTTGCTGCAGATCCTCTAGCTTTCTCCCTAGAAAATACGAATGTGTAGAGCTGGTGTCTCCATGTGGAACCAATTAGTGTTTCCAAGTATAAAATTAAATGTTCCCTGATAAAAGAAAATCGAAACAATAAATTCCGTGGATAATATCATGAATACACAAACACAGATGCTGTAGCAATATTTCGGTTTGAGTTATCCAAAACAAAACCGGATATTTCCGATTTCATCCAGTCATATCCGGACAAAGCGGTGTGCAATTCGTATACAATGGACCGAGAAAATCACAGGAAAAATGGTTTTGGAGAAAAGCAAAGTCTTTTCGTTAGGCAAGTGCATAAAATGTCATCTAGACAAACAGAAATATCATGTTTGTTTGCCGCAGTTCCTCTAGCTTTCTCCCTAGAAAATACAAATGTGTAGATCTGGTGTGTCCATGTGGAACCAATTAGTGTTTCCAAGCATAAAATTAAGTGTTCCCTGAAAAAAAAAACGTTTAAAAAATAAAGTCCGTGGATAATATCAGGAATACACAAACACAGAGGCTGTTGCAATATCTGGGAATGAATTAGACAAAACAAAACCGGATATTTCCGGTTTCATCCAGTCATATCCGGACAAAGTGGTGTGGAATTCGTATGCAATGGACCGACAAAATCACAGTAAAAATGGTTTTGGAGAAAAGCAAAGTCTTTTCGTTAGGCAAGTGCATAAAATGTCATCTATACAAACAGAAATAGCATGTTTGTTTGCCGCAGTTCCTCTAGCTTTCTCCCTAGAACATACGAATGTGTAGAGCTGGTGTCTCCATGTGGAACCAATTAGTGTTTCCAAGCATAAAATTAAATGTTCCCTGAAAAAAAAACATTCAAAAAATAAATTCCGTGGATAATATCAGGAATACACAAACACAGAGGCTGTAGCAATATCTGGGATTGAATTAGCCAAAACGAAACTGGATATTTGCAGTTTCATCCAGTCATATCTGGACAAACTGGTGTGGAATTTGTATGCAATGGCCCGAGAAAATCACAGTAAAAATGGTTTTGGAGAAAAGCATAGTCTTTTCATTAGGCAAGTGCATAAAATGTCATCTATACAAACAGAAATATGTTAGTTTGCCGCAGTTCATCTAGCTTTCTCCCTAGAAAATACGAATGTGTAGAGCTGGTGTCTCCATGTGGAACCAATTAGTGTTTCTAAGCACAAAATTAAATGATCCCTGAAAAAAAAATTCAAAACAATAAAGTCCGTGGATAATATCAGGAATACACAAACAAAGAGGCTGTAGCAATATCTGGGATTGAATTAGCCAAAACGAAACCGGATATTTCCGTGTCTTCCAGTCATATCCGGACAAAGTGCTGTGGAATTCGTATGCAATGGACTGAGAAAATCACAGGAAAAATGGTTTTGGAGAAAAGCAAAGTCTCTTCTTTAGGCAAGTGCATAAAATGTCATCTATACAAACAGAAATATCATGTTTGTTTGCCGCAGTCCCTCTAGCTTTCTCCCTAGAAAATACGAATGTGTAGAGCTGGTGTCTCCATGTGGGACCAATTAGAGTTTCCAAGCATAAAATTAAATATTCCCTGATAAAAAAAACAAAACAATAAAGTCCGTGGATAATATCAGGAATACACAAACACAGAGGCTGTAGCAATATTTCGGTTTCAGTTAGCCAAAACATTACCGCATATTTCCGGTTTCATCCAGTCATATCCGGACAAACTGGTGTGGAATTCGTATGCAATGGCCCGAGAAAATCACAGTAAAAATGGTTTTGGAGAAAAGCATAGTCTTTTCGTTAGGCAAGTGCATAAAATGTCATCTATACAAACAGAAATATCATGTTAGTTTGCCGCAGTTCATCTAGCTTTCTCCCTAGAAAATACGAATGTGTAGAGCTGGTGTCTCCATGTGGAACCAATTAGTGTTTCTAAGCACAAAATTAAATGATCCCTGAAAAAAAAATTCAAAACAATAAAGTCCGTGGATAATATCAGGAATACACAAACAAAGAGGCTGTAGCAATATCTGGGATTGAATTAGCCAAAACGAAACCGGATATTTCCGTGTCTTCCAGTCATATCCGGACAAAGTGCTGTGGAATTCGTATGCCGTGGACTGAGAAAATCACAGGAAAAATGGTTTTGGAGAAAAGCAAAGTCTTTTCTTTAGGCAAGTGCATAAAATGTCATCTATACAAACAGAAATAATATGTTTGTTTGCTGCAGTTCCTCTAGCTTTCTCCCTAGAAAATACGAATGTGTAGAGCTGGTGTCTCCATGTGGAACCAATTAGTGTTTCCAAGTATAAAATTAAATGTTCCCTGAAAAAAAAAACAGTCAAAAAATAAAATCCGTGGATAATATCAGGAATACACAAACACAGAGGCTGTAGCAATATTCGGTTTGAGTTAGCCAAAACAAAACCGGATATTTCTGGTTTCATCCAGTCATATCCGGACAAAGTGGTGTGGAATTCGTATGCAATGGACCGAGACAATCACAATAAAAATGATTTTGGAGAAAAGCAAAGTCTTTTCGTTAGGCAAGTGCATCAAATATCATCTATAAAAACAGAAATATCATGTGTGTTTGCTGCACTTCTTCTAGCTTTCTCCCTAGAAAATACGAATGTGTAGAGCTGGTGTCTCCATTTGGGACCAATTAGAGTTTCCAAGGACAAAATTAAATGATCCCTGAAAAACAGAAACAAAACAATAAAGTCCGTGGATAATATCAGGAATACACAAACACAGATGCTGTAGCAATATTTCGGTTTGAGTTAGCCAAAAAAAAACCGGATATTTCCGGTTTCATCCAGTCATATCCGGACAAAGCGGTGTGCAATTCGTATACAATGGACCGAGAAAATCACAGAAAAATGGTTTTGGAGAAAAGCAAAGTCTTTTCGTTAGGCAAGTGCATCAAATGTCATCTATACAAACAGAAATATCATGTTTGTTTGCGGCAGTTCCTCTAGCTTTCTCCCTAGAAAATACAAATGTGTAGATCTGGTGTGTCCATGTGGAACCAATTAGTGTTTCCAAGCATAAAATTAAATGTTCCCTGAAAAAAAAACGTTCAAAAAAATAAAGTCCGTGGATAAATTCAGGAATACACAAACACAGAGGCTGTAGCAATACCTGGGAATGAATTAGCAAAATGAAACCGGATATTTCCGGTTTCATCCAGGCATATCCGGACAAACTGGTGTGGAATTCGTATGCAGTGGACCGAGAAAATCACAGTAAAAATGGTTTTGGAGAAAAGCAAAGTCTTTTCGTTAGGCAAGTGCATCAAATGTCATCTATACAAACAGAAATAGCATGTTTGTTTGCCACAGTTCCTCCTGCTTTCTCCCTAGAACATACGAATGTGTAGAGCTGGTGTCTCCATGTGGAACCAATTAGTGTTTCCAAGCACAACATTACATGTTCCCTGAAAAAAAACATTCAAAAAAGTAAAGTCCGTGGATAATATCAGGAATACACAAACACAGAGGCTGTAGCAATATTTCGGTTTGAGTTAGCCAAAACAAAACCGGATATTTCCGGTTTCATCCAGTCATATCCGGACAAAGTGGTGTGGAATTCATATGCAATGGACCGAGAAAATCACAGTAAAAATGGTTTTGGAGAAAAGCAAAGTCGTTTCTTTAGGCAAGTGCATAAAATGTCATCTATACAAACAGAAATAGCATGTTTGTTTGCTGCAGTTCCTCTAGCTTTCTCCCTAGAACATTCGAATGTGTAGAGCTGCTGTGTCCATGTGGAACGAATTAGTGTTTCCAAGCATAAAATTAAATGTTCCCAGAAAAAAAACATTCAAAAAAAAAGACTGTGGATAATATCAGGAATGCACAAACACAGAAGCTGTAGCAATATTTCGGTTTGAGTTAGCCAAAACAAAACCGGATATTTCCGATTACATCCAGTCATATCCGGACAAAGTGGTGTGGAATTCGTATGCAAAGGACCGAGAAAATCACAGTAAAAATGATTTTGGAGAAAAGCAAAGTCTTTTCGTTAGGCAAGTGCATCAAATGTCATCTCTACAAACAGAAATATCATGTTTGTTTGCTTCAGTTCATCTAGCTTTCTCCCTAGAAAATATGAATGTGTAGAGCTGGTGTCTGCATGTGGAACCAATTAGTGTTTCCAAGCATAAAATTAAATGGTCCCTTTTAAAAAAATAAAAACCATAAAGTCAGTGAATAATATCAGGAATACACAAACACAGATGCTATAGCAATATCTTTGATTGAATTAGCCAAAATGAAACCGGATATTTCTGGTTTCATCCAGTCATATCCGGACAAACTGTTGTGGAATTCGTATGCAATGGACCGAGACAATCACAGTAAAAATGGTTGTGGAGAAAAGCAAAGTCTTTTCGTTAGGCAAGTGCATCAAATATCATCTATAAAAACAGAAATATCATGTGTGTTTGCTGCACGTCTTCTAGCTTTCTCCATAAAAAATACGAATGTGTAGAGCTGGTGTCTCCATGTGGAACCAATTAGTGTTTCCAAGCATAAAATTAAATGTTCCCTGAGAAAAAAACATTCAAAAAAATAAAGTCCGTGGATAATATCAGGAATACACAAACACAGATGCTGTAGCAATATTTGGGTTTGAGTTAGCCAAAACAAAACCGGATATTTCCGGTTTCATCCAGTCATATCCGGACAATCTGTTGTGGAACTGGTATGCAATGGACCGAGAAAATCACAGGAAAAATGGTTTTGAAGAAAAGCAAAGTCTTTTCGTTAGGCAAGTGCATAAAATGTCATGTATACAAACAGAAATATCATGTTTGTTTGCCGCAGTTCCTCTAGCTTTCCCCCTCTAGAAAATACGAATGTGTAGAGCTGGTGTCTCCATGTGGAACCAATTAGTGTTTCTAAGCACAAAATTAAATGTTCCCTGAAAAAAAAAAACATTCAAAAAAATAAAGTCCGTGGATAATATCAGGAATACACAAACACAGATGCTGTAGCAATATTTCGGTTTGACTTAGCCAAAACAAAACCGGATATTTCCGGTTTCATCCAGTCATATCCGGACAAAGTGGTGTGGAATTTGTATGCAATGGACCGAGAAAATCACAGGAAAAATGGTTTTGGAGAAAAGCAAAGTCTTTTCGTTAGGCAAGTGCATCAAATGTCATGTATACAAACAGAAATATCATGTTTGTTTGCCACAGTTCCTCTAGCTTTCTCCCTAGAAAATACGAATGTGTAGAGCTGGTGTCTCCATGTGGAACCAATTAGTGTTTCCAAGCATAAAATTAAATGTTCCCTGATAAAAAAAATCAAAACAATAAAGTCTGTGGATAATATCACGAATGCACAAACACAGATGCTGTAGCAATATTTCGGATTGAGTTAGCCAAAACAAAACCGGATATTTCCGGTTTCATCCAGTCATATCCGGAAAAAGTGGTGTGGAATTCGTACGCAATGGACCGAGAAAATCACAGCAAAAAATGGTTTTGGAGAAAAGCAAAGTCTTTTCGTTAGGCAAGTGCATAAAATGTCATCTATACAAACAGAAATATCATGTTTGTTTGCCACAGTTCCTCTAGCTTTCTCCCTAGATCATACGAATGTGTAGAGCTGGTGTGTCCATGTGGAACCAATTAGTGTTTCCAAGCATGAAATCAAATGTTCCCGGAAAAAAATACATTCAAAAAAATAAAGTCCGTGGATAATATCAGGAATACACAAACAAAGAGGCTGTAGCAATATCTGGGATTGAATTAGCCAAAACGAAACCGGATATTTCCGGTTTCATCCAGTCATATCCGGACAAACTGGTGCGGAATTCATATGCAATGGACCGAGAAAATCACAGCAAAAAATGGTTTTGGAGAAAAGCAAAGTCTTTTCGTTAGGCAAGTGCATAAAATGTCATCTAGACAAACAGAAATATCATGTTTTTTTGCCACAGTTCCTCTAGCTTTCTCTCTAGAACATACGAATGTGTAGAGCTGGTATCTCCATGTGGGACCAACTAGAGTTTCCAAGCACAAAATTAAATGTTCCCTGATAAAAAAAATCAAAACAATAAAGTCCGTGGATAATATTAGGAATTCACAAACACAGATGCTGTAGCAATATTTCTGTTTGAGTTAGCCAAAACAAAACCGGATATTTCCGATTTCATCCAGTCATATCCGGACAAAGTGGTGTGGAATTCGTATGCAATGGACTGAGAAAATCACAGTAAAAATGGTTTTGGAGAAAAGCAAAGTCTTTTCGTTAGGCAAGTGCATAAAATGTCATGTATACAAACAGAAATAGCATGTTTATTTGCCGCAGTTCCTCTAGATTTCTCCCTAGAACATACGAATGTATACAGCTGGTGTCTCCATGTGGAACCAATTAGTGTTTCCAAGCATAAAATTAAATGTTCCCTGAAAAAAAACATTCAAAAAAATAAAGTCCGTGGATAATATCAGAAATACACAAACACAGATGCTGCAGCAATATTTCCGTTTGAGTTAGCCAAAACAAAACCGGATATTTCCGGTTTCATCCAGTCATATCTGGACAAAGTGGTTTGGAATTCGTATGCAATGGACGGAGAAAATCTCTCTAAAAATGGTTTTGGAGAAAAGCAAAGTCTTTTCGTTAGGCAAGTGCATAAAATGTCATCTATACAAACAGAAATATCAAGTTAGTTTGCCGCAGTTCATCTAGCTTTCTCCCTAGAACAAACGAATGTGTAGAGCTGGTGTCTCCATGTGGAACCAATTAGTGTTTCTAAGCACAAAATTAAATGATCCCTGAAAAAAAAATTCAAAACAATAAAGTCCGTGGATAATATCAGGAATACACAAACACAGAGGCTGTAGCAATATTTCGGTTTCAGTTAGCCAAAACAAAACCGCATATTTCCGGTTTCATCCAGTCATATCAGGACAAACTGGTGTGGAATTCGTATGCAATGGCCCGAGAAAATCACAGTAAAAATGGTTTTGGAGAAAAGCATAGTCTTTTCGTTAGGCAAGTGCATAAAATGTCATCTATACAAACAGAAATATCATGTTAGTTTGCCGCAGTTCATCTAGCTTTCTCCCTAGAAAATACGAATGTGTAGAGCTGGTGTCTCCATGTGGAACCAATTAGTGTTTCTAAGCACAAAATTAAATGATCCCTGAAAAAAAAATTCAAAACAATAAAGTCCGTGGATAATATCAGGAATACACAAACACAGATGCTGTAGCAATATTTCGGTTTGAAGTAGCCAAAGCAAAACCGGATATTTCCGGTTTCATCCAGTCATATTCGGACAAACTGGTGTGGAATTCGTATACAATGGACGGAGAAAATCACAGGAAATATGGTTTTGGAGAAAAGCAAAGTATTTTCGTTAGGCAAGTGCATAAAATGTCATCTATACAAACAGAAATAGCATGTTTGTTTGCTGCAGTTCCTCTAGCTTTCTCCCTAGAACATAAAAATGTGTAGAGCTGGTGTGTCCATGTGGAACCAATTAGTGTTTCCAAGCTCAATATTAAATGTTCCCTGAAAAAAAACACATTCAAAAAAACAAAGTTCGTGGATAATATCAGGAATATACAAACACAGAGGCTGTAGCAATATCTGAGATTGAATTATCCAAAATGAAACCGGATATTTCCGTTTTCATCCAGTCATATCCGTACAAAGTGCTGTGGAATTCGTATACAATGGACCGAGAAAATCACAGTAAAAATTGTTTTTTAGAAAAGAAAGACTTTTCGTTAGGGAAGTGCATAAAATGTCATCTATACAAACAGAAATAGCATGTTTGTTTGCTGCAGTTCCTCTAGCATTCTCCCTAGAACATAAAAATGTGTAGAGCTTGTGTCTCCATGTGGAACCAATTAGAGTTTCCAAGCATAAAATTAAATGTTCCCTGAAAAAAAAAACATTCAAAAGTAAAGTCCGTGGATAATATCAGGAATACACAAACAAAGAGTCTGTAGCAATATCTGGGATTGAATTAGCCAAAACGAAACCGGATATTTCCGGTTTCATCCAGTCATATCCGGACAAACTGGTGTGGAATTCGTATGCAATGGACCGAGATTTCACAGTAAAAATTGTTTTGGAGAAAAGCAAAGTCTTTTTGTTAGGCAAGTGCATAAAATGTCATCTAGACTAACAGAAATATCATGTTTGTTTGCTGCAGTTCCTCTAGCTTTCTCCCTAGAAAATACGAATGTGTAGAGCTGGTGTCTCCATGTGGAACCAATTAGTGTTTCCAAGTATAAAATTAAATGTTCCCTGATAAAAGAAAATCGAAACAATAAATTCCGTGGATAATATCATGAATACACAAACACAGATGCTGTAGCAATATTTCGGTTTGAGTTAGCCAAAACAAAACCGGATATTTCCGATTTCATCCAGTCATATCCGGACAAAGTGGTGTGGAATTTGTATGCAATGGACCGAGAAAATCACAGGAAAAATGGTTTTGGAGAAAAGCAAAGTCTTTTCGTTAGGCAAGTGCATAAAATGTCATCTATACAAACAGAAATATCATGTTTGTTTGCCGCAGTTCCTCTAGCTTTCTCCCTAGAAAATACGAATGTGTAGAGCTGGTGTCTCCATGTGGAACCAATTAGTGTTTCCAAGCACAAAATTAAATGTTCCCAGAAAAAAAACATTCAAAGAAATAAAGTCCGTGGATAATATCAGTAATACACAAACACAGAGGCTTTAGCAATATCTGGGATTGAGTTAGCCAAAACGAAACCGGATATTTCCGGTTTCATCCAGTCATATCCGGACAAAGTGGTGTGGAATTCGTATGCAATGGTCCGAGAAAATCACAGTAAAAATGATTTTGGAGAAAAGCAAAGTCTTTTCATTAGGCAAGTGCATAAAATGTCATCTATACAAACAGAAATATCATGTTTGTTTGCCGCAGTTCATCTAGCTTTGTCCCTAGAAAATACGAATGTGTAGAGCTGGTGTCTCCATGTGGGACTAATTAGAGTTTCCAAGCACAAAATTAAATGTTCCATAATAAAAAAAAATCAAAACAATAGAGTCCCTGGATAATATCAGGAATACACAAACACAGATGCTGTAGCAATATTTCGGTTTGAATTAGCCAAAGCAAAACCGGATATTTCCGGTTTCATCCAGTCATATTCGGACAAACTGGTGTGGAATTCGTATACAATGGACGGAGAAAATCACAGGAAAAATGGTTTTGGAGAAAAGCAAAGTATTTTCGTTAGGCAAGTGCATAAAATGTCATCTATACAAACAGAAATAGCATGTTTGTTTGCTGCAGTTCCTCTAGCTTTCTCCCTAGAACATAAAAATGTGTAGAGCTGGTGTGTCCATGTGGAACCAATTAGTGTTTCCAAGCACAATATTAAATGTTCCCTGAAAAAAAACACATTCAAAAAAACAAAGTTCGTGGATAATATCAGGAATATACAAACACAGAGGCTGTAGCAATATCTGAGATTGAATTATCCAAAATGAAACCGGATATTTCCGTTTTCATCCAGTCATATCCGTACAAAGTGCTGTGGAATTCGTATACAATGGACCGAGAAAATCACAGTAAAAATTGTTTTGGAGAAAAGAAAGACTTTTCGTTAGGCAAGTGCATAAAATGTCATCTATACAAACAGAAATAGCATGTTTGTTTGCTGCAGTTCCTCTAGCATTCTCCCTAGAACATAAAAATGTGTAGAGCTTGTGTCTCCATGTGGAACCAATTAGAGTTTCCAAGCATAAAATTAAATGTTCCCTGAAAAAAAAAAACATTCAAAAGTAAAGTCCGTGGATAATATCAGGAATACACAAACAAATAGTCTGTAGCAATATCTGGGATTGAATTAGCCAAAACGAAATCGGATATTTCCGGTTTCATCCAGTCATATGCGGACAAACTGGTGTGGAATTCGTGTGCAATGGACTGAGATTTCACAGTAAAAATTGTTTTGGAGAAAAGCAAAGTCTTTTCGTTAGGCAAGTGCATAAAATGTCATCTATACAAACACAAATATCATGTTTGTTTGCCGCAGTTCCTCTAGCTTTCTCCCTAGAAAATACAAATGTGTAGAGCAGGTGTCTCCATGTGGAACCAATTAGTGTTTCCAAGTATAAAATTAAATGTTCCCTGATAAAAGAAAATCGAAACAATAAATTCCGTGGATAATATCATGAATACACAAACACAGATGCTGTAGCAATATTTTGGTTTGTGTTAGCCAAAACAAAACCGGATATTTCCGGTTTCATCCAGACATATCTGGACAAAGTGGTGTGGAATTCGTATGCAATGGACCGAGAAAATCACAGTAAAAATGGTTTTGGAGAAAAGCAAAGTCTTTTCGTTAGGCAAGTGCATAAAATGTCATCTATACAAACAGAAATATCATGTTTCTTTGCCGCAGTTCCTCTAGCTTTCTCCCTAGAAAATACGAATGTGTAGAGCTGGTGTCTCCATGTGGAATCCATTGTGTATCTAAGCACAAAATTAAATGTTCCCTGAAAAAAAAATTCAAAACCATAATGTCTGTGGATAATATCAGGAATACACAAAAAAGAGGCTGTAGCAATATCTGGGATTGAATTAGCCAAAACGAAACCGGATATTTCCGGTTTCATCCAGTCATATTCGGACAAACTGGTGTGGAATTCGTATACAATGGACCGAGAAAATCACAGGAAAAATGGTTTTGGAGAAAAGCAAAGACTTTTCGTTAGGCAAGTGCATAAAATGTCATCTATACAAACAGAAATAGCATGTTTGTTTGCTGCAGTTCCTCTAGCATTCTCCCTAGAACATAAAAAGGTGTAGAGCTGGTGTCTCCATGTGGAACCAATTAGTGTTTCCAAGCATAAAATTAAATGTTCCCTGAAAAAAAAACATTCAAAAAAATAAAGTCCGTGGATAATATCAGGAATACACAAACACAGAGGCTGTAGCAATATCTGAGATTGAATAGCCAAAACAAAACCGGATATTTCCGGTTTCATCAAGTCATATCCGGACAAACTGGTGTGGAATTCGTATGCAATGGACCGAGAAAATCACAGGAAAAATGGTTTTGGAGAAAAGCAAAGTCTTTTCGTTAGGCAAGTGCATAAAATGTCATCTAGACAAACAGAAATATCATGTTTGTTTGCCGCAGTTCCTCTAGCATTCTCCCTAGAAAATACGAATGTGTAGAGCTGGTGTCTCCATGTCGAACCAGTTAGTGTTTCCAAGCATAAAATTAAATGTTCCCTGAAAAAAAAACATTCAAAAAAATAAAGTCCGTGGATAATATCAGGAATACACAAACACAGAGGCTGTAGCAATATTTCGGTTTGAGTTAACCAAAACAAAACCGGATATTTCCGTTTTCATCCAGTCATATCCGGACAAAGTGGTGTGGAATTCGTATGCAATGGCCCGAGAAAATCTCAGTAAAAATGGTTTTGGAGAAAAGCAAAGTCTTTTCGTTAGGCAAGTGCATAAAATGTCATCTATACAAACAAAATATCATGTTTGTTTGCCGCAGTTCCTCTAGCTTTCTCCCTAGAAAATACGAATGTGTAGAGCTGTTGTCTCCATGTGGAACCCATTAGTGCTGCCAAGCATAAAATTAAATGTTCCCTGAAAAAAAAAACATTCAAAAAAACAAATTCCGTGGATAATATCAGGAATACACAAACAAAGAGGCTGTAGCAATATCTGAGATTGAATTATCCAAAACGAAACCGGATATTTCCGGTTTCATCCAGTCATATCCGGACAAACTGGTGTGGAATTCGTATGCAATGGACCGAGATTTCACAGTAAAAACTGTTTTGTAGAAAAGCAAAGTCTTTTTGTTAGGCAAGTGCATCAAATGTCATCTCTACAAACAGAAATAACATGTTTGTTTTCCGCAGTTCCTCTAGCTTTCTCCCTAGAAAATACGAATGTGTAGAGCTGGTGTCTCCATGTGGAACCAATTAGTGTTTCCAAGCATAAAATTAAATGTTCCCTGAAAAAAAAAACATTCAAAAAAATAAAGTCTGTGGATAATATCAGGAATACACAAACACAGAGGCTGTAGCAATATTTCGGTTTGAGTTAACCAAAAAAAACCGGATATTTCCGCTTTCATCCAGTCATATCCGGACAAAGTGGTGTGGAATTCGTATGCAATGGCCCGAGAAAATCACAGGAAAAATGGTTTTGGAGAAAAGCAAAGTCTTTTCGTTAGGCAAGTGCATAAAATGTCATCTATACAAACAGAAATATCATGTTTGTTTGCCGCAGTTCCTCTAGCTTTCTCCCTAGAAAATACAAATGTGTAGAGCAGGTGTCTCCATGTGGATCCAATTAGTGTTTCCAAGCATAAAATTAAATGTTCCCTGAAAAAAAAATTCAAAACCATAAAGTCTGTGGATAATATCAGGAATACACAAACACAGAGGCTGTAGCAATATCTGGGATTGAATTAGCCAAAACGAAACCGGATATTTCCGTTTTCATCCAGTCATATCCGGACAAAGTGGTGTGGAAATCGTATGCAATGGACCAGAAAATCACATTAAAAATGGTTTTGGAGAAAAGCAAAGTCTTTTCGTTAGGCAAGTGCATAACATGTCATCTATACAAACAGAAATATCATGTTTGTTTGCCTCAGTTCCTCTAGATTTCTCCCTAGAAAATACGAATGTATAGAGCTGGTGTCTCCATGTGGAACCAATTAGTGTTTCCAAGCACAAATGTAAATGTTCCCTGAAAAAAAAATTCCAAAAAAAATAAAGGCCGTGGATACTCTCAGGAATACATAGACACAGTGGCTGTAGCAATATCTGGGATTGAATTAGCCAAAACAAAACCGGATATTTCCGGTTTCATCCAGTCATATCCGGACAAAGTGGTGTGGAATTCGTATGCTATGGACGGAGAAAATCACAGTAAAAATGGTTTTGAAGAAAAGCAAAGTCTTTTCGTTAGGCAAGTGCATAAAATGTCATCTATACAAACAGAAATAGCATGTTTGTTTGCCACAGTTCCTCTAGCTTTCTCCCTAGAAAATAAGAATGTGTAGAGCTGGTGTCTCCATGTGGAAACAATTAGAGTTTCCAAGCACAAAATTAAATGTTCACTGAAAAAAAAACATTCCAAAAAAATAAAGTCCGTGGATAATATCAGGAATACACAAACACAGAAGCTGTAGCAATATCTGGAATTCACTTAGCCAAAAAAACCGGATATTTCCGGTTTCAACTACTCATATCCGGACAAACTGGTGTGGAATTCGTATGCAATGGACTGAGAAAATCACAGGAAAATTGTTTTGGAGAAAAGCAAAGTCTTTTCGTTAGGCAAGTGCATAAAATGTCATCTATACAAACAGAAATATCATGTTTGTTTGCCGCAGTTCCTCTAGCTTTCTCCCTAGAAAATAGGAATGTGTAGAGCTGGTGTCTCCATGTGGAACCAATTAGTGTTTCCAAGCATAAAATTAAATATTCCCTGAAAAAAAATATTAAAAAAAATAAAGTCCGTGGATAATATCAGGAATACACAAACAAAGAGTCTGTAGCAATATCTGGGATTGAATTAGCCAAAACAAAACCAGATATTTCCGGTTTCATCCAGTCATATCCGGACAAAGTGGTGTGGAATTCGTATGCAATGGACCGAGAAAATCACAGGAAAAATGGTTTTGGAGAAAAGCAGTCTTTTCGTTAGGCAAGTGCATAAAATGTCATCTATACAAACAGAAATATCATGTTTGTTTGCCGCAGTTCCTCTAGCTTTCTCCCTAGAAAATACGAATGTGTAGAGCTGGTGTCTCCATGTGGAACCAATTAGTGTTTCCAAGCATAAAATTAAATGTTCCCTGAAAAAAAAAACATTCAAAAAAATAAAGTCCGTGGATAATATCAGGAATATACAAACAAAGAGGCTGTAGCAATATCTGGGATTGAATTAGCCAAAATGAAACCGGATATTTCCGGTTTCATCCAATCATATCCGGACAAAGTGGTGTGGAATTCGTATGCAATGGACCGAGATTTCACAGTAAAAATTGTTTTGGAGAAAAGCAAAGTCTTTTTGTTAGGCAAGTGCATAAAATGTCATCTAGACTAACAGAAATATCATGTTTGTTTGCTGCAGTTCCTCTAGCTTTCTCCCTAGAAAATACGAATGTGTAGAGCTGGTGTCTCCATGTGGAACCAATTAGTGTTTCCAAGTATAAAATTAAATGTTCCCTGATAAAAGAAAATCGAAACAATAAATTCCGTGGATAATATCATGAATACACAAACACAGATGCTGTAGCAATATTTCGGTTTGAGTTAGCCAAAACAAAACCGGATATTTCCGATTTCATCCAGTCATATCCGGACAAAGTGGTGTGGAATTTGTATGCAATGGACCGAGAAAATCACAGGAAAAATGGTTTTGGAGAAAAGCAAAGTCTTTTCGTTAGGCAAGTGCATAAAATGTCATCTATACAAACAGAAATATCATGTTTGTTTGCCGCAGTTCCTCTAGCTTTCTCCCTAGAAAATACGAATGTGTAGAGCTGGTGTCTCCATGTGGAACCAATTAGTGTTTCCAAGCACAAAATTAAATGTTCCCAGAAAAAAAACATTCAAAGAAATAAAGTCCGTGGATAATATCAGTAATACACAAACACAGAGGCTTTAGCAATATCTGGGATTGAGTTAGCCAAAACGAAACCGGATATTTCCGGTTTCATCCAGTCATATCCGGACAAAGTGGTGTGGAATTCGTATGCAATGGTCCGAGAAAATCACAGTAAAAATGATTTTGGAGAAAAGCAAAGTCTTTTCATTAGGCAAGTGCATAAAATGTCATCTATACAAACAGAAATATCATGTTTGTTTGCCGCAGTTCATCTAGCTTTGTCCCTAGAAAATACGAATGTGTAGAGCTGGTGTCTCCATGTGGGACTAATTAGAGTTTCCAAGCACAAAATTAAATGTTCCATAATAAAAAAAAATCAAAAAAATAGAGTCCCTGGATAATATCAGGAATACACAAACACAGATGCTGTAGCAATATTTCGGTTTGAATTAGCCAAAGCAAAACCGGATATTTCCGGTTTCATCCAGTCATATTCGGACAAACTGGTGTGGAATTCGTATACAATGGACGGAGAAAATCACAGGAAAAATGGTTTTGGAGAAAAGCAAAGTATTTTCGTTAGGCAAGTGCATAAAATGTCATCTATACAAACAGAAATAGCATGTTTGTTTGCTGCAGTTCCTCTAGCTTTCTCCCTAGAACATAAAAATGTGTAGAGCTGGTGTGTCCATGTGGAACCAATTAGTGTTTCCAAGCACAATATTAAATGTTCCCTGAAAAAAAACACATTCAAAAAAACAAAGTTCGTGGATAATATCAGGAATATACAAACACAGAGGCTGTAGCAATATCTGAGATTGAATTATCCAAAATGAAACCGGATATTTCCGTTTTCATCCAGTCATATCCGTACAAAGTGCTGTGGAATTCGTATACAATGGACCGAGAAAATCACAGTAAAAATTGTTTTGGAGAAAAGAAAGACTTTTCGTTAGGCAAGTGCATAAAATGTCATCTATACAAACAGAAATAGCATGTTTGTTTGCTGCAGTTCCTCTAGCATTCTCCCTAGAACATAAAAATGTGTAGAGGTTGTGTCTCCATGTGGAACCAATTAGAGTTTCCAAGCATAAAATTAAATGTTCCCTGAAAAAAAAAAACATTCAAAAGTAAAGTCCGTGGATAATATCAGGAATACACAAACAAAGAGTCTGTAGCAATATCTGGGATTGAATTAGCCAAAACGAAATCGGATATTTCCGGTTTCATCCAGTCATATGCGGACAAACTGGTGTGGAATTCGTGTGCAATGGACTGAGATTTCACAGTAAAAATTGTTTTGGAGAAAAGCAAAGTCTTTTCGTTAGGCAAGTGCATAAAATGTCATCTATACAAACAGAAATATCATGTTTGTTTGCCGCAGTTCCTCTAGCTTTCTCCCTAGAAAATACAAATGTGTAGAGCAGGTGTCTCCATGTGGAACCAATTAGTGTTTCCAAGTATAAAATTAAATGTTCCCTGATAAAAGAAAATCGAAACAATAAATTCCGTGGATAATATCATGAATACACAAACACAGATGCTGTAGCAATATTTCGGTTTGTGTTAGCCAAAACAAAACCGGATATTTCCGGTTTCATCCAGACATATCTGGACAAAGTGGTGTGGAATTCGTATGCAATGGACCGAGAAAATCACAGTAAAAATGGTTTTGGAGAAAAGCAAAGTCTTTTCGTTAGGCAAGTGCATAAAATGTCATCTATACAAACAGAAATATCATGTTTCTTTGCCGCAGTTCCTCTAGCTTTCTCCCTAGAAAATACGAATGTGTAGAGCTGGTGTCTCCATGTGGAATCCATTGTGTATCTAAGCACAAAATTAAATGTTCCCTGAAAAAAAAATTCAAAACCATAATGTCTGTGGATAATATCAGGAATACACAAAAAAGAGGCTGTAGCAATATCTGGGATTGAATTAGCCAAAACGAAACCGGATATTTCCGGTTTCATCCAGTCATATTCGGACAAACTGGTGTGGAATTCGTATACAATGGACCGAGAAAATCACAGGAAAAATGGTTTTGGAGAAAAGCAAAGACTTTTCGTTAGGCAAGTGCATAAAATGTCATCTATACAAACAGAAATAGCATGTTTGTTTGCTGCAGTTCCTCTAGCATTCTCCCTAGAACATAAAAAGGTGTAGAGCTGGTGTCTCCATGTGGAACCAATTAGTGTTTCCAAGCATAAAATTAAATGTTCCCTGAAAAAAAAACATTCAAAAAAATAAAGTCCGTGGATAATATCAGGAATACACAAACACAGAGGCTGTAGCAATATCTGAGATTGAATAGCCAAAACAAAACCGGATATTTCCGGTTTCATCAAGTCATATCCGGACAAACTGGTGTGGAATTCGTATGCAATGGACCGAGAAAATCACAGGAAAAATGGTTTTGGAGAAAAGCAAAGTCTTTTCGTTAGGCAAGTGCATAAAATGTCATCTAGACAAACAGAAATATCATGTTTGTTTGCCGCAGTTCCTCTAGCATTCTCCCTAGAAAATACGAATGTGTAGAGCTGGTGTCTCCATGTCGAACCAGTTAGTGTTTCCAAGCATAAAATTAAATGTTCCCTGAAAAAAAAACATTCAAAAAAATAAAGTCCGTGGATAATATCAGGAATACACAAACACAGAGGCTGTAGCAATATTTCGGTTTGAGTTAACCAAAACAAAACCGGATATTTCCGTTTTCATCCAGTCATATCCGGACAAAGTGGTGTGGAATTCGTATGCAATGGCCCGAGAAAATCTCAGTAAAAATGGTTTTGGAGAAAAGCAAAGTCTTTTCGTTAGGCAAGTGCATAAAATGTCATCTATACAAACAAAATATCATGTTTGTTTGCCGCAGTTCCTCTAGCTTTCTCCCTAGAAAATACGAATGTTTAGAGCTGTTGTCTCCATGTGGAACCCATTAGTGCTGCCAAGCATAAAATTAAATGTTCCCTGAAAAAAAAACATTTAAAAAAATAAAGTCCATGATAATATCAGGAATACACAAACACAGAGGTTTTAGCAATATCTGGGATTGAGTTAGCCAAAACGAAACCGGATATTTCCGGTTTCATCCAGTCATATCCGGACAAACTGGTGTGGAATTCGTATGCAATGGACCGAGAAAATCACAGGAAAAATGGTTTTGGAGAAAAGCAAAGTCTTTTCGTTAGGCAAGTGCATAAAATGTCATCTATACAAACAGAAATATCATGTTTGTTTGCCGCAGTTCCTCTAGCTTTCTCCCTAGAAAATACGAATGTGTAGAGCTGGTGTCTCCATGTGGAACCAATTAGTGTTTCCAAGCATAAAATTAAATGTTCCCTGAAAAAAAAAACATTCAAAAAAACAAATTCCGTGGATAATATCAGGAATACACAAACAAAGAGGCTGTAGCAATATCTGAGATTGAATTATCCAAAACGAAACCGGATATTTCCGGTTTCATCCAGTCATATCCGGACAAACTGGTGTGGAATTCGTATGCAATGGACCGAGATTTCACAGTAAAAACTGTTTTGTAGAAAAGCAAAGTCTTTTTGTTAGGCAAGTGCATCAAATGTCATCTCTACAAACAGAAATAACATGTTTGTTTGCCGCAGTTCCTCTAGCTTTCTCCCTAGAAAATACGAATGTGTAGAGCTGGTGTCTCCATGTGGAACCAATTAGTGTTTCCAAGCATAAAATTAAATGTTCCCTGAAAAAAAAAAACATTCAAAAAAATAAAGTCCGTGGATAATATCAGGAATACACAAACACAGAGGCTGTAGCAATATTTCGGTTTGAGTTAACCAAAAAAAACCGGATATTTCCGCTTTCATCCAGTCATATCCGGACAAAGTGGTGTGGAATTCGTATGCAATGGCCCGAGAAAATCACAGGAAAAATGGTTTTGGAGAAAAGCAAAGTCTTTTCGTTAGGCAAGTGCATAAAATGTCATCTATACAAACAGAAATAGCATGTTTGTTTGCTGCAGTTCCTCTAGCTTTCTCCCTAGAACATAAAAATGTGTAGAGCAGGTGTCTCCATGTGGATCCAATTAGTGTTTCCAAGCATAAAATTAAATGTTCCCTGAAAAAAAAATTCAAAACCATAAAGTCTGTGGATAATATCAGGAATACACAAACACAGAGGCTGTAGCAATATCTGGGATTGAATTAGCCAAAACAAAACCGGATATTTCCGTTTTCATCCAGTCATATCCGGACAAAGTGGTGTGGAAATCGTATGCAATGGACCAGAAAATCACATTAAAAATGGTTTTGGAGAAAAGCAAAGTCTTTTCGTTAGGCAAGTGCATAACATGTCATCTATACAAACAGAAATATCATGTTTGTTTGCCTCAGTTCCTCTAGATTTCTCCCTAGAAAATACGAATGTATAGAGCTGGTGTCTCCATGTGGAACCAATTAGTGTTTCCAAGCACAAATGTAAATGTTCCCTGAAAAAAAAATTCCAAAAAAATAAAGGCCGTGGATACTCTCAGGAATACATAGACACAGTGGCTGTAGCAATATCTGGGATTGAATTAGCCAAAACAAAACCGGATATTTCCGGTTTCATCCAGTCATATCCGGACAAAGTGGTGTGGAATTCGTATGCTATGGACGGAGAAAATCACAGTAAAAATGGTTTTGAAGAAAAGCAAAGTCTTTTCGTTAGGCAAGTGCATAAAATGTCATCTATACAAACAGAAATAGCATGTTTGTTTGCCACAGTTCCTCTAGCTTTCTCCCTAGAAAATACGAATGTGTAGAGCTGGTGTCTCCATGTGGAAACAATTAGAGTTTCCAAGCACAAAATTAAATGTTCACTGAAAAAAAAACATTCCAAAAAAATAAAGTCCGTGGATAATATCAGGAATACACAAACACAGAAGCTGTAGCAATATCTGGAATTCACTTAGCCAAAAAAACCGGATATTTCCGGTTTCAACTACTCATATCCGGACAAACTGGTGTGGAATTCGTATGCAATGGACTGAGAAAATCACAGGAAAATGGTTTTGGAGAAAAGCAAAGTCTTTTCGTTAGGCAAGTGCATAAAATGTCATCTATACAAACAGAAATATCATGTTTGTTTGCCGCAGTTCCTCTAGCTTTCTCCCTAGAAAATAGGAATGTGTAGAGCTGGTGTCTCCATGTGGAACCAATTAGTGTTTCCAAGCATAAAATTAAATATTCCCTGAAAAAAAACATTAAAAAAAATAAAGTCCGTGGATAATATCAGGAATACACAAACAAAGAGTCTGTAGCAATATCTGGGATTGAATTAGCCAAAACAAAACCAGATATTTCCGGTTTCATCCAGTCATATCCGGACAAAGTGGTGTGGAATTCGTATGCAATGGACCGAGAAAATCACAGGAAAAATGGTTTTGGAGAAAAGCAGTCTTTTCGTTAGGCAAGTGCATAAAATGTCATCTATACAAACAGAAATATCATGTTTGTTTGCCGCAGTTCCTCTAGCTTTCTCCCTAGAAAATACGAATGTGTAGAGCTGGTGTCTCCATGTGGAACCAATTAGTGTTTCCAAGCATAAAATTAAATGTTCCCTGAAAAAAAAAACATTCAAAAAAATAAAGTCCGTGGATAATATCAGGAATATACAAACAAAGAGGCTGTAGCAATATCTGGGATTGAATTAGCCAAAATGAAACCGGATATTTCCGGTTTCATCCAATCATATCCGGACAAAGTGGTGTGGAATTCGTATGCAATGGACCGAGAAAATCACAGGAAAAATGGTTTTGGAGAAAAGCAAAGTCTTTTCGTTAGGCAAGTGCATAAAATGTCATCTATACAAACAGAAATATCATGTTTGTTTGCCGCAGTTCCTCTAGCTTTCTCCCTAGAAAATATGAATATGTAGAGCTGGTGTCTCCATGTGGGACCAATTAGAGTTTCCACGCACAAAATTAAATGTTCCCTGAAAAAAAATTCAAAAAGAAATTCCGTGGATAATATCAGCAATACACAAACACAGAGGCTGTAGCAATACCTGGGATTGAATTAGACAAAACGAAACCGGATATTTCCGGTTTCATCCAGTCATATTCAGACATACTGGTGTGGAATTCGTATGCAATGGACCGAGAAAATCACAGGAAAAATTGTTTTGGAGAAAAGCAGTCTTTTCGTTAGGCAAGTGCATAAAATGTCATCTATACAAACAGAAATATCATGTTTGTTTGCCGCAGTTCCTCTAGCTTTCTGCCTAGAAAATACGAATGTGTAGAGCTGGTGTCTCCATGTGGAACCAATTAGTGTTTCCAAGCATAAAATTAAATGTTCCCTGAAAAAAAAAACATTCAAAAAAATAAAGTCCGTGATAATATCACGAATACACAAACAAAGAGGCTGTAGCAATATCTGGGATTGAATTAGCCAAAACGAAACAGGATATTTCCGGTTTCATCCAGGCATATCCGACAAAGTGGTGTGGAATCCGTATGCAATAGACCGAGAAAATCACAGGAAAAATGGTTTTGGAGAAAAGCAAAGTCTTTTTGTTAGGCAAGTGCATAAAATGTCATCTATACAAACAGAAATATCATGTTTGTTTGCTGCAGTTCCTCTTGCTTTTTCCCTAGAAAATACGAATGTATAGAGCTGGTGTCTCCATGTGGAAACAATTAGTGTTTCTACGCACAAAATTAAATGTTCCCTGAAAAAAAAATTCAAAACCATAAAGTCCGTGGATAATATCAGGAATACACAAACACAGAGGCTGTAGCAATATCTGGGATTGAATTAGCCAAAACGAAACCGGATATTTCTGGTTTCATCCAGTCATATCCGGACAAAGTGGTGTGGAATTCGTATGCAATGGACCGAGAAAATCACATTAAAAATGGTTTTGGAGAAAAGCAAAGTCTTTTCGTTAGGCAAGTGCATAAAATGTCATCTCTACAAACAGAAATATCATGTTTGTTTGCTGCAGTTCCTCTAGCTTTCTCCCTAGAAAATACGAATGTGTAGGGATGGTGTCGTCATGTGGAACCAATTAGTGTTTCTAAGCACAAAAATAAATGTTCCCTGAAAAAAAAATTCAAAACAATAAAGTTCATGGATAATATCAGGAATACACAAACACAGATGCTGTAGCAATATTTCGGATTGAGTTAGCCAAAAGAATACCGGATATTTCTGGTTTCATCCAGTCATATCCGGAGGAACTGTTTTGGAATTCGTATGCAATGGACCAAGAAAATCACCAGAAAAATGGTTTTGGAGAAAAGCAAAGTCTTTTCGTTAGGCAAGTGCATAAAATGTCATCTATACAAACAGAAATATCATGTTTGTTTCCGCAGTTCCTCTAGCTTTCTCCCTAGAAAATACAATGTGTAGAGCTGGTGTCTCCATGTGGAATCCATTGTGTTTCTAAGCACAAAATTAAATGTTCCCTGAAAAAAAAATTAAAAACCATAATGTCTGTGGATAATATGAGGAACACACAAAAAAGAGGCTGTAGCAATATCTGGGATTGAATTAGCAAAAACGAAACCGGATATTTCCGGTTTCATCCAGTCATATTCGGACAAACTGGTGTGGAATTCGTATACAATGGACCGAGAAAATCACAGGAAAAATGGTTTTGGAGAAAAGCAAAGACTTTTCGTTAGGCAAGTGCATAAAATGTCATCTAGACAAACAGAAATATCATGTTTGTTTGCCGCAGTTCCTCTAGCATTCCCCCTAGAAAATACGAATGTGTAGAGCTTGTGTCTCCATGTCGAACCAGTTAGTGTTTCCAAGCATAAAATTAAATGTTCCCTGAAAAAAAAAACATTCAAAAAAATAAAGTCCGTGGATAATATCAGGAATACACAAACACAGAGGCTGTAGCAATATTTCGGTTTGAGTTAACCAAAACAAAACCGGATATTTCCGTTTTCATCCAGTCATATCCGGACAAAGTGGTGTGGAATTCGTATGCAATGGCCCGAGAAAATCACAGGAAAAATGGTTTTGGAGGAAAGCAATGTCTTTTCGTTAGGCAAGTGCATCAAATGTCATCTATACAAACAGAAATATCATGTTTGTTTGCCGCAGTTCCTCTAGCATTCTCCCTAGAAAATACAAATGTGTAGAGCTGGTGTCTCCATGTCGAACCAGTTAGTGTTTCCAAGCATAAAATTAAATGTTCCCTGAAAAAAAAAACATTCAAAAAAATAAAGTCCGTGGATAATATCAGGAATACACAAACACAGAGGCTGTAGCAATATTTCGGTTTGAGTTAACCAAAAAAAACCGGATATTTCCGCTTTCATCCAGTCATATCCGGACAAAGTGGTGTGGAATTCGTATGCAATGGCCCGAGAAAATCACAGGAAAAATGGTTTTGGAGAAAAGCAAAGTCTTTTCGTTAGGCAAGTGCATCAAATGTCATCTATACAAACAGAAATATCATGTTTGTGTGCCGCAGTTCCTCTCGCTTTCTCCCTAGAAATTACGAATGTGTAGAGCTGGTGTCTCCATGTGGAAACAATAAGTGTTTCCAAGCATAAAATTAAATGTTCCCTGAAAAAAAAAATTCAAAACCATAAAGTCTGTGGATAATATCAGGAATACACAAACACAGAGGCTGTAGCAATATCTGGGATTGAATTAGCCAAAACGAAACCGGATATTTCCGGTTTCATCCAGTCATATCCGGACAAAGTGGTGTGGAAATCGTATGCAATGGACCAGAAAATCACATTAAAAATGGTTTTGGAGAAAAGCAAAGTCTTTTCGTTAGGCAAGTGCATAACATGTCATCTATACAAACAGAAATATCATGTTTGTTTGCCTCAGTTCCTCTAGATTTCTCCCTAGAAAATACGAATGTATAGAGCTGGTGTCTCCATGTGGAACCAATTAGTGTTTCCAAGCACAAATGTAAATGTTCCCTGAAAAAAAAATTCCAAAAAAATAAAGGCCGTGGATACTCTCAGGAATACATAGACACAGTGGCTGTAGCAATATCTGGGATTGAATTAGCCAAAACAAAACCGGATATCTCCGGTTTCATCCAGTCATATCCGGACAAAGTGGTGTGGAATTCGTATGCTATGGACGGAGAAAATCACAGTAAAAATGGTTTTGGAGAAAAGCAAAGTCTTTTCGTTAGGCAAGTGCATAATATGTCATCTACAGAAACAGAAACATCATGTTTGTTTGCCACAGTTCCTCTAGCTTTCTCCCTAGAAAATACGAATGTGTAGAGCTGGTGTCTCCATGTGGAAACAATTAGAGTTTCCAAGTACAAAATTAAATGTTCACTGAAAAAAAAAACATTCCAAAAAAATAAAGTCCGTGGATAATATCAGGAATACACAAACACAGAAGCTGTAGCAATATCTGGAATTCACTTAACCAAAAAAACCGGATATTTACGGTTTCAACTACTCATATCCGGACAAACTGGTGTGGAATTCGTATGCAATGGACTGAGAAAATCACAGGAAAATGGTTTTGGAGAAAAGCAAAGTCTTTTCGTTAGGCAAGTGCATAAAATGTCATCTATACAAACAGAAATATCATGTTTGTTTGCCGCAGTTCCTCTAGCTTTCTCCCTAGAAAATATGAATGTGTAGAGCTGGTGTCTCCAGGTGGAACCAATTAGTGTTTCCAAGCATAAAATTAAATATTCCCTGAAAAAAAAACATTAAAAAAAATAAAGTCCGTGGATAATATCAGGAATACACAAACAAAGAGTCTGTAGCAATATCTGGGATTGAATTAGCCAAAACAAAACCAGATATTTCCGGTTTCATCCAGTCATATCCGGACAAAGTGGTGTGGAATTCGTATGCAATGGACCGAGAAAATCACATTAAAAATGGTTTTGGAGAAAAGCAGTCTTTTCGTTAGGCAAGTGCATAAAATGTCATCTATACAAACAGAAATATCATGTTTGTTTGCCGCAGTTCCTCTAGCTTTCTCCCTAGAAAATACGAATGTGTAGAGCTGGTGTCTCCATGTGGAACCAATTAGTGTTTCCAAGCATAAAATTAAATGTTCCCTGAAAAAAAACATTCAAAAAAATAAAGTCCGTGGATAATATCACGAATACACAAACACAGAGGCTGTAGCAATATCTGGGATTGAATTAGCCAAAATGAAACCGGATATTTCCGGTTTCATCCAGTCATATCCGGACAAAGTGGTGTGGAATCCGTATGCAATGGACCGAGAAAATCACAGGAAAAAAGGTTTTGGAGAAAAGCAAAGTCTTTTCGTTAGGCAAGTGCATAAAATGTCATCTATACAAACAGAAATATCATGTTTGTTTGCCGCAGTTCCTCTAGCTTTCTCCCTAGAAAATACGAATGTGTAGAGCTGGTGTCTCCATGTGGGACCAATTAGAGTTTCCACGCACAAAATTAAATGTTCCCTGAAAAAAAATTCAAAAAGAAACTCCGTGGATAATATCAGGAATACACAAACACAGAGGCTGTAGCAATACCTGGGATTGAATTAGACAAAACGAAACCGGATATTTCCGGTTTCATCCAGTCATATTCGGACATACTGGTGTGGAATTCGTATGCAATGGACCGAGAAAATCACAGGAAAAATGGTTTTGGAGAAAAGCAGTCTTTTCGTTAGGCAAGTGCATAAAATGTCATCTATACAAACAGAAATATCATGTTTGTTTGCCGCAGTTCCTCTAGCTTTCTGCCTAGAAAATACGAATGTGTAGAGCTGGTGTCTCCATGTGGAACCAATTAGTGTTTCTAAGCACAAAAATAAATGTTCCCTGAAAAAAAAAACATTCAAAAAAATAAAGTCCGTGATAATATCACGAATACACAAACATAGAGGCTGTAGCAATATCTGGGATTGAATTAGCCAAAACGAAACAGGATATTTCCGGTTTCATCCAGGCATATCCGACAAAGTGGTGTGGAATCCGTATGCAATAGACCGAGAAAATCACAGGAAAAATGGTTTTGGAGAAAAGCAAAGTCTTTTTGTTAGGCAAGTGCATAAAATGTCATCTATACAAACAGAAATATCATGTTTGTTTGCCGCAGTTCCTCTTGCTTTCTCCCTAGAACATACGAATGTGTAGGGATGGTGTCGTCATGTGGAACCAATTAGTGTTTCTAAGCACAAAAATAAATGTTCCCTGAAAAAAAAATTCAAAACAATAAAGTTCATGGATAATATCAGGAATACACAAACACAGATGCTGTAGCAATATTTCGGATTGAGTTAGCCAAAAGAATACCGGATATTTCTGGTTTCATCCAGTCATATCCGGAGAAACTGTTGTGGAATTCGTATGCAATGGACCAAGAAAATCACCAGAAAAATGGTTTTGGAGAAAAGCAAAGTCTTTTCGTTAGGCAAGTGCATAAAATGTCATCTATACAAACAGAAATATCATGTTTGTTTGCCGCAGTTCCTCTAGCTTTCTCCCTAGAAAATACGAATGTGTAGAGCTGGTGTCTCCATGTGGAAGCAATTAGTGTTTCTAAGCACAAAATTAAATGTTCCCTGAAAAAAAATTCAAAAAGAAAGTCCGTGGATAATATCAGGAATACACAAACACAGAGGCTGTAGCAATATCCGGGATTGAATTAGCCAAAACGAAACCGGATATTTCCGGTTTCATCCAGTCATATTCGGACAAACTGGTGTGGAATTCGTATGCAATGGACCGAGAAAATCACAGGAAAAATGGTTTTGGAGAAACGCAGTCTTTTCGTTAGGCAAGTGCATAAAATGTCATCTATACAAACAGAAATATCATGTTTGTTTGCCGCAGTTCCTCTAGTTTTCCCCCTAGAACATACGAATGTGTAGAGCTGGTGTGTCCATGTGGAACCAATTAGTGTTTCCATGCACAAAATTAAATGTTCCCTGAAAAAAAAAAACATTCAAAACCATAAAGTCTGTGGATAATATCAGGAATACACAAACACAGAGGCTGTAGCAATATCTGGGATTGAGTTAGCCAAAACAAAACCGGATATTTCCGGTTTCATCTAGTCATATCCAGAGAAACTGGTGTGGAATTCATATGCAATGGACCTGGCAAATCACAGTAAAAATGGTTTTTGCGAAAAGCAAAGTCTTTTCGTTAGGCAAGTGCATAAAATGTCATCTATACAAACAGAAATATCATGTTTGTTTGCCGCAGTTCCTCTAGCTTTCTCCCTAGAAAATACAAATGTGTAGAGCTGGTGTCTCCATGTGGGACCAATTAGAGTTTCCAAGCACAAAATTAAATGTTCTCTGATAAAAAAAAAATCAAAACAATAAAGTCTGTGGATAATATCAGGAATACACAAACACAGAGGCTGTAGCAATATTTCGGTTTGAGGTAGCCAAAATAAAACCGGGTATTTCCGGTTTCATCCAGTCATATTCGGACAAACTGGTTTGGAATTCGTATGCAATGGAACGAGAAAATCACAGTAAAAATGGTTTTGGAGAAAAGCAAAGTCTTTTCGTTAGGCAAGTGCATAAAATGTCATCTATACAAACAGAAATATCATGTTTGTTTGCCACAGTTCCTCTAGCTTTCTCCCTAGAAAATACGAATGTGTAGAGCTGGTGTCTCGATGTGGGAACAATTAGAGTTTCCAAGCACAAAATTAAATGTTCCCTGATAAAAAAGTCAAACCAATAAAGTCCGTGGATAATATCAGGAATACACAAACACAGAGGCTGTAGCAATATTTCGGTTTGAGTTAGCAAAAACCAAACCGGATATTTCCGGTTTCATCCAGTCATATCCGGAAAAAGTGGTGTGGAATTCGTATGCAATGGACTGAGAAAATCACAGTAAAAATGGTTTTGGAGAAAAGCAAAGTCTTTTCGTTAGGCAAGTGCATAAAATGTCATCTAGACAAACAGAAATATCATGTTTGTTTGCCGCAGTTCCTCTAGCTTTCTCCCTAGAAAATACAAATGTGTAGAGCTGGTGTCTCCATGTGGAACCAATTAGTGTTTCCAAGCATAAAATTAAATATTCCCTGAAAAAAAAAACATTCAAAAAAATAAAGTCCGTGGATAATATCACGAATACACAAACAAAGAGGCTGTAGCAATATCTGGGATTGAATTAGCCGAAACAAAACCGGATATTTCCGGTTTCAACCAGTCATATCCGGACAAAGTGGTGTGGAATCCATATGCAATGGACGGAGAAAATCACAGTAAAAATGGTTTTGGAGAAAAGCAAAGTCTTTTCGTTAGGTAAGTGCATCAAATGTCATCTATACAAACAGAAATATCATGTTTGTTTGCCGCAGTTCCTCTAGCTTTCTCCCTAGAAAATACGAATGTGTAGAGCTGGTGTCTCCATGTGGAAACAATTAGTGTTTCTATGCACAAAATTAAATGTTCCCTGAAAAAAAAATTCAAAACCATAAAGTCCGTGGATAATATCAGGAATACACAAACACAGAGGCTGTAGCAATATCTGGGATTGAATTAGCCAAAACGAAACCGGATATTTCCGGTTTCATCCAGTCATATTTGGACAAACTGGTGTGGACTTCGTATGCAATGGACTGAGAAAATCACAGTAAAAATGGTTTTGGAGAAAAGCAAAGTCTTTTCGTTAGGCAAGTGCATAAAATGTCATGTATACAAACAGAAATATCATGTTTGTGTGCCGCAGTTCCTCTAGCTTTCTCCCTAGAAATTACGAATGTGTAGAGCTGGTGTCTCCATGTGGAACCAATTAGTGTTTCCAAGCATAAAATTAAATGTTTCCTGAAAAAAATATTCAAAACCATAAAGTCTGTGGATAATATCAGGAATACACAAACACAGAGGCTGTAGCAATATCTGGGATTGAATTAGCCAAAACGAAACCAGATATTTCCGGTTTCATCAAGTCATATCCGGACAAAGTGGTGTGGAATTCGTATGCAATGGACCGAGAAAATCACAGTAAAAATGGTTTTGGAGAAAAGCAAAGTCTTTTCGTTAGGCAAGTGCATACCATGTCATCTATACAAACAGAAATATCATGTTTGTTTGCCTCAGTTCCTCTAGATTTCTCCCTAGAAAATACGAATGTATAGAGCTGGTGTCTCAATGTGGAACCAATTAGTGTTTCCAAGCACAAATGTAAATGTTCCCTGAAAAAAAACATTCAAAAAAATAAAGGCCGTGGGTACTCTCAGGAATACATATACACAGTGGCTGTAGCAATATCTGGGATTGAATTAGCCAAAACAAAACTGAATATTTCCGGTTTCATCCAGTCATATCCGGACAAAGTGGTGTGGAATTCGTATGCAATGGACGGAGAAAATCACAGTAAAAATGGTTTTGGAGAAAAGCAAAGTCTTTTCGTTAGGCAAGTGCATAATATGTCATCTACAGAAACAGAAACATCATGTTTGTTTGCCACAGTTCCTCTAGCTTTCTCCCTAGAAAATAGGAATGTGTAGAGCTGGTGTCTCCATGTGGAAACAATTAGAGTTTCCAAGCACAAAATTAAATGTTCCCTGAAAAAAAAAAACATTCCAAAAAAATAAAGTCCGTGGATAATATCAGGAATACACAAACAAAGACGCTGTAGCAATATCTGGAATTCACTTAGCCAAAAAAAACCGGATATTTCCGGTTTCAACTACTCATATCCGGACAAACTGGTGTGGAATTCGTATGCAATGGCCGGAGAAAATCACAGTAAAATGGTTTTGGAGAAAAGCAAAGTCTTTTCGTTAGGCAAGTGCATCAAATGTCATCTATACAAACAGAAATAGCATGTTTGTTTGCCGCAGTTCCTCTAGCTTTCTCCCTAGAAAATAGGAATGTGTAGAGCTTGTGTCTCCATGTGGAACCAATTAGTGTTTCCAAGAATAAAGTTAAATATTCCCTGAAAAAAAAAAACATTCAAAACCATAAAGTCCGTGGATAATATCAGGAATGCACAAACACAGATGCTGTAGCAATATTTCGGTTTGGGTTAGCCAAAAAAATACCGGATATTTCCGTTTTCATCCAGTCATACCCGGACAAACTGGTGTGGAATTCGTATGCAATGGACCGAGAAAATCACAGTAAAAATGGTTTTGGTGAAAAGCAAAGTCTTTTCGTTAGGCAAGTGCATAAAATGTCATCTATACAAACAGAAATATCATGTTGGTTTGCCGCAGTTCCTCTAGCTTTCTCCCTAGAAAATACGAATGTGTAGGGATGGTGTCGTCATGTGGAACCAATTAGTGTTTCTAAGCACAAAAATAAATGTTCCCTGAAAAAAAATTCAAAACAATAAAGTTCATGGGTAATATCAGGAATACACAAACACAGATGCTGTAGCAATATTTCGGATTGAGTTAGCCAAAATAATACCGGATATTTCCGGTTTCATCCAGTCATATCCAGAGAAACTGTTGTGGAATTCGCATGCAATGGACCAAGAAAATCACCAGAAAAATGGTTTTGGAGAAAAGCAAAGTCTTTTCGTTAGGCAAGTGCATCAAATGTCATCTATACAAACAGAAATATCATGTTTGTGTGCCGCAGTTCCTCTAGCTTTCTCCCTAGAAATTACGAATGTGTAGAGCTGGTGTCTCCATGTGGAACCAATTAGTGTTTCCAAGCATAAAATTAAATGTTCCCTGAAAAAAAAATTCAAAACCATAAAGTCTGTGGATAATATCAGGAATACACAAACACAGAGGCTGTAGCAATATCTGGGATTGAATTAGCCAAAACGAAACCAGATATTTCCGGTTTCATCCAGTCATATCCGGACAAAGTGGTGTGGAATTCGTATGCAATGGACCGAGAAAATCACAGTAAAAATGGTTTTGGAGAAAAGCAAAGTCTTTTCGTTAGGCAAGTGCATACCATGTCATCTATACAAACAGAAATATCATGTTTGTTTGCCTCAGTTCCTCTAGATTTCTCCCTAGAAAATACGAATGTATAGAGCTGGTGTCTCAATGTGGAACCAATTAGTGTTTCCAAGCACAAATGTAAATGTTCCCTGAAAAAAAACATTCAAAAAAATAAAGGCCGTGGGTACTCTCAGGAATACATATACACAGTGGCTGTAGCAATATCTGGGATTGAATTAGCCAAAACAAAACTGAATATTTCCGGTTTCATCCAGTCATATCCGGACAAAGTGGTGTGGAATTCGTATGCAATGGACGGAGAAAATCACAGTAAAAATGGTTTTGGAGAAAAGCAAAGTCTTTTCGTTAGGCAAGTGCATAATATGTCATCTACAGAAACAGAAACATCATGTTTGTTTGCCACAGTTCCTCTAGCTTTCTCCCTAGAAAATAGGAATGTGTAGAGCTGGTGTCTCCATGTGGAAACAATTAGAGTTTCCAAGCACAAAATTAAATGTTCCCTGAAAAAAAAAAAATTCCAAAAAAATAAAGTCCGTGGATAATATCAGGAATACACAAACAAAGACGCTGTAGCAATATCTGGAATTCACTTAGCCAAAAAAAACCGGATATTTCCGGTTTCAACTACTCATATCCGGACAAACTGGTGTGGAATTCGTATGCAATGGCCGGAGAAAATCACAGTAAAATGGTTTTGGAGAAAAGCAAAGTCTTTTCGTTAGGCAAGTGCATCAAATGTCATCTATACAAACAGAAATAGCATGTTTGTTTGCCGCAGTTCCTCTAGCTTTCTCCCTAGAAAATAGGAATGTGTAGAGCTTGTGTCTCCATGTGGAACCAATTAGTGTTTCCAAGAATAAAGTTAAATATTCCCTGAAAAAAAAAACATTCAAAACCATAAAGTCCGTGGATAATATCAGGAATGCACAAACACAGATGCTGTAGCAATATTTCGGTTTGGGTTAGCCAAAAAAATACCGGATATTTCCGTTTTCATCCAGTCATACCCGGACAAACTGGTGTGGAATTCGTATGCAATGGACCGAGAAAATCACAGTAAAAATGGTTTTGGAGAAAAGCAAAGTCTTTTCGTTAGGCAAGTGCATAAAATGTCATCTATACAAACAGAAATATCATGTTTGTTTGCCGCAGTTCCTCTAGCTTTCTCCCTAGAAAATACGAATGTGTAGGGATGGTGTCGTCATGTGGAACCAATTAGTGTTTCTAAGCACAAAAATAAATGTTCCCTGAAAAAAAATTCAAAACAATAAAGTTCATGGGTAATATCAGGAATACACAAACACAGATGCTGTAGCAATATTTCGGATTGAGTTAGCCAAAATAATACCGGATATTTCCGGTTTCATCCAGTCATATCCAGAGAAACTGTTGTGGAATTCGCATGCAATGGACCAAGAAAATCACCAGAAAAATGGTTTTGGAGAAAAGCAAAGTCTTTTCGTTAGGCAAGTGCATCAAATGTCATCTATACAAACAGAAATATCATGTTTGTTTGCCACAGTTCCTCTAGCTTTCTCCCTAGAAAATACGAATGTGTAGAGCTGGTGTCTCCATGTGGAACCAATTAGTGTTTCTAAGCACAAAATTAAATGTTCCCTGAAAAAAAATTCAAAAATAAACTCCGTGGATAATATCAGGAATACACAAACACAGAGGCTGTAGCAATATCTGGGATTGATTTAGCCAAAACGGAACCGGATATTTCCGGTTTCATCCAGTCATATCCGGAGAAAGTGGTGTGGAATTCGTATGCAATGGACTGAGAAAATCACAATAAAAATGGCTTTGGAGAAAAGCAAAGTCTTTTCGTTAGGCAAGTGCATAAAATGTCATCTATACAAACAGAAATATCATGTTTGTTTGCCGCAGTTCCTCTAGCTTTCTCCCTAGAAAATACGAATGTGTAGATCTGGTGTGTCCATGTGGAACTAATTAGTGTTTCCAAGCATAAAATTAAATGTTCCCTGAAAATAAAACGTTCAAAAAAATAAAGTCCATGGATAATATCAGGAATACACAAACACAGAGGCTGTAGCAATATGTGGGATTGAATTATCCAAAACAAAACCGGATATTTCCGGTTTCATCCAGTCCTATCCGGACAAAGTGGTGTGGAATTCGTATGCAATGGACTGAGAAAATCACAGTAAAAATGGTTTTGGAGAAAAGCAAAGTCTTTTCGTTAGGCAAGTGCATAAAATGTCATGTATACAAACAGAAATATCATGTTTGTTTGCCGCAGTTCCTCTAGATTTCTCCCTAGAAAATACGAATGTGTAGAGCTGGTGTCTCCATGTGGAACCAATTAGTGTTTCCAAGCATAAAATTAAATGTTCCCTGAAAAAAAAAACATTCAAAAAAATAAAGTCCGTGGATAATATCAGGAATACACAAACACAGATGCTGTAGCAATATTTCGGTTTGAGTTAGCCAAAACCAAACCACATATTTCCGGTTTCATCCAGTCATATCCGGACAAAGTGGTGTGGAATTTGTATGCAATGGACCGAGAAAATCACAGGAAAAATGGTTTTGGAGAAAAGCAAAGTCTTTTCGTTAGGCAAGTGCATAAAATGTCATCTATACAAACAGAAATATCATGTTTGTTTGCCGCAGTTCCTCTAGCTTTCTCCCTAGAAAATACGAATGTGTAGAGCTGGTGTCTCCGTGTGCACCAATTAGAGTTTCCAAGGACAAAGTTAAATGATCCCTGATAAAAAAAAAAAAACAAAACAAAACAATAAAGTCCGTGGATAATATAAGGAATACACAAACACAGATGCTGTAGCAATATTTCGGTTTGAGTTAGCCAAAACAAAACCGGATATTTCCGGTTTCATCCAGTCATATC
The DNA here is from genome assembly GCA_036325905.1 of Lepus oiostolus. NCBI lineage: Eukaryota > Metazoa > Chordata > Mammalia > Lagomorpha > Leporidae > Lepus > Lepus oiostolus. The sequence goes on from CM070795.1 coordinate 47,323,324, forward strand.
CGGACAACGTGGTGTGGAATTCGTATGCAATGGACCGAGAAAATCACAGGAAAAATGGTTTTGGAGAAAAGCAAAGTCTTTTCGTTAGGCAAGTGCATAAAATGTCATCTATACAAACAGAAATATCATGTTGGTTTGCCGCAGTTCCTCTAGCTTTCTCCCTAGAAAATACGAATGTGTAGGGATGGTGTCGTCATGTGGAACCAATTAGTGTTTCTAAGCACAAAAATAAATGTTCCCTTAAAAAAAATTCAAAACAATAAAGTTCATGGATAATATCAGGAATACACAAACACAGATGCTGTAGCAATATTTCGGATTGAGTTAGCCAAAATAATACCGGATATTTCCGGTTTCATCCAGTCATATCCAGAGAAACTGTTGTGGAATTCGCATGCAATGGACCAAGAAAATCACCAGAAAAATGGTTTTGGAGAAAAGCAAAGTCTTTTCGTTAGGCAAGTGCATCAAATGTCATCTATACAAACAGAAATATCATGTTTGTTTGCCACAGTTCCTCTAGCTTTCTCCCTAGAAAATATGAATGTGTAGAGCTGGTGTCTCCATGTGGAACCAATTAGTGTTTCTAAGCACAAAATTAAATGTTCCCTGAAAAAAAATTCAAAAATAAACTCCGTGGATAATATCAGGAAGACACAAACACAGAGGCTGTAGCAATATCTGGGATTGATTTAGCCAAAACGAAACCGGATATTTCCGGTTTCATCCAGTCATATCCGGAGAAAGTGGTGTGGAATTCGTATGCAATGGACCGAGAAAATCACAATAAAAATGGCTTTGGAGAAAAGCAAAGTCTTTTCGTTAGGCAAGTGCATAAAATGTCATCTATACAAACAGAAATATCATGTTTGTTTGCCGCAGTTCCTCTAGCGTTCTCCCTAGAAAATACAAATGTGTAGATCTGGTGTGTCCATGTGGAACTAATTAGTGTTTCCAAGCATAAAATTAAATGTTCCCTGAAAATAAAACGTTCAAAAAAATAAAGTCCATGGATAATATCAGGAATACACAAACAAAGAGGCTGTAGCAATATCTGGGATTGAATTAGCCAAAATGAAACCGGATATTTCCGGTTTCATCCAGTCATATCCAGACAAAGTGGTGTGGAGTTGGTATGCAATGGACCGAGAAAATCACAGGAAAAATGGTTTTGGAGAAAAGAAAGTCTTTTCGTTAGGCAAGTGCATAAAATGTCATCTAGACAAACAGAAATATCATGTTTGTTTGCCGCCGTTCCTCTAGATTTCTCCCTAGAAAATACGAATGTGTAGAGCTGGTGTCTCCATGTGGAACCAATTAGTGTTTCCAAGCATAAAATTAAATGTTCCCTGATAAAAAAAAAACATTCAAAAAAATAAAATCCGTGGATAATATCAGGAATACAGAAACACAGATGGTGTAGCAATATTTCGGTTTGAGTTAGCCAAAACAAAACCGGATATTTCCGGTTTCATCCAGTCATATCCGGACAAAGTGGTGTGGAATTCGTATGCAATGGACCGAGAAAATCACAGGAAAAATTGTTTTGGCGAAAAGCAAAGTCTTTTCGTTAGGCAAGTGCATAAAATGTCATCTATACAAACAGAAATATCATGTTTGTTTGCCGCAGTTCCTCTAGCTTTCTCCCTAGAACAAACGAATGTGTAGAGCTGGTGTCTCCATGTGGAACCAATTAGTGTTTCCAAGCATAAAATTAAATGTTCCGTGAAAAAAAAACATTCAAAAAAATAAAGTCCGTGGATAATATCAGGAATACAAAAACAAAGAGGCTGTAGCAATATCTGGGATTGAATTAGCCAAAACGAAACCGGATATTTCCGGTTTCATCCAGTCATATCCAGACAAACTGGTGTGGAATTGGTATGCAATGGACCGAGAAAATCACAGGAAAAATGGTTTTGGAGAAAAGCAAAGTCTTTTCGTTAGGCAAGTGCATAAAATGTCATCTATACAAACAGAAATATCATGTTTGTTTGCCGCAGTTCCTCTAGCTTTCTCCCTAGAACAAACAAATGTGTAGAGCTGGTGTCTCCATGTGGAACCAATTAGTGTTTCCAAGCATAAAATTAAATGTTCCCAGAAAAAAAAAAACATTCAAAAAAATACAGTCCGTGGATAATATCAGGAATACACAAACAAAGAGGCTGTAGCAATATTTCGGTTTGAGTTAGCCAAAACAAAACCGCATATTTCCGGTTTCATCCAGTCATATCCGGACAAAGTAGTGTGGAATTTGTATGCAATGGACCGAGAAAATCACAGGAAAAATGGTTTTAGAGAAAAGCAAAGTCTTTTCGTTAGGCAAGTGCATAAAATGTCATCTATACAAACAGAAATATCATGTTTCTTTGCCGCAGTTCCTCTAGCTTTCTCCCTAGAAAATACGAATGTGTAGAGCTGGTGTCTCCGTGTGCACCAATTAGAGTTTCCAAGGACAAAGTTAAATGATCCCTGATAAAAAAAAAAAAAAAAAACAAAACAATAAAGTCCGTGGATAATATCAGGAATACACAAACACAGATGCTGTAGCAATATTTCGGTTTGAGTTAGCCAAAACAAAACCGGATATTTCCGGTTTCATCCAGTCATATCCGGACAATGTGGTGTGGAATTCGTATGCAATGGACCGAGAAAATCACAGGAAAAATGGTTTTGGAGAAAAGCAAAGTCTTTTCGTTAGGCAAGTGTATAAAATGTCATCTATACAAACAGAAATATCATGTTGGTTTGCCGCAGTTCCTCTAGCTTTCTCCCTAGAAAATACGAATGTGTAGGGATGGTGTCGTCATGTGGAACCAATTAGTGTTTCTAAGCACAAAAATAAATGTTCCCTGAAAAAAATATTCAAAACAATAAAGTTCATGGATAATATCAGGAATACACAAACACAGATGCTGTAGCAATATTTCGGATTGAGTTAGCCAAAATAATACCGGATATTTGGTTTCATCCAGTCATATCCAGAGAAACTGTTGTGGAATTCGCATGCAATGGACCAAGAAAATCACCAGAAAAATGGTTTTGGAGAAAAGCAAAGTCTTTTCGTTAGGCAAGTGCATCAAATGTCATCTATACAAACAGAAATATCATGTTTGTTTGCCACAGTTCCTCTAGCTTTCTCCCTAGAAAATACGAATGTGTAGAGCTGGTGTCTCCATGTGGAACCAATTAGTGTTTCTAAGCACAAAATTAAATGTTCCCTGAAAAAAAATTCAAAAATAAAATCCGTGGATAATATCAGGAATACACAAACACAGAGGCTGTAGCAATATCTGGGATTGATTTAGCCAAAACGGAACCGGATATTTCCGGTTTCATCCAGTCATATCCGGAGAAAGTGGTGTGGAATTCGTATGCAATGGACTGAGAAAATCACAATAAAAATGGCTTTGGAGAAAAGCAAAGTCTTTTCGTTAGGCAAGTGCATAAAATGTCATCTATACAAACAGAAATATCATGTTTGTTTGCAGCAGTTCCTCTAGCTTTCTCCCTAGAAAATACAAATGTGTAGATCTGGTGTGTCCATGTGGAACTAATTAGTGTTTCCAAGCATAAAATTAAATGTTCCCTGAAAATAAAACGTTCAAAAAAATAAAGTCCATGGATAATATCAGGAATACACAAACACAGAGGCTGTAGCAATATGTGGGATTGAATTATCCAAAACAAAACCGGATATTTCCGGTTTCATCCAGTCCTATCCGGACAAAGTGGTGTGGAATTCGTATGCAATGGACTGAGAAAATCACAGGAAAAATGGTTTTGGAGAAAAGCAAAGTCTTTTCGTTAGGCAAGTGCATAAAATGTCATGTATACAAACAGAAATATCATGTTTGTTTGCCGCAGTTCCTCTAGCTTTCTCCCTAGAAAATACGAATGTGTAGAGCTGGTGTCTCCATGTGGAACCAATTAGTGTTTCCAAGCATAAAATTAAATGTTCCCTGAAAAAAAAAACATTCAAAAAAATAAAGTCCGTGGATAATATCAGGAATACACAAACACAGATGCTGTAGCAATATTTCGGTTTGAGTTAGCCAAAACAAAACCGGATATTTCCGGTTTCATCCAGTCATATCCGGACAAAGTGGTGTGGAATTTGTATGCAATGGACCGAGAAAATCACAGTAAAAATGGTTTTGGAGAAAAGCAAAGTCTTTTCGTTAGGCAAGTGCATAAAATGTCATCTATACAAACAGAAATATCATGTTTGTTTGCCGCAGTTCCTCTAGATTTCTCCCTAGAAAATACGAATGTGTAGAGCTGGTGTCTCCATGTGGAACCAATTAGTGTTTCTAAGCACAAAATTAAATGTTCCCTGAAAAAAAAACATTCAAAAAAATAAAATCCGTGGATAATATCAGGAATACAGAAACACAGATGGTGTAGCAATATTTCGGTTTGAGTTAGCCAAAACAAAACCGGATATTTCCGGTTTCATCCAGTCATATCCGTACAAAGTGGTGTGAAATTGGTATGCAATGGACCGAGAAAATCACAGGAAAAATTGTTTTGGAGAAAAGCAAAGTCTTTTCGTTAGGCAAGTGCATAAAATGTCATCTATACAAACAGAAATATCATGTTTGTTTGCCGCAGTTCCTCTAGCTTTCTCCCTAGAACAAACGAATGTGTAGAGCTGGTGTCTCCATGTGGAACCAATTAGTGTTTCCAAGCATAAAATTAAATGTTCCCAAAAAAAAAACATTCAAAAAAATACAGTCCGTGGATAATATCAGGAATACACAAACACAGAGGCTGTAGCAATATCTGGGATTGAATTAGACAAAAGGAAACCGGATATTTCCGGTTTCATCCAGGCATATCGGGACAAACTGGTGTGGAATTGGTATGCAATGGACCGAGAAAATCACAGGAAAAATGGTTTTGGAGAAAAGAAAGTCTTTTCATTAGGCAAGTGCATAAAATGTCATCTAGACAAACAGAAATATCATGTTTGTTTGCCGCCGTTCCTCTAGATTTCTCCCTAGAAAATACGAATGTGTAGAGCTGGTGTCTCCATGTGGAACCAATTAGTGTTTCCAAGCATAAAATTAAATGTTCCCTGATAAAAAAAAAACATTCAAAAAAATAAAATCCGTGGATAATATCAGGAATACAGAAACACAGATGGTGTAGCAATATTTCGGTTTGAGTTAGCCAAAACAAAACCGGATATTTCCGGTTTCATCCAGTCATATCCGGACAAAGTGGTGTGGAATTGGTATGCAATGGACCGAGAAAATCACAGGAAAAATTGTTTTGGAGAAAAGCAAAGTCTTTTCGTTAGGCAAGTGCATAAAATGTCATCTATACAAACAGAAATATCATGTTGGTTTGCCGCAGTTCCTCTAGCTTTCTCCCTAGAACAAACGAATGTGTAGAGCTGGTGTCTCCATGTGGAACCAATTAGTGTTTCCAAGCATAAAATTAAATGTTCAGTGAAAAAAAAACATTCAAAAAAATAAAGTCCGTGGATAATATCAGGAATACACAAACAAAGAGGCTGTAGCAATATCTGGGATTGAATTAGCCAAAATGAAACCGGATATTTCCGGTTTCATCCAGTCATATCCAGACAAAGTGGTGTGGAATTCGTATGCAATGGACCGAGAAAATCACAGGAAAAATGGTTTTGGAGAAAAGCAAAGTCTTTTCGTTAGGCAAGTGCATAAAATGTCAACTATACAAACAGAAATATCATGTTGGTTTGCCGCAGTTCCTCTAGCTTTCTCCCTAGAACAAACGAATGTGTAGAGCTGGTGTCTCCATGTGGAACCAATTAGTGTTTCCAAGCATAAAATTAAATGTTCCCCAAAAAAAAAACATTCAAAAAAATACAGTCCGTGGATAATATCAGGAATACACAAACACAGAGGCTGTAGCAATATCTGGGATTGAATTAGACAAAAGGAAACCGGATATTTCCGGTTTCATCCAGGCATATCGGGACAAACTGGTGTGGAATTGGTATGCAATGGACCGAGAAAATCACAGGAAAAATGGTTTTGGAGAAAAGAAAGTCTTTTCATTAGGCAAATGCATAAAATGTCATCTAGACAAACAGAAATATCATGTTTGTTTGCCGCCGTTCCTCTAGATTTCTCCCTAGAAAATACGAATGTGTAGAGCTGGTGTCTCCATGTGGAACCAATTAGTGTTTCCAAGCATAAAATTAAATGTTCCCTGATAAAAAAAAAACATTCAAAAAAATAAAATCCGTGGATAATATCAGGAATACAGAAACACAGATGGTGTAGCAATATTTCGGTTTGAGTTAGCCAAAACAAAACCGGATATTTCCGGTTTCATCCAGTCATATCCGGACAAAGTGGTGTGGAATTGGTATGCAATGGACCGAGAAAATCACAGGAAAAATTGTTTTGGAGAAAAGCAAAGTCTTTTCGTTAGGCAAGTGCATAAAATGTCATCTATACAAACAGAAATATCATGTTGGTTTGCCGCAGTTCCTCTAGCTTTCTCCCTAGAACAAACGAATGTGTAGAGCTGGTGTCTCCATGTGGAACCAATTAGTGTTTCCAAGCATAAAATTAAATGTTCAGTGAAAAAAAAACATTCAAAAAAATAAAGTCCGTGGATAATATCAGGAATACACAAACAAAGAGGCTGTAGCAATATCTGGGATTGAATTAGCCAAAATGAAACCGGATATTTCCGGTTTCATCCAGTCATATCCAGACAAAGTGGTGTGGAATTCGTATGCAATGGACCGAGAAAATCACAGGAAAAATGGTTTTGGAGAAAAGCAAAGTCTTTTCGTTAGGCAAGTGCATAAAATGTCAACTATACAAACAGAAATATCATGTTGGTTTGCCGCAGTTCCTCTAGCTTTCTCCCTAGAACAAACGAATGTGTAGAGCTGGTGTCTCCATGTGGAACCAATTAGTGTTTCCAAGCATAAAATTAAATGTTCCCTGATAAAAAAAAAACATTCAAAAAAATAAAATCCGTGGATAATATCAGGAAAACAGAAACACAGATGGTGTAGCAATATTTCGGTTTGAGTTAGCCAAAACAAAACCGGATATTTCCGGTTTCATCCAGTCATATCCAGACAAAGTGGTGTGGAATTGGTATGCAATGGACCGAGAAAATCACAGGAAAAATGGTTTTGGAGAAAAGCAAAGTCTTTTCGTTAGGCAAGTGCATAAAATGTCAACTATACAAACAGAAATATCATGTTTGTTCGCCGCAGTTCCTCTAGCTTTCTCCCTAAAACAAACAAATGTGTAGAGCTGGTGTCTCCATGTGGAACCAATTAGTGTTTCCAAGCATAAAATTAAATGTTCCCAGAAAAAAAAAACATTCAAAAAAATACAGTCCGTGGATAATATCAGGAATACACAAACACAGAGGCTGTAGCAATATTTCGGTTTGAGTTAGCCAAAACAAAACCGCATATTTCCGGTTTCATCCAGTCATATCCGGACAAAGTGGTGTGGAATGTGTATGCAATGGACCGAGAAAATCACAGGAAAAATGGTTTTGGAGAAAAGCAAAGTCTTTTCGTTAGGCAAGTGCATAAAATGTCATCTATACAAACAGAAATATCATGTTTCTTTGCCGCAGTTCCTCTAGCTTTCTCCCTAGAAAATACGAATGTGTAGAGCTGGTGTCTCCATGTGCACCAATTAGAGTTTCCAAGGACAAAGTTAAATGATCCCTGATAAAAAAAAAAAAAAACAAAACAATAAAGTCCGTGGATAATATCAGGAATACACAAACACAGATGCTGTAGCAATATTTCGGTTTGAGTTAGCCAAAACAAAACCGGATATTTCCGGTTTCATCCAGTCATATCCGGACAAAGTGGTGTGGAATTGGTATGCAATGGACCGAGAAAATCACAGGAAAAATTGTTTTGGAGAAAAGCAAAGTCTTTTCGTTAGGCAAGTGCATAAAATGTCATCTATACAAACAGAAATATCATTTTGGTTTGCCACAGTTCCTCTAGCTTTCTCCCTAGAACAAACGAATGTGTAGAGTTGGTGTCTCCATGTGGAACCAATTAGTGTTTCCAAGCATAAAATTAAATGTTCCCTGAAAAAAAAAACATTCAAAAAAATAAAGTCCGTGGATAATATCACGAATACACAAACAAAGAGGCTGTAGCAATATCTGGGATTGAATTAGCCAAAACGAAACCGGATATTTCCGGTTTCATCCAGTCATATCCAGACAAAGTGGTGTGGAATTGGTATGCAATGGACCGAGAAATTCACAGGAAAAATGGTTTTGGAGAAAAGCAAAGTCTTTTCGTTAGGCAAGTGCATATAATGTCATCTAGACAAACAGAAATATCATATTTGTTTGCCGCAGTTCCTCTAGCTTTCTCCCTAGAACAAACAAATGTGTAGAGCTGGTGTCTCCATGTGGAACCAATTAGTGTTTCCAAGCATAAAATTAAATGTTCCCAGAAAAGAAAAAAACATTCAAAAAAATACAGTCCGTGGATAATATCAGGAATACACAAACAAAGAGGCTGTAGCAATATTTCGGTTTGAGTTAGCCAAAACAAAACCGCATATTTCCGGTTTCATCCAGTCATATCCGGACAAAGTAGTGTGGAATTTATATGCAATGGACCGAGAAAATCACAGGAAAAATGGTTTTAGAGAAAAGCAAAGTCTTTTCGTTAGGCAAGTGCATAAAATGTCATCTATACAAACAGAAATATCATGTTTCTTTGCCGCAGTTCCTCTAGCTTTCTCCCTAGAAAATACGAATGTGTAGAGCTGGTGTCTCCGTGTGCACCAATTAGAGTTTCCAAGGACAAAGTTAAATGATCCCTGATAAAAAAAAAAAAAACAAAACAATAAAGTCCGTGGATAATATCAGGAATACACAAACACAGATGCTGTAGCAATATTTCGGTTTGAGTTAGCCAAAACAAAACCGGATATTTCCGGTTTCATCCAGTCATATCCGGACAACGTGGTGTGGAATTCGTATGCAATGGACCGAGAAAATCACAGGAAAAATGGTTTTGGAGAAAAGCAAAGTCTTTTCGTTAGGCAAGTGCATAAAATGTCATCTATACAAACAGAAATATCATGTTGGTTTGCCGCAGTTCCTCTAGCTTTCTCCCTAGAACAAACGAATGTGTAGAGCTGGTGTCTCCATGTGGAACCAATTAGTGTTTCCAAGCATAAAATTAAATGTTCAGTGAAAAAAAAACATTCAAAAAAATAAAGTCCGTGGATAATATCAGGAATACACAAACAAAGAGGCTGTAGCAATATCTGGGATTGAATTAGCCAAAATGAAACCGGATATTTCCGGTTTCATCCAGTCATATCCAGACAAAGTGGTGTGGAATTCGTATGCAATGGACCGAGAAAATCACAGGAAAAATGGTTTTGGAGAAAAGCAAAGTCTTTTCGTTAGGCAAGTGCATAAAATGTCAACTATACAAACAGAAATATCATGTTGGTTTGCCGCAGTTCCTCTAGCTTTCTCCCTAGAACAAACGAATGTGTAGAGCTGGTGTCTCCATGTGGAACCAATTAGTGTTTCCAAGCATAAAATTAAATGTTCCCTGATAAAAAAAAAACATTCAAAAAAATAAAATCCGTGGATAATATCAGGAAAACAGAAACACAGATGGTGTAGCAATATTTCGGTTTGAGTTAGCCAAAACAAAACCGGATATTTCCGGTTTCATCCAGTCATATCCAGACAAAGTGGTGTGGAATTGGTATGCAATGGACCGAGAAAATCACAGGAAAAATGGTTTTGGAGAAAAGCAAAGTCTTTTCGTTAGGCAAGTGCATAAAATGTCAACTATACAAACAGAAATATCATGTTTGTTCGCCGCAGTTCCTCTAGCTTTCTCCCTAAAACAAACAAATGTGTAGAGCTGGTGTCTCCATGTGGAACCAATTAGTGTTTCCAAGCATAAAATTAAATGTTCCCAGAAAAAAAAAACATTCAAAAAAATACAGTCCGTGGATAATATCAGGAATACACAAACACAGAGGCTGTAGCAATATTTCGGTTTGAGTTAGCCAAAACAAAACCGCATATTTCCGGTTTCATCCAGTCATATCCGGACAAAGTGGTGTGGAATGTGTATGCAATGGACCGAGAAAATCACAGGAAAAATGGTTTTGGAGAAAAGCAAAGTCTTTTCGTTAGGCAAGTGCATAAAATGTCATCTATACAAACAGAAATATCATGTTTCTTTGCCGCAGTTCCTCTAGCTTTCTCCCTAGAAAATACGAATGTGTAGAGCTGGTGTCTCCATGTGCACCAATTAGAGTTTCCAAGGACAAAGTTAAATGATCCCTGATAAAAAAAAAAAAAAACAAAACAATAAAGTCCGTGGATAATATCAGGAATACACAAACACAGATGCTGTAGCAATATTTCGGTTTGAGTTAGCCAAAACAAAACCGGATATTTCCGGTTTCATCCAGTCATATCCGGACAAAGTGGTGTGGAATTGGTATGCAATGGACCGAGAAAATCACAGGAAAAATTGTTTTGGAGAAAAGCAAAGTCTTTTCGTTAGGCAAGTGCATAAAATGTCATCTATACAAACAGAAATATCATTTTGGTTTGCCACAGTTCCTCTAGCTTTCTCCCTAGAACAAACGAATGTGTAGAGTTGGTGTCTCCATGTGGAACCAATTAGTGTTTCCAAGCATAAAATTAAATGTTCCCTGAAAAAAAAAACATTCAAAAAAATAAAGTCCGTGGATAATATCACGAATACACAAACAAAGAGGCTGTAGCAATATCTGGGATTGAATTAGCCAAAACGAAACCGGATATTTCCGGTTTCATCCAGTCATATCCAGACAAAGTGGTGTGGAATTGGTATGCAATGGACCGAGAAATTCACAGGAAAAATGGTTTTGGAGAAAAGCAAAGTCTTTTCGTTAGGCAAGTGCATATAATGTCATCTAGACAAACAGAAATATCATATTTGTTTGCCGCAGTTCCTCTAGCTTTCTCCCTAGAACAAACAAATGTGTAGAGCTGGTGTCTCCATGTGGAACCAATTAGTGTTTCCAAGCATAAAATTAAATGTTCCCAGAAAAGAAAAAAACATTCAAAAAAATACAGTCCGTGGATAATATCAGGAATACACAAACAAAGAGGCTGTAGCAATATTTCGGTTTGAGTTAGCCAAAACAAAACCGCATATTTCCGGTTTCATCCAGTCATATCCGGACAAAGTAGTGTGGAATTTATATGCAATGGACCGAGAAAATCACAGGAAAAATGGTTTTAGAGAAAAGCAAAGTCTTTTCGTTAGGCAAGTGCATAAAATGTCATCTATACAAACAGAAATATCATGTTTCTTTGCCGCAGTTCCTCTAGCTTTCTCCCTAGAAAATACGAATGTGTAGAGCTGGTGTCTCCGTGTGCACCAATTAGAGTTTCCAAGGACAAAGTTAAATGATCCCTGATAAAAAAAAAAAAAAACAAAACAATAAAGTCCGTGGATAATATCAGGAATACACAAACACAGATGCTGTAGCAATATTTCGGTTTGAGTTAGCCAAAACAAAACCGGATATTTCCGGTTTCATCCAGTCATATCCGGACAACGTGGTGTGGAATTCGTATGCAATGGACCGAGAAAATCACAGGAAAAATGGTTTTGGAGAAAAGCAAAGTCTTTTCGTTAGGCAAGTGCATAAAATGTCATCTATACAAACAGAAATATCATGTTGGTTTGCCGCAGTTCCTCTAGCTTTCTCCCTAGAACAAACGAATGTGTAGAGCTGGTGTCTCCATGTGGAACCAATTAGTGTTTCCAAGCATAAAATTAAATGTTCCGTGAAAAAAAACATTCAAAAAAATAAAGTCCGTGGATAATATCAGGAATACACAAACAAAGAGGCTGTAGCAATATCTGGGATTGAATTAGCCAAAATGAAACCGGATATTTCCGGTTTCATCCAGTCATATCCAGACAAAGTGGTGTGGAATTGGTATGCAATGGACCGAGAAAATCACAGGAAAAATGGTTTTGGAGAAAAGCAAAGTCTTTTCGTTAGGCAAGTGCATAAAATGTCATCTAGACAAACAGAAATATCATGTTTGTTTGCCGCCGTTCCTCTAGATTTCTCCCTAGAAAATACGAATGTGTAGAGCTGGTGTCTCCATGTGGAACCAATTAGTGTTTCCAAGCATAAAATTAAATGTTCCCTGATAAAAAAAAAACATTCAAAAAAATAAAATCCGTGGATAATATCAGGAATACAGAAACACAGATGGTGTAGCAATATTTCGGTTTGAGTTAGCCAAAACAAAACCGGATATTTCCGGTTTCATCCAGTCATATCCGGACAAAGTGGTGTGGAATTGGTATGCAATGGACCGAGAAAATCACAGGAAAAATTGTTTTGGAGAAAAGCAAAGTCTTTTCGTTAGGCAAGTGCATAAAATGTCATCTATACAAACAGAAATATCATGTTGGTTTGCCGCAGTTCCTCTAGCTTTCTCCCTAGAACAAACGAATGTGTAGAGCTGGTGTCTCCATGTGGAACCAATTAGTGTTTCCAAGCATAAAATTAAATGTTCAGTGAAAAAAAAACATTCAAAAAAATAAAGTCCGTGGATAATATCAGGAATACACAAACAAAGAGGCTGTAGCAATATCTGGGATTGAATTAGCCAAAATGAAACCGGATATTTCCGGTTTCATCCAGTCATATCCAGACAAAGTGGTGTGGAATTCGTATGCAATGGACCGAGAAAATCACAGGAAAAATGGTTTTGGAGAAAAGCAAAGTCTTTTCGTTAGGCAAGTGCATAAAATGTCAACTATACAAACAGAAATATCATGTTGGTTTGCCGCAGTTCCTCTAGCTTTCTCCCTAGAACAAACGAATGTGTAGAGCTGGTGTCTCCATGTGGAACCAATTAGTGTTTCCAAGCATAAAATTAAATGTTCCCTGATAAAAAAAAAACATTCAAAAAAATAAAATCCGTGGATAATATCAGGAAAACAGAAACACAGATGGTGTAGCAATATTTCGGTTTGAGTTAGCCAAAACAAAACCGGATATTTCCGGTTTCATCCAGTCATATCCAGACAAAGTGGTGTGGAATTGGTATGCAATGGACCGAGAAAATCACAGGAAAAATGGTTTTGGAGAAAAGCAAAGTCTTTTCGTTAGGCAAGTGCATAAAATGTCAACTATACAAACAGAAATATCATGTTTGTTCGCCGCAGTTCCTCTAGCTTTCTCCCTAAAACAAACAAATGTGTAGAGCTGGTGTCTCCATGTGGAACCAATTAGTGTTTCCAAGCATAAAATTAAATGTTCCCAGAAAAAAAAAACATTCAAAAAAATACAGTCCGTGGATAATATCAGGAATACACAAACACAGAGGCTGTAGCAATATTTCGGTTTGAGTTAGCCAAAACAAAACCGCATATTTCCGGTTTCATCCAGTCATATCCGGACAAAGTGGTGTGGAATGTGTATGCAATGGACCGAGAAAATCACAGGAAAAATGGTTTTGGAGAAAAGCAAAGTCTTTTCGTTAGGCAAGTGCATAAAATGTCATCTATACAAACAGAAATATCATGTTTCTTTGCCGCAGTTCCTCTAGCTTTCTCCCTAGAAAATACGAATGTGTAGAGCTGGTGTCTCCATGTGCACCAATTAGAGTTTCCAAGGACAAAGTTAAATGATCCCTGATAAAAAAAAAAAAAAACAAAACAATAAAGTCCGTGGATAATATCAGGAATACACAAACACAGATGCTGTAGCAATATTTCGGTTTGAGTTAGCCAAAACAAAACCGGATATTTCCGGTTTCATCCAGTCATATCCGGACAAAGTGGTGTGGAATTGGTATGCAATGGACCGAGAAAATCACAGGAAAAATTGTTTTGGAGAAAAGCAAAGTCTTTTCGTTAGGCAAGTGCATAAAATGTCATCTATACAAACAGAAATATCATTTTGGTTTGCCACAGTTCCTCTAGCTTTCTCCCTAGAACAAACGAATGTGTAGAGTTGGTGTCTCCATGTGGAACCAATTAGTGTTTCCAAGCATAAAATTAAATGTTCCCTGAAAAAAAAAACATTCAAAAAAATAAAGTCCGTGGATAATATCACGAATACACAAACAAAGAGGCTGTAGCAATATCTGGGATTGAATTAGCCAAAACGAAACCGGATATTTCCGGTTTCATCCAGTCATATCCAGACAAAGTGGTGTGGAATTGGTATGCAATGGACCGAGAAATTCACAGGAAAAATGGTTTTGGAGAAAAGCAAAGTCTTTTCGTTAGGCAAGTGCATATAATGTCATCTAGACAAACAGAAATATCATATTTGTTTGCCGCAGTTCCTCTAGCTTTCTCCCTAGAACAAACAAATGTGTAGAGCTGGTGTCTCCATGTGGAACCAATTAGTGTTTCCAAGCATAAAATTAAATGTTCCCAGAAAAGAAAAAAACATTCAAAAAAATACAGTCCGTGGATAATATCAGGAATACACAAACAAAGAGGCTGTAGCAATATTTCGGTTTGAGTTAGCCAAAACAAAACCGCATATTTCCGGTTTCATCCAGTCATATCCGGACAAAGTAGTGTGGAATTTATATGCAATGGACCGAGAAAATCACAGGAAAAATGGTTTTAGAGAAAAGCAAAGTCTTTTCGTTAGGCAAGTGCATAAAATGTCATCTATACAAACAGAAATATCATGTTTCTTTGCCGCAGTTCCTCTAGCTTTCTCCCTAGAAAATACGAATGTGTAGAGCTGGTGTCTCCGTGTGCACCAATTAGAGTTTCCAAGGACAAAGTTAAATGATCCCTGATAAAAAAAAAAAAAAACAAAACAATAAAGTCCGTGGATAATATCAGGAATACACAAACACAGATGCTGTAGCAATATTTCGGTTTGAGTTAGCCAAAACAAAACCGGATATTTCCGGTTTCATCCAGTCATATCCGGACAACGTGGTGTGGAATTCGTATGCAATGGACCGAGAAAATCACAGGAAAAATGGTTTTGGAGAAAAGCAAAGTCTTTTCGTTAGGCAAGTGCATAAAATGTCATCTATACAAACAGAAATATCATGTTGGTTTGCCGCAGTTCCTCTAGCTTTCTCCCTAGAACAAACGAATGTGTAGAGCTGGTGTCTCCATGTGGAACCAATTAGTGTTTCCAAGCATAAAATTAAATGTTCCGTGAAAAAAAACATTCAAAAAAATAAAGTCCGTGGATAATATCAGGAATACACAAACAAAGAGGCTGTAGCAATATCTGGGATTGAATTAGCCAAAATGAAACCGGATATTTCCGGTTTCATCCAGTCATATCCAGACAAAGTGGTGTGGAATTGGTATGCAATGGACCGAGAAAATCACAGGAAAAATGGTTTTGGAGAAAAGCAAAGTCTTTTCGTTAGGCAAGTGCATAAAATGTCATCTAGACAAACAGAAATATCATGTTTGTTTGCCGCCGTTCCTCTAGATTTCTCCCTAGAAAATACGAATGTGTAGAGCTGGTGTCTCCATGTGGAACCAATTAGTGTTTCCAAGCATAAAATTAAATGTTCCCTGATAAAAAAAAACATTCAAAAAAATAAAATCCGTGGATAATATCAGGAATACAGAAACACAGATGGTGTAGCAATATTTCGGTTTGAGTTAGCCAAAACAAAACCGGATATTTCCGGTTTCATCCAGTCATATCCGGACAAAGTGGTGTGGAATTGGTATGCAATGGACCGAGAAAATCACAGGAAAAATTGTTTTGGCGAAAAGCAAAGTCTTCTCGTTAGGCAAGTGCATAAAATGTCATCTATACAAACAGAAATATCATGTTTCTTTGCCGCAGTTCCTCTAGCTTTCTCCCTAGAACAAACGAATGTGTAGAGCTGGTGTCTCCATGTGGAACCAATTAGTGTTTCCAAGCATAAAATTAAATGTTCAGTGAAAAAAAAACATTCAAAAAAATAAAGTCCGTGGATAATATCAGGAATACACAAACAAAGAGGCTGTAGCAATATCTGGGATTGAATTAGCCAAAATGAAACCGGATATTTCCGGTTTCATCCAGTCATATCCAGACAAAGTGGTGTGGAATTCGTATGCAATGGACCGAGAAAATCACAGGAAAAATGGTTTTGGAGAAAAGCAAAATCTTTTCGTTAGGCAAGTGCATAAAATGTCAACTATACAAACAGAAATATCATGTTGGTTTGCCGCAGTTCCTCTAGCTTTCTCCCTAGAACAAACGAATGTGTAGAGCTGGTGTCTCCATGTGGAACCAATTAGTGTTTCCAAGCATAAAATTAAATGTTCCCTGATAAAAAAAAAACATTCAAAAAAATAAAATCCGTGGACAATATCAGGAAAACAGAAACACAGATGGTGTAGCAATATTTCGGTTTGAGTTAGCCAAAACAAAACCGGATATTTCCGGTTTCATCCAGTCATATCCAGACAAAGTGGTGTGGAATTGGTATGCAATGGACCGAGAAAATCACAGGAAAAATGGTTTTGGAGAAAAGCAAAGTCTTTTCATTAGGCAAGTGCATAAAATGTCAACTATACAAACAGAAATATCATGTTTGTTTGCCGCAGTTCCTCTAGCTTTCTCCCTAAAACAAACAAATGTGTAGAGCTGGTGTCTCCATGTGGAACCAATTAGTGTTTCCAAGCATAAAATTAAATGTTCCCAGAAAAAAAAAACATTCAAAAAAATACAGTCCGTGGATAATATTTGGAATACACAAACACAGAGGCTGTAGCAATATTTCGGTTTGAGTTAGCCAAAACAAAACCGCATATTTCCGGTTTCATCCAGTCATATCCGGACAAAGTGGTGTGGAATGTGTATGCAATGGACCGAGAAAATCACAGGAAAAATGGTTTTGGAGAAAAGCAAAGTCTTTTCGTTAGGCAAGTGCATAAAATGTCATCTATACAAACAGAAATATCATGTTTCTTTGCCGCAGTTCCTCTAGCTTTCTCCCTAGAAAATACGAATGTGTAGAGCTGGTGTCTCCGTGTGCACCAATTAGAGTTTCCAAGGACAAAGTTAAATGATCCCTGATAAAAAAAAAAAAAAACAAAACAATAAAGTCCGTGGATAATATCAGGAATACACAAACACAGATGCTGTAGCAATATTTCGGTTTGAGTTAGCCAAAACAAAACCGGATATTTCCGGTTTCATCCAGTTATATCCGGACAACGTGGTGTGGAATTCGTATGCAATGGACCGAGAAAATCACAGTAAAAATGGTTTTGGAGAAAAGCAAAGTCTTTTCGTTAGGCAAGTGCATAAAATGTCATCTATACAAACAGAAATATCATGTTGGTTTGCCGCAGTTCCTCTAGCTTTCTCCCTAGAACAAACGAATGTGTAGAGCTGGTGTCTCCATGTGGAACCAATTAGTGTTTCCAAGCATAAAATTAAATGTTCCGTGAAAAAAAAAACATTCAAAAAAATAAAGTCCGTGGATAATATCAGGAATACACAAACAAAGAGGCTGTAGCAATATCTGGGATTGAATTAGCCAAAATGAAACCGGATATTTCCGGTTTCATCCAGTCATATCCAGACAAAGTGGTGTGGAATTGGTATGCAATGGACCGAGAAAATCACAGGAAAAATGGTTTTGGAGCAAAGAAAGTCTTTTCGTTAGGCAAGTGCATAAAATGTCATCTAGACAAACAGAAATATCATGTTTGTTTGCCGCCGTTCCTCTAGATTTCTCCCTAGAAAATACGAATGTGTAGAGCTGGTGTCTCCATGTGGAACCAATTAGTGTTTCCAAGCATAAAATTAAATGTTCCCTGAAAAAAAAAACATTCAAAAAAATAAAGTCCGTGGATAATATCAGGAATACAGAAACACAGATGGTGTAGCAATATTTCGGTTTGAGTTAGCCAAAACAAAACCGGATATTTCCGGTTTCATCCAGTCATATCCGGAAAAAGTGGTGTGGAATTGGTATGCAATGGACCGAGAAAATCACAGGAAAAATTGTTTTGGCGAAAAGCAAAGTCTTTTCGTTAGGCAAGTGCATAAAATGTCATCTATACAAACAGAAATATCATGTTTCTTTGCCGCAGTTCCTCTAGCTTTCTCCCTAGAACAAACGAATGTGTAGAGCTGGTGTCTCCATGTGGAACCAATTAGTGTTTCCAAGCATAAAATTAAATGTTCAGTGAAAAAAAAACATTCAAAAAAATAAAGTCCGTGGATAATATCAGGAATACACAAACAAAGAGGCTGTAGCAATATCTGGGATTGAATTAGCCAAAATGAAACCGGATATTTCCGGTTTCATCCAGTCATATCCAGACAAAGTGGTGTGGAATTCGTATGCAATGGACCGAGAAAATCACAGGAAAAATGGTTTTGGAGAAAAGCAAAATCTTTTCGTTAGGCAAGTGCATAAAATGTCAACTATACAAACAGAAATATCATGTTGGTTTGCCGCAGTTCCTCTAGCTTTCTCCCTAGAACAAACGAATGTGTAGAGCTGGTGTCTCCATGTGGAACCAATTAGTGTTTCCAAGCATAAAATTAAATGTTCCCTGATAAAAAAAAAAAACATTCAAAAAAATAAAATCCGTGGACAATATCAGGAAAACAGAAACACAGATGGTGTAGCAATATTTCGGTTTGAGTTAGCCAAAACAAAACCGGATATTTCCGGTTTCATCCAGTCATATCCAGACAAAGTGGTGTGGAATTGGTATGCAATGGACCGAGAAAAACACAGGAAAAATGGTTTTGGAGAAAAGCAAAGTCTTTTCGTTAGGCAAGTGCATAAAATGTCAACTATACAAACAGAAATATCATGTTTGTTTGCCGCAGTTCCTCTAGCTTTCTCCCTAAAACAAACAAATGTGTAGAGCTGGTGTCTCCATGTGGAACCAATTAGTGTTTCCAAGCATAAAATTAAATGTTCCCAGAAAAAAAAAACATTCAAAAAAATACAGTCCGTGGATAATATTTGGAATACACAAACACAGAGGCTGTAGCAATATTTCGGTTTGAGTTAGCCAAAACAAAACCGCATATTTCCGGTTTCATCCAGTCATATCCGGACAAAGTGGTGTGGAATGTGTATGCAATGGACCGAGAAAATCACAGGAAAAATGGTTTTGGAGAAAAGCAAAGTCTTTTCGTTAGGCAAGTGCATAAAATGTCATCTATACAAACAGAAATATCATGTTTGTTTGCCGCAGTTCCTCTAGCTTTCTCCCTAGAAAATACGAATGTGTAGAGCTGGTGTCTCCATGTGGAACCAATTAGTGTTTCTAAGCACAAAATTAAATGTTCCCTGAAAAAAAATTCAAAAATAAACTCCGTGGATAATATCAGGAATACACAAACACAGAGGCTGTAGCAATATCTGGGATTGATTTAGCCAAAACGGAACCGGATATTTCCGGTTTCATCCAGTCATATCCGGAGAAAGTGGTGTGGAATTCGTATGCAATGGACTGAGAAAATCACAATAAAAATGGCTTTGGAGAAAAGCAAAGTCTTTTCGTTAGGCAAGTGCATAAAATGTCATCTATACAAACAGAAATATCATGTTGGTTTGCCGCAGTTCCTCTAGCTTTCTCCCTAGAAAATACAAATGTGTAGATCTGGTGTGTCCATGTGGAACTAATTAGTGTTTCCAAGCATAAAATTAA
The DNA here is from genome assembly GCA_036325905.1 of Lepus oiostolus. NCBI lineage: Eukaryota > Metazoa > Chordata > Mammalia > Lagomorpha > Leporidae > Lepus > Lepus oiostolus. Next base: position 47,343,002 of record CM070795.1, read on the forward strand.
ATGTTCCCTGAAAATAAAACGTTCAAAAAAATAAAGTCCATGGATAATATCAGGAATACACTAACACAGAGGCTGTAGCAATATGTGGGATTGAATTATCCAAAACAAAACCGGATATTTCCGGTTTCATCCAGTCCTATCCGGACAAAGTGGTGTGGAATTCGTATGCAATGGACTGAGAAAATCACAGGAAAAATGGTTTTGGAGAAAAGCAAAGTCTTTTCGTTAGGCAAGTGCATAAAATGTCATGTATACAAACAGAAATATCATGTTTGTTTGCCGCAGTTCCTCTAGCTTTCTCCCTAGAAAATACGAATGTGTAGAGCTGGTGTCTCCATGTGGAACCAATTAGTGTTTCCAAGCATAAAATTAAATGTTCCCTGAAAAAAAAAACATTCAAAAAAATAAAGTCCGTGGATAATATCAGGAATACACAAACACAGATGCTGTAGCAATATTTCGGTTTGAGTTAGCCAAAACAAAACCACATATTTCCGGTTTCATCCAGTCATATCCGGACAAAGTGGTGTGGAATTGGTATGCAATGGACCGAGAAAAACACAGGAAAAATGGTTTTGGAGAAAAGCAAAGTCTTTTCGTTAGGCAAGTGCATAAAATGTCAACTATACAAACAGAAATATCATGTTTGTTTGCCGCAGTTCCTCTAGCTTTCTCCCTAGAAAATACGAATGTGTAGAGCTGGTGTCTCCATGTGGAACCAATTAGTGTTTCCAAGCATAAAATTAAATGTTCCCAGAAAAAAAACATTCAAAAAAATAAAATCCGTGGATAATATCAGGAATACACAAACACAGATGCTGTACAAATATTTCGGTTTGAGTTAGCCAAAACAAAACCGGATATTTCCGGTTTCATCCAGTCATATCCGTACAAAGTGGTGTGAAATTGGTATGCAATGGACCGAGAAAATCACAGGAAAAATTGTTTTGGAGAAAAGCAAAGTCTTTTCGTTAGGCAAGTGCATAAAATGTCATCTATACAAACAGAAATATCATGTTTGTTTGCCGCAGTTCCTCTAGCTTTCTCCCTAGAACAAACGAATGTGTAGAGCTGGTGTCTCCATGTGGAACCAATTAGTGTTTCCAAGCAGAAAATTAAATGTTCCCAGAAAAAAAAAACATTCAAAAAAATACAGTCCGTGGATAATATCAGGAATACACAAACACAGAGGCTGTAGCAATATTTCGGTTTGAGTTAGCCAAAACAAAACCGCATATTTCCGGTTTCATCCTGTCATATCCGGACAAAGTGGTGTGGAATTTGTATGCAATGGACCGAGAAAATCACAGGAAAAATGGTTTTGGAGAAAAGCAAAGTCTTTTCGTTAGGCAAGTGCATAAAATGTCATCTATACAAACAGAAATATCATGTTTCTTTGCCGCAGTTCCTCTAGCTTTCTCCCTAGAAAATACGAATGTGTAGAGCTGGTGTCTCCGTGTGCACCAATTAGAGTTTCCAAGGACAAAGTTAAATGATCCCTGATTAAAAAAAAAAAAAACAAAACAATAAAGTCCGTGGATAATATCATGAATACACAAACACAGATGCTGTAGCAATATTTCGGTTTGAGTTAGCCAAAACAAAACCGGATATTTCCGGTTTCATCCAGTCATATCCGGAAAAAGTGGTGTGGAATTGGTATGCAATGGACCGAGAAAATCACAGGAAAAATTGTTTTGGAGAAAAGCAAAGTCTTTTCGTTAGGCAAGTGCATAAAATGTCATCTATACAAACAGAAGTATCATGTTGGTTTGCCGCAGTTCCTCTAGCTTTCTCCCTAGAACAAACGAATGTGTAGAGCTGGTGTCTCCATGTGGAACCAATTAGTGTTTCCAAGCATAAAATTAAATGTTCCGTGAAAAAAAAACATTCAAAAAAATAAAGTCCGTGGATAATATCAGGAATACACAAACAAAGAGGCTGTAGCAATATCTGGGATTGAATTAGCCAAAATGAAACCGGATATTTCCGGTTTCATCCAGTCATATCCAGACAAAGTGGTGTGGAATTGGTATGCAATGGACCGAGAAAATCACAGGAAAAATGGTTTTGGAGAAAAGAAAGTCTTTTCGTTAGGCAAGTGCATAAAATGTCATCTAGACAAACAGAAATATCATGTTTGTTTGCCGCCGTTCCTCTAGATTTCTCCCTAGAAAATACGAATGTGTAGAGCTGGTGTCTCCATGTGGAACCAATTAGTGTTTCCAAGCATAAAATTAAATGTTCCCTGATAAAAAAAAAAACATTCAAAAAAATAAAATCCGTGGATAATATCAGGAATACAGAAACACAGATGGTGTAGCAATATTTCGGTTTGAGTTAGCCAAAACAAAACCGGATATTTCCGGTTTCATCCAGTCATATCCGGACAAAGTGGTGTGGAATTGGTATGCAATGGACCGAGAAAATCACAGGAAAAATTGTTTTGGCGAAAAGCAAAGTCTTTTCGTTAGGCAAGTGCATAAAATGTCATCTATACAAACAGAAATATCATGTTTGTTTGCCGCAGTTCCTCTAGCTTTCTCCCTAGAACAAACGAATGTGTAGAGCTGGTGTCTCCATGTGGAACCAATTAGTGTTTCCAAGCATAAAATTAAATGTTCAGTGAAAAAAAAAACATTCAAAAAAATAAAGTCCGTGGATAATATCAGGACTACACAAACAAAGAGGCTGTAGCAATATCTGGGATTGAATTAGCCAAAATGAAACCGGATATTTCCGGTTTCATCCAGTCATATCCAGACAAAGTGGTGTGGAATTCGTATGCAATGCACCAAGAAAATCACAGGAAAAATGGTTTTGGAGAAAAGCAAAGTCTTTTCGTTAGGCAAGTGCATAAAATGTCAACTATACAAACAGAAATATCATGTTGGTTTGCCGCAGTTCCTCTAGCTTTCTCCCTAGAACAAACGAATGTGTAGAGCTGGTGTCTCCATGTGGAACCAATTAGTGTTTCCAAGCATAAAATTAAATGTTCCCTGATAAAAAAAAACATTCAAAAAAATAAAATCCGTGGATAATATCAGGAAAACAGAAACACAGATGGTGTAGCAATATTTCGGTTTGAGTTAGCCAAAACAAAACCGGATATTTCCGGTTTCATCCAGTCATATCCGGACAAAGTGGTGTGGAATTGGTATGCAATGGACCGAGAAAATCACAGGAAAAATTGTTTTGGCGAAAAGCAAAGTCTTTTCGTTAGGCAAGTGCATAAAATGTCATCTATACAAACAGAAATATCATGTTTGTTTGCCGCAGTTCCTCTAGCTTTCTCCCTAGAACAAACGAATGTGTAGAGCTGGTGTCTCCATGTGGAACCAATTAGTGTTTCCAAGCATAAAATTAAATGTTCAGTGAAAAAAAAACATTCAAAAAAATAAAGTCCGTGGATAATATCAGGACTACACAAACAAAGAGGCTGTAGCAATATCTGGGATTGAATTAGCCAAAATGAAACCGGATATTTCCGGTTTCATCCAGTCATATCCAGACAAAGTGGTGTGGAATTTGTATGCAATGGACCGAGAAAATCACAGGAAAAATGGTTTTGGAGAAAAGCAAAGTCTTTTCGTTAGGCAAGTGCATAAAATGTCAACTATACAAACAGAAATATCATGTTGGTTTGCCGCAGTTCCTCTAGCTTTCTCCCTAGAACAAACGAATGTGTAGAGCTGGTGTCTCCATGTGGAACCAATTAGTGTTTCCAAGCATAAAATTAAATGTTCCCTGATAAAAAAAAAAACATTCAAAAAAATAAAATCCGTGGATAATATCAGGAAAACAGAAACACAGATGGTGTAGCAATATTTCGGTTTGAGTTAGCCAAAACAAAACCGGATATTTCCGGTTTCATCCAGTCATATCCAGACAAAGTGGTATGGAATTGGTATGCAATGGACCGAGAAAATCACAGGAAAAATGGTTTTGGAGAAAAGCAAAGTCTTTTCGTTAGGCAAGTGCATAAAATGTCAACTATACAAACAGAAATATCATGTTTGTTTGCCGCAGTTCCTCTAGCTTTCTCCCTAAAACAAACAAATGTGTAGAGCTGGTGTCTCCATGTGGAACCAATTAGTGTTTCCAAGCATAAAATTAAATGTTCCCAGAAAAAAAAAAAACATTCAAAAAAATACAGTCCGTGGATAATATCAGGAATACACAAACACAGAGGCTGTAGCAATATTTCGGTTTGAGTTAGCCAAAACAAAACCGCATATTTCCGGTTTCATCCAGTCATATCCGGACAAAGTGGTGTGGAATGTGTATGCAATGGACCGAGAAAATCACAGGAAAAATGGTTTTGGAGAAAAGCAAAGTCTTTTCGTTAGGCAAGTGCATAAAATGTCATCTATACAAACAGAAATATCATGTTTCTTTGCCGCAGTTCCTCTAGCTTTCTCCCTAGAAAATACGAATGTGTAGAGCTGGTGTCTCCGTGTGCACCAATTAGAGTTTCCAAGGACAAAGTTAAATGATCCCTGATAAAAAAAAAAAAAAAACAAAACAATAAAGTCCGTGGATAATATCAGGAATACACAAACACAGATGCTGTAGCAATATTTCGGTTTGAGTTAGCCAAAACAAAACCGGATATTTCCGGTTTCATCCAGTCATATCCGGACAAAGTGGTGTGGAATTGGTATGCAATGGACCGAGAAAATCACAGGAAAAATTGTTTTGGAGAAAAGCAAAGTCTTTTCGTTAGGCAAGTGCATAAAATGTCATCTATACAAACAGAAATATCATTTTGGTTTGCCACAGTTCCTCTAGCTTTCTCCCTAGAACAAACGAATGTGTAGAGCTGGTGTCTCCATGTGGAACCAATTAGTGTTTCCAAGCATAAAATTAAATGTTCCCTGAAAAAAAAAAACATTCAAAAAAATAAAGTCCGTGGATAATATCACGAATACACAAACAAAGAGGCTGTAGCAATATCTGGGATTGAATTAGCCAAAACGAAACCGGATATTTCCGGTTTCATCCAGTCATATCCAGACAAAGTGGTGTGGAATTGGTATGCAATGGACCGAGAAAATCACAGGAAAAATGGTTTTGGAGAAAAGCAAAGTCTTTTCGTTAGGCAAGTGCATAAAATGTCAACTATACAAACAGAAATATCATGTTTGTTTGCCGCAGTTCCTCTAGCTTTCTCCCTAAAACAAACAAATGTGTAGAGCTGGTGTCTCCATGTGGAACCAATTAGTGTTTCCAAGCATAAAATTAAATGTTCCCAGAAAAAAAAACATTCAAAAAAATACAGTCCGTGGATAATATTTGGAATACACAAACACAGAGGCTGTAGCAATATTTCGGTTTGAGTTAGCCAAAACAAAACCGCATATTTCCGGTTTCATCCAGTCATATCCGGACAAAGTGGTGTGGAATGTGTATGCAATGGACCGAGAAAATCACAGGAAAAATGGTTTTGGAGAAAAGCAAAGTCTTTTCGTTAGGCAAGTGCATAAAATGTCATCTATACAAACAGAAATATCATGTTTCTTTGCCGCAGTTCCTCTAGCTTTCTCCCTAGAAAATATGAATGTGTAGAGCTGGTGTCTCCGTGTGCACCAATTAGAGTTTCCAAGGACAAAGTTAAATGATCCCTGATAAAAAAAAAAAAAACAAAACAATAAAGTCCGTGGATAATATCAGGAATACACAAACACAGATGCTGTAGCAATATTTCGGTTTGAGTTAGCCAAAACAAAACCGGATATTTCCGGTTTCATCCAGTCATATCCGGACAAAGTGGTGTGGAATTGGTATGCAATGGACCGAGAAAATCACAGGAAAAATTGTTTTGGAGAAAAGCAAAGTCTTTTCGTTAGGCAAGTGCATAAAATGTCATCTATACAAACAGAAATATCATGTTTGTTTGCCGCAGTTCCTCTAGCTTTCTCCCTAGAACAAACGAATGTGTAGAGCTGGTGTCTCCATGTGGAACCAATTAGTGTTTCCAAGCATAAAATTAAATGTTCCCTGAAAAAAAAAAAACATTCAAAAAAATAAAGTCCGTGGATAATATCACGAATACACAAACAAAGAGGCTGTAGCAATATCTGGGATTGAATTAGCCAAAATGAAACCGGATATTTCCGGTTTCATCCAGTCATATCCAGACAAAGTGGTGTGGAATTGGCATGCAATGGACCGAGAAATTCACAGGAAAAATGGTTTTGGAGAAAAGCAAAGTCTTTTCGTTAGGCAAGTGCATATAATGTCATCTAGAAAAACAGAAATATCATGTTTGTTTGCCGCAGTTCCTCTAGCTTTCTCCCTAGAACAAACAAATGTGTAGAGCTGGTGTCTCCATGTGGAACCAATTAGTGTTTCCAAGCATAAAATTAAATGTTCCCAGAAAAAAAAACATTCAAAAAAATACAGTGCGTGGATAATATCAGGAATACACAAACACAGAGGCTGTAGCAATATTTTGGTTTGAGTTAGCCAAAACAAAACCGCATATTTCCGGTTTCATCCAGTCATATCCGGACAAAGTGGTGTGGAATTTGTATGCAATGGACCGAGAAAATCACAGGAAAAATGGTTTTGGAGAAAAGCAAAGTCTTTTCGTTAGGCAAGTGCATAAAATGTCATCTATACAAACAGAAATATCATGTTTCTTTGCCGCAGTTCCTCTAGCTTTCTCCCTAGAAAATACGAATGTGTAGAGCTGGTGTCTCCGTGTGCACCAATTAGAGTTTCCAAGGACAAAGTTAAATGATCCCTGATAAAAAAAAAAAAAACAATAAAGTCCGTGGATAATATCAGGAATACACAAACACAGAGGCTGTACCAATATTTCGGTTTGAGTTAGCCAAAACAAAACCGGATATTTCCGGTTTCATCCAGTCATATCTGGACAAAGTGGTGTGGAATTGGTATGCAATGGACCGAGAAAATCACAGTAAAAATGGTTTTGGAGGAAAGCAAAGTCTTTTCGTTAGGCAAGTGCATAAAATGTCATCTATCCAAAACGAAATATCATGTTTGTTTGCCGCAGTTCCTCTACTTTCTCCATAGAAAATACGAATGTGTAGAGCTGGTGTCTCCATTTGGAAGCAATTAGTGTTTCCAAGGATAAAATTTAATGTTCCCTGAAAAAAAAATATTCAAAATAATAAAGTCCGTGGATAATATCAGGAATACTCAAACAAAGAGGCTGTAGCAATATCTGGGATTGAATTAGCCAAAATGAAACCGGATATTTCCGGTTTCATCCAGTCATATTTGGACAAACTGGTGTGGAATTCGTATGCAATGGAACGAGAAAATCACAGGAAAAATGGTTTTGGAGAAAAGCAAAGTCTTTTTGTTAGGCAAGTGCATAAAATGTCATCTATACAAACAGAAATAGCATGTTTGTTTGCTGCAGTTCCTCTAGATTTCTCCCTAAAACATCAAAATGTGTAGAGCTGGTGTCTCCATGTGGAAACAATTAGTGTTTCCAAGCATAAAATTAAATGTTCCCTGAAAAAAAAAAACCTTCAAAAAAATAAAGTCCGTGGATAATATCAGGAATACACAAACAAAGAGGCTGTAGCAATATCTGGGATTGAATTAGGCAAAACGAATCCGGATATTTCCGGTTTAATCCTGTCATATCCGGACAAAGTGGTGTGGAATTCGTATGCAATGGACCGAGAAAATCACAGTAAAAATGGTTTTGGAGAAAAGCAAAGTCTTTTCGTTAGGCAAGTGCATAAAATGTCATCTATACAAACAGAAATATCATGTTTGTTTGCTGCAGTTCCTCTAGCTTTCTCCCTAGAAAATACGAATGTGTAGAGCTGGTGTCTCCATGTGGAACCAATTAGTGTTTCCAAGCATAAAATTAAATGTTCCCAGAAAAAAAAAACATTCAAAAAAATACAGTCCGTGGATAATATTTGGAATACACAAACACAGAGGCTGTAGCAATATTTCGGTTTGAGTTAGCCAAAACAAAACCGCATATTTCCGGTTTCATCCAGTCATATCCGGACAAAGTGGTGTGGAATGTGTATGCAATGGACCGAGAAAATCACAGGAAAAATGGTTTTGGAGAAAAGCAAAGTCTTTTCGTTAGGCAAGTGCATAAAATGTCATCTATACAAACAGAAATATCATGTTTCTTTGCCGCAGTTCCTCTAGCTTTCTCCCTAGAAAATACGAATGTGTAGAGCTGGTGTCTCCGTGTGCACCAATTAGAGTTTCCAAGGACAAAGTTAAATGATCCCTGATAAAAAAAAAAAAAAAAAACAAAACAATAAAGTCCGTGGATAATATCAGGAATACACAAACACAGATGCTGTAGCAATATTTCGGTTTGAGTTAGCCAAAACAAAACCGGATATTTCCGGTTTCATCCAGTCATATCCGGACAAAGAGGTGTGGAATTGGTATGCAATGGACCGAGAAAATCACAGGAAAAATTGTTTTGGAGAAAAGCAAAGTCTTTTCGTTAGGCAAGTGCATAAAATGTCATCTATACAAACAGAAATATCATGTTGGTTTGCCACAGTTCCTCTAGCTTTCTCCCTAGAACAAACGAATGTGTAGAGCTGGTGTCTCCATGTGGAACCAATTAGTGTTTCCAAGCATAAAATTAAATGTTCCCTGAAAAAAAAAACATTCAAAAAAATAAAGTCCGTGGATAATATCACGAATACACAAACAAAGAGGCTGTAGCAATATCTGGGATTGAATTAGCCAAAATGAAACCGGATATTTCCGGTTTCATCCAGTCATATCCAGACAAAGTGGTGTGGAATTGGTATGCAATGGACCGAGAAATTCACAGGAAAAATGGTTTTGGAGAAAAGCAAAGTCTTTTCGTTAGGCAAGTGCATAAAATGTCATCTATACAAACAGAAATATCATGTTTGTTTGCCGCAGTTCCTCTAGCTTTCTCCCTAGAACAAACAAATGTGTAGAGCTGGTGTCTCCATGTGGAACCAATTAGTGTTTCCAAGCATAAAATTAAATGTTCCCAGAAAAAAAAACATTCAAAAAAATACAGTGCGTGGATAATATCAGGAATACACAAACACAGAGGCTGTAGCAATATTTTGGTTTGAGTTAGCCAAAACAAAACCGCATATTTCCGGTTTCATCCAGTCATATCCGGACAAAGTGGTGTGGAATTTGTATGCAATGGACCGAGAAAATCACAGGAAAAATGGTTTTGGAGAAAAGCAAAGTCTTTTCGTTAGGCAAGTGCATAAAATGTCATCTATACAAACAGAAATATCATGTTTCTTTGCCGCAGTTCCTCTAGCTTTCTCCCTAGAAAATACGAATGTGTAGAGCTGGTGTCTCCGTGTGCACCAATTAGAGTTTCCAAGGACAAAGTTAAATGATCCCTGATAAAAAAAAAAAAAAACAAAACAATAAAGTCCGTGGATAATATCAGGAATACACAAACACAGATGCTGTAGCAATATTTCGGTTTGAGTTAGCCAAAACAAAACCGGATATTTCCGGTTTCATCCAGTCATATCTGGACAAAGTGGTGTGGAATTGGTATGCAATGGACCGAGAAAATCACAGTAAAAATGGTTTTGGAGGAAAGCAAAGTCTTTTCGTAAGGCAAGTGCATAAAATGTCATCTATCCAAAACGAAATATCATGTTTGTTTGCCGCAGTTCCTCTACTTTCTCCATAGAAAATACGAATGTGTAGAGCTGGTGTCTCCATTTGGAACCAATTAGTGTTTCCAAGGATAAAATTTAATGTTCCCTGAAAAAAAATATTCAAAATAATAAAGTCCGTGGATAATATCAGGAATACTCAAACAAAGAGGCTGTAGCAATATCTGGGATTGAATTAGCCAAAATGAAACCGGATATTTCCGGTTTCATCCAGTCATATTTGGACAAACTGGTGTGGAATTCGTATGCAATGGAACGAGAAAATCACAGGAAAAATGGTTTTGGAGAAAAGCAAAGTCTTTTTGTTAGGCAAGTGCATAAAATGTCATCTATACAAACAGAAATAGCATGTTTGTTTGCTGCAGTTCCTCTAGATTTCTCCCTAAAACATCAAAATGTGTAGAGCTGGTGTCTCCATGTGGAACCAAGTAGTGTTTCCAAGCATAAAGTTAAATGTTCCCTGAAAAAAAAAAACCTTCAAAAAAATAAAGTCCGTGGATAATATCAGGAATACACAAACAAAGAGGCTGTAGCAATATCTGGGATTGAATTAGGCAAAACGAATCCGGATATTTCCGGTTTAATCCTGTCATATCCGGACAAAGTGGTGTGGAATTCGTATGCAATGGACCGAGAAAATCACAGTAAAAATGGTTTTGGAGAAAAGCAAAGTCTTTTCATTAGGCAAGTGCATAAAATGTCATCTATACAAACAGAAATATCATGTTTGTTTGCTGCAGTTCCTCTAGCTTTCTCCCTAGAAAATACGAATGTGTAGAGCTGGTGTCTCCATGTGGAACCAATTAGTGTTTCCAAGCATAAAATGAAATGTTTCCTGAAAAAAAAAATTCAAAAAAATAAAGTCCGTGGATAATATCAGGAATACACAAACACAGTGGCTGTAGCAATATTTCGGTTTGAGTTAGCCAAAACAAAACCGCAGATTTCCGGTTTCATCCAGTCATATCCGGACAAAGTGGTGTGGAATTTGTTTGCAATGGACCGAGAAAATCAGAGTAAAAATGGTTTTGGAGAAAAGCAAAGTCTTTTCGTTACGCAAGTGCATAAATTGTCATCTAGACAAACAGAAATATCATGTTTGTTTGCCGAAGTTCCTCTAGATTTCTCCCTAGAAAATACGAATGTGTAGAGCTGGTGTCTCCATGTGGAACCAATTAGTGTTTCCAAGCATAAAATTAAATGTTCCCTGAAAAAAAAACATTCAAAAAAATAAAATCCGTGGATAATATCAGGAATACACAAACACAGATGCTGTACAAATATTTCGGTTTGAGTTAGCCAAAACAAAACCGGATATTTCCGGTTTCATCCAGTCATATCCGGACAAAGTGGTGTGGAATTGGTATGCAATGGACCGAGAAAATCACAGGAAAAATGGTTTTGGAGAAAAGCAAAGTCTTTTCGTTAGGCAAGTGCATAAAATGTCATCTAGACAAACAGAAATATCATGTTTGTTTGCCGCAGTTCCTCTAGCTTTCTCCCTAGAAAATACGAATGTGTAGAGCTGGTGTTTCCATGTGGAACCAATTAGTGTTTCCAAGCATAAAATTAAATGTTCCCTGAAATAAAAAACACATTCAAAAAAATAAAGTCCGTGGATAATATCAGGAATACACAAACAAAGAGGCTGTAGCAATATCTGGGATTGAATTAGCCAAAACGAAACCGGATATTTCCGGTTTCATCCAGTCATATCCGGACAAAGTGGTGTGGAATTCGTATGCAATGGACCGAGAAAATCACAGTAAAAATGGTTTTGGAGAAAAGCAAAGTCTTTTCGTTAGGCAAGTGCAAAAATGTCATCTATACAAACAGAAATATCATGTTTGTTTGCCGCCGTTCCTCTAGCTTTCTCCCTAGAAAATACGAATGTGTAGAGCTGGTGTCTCCCTGTGCACCAATTAGAGTTTACAAGGACAAAGTTAAATGTTCCCTGATAAAAAGAAAACAAAACAATAAAGTCCGTGGATAATATCAGGAATACACAAACACAGATGCTGTAGCAATATTTCGGTTTGAGTTAGCCAAAACAAAACCGGATATTTCCGGTTTCATCCAGTCATATCCGGACAAAGTGGTGTGGAATTGGTATGCAATGGACCGAGAAAATCACAGTAAAAATGGTTTTGGAGAAAAGCAAAGTCTTTTCGTTAGGCAAGTGCATAAAATGTCATCTATACAAACAGAAATAGCATGTTTGTTTGCCGCAGTTCCTCTAGCTTTCTCCCTAGAAAATACGAATGTGTAGAGCTGGTGTCTCCATGTGGAACCAATTAGTGTTTCCAAGCATAAAATTAAATGTTCCCAGAAAAAAAAAACATTCAAAAAATACAGTGCGTGGATAATATCAGGAATACACAAACACAGAGGCTGTAGCAATATTTCGGTTTGAGTTAGCCAAAACAAAACCGCAGATTTCCGGTTTCATCCAGTCATATCCGGACAAAGTGGTGTGGAATTTGTATGCAATGGACCGAGAAAATCACAGGAAAAATGGTTTTGGAGAAAAGCAAAGTCTTTTCGTTAGGCAAGTGCATAAAATGTCATCTATACAAACAGAAATATCATGTTTCTTTGCCGCAGTTCCTCTAGCTTTCTCCCTAGAAAATACAAATGTGTAGAGCTGGTGTCTCCGTGTGCACCAATTAGAGTTTCCAAGGACAAAGTTAAATGATCCCTAATAAAAAAAAAAAAACAATAAAGTCCGTGGATAATATCAGGAATACACAAACACAGATGCTGTACCAATATTTCGGTTTGAGTTAGCCAAAACAAAACCGGATATTTCCGGTTTCATCCAGTCATATCCGGACATAGTGGTGTGGAATTGGTATGCAATGGACCGAGAAAATCACAGGAAAAATGGTTTTGGAGAAAAGCAAAGTCTTTTCGTTAGGCAAGTGCATAAAATGTCATCTAGACAAACAGAAATATCATGTTTGTTTGCCGCAGTTCCTCTAGCTTTCTCCCTAGAAAATACGAATGTGTAGAGCTGGTGTCTCCGTGTGCACCAATTAGAGTTTCCAAGGACAAAGTTAAATGATCCCTGATTAAAAAAAAACATTCAAAAAATAATGTCCGTGGATAATATCAGGAATACACAAACACAGATGCTGTAGCAATATTTCGGTTTGAGTTAGCCAAAACGAAACCGGATATTTCCGGTTTCATCCAGTCATATCCGGACATAGCGGTGTGGAATTGGTATGCAATTGACCGAGAAAATCACAGGAAAAATGGTTTTGGAGAAAAGCAAAGTCTTTTCGTTAGGCAAGTGCATAAAATGTCATCTATACAAACAGAAATATCATGTGTGGTTGCCGCAGTTCCTCTAGCTTTCTCCATAGAAAATACGAATGTGTAGAGCTGGTGTCTCCATGTGGAACCAATTAGTGTTTCCAAGCATAAAATTTAATGTTCCCTGAAAAAAAAACATTCAAAAAAATAAAGTCCGTGGATAATATCAGGAATACACAAACAAAGAGGCTGTAGCAATATCTGGGATTGAATTAGGCAAAACGTATCCGGATATTTCCGGTTTAATCCAGTCATATCCGGACAAAGTGGTGTGGAATTCGTATGCAATGGACCGAGAAAATCACAGTAAAAATGGTTTTAAGAGAAAAGCAAAGTCTTTTCGTTAGGCAAGTGCATCAAATGTCATCTATACAAACAGAAATATCATGTTTCTTTGCCGCAGTTCCTCTAGCTTTCTCCCTAGAAAATACGAATGTGTAGAGCTGGTGTCTCCATGTGGAACCAATTACTGTTTCCAAGCATAAAATGAAATGTTCCCTGAAAAAAAAAACATTCAAAAAAATAAAGTCCGTGGATAATATCAGGAATACACAAACACAGAGGCTGTAGCAATATTTCGGTTTGAGTTAGCCAAAATAAAACCGCAGATTTCCGGTTTCATCCAGTCATATCCGGACAAAGTGGTGTGGAATTTGTATGCAATGGACCGAGAAAATCAGAGTAAAAATGGTTTTGGAGAAAAGCAAAGTCTTTTCGTTAGGAAGTGCATAAAATATCATCTAGACAAACAGAAATATCATGTTTGTTTGCTGAAGTTCCTCTAGATTTCTCCCTAGAAAATACGAATGTGTAGAGCTGGTGTCTCCATGTGGAATCAATTAGTGTTTCCAAGCATAAAATTAAATGTTCCCTGAAAAAAAAAACATTGAAAAAAATAAAGTCCGTGGATAATATCAGGAATACACAAACACAGATGCTGTAGCAATATTTCGGTTTGAGTTAGCCAAAACAAAACCGGATATTTCCGGTTTCATCCAGTCATATCCGGACAAAGTGGTGTGGAATTGGTATGCAATGGACCGAGACAATCACAGGAAAAATGGTTTTGGAGAAAAGCAAAGTCTTTTCGTTAGGCAAGTGCATAAAATGTCATCTATACAAACAAAAATATCATGTTTCTTTGCCGCAGTTCCTCTAGCTTTCTCCCTAGAACATAAAAATATGTAGAGCTGGTGTCTCCATGTGGAACCAATTAGTGTTTCCAAGCATAAAATTAAATGTTCCCAGAAAAAAAAAAAACACATTCAAAAAAATAAAGTCCGTGGATAATATCAGGAATACAGAAACAAAGAGGCTGTAGCAATATCTGGGATTGAATTAGCCAAAATGAAACCGGATATTTCCGGTTTCATCCAGTCATATCCGGACAAACTGATGTGGAATTCTTATTCAATGGACCGAGCAAATCACAGTAAAAATGGTTTTGGAGAAAAGCAAAGTATTTTCGTTAGGCAAGTACATAAAATGTCATCTAGACAAACAGAAATATCATGTTTGTTTGCCGCAGTTCCTCTAGCTTTCTCCCTAGAAAATACGAATGTGTAGAGCTGGTGTCTCCGTGTGCACCAATTAGAGTTTCCACGGACAAAGTTAAATGATCCCTGATAAAAAAAAAAAAAAACAAAACAATAAAGTCCGTGGATAATATCAGGAATACACAAACACAGATGCTGTAGCAATATTTCGGTTTGAGTTAGCCAAAACAAAACCAGATATTTCCGGTTTCATCCAGTCATATCCGGACAAAGTGGTGTGGAATTGGTATGCAATGGACCGAGAAAATCACAGGAAAAATTGTTTTGGAGAAAAGCAAAGTCTTTTCGTTAGGCAAGTGCATAAAATGTCATCTATACAAACAGAAATATCATTTTGGTTTGCCACAGTTCCTCTAGCTTTCTCCCTAGAACAAACAAATGTGTAGAGCTGGTGTCTCCATGTGGAACCAATTAGTGTTTCCAAGCATAAAATTAAATGTTCCCTGAAAAAAAAAACATTCAAAAAAATAAAGTCCGTGGATAATATCACGAATACACAAACAAAGAGGCTGTAGCAATATCTGGGATTGAATTAGCCAAAATGAAACCGGATATTTCCGGTTTCATCCAGTCATATCCAGACAAAGTGGTGTGGAATTGGTATGCAATGGACCGAGAAATTCACAGGAAAAATGGTTTTGGAGAAAAGCAAAGTCTTTTCGTTAGGCAAGTGCATATAATGTCATCTAGACAAACAGAAATATCATGTTTGTTTGCCGCAGTTCCTCTAGCTTTCTCCCTAGAACAAACAAATGTGTAGAGCTGGTGTCTCCATGTGGAACCAATTAGTGTTTCCAAGCATAAAATTAAATGTTCCCAGAAAAAAAAACATTCAAAAAAATACAGTGCGTGGATAATATCAGGAATACACAAACACAGAGGCTGTAGCAATATTTTGGTTTGAGTTAGCCAAAACAAAACCGCATATTTCCGGTTTCATCCAGTCATATCCGGACAAAGTGGTGTGGAATTTGTATGCAATGGACCGAGAAAATCACAGGAAAAATGGTTTTGGAGAAAAGCAAAGTCTTTTCGTTAGGCAAGTGCATAAAATATCATCTATACAAACAGAAATATCATGTTTCTTTGCCGCAGTTCCTCTAGCTTTCTCCCTAGAAAATACGAATGTGTAGAGCTGGTGTCTCCGTGTGCACCAATTAGAGTTTCCAAGGACAAAGTTAAATGATCCCTGATAAAAAAAAAACAAAACAATAAAGTCCGTGGATAATATCAGGAATACACAAACACAGAGGCTGTAGCAATATTTCGGTTTGAGTTAGCCAAAACAAAACCGGATATTTCCGGTTTCATCCAGTCATATCTGGACAAAGTGGTGTGGAATTGGTATGCAATGGACCGAGAAAATCACAGTAAAAATGGTTTTCGAGGAAAGCAAAGTCTTTTCGTTAGGCAAGTGCATAAAATGTCATCTATCCAAAACGAAATATCATGTTTGTTTGCCGCAGTTCCTCTACTTTCTCCATAGAAAATACGAATGTGTAGAGCTGGTGTCTCCGTGTGCACCAATTAGAGTTTCCAAGGACAAAGTTAAATGATCCCTGATAAAAAAAAAAACATTCAAAAAATAATGTCCGTGGATAATATCAGGAATACACAAACACAGATGCTGTAGCAATATTTCGGTTTGAGTTAGCCAAAACGAAACCGGATATTTCCGGTTTCATCCAGTCATATCCGGACATAGCGGTGTGGAATTGGTATGCAATGGACCGAGAAAATCACAGGAAAAATGGGTTTGGAGAAAAGCAAAGTCTTTTCGTTAGGCAAGTGCATAAAATGTCATCTATACAAACAGAAATATCATGTGTGGTTGCTGCAGTTCCTCTAGATTTCTCCCTAGAAAATACGAATGTGTAGAGCTGGTGTCTCCATGTAGAACCAATTAGTGTTTCCAAGCATAAAATTTAATGTTCCCTGAAAAAAAAAACATTCAAAAAAATAAAGTCCGTGGATAATATCAGGAATACACAAACAAAGAGGCTGTAGCAATATCTGGGATTGAATTAGGCAAAACGTATCCGGATATTTCCGGTTTAATCCAGTCATATCCGGACAAAGTGGTGTGGAATTCGTATGCAATGGACCGAGAAAATCACAGTAAAAATGGTTTTAAGAGAAAAGCAAAGTCTTTTCGTTAGGCAAGTGCATCAAATGTCATCTATACAAACAGAAATATCATGTTTGTTTGCCGCAGTTCCTCTAGCTTTCTCCCTAGAAAATACGAATGTGTAGAGCTGGTGTCTCCATGTGGAACCAATTACTGTTTCCAAGCATAAAATGAAATGTTCCCAGAAAAAAAAAACACATTCAAAAAAATAAAGTCCGTGGATAATATCAGGAATACACAAACAAAGAGGCTGTAGCAATATCTGGGATTGAATTAGCCAAAACGAAACCGGATATTTCCGGTTTCATCCAGTCATATCCGGACAAAGTGGTGTGGAATTGGTATGCAATGGACCGAGACAATCACAGGAAAAATGGTTTTGGAGAAAAGCAAAGTCTTTTCGTTAGGCAAGTGCATAAAATGTCATCTATACAAACAGAAATATGATGTTTGTTTGCCGCCGTTCCTCTAGATTTCTCCCTAGAAAATACGAATGTGTAGAGCTGGTGTCTCCATGTGGAACCAATTAGTGTTTCCAAGCATAAAATTAAATGTTCCCTGAAAAAAAACATTCAAAAACATAAAGTCCATGGATAATATCAGGAATACACAAACAAAGAGGCTGTAGCAATATCTGGGATTGAATTAGCCAAAACGAAACCGGATAATTCCGGTTTCATCCAGTCATATTCGGACAAACTGGTGTGGAATTCGTATGCAATGGGCCGAGAAAATCACAGTAAAAATGGTTTTGGAGAAAAGCAAAGTCTTTTCGTTAGGCAAGTGCATAAAATGTCATCTAGACAAACAGAAATATCATGTTTGTTTGCCGCAGTTCCTCTAGCTTTCTCCCTAGAAAATACGAATGTGTAGAGCTGGTGTCTCCATGTGGAACCAATTAGTGTTTCCAAGCATAAAATTAAATGTTCCCAGAAAAAAAAAACATTCAAAAAAATACAGTCCGTGGATAATATCAGGAATACACAAACACAGATGCTGTAGCAACATTTCGGTTTGAGTTAGCCAAAACAAAACCGGATATTTCCGGTTTCATCCAGTCATATCCGGACATAGTGGTGTGGAATTGGTATGCAATGGACCGAGAAAATCACAGGAAAAATGGTTTTGGAGAAAAGCAAAGTCTTTTCGTTAGGCAAGTGCATAAAATGTCATCTATACAAACAGAAATATCATGTTTGTTTGCCGCAGTTCCTCTAGCTTTCTCCCTAGAAAATACGAATGTGTAGAGCTGGTGTCTCCGTGTGCACCAATTAGAGTTTCCAAGGACAAAGTTAAATGATCCCTGATAAAAAAAAAAACATTCAAAAAATAATGTCCGTGGATAATATCAAGAATACACAAACACAGATGCTGTAGCAATATTTCGGTTTGAGTTAGCCAAAACCAAACCGCAGATTTCCGGTTTCATCCAGTCATATCCGGACATAGCGGTGTGGAATTGGTATGCAATTGACCGAGAAAATCACAGGAAAAATGGTTTTGGAGAAAAGCAAAGTCTTTTCGTTAGGCAAGTGCATAAAATGTCATCTATACAAACAGAAATATCATGTGTGGTTGCTGCAGTTCCTCTAGCTTTCTCCCTAGAAAATACGAATGTGTAGAGCTGGTGTCTCCATGTGGAACCAATTACTGTTTCCAAGCATAAAATTAAATGTTCCCTGAAAAAAAAACATTCAAAAAAATAAAGTCCATGGATAATATCAGGAATACACAAACACAGAGGCGGTAGCAATATGTGGGATTGAATTATCCAAAACAAAACCGGATATTTCCGGTTTCATCCAGTCATATCCGGACAAAGTGGTGTGGAATTCGTATGCAATGGACCGAGAAAATCACAGTAAAAATGGTTTTAAGAGAAAAGCAAAGTCTTTTCGTTAGGCAAGTGCATAAAATGTCATCTAGACAAACAGAAATATCATGTTTGTTTGCCGAAGTTCCTCTAGATTTCTCCCTAGAAAATACGAATGTGTAGAGCTGGTGTCTCCATGTGGAATCAATTAGTGTTTCCAAGCATAAAATTAAATGTTCCCTGAAAAAAAAAATATTGAAAAAAATAAAGTCCGTGGATAATATCAGGAATACACAAACACAGATGCTGTAGCAATATTTCGGTTTGAGTTAGCCAAAACAAAATCGGATATTTCCGGTTTCATCCAGTCATATCCGGACAAAGTGGTGTGGAATGTGTATGCAATGGACCGAGACAATCACAGGAAAAATGGTTTTGGAGAAAAGCAAAGTCTTTTCGTTAGGCAAGTGCATAAAATGTCATCTATACAAACAGAAATATCATGTTTGTTTGCCGCAGTTCCTCTAGCTTTCTCCCTAGAACATAAAAATATGTAGAGCTGGTGTCTCCATGTGGAACCAATTAGTGTTTCCAAGCATAAAATTAAATGTTCCCTGAAAAAAAAAACACATTCAAAAAAAATAAAGTCCGTGGATAATATCAGGAATACACAAACAAAGAGGCTGTAGCAATATCTGGGATTGAATTAGCCAAAACGAAACCGGATATTTCCGGTTTCATCCAGTCATATCCGGACAAACTGATGTGGAATTCTTATTCAATGGACCGAGAAAATCACAGTAAAAATGGTTTTGGAGAAAAGCAAAGTATTTTCGTTAGGCAAGTGCATAAAATGTCATCTAGACAAACAGAAATATCATGTTTGTTTGCCGCAGTTCCTCTAGCTTTCTCCCAAAAAATACGAATGTGTAGAGCTGGTGTCTCCATGTGGAACCAATTACTGTTTCCAAGCATAAAATGAAATGTTCCCTGAAAAAAAAAAAACATTCAAAAAAATAAAGTCCGTGGATAATATCAGGAATACACAAACACAGAGGCTGTAGCAATATTTCAGTTTGAGTTAGCCAAAACAAAACCGCAGATTTCCGGTTTCATCCAGTCATATCCGGACAAAGTGGTGTGGAATTTGTATGCAATGGACCGAGTAAATCAGAGTAAAAATGGTTTTGGAGAAAAGCAAAGTCTTTTCGTTAGGCAAGTGCATAAAATATCATCTATACAAACAGAAATATCATGTTTGTTTGCCGAAGTTCCTCTAGATTTCTCCCTAGAAAATACGAATGTGTAGAGCTGGTGTCTCCATGTGGAATCAATTAGTGTTTCCAAGCATAAAATTAAATGTTCCCTGAAAAAAAAAAACATTGAAAAAAATAAAGTCCGTGGATAATATCAGGAATACACAAACACAGAGGCTGTAGCAATATTTCGGTTTGAGTTAGCCAAAACCAAACCGCAGATTTCCGGTTTCATCCAGTCATATCCGGACAAAGTGGTGTGGAATTGGTATGCAATGGACCGAGACAATCATAGGAAAAATGGTTTTGGAGAAAAGCAAAGTCTTTTCGTTAGGCAAGTGCATAAAATGTCATCTAGACAAACAGAAATACCATGTTTGTTTGCCGCAGTTCCTCTAGCTTTCTCCCTAGAAAATACGAATGTGTAGAGCTGGAGTCTCCATCTGGAAACAATTAGTGTTTCTAAGCATAACACTAAATGTTCCCTGATAAAAAACATTCAAAAAAATAAAGTCTGAGGATAATATCACGAATACACAAACAAAGAGGCTGTAGCAATATCTGGGATTGAATTAGCCAAAACGAAACCGGATATTTCCGGTTTCATCCAGTCATATCCGGACAAAGTGGTGTGCAATTCGTATGCAATGGACCGAGAAAATCACAGTAAAAATGGTTTTGGAGAAAAGCAAAGTCTTTTCGTTAGGCAAGTGCATAAAATGTCATCTATACAAACAGAAATATCATGTTTGTTTGCCGCAGTTCCTCTAGCTTTCTCCCTAGAAAATACGAATGTGTAGAGCTGGTGTCTCCATGTGGAACCAATTAGTGTTTCCAAGCACAAAATTAAATGTTCCCTGAAAAAAAAACATTCAAAAAAATAAAGTCCTTGGATAACATCAGGAATACACAAACAAAGAGGCTGTAGCAATATCTGGGATTGACTTAGCCAAAAGGAAACCGGATATTTCCGGTTTCATCCAGTCATATCCGGACAAAGTGGTGTGGAATTCGTATGCAATGGAATGAGAAAATCACAGTAAAAATGGTTTTGGAGAAAAGCAAAGTCTTTTCGTTAGGCAAGTGCATAAAATGTCAACTATACAAACAGAAATAGCATGTTTGTTTGCTGCAGTTCCTCTAGCTTTCTCCCTAGAACATACGAATGTGTAGAGCTGCTGTCTCCATGTGCAACCAATTAGTGTTTCCAAGCATAAAATTAAATGTTCCCGGAAAAAAAACATTCAAAAAAATAAAGCCGTGGATAATATCAGGAATATACAAACAAGGAGGCTGTAGCAATATCTGGGATTGAATTAGCCAAAACGAAACCGGATATTTCCGGTTTCATCCAGTCATATCCGGACAAAGTGGTGTGGAATTCGTATGCAATGGACCGAGAAAATCACAGTAAAAATGGTTTTAAGAGAAAAGCAAAGTCTTTTCGTTAGGCAAGTGCATAAAATGTCATCTAGACAAACAGAAATATCATGTTTATTTGCTGCAGTTCCTCTAGCTTTCTCCCTAGAACATACGAATGTGTGGAGCTGGTATCTCCATGTGGGACAAATTAGTGTTTCCAAGCATAAAATTAAATGTTCCCAGAAAAAAAAAACATTCAAAAAAATACAGTCCGTGGATAATATCAGGAATACACAAACACAGATGCTGTAGCAACATTTCGGTTTGAGTTAGCCAAAACAAAACCGGATATTTCCGGTTTCATCCAGTCATATCCGGACAAACTGGTGTGGAATTCGTATGCAATGGACCGAGAAAATCAGAGTAAATATGGTTTTGGAGAAAAGCAAAGTCTTTTCGTTAGGCAAGTGCATAAAATGTCATCTATGCAAACAGAAATATCATGTTTGTTTTCCGCAGTTCCTCTAGCTTTCTCCCTAGAAAATACGAATGTGTAGAGCTGGTGTCTCCGTGTGCACCAATAGAGTTTCCAAGGACAAAGTTAAATGTCCCCTGATAAAAAAAAAAAAAAAACAAAACAATAAAGTCCATGGATAATATCAGGAATACACCAACACAGCGGCTGTAGTAATATTTCAGTTTGACTTAGCCAAAACAAAACCGCATATTTCCGGTTTCATCCAGTCATATCCGGATAAAGTGGTGTGGAATCCGTATGCAATGGACTGAGAAAATCACAGGAAAAATGGTTTTGGAGAAAAGCAAAGTCTTTTCGTTAGGCAAGTGCATAAAATGTCATCTATACAAACAGAAATATCATGTTTGTTTGCCGCAGTTCCTCTAGCTTTCTCCCTAGAAAATATGAATGTGTAGAGCTGGAGTCTCCATGTGGAAACAATGAGTGTTTCCAAGCATAAAATTAAATGTTCCCTGATAAAAAACATTCAAAAAAATAAAGTCCATGGATAATATCAGGAATACACAAACACAGAGGCTGTAGCAATATCTGGGATTGAATTAGACAAAAGGAAACCAGATATTTCCGGTTTCATCCAGTCATATCCGGACAAAGTGGTGTGGAATTTGTATGCAATGGACCGAGAAAATCACAGTAAAAATGGTTTTGGAGAAAAGCAAAGTATTTTTGTTAGGCAAGTGCATAAAATGTCATCTAGACAAACAGAAATATCATGTTTGTTTGCCGCAGTTCCTCTAGCTTTCTCCCTAGAACAAACGAATGTGTAGAGCTGGTGTCTCCATGTGGAACCAATTAGTGTTTCCAAGCATAAAATTAAATGTTCCCAGAAAAAAAACATTCAAAAAAATACAGTCCGTGGATAATATCAGGAATACACAAACACAGATGCTGTACAAATATTTCGGTATGAGTTTGCCAAAACAAAACCGCATATTTCCGGTTTCATCCAGTCATATCCAGACAAAGTGTTGTATAATTTGTATGCAATGGACTGAGAAAATCACAGTAAAAATGGTTTTGGAGAAAAGCAAAGTTTTTTCGTTGGGCAAGTGCATAAAATGTCATCTATACAAACAGAAATATCATGTTTGTTTGCCGCAGTTCCTCTAGCTTTCTCCCTAGAAAATAGGAATGTGTAGAGCTGGTGTCTCCATGTGGAACCAATTAGTGTTTCCAAGGATAAAATTAAATGTTCCCTGAAAAAAAAAATTCAAAAAAATAAAGTCCGTGGATAATATCAGGAATACACAAACACAGAGGCTGTAGCAATATTATGTTTGAGTAATCAAAACAAAACCGGATATTTCCGGTTTCATCCAGTCATATCCGGACAAAGTGGTGTGGAATTCGTATTCAATGGCCCGAGAAAATCACAGTAAAAATGGTTTTGGAGAAAAGCAAAGTCTTTTCATTAGGCAAGTGCATCAAATGTCATCTATACAAACAGAAATATCATGTTTGTTTGCCGCAGTTCCTCTAGCTTTCTCCCTAGAAAATACGAATGTGTAGAGCTGGTGTCTCCAGGTGGAACGAATTACTGTTTCCAAGAACAAAATTAAATGTTCCCTGAAAAAAAAAACATTCAAAAAAATAAAGTCCATGGATAACATCAGGAATACACAAACAAAGAGGCTGTAGCAATATCTGGTATTGACTTAGCCAAAACGAAACCGGATATTTCCGGTTTCATCCAGTCATATCCGGACAAAGTGATGTGGAATTCGTATGCAACGGACCTAGAAAATCACAGGAAAAATGGTTTTGGAGAAAATAAAGTTTTTTCGTTTGGCAAGTGCATCAAATGTCATCTATACAAACAGAAATATCATGTTTGTTTTCCGCAGTTCCTCTAGCTTTCTCCCTAGAAAATACGAATGTGTAGAGCTGGTGTCTCCATGTGGAATCAATTAGTGTTTGCAAGCATAAAATTAAATGTTCCCTGAAAAAAAAAACATTCAAAAAAATAAAGTCCGTGGATAATATCAGGAATACACAAACACAGAGGCTGTAGCAATATTTCGGTTTGAGTTAGCCAAAACAAAACCGCATATTTCCGGTTTCATCCAGTCATATCCGGACAAAGTGGTGTGGAATTCGTATCCATGGCCCGAGAAAATCACAGTAAAAATGGATTTGGAGAAAAGCAAAGTCTTTTCGTTAGGCAAGTGCATAAAATGTCATCTATACAAACAGAAATACCATGTTTGTTTGCCGCAGTTCCTCTAGCTTTCTCCCTAGAAAATACGAATGTGTAGAGCTGGTGTCTCCATGTGGAACCAATTAGAGTTTCCAAGCACAAAATTAAATGTTCCCTGAAAAAAAACATTCAAAAAAATAAAGTCCTTGGATAACATCAGGAAAACACTAACAAAGAGGCTGTATCAATATCTGGGATTGACTTAGCCAAAACAAACCGGATATTTCCGGTTACATCCGGTCATATCTGGACAAAGTGCTGTGGAATTCGTATGCAATGGACAGAGAACATCACAGTAAAAATGGTTTTGGAGTAAAGCAAAGTCTTTTCGTTAGGCAAGTGCATAAAATGTAATCTATACAAACAGAAATAGCATGTTTGTTTGCTGCAGTTCCTGTAGCTTTCTCCCTAGAACATACGAATGTGTAGAGCTGCTGTGTCCATGTGGAACCAATTAGTGTTTCCAAGCATAAAATTAAACGTTCCCGGAAAAAAATACATTCAAAAAAATAAAGTCCGTGGATAATATCAGGAATACACAAACAAGGAGGCTGTAGCAATATCTGGGATTGAATTAGCCAAAACGAAACCGGATATTTCAGGTTTCATCCAGTCATATCCGGACAAAGTGGTGTGGATTTCGTATTCAATGGACCGAGAAAATCACAGTAAAAATGGTTTTAAGAGAAAAGCAAAGTCTTTTCGTTAGGCAAGTGCATAAAATGTCATCTAGACAAACAGAAATACCATGTTTGTTTGCCGCAGTTCCTCTAGCTTTCTCCCTAGAACATACGAATGTGTAGAGCTGGAGTCTCCACCTGGAAACAATTAGTGTTTCTAAGCATAACACTAAATGTTCCCTGATAAAAAACATTCAAAAAAATAAAGTCTGAGGATAATATCACGAATACACAAACAAAGAGGCTGTAGCAATATCTGGAATTGAATTAGCCAAAACGAAACCGGATATTTCAGGTTTCATCCAGTCATATCCGGACAAATTGGTGTGGATTTCGTATTCAATGGACGGAGAAAATCACAGTAAAAATGGTTTTAAGAGAAAAGCAAAGTCTTTTCGTTAGGCAAGTGCATAAAATGTCATCTAGACAAACAGAAATACCATGTTTGTTTGCCGCAGTTCCTCTAGCTTTCTCCCTAGAAAATACGAATGTGTAGAGCTGGAGTCTCCATCTGGAAACAATTAGTGTTTCTAAGCATAACACTAAATGTTCCCTGATAAAAAACATTCAAAAAAATAAAGTCTGAGGATAATATCACGAATACACAAACAAAGAGGCTGTAGCAATATCTGGGATTGAATTAGCCAAAACGAAACCGGATATTTCCGGTTTCATCCAGTCATATCCGGACAAAGTGGTGTGCAATTCGTATGCAATGGACCGAGAAAATCACAGTAAAAATGGTTTTGGAGAAAAGCAAAGTCTTTTCGTTAGGCAAGTGCATAAAATGTCATCTATACAAACAGAAATATCATGTTTGTTTGCCGCAGTTCCTCTAGCTTTCTCCCTAGAAAATACGAATGTGTAGAGCTGGTGTCTCCATGTGGAACCAATTAGTGTTTCCAAGCATAAAATTAAATGTTCCCTGAAAAAAAAACATTCAAAAAAATAAAGTCCGTGGATAACATCAGGAATACACAAACACAGAGGCTGTAGCAATATCTGGGATTGAATTAGACAAAAGGAAACCGGATAATTCCGGTTTCATCCAGTCATATCCGGACAAAGTGGTGTGGAATTCGTATGCAATGGACCGAGAAAATCACAGTAACAATGGTTTTGGAGAAAAGCAAAGTCTTTTCGTTAGGCAAGTGCATAAAATGTCATCTATACAAACAGAAATATCATGTTTGTTTGCCGCAGTTCCTCTAGCTTTCTCCCTAGAAAATACGAATGTGTAGAGCTGGTGTCTCCATGTGGAACCAATTAGTGTTTCCAAGCATAAAATTAAATGTTCCCTGAAAATAAAACGTTCAAAAAAATAAAGTCCGTGGATAATATCAGGAATACACAAACACAGAGGCTGTAGCAATATCTGGGAATGAATTAGACAAAAGGAAACCGGATATTTCCGGTTTCATCCAGTCATATCCGGACAAAGTGGTGTGGAATTCGTATGCAAAGGACTGAGAAAATCACAGTAAAAATGGTTTTGGAGAAAAGCAAAGTCTTTTCGTTAGGCAAGTGCATAAAATGTTATTTATACAAACAGAAATATCATGTTAGTTTGCAGCAGTTCCTCTAGCTTTCTCCCTAGAAAATACGAATGTGTGGAGCTGGTGTCTCCATGTGGAACCAATTAGTGTTTCCAAGCATAAAATTAAATGTTCCCTGATAAAAAACAGTCAAAAAAATAAAGTCCATGGATAATATCAGGAATACACAAACAAAGAGGCTGTAGCAATATCTGGGATTGAATTAGCCAAAATGAAACCGGATATTTCCGATTTCATCCAGTCATATCCAGACAAAGTGGTGTGGAATTCGTATGCAATGGACCGAGAAAATCACAGGAAAAATGGTTTTGGAGAAAAGCAAAGTCTTTTCGTTAGGCAAGTGCTTAAAATGTCATCTATACAAACAGAAATATCATGTTTGTTTGCCGCAGTTCCTCTAGCTTTCTCCCTAGAAAATACGAATGTGTAGAGCTGGTGTCTCCATGTGGAACCAATTAGTGTTTCCAAGCATAAAATTAAATGTTCCCTGAAAAAAAAAAAAACATTCAAAAAAATAAAGTCCGTGGATAATATCAGGAATATACAAACAAAGAGGCTGTAGCAATATCTGGGATTGAATTAGCCAAAACGAAACCGGATATTTCCGGTTTCATCCAGTCATATCCAAACAAAGTGGTGTGGAATTCGTATGCAATGGACCGAGAAAATCACAGGAAAAATGGTTTTGGAGAAAAGCAAAGTCTTTTCGTTAGGCAAGTGCATAAAATGTCATCTATACAAACAGAAATATCATGTTTGTTTGCCGCAGTTCCTCTAGCTTTCTCCCTAGAACAAACGAATGTGTAGAGCTGGTGTCTCCATGTGGAACCAATTAGCGTTTCCAAGCATAAAATTAAATGTTCCCTGAAAAAAAAACATTCAAAAAAATAAAGTCCGTGGATAATATCAGGAATACACAAACACAGAGGCTGTAGCAATATCCGGGATTGAATTATACAAAAGGAAACCGGATATTTCAGGTTTCATCCAGTCATATCGGGACAAACTGGTGTGGAATTCGTATGCAATGGACCGAGAAAATCACAGGAAAAATGGTTTTGGAGAAAAGAAAAGTCTTTTCGTTAGGCAAGTGCATAAAATGTCATCTATACAAACAGAAATATCATGTTTGTTTGCCGCAGTTCCTCTAGCTTTCTCCCTAGAACAAACGAATGTGTAGAGCTGGTGTCTCCATGTGGAACCAATTAGCGTTTCCAAGCATAAAATTAAATGTTCCCTGAAAAAAAACATTCAAAAAAATAAAGTCCGTGGATAATATCAGGAATACACAAACAGAGAGGCTGTAGCAATATCTGGGATTGAATTAGACAAAAGGAAACCAGATATTTCCGGTTTCATCCAGTCATATCCGGACAAAGTGGTGTGGAATTTGTATGCAATGGACCGAGAAAATCACAGTAAAAATGGTTTTGGAGAAAAGCAAAGTATTTTTGTTAGGCAAGTGCATAAAATGTCATCTAGACAAACAGAAATATCATGTTTGTTTGCCGCAGTTCCTCTAGCTTTCTCCCTAGAACAAACGAATGTGTAGAGCTGGTGTCTCCATGTGGAACCAATTAGTGTTTCCAAGCATAAAATTAAATGTTCCCAGAAAAAAAAACATTCAAAAAAATACAGTCCGTGGATAATATCAGGAATACACAAACACAGATGCTGTACAAATATTTCGGTATGAGTTTGCCAAAACAAAACCGCATATTTCCGGTTTCATCCAGTCATATCCAGACAAAGTGTTGTATAATTTGTATGCAATGGACTGAGAAAATCATAGTAAAAATGGTTTTGGAGAAAAGCAAAGTTTTTTCGTTGGGCAAGTGCATAAAATGTCATCTATACAAACAGAAATATCATGTTTGTTTGCCGCAGTTCCTCTAGCTTTCTCCCTAGAAAATACGAATGTGTAGAGCTGGTGTCTCCATGTGGAACCAATTAGTGTTTCCAAGCATAAAATTAAATGTTCCCTGAAAAAAAAACATTCAAAAAAATAAAGTCCGTGGATAATATCAGGAATACACAAACACAGAGGCTGTAGCAATATTATGTTTGAGTAATCAAAACAAAACCGGATATTTCCGGTTTCATCCAGTCATATCCGGACAAAGTGGTGTGGAATTCGTATTCAATGGCCCGAGAAAATCGCAGTAAAAATGGTTTTGGAGAAAAGCAAAGTCTTTTCGTTAGGCAAGTGCATCAAATGTCATCTATACAAACAGAAATATCATGTTTGTTTGCCACAGTTCCTCTAGCTTTCTCCCTAGAAAATACGAATGTGTAGAGCTGGTGTCTCCATGTGGAACCAATTACTGTTTCCAAGCACAAAATTAAATGTTCCCTGAAAAAAAAAACATTCAAAAAAATAAAGTCCATGGATAACATCAGGAATACACAAACAAAGAGGCTGTAGCAATATCTGGTATTGACTTAGCCAAAACGAAACCGGATATTTCCGGTTTCATCCAGTCATATCCGGACAAAGTGATGTGGAATTCGTATTCAATGGCCCTAGAAAATCACAGGAAAAATGGTTTTGGAGAAAAGCAAAGTCTTTTCGTTAGGCAAGTGCATCAAATGTCATCTATACAAACAGAAATATCATGTTTCTTTGCCGCAGTTCCTCTAGCTTTCTCCCTAGAAAATACGAATGTGTAGAGCTGGTGTCTGCATGTGGAACCAATTACTGTTTCCAAGCACAAAATTAAATGTTCCCTGAAAAAAAAAACATTCAAAAAAATAAAGTCCGTGGATAATATCAGGAATACACAAACACAGAGGCTGTAGCAATATTTCGGTTTGAGTTAGCCAAAACAAAACCGCATATTTCCGGTTTCATCCAGTCATATCCGGACAAAGTGGTGTGGAATTCGTATCCATGGCCCGAGAAAATCACAGTAAAAATGGATTTGGAGAAAAGCAAAGTCTTTTCGTTAGGCAAGTGCATAAAATGTCATCTATACAAACAGAAATACCATGTTTGTTTGCCGCAGTTCCTCTAGCTTTCTCCCTAGAAAATACGAATGTGTAGAGCTGGTGTCTCCATGTGGAACCAATTAGAGTTTCCAAGCACAAAATTAAATGTTCCCTGAAAAAAAACATTCAAAAAAATAAAGTCCTTGGATAACATCAGGAAAACACTAACAAAGAGGCTGTAGCAATATCTGGGATTGACTTAGCCAAAACAAACCGGATATTTCCGGTTTCATCCGGTCATATCTGGACAAAGTGCTGTGGAATTCATATGCAATGGACAGAGAACATCACAGGAAAAATGGTTTTGGAGTAAAGCAAAGTCTTTTCGTTAGGCAAGTGCATAAAATGTAATCTATACAAACAGAAATAGCATGTTTGTTTGCTGCAGTTCCTCTAGCTTTCTCCCTAGAACATACGAATGTGTAGAGCTGCTGTGTCCATGTGGAACCAATTAGTGTTTCCAAGCATAAAATTAAACGTTCCCGGAAAAAAATACATTCAAAAAAATAAAGTCCGTGGATAATATCAGGAATACACAAACAAGGAGGCTGTAGCAATATCTGGGATTGAATTAGCCAAAATGAAACCGGATATTTCAGGTTTCATCCAGTCATATCCGGACAAAGTGGTGTGGATTTCGTATTCAATGGACCGAGAAAATCACAGTAAAAATGGTTTTAAGAGAAAAGCAAAGTCTTTTCGTTAGGCAAGTGCATAAAATGTCATCTAGACAAACAGAAATACCATGTTTGTTTGCCGCAGTTCCTCTAGCTTTCTCCCTAGAACATACGAATGTGTAGAGCTGGAGTCTCCATCTGGAAACAATTAGTGTTTCTAAGCATAACACTAAATGTTCCCTGATAAAAAACATTCAAAATAATAAAGTCTGAGGATAATATCACGAATACAAAAACAAAGAGGCTGTAGCAATATCTGGGATTGAATTAGCCAAAATGAAACCGGATATTTCCGGTTTCATCCAGTCATATCCGGACAAAGTGGTGTGGAATTCGTATGCAATGGACCGAGAAAATCACAGGAAAATGGTTTTGGAGAAAAGCAAAGTCTTTTCGTTAGGCAAGTGCATAAAATGTCATCTATACAAACAGAAATATCATGTTTGTTTGCTGCAGTTCCTCTAGCTTTCTCCCTAGAACATACGAATGTGTAGAGCTGCTGTGTCCATGTGGAACCAATTAGTGTTTCCAAGCATAAAATTAAACGTTCCCGGAAAAAAATACATTCAAAAAAATAAAGTCCGTGGATAATATCAGGAATACACAAACACAGAGGCTGTAGCAATATCTGGGATTGAATTAGACAAAAGGAAACCGGATATTTCCGGTTTCATCCAGTAATATCCGGACAAAGTGGTGTGGAATTCGTATGCAAAGGACTGAGAAAATCACAGTAAAAATGGTTTTGGAGAAAAGCAAAGTCTTTTCGTTAGGCAAGTGCATAAAATGTTATTTATACAAACAGAAATATCATGTTAGTTTGCAGCAGTTCCTCTAGCTTTCTCCCTAGAAAATACGAATGTGTGGAGCTGGTGTCTCCATGTGGAACCAATTAGTGTTTCCAAGCATAAAATTAAATGTTCCCTGATAAAAAACAGTCAAAAAAATAAAGTCCATGGATAATATCAGGAATACACAAACAAAGAGGCTGTAGCAATATCTGGGATTGAATTAGCCAAAATGAAACCGGATATTTCCGATTTCATCCAGTCATATCCGGACAAAGTGGTGTGGAATTCGTATGCAATGGACCGAGAAAATCACAGTAAAAATGGTTTTGGAGAAAAGCAAAGTCTTTTCGTTAGGCAAGTGCATAAAATGTCATCTATACAAACAGAAATATCATGTTTGTTTGCCGCAGTTCCTCTAGCTTTCTCCCTAGAAAATACGAATGTGTAGAGCTGGTGTCTCCATGTGGAACCAATTAGTGTTTCCAAGCATAAAATTAAATGTTCCCTGAAAAAAAAACATTCAAAAAAATAAAGTCCGTGGATAATATCAGGAATATACAAACAAAGAGGGTGTAGCAATATCTGGGATTGAATTAGCCAAAACGAAACCGGATATTTCCGGTTTCATCCAGTCATATCCAAACAAAGTGGTGTGGAATTCGTATGCAATGGACCGAGAAAATCACAGGAAAAATGGTTTTGGAGAAAAGCAAAGTCTTTTCGTTAGGCAAGTGCATAAAATGTCATCTATACAAACAGAAATAGCATGTTTGTTTGCCGCAGTTCCTCTAGCTTTCTCCCTAGAAAATACGAATGTGTAGAGCTGGTGTCTCCATGTGGAACCAATTAGTGTTTCCAAGCATAAAATTAAATGTTCCCTTAAAAAAAAACATTCAAAAAAATAAAGTCCATGGATAATATCAGGAATACACAAACACAGAGGCTGTAGCAATATCTGGGATTGAATTAGACAAAAGGAAACCGGATAATTCCGGTTTCATCCAGGCATATCCGGACAAAGTGGTGTGGAATTCGTATGCAATGGACCGAGAAAATCACAGGAAAAATGGTTTTGGAGAAAAGCAAAGTCTTTTCGTTAGGCAAGTGCATAAAATGTCATCTATACAAACAGAAATATCATGTTTGTTTGCCGCAGTTCCTCTAGCTTTCTCCCTAGAAAATACGAATGTGTAGAGCTGGTGTCTCCATGTGGAACCAATTAGTGTTTCCAAGCATAAAATTAAATGTTCCCTGAAAAAAAAACATTCAAAAAAATAAAGTCCGTGGATAATATCACGAATACACAAACACAGAGGCTGTAGCAATATCTGGGATTGAATTAGACAAAACGAAACCGGATATTTCCGGTTTCATCCAGGCATATCAGGCAAACTGGTGTGGAATTCGTATGCAATGGACCGAGAAAATCACAGTAAAAATGGTTTTGGAGAAAAGCAAAGTCTTTTCGTTAGGCAAGTGCATCAAATGTCATCTATACAAACACAAATATCATGTTTGTTTGCCGCAGTTCCTCTAGCTTTCTCCCTAGAACATAAAAATGTGTAGAGCTGGTGTCTCCATGTGGAACCAATTAGTGTTTCCAAGCATAAAATTAAATGTTCCCTGAAAAAAAAAAACATTCAAAAAAATAAAGTCCGTGGATAATATCACGAATACACAAACACAGAGGCTGTAGCAATATCTGGGATTGAATTAGCCAAACGAAACCGGATATTTCCGGTTTCATCCAGTCATATCCAGACAAAGTGGTGTGGAATTCGTATGCAATGGACCGAGAAAATCACAGTAAAAATGGTTTTGGAGAAAAGCAAAATCTTTTCGTTAGGCAAGTGCATAAAATGTCATCTATACAAACAGAAATATCATGTTTGTTTGCCGCAGTTCCTCTAGCTTTCTCCCTAGAAAATACGAATGTGTAGAGCTGGTGTGTCCATGTGGAACCAATTAGTGTTTCCAAGCATAAAATTAAATGTTCCCTGAAAAAAAATCATTCAAAAAAATAAAGTCCGTGGATAATATCAGGAATACACAAACACAGAGGCTGTGGCAATATTTCGGTTTGAGTTAGCCAAAACAAAACCGCATATTTCCGGTTTCATCCAGTCATATCCAGACAAGTGGTGTGGAATTCCTATGCAATGGACCGAGAAAATCACAGTAAAAATGGTTTTGAAGAAAAGCAAAGTCTTTTCGTTAGGCAAGTGCATAAAATGTCATCTATACAAACAGAAATATCATGTGTGTTTGCCGCAGTTCCTCTACCTTTCTCCCTAGAAAATACAAATGTGTAGAGCTGGTGTCTCCATGTGGAACCATTTAGTGTTTCCAAGCATAAAATTAAATGTTCCCTGAAAAAAAAACATTCAAAAAAATAAAGTCCGTGGAAAATATCAGGAATACACAAACACAGAGGCTGTAGCAATATCTGGGATTGAATTAGACAAAAGGAAACCGGATAATTCCAGTTTCATCAGGTCATATCCGGACAAAGTGCTGTGGAATTTGTATGCAATGGACCGAGAAAATCACAGTAAAATGGTTTTGGAGAGAAGCAAAGTCTTTTCGTTAGGCAAGTGCATAAAATGTCATCTATACAAACAGAAATATCATGTTTGTTTGTCGCAGTTCCTCTAGCATTCTCCCTAGAAAATACGAATGTGTAGAGCTGGTGTCTCCATGTGGAACCAATTAGTGTTTCCAAGCATAAAATTAAATGTTCCCTGAAAAAAAAAACATTCAAAAAAATAAAGTCCGTGGATAATATCACGAATACACAAACACAGAGGCTGTAGCAATATCTGGGATTGAATTAGACAAAACGAAACCGGATATTTCCGGTTTCATCCAGGCATATCGGGCAAACTGGTGTGGAATTCGTATGCAATGGACCGAGAAAATCACAGAAAAAATGGTTTTGGAGAAAAGCAAAGTCTTTTCGTTAGGCAAGTGCATAAAATGTCATCTATACAAACAGAAATATCATGTTTGTTTGCCGCAGTTCCTCTAGCTTTCTCCCTAGAACATAAAAATGTGTAGAGCTGGTGTCTCCATGTGGAACCAATTAGTGTTTCCAAGCATAAAATTAAATGTTCCCTGAAAAAAAAAAAACATTCCAAAAAATAAAGTCCGTGGATAATATCACGAATACACAAACAAAGAGGCTGTAGCAATATCTGGGATTGAATTAGCCAAACGAAACCGGATATTTCCGGTTTCATCCAGTCATATCCAGACAAACTGGTGTGGAATTCGTATGCAATGGACCGAGAAAATCACAGTAAAAATGGTTTTGGAGAAAAGCAAAGTCTTTTCGTTAGGCAAGTGCATAAAATGTCATCTATACAAACAGAAATATCATGTTTGTTTGCCGCAGTTCCTCTAGCTTTCTCCCTAGAAAATACGAATGTGTAGAGCTGGTGTCTCCATGTGGAACCAATTAGTGTTTCCAAGCATAAAATTAAATGTTCCCTGAAAAAAAAACATTCAAAAAAATAAAGTCCGTGGATAATATCACGAATACACAAACACAGAGGCTGTAGCAATATCTGGGATTGAATTAGCCAAAACGAAACTGGATATTTCCGGTTTCATCCAGGCATATCAGGCAAACTGGTGTGTAATTCGTATGCAATGGACCGAGAAAATCACAGTAAAAATGGTTTTGGAGAAAAGCAAAGTCTTTTCGTTAGGCAAGTGCATAAAATGTCATCTATACAAACACAAATATCATGTTTGTTTGCCGCAGTTCCTCTAGCTTTCTCCCTAGAACATAAAAATGTGTAGAGCTATTGTCTCCATGTGGAACCAATTAGTGTTTCCAAGCATAAAATTAAATGTTCCCTGAAAAAAAAAACATTCAAAAAAATAAAGTCCGTGGATAATATCACGAATACACAAACAAAGAGGCTGTAGCAATATCTGGGATTGAATTAGCCAAACGAAACCGGATATTTCCGGTTTCATCCAGTCATATCCAGACAAAGTGGTGTGGAATTCGTATGCAATGGACCGAGAAAATCACAATAAAAATGGTTTTGGAGAAAAGCAAAGTCTTTTCGTTAGGCAAGTGCATAAAATGTCATCTATACAAACAGAAATAGCATGTTTGTTTGCCGCAGTTCCTCTAGCTTTCTCCCTAGAAGAAACGAATGTGTAGAGCTGGTGTCTCCATGTGGAACCAATTAGCGTTTCAAGCATAAAATTAAATGTTCCCTGAAAAAAAAACATTCAAAAAAATAAAGTCCGTGGATAATATCAGGAATACACAAACACAGAGGCTGTAGCAATATCTGGGATTGAATTAGACAAAAGGAAACCGGATATTTCAGGTTTCATCCAGTCATATCGGGACAAACTGGTGTGGAATTCGTATGCAATGGACCGAGAAAATCACAGTAAAAATGGTTTTGGAGAAAAGCAAAGTCTTTTCGTTAGGCAAGTGCATAAAATGTTATTTATACAAACAGAAATATCATGTTAGTTTGCAGCAGTTCCTCTAGCTTTCTCCCTAGAAAATACGAATGTGTAGAGCTGGTGTCTCCATGTGGAACCAATTAGTGTTTCCAAGCATAAAATTAAATGTTCCCTGATAAAAAACAGTCAAAAAAATAAAGTCCGTGGATAATATCAGGAATACACAAACACAGAGGCTGTAGCAATATCTGGGATTGAATTAGCCAAAATGAAACCGGATAATTCCGGTTTCATCCAGTCATATCCGGACAAAGTGGTGTGGAATTCGTATGCAATGGACCGAGAAAATCACAGGAAAAATGGTTTTGGAGAAAAGCAGTCTTTTCGTTAGCCAAGTGCATAAAATGTCATCTATACAAACAGAAATATCATGTTTGTTTGCCGCAGTTCCTCTAGCTTTCTCCCTAGAAAATACGAATGTGTAGAGCTGGTGTCTCCATGTGGAACCAATTAGTGTTTCCAAGCATAAAATTAAATGTTCCCTGAAAAAAAAACGTTCAAAAAAATAAAGTCCGTGGATAATATCAGGAATACACAAACACAGAGGCTGTAGCAATATCTGGGATTGAATTAGCCAAAACGAAACCGGATATTTCCGGTTTCATCCAGGCATATCAGGACAAACTGGTGTGGAATTTGTATGCAATGGACCGAGAAAATCACAGGAAAAATGGTTTTGGAGAAAAGCAAAGTCTTTTCGTTAGGCAAGTGCATAAAATGTCATCTATACAAACAGAAATATCATGTTTGTTTGCCGCAGTTCCTCTAGCTTTCTCCCTAGAAAATACGAATGTGTAGAGCTGGTGTGTCCATGTGGAACCAATTAGTGTTTCCAAGCATAAAATTAAATGTTCCCTGAAAAAAAATCATTCAAAAAAATAAAGTCCGTGGATAATATCAGGAATACACAAACACAGAGGCTGTGGCAATATTTCGGTTTGAGTTAGCCAAAACAAAACCGCATATTTCCGGTTTCATCCAGTCATATCCAGACAAGTGGTGTGGAATTCCTATGCAATGGACCGAGAAAATCACAGTAAAAATGGTTTTGAAGAAAAGCAAAGTCTTTTCGTTAGGCAATTGCATAAAATGTCATCTATACAAACAGAAATATCATGTGTGTTTGCCGCAGTTCCTCTACCTTTCTCCCTAGAAAATACAAATGTGTAGAGCTGGTGTCTCCATGTGGAACCATTTAGTGTTTCCAAGCATAAAATTAAATGTTCCCTGAAAAAAAAACATTCAAAAAAATAAAGTCCGTGGAAAATATCAGGAATACACAAACACAGAGGCTGTAGCAATATCTGGGATTGAATTAGACAAAAGGAAACCGGATAATTCCAGTTTCATCAGGTCATATCCGGACAAAGTGGTGTGGAATTTGTATGCAATGGACCGAGAAAATCACAGTAAAATGGTTTTGGAGAGAAGCAAAGTCTTTTCGTTATGCAAGTGCATAAAATGTCATCTATACAAACAGAAATATCATGTTTGTTTGTCGCAGTTCCTCTAGCATTCTCCCTAGAAAATACGAATGTGTAGAGCTGGTGTCTCCATGTGGAACCAATTAGTGTTTCCAAGCATAAAATTAAATGTTCCCTGAAAAAAAAAAACATTCAAAAAAATAAAGTCCGTGGATAATATCACGAATACACAAACACAGAGGCTGTAGCAATATCTGGGATTGAATTAGACAAAACGAAACCGGATATTTCCGGTTTCATCCAGGCATATCAGGCAAACTGGTGTGGAATTCGTATGCAATGGACCGAGAAAATCACAGAAAAAATGGTTTTGGAGAAAAGCAAAGTCTTTTCGTTAGGCAAGTGCATAAAATGTCATCTATACAAACACAAATATCATGTTTGTTTGCCGCAGTTCCTCTAGCTTTCTCCCTAGAACATAAAAATGTGTAGAGCTGGTGTCTCCATGTGGAACCAATTAGTGTTTCCAAGCATAAAATTAAATGTTCCCTGAAAAAAAAAACATTCCAAAAAATAAAGTCCGTGGATAATATCACGAATACACAAACAAAGAGGCTGTAGAAATATCTGGGATTGAATTAGCCAAACGAAACCGGATATTTCCGGTTTCATCCAGTCATATCCAGACAAACTGGTGTGGAATTCGTATGCAATGGACCGAGAAAATCACAGTAAAAATGGTTTTGGAGAAAAGCAAAGTCTTTTCGTTAGGCAAGTGCATAAAATGTCATCTATACAAACAGAAATATCATGTTTGTTTGCCGCAGTTCCTCTAGCTTTCTCCCTAGAAAATACGAATGTGTAGAGCTGGTGTCTCCATGTGGAACCAATTAGTGTTTCCAAGCATAAAATTAAATGTTCCCTGAAAAAAAAACATTCAAAAAAATAAAGTCCGTGGATAATATCACGAATACACAAACACAGAGGCTGTAGCAATATCTGGGATTGAATTAGCCAAAACGAAACTGGATATTTCCGGTTTCATCCAGGCATATCAGGCAAACTGTTGTGTAATTCGTATGCAATGGACCGAGAAAATCACAGTAAAAATGGTTTTGGAGAAAAGCAAAGTCTTTTCGTTAGGCAAGTGCATAAAATGTCATCTATACAAACAGAAATATCATGTTAGTTTGCAGCAGTTCCTCTAGCTTTCTCCCTAGAAAATACGAATGTGTAGAGCTGGTCTCTCCATGTGGAACCAATTAGTGTTTCCAAGCATAAAATTAAATGTTCCCAGAAAAAAAACAGTCAAAAAAATAAAGTCCGTGGATAATATCAGGAATACACAAACAAAGAGGCTGTAGCAATATCTGGGATTGAATTAGCCAAAATGAAACCGGATAATT
Source organism: Lepus oiostolus (assembly GCA_036325905.1). Taxonomy (NCBI): domain Eukaryota; kingdom Metazoa; phylum Chordata; class Mammalia; order Lagomorpha; family Leporidae; genus Lepus; species Lepus oiostolus. The sequence goes on from CM070795.1 coordinate 47,380,839, forward strand.
CCGGTTTCATCCAGTCATATCCGGACAAAGTGGTGTGGAATTCGTATGCAATGGACCGAGAAAATCACAGGAATAATGGTTTTGGAGAAAAGCAAAGTCTTTTCGTTAGGAAAGTGCATAAAATGTCATCTATACAAACAGAAATATCATGTTTGTTTGCCGCAGTTCCTCTAGCTTTCTCCCTAGAAAATACAAATGTGTAGAGCTGGTGTGTCCATGTGGAACCAATTAGTGTTTCCAAGCATAAAATTAAATGTTCCCTGAAAATAAAACGTTCAAAAATATAAAGTCCGTGGATAATATCAGGAATACACAAACACAGAGGCTGTAGCAATATCTGGGATTGAATTAGACAAAAGGAAACCGGATATTTCCGGTTTCATCCAGTCATTTCGGGAAAAACTGGCGTGGAATTCATATGCAAAGGACTGAGAAAATCACAGTAAAAATGGTTTTGGAGAAAAGCAAAGTCTTTTCGTTAGGCAAGTGCATAAAATGTTATTTATACAAACAGAAATATCATGTTAGTTTGCAGCAGTTCCTCTAGCTTTCTCCCTAGAAAATACGAATGTGTAGAGCTGGTGTCTCCATGTGGAACCAATTAGTGTTTCCAAGCATAAAATTAAATGTTCCCTGATAAAAAACAGTCAAAAAAATAAAGTCCATGGATAATATCAGGAATACACAAACAAAGAGGCTGTAGCAATATCTGGGATTGAATTAGCCAAAACGAAACCGGATATTTCCGGTTTCATCGAAGCATATCAGGCAAACTGGTGTGTAATTCGTATGCAATGGACCGAGAAAATCACAGTAAAAATGGTTTTGGAGAAAAGCAAAGTCTTTTCGTTAGGCAAGTGCATCAAATGTCATCTATACAAACAGAAATAGCATGTTTGTTTGCCGCAGCTCCTCTAGCTTTCTCCCTAGAAGAAACGAATGTGTAGAGCTGGTGTCTCCATGTGGAACCAATTAGCGTTTCCAAGCATAAAATTAAATGTTCCCTGAAAAAAAAAACATTCAAAAAAATAAAGTCCGTGGATAATATCAGGAATACACAAACACAGAGGCTGTAGCAATATCTGGGATTGAATTAGACAAAAGGAAACCGGATATTTCAGGTTTCATCCAGTCATATCGGGACAAACTGGTGTGGAATTCGTATGCAATGGACCGAGAAAATCACAGTAAAAATGGTTTTGGAGAAAAGCAAAGTCTTTTCCTTAGGCAAGTGCATAAAATGTTATTTATACAAACAGAAATATCATGTTAGTTTGCAGCAGTTCCTCTAGCTTTTTCCCTAGAAAATACGAATGTGTAGAGCTGGTGTCTCCATGTGGAACCAATTAGTGTTTCCAAGCATAAAATTAAATGTTCCCTGATAAAAAACAGTCAAAAAAATAAAGTCCGTGGATAATATCAGGAATACACAAACACAGAGGCTGTAGCAATATCTGGGATTGAATTAGCCAAAATGAAACCGGATAATTCCAGTTTCATCCAGTCATATCCGGACAAAGTGGTGTGGAATTCGTATGCAATGGACCGAGAAAATCACAGGAAAAATGGTTTTGGAGAAAAGCAAAGTCTTTTCGTTAGGCAAGTGCATAAAATGTCATCTATACAAACAGAAATATCATGTTTGTTTGCCGCAGTTCCTCTAGCTTTCTCCCTAGAAAATACAAATGTGTAGAGCTGCTGTCTCCATGTGGAACCATTTAGTATTTCCAAGCATAAAATTAAATGTTCCCTGAAAAAAAAAACATTCAAAAAAATAAAGTCCGTGGATAATATCAGGAATACACAAACACAGAGCCTGTAGCAATATCTGGGATTGAATTAGACAAAAGGAAACCGGATAATTCCGGTTTCATCCAGTCATATCCGGACAAAGTGGTGTGGAATTCGTATGCAATGGACCGAGAAAATCACAGGAAAAATGGTTTTGGAGAAAAGCAAAGTCTTTTTGTTAGGCAAGTGCATAAAATGTCATCTATACAAACAGAAATATCATGTTTGTTTGCCACAGTTCCTCTAGCTTTCTCCCTAGAATATACGAATATGTAGAGCTGGTGTCTCCATGTGGAACCAATTAGTGTTTCCAAGCATAAAATTAAATGTTCCCTGAAAAAAAAAACATTCAAAAAATAAAGTCCGTGGATAATATCAGGAATACACAAACACAGAGGCTGTAGCAATATCTGGGATTGAATTAGACAAAAGGAAACCGGATAATTCCGGTTTCATCCAGTCATATCCGGACAAAGTGGTGTGGAATTCGTATGCAATGGACCGATAAAATCACAGGAAAAATGGTTTTGGAGAAAAGCAAAGTCTTTTCGTTAGGAAAGTGCATAAAATGTCATCTATACAAACAGAAATATCATGTTTGTTTGCCGCAGTTCCTCTAGCTTTCTCCCTAGAAAATACAAATGTGTAGAGCTGGTGTGTCCATGTGGAACCAATTAGTGTTTCCAAGCATAAAATTAAATGTTCCCTGAAAATAAAACGTTCAAAAATATAAAGTCCGTGGATAATATCAGGAATACACAAACACAGAGGCTGTAGCAATATCTGGGATTCAATTAGACAAAAGGAAACCGGATATTTCCGGTTTCATCCAGTCATATCGGGAAAAAGTGGTGTGGAATTCGTATGCAATGGACCGAGAAAATCACAGTAAAAATGGTTTTGGAGAAAAGCAAAGTCTTTTCGTTAGGCAAGTGCATAAAATGTTATTTATACAAACAGAAATATCATGTTAGTTTGCAGCAGTTCCTCTAGCTTTCTCCCTAGAAAATACGAATGTGTAGAGCTGGTGTCTCCATGTGGAACCAATTAGTGTTTCCAAGCATAAAATTAAATGTTCCCTGATAAAAAACAGTCAAAAAAATAAAGTCCATGGATAATATCAGGAATACACAAACACAGAGGCTGTAGCAATATCTGGGATTGAATTAGACAAAAGGAAACCGGATATTTCCGGTTTCATCCAGTCATATCCGGACAAAGTGGTGTGGAATTCGTATGCAATGGACCGAGAAAATCACAGGAAAAATGGTTTTGGAGAAAAGCAAAGTCTTTTCGTTAGGCAAGTGCATAAAATGTCATCTATACAAACAGAAATATCATGTTTGTTTGCCGCAGTTCCTCTAGCTTTCTCCCTAGAACAAACGAATGTGTAGAGCTGGTGTCTCCATGTGGAACCAATTAGTGTTTCCAAGCATAAAATTAAATGTTCCCTGAAAAAAAAAACATTCAAAAAAATAAAGTCCGTGGATAATATCAGGAATACACAAACACAGAGGCTGTAGCAATATCTGGGATTGAATTAGACAAAAGGAAACCGGATAATTCCGGTTTCATCCAGTCATATCCGGACAAAGTGGTGTGGAATTCATATGCAATGGACCGAGAAAATCACAGGAAAAATGGTTTTGGAGAAAAGCAAAGTCTTTTTGTTAGGCAAGTGCATAAAATGTCATCTATACAAACAGAAATATCATGTTTGTTTGCCACAGTTCCTCTAGCTTTCTCCCTAGAAAATACGAATGAGTAGAGCTGGTGTCTCCATGTGGAACCAATTAGTGTTTCCAAGCATAAAATTAAATGTTCCCTGAAAAAAAAAACATTCAAAAAAATAAAGTCCGTGGATAATATCAGGAATACACAAACACAGAGGCTGTAGCAATATCTGGGATTGAATTAGACAAAAGGAAACCGGATAATTCCGGTTTCATCCAGTCATATCCGGACAAAGTGGTGTGGAATTCGTATGCAATGGACCGAGAAAATCACAGGAAAAATGGTTTTGGAGAAAAGCAAAGTCTTTTCGTTAGGAAAGTGCATAAAATGTCATCTATACAAACAGAAATATCATGTTTTTTTGCCGCAGTTCCTCTAGCTTTCTCCCTAGAAAATACAAATGTGTAGAGCTGGTGTGTCCATGTGGAACCAATTAGTGTTTCCAAGCATAAAATTAAATGTTCCCTGAAAATAAAACGTTCAAAAAAATAAAGTCCGTGGATAATATCAGGAATACACAAACACAGAGGCTGTAGCAATATCTGGGATTCAATTAGACAAAAGGAAACCGGATATTTCCGGTTTCATCCAGTCATATCGGGAAAAAGTGGTGTGGAATTCGTATGCAAGGACTGAGAAAATCAGAGTAAAAATGGTTTTGGAGAAAAGCAAAGTCTTTTCGTTAGGCAAGTGCATCAAATGTTATTTATACAAACAGAAATATCATGTTAGTTTGCAGCAGTTCCTCTAGCTTTCTCCCTAGAAAATACGAATGTGTAGAGCTGGTGTCTCCATGTGGAACCAATTAGTGTTTCCAAGAATAAAATTAAATGTTCCCTGATAAAAAACAGTCAAAAAAATAAAGTCCATGGATAATATCAGGAATACACAAACAAAGAGGCTGTAGCAATATCTGGGATTGAATTAGCCAAAATGAAACCGGATATTTCCGGTTTCATCCAGTCATATCCGGACAAAGTGGTGTGGAATTCGTATGCAATGGACCGAGAAAATCACAGGAAAAATGGTTTTGGAGAAAAGCAAAGTCTTTTCGTTAGGCAAGTGCATAAAATGTCATCTATACAAACAGAAATATCATGTTTGTTTGCCGCAGTTCCTCTAGCTTTCTCCCTAGAAAATACGAATGTGTAGAGCTGGTGTCTCCATGTGGAACCAATTAGTGTTTCCAAGCATAAAATTAAATGTTCCCTGAAAAAAAAACATTCAAAAAAATAAAGTCCGTGGATAATATCAGGAATACACAAACACAGAGGCTGTAGCAATATCTGGGATTGAATTAGACAAAAGGAAACCGTATAATTCCGGTTTCATCCAGTCATATCCAGACAAAGTGGTGTGGAATTCGTATGCAATAGACCGAGAAAATCACAGTAAAAATGGTTTTGGAGAAAAGCAAAGTCTTTTCGTTAGGCAAGTGCATAAAATGTCATCTATACAAACAGAAATATCATGTTTGTTTGCCGCAGTTCCTCTAGCTTTCTCCCTAGAAAATACGAATGTGTAGAGCTGGTGTCTCCATGTGGAACCAATTAGTGTTTCCAAGCATAAAATTAAATGTTCCCTGAAAAAAAAACGTTCAAAAAAATAAAGTCCGTGGATAATATCACGAATACACAAACACAGAGGCTGTGGCAATATCTGGGATTGAATTAGACAAAAGGAAACCGGATATTTCCGGTTTCATCCAGTCATATCCGGACAAAGTGGTGTGGAATTCGCATGCAATGGACCGAGAAAATCACAGTAAAAATGGTTTTGGAGAAAAGCAAAGTCTTTTCGTTAGGCAAGTGCATAAAATGTCATCTATACAAACAGAAATATCATGTGTGTTTGCCGCAGTTCCTCTAGCTTTCTCCCTAGAAAATACGAATGTGTAGAGCTGGTGTCTCCATGTGGAACCAATTAGTGTTTCCAAGCATAAAATTAAATGTTCCCTGAAAAAAAAAACATTCAAAAAAATAAAGTCCGTGGATAATATCAGGAATACACAAACACAGAGGCTGTAGCAATATCTGGGATTGAATTAGACAAAAGGAAACCGGATAATTCCGGTTTCATCCAGTCATAGCCGGACAAAGTGGTGTGGAATTCGTATGCAATGGACCGAGAAAATCACAGGAAAAATGGTTTTGGAGAAAAGCAAAGTCTTTTCATTAGGCAAGTGCATAAAATGTCATCTATACAAACACAAATATCATGTTTGTTTGCCGAAGTTCCTCTAGCTTTCTCCCTAGAAAATACAAATGTGTAGAGCTGGTGTGTCCATGTGGAACCAAATAGTGTTTCCAAGCATATAATTAAATATTCCCTGAAAATAAAACGTTCAAAAAAATAAAGTCCGTGGATAATATCAGGAATACACAAACACAGAGGCTGCAGCAATATCTGGGATTGAATTAGACAAAAGGAAACCGGATATTTCCGGTTTCATCCAGTCATATCCGGACAAAGTGGTGTGGAATTCGTATGCAATGGACCGAGAAAATCACAGGAAAAATGGTTTTGGAGAAAAGCAAAGTCTTTTCGTTAGGCAAGTGCATAAAATGTCATCTAGACAAACAGAAATATCATGTTTGTTTGCCGCAGTTCCTCTAGCTTTCTCCCTAGAAAATACGAATGTGTAGAGCTGGTGTCTCCATGTGGAACCAATTAGTGTTTCCAAGCCTAAAATTAAATGTTCCCTGAAAAAAAAAACATTCAAAAAAATAAAGTCCGTGGTTAATATCAGGAATACACAAACACAGAGGCTGTAGCAATATCTGGGATTGAATTAGACAAAACGAAACCGGATATTTCCGGTTTCATCCAGGCATATCAGGCAAACTGGTGTGGAATTCGTATGCAATGGACCGAGAAAATCACAGTAAAAATGGTTTTGGAGAAAAGCAAAGTCTTTTCGTTAGGCAAGTGCATAAAATGTCATCTATACAAACAGAAATATCATGTTTGTTTGCCGCAGTTCCTCTAGCTTTCTCCCTAGAAAATACAAATGTGTAGAGCTGGTGTGTCCATGTGGAACCAATTAGTGTTTCCAAGCATAAAATTAAATGTTCCCTGAAAATAAAACGTTCAAAAAAATAAAGTCCGTGGATAATATCAGGAATACACAAACACAGAGCCTGTAGCAATATCTGGGATTGAATTAGACAAAAGGAAACCGGATATTTCCGGTTTCATCCAGTCATATCCGGACAAAGTGGTGTGGAATTCGCATGCAATGGACCGAGAAAATCACAGGAAAAATGGTTTTGGAATAAAGCAAAGTCTTTTCGTTAGGCAACTGCATAAAATGTCATCTATACAAACACAAATATCATGTTTGTTTGCCGCAGTTCCTCTAGCTTTCTCCCTAGAAAATACGAATGTGTAGAGCTGGTGTCTCCATGTGGAACCAATTAGTGTTTCCAAGCATAAAATTAAATGTTCCCTGAAAAAAAAACATTCAAAAAAATAAAGTCCGTGGATAATATCACGAATACACAAACACAGAGGCTGTGGCAATATTTCGGTTTGAGTTCGCCAAAACAAAACCGCATATTTCCGGTTTCATCCAGTCATATCCAGACAAAGTGGTGTGGAATTCCTATGCAATGGACCGAGAAAATCACAGTAAAAATGGTTTTGAAGAAAAGCAAAGTCTTTTCGTTAGGCAAGTGCATAAAATGTCATCTATACAAACAGAAATATCATGTGTGTTTGCCGCAGTTCCTCTAGCTTTCTCCCTAGAAAATACGAATGTGTAGAGCTGGTGTCTCCATGTGGAACCAATTAGTGTTTCCAAGCATAAAATTAAATGTTCCCTGAAAAAAAAAACATTCAAAAAAATAAAGTCCGTGGATAATATCAGGAATACACAAACACAGAGGCTGTAGCAATATCTGGGATTGAATTAGACAAAAGGAAACCGGATAATCCGGTTTCATCCAGTCATAGCCGGACAAAGTGGTGTGGAATTCGTATGCAATGGACAGAGAAAATCACAGGAAAAATGGTTTTGGAGAAAAGCAAAGTCTTTTCGTTAGGCAAGTGCATAAAATGTCATCTATACAAACACAAATATCATGTTTGTTTGCCGCAGTTCCTCTAGCTTTCTCACTAGAAAATACAAATGTGTAGAGCTGGTGTGTCCATGTGGAACCAATTAGTGTTTCCAAGCATAAAATTAAATATTCCCTGAAAATAAAACGTTCAAAAAAATAAAGTCCGTGGATAATATCAGGAATAAACAAACACAGAGTCTGTAGCAATATCTGGGATTGAATTAGACAAAAGGAAACCGGATATTTCCGGTTTCATCCAGTCATATCCGGACAAAGTGGTGTGGAATTCGTATGCAATGGACCGAGAAAATCACAGGAAAAATGGTTTTGGAGAAAAGCAAAGTCTTTTCGTTAGGCAAGTGCTTAAAATGTCATCTATACAAACAGAAATATCATGTTTGTTTGCCGCAGTTCCTCTAGCTTTCTCCCTAGAAAATACGAATGTGTAGAGCTGGTGTCTCCATGTGGAACCAATTAGTGTTTCCAAGCATAAAATTAAATGTTCCCTGAAAAAAAAAAACATTCAAAAAAATAAAGTCCGTGGATAATATCACGAATACACAAACACAGAGGCTGTAGCAATATCTGGGATTGAATTAGACAAAACGAAACCGGATATTTCCGGTTTCATCCAGGCATATCAGGCAAACTGGTGCGGAATTCGTATGCAATGGACCGAGAAAATCACAGGAAAAATGGTTTTGGAGAAAAGCAAAGTCTTTTCGTTAGGCAAGTGCATAAAATGTCATCTATACAAACACAAATATCATGTTTGTTTGCCGCAGTTCCTCTAGCTTTCTCCCTAGAAAATACGAATGTGTAGAGCTGGTGTCTCCATGTGGAACCAATTAGTGTTTCCAAGCATAAAATTAAATGTTCCCTGAAAAAAAAACATTCAAAAAAATAAAGTCCGTGGATAATATCAGGAATACACAAACAAAGAGGCTGTAGCAATATCTGGGATTGAATTAGACAAAAGGAAACCGGATAATTCCGGTTTCATCCAGTCATATCCAGACAAAGTGGTGTGAAATTCGTATGCAATAGACCGAGAAAATCACAGTAAAAATGGTTTTGGAGAAAAGCAAAGTCTTTTCGTTAGGCAAGTGCATAAAATGTCATCTATACAAACAGAAATATCATGTTTGTTTGCCGCAGTTCCTCTAGCTTTCTCCCTAGAAAATACAAATGTGTAGAGCTGGTGTGTCCATGTGGAACCAATTAGTGTTTCCAAGCATAAAATTAAATGTTCCCTGAAAATAAAACGTTCAAAAAAATAAAGTCCGTGGATAATATCAGGAATACACAAACACAGAGGCTGTAGCAATATCTGGGATTGAATTAGACAAAAGGAAACCGGATATTTCCGGTTTCATCCAGTCATATCCGGACAAAGTGGTGTGGAATTCGCATGCAATGGACCGAGAAAATCACAGTAAAAATGGTTTTGGAGAAAAGCAAAGTCTTTTCGTTAGGCAAGTGCATAAAATGTCATCTATACAAACAGAAATATCATGTTTGTTTGCCGCAGTTCCTCTAGCTTTCTCCCTAGAAAATACGAATGTGTAGAGCTGGTGTCTCCATGTGGAACCAATTAGTGTTTCCAAGCATAAAATTAAATGTTCCCTGAAAAAAAAAACATTCAAAAAAATAAAGTCCGTGGATAATATCACGAATACACAAACACAGAGGCTGTGGCAATATTTCGGTTTGAGTTCGCCAAAACATAACCGCATATTTCCGGTTTCATCCAGTCATATCCAGACAAAGTGGTGTGGAATTCCTATGCAATGGACCGAGAAAATCAGAGTAAAAATGGTTTTGGAGAAAAGCAAAGTCTTTTCGTTAGGCAAGTGCATAAAATGTCATCTATACAAACAGAAATATCATGTGTGTTTGCCGCAGTTCCTCTAGCTTTCTCCCTAGAAAATACGAATGTGTAGAGCTGGTGTCTCCATGTGGAACCAATTAGTGTTTCCAAGCATAAAATTAAATGTTCCCTGAAAGAAAAACATTCAAAAAAATAAAGTCCGTGGATAATATCAGGAATACACAAACACAGAGGCTGTAGCAATATCTGGGATTGAATTAGACAAAAGGAAACCGGATAATTCCGGTTTCATCCAGTCATAGCCGGACAAAGTGGTGTGGAATTCGTATGCAATGGACCGAGAAAATCACAGGAAAAATGGTTTTGGAGAAAAGCAAAGTCTTTTCGTTAGGCAAGTGCATAAAATGTCATCTATACAAACACAAATATCATGTTTGTTTGCCGCAGTTCCTCTAGCTTTCTCCCTAGAAAATACGAATGTGTAGAACTGGTGTCTCCATGTGGAACCAATTAGTGTTTCCAAGCCTAAAATTAAATGTTCCCTGAAAAAAAAACATTCAAAAAAATAAAGTCCGTGGATAATATCACGAATACACAAACACAGAGGCTGTAGCAATATCTGGGATTGAATTAGACAAAACGAAACTGGATATTTCCGGTTTCATCCAGGCATATCAGGCAAACTGGTGTGGAATTCGTATGCAATGGACCGAGAAAATCACAGTAAAAATGGTTTTGGAGAAAAGCAAAGTCTTTTCGTTAGGCAAGTGCATAAAATGTCATCTATACAAACAGAAATATCATGTTTGTTTGCCGCAGTTCCTCTAGCTTTCTCCCTAGAAAATACAAATGTGTAGAGCTGGTGTGTCCATGTGGAACCAATTAGTGTTTCCAAGCATAAAATTAAATGTTCCCTGAAAATAAAACGTTCAAAAAAATAAAGTCCGTGGATAATATCAGGAATACACAAACACAGAGCCTGTAGCAATATCTGGGATTGAATTAGACAAAAGGAAACCGGATATTTCCGGTTTCATCCAGTCATATCCGGACAAAGTGGTGTGGAATTCGCATGCAATGGACCGAGAAAATCACAGGAAAAATGGTTTTGGAGAAAAGCAAAGTCTTTTCGTTAGGCAAGTGCATAAAATGTCATCTATACAAACAGAAATATCATGTTTGTTTGCCGCAGTTCCTCTAGCTTTCTCCCTAGAAAATACGAATGTGTAGAGCTGGTGTCTCCATGTGGAACCAATTAGTGTTTCCAAGCATAAAATTAAATGTTCCCTGAAAAAAAAAACATTCAAAAAAATAAAGTCCGTGGATAATATCACGAATACACAAACACAGAGGCTGTGGCAATATTTCGGTTTGAGTTCGCCAAAAAAAACCGCATATTTCCGGTTTCATCCAGTCATATCCAGACAAAGTGGTGTGGAATTCCTATGCAATGGACCGAGAAAATCACAGTAAAAATGGTTTTGGAGAAAAGCAAAGTCTTTTCGTTAGGCAAGTGCTTAAAATGTCATCTATACAAACAGAAATATCATGTTTGTTTGCCGCAGTTCCTCTAGCTTTCTCCCTAGAAAATACGAATGTGTAGAGCTGGTGTCTCCATGTGAAACCAATAAGTGTTTCCAAGCATAAAATTAAATGTTCCCTGAAAAAAAAAACATTCAAAAAAATAAAGTCCGTGGATAATATCAGGAATACACAAACACAGAGGCTGTAGCAATATCTGGGATTGAATTAGACAAAAGGAAACCGGATAATCCGGTTTCATCCAGTCATAGCCGGACAAAGTGGTGTGGAATTCGTATGCAATGGACAGAGAAAATCACAGGAAAAATGGTTTTGGAGAAAAGCAAAGTCTTTTCGTTAGGCAAGTGCATAAAATGTCATCTATACAAACACAAATATCATGTTTGTTTGCCGCAGTTCCTCTAGCTTTCTCCCTAGAAAATACGAATGTGTAGAGCTGGTGTCTCCATGTGGAATCAATTAGTGTTTCCAAGCATAAAATTAAATGTTCCCTGAAAAAAAAAACATTCAAAAAAATAAAGTCCGTGGATAATATCACGAATACACAAACACAGAGGCTGTAGCAATATCTGGGATTGAATTAGACAAAACGAAACCGGATATTTCCGGTTTCATCCAGGCATATCAGGCAAACTGGTGTGGAATTCGTATGCAATGGACCGAGAAAATCACAGGAAAAATGGTTTTGGAGAAAAGCAAAGTCTTTTCGTTAGGCAAGTGCATAAAATGTCATCTATACAAACACAAATATCATGTTTGTTTGCCGCAGTTCCTCTAGCTTTCTCCCTAGAACATAAAAATGTGTAGAGCTGGTGTCTCCATGTGGAACCATTTAGTGTTTCCAAGCATAAAATTAAATGTTCCCTGAAAAAAAAAAACATTCAAAAAAATAAAGTCCGTGGATAATATCACGAATACACAAACAAAGAGGCTGTAGCAATATCTGGGATTGAATTAGCCAAACAAAACCGGATATTTCCGGTTTCATCCAGTCATATCCAGACAAAGCGGTGTGGAATTCGTATGCAATGGACCGAGAAAATCACAGTAAAAATGTTTTTGGAGAAAAGCAAAGTCTTTTCGTTAGGCAAGTGCATAAAATGTCATCTATACAAACAGAAATAGCATGTTTGTTTGCCGCAGTTCCTCTAGCTTTCTCCCTAGAAAATACGAATGTGTAGAGCTGGTGTCTCCATGTGGAACCAATTAGTGTTTCCAAGCATAAAATTAAATGTTCCCTGAAAAAAAAAACATTCAAAAAAATAAAGTCCGTGGATAATATCAGGAATACACAAACACAGAGGCTGTAGCAATATCTGGGATTGAATTAGCCAAAACAAAACCGGATATTTCCGGTTTCATCCAGGCATATCAGGACAAACTGGTGTGGAATTCGTATGCAATGGACCGAGAAAATCACAGGAAAAATGGTTTTGGAGAAAAGCAAAGTCTTTTCGTTAGGCAAGTGCATAAAATGTCATCTATACAAACAGAAATAGCATGTTTGTTTGCCGCAGTTCCTCTAGCTTTCTCCCTAGAAAATACGAATGTGTAGAGCTGGTGTCTCCATGTGGAACCAATTAGTGTTTCCAAGCATAAAATTAAATGTTCCCTGAAAAAAAAAACATTCAAAAAAATAAAGTCCGTGGATAATATCAGGAATACACAAACACAGAGGCTGTAGCAATATCTGGGATTGAATTAGACAAAAGGAAACCGGATAATTCCGGTTTCATCCAGTCATATCCGGACAAAATGGTGTGGAATTCGTATGCAATAGACCGAGAAAATCACAGTAAAAAGGGTTTTGGAGAAAAGCAAAGTCTTTTCGTTAGGCAAGTGCATAAAATGTCATCTATACAAACAGAAATATCATGTTTGTTTGCCGCAGTTCCTCTAGCTTTCTCCCTAGAAAATACAAATGTGTAGAGCTGGTGTCTCCATGTGGAACCATTTAGTGTTTCCAAGCATAAAATTAAATGTTCCCTGAAAAAAAGAACATTCAAAAAAATAAAGTCCATGGATAATATCACGAATACACAAACACAGAGGCTGTAGCAATATCTGGGATTGAATTAGACAAAAGGAAACCGGATAATTCCGGTTTCATCCAGTCATATCCGGACAAAGTGGTGTGGAATTCGTATGCAATGGACCGAGAAAATCACAGGAAAAATGGTTTTGGAGAAAAGCAAAGTCTTTTCGTTAGGCAAGTGCATAAAATGTCATCTATACAAACAGAAATATCATGTTTGTTTGCCGCAGTTCCTCTAGCTTTCTCCCTAGAAAATACGAATGTGTAGAGCTGGTGTCTCCATGTGGAACCAATTAGTGTTTCCAAGCATAAAATTAAATGTTCCCTGAAAAAAAAAACATTCAAAAAAACAAAGTCCGTGCATAATATCACGAATACACAAACACAGAGGCTGTAGCAATATCTGGGATTGAATTAGCCAAAACGAAACCGGATATTTCCAGTTTCATCCAGGCATATCAGGCAAACTGGTGTAGAATTCGTATGCAATGGACCGAGAAAATCACAGTAAAAATGGTTTTGGAGAAAAGCACAGTCTTTTCGTTAGGCAAGTGCATAAAATGTCATCTATACAAACACAAATATCATGTTTGTTTGCCGCAGTTCCTCTAGCTTTCTCCCTAGAACATAAAAATGTGTAGAGCTATTGTCTCCATGTGGAACCAATTAGTGTTTCCAAGCATAAAATTAAATGTTCCCTGAAAAAAAAAACATTCAAAAAAATAAAGTCCGTGGATAATATCACGAATACACAAACAAAGAGGCTGTAGCAATATCTGGGATTGAATTAGCCAAACGAAACCGGATATTTCCGGTTTCATCCAGTCATATCCAGACAAAGTGGTGTGGAATTCGTATGCAATGGACCGAGAAAATCACAGGAAAAATGGTTTTGGAGAAAAGCAAAGTCTTTTCGTTAGGCAAGTGCATAAAATGTCATCTATACAAACAGAAATAGCATGTTTGTTTGCCGCAGTTCCTCTAGCTTTCTCCCTAGAACAAACGAATGTGTAGATCTGGTGTCTCCATGTGGAACCAATTAGTGTTTCCAAGCATAAAATTAAATGTTCCCTGATAAAAAACAGTCAAAAAAATAAAGTCCGTGGATAATATCAGGAATACACAACACAGAGGCTGTAGCAATATCTGGGATTGAATTAGCCAAAATGAAACCGGATATTTCCGGTTTCATCCAGTCATATCCGGACAAAGTGGTGTGGAATTCGTATGCAATGGACCGAGAAAATCACAGGAAAAATGGTTTTGGAGAAAAGCAAAGTATTTTCGTTAGGCAAGTGCATAAAATGTCATCTATACAAACAGAAATATCATGTTTGTTTGCCGCAGTTCCTCTAGCTTTCTCCCTAGAAAATACGAATGTGTAGAGCTGGTGTCTCCATGTGGAACCAATTAGTGTTTCCAAGCATAAAATTAAATGTTCCCTGAAAAAAAAAACATTCAAAAAAATAAAGTCCGTGGATAATATCAGGAATACACAAACACAGAGGCTGTAGCAATATCTGGGATTGAATTAGGCAAAACGAAACCGGATATTTCCGGTTTCATCCAGGCATATCAGGACAAACTGGTGTGGAATTCGTATGCAATGGCCCGAGAAAATCACAGGAAAAATGGTTTTGGAGAAAAGCAAAGTCTTTTCGTTAGGCAAGTGCATAAAATGTCATCTATACAAACAGAAATATCATGTTTGTTTGCCGCAGTTCCTCTAGCTTTCTCCCTAGAAAATACAAATGTGTAGAGCTGGTGTCTCCATGTGGAACCATTTAGTGTTTCCAAGCATAAAATGAAATGTTCCCTGACAAAAAAACATTGAAAAAAATAAAGTCCGTGGATAATATCAGGAATACACAAACACAGAGGCTGTAGCAATATCTGGGATTGAATTAGACAAAAGCAAACCGCATAATTCCGGTTTCATCCAGTCATCTCCGGACAAAGTGGTGTGGAATTCGTATGCAATGGCCCGAGAAAAGCACAGGGAAAATGGTTTTGGAACATAAACATGTGTAGAGCTGGTGTCTCCATGTGGAACCAATTAGTGTTTCCAAGCATAAAATTAAATGTTCCCTGAAAAAAAAAACACATTCAAAAAAATAAAGTCCGTGGATAATATCAGGAATACACAAACACAGAGGCTGTAGCAATATCTGGGATTGAATTAGCCAAACAAAACCTGATATTTCCGGTTTCATCCGGTCATATCCGGACAAACTGGTGTGGAATTCGTATGCAATGGACCGAGAAAATCACAGGAAAAATGGTTTTGGAGAAAAGCAGTCTTTTCGTTAGGCAAGTGCATAAAATGTCATCTATACAAACAGAAATATCATGTTTGTTTGCCGCAGTTCCTCTAGCTTTCTCCCTAGAAAATACGAATGTGTAGAGCTGTTGTCTCCATGTGGAACCAATTAGTGTTTCCAAGCACAAAATGAAATGTTCCCTGAAAAAAAAAATTCAAAAAATAAAGTCCGTGGATAATATCAGGAATACACAAACACAGATGCTGTAGCAATATTTCGATTTGAGTTAACCAAAACAAAACCGCATATTTCCGGTTTCATCCAGTCATATCCGGACAAAGTGGTGTGGAATTCGTATGCAATGGACCGCGAAAATCACAGTAAAAATGGTTTTGGAGAAAAGCAAAGTCTTTTCGTTAGGCAAGTGCATAAAATGTCATCTATACAAACAGAAATATCATGTTTGTTTGCCGCAGTTCCTCTAGCTTTCTCCCTAGAAAATACGAATGTGTAGAGCTGGTGTCTCCATGTGGGACCAATTAGAGTTTCCAAGGACAAAATTAAATGTTCCCTGATAAAAAAAAAAAACAAAACAATGAAGTCCGTGGATAATATCAGGAATACACAAACACAGATGCTGTAGCAATATTTCGGTTTGAGTTAGCCAAAACAAAACCGGATATTTCCGGTTTCATCCCGTCATATCCGGACAAAGTGGTGTGCAATTCGTATGCAATGGCCCGAGAAAATCACAGTAAAAATGGTTTTGCAGAAAAGCAAAGTCTTTTCGTTTGGCAAGTGCATAAAATGTCATGTATAAAAACAGAAATATCAAGTTTGTGTGCTGCAGTTCCTATAGCTTTCTCCCTAGAAAATAAAAATGTGTAGATCTGGTGTGTCCATGTGGAACCAATTAGTGTTTCCAAGCATAAAATTAAATGTTCCCTGAAAAAAAAACGTTCAAAAAAATAAAGTCCATGGATAATATCAGGAATACACAAACACAGAGGCTGTAGCAATATCTGGGATTGAATTAGCCAAAATGAAACCGGATATTTCCGGTTTTATCCAGTCATATCCGTAAAAACTGGTGTGGAATTCGTATGCAATGGACGGAGAAAATCACAGTAAAAATGGTTTCGGAGAAAAGCAAAGTCTTTTCGTTAGGCAAGTGTATCAAATGTCATCTATACAAACAAAAATATCATGTTTGTTTGCCACAGTTCCTCTAGTTTTCTCCCTATAAAATACGAATGTGTAGAGCTGGTGTCTCCATGTGGAACCAATTAGTGTTTCCAAGCATAAAATTAAATGTTCCCTGAAAATAAAACGTTCCAAAAAATAAAGTCCGTGGATAATATCAGGAATACAAAAACACAGATGCTGTAGCAATATTTCGGTTTGAGTTAACCAAAACAAAACCGCATATTTCCGGTTTCATCCAGTCATATCCGGACAAAGTGGTGTGCAATTCGTATTCAATGGCCCGAGAAAATCACAGGGAAAATGGTTTTGGAGAAAAGCAAAGTCTTTTCGTTAGGCAAGTGCATAAAATGTCATCTATACAAACAGAAATATCATGTTTGTTTGCCGCAGTTCCTCTAGCTTTCTCCCTAGAAAATACGAATGTGTAGATCTGGTGTCTCCATGTGGAACCAATTAGTGTTTCCAAGCATAAAATTAAATGTTCCCTGAAAAAAAACCATTCAAAACCATAAAGTCCGTGGATAATATCAGGAATACACAAACACAGATGCTGTAGCAATAACAGGGATTGAGTTAGCAAAAAAAAAAAAAAAAAAAAAAAAAAAAACGGACATTATCGGTTTCATCCAGTCATATCCGGACAAACTGGTGTGGAATTCGTATGCAATGGACCGAGAAAATCACAGTAAAAATGGTTTTGGAGAAAAGCAAAGTCTTTTCGTTAGGCAAGTGCATAAAATGTCATCTATACAAACAGTAATATCATGTTTGTTTGCCGCAGTTCCTCTAGCTTTCTCCCTAAAAAATACGAATGTGTAGAGCTGGTGTCTCCATGTGGAACCAATTAGTGTTTCCAAGCATAAAATTAAATGTTCCCTGGAAAATAAAAACATTCAAAACCATAAATGCCGTGGATAATATCAGGAATACACAAACACAGATGCTGTAGCAATATTTCGGTTTGAGTTAGCCAAAACAAAACCGCATATTTCCGGTTTCATCCAGTCATATCCGGACAAAGTGGGGTGGAATTCGTATGCAATGGACCGAGAAAATCACAGGAAAAATGGTTTTGGAGAAAAGCAAACTCTTTTCGTTAGGCAAGTGCATAAAATGTCATCTATACAAACAGAAATATCATGTTTGTTTGCCGCAGTTCCTCTAGCTTTCTCCATAGAAAATATGAATGTGTAGAGCTGGTGTCTCCATGTGGAAACAATTAGTGTTTCCAAGCGTAAAATTAAATTTTCCCCGAAAAAAAACATTCAAAAAAAATAAAGTCCGTGGATAATATCACAAATACACAAACAAAGAGGCTGTAGCAATATCTGGGATTGAATTAGCCAAAATGAAACCGGATATTTCCGGTTTAATCCAGTCATATCCGCACAAAGTGGTGTGGAATTCGTATGCAATGGACCGCGAAAATCACAGTAAAAATGGTTTTGCAGAAAAGCAAAGTCTTTTCGTTAGGCAATTGCATAAAATGTCATCTAGACAAACAGAAATATCATGTTTGTTTGCCGCAGTTCCTCTAGCTTTCTCCCTAGAACATAAACATGTGTAGAGCTGGTGTCTCCATGTGGAACCAATTAGTGTTTCCAAGCATAAAATTAAATGTTCCCTGAAAAAAAAAACACATTCAAAAAAATAAAGTCCGTGGATAATATCAGGAATACACAAACACAGAGGCTGTAGCAATATCTGGGATTGAATTAGCCAAACAAAACCTGATATTTCCGGTTTCATCCGGTCATATCCGGACAAACTGGTGTGGAATTCGTATGCAATGGACCGAGAAAATCACAGGAAAAATGGTTTTGGAGAAAAGCAGTCTTTTCGTTAGGCAAGTGCATCAAATGTCATCTATACAAACAGAAATATCATGTTTGTTTGCCGCAGTTCCTCTAGCTTTCTCCCTAGAAAATACGAATGTGTAGAGCTGGTGTCTCCATGTGGAACCAATTAGTGTTTCCAAGCACAAAATGAAATGTTCCCTGAAAAAAAAAATTCAAAAAATAAAGTCCGTGGATAATATCAGGAATACACAAACACAGATGCTGTAGCAATATTTCGATTTGAGTTAACCAAAACAAAACCGCATATTTCCGGTTTCATCCAGTCATATCCGGACAAAGTGGTGTGGAATTCGTATGCAATGGACCGCGAAAATCACAGTAAAAATGGTTTTGGAGAAAAGCAAAGTCTTTTCGTTAGGCAAGTGCATAAAATGTCATCTATACAAACAGAAATATCATGTTTGTTTGCCGCAGTTCCTCTAGCTTTCTCCTTAGAAAATACGAATGTGTAGAGCTGGTGTCTCCATGTGGGACCAATTAGAGTTTCCAAGGACAAAATTAAATGTTCCCTGATAAAAAAAAAAAAAACAAAACAATGAAGTCCGTGGATAATATCAGGAATACACAAACACAGATGCTGTAGCAATATTTCGGTTTGAGTTAGCCAAAACAAAACCGGATATTTCCGGTTTCATCCCGTCATATCCGGACAAAGTGGTGTGCAATTCGTATGCAATGGCCCGAGAAAATCACAGGAAAAATGGTTTTGGAGAAAAGCAAAGTCTTTTCGTTTGGCAAGTGCATAAAATGTCATGTATAAAAACAGAAATATCAAGTTTGTGTGCTGCAGTTCCTATAGCTTTCTTCCTAGAAAATAAAAATGTGTAGATCTGGTGTGTCCATGTGGAACCAATTAGTGTTTCCAAGCATAAAATTAAATGTTCCCTGAAAAAAAAACGTTCAAAAAAATAAAGTCCATGGATAATATCAGGAATACACAAACACAGAGGCTGTAGCAATATCTGTGATTGAATTAGCCAAAATGAAACCGGATATTTCCGGTTTTATCCAGTCATATCCGTAAAAACTGGTGTGGAATTCGTATGCAATGGACGGAGAAAATCACAGTAAAAATGGTTTTGGAGAAAAGCAAAGTCTTTTCGTTAGGCAAGTGTATCAAATGTCATCTATACAAACAAAAATATCATGTTTGTTTGCCACAGTTCCTCTAGTTTTCTCCCTATAAAATACGAATGTGTAGAGCTGGTGTCTCCATGTGGAACCAATTAGTGTTTCCAAGCATAAAATTAAATGTTCCCTGAAAATAAAACGTTCCAAAAAATAAAGTCCGTGGATAATATCAGGAATACACAAACACAGATGCTGTAGCAATATTTCGGTTTGAGTTAACCAAAACAAAACCGCATATTTCCGGTTTCATCCAGTCATATCCGGACAAAGTGGTGTGGAATTCGTATTCAATGGCCCGAGAAAATCACAGGGAAAATGGTTTTGGAGAAAAGCAAAGTCTTTTCGTTAGGCAAGTGCATAAAATGTCATCTATACAAACAGAAATATCATGTTTGTTTGCCGCAGTTCCTCTAGCTTTCTCCCTAGAAAATACGAATGTGTAGATCTGGTGTCTCCATGTGGAACCAATTAGTGTTTCCAAGCATAAAATTAAATGTTCCCTGAAAAAAAACCATTCAAAACCATAAAGTCCGTGGATAATATCAGGAATACACAAACACAGATGCTGTAGCAATAACAGGGATTGAGTTAGCAAAAAAAAAAAAAAAAAAAAAAAACGGACATTATCGGTTTCATCCAGTCATATCCGGACAAACTGGTGTGGAATTCGTATGCAATGGACCGAGAAAATCACAGTAAAAATGGTTTTGGAGAAAAGCAAAGTCTTTTCGTTAGGCAAGTGCATAAAATGTCATCTATACAAACAGTAATATCATGTTTGTTTGCCGCAGTTCCTCTAGCTTTCTCCCTAAAAAATACGAATGTGTAGAGCTGGTGTCTCCATGTGGAACCAATTAGTGTTTCCAAGCATAAAATTAAATGTTCCCTGGAAAATAAAAACATTCAAAACCATAAATGCCGTGGATAATATCAGGAATACACAAACACAGATGCTGTAGCAATATTTCGGTTTGAGTTAGCCAAAACAAAACCGCATATTTCCGGTTTCATCCAGTCATATCCGGACAAAGTGGTGTGGAATTCGTATGCAATGGACCGAGAAAATCACAGGAAAAATGGTTTTGGAGAAAAGCAAACTCTTTTCGTTAGGCAAGTGCATAAAATGTCATCTATACAAACACAAATATCATGTTTGTTTGCCGCAGTTCCTCTAGCTTTCTCCATAGAAAATATGAATGTGTAGAGCTGGTGTCTCCATGTGGAAACAATTAGTGTTTCCAAGCGTAAAATTAAATTTTCCCCGAAAAAAAACATTCAAAAAAAATAAAGTCCGTGGATAATATCAGGAATACACAAACACAGAGGCTGTAGCAAATTTTCGGTTTGAGTTAGCCAAAACAAAAACGGATATTTCCGATTTCATCAAGTCATATCCGGACAAGGTGGTGTGGAATTCGTATTAATGGACCGAGAAAAATCACAGTAAAAATGGTTTTGGAGAAAAGCAAAGTCTTTTCGTTAGGCAAGTGCATCAAATGTCATCTATACAAACAGAAATATCATGTTTGTTTGCCGCAGTTCCTCTAGCTTTCTCCCTATAAAATACGAATGTGTAGAGCTGGTGTCTCCATGTGGAACCAATTAGTGTTTCCAAGCATAAAATTAAATGTTCCCTGAAAAAAAAAACATTCAAAAAAATAAAATCCGTGGATAATATCAGGAATACACAAACACAGATGCTGTAGCAATATTTCGGTTTGAGTTAGCCAAAACAAAACCGGATATTTCCGGTTTCATCCAGGCATATCCGGACAAAGTGCTGTGGAATTCGTATGTAATGGACCGAGAAAATCACAGTAAAAATGGTTTTGGAGAAAAGCAGTCTTTTCGTTAGGCAAGTGCATCAAATGTCATCTATACAAACAGAAATATCATGTTTGTTTGCCACAGTTTCACTAGCTTTCTCCCTAGAAAATACGAATGTGTAGAGCTGGTGTCTCCATGTGGAAACAATTAGTGTTTCCAAGCATAAAATTAAATGTTCCCTGAAAAAAAAAACATTCAAAACAATAAAGTCCGTGGATAATATCAGGAATACACAAACAAAGAGGCTGTAGCAATATCAAGGATTGAATTAGCCAAAACGAAACCGGATATTTCCAGTTTCATCCAGACATATTCAGACAAACTGGTGTGGAATTCCTATGCAATGGACCGAGAAAATCACAGTAAAATGGTTTTGGAGAAAAGCAAAGTCTTTTCGTTAGGCAAGTGCATAAAATGTCATCTATACAGAAAGAAATAGCATGTTTGTTTGCCGGAGTTCCTCTAGATTTCTCCGTGGAACATAAAAATGTGTAGAGGTGGTGTCTCCATGTGGAACCAATTAGTGTTTCCAAGCATAAAATTAAATGTTCCCTGAAAAAAAAAACGTTCCAAAAAATAAAGTCCGTGGATAATATCAGGAATACAAAAACACAGATGCTGTAGCAATATTTCGGTTTGAGTTAACCAAAACAAAACCGCATATTTCCGGTTTCATCCAGTCATATCCGGACAAAGTGGTGTGGAATTCGTATTCAATGGCCCGAGAAAATCACAGGGAAAATGGTTTTGGAGAAAAGCAAAGTTTTTCGTTAGGCAAGTGCATAAAATGTCATCTATACAAACAGAAATATCATGTTTGTTTGCCGCAGTTCCTCTAGCTTTCTCCCTAGAAAATACGAATGTGTAGAGCTGGTGTCTCCATGTGGAACCAATTAGTGTTTCCAAGCATAAAATTAAATGTTCCCTGAAAAAAAACCATTCAAAACCATAAAGTCCGTGGATAATATCAGGAATACACAAACACAGATGCTGTAGCAATAACAGGGATTGAGTTAGCAAAAAAAAAAAAAAAAAAAAAAAACGGACATTATCGGTTTCATCCAGTCATATTGGGAAAAACTGGTGTGGAATTCGTATGCAATGGACGGAGAAAATCACAGTAAAAATGGTTTTGGAGAAAAGCAAAGTCTTTTCGTTAGGCAAGTGCATAAAATGTCATCTATACAAACAGTAATATCATGTTTGTTTGCCGCAGTTCCTCTAGCTTTCTCCCTAAAAAATACGAATGTGTAGAGCTGGTGTCTCCATGTGGAACCAATTAGTGTTTCCAAGCATAAAATTAAATGTTCCCTGGAAAATAAAAACATTCAAAACCATAAATGCCGTGGATAATATCAGGAATACACAAACACAGATGCTGTAGCAATATTTCGGTTTGAGTTAGCCAAAACAAAACCGCATATTTCCGGTTTCATCCAGTCATATCCGGACAAAGTGGGGTGGAATTCGTATGCAATGGACCGAGAAAATCACAGGAAAAATGGTTTTGGAGAAAAGCAAAGTCTTTTCGTTAGGCAAGTGCATAAAATGTCATCTATACAAACAGAAATATCATGTTTGTTTGCCGCAGTTCCTCTAGCTTTCTCCCTAGAAAATACAAATGTGCAGAGCTGGTGTCTCCATGTGGAACCAATTAGTGTTTCCAAGCATAAAATTAAATGTTCCCTGAAAAAAAAACATTCAAAAAAATAAAGTCCGTGGATAATATCACGAATACACAAACACAGAAGTTGTAGCAATATCTGGGATTGAATTAGCCAAAACGAAACCGGATATTTCCGGTTTCATCCAGGCATATCAGGACAAACTGGTGTGGAATTCGTATGCAATGGACCGAGAAAATCACAGGAAAAATGGTTTTGGAGAAAAGCAAAGTCTTTTCGTTAGGCAAGTGCATAAAATGTCATCTATACAAACACAAATATCATGTTTGTTTGCCGCAGTTCCTCTAGCTTTCTCCCTAGAAAATACGAATGTGTAGAGCTGGTGTCTCCATGTGGAACCAATTAGTGTTTGCAAGGATAAAATTAAATGTTCCCTGAAAAAAAAACGTTCAAAAAATAAAGTCTGTGGATAATATCAGGAATACACAAACACAGAGGCTGTAGCAATATTTCGGTTTGAGTTAGCCAAAACAAAACCGGATATTTCCGGTTTCATCCAGTCATATCCGGACAAAGTGGTGTGGAATTCGTATGCAATGGACCGAGAAAATCACAGTAAAAATGGTTTTGGAGAAAAACAAAGTCTTTTCGTTAGGCAAGTGCATAAAATGTCATCTATACAAACAGAAATATCATGTTTGTTTGCCGCAGTTCCTCTAGCTTTCTCCCTAGAAAATACGAATGTGTAGAGCTGGTGTCTCCATGTGGAACCAATTAGTGTTTCCAAGCATAAAATTAAATGTTCCCTGAAAAAAAAAAAAAACATTCAAAAAAATAAAGTCCGTGGATAATATCACGAATACACAAACACAGAGGTTGTAGCAATATCTGGGATTGAATTAACCAAAACGATACCGGATATTTCCGGTTTCATCCGTGCATATCAGGA
Source organism: Lepus oiostolus (assembly GCA_036325905.1). Classification (NCBI taxonomy): domain Eukaryota; kingdom Metazoa; phylum Chordata; class Mammalia; order Lagomorpha; family Leporidae; genus Lepus; species Lepus oiostolus. The sequence goes on from CM070795.1 coordinate 47,404,691, forward strand.
CAAACTGGTGTGGAATTCGTATGCAATGGGCTGAGAAAATCACAGGAAAAATGGTTTTGGAGAAAAGCAAAGTCTTTTCGTTAGGCAAGTGCATAAAATGTCATCTATACAAACAGAAATATCATGTTTGTTTGCCGCAGTTCCTCTAGCTTTCTCCCTAGAACATAAAAATGTGTAGAGCTGGTGTCTCCATGTGGAACCAATTAGTGTTTCCAAGCATAAAATTAAATGTTCCCTGAAAATAAAACGTTCAAAAAAATAAAGTCCGTGGATAATATCAGGAATACACAAACACAGAGGCTGTAGCAATATCTGGGATTGAATTAGACAAAAGGAAACCGGATATTTCAGGTTTCATCCAGTCATATCGGGAAAAACTGGTGTGGAATTCGTATGCAAAGGACTGAGAAAATCACAGTAAAAATGGTTTTGGAGAAAAGCAAAGTCTTTTCGTTAGGCAAGTGCATAAAATGTTATTTATACAAACAGAAATATCATGTTAGTTTGCCGCAGTTCCTCTAGCTTTCTCCCTAGAAAATACAAATGTGTAGAGCTGGTGTCTCCATGTGGAACCAATTAGTGTTTCCAAGCATAAAATTAAATGTTCCCTGAAAAAAAACATTCAAAAAAATAAAGTCCATGCATAATATCAGGAATACACAAACACAGAGGCTGTAGCAATATTTCAGTTTGAGTTAGCCAAAACAAAACCGGATATTTCCGGTTTCATCGAGTCATATCCGGACAAAGTGGTGTGTAATTCGTATGCAATGGACCGAGAAAAACACAGTAAAAATGGTTTTCGAGAAAAGCAAAGTCTTTTCATTAGGCAAGTGCATAAAATGTCATCTATACAGACAGAAATAGCATGTTTGTTTGCCGCAGTTCCTCTAGCTTTCTCCCTAGAACAAACGAATGTGTAGAGCTGGTGTCTCCATGTGGAACCAATTAGTGTTTCCAAGCATAAAATTAAATGTTCCCTGAAAAAAAAAACATTCAAAAAAATAAAGTCCGTGGATAATATCAGGAATACACAAACACAGAGGCTGTAGCAATATCTGGGATTGAATTAGACAAAAGGAAACCAGATATTTCAGGTTTCATCCAGTCATATCGGGAAAAACTGGTGTGGAATTCGTATGCAAAGGACTGAGAAAATCACAGTAAAAATGGTTTTGAAGAAAAGCAAAGTCTTTTCGTTAGGCAAGTGCATAAAATGTTATTTATACAAACAGAAATATCATGTTAGTTTGCCGCAGTTCCTCTAGCTTTCTCCCTAGAAAATACGAATGTGTAGAGCTGGTGTCTCCATGTGGAACCAATTAGTGTTTCCAAGCATAAAATTAAATGTTCCCTGGAAAAAAAACATTCAAAAAAATAAAGTCCTTGGATAATATCAGGAATACACAAACAAAGAGGCTGTAGCAATATCTGGGATTGAATTAGCCAAAACGAAACCGGATATTTCCGGTTTCATCCAGTCATATCCGGACAAAGTGGTGTGGAATTCGTATGCAATGGACTTAGGAAATCACAGGAAAAATGGTTTTGGAGAAAAGCAAAGTCTTTTCGTTAGGCAAGTGCATAAAATGTCATCTATACAAACAGAAATATCATGTTTGTTTGCCGCAGTTCCTCTAGCTTTCTCCCTAGAAAATACGAATGTGTAGAGCTGGTGTCTCCATGTGGAACCAATTAGTGTTTCCAAGCATAAAATTAAATGTTCCCTGAAAAACAAACATTAAAAAAAATAAAGTCCGTGGATAATATCATGAATACACAAACACAGAGGTTGTAGCAATATCTGGGATTGAATTAGCCAAAACGAAACCGGATATTTCCGGTTTCATCCAGGCATATCCGGACAAAGTGGTGTGGAATTCGTATGCAATGGACCGAGAAAATCACAGGAAAAATGGTTTTGGAGAAAAGCAAAGTCTTTTCGTTAGGCAAGTGCATAAAATGTTATTTATACAAACAGAAATATCATGTTTGTTTGCCGCAGTTCCTCTAGCTTTCTCCCTAGAAAATACGAATGTGTAGAGCTGGTGTCTCCATGTGGAACCAATTAGTGTTTCCAAGCATAAAATTAAATGTTCCCTGAAAAACAAACATTAAAAAAAATAAAGTCCGTGGATAATATCATGAATACACAAACACAGAGGTTGTAGCAATATCTGGGATTGAATTAGCCAAAACGAAACCGGATATTTCCGGTTTCATCCAGGCATATCCGGACAAAGTGGTGTGGAATTCGTATGCAATGGACCGAGAAAATCACAGTAAAAATGGTTTTGGAGAAAAGCAAAGTCTTTTCATTAGGCAAGTGCATAAAATGTCATCTGTACAAACACAAATATCATGTTTGTTTACCGCAGTTCCTCTAGCTTTCTCCCTAGAACATAAAAATGTGTAGAGCTGGTGTCTCCATGTGGAACCAATTAGTGTTTCCAAGCATAAAATTAAATGTTCCCTGAAAAAAAAACATTCAAAAAAATAAAGTCCGTGGATAATATCAGGAATACACAAACACAGAGGCTGTAGCAATATCTGGGATTGAATTAGCAAAAGGATACTGGATATCTCAGGTTTCATCCAGTCATATCCAGACAAAGTGGTGTGGAATTCGTATGCAATGGCCCGAGAAAATCACAGGAAAAATGGTTTTGGAGAAAAGCAAAGTCTTTTCGTTAGGCAAGTGCATAAAATGTCATCTATACAAACAGAAATATCATGTTTGTTTGCCGCAGTTCCTCTAGCTTTCTCCCTAGAAAATACGAATGTGTAGAGCTGGTGTCTCCATGTGGAACCAATTAGTGTTTCCAAGCATAAAATTAAATGTTCCCTGAAAAAAAAAAAAACAGTCAAAAAAATAAAGTCCGTGGATAATATCAGGAATACACAAACACAGAGGCTGTAGCAATATTTCGGTTTGAGTTAGCCAAAACAAAACCGGATATTTCCGGTTTCATCCAGTCATATCCGGACAAAGTGGTGTGGAATTCGTATGGAATGGACCGAGAAAATCAAAGTAAAAATGGTTTTGGAGAAAAGCAAAGTCTTTTCGTTAGGCAAGTGCATAAAATGTCATCTATACAAACAGAAATATCATGTTTGTTTGCCGCAGTTCCTCTAGCTTTCTCCCTAGAAAATACGAATGTGTAGAGCTGGTGTCTCCATGTGGAACCAATTAGTGTTTCCAAGCATAAAATTAAATGTTCCCTGAAAAAAAAACATTTAAAAAAATAAAGTCCGTGGATAATATCAGGAATACACAAACACAGAGGCTGTAGCAATATCTGGGATTGAATTAGACAAAAGGAAACCGGATATTTCCGGTTTCATCCAGTCATATCCGGACAAAGTCGTGTGGAATTCGTATGCAATGGACCGAGAAAATCACAGTAAAAATGGTTTTGGAGAAAAGCAAAGTCTTTTCGTTAGGCAAGTGCATAAAATGTCATCTATACAAACAGAAATATCATGTTAGTTTGCCGCAGTACCTCTAGCTTTCTCCCTAGAAAATACAAATGTGTAGAGCTGGTGTCTCCATGTGGAACCAATTAGTGTTTCCAAGCATAAAATTAAATGTTCCCTGAAAAAAAAAAAAAACAGTCAAAAAAATAAAGTCCGTGGATAATATCAGGAATACACAAACACAGAGGCTGTAGCAATATTTCGGTTTGAGTTAGCCAAAACAAAACCGCATATTTCTGGTTTCATCCAGTCATATCCGGACAAAGTGGTGTGGAATTCGTATGCAATGGACCGAGAAAATCACAGTAAAAATGGTTTTGGAGAAAAGCAATGTCTTTTCATTAGCAAGTGCATAAAATGTCATCTACACAAACAGAAATATCATGTTAGTTTGCCGCAGTTCCTCTAGCTTTCTCCCTGGAAAATACGAATGTGTGGAGCTGGTGTCTCCATGTGGAACCAATTAGTGTTTCCAAGCATAAAATTAAATGTTCCCTGATAAAAAACAGTCAAAAAAATAAAGTTCGTGGATAATATCAGGAATACACAAACACAGAGGCTGTAGCAATATCTGGGATTGAATTAGCCAAAACGAAACCGGATATTTCCGGTTTCATCCAGTCATATCCGGACAAACTGGTGTGGAATTGGTATGCAATGGACCGAGAAAATCACAGGAAAAATGGTTTTGGAGAAAAGCAAAGTCTTTTCGTTAGGCAAGTGCATAAAATGTCATCTATACAAACAGAAATATCATGTTTGTTTGCCGCAGTTCCTCTAGCTTTCTCCCTAGAAAATACGAATGTGTAGAGCTGGTGTCTCCATGTGGAACCAATTAGTGTTTCCAAGCATAAAATTAAATGTTCCCTGAAAAAAAAACATTCAAAAAAATAAAGTCCGTGGATAATATCAGGAATACACAAACACAGAGGCTGTAGCAATATCTGGGATTGAATTAGACAAAAGGAAACCGGATATTTCCGGTTTCATCCAGTCATATCCGGACAAAGTGGTGTGGAATTCGTATGCAATGGACCGAGATAATCACAGTAAAAGTGTTTTGGAGAAAAGCAAAGTCTTTTCGTTAGGCAAGTGCATAAAATGTCATCTCTACAAACAGAAATATCATGTTAGTTTGCCGCAGTTCCTCTAGCTTTCTCCCTAGAAAATACAAATGTGCAGAGCTGGTGTCTCCATGTGGAACCAATTAGTGTTTCCAAGCATAAAATTAAATGTTCCCTGAAAAAAAAACATTCAAAAAAATAAAGTCCGTGGATAATATCACGAATACACAAACACAGAAGTTGTAGCAATATCTGGGATTGAATTAGCCAAAACGAAACCGGATATTTCCGGTTTCATCCAGGCATATCAGGACAAACTGGTGTGGAATTCGTATGCAATGGACCGAGAAAATCACAGGAAAAATGGTTTTGGAGAAAAGCAAAGTCTTTTCGTTAGGCAAGTGCATAAAATGTCATCTATACAAACACAAATATCATGTTTGTTTGCCGCAGTTCCTCTAGCTTTCTCCCTAGAAAATACGAATGTGTAGAGCTGGTGTCTCCATGTGGAACCAATTAGTGTTTGCAAGGATAAAATTAAATGTTCCCTGAAAAAAAAACGTTCAAAAAATAAAGTCTGTGGATAATATCAGGAATACACAAACACAGAGGCTGTAGCAATATTTCGGTTTGAGTTAGCCAAAACAAAACCGGATATTTCCGGTTTCATCCAGTCATATCCGGACAAAGTGGTGTGGAATTCGTATGCAATGGACCGAGAAAATCACAGGAAAAATGGTTTTGGAGAAAAACAAAGTCTTTTCGTTAGGCAAGTGCATAAAATGTCATCTATACAAACAGAAATATCATGTTTGTTTGCCGCAGTTCCTCTAGCTTTCTCCCTAGAAAATACGAATGTGTAGAGCTGGTGTCTCCATGTGGAACCAATTAGTGTTTCCAAGCATAAAATTAAATGTTCCCTGAAAAAAAAACATTCAAAAAAATAAAGTCCGTGTATAATATCAGGAATACACAAACAAAGAGGCTGTAGCAATATCTGGGATTGAATTAGCCAAAAAGAAACCGGATATTTCCGGTTTCATCCAGTCATATTCAGACAAACTGGTGTGGAATTCGTATGCAATGGACCGAAAAAATCACAGTAAAAATGGTTTTGGAGAAAAGCAAAGTCTTTTCGTGAGACAAGTGCATAAAATGTCATCTATGCAAACAGAAATATCATGTTTGTGTGCTGCAGTTCCTCTAGCTTTCTCCCTAGAAAATACGAATGTGTAGAGCTGGTGTCTCCATGTGGAAACAATAAGTGTTTCCAAGCATGAAATTAAATGTTCACAGAAAAAAAAAACATTCAAAAAATAAAGTCCGTGGATAATATCAGGAATACACAAACACAGAGGCTGTAGCAATATTTCGGTTTGAGTTAGCCAAAACAAAACCGCATATTTCCGGTTTCATCCAGTCATATCCGGACAAAGTGGTGTGGAATTCGTATGCAATGGACCAAGAAAATCACAGTAAAAATGGTTTTGGAGAAAAGCAAAATCTTTTCGTTAGGCAAGTGCATAAAATGTCATCTAGACAAACAGAAATATCATGTTTGTTTGCCGCAGTTCCTCTAGCTTTCTCCCTAGAAAATACGAATGTGTAGAGCTGGTGTCTCCATGTGGAACCAATTAGTGTTTCCAAGCACAAAATGAAATGTTCCTTAAAAAAAAAACATTCAAAAAAATAAAATCCGTGGATAATATCAGGAATACACAAACACAGATGCTGTAGCAATATTTCGGTTTGAGTTAGCCAAAAAAAAACCGGATATTTCCGGTTTCATCCAGTCATATCCGGACAAAGTGGTGTGGAATTTGTATGCAATGGACCGAGAAAATCACAGTAAAAATGGTTTTGGAGAAAAGCAGAGTCTTTTCGTTAGGCAAGTGCATAAAATGTCATCTATACAAACAGAAATATCATGTTTGTTTGCCGCAGTTCCTCTAGCTTTCTCCCTAGAACAAACGAATGTGTAGAGCTGGTGTCTCCATGTGGAACCAATTAGTGTTTCCAAGCATAAAATTAAATGTTCCCTGAAAAAAAAAACAGTCAAAAAAATAAAGTCCGTGGATAATATCAGGAATACACAAACACAGAGGCTGTAGCAATATTTCGGTTTGAGTTAGCCAAAACAAAACGGCATATTTCTGGTTTCATCCAGTCATATCCGGACAAAGTGGTGTGGAATTCGTATGCAATGGACCGAGAAAATCACAGGAAAAATGGTTTTGGAGAAAAGCAAAGTCTTTTCATTAGGCAAGTGCATAAAATGTCATCTATACAAACAGAAATATCATGTTTGTTTGCCGCAGTTCCTCTAGCTTTCTCCCTAGAACAAACGAATGTGTAGAGCTGGTGTCTCCATGTGGAACCAATTAGTGTTTCCAAGCATAAAATTAAACGTTCCCTGAAAAAAAAACATTCAAAAAATAAAGTCCGTGGATAATATCAGGAATACACAAACACAGAGGCTGTAGCAATATTTCGGTTTGAGTTAGCCAAAACAAAACCGCATATTTCCGGTTTCATCCAGTCATATCCGGACAAAGTGATGTGGAATTCGTATGCAATGGACCGAGAAAATCACAGGAAAAATGGTTTTGGAGAAAAGCAAAGTCTTTTCGTTAGGCAAGTGCATAAAATGTTATTTATACAAACAGAAATATCATGTTTGTTTGCCGCAGTTCCTCTAGCTTTCTCCCTAGAAAATACGAATGTGTAGAGCTGGTGTCTCCATGTGGAACCAATTAGTGTTTCCAAGCATAAAATTAAATGTTCCCTGAAAAACAAACATTAAAAAAAATAAAGTCCGTGGATAATATCATGAATACACAAACACAGAGGTTGTAGCAATATCTGGGATTGAATTAGCCAAAACGAAACCGGATATTTCCGGTTTCATCCAGGCATATCCGGACAAAGTGGTGTGGAATTCGTATGCAATGGACCGAGAAAATCACAGTAAAAATGGTTTTGGAGAAAAGCAAAGTCTTTTCATTAGGCAAGTGCATAAAATGTCATCTGTACAAACACAAATATCATGTTTGTTTACCGCAGTTCCTCTAGCTTTCTCCCTAGAACATAAAAATGTGTAGAGCTGGTGTCTCCATGTGGAACCAATTAGTGTTTCCAAGCATAAAATTAAATGTTCCCTGAAAAAAAAACATTCAAAAAAATAAAGTCCGTGGATAATATCAGGAATACACAAACACAGAGGCTGTAGCAATATCTGGGATTGAATTAGCAAAAGGATACTGGATATCTCAGGTTTCATCCAGTCATATCCAGACAAAGTGGTGTGGAATTCGTATGCAATGGCCCGAGAAAATCACAGGAAAAATGGTTTTGGAGAAAAGCAAAGTCTTTTCGTTAGGCAAGTGCATAAAATGTCATCTATACAAACAGAAATATCATGTTTGTTTGCCGCAGTTCCTCTAGCTTTCTCCCTAGAAAATACGAATGTGTAGAGCTGGTGTCTCCATGTGGAACCAATTAGTGTTTCCAAGCATAAAATTAAATGTTCCCTGAAAAAAAAACATTCAAAAAAATAAAGTCCGTGTATAATATCAGGAATACACAAACAAAGAGGCTGTAGCAATATCTGGGATTGAATTAGCCAAAAAGAAACCGGATATTTCCGGTTTCATCCAGTCATATTCAGACAAACTGGTGTGGAATTCGTATGCAATGGACCGAAAAAATCACAGTAAAAATGGTTTTGGAGAAAAGCAAAGTCTTTTCGTGAGACAAGTGCATAAAATGTCATCTATGCAAACAGAAATATCATGTTTGTGTGCTGCAGTTCCTCTAGCTTTCTCCCTAGAAAATACGAATGTGTAGAGCTGGTGTCTCCATGTGGAAACAATAAGTGTTTCCAAGCATGAAATTAAATGTTCACAGAAAAAAAAAAACATTCAAAAAATAAAGTCCGTGGATAATATCAGGAATACACAAACACAGAGGCTGTAGCAATATTTCGGTTTGAGTTAGCCAAAACAAAACCGCATATTTCCGGTTTCATCCAGTCATATCCGGACAAAGTGGTGTGGAATTCGTATGCAATGGACCAAGAAAATCACAGTAAAAATGGTTTTGGAGAAAAGCAAAATCTTTTCGTTAGGCAAGTGCATAAAATGTCATCTAGACAAACAGAAATATCATGTTTGTTTGCCGCAGTTCCTCTAGCTTTCTCCCTAGAAAATACGAATGTGTAGAGCTGGTGTCTCCATGTGGAACCAATTAGTGTTTCCAAGCACAAAATGAAATGTTCCCTGAAAAAAAAAAACATTCAAAAAAATAAAATCCGTGGATAATATCAGGAATACACAAACACAGATGCTGTAGCAATATTTCGGTTTGAGTTAGCCAAAAAAAAACCGGATATTTCCGGTTTCATCCAGTCATATCCGGACAAAGTGGTGTGGAATTTGTATGCAATGGACCGAGAAAATCACAGTAAAAATGGTTTTGGAGAAAAGCAGAGTCTTTTCGTTAGGCAAGTGCATAAAATGTCATCTATACAAACAGAAATATCATGTTTGTTTGCCGCAGTTCCTCTAGCTTTCTCCCTAGAACAAACGAATGTGTAGAGCTGGTGTCTCCATGTGGAACCAATTAGTGTTTCCAAGCATAAAATTAAATGTTCCCTGAAAAAAAAAACAGTCAAAAAAATAAAGTCCGTGGATAATATCAGGAATACACAAACACAGAGGCTGTAGCAATATTTCGGTTTGAGTTAGCCAAAACAAAACGGCATATTTCTGGTTTCATCCAGTCATATCCGGACAAAGTGGTGTGGAATTCGTATGCAATGGACCGAGAAAATCACAGGAAAAATGGTTTTGGAGAAAAGCAAAGTCTTTTCATTAGGCAAGTGCATAAAATGTCATCTATACAAACAGAAATATCATGTTTGTTTGCCGCAGTTCCTCTAGCTTTCTCCCTAGAACAAACGAATGTGTAGAGCTGGTGTCTCCATGTGGAACCAATTAGTGTTTCCAAGCATAAAATTAAACGTTCCCTGAAAAAAAAACATTCAAAAAATAAAGTCCGTGGATAATATCAGGAATACACAAACACAGAGGCTGTAGCAATATTTCGGTTTGAGTTAGCCAAAACAAAACCGCATATTTCCGGTTTCATCCAGTCATATCCGGACAAAGTGATGTGGAATTCGTATGCAATGGACCGAGAAAATCACAGGAAAAATGGTTTTGGAGAAAAGCAAAGTCTTTTCGTTAGGCAAGTGCATAAAATGTTATTTATACAAACAGAAATATCATGTTTGTTTGCCGCAGTTCCTCTAGCTTTCTCCCTAGAAAATACGAATGTGTAGAGCTGGTGTCTCCATGTGGAACCAATTAGTGTTTCCAAGCATAAAATTAAATGTTCCCTGAAAAACAAACATTAAAAAAAATAAAGTCCGTGGATAATATCATGAATACACAAACACAGAGGTTGTAGCAATATCTGGGATTGAATTAGCCAAAACGAAACCGGATATTTCCGGTTTCATCCAGGCATATCCGGACAAAGTGGTGTGGAATTCGTATGCAATGGACCGAGAAAATCACAGTAAAAATGGTTTTGGAGAAAAGCAAAGTCTTTTCATTAGGCAAGTGCATAAAATGTCATCTGTACAAACACAAATATCATGTTTGTTTACCGCAGTTCCTCTAGCTTTCTCCCTAGAACATAAAAATGTGTAGAGCTGGTGTCTCCATGTGGAACCAATTAGTGTTTCCAAGCATAAAATTAAATGTTCCCTGAAAAAAAAACATTCAAAAAAATAAAGTCCGTGGATAATATCAGGAATACACAAACACAGAGGCTGTAGCAATATCTGGGATTGAATTAGCAAAAGGATACTGGATATCTCAGGTTTCATCCAGTCATATCCAGATAAAGTGGTGTGGAATTCGTATGCAATGGCCCGAGAAAATCACAGGAAAAATGGTTTTGGAGAAAAGCAAAGTCTTTTCGTTAGGCAAGTGCATAAAATGTCATCTATACAAACAGAAATATCATGTTTGTTTGCCGCAGTTCCTCTAGCTTTCTCCCTAGAAAATACGAATGTGTAGAGCTGGTGTCTCCATGTGGAACCAATTAGTGTTTCCAAGCATAAAATTAAATGTTCCCTGAAAAAAAAAAAACAGTCAAAAAAATAAAGTCCGTGGATAATATCAGGAATACACAAACACAGAGGCTGTAGCAATATTTCGGTTTGAGTTAGCCAAAACAAAACCGGATATTTCCGGTTTCATCCAGTCATATCCGGACAAAGTGGTGTGGAATTCGTATGGAATGGACCGAGAAAATCACAGTAAAAATGGTTTTGGAGAAAAGCAAAGTCTTTTCGTTAGGCAAGTGCATAAAATGTCATCTATACAAACAGAAATATCATGTTTGTTTGCCGCAGTTCCTCTAGCTTTCTCCCTAGAAAATACGAATGTGTAGAGCTGGTGTCTCCATGTGGAACCAATTAGTGTTTCCAAGCATAAAATTAAATGTTCCCTGAAAAAAAAACATTTAAAAAAATAAAGTCCGTGGATAATATCAGGAATACACAAACACAGAGGCTGTAGCAATATCTGGGATTGAATTAGACAAAAGGAAACCGGATATTTCCGGTTTCATCCAGTCATATCCGGACAAAGTCGTGTGGAATTCGTATGCAATGGACCGAGAAAATCACAGTAAAAATGGTTTTGGAGAAAAGCAAAGTCTTTTCGTTAGGCAAGTGCATAAAATGTCATCTATACAAACAGAAATATCATGTTAGTTTGCCGCAGTACCTCTAGCTTTCTCCCTAGAAAATACAAATGTGTAGAGCTGGTGTCTCCATGTGGAACCAATTAGTGTTTCCAAGCATAAAATTAAATGTTCCCTGAAAAAAAAAAAAAACAGTCAAAAAAATAAAGTCCGTGGATAATATCAGGAATACACAAACACAGAGGCTGTAGCAATATTTCGGTTTGAGTTAGCCAAAACAAAACCGCATATTTCTGGTTTCATCCAGTCATATCCGGACAAAGTGGTGTGGAATTCGTATGCAATGGACCGAGAAAATCACAGTAAAAATGGTTTTGGAGAAAAGCAATGTCTTTTCATTAGCAAGTGCATAAAATGTCATCTACACAAACAGAAATATCATGTTAGTTTGCCGCAGTTCCTCTAGCTTTCTCCCTGGAAAATACGAATGTGTGGAGCTGGTGTCTCCATGTGGAACCAATTAGTGTTTCCAAGCATAAAATTAAATGTTCCCTGATAAAAAACAGTCCAAAAAATAAAGTTCGTGGATAATATCAGGAATACACAAACACAGAGGCTGTAGCAATATCTGGGATTGAATTAGCCAAAACGAAACCGGATATTTCCGGTTTCATCCAGTCATATCCGGACAAACTGGTGTGGAATTGGTATGCAATGGACCGAGAAAATCACAGGAAAAATGGTTTTGGAGAAAAGCAAAGTCTTTTCGTTAGGCAAGTGCATAAAATGTCATCTATACAAACAGAAATATCATGTTTGTTTGCCGCAGTTCCTCTAGCTTTCTCCCTAGAAAATACGAATGTGTAGAGCTGGTGTCTCCATGTGGAACCAATTAGTGTTTCCAAGCATAAAATTAAATGTTCCCTGAAAAAAAAACATTCAAAAAAATAAAGTCCGTGGATAATATCAGGAATACACAAACACAGAGGCTGTAGCAATATCTGGGATTGAATTAGACAAAAGGAAACCGGATATTTCCGGTTTCATCCAGTCATATCCGGACAAAGTGGTGTGGAATTCGTATGCAATGGACCGAGATAATCACAGTAAAAGTGTTTTGGAGAAAAGCAAAGTCTTTTCGTTAGGCAAGTGCATAAAATGTCATCTCTACAAACAGAAATATCATGTTAGTTTGCCGCAGTTCCTCTAGCTTTCTCCCTAGAAAATACAAATGTGCAGAGCTGGTGTCTCCATGTGGAACCAATTAGTGTTTCCAAGCATAAAATTAAATGTTCCCTGAAAAAAAAACATTCAAAAAAATAAAGTCCGTGGATAATATCACGAATACACAAACACAGAAGTTGTAGCAATATCTGGGATTGAATTAGCCAAAACGAAACCGGATATTTCCGGTTTCATCCAGGCATATCAGGACAAACTGGTGTGGAATTCGTATGCAATGGACCGAGAAAATCACAGGAAAAATGGTTTTGGAGAAAAGCAAAGTCTTTTCGTTAGGCAAGTGCATAAAATGTCATCTATACAAACACAAATATCATGTTTGTTTGCCGCAGTTCCTCTAGCTTTCTCCCTAGAAAATACGAATGTGTAGAGCTGGTGTCTCCATGTGGAACCAATTAGTGTTTGCAAGGATAAAATTAAATGTTCCCTGAAAAAAAAACGTTCAAAAAATAAAGTCTGTGGATAATATCAGGAATACACAAACACAGAGGCTGTAGCAATATTTCGGTTTGAGTTAGCCAAAACAAAACCGGATATTTCCGGTTTCATCCAGTCATATCCGGACAAAGTGGTGTGGAATTCGTATGCAATGGACCGAGAAAATCACAGTAAAAATGGTTTTGGAGAAAAACAAAGTCTTTTCGTTAGGCAAGTGCATAAAATGTCATCTATACAAACAGAAATATCATGTTTGTTTGCCGCAGTTCCTCTAGCTTTCTCCCTAGAAAATACGAATGTGTAGAGCTGGTGTCTCCATGTGGAACCAATTAGTGTTTCCAAGCATAAAATTAAATGTTCCCTGAAAAAAAAAAAACATTCAAAAAAATAAAGTCCGTGGATAATATCACGAATACACAAACACAGAGGTTGTAGCAATATCTGGGATTGAATTAACCAAAACGATACCGGATATTTCCGGTTTCATCCGTGCATATCAGGACAAACTGGTGTGGAATTCGTATGCAATGGGCTGAGAAAATCACAGGAAAAATGGTTTTGGAGAAAAGCAAAGTCTTTTCGTTAGGCAAGTGCATAAAATGTCATCTATACAAACAGAAATATCATGTTTGTTTGCCGCAGTTCCTACAGCTTTCTCCCTAGAACATAAAAATGTGTAGAGCTGGTGTCTCCATGTGGAACCAATTAGTGTTTCCAAGCATAAAATTAAATGTTCCCTGAAAATAAAACGTTCAAAAAAATAAAGTCCGTGGATAATATCAGGAATACACAAACACAGAGGCTGTAGCAATATCTGGGATTGAATTAGACAAAAGGAAACCGGATATTTCAGGTTTCATCCAGTCATATCGGGAAAAACTGGTGTGGAATTCGTATGCAAAGGACTGAGAAAATCACAGTAAAAATGGTTTTGGAGAAAAGCAAAGTCTTTTCGTTAGGCAAGTGCATAAAATGTTATTTATACAAACAGAAATATCATGTTAGTTTGCCGCAGTTCCTCTAGCTTTCTCCCTAGAAAATACAAATGTGTAGAGCTGGTGTCTCCATGTGGAACCAATTAGTGTTTCCAAGCATAAAATTAAATGTTCCCTGAAAAAAAACATTCAAAAAAATAAAGTCCATGCATAATATCAGGAATACACAAACACAGAGGCTGTAGCAATATTTCAGTTTGAGTTAGCCAAAACAAAACCGGATATTTCCGGTTTCATCGAGTCATATCCGGACAAAGTGGTGTGTAATTCGTATGCAATGGACCGAGAAAAACACAGTAAAAATGGTTTTCGAGAAAAGCAAAGTCTTTTCATTAGGCAAGTGCATAAAATGTCATCTATACAGACAGAAATAGCATGTTTGTTTGCCGCAGTTCCTCTAGCTTTCTCCCTAGAACAAACGAATGTGTAGAGCTGGTGTCTCCATGTGGAACCAATTAGTGTTTCCAAGCATAAAATTAAATGTTCCCTGAAAAAAAAAACATTCAAAAAAATAAAGTCCGTGGATAATATCAGGAATACACAAACACAGAGGCTGTAGCAATATCTGGGATTGAATTAGACAAAAGGAAACCAGATATTTCAGGTTTCATCCAGTCATATCGGGAAAAACTGGTGTGGAATTCGTATGCAAAGGACTGAGAAAATCACAGTAAAAATGGTTTTGAAGAAAAGCAAAGTCTTTTCGTTAGGCAAGTGCATAAAATGTTATTTATACAAACAGAAATATCATGTTAGTTTGCCGCAGTTCCTCTAGCTTTCTCCCTAGAAAATACGAATGTGTAGAGCTGGTGTCTCCATGTGGAACCAATTAGTGTTTCCAAGCATAAAATTAAATGTTCCCTGGAAAAAAAACATTCAAAAAAATAAAGTCCTTGGATAATATCAGGAATACACAAACAAAGAGGCTGTAGCAATATCTGGGATTGAATTAGCCAAAACGAAACCGGATATTTCCGGTTTCATCCAGTCATATCCGGACAAAGTGGTGTGGAATTCGTATGCAATGGACTTAGGAAATCACAGGAAAAATGGTTTTGGAGAAAAGCAAAGTCTTTTCGTTAGGCAAGTGCATAAAATGTCATCTATACAAACAGAAATATCATGTTTGTTTGCCGCAGTTCCTCTAGCTTTCTCCCTAGAAAATACGAATGTGTAGAGCTGGTGTCTCCATGTGGAACCAATTAGTGTTTCCAAGCATAAAATTAAATGTTCCCTGAAAAAAAAACATTCAAAAAAATAAAGTCCGTGGATAATATCACGAATACACAAACACAGAGGTTGTAGCAATATCTGGGATTGAATTAACCAAAACGAAACCGGATATTTCCGGTTTCATCCATGCATATCAGGACAAACTGGTGTGGAATTCGTATGCAATGGACAGAGAGAATCACAGGAAAAATGGTTTTGGAGAAAAGCAAAGTCTTTTCGTTAGGCAAGTGCATAAAATGTCATCTATACAAACAGAAATAGCATGTTTGTTTGCCGCAGTTCCTATAGCTTTCTCCCTAGAAAATACGAATGTGTAGAGCTGGTGTCTCCATGTGGAACCAATTAGTGTTTCCAAGCATAAAATTAAATGTTCCCTGAAAAAAAAAACATTCAAAAAAATAAAGTCCGTGGATAATATCACGAATACACAAACAAAGAGGCTGTAGAAATATCTGGGATTGATTTAGACAAAAGGAAACCGGATATTTCCGGTTCCATCCAGTCATATCCGGACAAAGTGGTGTGGAATTCGTATGCAATGGACAGAGAAAACCACAGTAAAAATGGTTTTGGAGAAAAGCAAAGTCTTTTCGTTAGGCAAGTGCATAAAATGTCATCTATACAAACAGAAATAGCATGTTTGTTTGCCGCAGTTCCTCTAGCTTTCTCCCTAGAAAATACGAATGTGTAGAGCTGGTGTCTCCATGTGGAAACAATTAGTGTTTCCAAGCATAAAATTAAATGTTCCCTGATAAAAAACATTCAAAAAAATAAAGTCCGAGGATAATATCACGAATACACAAACAAAGAGGCTGTAGCAAATTTTCGGTTTGCGTTAGCCAAAACAAAACGGGATACTTCCGGTTTCATCCAGTCATATCTGGACAAACTGGTGTGGAATTTGTATGCAATGGACCGAGAAAATCACAGTAAAAATGGTTTTGGAGAAAAGCAAAGTCTTTTCGTTAGGCAAGTGCTTAAAATGTCATCTATACAAACAGAAATATCATGTTTGTTTGCCGCAGTTCCTCAAGCTTTCGCCCTAGAACAAACGAATGTGTAGATCTGGTGTGTCCATGTGGAACCAATTAGTGTTTCCAAGCATAAAATTAAATGTTCCCTGAAAAAAAAAATTCAAAAAAATAAAGTCCGTGGATAATATCAGGAATACACAAAGAGGCTGTAGCAATATCTGGGATTGAATTAGCCAAAACGAAACCGGATATTTCCGGTTTCATCCAGTCATATCCGGACAAAGTGGTGTGGAATTCGTATGCAATGGACCGAGAACATCACAGGAAAAATGGTTTTGGAGAAAAGCAAAGTCTTTTCGTTAGGCAAGTGCATAAAATGTCATCTATACAAACAGAAATATCATGTTTGTTTGCCGCAGTTCCTCTAGCTTTCTCCCTAGAAAATACGAATGTGTAGAGCTGGTGTCTCCATGTGGAACCAATTAGTGTTTCCAAGGATAAAATTAAATGTTCCCTGAAAAAAAAACATTCAAAAAAATAAAGTCCATGGATAATATCACGAATACACAAACACAGAGGCTGTAGCAATATCTGGGATTGAATTAGCCAAAACAAAACCAGATATTTCCGGTTTCATCCAGTCATATCGGGAAAAACTGGTGTGGAATTCATATGCAAAGGACTGAGAAAATCACAGTAAAAATGGTTTTGGAGAAAAGCAAAGCCTTTTCATTAGGCAAGTGCATAAAATGTTATTTATACAAACAGAAATATCATGTTAGTTTGCCGCAGTTCCTCTAGCTTTCTCCCTAGAAAATACGAATGTGTAGAGCTGGTGTCTCCATGTGGAACCAATTAGTGTTTCCAAGCATAAAATTAAATGTTCCCTGAAAAAAAAACATTCAAAAAAATAAAGTCCATGCATAATATCAGGAATACACAAACACAGAGGCTGTAGCAATATTTCAGTTTGAGTTAGCCAAAACAAAACCGGATATTTCCGGTTTCATCGAGTCATATCCGGACAAAGTGGTGTGTAATTCGTATGCAATGGACCGAGAAAATCACAGTAAAAATGGTTTTCGAGAAAAGCAAAGTCTTTTCATTAGGCAAGTGCATAAAATGTCATCTATACAAACAGAAATATCATGTTTGTTTGCCGCAGTTCCTCTAGCTTTCTCCCTAGAACAAACGAATGTGTAGAGCTGGTGTCTCCATGTGGAACCAATTAGTGTTTCCAAGCATAAAATTAAATGTTCCCTGAAAAAAAAAACATTCAAAAAAATAAAGTCCGTGGATAATATCAGGAATACACAAACACAGAGGCTGTAGCAATATCTGGGATTGAATTAGACAAAAGGAAACCAGATATTTCAGGTTTCATCCAGTGATATCAGGAAAAACTGGGGTGGAATTCGTATGCAAAGGACTGAGAAAATCACAGTAAAAATGGTTTTGAAGAAAAGCAAAGTCTTTTCGTTAGGCAAGTGCATAAAATGTTATTTATACAAACAGAAATATCATGTTAGTTTGCAGCAGTTCCTCTAGCTTTCTCCCTAGAAAATACGAATGTGTAGAGCTGGTGTGTCCATGTGGAACCAATTAGTGTTTCCAAGCATAAAATTAAATGTTCCCTGAAAAAAAATTTCAAAAAAATAATGTCCGTGGATAATATCAGGAATACACAAACAAAGAGGCTGTAGCAATATCTGGGATTGAATTAGCCAAAACGAAACCGGATATTTCCGGTTTCATCCAGTCATATCCGGACAAAGTGGTGTGGAATTCGTATGCAATGGACCGAGAACATCACAGGAAACATGGTTTTGGAGAAAAGCAAAGTCTTTTCGTTAGGCAAGTGCATAAAATGTCATCTATACAAACACAAATATCATGTTTGTTTGCCGCAGTCCCTCTAGCTTTCTCCCTAGAAAATACGAATGTGTAGAGCTGGTGTCTCCATGTGGAACCAATTAATGTTTCCAAGGATAAAATTAAATGTTCCCTGAAAAAAAAACATTCAAAAATAAAGTCCATGGATAATATCACGAATACACAAACACAGAGGCTGTAGCAATATCTGGGATTGAATTAGCCAAAACAAAACCGGATATTTCCGGTTTCATCCAGGCGTATCAGGACAAACTGGAGTGGAATTCATATGCAATGGACCGAGAAAATCACAGGAAAAATGGTTTTGGAGGAAAGCAAAGTCTTTTCGTTAGGCAAGTGCATAAAATGTCATCTATACAAACACAAATATCATGTTTGTTTGCCGCAGTTCCTCTAGCTTTCTCCCTAGAACATAAAAATGTGTAGAGCTGGTGTCTCCATGTGGAACCAATTAGTGTTTCCAAGCATAAAATTAAATGTTCCCTGAAAAAAAAAAACAGTCAAAAAAATAAAGTCCGTGGATAATATCAGGAATACACAAACACAGAGGCTGTAGCAATATCTGGGATTGAATTAGACAAAACAAAACCGGATATTTCCGGTTTCATCCAGTCATATCCGGACAAAGTGGTGTGGAATTCGTATGCAATGGACCGAGAAAATCACAGTAAAAATGGTTTTGGAGAAAAGCAAAGTCATTTCGTTAGGCAAGTGCATAAAATGTCATCTATACAAACAGAAATATCATGTTTGTTTGCCGCAGTCCCTCTAGCTTTCTCCCTAGAAAATACGAATGTGTAGAGCTGGTGTCTCCATGTGGAACCAATTAGTGTTTCCAAGCATAAAATTAAATGTTCCCTGAAAAAAAAAACAGTCAAAAAAATAAAGTCCGTGGATAATATCAGGAATACACAAACACAGATGCTATAGCAATATTTCAGTTTGAGTTAGCCAAAATGAAACCGGATATTTCCGGTTTCATCCAGTCATATCCAGACAAAGTGGTGTGGAATTCGTATGCAATGGACGGAGTAAATCACAGTAAAAATGGTTTTGGAGAAAAGCAAAGTCTTTTCGTTAGGCAAGTGCATAAAATGTCATCTATACAAACAGAAATATCATGTTTGTTTGCCGCAGTTCCTCTAGCTTTCTCCCTAGAAAATACGAATGTGTAGAGCTGGTGTCTCCATGTGGAACCAATTAGTGTTTCCAAGCATAAAATTAAATGTTCCCTGAAAAAAAAAACATTCAAAAAAATAAAGTCCGTGGATAATATCAGGAATACCCAAAACAGAGGCTGTAGCAATATTTCGGTTTGAGTTAGCCAAAACAAAACCGCATATTTCCGGTTTCATCCAGTCATATCCGGACAAAGTGGTGTGGAATTCGTATGCAATGGACCGAGAAAATCACAGCAAAAATGGTTTTGGAGAAAAGCAAAGTCTTTTCGTTAGGCAAGTGCATAAAATGTCATCTCTACAAACAGAAATATCATGTTTGTTTGCCGCAGTTCCTCTAGCTTTCTCCCTAGAAAATACGAATGTGTAGAGCTCGTGTGTCCATGTGGAACCAATTAGTGTTTCCAAGCATAAAATTAAATGTTCCCTGAAAAAAAAAAACAGTCAAAAAAATAAAGTCCGTGGATAATATCAGGAATACACAAACACAGAGGCTGTAGCAATATCTGGGATTGAATTAGACAAAAGGAAACCGGATATTTCCGGTTCATCCAGTCATATCCGGACAAAGTGGTGTGGAATTCGTATGCAATGGACCGAGAAAATCACAGGAAAAATGGTTTTGGAGAAAAGCAAAGTCTTTTCGTTAGGTAAGTGCATAAAATGTCATCTCTACAAACAGAAATATCATGTTTGTTTGCCGCAGTTCCTCTAGCTTTCTCCCTAGAAAATACGAATGTGTAGAGCTGGTGTCTCCATGTGGAACCAATTAGTGTTTCCAAGCATAAAATTAAATGTTCCCTGAAAAAAAAAACATTCAAAAAAATAAAGTCCGTGGATAATATCAGGAATACACAAACACAGAGGCTGTAGCAATATCTGGGATTGAATTAGACAAAAGGAAACCGGGTATTTCCGGTTCATCCAGTCATATCCGGACAAAGTGGTGTGGAATTCGTATGCAATGGACCGAGAAAATCACAGGAAAAATGGTTTTGGAGAAAAGCAAAGTCTTTTCGTTAGGCAAGTGCATAAAATGTCATCTATACAAACAGAAATATCATGTTTGTTTGCCGCAGTTCCTCTAGCTTTCTCCCTAGAAAATACGAATGTGTAGAGCTGGTGTCTCCATGTGGAACCAATTAGTGTTTCCAAGCATAAAATTAAATGTTCCCTGAAAAAAAAAACATTCAAAAAAATAAAGTCCGTGGATAATATCAGGAATACACAAACACAGAGGCTATAGCAATATTTCAGTTTGAGTTAGCCAAAACAAAACCGGATATTTCCGGTTTCATCCAGTCATATCCGGACAAAGTGGTGTGGAATTCGTATGCAATGGACCGAGAAAATCACAGTAAAAATGGTTTTCGAGAAAAGCAAAGTCATTTCGTTAGGCAAGTGCATAAAATGTCATCTATACAAACAGAAATATCATGTTTGTTTGCCGCAGTCCCTCTAGCTTTCTCCCTAGAAAATACGAATGTGTAGAGCTGGTGTCTCCATGTGGAACCAATTAGTGTTTCCAAGCATAAAATTAAATGTTCCCTGAAAAAAAAAACAGTCAAAAAAATAAAGTCCGTGGATAATATCAGGAATACACAAACACAGATGCTATAGCAATATTTCAGTTTGAGTTAGCCAAAATGAAACCGGATATTTCCGGTTTCATCCAGTCATATCCAGACAAAGTGGTGTGGAATTCGTATGCAATGGACGGAGTAAATCACAGTAAAAATGGTTTTGGAGAAAAGCAAAGTCTTTTCGTTAGGCAAGTGCATAAAATGTCATCTATACAAACAGAAATATCATGTTTGTTTGCCGCAGTTCCTCTAGCTTTCTCCCTAGAAAATACGAATGTGTAGAGCTGGTGTCTCCATGTGGAACCAATTAGTGTTTCCAAGCATAAAATTAAATGTTCCCTGAAAAAAAAAACATTCAAAAAAATAAAGTCCGTGGATAATATCAGGAATACCCAAAACAGAGGCTGTAGCAATATTTCGGTTTGAGTTAGCCAAAACAAAACCGCATATTTCCGGTTTCATCCAGTCATATCCGGACAAAGTGGTGTGGAATTCGTATGCAATGGACCGAGAAAATCACAGCAAAAATGGTTTTGGAGAAAAGCAAAGTCTTTTCGTTAGGCAAGTGCATAAAATGTCATCTCTACAAACAGAAATATCATGTTTGTTTGCCGCAGTTCCTCTAGCTTTCTCCCTAGAAAATACGAATGTGTAGAGCTCGTGTGTCCATGTGGAACCAATTAGTGTTTCCAAGCATAAAATTAAATGTTCCCTGAAAAAAAAAACAGTCAAAAAAATAAAGTCCGTGGATAATATCAGGAATACACAAACACAGAGGCTGTAGCAATATCTGGGATTGAATTAGACAAAAGGAAACCGGATATTTCCGGTTCATCCAGTCATATCCGGACAAAGTGGTGTGGAATTCGTATGCAATGGACCGAGAAAATCACAGGAAAAATGGTTTTGGAGAAAAGCAAAGTCTTTTCGTTAGGTAAGTGCATAAAATGTCATCTCTACAAACAGAAATATCATGTTTGTTTGCCACAGTTCCTCTATCTTTCTCCCTAGAAAATACGAATGTGTAGAGCTGGTGTCTCCATGTGGAACCAATTAGTGTTTCCAAGCATAAAATTAAATGTTCCCTGAAAAAAAAAACATTCAAAAAAATAAAGTCCGTGGATAATATCAGGAATACACAAACACAGAGGCTGTAGCAATATCTGGGATTGAATTAGACAAAAGGAAACCGGGTATTTCCGGTTCATCCAGTCATATCCGGACAAAGTGGTGTGGAATTCGTATGCAATGGACCGAGAAAATCACAGGAAAAATGGTTTTGGAGAAAAGCAAAGTCTTTTCGTTAGGCAAGTGCATAAAATGTCATCTATACAAACAGAAATATCATGTTTGTTTGCCGCAGTTCCTCTAGCTTTCTCCCTAGAAAATACGAATGTGTAGAGCTGGTGTCTCCATGTGGAACCAATTAGTGTTTCCAAGCATAAAATTAAATGTTCCCTGAAAAAAAAAACATTCAAAAAAATAAAGTCCGTGGATAATATCAGGAATACACAAACACAGAGGCTATAGCAATATTTCAGTTTGAGTTAGCCAAAACAAAACCGGATATTTCCGGTTTCATCCAGTCATATCCGGACAAAGTGTTGTGGAATTCGTATGCAATGGACTGAGAAAATCTCAGTAAAAATGGTTTTGGAGAAAAGCAAAGTCTTTTCGTTAGGTAAGTGCATAAAATGTCATCTATACAAACAGAAATATCATGTTTGTTTGCCGCAGTTCCTCTAGCTTTCTCCCTAGAAAATACGAATGTGTAGAGCTGGTGTGTCCATGTGGAACCAATTAGTGTTTCCAAGCATAAAATTAAATGTTCCCTGAAAAAAAAAACATTCAAAAAAATAAAGTCCGTGGATAATATCAGGAATACACAAACACAGAGGCTGTAGCAATATCTGGGATTTAATTAGACAAAAGGAAACCGAATATTTCCGGTTCATCCAGTCATATCCGGACAAAGTGGTGTGGAATTCGTATGCAATGGACCGAGAAAATCACAGTAAAAATGGTTTTCGAGAAAAGCAAAGTCTTTTCGTTAGGCAAGTGCATAAAATGTCATCTATACAAACAGAAATATCATGTTAGTTTGCCGCAGTTCCTCTAGCATTCTCCCTAGAAAATACAAATGTGTAGAGCTGGTGTCTCCATGTGGAACCAATTAGTGTTTCCAAGCATAAAATTAAATGTTCCCTGAAAAATAAAACGTTCAAAAAAATAAAGTCCGTGGATAATATCAGGAATACACAAACACAAAGGCTATAGCAATATTTCAGTTTGAGTTAGCCAAAACAAAACCGGATATTTCCGGTTTCATCCAGTCATATCCGGACAAAGTGTTGTGGAATTCGTATGCAATGGACTGAGAAAATCTCAGTAAAAATGGTTTTGGAGAAAAGCAAAGTCTTTTCGTTAGGTAAGTGCATAAAATGTCATCTATACAAACAGAAATATCATGTTTGTTTGCCGCAGTTCCTCTAGCTTTCTCCCTAGAAAATACGAATGTGTAGAGCTGGTGTGTCCATGTGGAACCAATTAGTGTTTCCAAGCATAAAATTAAATGTTCCCTGAAAAAAAAAACATTCAAAAAAATAAAGTCCGTGGATAATATCAGGAATACACAAACACAGAGGCTGTAGCAATATCTGGGATTTAATTAGACAAAAGGAAACCGAATATTTCCGGTTCATCCAGTCATATCCGGACAAAGTGGTGTGGAATTCGTATGCAATGGACCGAGAAAATCACAGTAAAAATGGTTTTCGAGAAAAGCAAAGTCTTTTCGTTAGGCAAGTGCATAAAATGTCATCTATACAAACAGAAATATCATGTTAGTTTGCCGCAGTTCCTCTAGCATTCTCCCTAGAAAATACAAATGTGTAGAGCTGGTGTCTCCATGTGGAACCAATTAGTGTTTCCAAGCATAAAATTAAATGTTCCCTGAAAAATAAAACGTTCAAAAAAATAAAGTCCGTGGATAATATCAGGAATACACAAACACAGAGGCTGTAGCAATATCTGGGATTGAATTAGACAAAAGGAAACCGGATATTTCCGGTTCATCCAATCATATCGGGAAAAACTGGTGTGGAATTCGTATGCAAAGGACTGAGGAAATCACAGTAAAAATGGTTTTGAAGAAAAGCAAAGTCTTTTCGTTAGGCAAGTGCATAAAATGTCATCTATACAAACAGAAATATCATGTTTGTTTGCCGCAGTTCCTCTAGCTTTCTCCCTATAAAATACGAATGTGTAGAGCTGGTGTCTCCATGTGGAACCAATTAGTGTTTCCAAGCATAAAATTAAATGTTCCCTGAAAAAAAAAATTCAAAAAAATAAAGTCCTTGGATAATATCCGGAATACACAAACAAAGAGGCTGTAGCAATATCTGGGATTGAATTAGCAAAAACGAAACCGGATATTTCCGGTTACATCCAGTCATATCCGGACAAAGTGGTGTGGAATTCGTATGCAATGGACCGAGAACATCACAGGAAAAATGGTTTTGGAGAAAAGCAAAGTCTTTTCGTTAGGCAAGTGCATAAAATGTCATCTATACAAACAGAAATAGCATGTTTGTTTGCCGCAGTTCCTCTAGCTTTCTCCCTAGAACATAAAAATGTGTAGAGCTGGTGTCTCCATGTGGAACCAATTAGTGTTTCCAAGCATAAAATTAAATGTTCCCTGAAAAAAAAAAAACATTCAAAAAAATAAAGTCCGTGGATAATATCACGAATACACAAACAAAGAGGCTGTAGCAATATCTGGGATTGAATTAGACAAAAGGAAACCGGATATTTCCGGTTTCATCCAGTCATATCCGGACAAAGTGGTGTGGAATTCGTCTGCAATGGACCGAGAAAATCACAGTAAAAATGGTTTTGGAGAAAAGCAAAGTCTTTTCGTTAGGCAAGTGCATAAAATGTCATCTATACAAACAGAAATAGCATGTTTGTTTGCCGCAGTTCCTCTAGCTTTCTCCCTAGAAAATACGAATGTGTAGAGCTGTTGTCTCCATGTGGAACCAATTAGTGTTTCCAAGCATAAAATTAAATGTTCCCTGAAAAAAAAAACATTCAAAAAAATAAAGTCTGTGGATAATATCAGGAATACACAAACACAGAGGCTGTAGCAATATCTGGGATTGAATTAGACAAAAGGAAACCGGGTATTTCAGGTTTCATCCAGTCATATCGGGACAACCTGGTGTAGAATTCGTATGCAATGGACCGAGAAAATCACAGTAAAAATGGTTTTGGAGAAAAGCAAAGTCTTTTCGTTAGGCAAGTGCATAAAATGTCATCTATACAAACAGAAATATCATGTTTGTTTGCCACAGTTGCTCTAGCTTTCTCCCTAGAAAATACGAATGTGTAGAGCTGCTGTGTCCATGTGGAAACAATTAGTGTTTCCAAGCATAAAATTAAATGTTCCCTGATAAAAAACATTCAAAAAAATAAAGTCCGAGGATAATATCACGAATACACAAACAAAGAGGCTGTAGCAAATTTTCGGTTTGCGATAGGCAAATCAAAACGGGATACTTCCGGTTTCATCCAGTCATATCTGGACAAACTGGTGTGGAATTTGTATGCAATGGACCGAGAAAATCACAGTAAAAATGGTTTTGGAGAAAAGCAAAGTCTTTTCGTTAGGCAAGTGCATAAAATGTCATCTATACAAACAGAAATATCATGTTTGTTTGCCGCAGTTCCTCTAGCTTTCGCCCTAGAACAAACGAATGTGTAGAGCGGGTGTCTCCATGTGGAACCAATTAGTGTTTCCAAGCATAAAATTAAATGTTCCCTGAAAAAAAATTCAAAAAAATAAAGTCCGTGGATAATATCAGGAATACACAAACAAAGAGGCTGTAGCAATATCTGGGATTGAATCAGCCAAAACGAAACCGGATATTTCCGGTTTCATCCAGTCATAGCCGGACAAAGTGATGTGGAATTCGTATGCAATGGACCGAGAACATCACAGGAAAAATGGTTTTGGAGAAAAGCAAAGTATTTTCGTTAGGCAAGTGCATAAAATGTCATCTATACAAACAGAAATATCATGTTTGTTTGCCGCAGTTCCTCTAGCTTTCTCCCTAGAAAATAAGAATGTGTAGAGCTGGTGTCTCCATGTGGAACCAATTAGTGTTTCCAAGCATAAAATTAAATGTTCCCTGAAAAAAAAAAAACATTCAAAAAAATAAAGTCCATGGATAATATCACGAATACACAAACACAGAAGTTGTAGCAATATCTGGGATTGAATTAGCCAAAACGAAACCGGATATTTCCGGTTTCATCCAGGCATATAAGGACAAACTGGTGTGGAATTCGTATGCAATGGACCGAGAAAATCACAGGAAAAATGGTTTTGGAGAAAAGCAAAGTCTTTTCGTTAGGCAAGTGCATAAAATGTCATCTATACAAACACAAATATCATGTTTGTTTGCCGCAGTTCCTCTAGCTTTCTCCCTAGAAAATACGAATGTGTAGAGCTGGTGTCTCCATGTGGAACCAATTAGTGTTTCCAAGCATAAAATTAAATGTTCCCTGAAAAAAAAACATTCAAAAAAATAAAGTCCATGGATAATATCACGAATACACAAACACAGAGGCTGTAGCAATATCTGGGATTGAATTAGCCAAAACAAAACCGGATATTTCCGGTTCCATCCAGGCATATCAGGACAAACTGGTGTGGAATTCGTATGCAATGGACCGAGAAAATCACAGTAAAAATGGTTTTGGAGAAAAGCAAAGTCTTTTCGTTAGGCAAGTGCATCAAATGTCATCTATACAAACACAAATATCATGTTTGTTTGCCGCAGTTCCTCTAGCTTTCTCCCTAGAACATAAAAATGTGTAGAGCTGGTGTCTCCATGTGGAACCAATTAGTGTTTCCAAGCATAAAATTAAATGTTCCCTGAAAAAAAAACAGTCAAAAAAATAAAGTACGTGGATAATATCAGGAATACACAAACACAGAGGCTGTAGCAATATTTCGGTTTGAGTTAGCCAAAACAAAACCGGATATTTCCGGTTTCATCCAGTCATATCCGGACAAAGTGGTGTGGAATTCGTATGCAATGGACCGAGAAAATCACAGGAAAAATGGTTTTGGAGAAAAGCAAAGTCTTTTCGTTAGGCAAGTGCATAAAATGTCATCTATACAAACAGAAATATCATGTTTGTTTGCCGCAGTTCCTCTAGCTTTCTCCCTAGAAAATACGAATGTGTAGAGCTGGTGTCTCCATGTGGAACCAATTAGTGTTTCCAAGCATAAAATTAAATGTTCCCTGAAAAAAAAAACATTCAAAAAAATAAAGTCCGTGGATAATATCACGAATACACAAACACAGAGGTTGTAGCAATATCTGGGATTGAATTAACTAAAACGAAACCGGATATTTCCGGTTTCATCCGTGCATATCAGGACAAACTGGTGTGGAATTCGTATGCAATGGACTGAAAAAATCACAGGAAAAATGGTTTTGGAGAAAAGCAAAGTCTTTTCGTTAGGCAAGTGCATCAAATGTCATCTATACAAACAGAAATATCATGTTTGTTTGCCACAGTTCCTCTAGCTTTCTCCCTAGAACATAAAAATGTGTAGAGCTGGTGTCTCCATGTGGAACCAATTAGTGTTTCCAAGCATAAAATTAAATGTTCCCTGAAAAAAAAAACATTCAAAAAAATAAAGTCCGTGGATAATATCAGGAATACACAAACAAAGAGGCTGTAGCAATATCTGGGATTGAATCAGCCAAAACGAAACCGGATATTTCCGGTTTCATCCAGTCATATCCGGACAAAGTGGTGTGGAATTCGTATGCAATGGACCGAGAACATCACAGGAAAAATGGTTTTGGAGATAAGCAAAGTATTTTCGTTAGGCAAGTGCATAAAATGTCATCTATACAAACAGCAATATCATGTTTGTTTGCCGCAGTTCCTCTAGCTTTCTCCCTAAAAATACGAATGTGTAGAGCTGGTGTCTCCATGTGGAACCAATTAGTGTTTCCAAGCATAAAATTAAATGTTCCCTGAAAAAAAAACATTCAAAAAAATAAAGTCCATGGATAATATCACGAATACACAAACACAGAAGTTGTAGCAATATCTGGGATTGAATTAGCCAAAACGAAACCGGATATTTCCGGTTTCATCCAGGCATATCAGGACAAACTGGTGTGGAATTCGTATGCAATGGACCGAGAAAATCACAGGAAAAATGGTTTTGGAGAAAAGCAAAGTCTTTTCGTTAGGCAAGTGCATAAAATGTCATCTATACAAACACAAATATCATGTTTGTTTGCCGCAGTTCCTCTAGCTTTCTCCCTAGAAAATACGAATGTGTAGAGCTGGTGTCTCCATGTGGAACCAATTAGTGTTTCCAAGCATAAAATTAAATGTTCCCTGAAAAAAAAAAACATTCAAAAAAATAAAGTCCATGGATAATATCACGAATACACAAACACAGAGCCTGTAGCAATATTTCGGTTTGAGTTAGCCAAAACAAAACCGGATATTTCCGGTTTCATCCAGTCATATCCGGACAAAGTGGTGTGGAATTCGTATGCAATGGACCGAGAAAATCACAGGAAAAATGGTTTTGGAGAAAAGCAAAGTCTTTTCGTTAGGCAAGTGCATAAAATGTCATCTATACAAACAGAAATATCATGTTTGTTTGCCGCAGTTCCTCTAGCTTTCTCCCTAGAAAATACGAATGTGTAGAGCTGGTGTCTCCATGTGGAACCAATTAGTGTTTCCAAGCATAAAATTAAATGTTCCCTGAAAAAAAAAAAAACGTTCAAAAAAATAAAGTCCGTGGATAATATCACGAATACACAAACACAGAGGTTGTAGCAATATCTGGGATTGAATTAACCAAAATGAAACCGGATATTTCCGGTTTCATCCGTGCATATCAGGACAAACTGGTGTGGAATTCGTATGCAATGGACTGAAAAAATCACAGGAAAAATGGTTTTGGAGAAAAGCAAAGTCTTTTCGTTAGGCAAGTGCATCAAATGTCATCTATACAAACAGAAATATCATGTTTGTTTGCCACAGTTCCTCTAGCTTTCTCCCTAGAACATAAAAATGTGTAGAGCTGGTGTCTCCATGTGGAACCAATTAGTGTTTCCAAGCATAAAATTAAATGTTCCCTGAAAAAAAAAAACATTCAAAAAAATAAAGTCCGTGGATAATATCAGGAATACACAAACAAAGAGGCTGTAGCAATATCTGGGATTGAATCAGCCAAAACGAAACCGGATATTTCCGGTTTCATCCAGTCATATCCGGACAAAGTGGTGTGGAATTCGTATGCAATGGACCGAGAACATCACAGGAAAAATGGTTTTGGAGATAAGCAAAGTATTTTCGTTAGGCAAGTGCATAAAATGTCATCTATACAAACAGCAATATCATGTTTGTTTGCCGCAGTTCCTCTAGCTTTCTCCCTAGAAAATACGAATGTGTAGAGCTGGTGTCTCCATGTGGAACCAATTAGTGTTTCCAAGGATAAAATTAAATGTTCCCTGAAAAAAAAACATTCAAAAAAATAAAGTCCATGGATAATATCACGAATACACAAACACAGAGGCTGTAGCAATATCTGGGATTGAATTAGCCAAAACGATACCGGATATTTCCAGTTTCATCCGTGCATATCAGGACAAACTGGTGTGGAATTCGTATGCAATGGACTGAGAAAATCACAGGAAACCTGGTTTTGGAGAAAAGCAAAGTCTTTTCGTTAGGCAAGTGCATAAAATGTCATCTATACAAACACAAATATCATGTTTGTTTGCCGCAGTTCCTCTAGCTTTCTCCCTAGAACATAAAAATGTGTAGAGTTGGTGTCTCCATGTGGAACCAATTAGTGTTTCCAAGCATAAAATTAAATGTACCCTGAAAAAAAAAAACAGTCAAAAAAATAAAGTCCGTGGATAATATCAGGAATACACAAACACAGAGGCTGTAGCAATATTTCGGTTTGAGTTACCCAAAACAACAGCGGATATTTCCGATTTCATCCAGTCTTATTCGGACAATCTGGTTTGGATTTCGTATGCAATGGACACAGAAAATCACAGTAAAAATGGTTTTGGAGAAAAGCAAAGTCTTTTCGTTAGGCAAGTACATAAAATGTCATCTATACAAACAGAAATATCATGTTTGTTTGCCGCAGTTCTTCTAGCTTTCTCCCTAGAAAATACAATTGTGTAGATCTGGTGTGTCCATGTGGAACCAATTAGTGTTTCCAAGCATAAAATTAAATGTTCCCTGAAAAAAAAAGTTCAAAAAAATAAAGTCCATGGATAATATCAGGAATACACAAACACAGAGGCTGTAGCAATATCTGGGATTGAATTAGCCAAAATGAAACCGGATATTTCCGGTTTCATCCAGTCATATCCCGACAAAGTGGTGTGGAATTCGTATGCAATGGAATGAGAAAATCACAGTAAAAATGGTTTTGGAGAAAAGCAAAGTCTTTTCGTTAGGCAAGTGCATCAAATGTCATCTATACAAACAGAAATATCATGTTTGTTTGCCGCAGTTCCTCTAGCTTTCTCCCTAGAACATACGAATGTGTAGAGCTGGTGTCTCCATGTGGAACCAATTAGTGTTTCCAAGCATAAAATTAAATGTTCCCTGAAAAAAAAAACGTTCAAAAAAATAAAGTCCGTGGATAATATCAGGAATACACAAACAAAGAGGCTGTAGCAATATCTGGGATTGAATTAGCCAAAACGAAACCGGATATTTCCGGGTTCATCCAGTCATATCCGGACAAAGTGGTGTGGAATTCGTATGCAATGGACCGAGAACATCACAGGAAAAATGGTTTTGGAGAAAAGCAAAGTATTTTCGTTAGGCAAGTGCATAAAATGTCATCTATACAAACAGAAATATCATGTTTGTTTGCCGCAGTTCCTCTAGCTTTCTCCCTAGAAAATACGAATGTGTAGAGCTGGTGTCTCCATGTGGAACCAATTAGTGTTTCCAAGGATAAAATTAAATGTTCCCTGAAAAAAAAACATTCAAAAAAATAAAGTCCATGGATAATATCACGAATACACAAACACAGAGGCTGTAGCAATATCTGGGATTGAATTAGCCAAAACAAAACCGGATATTTCCGGTTTCATCCAGTCATATCGGGAAAAACTGGTGTGGAATTCGTATGCAAAGAACTGAGAAAATCACAGTAAAAATGGTTTTGGAGAAAAGCAAAGTCTTTTCGTTAGGCAAGTGCATAAAATGTTATTTATACAAACAGAAATATCATGTTAGTTTGCCGCAGTTCCTCTAGCTTTCTCCCTAGAAAATACGAATGTGTAGAGCTGGTGTCACCATGTGGAACCAATTAGTGTTTCCAAGCATAAAATTAAATGTTCCCTGATTAAAAACAGTCAAAAAAATAAAGTCCGTGGATAATATCACGAATACACAAACACAGAGGCTCTAGCAATATCTGGGATTGAATTAGACAAAAGGAAACCGGATATTTCCGGTTTCATCCAGTCATATCGGGACAACCTGGTGTAGAATTCGTATGCAATGGACCGAGAAAATCACAGTAGAAATGGTTTTGGAGAAAAGCAAAGTCTTTTCGTTAGGCAAGTGCATAAAATGTCATCTATACAAACAGAAATAGCATGTTTGTTTGCCGCAGTTGCTCTAGCTTTCTCCCTAGAAAATACGAATGTGTAGAGCTGGTGTCTCCATGTGGAACCAATTAGTGTTTCCAAGCATAAAATTAAATGTTCCCTGAAAAAAAATACGTTCAAAAAAATAAAGTCCGTGGATAATATCAGGAATACACAAACACAGAGGCTGTAGCAATATCTGGGATTGAATTAGACAAAAGGAAACCGGATATTTCAGGTTTCATCCAGTCATATCGGGACAACCTGGTGTAGAATTCGTATGCAATGGACCGAGAAAATCACAGTAAAAATGGTTTTGGAGAAAAGCAAAGTCTTTTCGTTAGGCAAGTGCATAAAATGTCATCTATACAAACAGAAATATCATGTTTGTTTGCCGCAGTTCCTCTAGCTTTCTCCCTAGAACAAACGAATGTGTAGAGCTGGTGTCTCCATGTGGAACCAATTAGTGTTTCCAAGCATAAAATTAAATGTTCCCTGAAAAAAAAAAACATTCAAAAAAATAAAGTCCGTGGATAATATCAGGAATACACAAACACAGAGGCTGTAGCAATATCTGGGATTGAATTAGACAAAAGGAAACCAGATATTTCAGGTTTCATCCAGTCATATCAGGAAAAACTGGGGTGGAATTCGTATGCAAAGGACTGAGAAAATCACAGTAAAAATGGTTGTGAAGAAAAGCAAAGTCTTTTCATTAGGCAAGTGCATAAAATGTCATCTAGACAAACAGAAATATCATGTTTGTTTGCCGCAGTTCCTCTAGCTTTCTCCCTAGAACAAACGAATGTGTAGAGCTGGTGTCTCCATGTGGAACCAATTAGTGTTTCCAAGCATAAAATTAAATGTTCCCTGAAAAAAAAACATTCAAAAAAATAAAGTCCGTGGATAATATCAGGAATACACAAACACAGAGGCTGTAGCAATATCTGGGATTGAATTAGACAAAAGGAAACCAGATATTTCAGGTTTCATCCAGTGATATCGGGAAAAACTGGGGTGGAATTCGTATGCAAAGGACTGAGAAAATCACAGTAAAAATGGTTGTGAAGAAAAGCAAAGTCTTTTCGTTAGGCAAGTGCATAAAATGTTATTTATACAAACAGAAATATCATGTTAGTTTGCCGCAGTTCCTCTAGCTTTCTCCCTAGAAAATACGAATGTGTAGAGCTGGTGTCTCCATGTGGAACCAATTAGTGTTTCCAAGCATAAAATTAAATGTTCCCTGAAAAAAAAAATTCAAAAATATAAAGTCCATGGATAATATCAGGAATACACAAACAAAGAGGCTGTAGCAATATCTGGGATTGAATTAGCCAAAACAAAACCGGATATTTCCGGTTTCATCCAGTCATATCCGGACAAAGTGGTGTGGAATTCGTATGCAATGGACCGAGAACATCACAGGAAAAATGGTTTTGGAGAAAAGCAAAGTATTTTCGTTAGGCAAGTGCATAAAATGTCATCTATACAAACAGAAATATCATGTTTGTTTGCCGCAGTTCCTCTAGCTTTCTCCCTAGAAAATACGAATGTGTAGAACTGGTGTCTCCATGTGGAACCAATTAGTGTTTCCAAGGATAAAATTAAATGTTCCCTGAAAAAAAAAAACATTCAAAAAATAAAGTCCATGGATAATATCACGAATACACAAACACAGAGGCTGTAGCAATATCTGGGATTGAATTAGCCAAAACAAAACCGGATATTTCCGGTTTCATCCAGGCATATCAGGACAAACTGGTGTGGAATTCGTATGCAATGGACCGAGAAAATCACAGGAAAAATGGTTTTGGAGAAAAGCAAAGTCTTTTCGTTAGGCAAGTGCATAAAATGTCATCTATACAAACACAAATATCATGTTTGTTTGCCGCAGTTCCTCTAGCTTTCTCCCTAGAACATAAAAATGTGTAGAACTGGTGTCTCCATGTGGAACCAATTAGTGTTTCCAAGCATAAAATTAAATGTTCCCTGAAAAAAAAAACAGTCAAAAAAATAAAGTCCGTGGATAATATCAGGAATACACAAACACAGAGGCTGTAGCAATATTTCGGTTTGAGTTAGCCAAAACAAAACCGGATATTTCCGGTTTCATCCAGGCATATCCGGACAAAGTGGTGTGGAATTCGTATGCAATGGACCGAGAAAATCACAGGAAAAATGGTTTTGGAGAAAAGCAAAGTCTTTTCGTTAGGCAAGTGCATAAAATGTCATCTATACAAACAGAAATAGCATGTTTGTTTGCCGCAGTTCCTCTAGCTTTCTCCCGAGAACATAAAAATGTGTAGAGCTGGTGTCTCCATGTGGAACCAATTAGTGTTTCCAAGCATAAAATTAAATGTTCCCTGAAAAAAAAACATTCAAAAAAATAAAGTCCGTGGATAATATCAGGAATACACAAACACAGAGGCTGTAGCAATATCTGGGATTGAATTAGACAAAAGGAAACTGGATATTTCAGGTTTCATCCAGTCATATCGGGACAACCTGGTGTAGAATTCGTATGCAATGGACCGAGAAAATCACAGTAAAAATGGTTTTGGAGAAAAGCAAAGTCTTTTCGTTAGGCAAGTGCATAAAATGTCATCTATACAAACAGAAATATCATGTTTGTTTGCCGCAGTTGCTCTAGCTTTCTCCCTAGAAAATACGAATGTGTAGAGCTGCTGTGTCCATGTGGAAACAATTAGT
Organism: Lepus oiostolus; assembly: GCA_036325905.1. NCBI lineage: Eukaryota > Metazoa > Chordata > Mammalia > Lagomorpha > Leporidae > Lepus > Lepus oiostolus. Next base: position 47,438,870 of record CM070795.1, read on the forward strand.
TTTTCCAAGCATAAAATTAAATGTTCCCTGATAAAAAACATTCAAAAAAATAAAGTCCGAGGATAATATCACGAATACACAAACAAAGAGGCTGTAGCAAATTTTCGGTTTGCGTTAGCCAAAACAAAACGGGATACTTCCTGTTTCATCCAGTCATATCTGGACAAACTGGTGTGGAATTTGTATGCAATGGACCAAGAAAATCACAGTAAAAATGGTTTTGGAGAAAAGCAAAGTCTTTTCGTTAGGCAAGTGCATAAAATGTCATCTATACAAACAGAAATATCATGTTTGTTTGCCGCAGTTCCTCAAGCTTTCTCCCTAGAACATAAAAATGTGTAGAGCTGGTGTGTCCATGTGGAACCAATTAGTGTTTCCAAGCATAAAATTAAATGTTCCCTGAAAAAAAAATTCAAAAAAATAAAGTCCGTGGATAATATCAGGAATACACAAACACAGAGGCTGTAGCAATATTTCGGTTTGAGTTAGCCAAAACAAAACCGGATATTTCCGGTTTCATCCAGTCATATCCGGACAAAGTGATGTGGAATTGGTATGCAATGGACCGAGAACATCACAGGAAAAATGGTTTTGGAGAAAAGCAAAGTCTTTTCGTTAGGCAAGTGCATAAAATGTCATCTATACAAACAGAAATATCATGTTTGTTTGCCGCAGTTCCTCTAGCTTTCTCCCTAGAAAATACGAATGTGTAGAGCTGGGGTCTCCATGTGGAACCAATTAGTGTTTCTAAGCACAAAATTAAATATTCCCTGAAAAAAAAATTCAAAACCATAAAGTCCGTGGATAATATCAGGAATACACAAACAACGAGGCTGTAGCAATATCTGGGATTGAATTAGCCAAAACGAAACCGGATATTTCCGGTTTCATCCAGTCATATCCGGACAAAGTGGTGTGGAATTCGTATGCAATGGACCGAGAAAATCACAGGAAAAATGGTTTTGGAGAAAAGCAAAGTCTTTTCGTTAGGCAAGTGCATAAAATGTCATCTATACAAACAGAAATAGCATGTTTGTTTGCCGCAGTTCCTCTAGCTTTCTCCCGAGAACATAAAAATGTGTAGAGCTGGTGTCTCCATGTGGAACCAATTAGTGTTTCCAAGCATAAAATTAAATGTTCCCTGAAAAAAAAACATTCAAAAAAATAAAGTCCGTGGATAATATCAGGAATACACAAACACAGAGGCTGTAGCAATATCTGGGATTGAATTAGACAAAAGGAAACCGGATATTTCAGGTTTCATCCAGTCATATCGGGACAACCTGGTGTAGAATTCGTATGCAATGGACCGAGAAAATCACAGTAAAAATGGTTTTGGAGAAAAGCAAAGTCTTTTCGTTAGGCAAGTGCATAAAATGTCATCTATACAAACAGAAATAGCATGTTTGTTTGCCGCAGTTCCTCTAGCTTTCTCCCTAGAACATAAAAATGTGTAGAGCTGGTGTCTCCATGTGGAACCAATTAGTGTTTCCAAGCATAAAATTAAATGTTCCCTGAAAAAAAAAAAAACATTCAAAAAAATAAAGTCCGTGGATAATATCACGAATACACAAACAAAGAGGCTGTAGCAATATCTGGGATTGAATTAGACAAAAGGAAACCGGATATTTCCGGTTTCATCCAGTCATATCCGGACAAAGTGGTGTGGAATTCGTCTGCAATGGACCGAGAAAATCACAGTAAAAATGGTTTTGGAGAAAAGCAAAGTCTTTTCGTTAGGCAAGTGCATAAAATGTCATCTATACAAACAGAAATAGCATGTTTGTTTGCCGCAGTTCCTCTAGCTTTCTCCCTAGAAAATACGAATGTGTAGAGCTGTTGTCTCCATGTGGAACCAATTAGTGTTTCCAAGCATAAAATTAAATGTTCCCTGAAAAAAAAAACATTCAAAAAAATAAAGTCTGTGGATAATATCAGGAATACACAAACACAGAGGCTGTAGCAATATCTGGGATTGAATTAGACAAAAGGAAACCGGGTATTTCAGGTTTCATCCAGTCATATCGGGACAACCTGGTGTAGAATTCGTATGCAATGGACCGAGAAAATCACAGTAAAAATGGTTTTGGAGAAAAGCAAAGTCTTTTCGTTAGGCAAGTGCATAAAATGTCATCTATACAAACAGAAATATCATGTTTGTTTGCCACAGTTGCTCTAGCTTTCTCCCTAGAAAATACGAATGTGTAGAGCTGCTGTGTCCATGTGGAAACAATTAGTGTTTCCAAGCATAAAATTAAATGTTCCCTGATAAAAAACATTCAAAAAAATAAAGTCCGAGGATAATATCACGAATACACAAACAAAGAGGCTGTAGCAAATTTTCGGTTTGCGATAGGCAAATCAAAACGGGATACTTCCGGTTTCATCCAGTCATATCTGGACAAACTGGTGTGGAATTTGTATGCAATGGACCGAGAAAATCACAGTAAAAATGGTTTTGGAGAAAAGCAAAGTCTTTTCGTTAGGCAAGTGCATAAAATGTCATCTATACAAACAGAAATATCATGTTTGTTTGCCGCAGTTCCTCTAGCTTTCGCCCTAGAACAAACGAATGTGTAGAGCGGGTGTCTCCATGTGGAACCAATTAGTGTTTCCAAGCATAAAATTAAATGTTCCCTGAAAAAAAATTCAAAAAAATAAAGTCCGTGGATAATATCAGGAATACACAAACAAAGAGGCTGTAGCAATATCTGGGATTGAATCAGCCAAAACGAAACCGGATATTTCCGGTTTCATCCAGTCATAGCCGGACAAAGTGATGTGGAATTCGTATGCAATGGACCGAGAACATCACAGGAAAAATGGTTTTGGAGAAAAGCAAAGTATTTTCGTTAGGCAAGTGCATAAAATGTCATCTATACAAACAGAAATATCATGTTTGTTTGCCGCAGTTCCTCTAGCTTTCTCCCTAGAAAATAAGAATGTGTAGAGCTGGTGTCTCCATGTGGAACCAATTAGTGTTTCCAAGCATAAAATTAAATGTTCCCTGAAAAAAAAAAAACATTCAAAAAAATAAAGTCCATGGATAATATCACGAATACACAAACACAGAAGTTGTAGCAATATCTGGGATTGAATTAGCCAAAACGAAACCGGATATTTCCGGTTTCATCCAGGCATATAAGGACAAACTGGTGTGGAATTCGTATGCAATGGACCGAGAAAATCACAGGAAAAATGGTTTTGGAGAAAAGCAAAGTCTTTTCGTTAGGCAAGTGCATAAAATGTCATCTATACAAACACAAATATCATGTTTGTTTGCCGCAGTTCCTCTAGCTTTCTCCCTAGAAAATACGAATGTGTAGAGCTGGTGTCTCCATGTGGAACCAATTAGTGTTTCCAAGCATAAAATTAAATGTTCCCTGAAAAAAAAACATTCAAAAAAATAAAGTCCATGGATAATATCACGAATACACAAACACAGAGGCTGTAGCAATATCTGGGATTGAATTAGCCAAAACAAAACCGGATATTTCCGGTTCCATCCAGGCATATCAGGACAAACTGGTGTGGAATTCGTATGCAATGGACCGAGAAAATCACAGTAAAAATGGTTTTGGAGAAAAGCAAAGTCTTTTCGTTAGGCAAGTGCATCAAATGTCATCTATACAAACACAAATATCATGTTTGTTTGCCGCAGTTCCTCTAGCTTTCTCCCTAGAACATAAAAATGTGTAGAGCTGGTGTCTCCATGTGGAACCAATTAGTGTTTCCAAGCATAAAATTAAATGTTCCCTGAAAAAAAAACAGTCAAAAAAATAAAGTACGTGGATAATATCAGGAATACACAAACACAGAGGCTGTAGCAATATTTCGGTTTGAGTTAGCCAAAACAAAACCGGATATTTCCGGTTTCATCCAGTCATATCCGGACAAAGTGGTGTGGAATTCGTATGCAATGGACCGAGAAAATCACAGGAAAAATGGTTTTGGAGAAAAGCAAAGTCTTTTCGTTAGGCAAGTGCATAAAATGTCATCTATACAAACAGAAATATCATGTTTGTTTGCCGCAGTTCCTCTAGCTTTCTCCCTAGAAAATACGAATGTGTAGAGCTGGTGTCTCCATGTGGAACCAATTAGTGTTTCCAAGCATAAAATTAAATGTTCCCTGAAAAAAAAAACATTCAAAAAAATAAAGTCCGTGGATAATATCACGAATACACAAACACAGAGGTTGTAGCAATATCTGGGATTGAATTAACTAAAACGAAACCGGATATTTCCGGTTTCATCCGTGCATATCAGGACAAACTGGTGTGGAATTCGTATGCAATGGACTGAAAAAATCACAGGAAAAATGGTTTTGGAGAAAAGCAAAGTCTTTTCGTTAGGCAAGTGCATCAAATGTCATCTATACAAACAGAAATATCATGTTTGTTTGCCACAGTTCCTCTAGCTTTCTCCCTAGAACATAAAAATGTGTAGAGCTGGTGTCTCCATGTGGAACCAATTAGTGTTTCCAAGCATAAAATTAAATGTTCCCTGAAAAAAAAAACATTCAAAAAAATAAAGTCCGTGGATAATATCAGGAATACACAAACAAAGAGGCTGTAGCAATATCTGGGATTGAATCAGCCAAAACGAAACCGGATATTTCCGGTTTCATCCAGTCATATCCGGACAAAGTGGTGTGGAATTCGTATGCAATGGACCGAGAACATCACAGGAAAAATGGTTTTGGAGATAAGCAAAGTATTTTCGTTAGGCAAGTGCATAAAATGTCATCTATACAAACAGCAATATCATGTTTGTTTGCCGCAGTTCCTCTAGCTTTCTCCCTAAAAATACGAATGTGTAGAGCTGGTGTCTCCATGTGGAACCAATTAGTGTTTCCAAGCATAAAATTAAATGTTCCCTGAAAAAAAAACATTCAAAAAAATAAAGTCCATGGATAATATCACGAATACACAAACACAGAAGTTGTAGCAATATCTGGGATTGAATTAGCCAAAACGAAACCGGATATTTCCGGTTTCATCCAGGCATATCAGGACAAACTGGTGTGGAATTCGTATGCAATGGACCGAGAAAATCACAGGAAAAATGGTTTTGGAGAAAAGCAAAGTCTTTTCGTTAGGCAAGTGCATAAAATGTCATCTATACAAACACAAATATCATGTTTGTTTGCCGCAGTTCCTCTAGCTTTCTCCCTAGAAAATACGAATGTGTAGAGCTGGTGTCTCCATGTGGAACCAATTAGTGTTTCCAAGCATAAAATTAAATGTTCCCTGAAAAAAAAAAACATTCAAAAAAATAAAGTCCATGGATAATATCACGAATACACAAACACAGAGCCTGTAGCAATATTTCGGTTTGAGTTAGCCAAAACAAAACCGGATATTTCCGGTTTCATCCAGTCATATCCGGACAAAGTGGTGTGGAATTCGTATGCAATGGACCGAGAAAATCACAGGAAAAATGGTTTTGGAGAAAAGCAAAGTCTTTTCGTTAGGCAAGTGCATAAAATGTCATCTATACAAACAGAAATATCATGTTTGTTTGCCGCAGTTCCTCTAGCTTTCTCCCTAGAAAATACGAATGTGTAGAGCTGGTGTCTCCATGTGGAACCAATTAGTGTTTCCAAGCATAAAATTAAATGTTCCCTGAAAAAAAAAAAAACGTTCAAAAAAATAAAGTCCGTGGATAATATCACGAATACACAAACACAGAGGTTGTAGCAATATCTGGGATTGAATTAACCAAAATGAAACCGGATATTTCCGGTTTCATCCGTGCATATCAGGACAAACTGGTGTGGAATTCGTATGCAATGGACTGAAAAAATCACAGGAAAAATGGTTTTGGAGAAAAGCAAAGTCTTTTCGTTAGGCAAGTGCATCAAATGTCATCTATACAAACAGAAATATCATGTTTGTTTGCCACAGTTCCTCTAGCTTTCTCCCTAGAACATAAAAATGTGTAGAGCTGGTGTCTCCATGTGGAACCAATTAGTGTTTCCAAGCATAAAATTAAATGTTCCCTGAAAAAAAAAAACATTCAAAAAAATAAAGTCCGTGGATAATATCAGGAATACACAAACAAAGAGGCTGTAGCAATATCTGGGATTGAATCAGCCAAAACGAAACCGGATATTTCCGGTTTCATCCAGTCATATCCGGACAAAGTGGTGTGGAATTCGTATGCAATGGACCGAGAACATCACAGGAAAAATGGTTTTGGAGATAAGCAAAGTATTTTCGTTAGGCAAGTGCATAAAATGTCATCTATACAAACAGCAATATCATGTTTGTTTGCCGCAGTTCCTCTAGCTTTCTCCCTAGAAAATACGAATGTGTAGAGCTGGTGTCTCCATGTGGAACCAATTAGTGTTTCCAAGGATAAAATTAAATGTTCCCTGAAAAAAAAACATTCAAAAAAATAAAGTCCATGGATAATATCACGAATACACAAACACAGAGGCTGTAGCAATATCTGGGATTGAATTAGCCAAAACGATACCGGATATTTCCAGTTTCATCCGTGCATATCAGGACAAACTGGTGTGGAATTCGTATGCAATGGACTGAGAAAATCACAGGAAACCTGGTTTTGGAGAAAAGCAAAGTCTTTTCGTTAGGCAAGTGCATAAAATGTCATCTATACAAACACAAATATCATGTTTGTTTGCCGCAGTTCCTCTAGCTTTCTCCCTAGAACATAAAAATGTGTAGAGTTGGTGTCTCCATGTGGAACCAATTAGTGTTTCCAAGCATAAAATTAAATGTACCCTGAAAAAAAAAAACAGTCAAAAAAATAAAGTCCGTGGATAATATCAGGAATACACAAACACAGAGGCTGTAGCAATATTTCGGTTTGAGTTACCCAAAACAACAGCGGATATTTCCGATTTCATCCAGTCTTATTCGGACAATCTGGTTTGGATTTCGTATGCAATGGACACAGAAAATCACAGTAAAAATGGTTTTGGAGAAAAGCAAAGTCTTTTCGTTAGGCAAGTACATAAAATGTCATCTATACAAACAGAAATATCATGTTTGTTTGCCGCAGTTCTTCTAGCTTTCTCCCTAGAAAATACAATTGTGTAGATCTGGTGTGTCCATGTGGAACCAATTAGTGTTTCCAAGCATAAAATTAAATGTTCCCTGAAAAAAAAAGTTCAAAAAAATAAAGTCCATGGATAATATCAGGAATACACAAACACAGAGGCTGTAGCAATATCTGGGATTGAATTAGCCAAAATGAAACCGGATATTTCCGGTTTCATCCAGTCATATCCCGACAAAGTGGTGTGGAATTCGTATGCAATGGACCGAGAAAATCACAGTAAAAATGGTTTTGGAGAAAAGCAAAGTCTTTTCGTTAGGCAAGTGCATCAAATGTCATCTATACAAACAGAAATATCATGTTTGTTTGCCGCAGTTCCTCTAGCTTTCTCCCTAGAACATACGAATGTGTAGAGCTGGTGTCTCCATGTGGAACCAATTAGTGTTTCCAAGCATAAAATTAAATGTTCCCTGAAAAAAAAAACGTTCAAAAAAATAAAGTCCGTGGATAATATCAGGAATACACAAACAAAGAGGCTGTAGCAATATCTGGGATTGAATTAGCCAAAACGAAACCGGATATTTCCGGGTTCATCCAGTCATATCCGGACAAAGTGGTGTGGAATTCGTATGCAATGGACCGAGAACATCACAGGAAAAATGGTTTTGGAGAAAAGCAAAGTATTTTCGTTAGGCAAGTGCATAAAATGTCATCTATACAAACAGAAATATCATGTTTGTTTGCCGCAGTTCCTCTAGCTTTCTCCCTAGAAAATACGAATGTGTAGAGCTGGTGTCTCCATGTGGAACCAATTAGTGTTTCCAAGGATAAAATTAAATGTTCCCTGAAAAAAAAACATTCAAAAAAATAAAGTCCATGGATAATATCACGAATACACAAACACAGAGGCTGTAGCAATATCTGGGATTGAATTAGCCAAAACAAAACCGGATATTTCCGGTTTCATCCAGTCATATCGGGAAAAACTGGTGTGGAATTCGTATGCAAAGAACTGAGAAAATCACAGTAAAAATGGTTTTGGAGAAAAGCAAAGTCTTTTCGTTAGGCAAGTGCATAAAATGTTATTTATACAAACAGAAATATCATGTTAGTTTGCCGCAGTTCCTCTAGCTTTCTCCCTAGAAAATACGAATGTGTAGAGCTGGTGTCACCATGTGGAACCAATTAGTGTTTCCAAGCATAAAATTAAATGTTCCCTGATTAAAAACAGTCAAAAAAATAAAGTCCGTGGATAATATCACGAATACACAAACACAGAGGCTCTAGCAATATCTGGGATTGAATTAGACAAAAGGAAACCGGATATTTCCGGTTTCATCCAGTCATATCGGGACAACCTGGTGTAGAATTCGTATGCAATGGACCGAGAAAATCACAGTAGAAATGGTTTTGGAGAAAAGCAAAGTCTTTTCGTTAGGCAAGTGCATAAAATGTCATCTATACAAACAGAAATAGCATGTTTGTTTGCCGCAGTTGCTCTAGCTTTCTCCCTAGAAAATACGAATGTGTAGAGCTGGTGTCTCCATGTGGAACCAATTAGTGTTTCCAAGCATAAAATTAAATGTTCCCTGAAAAAAAATACGTTCAAAAAAATAAAGTCCGTGGATAATATCAGGAATACACAAACACAGAGGCTGTAGCAATATCTGGGATTGAATTAGACAAAAGGAAACCGGATATTTCAGGTTTCATCCAGTCATATCGGGACAACCTGGTGTAGAATTCGTATGCAATGGACCGAGAAAATCACAGTAAAAATGGTTTTGGAGAAAAGCAAAGTCTTTTCGTTAGGCAAGTGCATAAAATGTCATCTATACAAACAGAAATATCATGTTTGTTTGCCGCAGTTCCTCTAGCTTTCTCCCTAGAACAAACGAATGTGTAGAGCTGGTGTCTCCATGTGGAACCAATTAGTGTTTCCAAGCATAAAATTAAATGTTCCCTGAAAAAAAAAAACATTCAAAAAAATAAAGTCCGTGGATAATATCAGGAATACACAAACACAGAGGCTGTAGCAATATCTGGGATTGAATTAGACAAAAGGAAACCAGATATTTCAGGTTTCATCCAGTCATATCAGGAAAAACTGGGGTGGAATTCGTATGCAAAGGACTGAGAAAATCACAGTAAAAATGGTTGTGAAGAAAAGCAAAGTCTTTTCATTAGGCAAGTGCATAAAATGTCATCTAGACAAACAGAAATATCATGTTTGTTTGCCGCAGTTCCTCTAGCTTTCTCCCTAGAACAAACGAATGTGTAGAGCTGGTGTCTCCATGTGGAACCAATTAGTGTTTCCAAGCATAAAATTAAATGTTCCCTGAAAAAAAAACATTCAAAAAAATAAAGTCCGTGGATAATATCAGGAATACACAAACACAGAGGCTGTAGCAATATCTGGGATTGAATTAGACAAAAGGAAACCAGATATTTCAGGTTTCATCCAGTGATATCGGGAAAAACTGGGGTGGAATTCGTATGCAAAGGACTGAGAAAATCACAGTAAAAATGGTTGTGAAGAAAAGCAAAGTCTTTTCGTTAGGCAAGTGCATAAAATGTTATTTATACAAACAGAAATATCATGTTAGTTTGCCGCAGTTCCTCTAGCTTTCTCCCTAGAAAATACGAATGTGTAGAGCTGGTGTCTCCATGTGGAACCAATTAGTGTTTCCAAGCATAAAATTAAATGTTCCCTGAAAAAAAAATTCAAAAATATAAAGTCCATGGATAATATCAGGAATACACAAACAAAGAGGCTGTAGCAATATCTGGGATTGAATTAGCCAAAACAAAACCGGATATTTCCGGTTTCATCCAGTCATATCCGGACAAAGTGGTGTGGAATTCGTATGCAATGGACCGAGAACATCACAGGAAAAATGGTTTTGGAGAAAAGCAAAGTATTTTCGTTAGGCAAGTGCATAAAATGTCATCTATACAAACAGAAATATCATGTTTGTTTGCCGCAGTTCCTCTAGCTTTCTCCCTAGAAAATACGAATGTGTAGAACTGGTGTCTCCATGTGGAACCAATTAGTGTTTCCAAGGATAAAATTAAATGTTCCCTGAAAAAAAAAAACATTCAAAAAATAAAGTCCATGGATAATATCACGAATACACAAACACAGAGGCTGTAGCAATATCTGGGATTGAATTAGCCAAAACAAAACCGGATATTTCCGGTTTCATCCAGGCATATCAGGACAAACTGGTGTGGAATTCGTATGCAATGGACCGAGAAAATCACAGGAAAAATGGTTTTGGAGAAAAGCAAAGTCTTTTCGTTAGGCAAGTGCATAAAATGTCATCTATACAAACACAAATATCATGTTTGTTTGCCGCAGTTCCTCTAGCTTTCTCCCTAGAACATAAAAATGTGTAGAACTGGTGTCTCCATGTGGAACCAATTAGTGTTTCCAAGCATAAAATTAAATGTTCCCTGAAAAAAAAAACAGTCAAAAAAATAAAGTCCGTGGATAATATCAGGAATACACAAACACAGAGGCTGTAGCAATATTTCGGTTTGAGTTAGCCAAAACAAAACCGGATATTTCCGGTTTCATCCAGGCATATCCGGACAAAGTGGTGTGGAATTCGTATGCAATGGACCGAGAAAATCACAGGAAAAATGGTTTTGGAGAAAAGCAAAGTCTTTTCGTTAGGCAAGTGCATAAAATGTCATCTATACAAACAGAAATAGCATGTTTGTTTGCCGCAGTTCCTCTAGCTTTCTCCCGAGAACATAAAAATGTGTAGAGCTGGTGTCTCCATGTGGAACCAATTAGTGTTTCCAAGCATAAAATTAAATGTTCCCTGAAAAAAAAACATTCAAAAAAATAAAGTCCGTGGATAATATCAGGAATACACAAACACAGAGGCTGTAGCAATATCTGGGATTGAATTAGACAAAAGGAAACTGGATATTTCAGGTTTCATCCAGTCATATCGGGACAACCTGGTGTAGAATTCGTATGCAATGGACCGAGAAAATCACAGTAAAAATGGTTTTGGAGAAAAGCAAAGTCTTTTCGTTAGGCAAGTGCATAAAATGTCATCTATACAAACAGAAATATCATGTTTGTTTGCCGCAGTTGCTCTAGCTTTCTCCCTAGAAAATACGAATGTGTAGAGCTGCTGTGTCCATGTGGAAACAATTAGTTTTTCCAAGCATAAAATTAAATGTTCCCTGATAAAAAACATTCAAAAAAATAAAGTCCGAGGATAATATCACGAATACACAAACAAAGAGGCTGTAGCAAATTTTCGGTTTGCGTTAGCCAAAACAAAACGGGATACTTCCTGTTTCATCCAGTCATATCTGGACAAACTGGTGTGGAATTTGTATGCAATGGACCAAGAAAATCACAGTAAAAATGGTTTTGGAGAAAAGCAAAGTCTTTTCGTTAGGCAAGTGCATAAAATGTCATCTATACAAACAGAAATATCATGTTTGTTTGCCGCAGTTCCTCAAGCTTTCTCCCTAGAACATAAAAATGTGTAGAGCTGGTGTGTCCATGTGGAACCAATTAGTGTTTCCAAGCATAAAATTAAATGTTCCCTGAAAAAAAAATTCAAAAAAATAAAGTCCGTGGATAATATCAGGAATACACAAACACAGAGGCTGTAGCAATATTTCGGTTTGAGTTAGCCAAAACAAAACCGGATATTTCCGGTTTCATCCAGTCATATCCGGACAAAGTGATGTGGAATTGGTATGCAATGGACCGAGAACATCACAGGAAAAATGGTTTTGGAGAAAAGCAAAGTCTTTTCGTTAGGCAAGTGCATAAAATGTCATCTATACAAACAGAAATATCATGTTTGTTTGCCGCAGTTCCTCTAGCTTTCTCCCTAGAAAATACGAATGTGTAGAGCTGGGGTCTCCATGTGGAACCAATTAGTGTTTCTAAGCACAAAATTAAATATTCCCTGAAAAAAAAATTCAAAACCATAAAGTCCGTGGATAATATCAGGAATACACAAACAACGAGGCTGTAGCAATATCTGGGATTGAATTAGCCAAAACGAAACCGGATATTTCCGGTTTCATCCAGTCATATCCGGACAAAGTGGTGTGGAATTCGTATGCAATGGACCGAGAAAATCACAGGAAAAATGGTTTTGGAGAAAAGCAAAGTCTTTTCGTTAGGCAAGTGCATAAAATGTCATCTATACAAACAGAAATAGCATGTTTGTTTGCCGCAGTTCCTCTAGCTTTCTCCCGAGAACATAAAAATGTGTAGAGCTGGTGTCTCCATGTGGAACCAATTAGTGTTTCCAAGCATAAAATTAAATGTTCCCTGAAAAAAAAACATTCAAAAAAATAAAGTCCGTGGATAATATCAGGAATACACAAACACAGAGGCTGTAGCAATATCTGGGATTGAATTAGACAAAAGGAAACCGGATATTTCAGGTTTCATCCAGTCATATCGGGACAACCTGGTGTAGAATTCGTATGCAATGGACCGAGAAAATCACAGTAAAAATGGTTTTGGAGAAAAGCAAAGTCTTTTCGTTAGGCAAGTGCATAAAATGTCATCTATACAAACAGAAATATCATGTTTGTTTGCCGCAGTTGCTCTAGCTTTCTCCCTAGAAAATACGAATGTGTAGAGCTGCTGTGTCCATGTGGAAACAATTAGTGTTTCCAAGCATAAAATTAAATGTTCCCTGATAAAAAACATTCAAAAAAATAAAGTCCGTGGATAATATCAGGAATACACAAACACAGAGGCTGTAGCAATATCTGGGATTGAATTAGACAAAAGGAAACCGGATATTTCCGGTTCATCCAGTCATATCCGGACAAAGTGGTGTGGAATTCGTATGCAATGGACCGAGAAAATCACAGTAAAAATGGTTTTGGAGAAAAGCAAAGTCTTTTCGTTAGGCAAGTGCATAAAATGTCATCTATACAAACAGAAATATCATGTTTGTTTGCCGCAGTTCCTCAAGCTTTCGCCCTAGAACAAACGAATGTGTAGAGCTGGTGTGTCCATGTGGAACCAATTAGTGTTTCCAAGCATAAAATTAAATGTTCCCTGAAAAAAAAATTCAAAAAAATAAAGTCGGTGGATAATATCTGGAATACACAAACAAAGAGGCTGTAGCAATATCTGGGATTGAATTAGCCAAAACGAAACCGGATATTTCCGGTTTCATCCAGTCATATCCGGACAAAGTGGTGTGGAATTCGTATGCAATGGACCGAGAACATCACAGGAAAAATGGTTTTGGAGAAAAGCAAAGTATTTTCGTTAGGCAAGTGCATAAAATGTCATCTATACAAACAGAAATATCATGTTTGTTTGCCGCAGTTCCTCTAGCTTTCTCCCTAGAAAATACGAATGTGTAGAGCTGGTGTCTCCATGTGGAACCAATTAGTGTTTCCAAGGATAAAATTAAATGTTCCCTGAAAAAAAAAAATTCAAAAAAATAAAGTCCATGGATAATATCACGAATACACAAACACAGAGGCTGTAGCAATATCTGGGATTGAATTAGACAAAACAAAACCGGATATTTCCGGTTTCATCCAGGCATATCAGGACAAACTGGTGTGGAATTCGTATGCAATGGACCGAGAAAATCACAGGAAAAATGGTTTTGGAGAAAAGCAAAGTTTTTCGTTAGGCAAGTGCATAAAATGTCATCATTACAAACACAAATATCATGTTTGTTTGCCGCAGTTCCTCTAGCTTTCTCCCTAGAACATAAAAATGTGTAGAGCTGGTGTCTCCATGTGGAACCAATTAGTGTTTCCAAGCATAAAATTAAATGTTCCCTGAAAAAAAAAACAGTCAAAAAAATAAAGTCCGTGGATAATATCAGGAATACACAAACACAGAGGCTGTAGCAATATTTCGGTTTGAGTTAGCCAAAACAAAACCGGATATTTCCGGTTTCATCCAGTCATATCCGGACAAAGTGGTGTGGAATTGGTATGCAATGGACCGAGAAAATCACAGTAAAAATGGTTTTGGAGAAAAGCAAAGTCTTTTCGTTAGGCAAGTGCATAAAATGTCATCTATACAAACAGAAATATCATGTTTGTTTGCCGCAGTTCCTCTAGCTTTCTCCCTAGAACAAACGAATATGTAGAGCTGGTGTCTCCATGTGGAACCAATTAGTGTTTCCAAGCATAAAATTAAATGTTCCCTGAAAAAAAAAACATTCAAAAAAATAAAGTCCGTGGATAATATCAGGAATACACAAACACAGAGGCTATAGCAATATTTCAGTTTGAGTTAGCCAAAACAAAATCGGATATTTCCGGGTTCATCCAGTCATATCCGGACAAAGTGGTGTGGAATTCGTATGCAATGGACGGAGTAAATCACAGTAAAAATGGTTTTGGAGAAAAGCAAAGTCTTTTCGTTAGGCAAGTGCATAAAATGTCATCTATACAAACAGAAATATCATGTTTGTTTGCCGCAGTTCCTCTAGCTTTCTCCCTAGAAAATACGAATGTGTAGAGCTGGTGTCTCCATGTGGAACCAATTAGTGTTTCCAAGCATAAAATTAAATGTTCCCTGAAAAAAAAAACATTCAAAAAAATAAAGTCCGTGGATAATATCAGGAATACACAAACACAGAGGCTGTAGCAATATCTGGGATTGAATTAGACAAAAGGAAACCGGATATTTCCGGTTCATCCAGTCATATCCGGACAAAGTGGTGTGGAATTCGTATGCAATGGACCGAGAAAATCACAGTAAAAATGGTTTTGGAGAAAAGCAAAGTCTTTTCGTTAGGCAAGTGCATAAAATGTCATCTATACAAACAGAAATATCATGTTAGTTTGCCGCAGTTCCTCTAGCTTTCTCCCTAGAAAATACGAATGTGTAGAGCTGGTGTCTCCATGTGGAACCAATTAGTGTTTCCAAGCATAAAATTAAATGTTCCCTGAAAATAAAACGTTCAAAAAAATAAAGTACGTGGATAATATCAGGAATACACAAACACAGAGGCTGTAGCAATATCTGGGATTGAATTAGACAAAAGGAAACCGGATATTTCCGGTTCATCCAGTCATATCCGGACAAAGTGGTGTGGAATTCGTATGCAATGGACCGAGAAAATCACAGTAAAAATGGTTTTGGAGAAAAGCAAAGTCTTTTCGTTAGGCAAGTGCATAAAATGTCATCTATACAAACAGAAATATCATGTTTGTTTGCCGCAGTTGCTCTAGCTTTCTCCCTAGAAAATACGAATGTGTAGAGCTGCTGTGTCCATGTGGAAACAATTAGTGTTTCCAAGCATAAAATTAAATGTTCCCTGATAAAAAACATTCAAAAAAATAAAGTCCGAGGATAATATCACGAATACACAAACAAAGAGGCTGTAGCAAATTTTCGGTTTGCGTTAGCCAAAACAAAACGGGATACTTCCGGTTTCATCCAGTCATATCTGGACAAACTGGTGTGGAATTTGTATGCAATGGACCGAGAAAATCACAGTAAAAATGGTTTTGGAGAAAAGCAAAGTCTTTTCGTTAGGCAAGTGCATCAAATGTCATCTATACAAACAGAAATATCATGTTTGTTTGCCGCAGTTCCTCTAGCTTTCGCCCTAGAACAAACGAATGTGTAGAGCTGGTGTGTCCATGTGGAACCAATTAGTGTTTCCAAGCATAAAATTAAATGTTCCCTGAAAAAAAAATTCAAAAAAATAAAGTCCGTGGATAATATCAGGAATACACAAACAAAGAGGCTGTAGCAATATCTGGGATTGAATCAGCCAAAACGAAACCGGATATTTCCGGGTTCATCCAGTCATATCCGGACAAAGTGATGTGGAATTCGTATGCAATGGACCGAGAACATCACAGGAAAAATGGTTTTGGAGAAAAGCAAAGTCTTTTCTTTAGGCAAGTGCATAAAATGTCATCTATACAAACAGAAATATCATGTTTGTTTGCCGCAGTTCCTCTAGCTTTCTCCCTAGAAAATACGAATGTGTAGAGCTGGTGTCTCCATGTGGAACCAATTAGTGTTTCCAAGCATAAAATTAAATGTTCCCTGAAAAAAAAACATTCAAAAAAATAAAGTCCATGGATAATATCACGAATACACAAACACAGAAGTTGTTGCAATATCTGGGATTGAATTAGCCAAAACGAAACCGGATATTTCCGGTTTCATCCAGGCATATCAGGACAAACTGGTGTGGAATTCGTATGCAATGGACCGAGAAAATCACAGGAAAAATGGTTTTGGAGAAAAGCAAAGTCTTTTCGTTAGGCAAGTGCATAAAATGTCATCTATACAAACACAAATATCATGTTTGTTTGCCGCAGTCCCTCTAGCTTTCTCCCTAGAAAATACGAATGTGTAGAGCTGGTGTCTCCATGTGGAACCAATTAATGTTTCCAAGGATAAAATTAAATGTTCCCTGAAAAAAAAACATTCAAAAAAATAAAGTCCATGGATAATATCACGAATACACAAACACAGAGGTTGTAGCAATATCTGGGATTGAATTAGCCAAAACAAAACCGGATATTTCCGGTTTCATCCAGGCATATCAGGACAAACTGGTGTGGAATTCGTATGCAATGGACCGAGAAAATCACAGGAAAAATTGTTTTGGAGGAAAGCAAAGTCTTTTCGTTAGGCAAGTGCATAAAATGTCATCTATACAAACACAAATATCATGTTTGTTTGCCGCAGTTCCTCTAGCTTTCTCCCTAGAACATAAAAATGTGTAGAGCTGGTGTCTCCATGTGGAACCAATTAGTGTTTCCAAGCATAAAATTAAATGTTCCCTGAAAAAAAAAACATTCAAAAAAATAAAGTCCGTGGATAATATCAGGAATACACAAACACAGAGGCTGTAGCAATATTTCGGTTTGAGTTAGCCAAAACAAAACCGCATATTTCCGGTTTCATCCAGTCATATCCGGACAAAGTGGTGTGGAATTCGTATGCAATGGACCGAGAAAATCACAGGAAAAATGGTTTTGGAGAAAAGCAAAGTCTTTTCGTTAGGCAAGTGCATAAAATGTCATCTATACAAACAGAAATATTATGTTTGTTTGCCGCAGTTCCTCTAGCTTTCTCCCTAGAACATAAAAAGGTGTAGAGCTATTGTATCCATGTGGAACCAATTAGTGTTTCCAAGCATAAAATGAAATGTTCCCTGAAAAAAAAACATTCAAAAAAATAAAGTCCGTGGATAATATCACGAATACACAAACAAATAGGCTGTAGCAATATCTGGGATTGAATTAGCCAAACGAAACCGGATATTTCCGGTTTCATCCAGTCATATCCAGACAAAGTGGTGTGGAATTCGTATGCAATGGACCGAGAAAATCACAGTAAAAATGTTTTTGGAGAAAAGCAAAGTCTTTTCGTTAGGCAAGTGCATAAAATGTCATCTATACAAACAGAAATAGCATGTTTGTTTGCCGCAGTTCCTCTAGCTTTCTCCCTAGAAGAAACGAATGTGTAGAGCTGGTGTCTCCATGTGGAACCAATTAGTGTTTCCAAGCATAAAATTAAATGTTCCCTGAAAAAAAAAACATTCAAAAAAATAAAGTCCGTGGATAATATCAGGAATACACAAACACAGAGGCTGTAGCAATATCTGGGATTGAATTAGACAAAAGGAAACCGGATATTTCAGGTTTCATCCAGTCATATCGGGACAAACTGGTGTGGAATTCGTATGCAATGGACCCAGAAAATCACAGTAAAAATGGTTTTGGAGAAAAGCAAAGTCTTTTCGTTAGGCAAGTGCATAAAATGTTATTTATACAAACAGAAATATCATGTTAGTTTGCCACAGTTCCTCTAGCTTTCTCCCTAGAAAATATGAATGTGTAGAGCTGGTGTCTCCATGTGGAACCAATTAGTGTTTCCAAGCATAAAATTAAATGTTCCCTGAAAAAAAACATTCAAAAAAATAAAGTCCTTGGATAATATCAGGAATACACAAACAAAGAGGCTGTAGCAATATCTGGGATTGAATTAGCCAAAACAGAACCGGATATTTCCGGTTTCATCCAGGCATATCAGGACAAACTGGTGTGGAATTCGTATGCAATGGACGGAGAAAATCACAGTAAAAATGGTTTTGGAGAAAAGCAAAGTCTTTTCGTTAGGCAAGTGCATAAAATGTCATCTATACAAACAGAAATATCATGTTTGTTTGCCGCAGTTCCTCTAGCTTTCTCCCTAGAAAATACGAATGTGTAGAGCTGGTGTCTCCATGTGGAACCAATTAGTGTTTCCAAGCATAAAATTAAATGTTCCCTGAAAAAAAAACATTCAAAAAAATAAAGTCCGTGGATAATATCAGGAATACACAAACACAGAGGCTGTAGCAATATTTCGGTTTGAGTTAGCCAAAACAAAACCGGATATTTCCGGTTTCATCCAGTCATATCCGGACAAAGTGGTGTGGAATTCGTATGCAATGGACCGAGAAAATCACAGTAAAAATGGTTTTGGAGAAAAGCAAAGTCTTTTCGTTAGGCAAGTGCATAAAATGTCATCTATACAAACAGAAATATCATGTTTGTTTGCCGCAGTTCCTCTAGCTTTCTCCCTAGAAAATACGAATGTGTAGAGCTGGTGTCTCCATGTGGAACCAATTAGTGTTTCCAAGCATAAAATTAAATGTTCCCTGAAAAAAAAAAACATTCAAAAAAATAAAGTCCGTGGATAATATCAGGAATACACAAACACAGAGGCTATAGCAATATCTGGGATTGAATTAGACAAAAGGAAACCGGATATTTCCGGTTCATCCAGTCATATCCGGACAAAGTGGTGTGGAATTCGTATGCAATGGACCGAGAAAATCACAGTAAAAATGGTTTTGGAGAAAAGCAAAGTCTTTTCGTTAGGCAAGTGCATAAAATGTCATCTATACAAACAGAAATATCATGTTAGTTTGCCGCAGTTCCTCTAGCTTTCTCCCTAGAAAATACAAATGTGTAGAGCTGGTGTCTCCATGTGGAACCAATTAGTGTTTCCAAGCATAAAATTAAATGTTCCCTGAAAATAAAACGTTCAAAAAAATAAAGTCCGTGAATATATCAGGAATACACAAACACAGAGGCTGTAGCAATATCTGGGATTGAATTAGACAAAAGGAAACCGGATATTTCCGGTTCATCCAGTCATATTGGGAAAAACTGGTGTGGAATTCGTATGCAAAGGACTGAGAAAATCACAGTAAAAATGGTTTTGAAGAAAAGCAAAGTCTTTTCGTTAGGCAAGTGCATAAAATGTTATTTATACAAACAGAAATATCATGTTAGTTTGCCGCAGTTCCTCTAGCTTTCTCCCTAGAAAATACGAATGTGTAGAGCTGGTGTCTCCATGTGGAACCAATTAGTGTTTCCAAGCATAAAATTAAATGTTCCCTGAAAAAAAAACATTCAAAAAAATAAAGTCCTTGGATAATATCAGGAATACACAAACAAAGAGGCTGTAGCAATATCTGGGATTGAATTAGCCAAAACAGAACCGGATATTTCCGGTTTCATCCAGGCATATCAGGACAAACTGGTGTGGAATTCGTATGCAATGGACCGAGAAAATCACAGTAAAAATGGTTTTGGAGAAAAGCAAAGTCTTTTCGTTAGGCAAGTGCATAAAATGTCATCTATACAAACAGAAATATCATGTTTGTTTGCCGCAGTTCCTCTAGCTTTCTCCCTAGAAAATACGAATGTGTAGAGCTGGTGTCTCCATGTGGAACCAATTAGTGTTTCCAAGCATAAAATTAAATGTTCCCTAAAAAAAAAAACATTCAAAAAAATAAAGTCCGTGGATAATATCAGGAATACACAAACACAGAGGCTGTAGCAATATTTCGGTTTGAGTTAGCCAAAACAAAACCGCATATTTCCGGTTTCATCCAGTCATATCCGGACAAAGTGGTGTGGAATTCGTATGCAATGGACCGAGAAAATCACAGTAAAAATGGTTTTGGAGAAAAGCAAAGTCTTTTCGTTAGGCAAGTGCATAAAATGTCATCTATACAAACAGAAATATCATGTTTGTTTGCCGCAGTTCCTCTAGCTTTCTCCCTAGAAAATACGAATGTGTAGAGCTGGTGGGTCCATGTGGAACCAATTAGTGTTTCCAAGCATAAAATGAAATGTTCCCTGAAAAAAAAAACATTCAAAAAAATAAAGTCCGTGGATAATATCAGGAATACACAAACACAGAGGCTATAGCAATATTTCAGTTTGAGTTAGCCAAAACAAAACCGGATATTTCCGGTTTCATCCAGTCATATTCGGACAAAGTGGTGTGGAATTCGTATGCAATGGACCGAGAAAATCACAGTAAAAATGGTTTTGGAGAAAAGCAAAGTCTTTTCGTTAGGCAAGTGCATAAAATGTTATTTATACAAACAGAAATATCATGTTAGTTTGCCGCGGTTCCTCTAGCTTTCTCCCTAGAAAATACGAATGTGTAGAGCTGGTGTGTCCATGTGGAACCAATTAGTGTTTCCAAGCATAAAATTAAATGTTCCCTGATTAAAAACAGTCAAAAAAATAAAGTTCGTGGATAATATCAGGAATACACAAACACAGAGGCTGTAGCAATATCTGGGATTGAATTAGACAAAAGGAAACCGGATATTTCCGGTTCATCCAGTCATATCCGGACAAAGTGGTGTGGAATTCGTATGCAATGGACCGAGAAAATCACAGTAAAAATGGTTTTGGAGAAAAGCAAAGTCTTTTCATTAGGCAAGTGCATAAAATGTCATCTATACAAACATAAATATCATGTTAGTTTGCCGCAGTTCCTCTAGCTTTCTCCCTAGAAAATACAAATGTGTAGAGCTGGTGTCTCCATGTGGAACCAATTAGTGTTTCCAAGCATAAAATGAAATGTTCCCTGAAAAAAAAAACATTCAAAAAAATAAAGTCCGTGGATAATATCAGGAATACACAAACACAGAGGCTATAGCAATATTTCAGTTTGAGTTAGCCAAAACAAAACCGGATATTTCCGGTTTCATCCAGTCATATTCGGACAAAGTGGTGTGGAATTCGTATGCAATGGACCGAGAAAATCACAGTAAAAATGGTTTTGGAGAAAAGCAAAGTCTTTTCGTTAGGCAAGTGCATAAAATGTTATTTATACAAACAGAAATATCATGTTAGTTTGCCGCAGTTCCTCTAGCTTTCTCCCTAGAAAATACGAATGTGTAGAGCTGGTGTGTCCATGTGGAACCAATTAGTGTTTCCAAGCATAAAATTAAATGTTCCCTGATTAAAAACAGTCAAAAAAATAAAGTTCGTGGATAATATCAGGAATACACAAACACAGAGGCTGTAGCAATATCTGGGATTGAATTAGACAAAAGGAAACCGGATATTTCCGGTTCATCCAGTCATATCCGGACAAAGTGGTGTGGAATTCGTATGCAATGGACCGAGAAAATCACAGTAAAAATGGTTTTGGAGAAAAGCAAAGTCTTTTCATTAGGCAAGTGCATAAAATGTCATCTATACAAACATAAATATCATGTTAGTTTGCCGCAGTTCCTCTAGCTTTCTCCCTAGAAAATACAAATGTGTAGAGCTGGTGTCTCCATGTGGAACCAATTAGTGTTTCCAAGCATAAAATTAAATGTTCCCTGAAAATAAAACGTTCAAAAAAATAAAGTCCGTGGATAATATCAGGAATACACAAACACAGAGGCTGTAGCAATATCTGGGATTGAATTAGCCAAAATGAAACCGGATATTTCCGGTTCATCCAGTCATATCGGGATAAACTGGTGTGGAATTCGTATGCAAAGGACTGAGGAAATCACAGTAAAAATGGTTTTGAAGAAAAGCAAAGTCTTTTCGTTAGGCAAGTGCATAAAATGTTATTTATACAAACAGAAATATCATGTTAGTTTGCCGCAGTTCCTCTAGCTTTCTCCCTAGAAAATACGAATGTGTAGAGCTGGTGTCTCCATGTGGAACCAATTAGTGTTTCCAAGCATAAAATTAAATGTTCCCTGAAAAAAAAAAAATAAAGTCCTTGGATAATATCAGGAATACACAAACAAAGAGGCTGTAGCAATATCTGGGATTGAATTAGCCAAAACGAAACCGGATATTTCCGGTTTCATCCAGTCATATCCGGACAAAGTGGTGTGGAATTCGTATGCAATGGACCGAGAAAATCACAGTAAAAATGGTTTTGGAGAAAAGCAAAGTCTTTTCGTTAGGCAAGTGCATAAAATGTCATCTATACAAACACAAATATCATGTTTGTTTGCCGCAGTTCCTCTAGCTTTCTCCCTAGAACACAAAAATGTGTAGAACTGGTGTTTCCATGTGGAACCAATTAGTGTTTCCAAGCATAAAATTAAATGTTCCCTGAAAAAAAAAACAGTCAAAAAAATAAAGTCCGTGGATAATATCAGGAATACACAAACACAGAGGCTGTAGCAATATTTCGGTTTGAGTTAGCCAAAAAAAACCCGGATATTTCCGGTTTCATCCAGTCATATCCGGACAAAGTGGTGTGGAATTCGTATGCAATGGACCGAGAAAATCACAGGAAAAATGGTTTTGGAGAAAAGCAAAGTCTTTTCGTTAGGCAAGTGCATAAAATGTCATCTATACAAACAGAAATAGCATGTTTGTTTGCCGCAGTTCCTCTAGCTTTCTCCCTAGAACATAAAAATGTGTAGAGCTGGTGTCTCCATGTGGAACCAATTAGTGTTTCCAAGCATAAAATTAAATGTTCCCTGAAAAAAAAACATTCAAAAAAATAAAGTCCGTGGATAATATCAGGAATACACAAACACAGAGGCTGTAGCAATATCTGGGATTGAATTAGACAAAAGGAAACCGGATATTTCAGGTTTCATCCAGTCATATCGGGACAACCTGGTGTAGAATTCGTATGCAATGGACCGAGAAAATCACAGTAAAAATGGTTTTGGAGAAAAGCAAAGTCTTTTCGTTAGGCAAGTGCATAAAATGTCATCTATACAAACAGAAATATCATGTTTGTTTGCCGCAGTTGCTCTAGCTTTCTCCCTAGAAAATACGAATGTGTAGAGCTGGTGTCTCCATGTGGAACCAATTAGTGTTTCCAAGCATAAAATTAAATGTTCCCTGAAAAAAAAAACATTCAAAAAAATAAAGTCCGTGGATAATATCAGGAATACACAAACACAGATGCTGTAGCAATATTTCGGTTTGAGTTAGCCAAAACAAAACCGGATATTTCCGGTTTCATCCAGTCATATCCGGACAAAGTGGTGTGGAATTCGTATGCAATGGACCGAGAAAATCACAGTAAAAATGGTTTTGGAGAAAAGCAAAGTCTTTTCGTTAGGCAAGTGCATAAAATGTTATTTATACAAACAGAAATATCATGTTAGTTTGCCGCAGTTCCTCTAGCTTTCTCCCTAGAAAATACGAATGTGTAGAGCTGGTGTGTCCATGTGGAACCAATTAGTGTTTCCAAGCATAAAATTAAATGTTCCCTGAAAAAAAAAACATTCAAAAAAATAAAGTCCGTGGATAATATCAGGAATACACAAACACAGAGGCTGTAGCAATATCTGGGATTGAATTAGACAAAAGGAAACCGGATATTTCCGGTTCATCCAGTCATATCCGGACAAAGTGGTGTGGAATTCGTATGCAATGGACCGAGAAAATCACAGGAAAAATGGTTTTGGAGAAAAGCAAAGTATTTTCGTTAGGCAACTGCATCAAATGTCATCTATACAAACAGAAATATCATGTTTGTTTGCCGCAGTTCCTCTAGCTTTCTCCCTAGAAAATACGAATGTGTAGAGCTGGTGTCTCCATGTGGAAACAATTAGTGTTTCCAAGCATAAAATTAAATGTTCCCTGATAAAAAACATTCAAAAAAATAAAGTCCGAGGATAATATCACGAATACACAAACAAAGAGGCTGTAGCAAATTTTCGGTTTGCGTTAGCCAAAACAAAACGGGATACTTCCGGTTTCATCCAGTCATATCTGGACAAACTGGTGTGGAATTTGTATGCAATGGACCGAGAAAATCACAGTAAAAATGGTTTTGGAGAAAAGCAAAGTCTTTTCGTTAGGCAAGTGCATAAAATGTCATCTATACAAACAGAAATAGCATGTTTGTTTGCCGCAGTTCCTCAAGCTTTCGCCCTAGAACAAACGAATGTGTAGAGCTGGTGTCTCCATGTGGAACCAATTAGTGTTTCCAAGCATAAAATTAAATGTTCCCTGAAAAAAAATTCAAAAATATAAAGTCCGTGGATAATATCACGAATACACAAACAAAGAGGCTGTATCAATATCTGGGATTGAATTAGCCAAAACGAAACCGGATATTTCCGGTTTCATCCAGTCATATCCGGACAAAGTGGTGTGGAATTCGTATGCAATGGACCGAGAACATCACAGGAAAAATGGTTTTGGAGAAAAGCAAAGTATTTTCGTTAGGCAAGTGCATAAAATGTCATCTATACAAACAGAAATATCATGTTTGTTTGCCGCAGTTCCTCTAGCTTTCTCCCTAGAAAATACGAATGTGTAGAGCTGGTGTCTCCATGTGGAAGCAATTAGTGTTTCCAAGGATAAAATTAAATGTTCCCTGAAAAAAAAACATTCAAAAAAATAAAGTCCATGGATAATATCACGAATACACAAATACAGAGGCTGTAGAAATATCTGGGATTGAATTAGACAAAACGAAACCGGATATTTCCGGTTTCATCCAGGCATATCAGGACAAACAGGTGTGGAATTCGTATGCAATGGACCGAGAAAATCACAGGAAAAATGGTTTTGGAGAAAAGCAAAGTTTTTCGTTAGGCAAGTGCATAAAATGTCATCTATACAAACACAAATATCATGTTTGTTTGCCGCAGTTCCTCTAGCTTTCTCCCGAGAACATAAAAATGTGTAGAGCTGGTGTCTCCATGTGGAACCAATTAGTGTTTCCAAGCATAAAATTAAATGTTCCCTGAAAAAAAAAACAGTCAAAAAAATAAAGTCCGTGGATAATATCAGGAATACAGAAACACAGAGGCTGTAGCAATATTTCGGTTTGAGTTAGCCAAAACAAAACCGGATATTTCCGGTTTCATCCAGTCATATCCGGACAAAGTGGTGTGGAATTCGTATGCAATGGACCGAGAAAATCACAGGAAAAATGGTTTTGGAGAAAAGCAAAGTCTTTTCGTTAGGCAAGTGCATAAAATGTCATCTATACAAACACAAATATCATGTTTGTTTGCCGCAGTTCCTCTAGCTTTCTCCCTAGAACATAAAAATGTGTAGAACTGGTGTCTCCATGTGGAACCAATTAGTGTTCCAAGCATAAAATTAAATGTTCCCTGAAAATAAAACGTTCAAAAAAATAAAGTCCGTGGATAATATCAGGAATACACAAACACAGAGGCTGTAGCAATATCTGGGATTGAATTAGACAAAAGGAAACTGGATATTTCCGGTTCATCCAGTCGTATCGGGAAAAACTGGTGTGGAATTCGTATGCAAAGGACTGAGAAAACCACAGTAAAAATGGTTGTGAAGAAAAGCAATGTCTTTTCGTTAGGCAAGTGCATAAAATGTTATTTATACAAACAGAAATATCATGTTAGTTTGCCGCAGTTCCTCTAGCTTTCTCCCTAGAAAATACGAATGTGTAGAGCTGGTGTCTCCATGTGGAACCAATTAGTGTTTCCAAGCATAAAATTAAATGTTCCCTGAAAAAAAACATTCAAAAAAATAAAGTCCGTGGATAATATCAGGAATACACAAACAAAGAGGCTGTAGCAATATCTGGGATTGAATTAGCCAAAACGAAACCGGATATTTCCGGTTTCATCCAGTCATATCCGGACAAAGTGGTGTGGAATTCGTATGCAATGGACCGAGAAAATCACAGTAAAAATGGTTTTGGAGAAAAGCAAAGTCTTTTCGTTAGGCAAGTGCATAAAATGTCATCTATACAAACAGAAATAGCATGTTTGTTTGCCGCAGTTCCTCTAGCTTTCTCCCTAGAAAATACGAATGTGTAGAGCTGGTGTCTCCATGTGGAACCAATTAGTGTTTCCAAGCATAAAATTAAATGTTCCCTGAAAAAATCATTCAAAAAAATAAAGTCCGTGGATAATATCACGAATACACAAACACAGAGGTTGTAGCAATATCTGGGATTGAATTGGCCAAAACGAAACCGGATATTTCCGGTTTCATCCATGCCTATCAGGACAAACTGGTGTGGAATTCGTATGCAATGGACCGAGAAAATCACAGGAAAAATGGTTTTGGAGAAAAGCAAAGTCTTTTCGTTAGGCAAGTGCATAAAATGTCATCTATACAAACAGACATAGCATGTTTGTTTGCCGCAGTTCCTATAGCTTTCTCCCTAGAACATAAAAATGTGTAGAGCTGGTGTCTCCATGTGGAACCAATTAGTGTTTCCAAGCATAAAATTAAATGTTCCCTGAAAAAATCATTCAAAAAAATAAAGTCCGTGGATAATATCACGAATACACAAACACAGAGGTTGTAGCAATATCTGGGATTGAATTGGCCAAAACGAAACCGGATATTTCCGGTTTCATCCATGCCTATCAGGACAAACTGGTGTGGAATTCGTATGCAATGGACCGAGAAAATCACAGGAAAAATGGTTTTGGAGAAAAGCAAAGTCTTTTCGTTAGGCAAGTGCATAAAATGTCATCTATACAAACAGACATAGCATGTTTGTTTGCCGCAGTTCCTATAGCTTTCTCCCTAGAACATAAAAATGTGTAGAGCTGGTGTCTCCATGTGGAACCAATTAGTGTTTCCAAGCATAAAATTAAATGTTCCCTGATTAAAAACAGTCAAAAAAATAAAGTCCGTGGATAATATCACGAATACACAAACACAGAGGCTCTAGCAATATCTGGGATTGAATTAGACAAAAGGAAACCGGATATTTCAGGTTTCATCCAGTCATATCGGGACAACCTGGTGTAGAATTCGTATGCAATGGACCGAGAAAATCACAGTAAAAATGGTTTTGGAGAAAAGCAAAGTCTTTTCGTTAGGCAAGTGCATAAAATGTCATCTATACAAACAGAAATATCATGTTTGTTTGCCGCAGTTGCTCTAGCTTTCTCCCTAGAAAATACGAATGTGTAGAGCTGGTGTCTCCATGTGGAACCAATTAGTGTTTCCAAGCATAAAATTAAATGTTCCCTGAAAAAAAAACATTCAAAAAAATAAAGTCCGTGGATAATATCAGAAATACACAAACACAGATGCTGTAGCAATATTTCGGTTTGAGTTAGCCAAAACAAAACCGGATATTTCCGGTTTCATCCAGTCATATCCGGACAAAGTGGTGTGGAATTCGTATGCAATGGACCGAGAAAATCACAGTAAAAATGGTTTTGGAGAAAAGCAAAGTCTTTTCGTTAGGCAAGTGCATAAAATGTTATTTATACAAACAGAAATATCATGTTAGTTTGCCGCAGTTCCTCTAGCTTTCTCCCTAGAAAATACGAATGTGTAGAGCTGGTGTGTCCATGTGGAACCAATTAGTGTTTCCAAGCATAAAATTAAATGTTCCCTGAAAAAAAAAAACATTCAAAAAAATAAAGTCCGTGGATAATATCAGGAATACACAAACACAGAGGCTGTAGCAATATCTGGGATTGAATTAGACAAAAGGAAACCGGATATTTCCGGTTCATCCAGTCATATCCGGACAAAGTGGTGTGGAATTCGTATGCAATGGACCGAGAAAATCACAGTAAAAATGGTTTTGGAGAAAAGCAAAGTCTTTTCGTTAGGCAACTGCATCAAATGTCATCTATACAAACAGAAATATCATGTTAGTTTGCCGCAGTTCCTCTAGCTTTCTCCCTAGAAAATACAAATGTGTAGAGCTGGTGTCTCCATGTGGAAACAATTAGTGTTTCCAAGCATAAAATTAAATGTTCCCTGATAAAAAACATTCAAAAAAATAAAGTCCGAGGATAATATCACGAATACACAAACAAAGAGGCTGTAGCAAATTTTCGGTTTGCGTTAGCCAAAACAAAACGGGATACTTCCGGTTTCATCCAGTCATATCTGGACAAACTGGTGTGGAATTTGTATGCAATGGACCGAGAAAATCACAGTAAAAATGGTTTTGGAGAAAAGCAAAGTCTTTTCGTTAGGCAAGTGCATAAAATGTCATCTATACAAACAGAAATAGCATGTTTGTTTGCCGCAGTTCCTCAAGCTTTCGCCCTAGAACAAACGAATGTGTAGAGCTGGTGTCTCCATGTGGAACCAATTAGTGTTTCCAAGCATAAAATTAAATGTTCCCTGAAAAAAAATTCAAAAATATAAAGTCCGTGGATAATATCACGAATACACAAACAAAGAGGCTGTATCAATATCTGGGATTGAATTAGCCAAAACGAAACCGGATATTTCCGGTTTCATCCAGTCATATCCGGACAAAGTGGTGTGGAATTCGTATGCAATGGACCGAGAACATCACAGGAAAAATGGTTTTGGAGAAAAGCAAAGTATTTTCGTTAGGCAAGTGCATAAAATGTCATCTATACAAACAGAAATATCATGTTTGTTTGCCGCAGTTCCTCTAGCTTTCTCCCTAGAAAATACGAATGTGTAGAGCTGGTGTCTCCATGTGGAAGCAATTAGTGTTTCCAAGGATAAAATTAAATGTTCCCTGAAAAAAAAACATTCAAAAAAATAAAGTCCATGGATAATATCACGAATACACAAATACAGAGGCTGTAGAAATATCTGGGATTGAATTAGACAAAACGAAACCGGATATTTCCGGTTTCATCCAGGCATATCAGGACAAACTGGTGTGGAATTCGTATGCAATGGACCGAGAAAATCACAGGAAAAATGGTTTTGGAGAAAAGCAAAGTTTTTCGTTAGGCAAGTGCATAAAATGTCATCTATACAAACACAAATATCATGTTTGTTTGCCGCAGTTCCTCTAGCTTTCTCCCGAGAACATAAAAATGTGTAGAGCTGGTGTCTCCATGTGGAACCAATTAGTGTTTCCAAGCATAAAATTAAATGTTCCCTGAAAAAAAAAACAGTCAAAAAAATAAAGTCCGTGGATAATATCAGGAATACAGAAACACAGAGGCTGTAGCAATATTTCGGTTTGAGTTAGCCAAAACAAAACCGGATATTTCCGGTTTCATCCAGTCATATCCGGACAAACTGGTGTGGAATTGGTATGCAATGGACCGAGAAAATCACAGTAAAAATGGTTTTGGAGAAAAGCAAAGTCTTTTCGTTAGGCAAGTGCATAAAATGTCATCTATACAAACAGAAATATCATGTTTGTTTGCCGCAGTTCCTCTAGCTTTCTCCCTAGAACAAACGAATATGTAGAGCTGGTGTCTCCATGTGGAACCAATTAGTGTTTCCAAGCATAAAATTAAATGTTCCCTGAAAAAAAAAAACATTCAAAAAAATAAAGTCCGTGGATAATATCAGGAATACACAAACACAGAGGCTATAGCAGTATTTCAGTTTGAGTTAGCCAAAACAAAACCGGATATTTCCGGGTTCATCCAGTCATATCCGGACAAAGTGGTGTGGAATTCGTATGCAATGGACGGAGAAAATCACAGTAAAAATGGTTTTGGAGAAAAGCAAAGTCTTTTCGTTAGGCAAGTGCATAAAATGTCATCTATACAAACAGAAATATCATGTTTGTTTGCCGCAGTTCCTCTAGCTTTCTCCCTAGAAAATACGAATGTGTAGAGCTGGTGTCTCCATGTGGAACCAATTAGTGTTTCCAAGCATAAAATTAAATGTTCCCTGAAAAAAAAAACCTTCAAAAAAAATAAAGTCCGTGGATAATATCAGGAATACACAAACACAGAGGCTGTAGCAATATCTGGGATTGAATTAGACAAAAGGAAACCGGATATTTCCGGTTCATCCAGTCATATCCGGACAAAGTGGTGTGGAATTCGTATGCAATGGACCGAGAAAATCACAGGAAAAATGGTTTTGGAGAAAAGCAAAGTCTTTTCGTTAGGCAAGTGCATAAAATGTCATCTATACAAACACAAATATCATGTTTGTTTGCCGCAGTTCCTCTAGCTTTCTCCCTAGAACATAAAAATGTGTAGAACTGGTGTCTCCATGTGGAACCAATTAGTGTTCCAAGCATAAAATTAAATGTTCCCTGAAAATAAAACGTTCAAAAAAATAAAGTCCGTGGATAATATCAGGAATACACAAACACAGAGGCTGTAGCAATATCTGGGATTGAATTAGACAAAAGGAAACTGGATATTTCCGGTTCATCCAGTCGTATCGGGAAAAACTGGTGTGGAATTCATATGCAAAGGACTGAGAAAACCACAGTAAAAATCGTTGTGAAGAAAAGCAATGTCTTTTCGTTAGGCAAGTGCATAAAATGTTATTTATACAAACAGAAATATCATGTTAGTTTGCCGCAGTTCCTCTAGCTTTCTCCCTAGAAAATACGAATGTGTAGAGCTGGTGTCTCCATGTGGAACCAATTAGTGTTTCCAAGCATACAATTAAATGTTCCCTGAAAAAAAACATTCAAAAAAATAAAGTCCGTGGATAATATCAGGAATACACAAACACAGAGGCTGTAGCAATATCTGGGATTGAATTAGCCAAAACGAAACCGGATATTTCCGGTTTCATCCAGTCATATCCGGACAAAGTGGTGTGGAATTCGTATGCAATGGACCGAGAAAATCACAGGAAAAATGGTTTTGGAGAAAAGCAAAGTCTTTTCGTTAGGCAAGTGCATAAAATGTCATCTATACAAACAGAAATAGCATGTTTGTTTGCCGCAGTTCCTCTAGCTTTCTCCCTAGAAAATACGAATGTGTAGAGCTGGTGTCTCCATGTGGAACCAATTAGTGTTTCCAAGCATAAAATTAAATGTTCCCTGAAAAAATCATTCAAAAAAATAAAGTCCGTGGATAATATCACGAATACACAAACACAGAGGTTGTAGCAATATCTGGGATTGAATTGGCCAAAACGAAACCGGATATTTCCGGTTTCATCCATGCCTATCAGGACAAACTGGTGTGGAATTCGTATGCAATGGACCGAGAAAATCACAGGAAAAATGGTTTTGGAGAAAAGCAAAGTCTTTTCGTTAGGCAAGTGCATAAAATGTCATCTATACAAACAGACATAGCATGTTTGTTTGCCGCAGTTCCTCTAGCTTTCTCCCTAGAAAATACGAATGTGTAGAGCTGGTGTCTCCATGTGGAACCAATTAGTGTTTCCAAGCATAAAATTAAATGTTCCCTGATTAAAAACAGTCAAAAAAATAAAGTCCGTGGATAATATCACGAATACACAAACACAGAGGCTCTAGCAATATCTGGGATTGAATTAGACAAAAGGAAACCGGATATTTCCAGTTTCATCCAGTCATATCCGGACAAAGTGGTGTGGAATTCGTATGCAATGGACCGAGAAAATCACAGTAAAAATGGTTTTGGAGAAAAGCAAAGTCTTTTCGTTAGGCAAGTGCATAAAATGTCATCTATACAAACAGAAATATCATGTTAGTTTCCGCAGTTCCTCTAGCTTTCTCCCTAGAAAATACGAATGTGTAGAGCTGGTGTCTCCATGTGGAACCAATTAGTGTTCCAAGCATAAAATTAAATGTTCCCTGAAAATAAAACGTTCAAAAAAATAAAGTCCGTGGATAATATCAGGAATACACAAACACAGAGGCTGTAGCAATATCTGGGATTGAATTAGACAAAAGGAAACCGGATATTTCCGGTTCATCCAGTCGTATCGGGAAAAACTGGTGTGGAATTCGTATGCAAAGGACTGAGAAAATCACAGGAAAAATGGTTTTGAAGAAAAGCAATGTCTTTTCGTTAGGCAAGTGCATAAAATGTTATTTATACAAACAGAAATATCATGTTAGTTTGCCGCAGTTCCTCTAGCTTTCTCCCTAGAAAATACGAATGTGTAGAGCTGGTGTCTCCATGTGGAACCAATTAGTGTTTCCAAGCATAAAATTAAATGTTCCCTGAAAAAAACACATTCAAAAAAATAAAGTCCGTGGATAATATCAGGAATACACAAACAAAGAGGCTGTAGCAATATCTGGGATTGAATTAGCCAAAACGAAACCGGATATTTCCGGTTTCATCCAGGCATATCCGGACAAAGTGGTGTGGAATTCGTATGCAATGGACCGAGAAAATCACAGGAAAAATGGTTTTGGAGAAAAGCAAAGTCTTTTCGTTAGGCAAGTGCATAAAATGTCATCTATACAAACAGAAATATCATGTTTGTTTGCCGCAGTTCCTCTAGCTTTCTCCCTAGAAAATACGAATGTGTAGAGCTGGTGTCTCCATGTGGAACCAATTAGTGTTTCCAAGCATAAAATTAAATGTTCCCTGAAAAAATCATTCAAAAAAATAAAGTCCGTGGATAACATCACGAATACACAAACACAGAGGTTGTAGCAATATCTGGGATTGAATTAGCCAAAACGAAACCGGATATTTCCGGTTTCATCCATGCCTATCAGGACAAACTGGTGTGGAATTCGTATGCAATGGACCGAGAAAATCACAGGAAAAATGGTTTTGGAGAAAAGCAAAGTCTTTTCGTTAGGCAAGTGCATAAAATGTCATCTATACAAACAGACATAGCATGTTTGTTTGCCGCAGTTCCTATAGCTTTCTCCCTAGAACATAAAAATGTGTAGAGCTGGTGTCTCCATGTGGAACCAATTAGTGTTTCCAAGCATAAAATTAAATGTTCCCTGATTAAAAACAGTCAAAAAAATAAAGTCCGTGGATAATATCACGAATACACAAACACAGAGGCTCTAGCAATATCTGGGATTGAATTAGACAAAAGGAAACCGGATATTTCCAGTTTCATCCAGTCATATCCGGACAAAGTGGTGTGGAATTCGTATGCAATGGACCGAGAAAATCACAGTAAAAATGGTTTTGGAGAAAAGCAAAGTCTTTTCGTTAGGCAAGTGCATAAAATGTCATCTATACAAACAGAAATATCATGTTAGTTTCCGCAGTTCCTCTAGCTTTCTCCCTAGAAAATACGAATGTGTAGAGCTGGTGTCTCCATGTGGAACCAATTAGTGTTCCAAGCATAAAATTAAATGTTCCCTGAAAATAAAACGTTCAAAAAAATAAAGTCCGTGGATAATATCAGGAATACACAAACACAGAGGCTGTAGCAATATCTGGGATTGAATTAGACAAAAGGAAACCGGATATTTCCGGTTCATCCAGTCGTATCGGGAAAAACTGGTGTGGAATTCGTATGCAAAGGACTGAGAAAATCACAGGAAAAATGGTTTTGAAGAAAAGCAATGTCTTTTCGTTAGGCAAGTGCATAAAATGTTATTTATACAAACAGAAATATCATGTTAGTTTGCCGCAGTTCCTCTAGCTTTCTCCCTAGAAAATACGAATGTGTAGAGCTGGTGTCTCCATGTGGAACCAATTAGTGTTTCCAAGCATAAAATTAAATGTTCCCTGAAAAAAAAACATTCAAAAAAATAAAGTCCGTGGATAATATCAGGAATACACAAACAAAGAGGCTGTAGCAATATCTGGGATTGAATTAGCCAAAACGAAACCGGATATTTCCGGTTTCATCCAGGCATATCCGGACAAAGTGGTGTGGAATTCGTATGCAATGGACCGAGAAAATCACAGGAAAAATGGTTTTGGAGAAAAGCAAAGTCTTTTCGTTAGGCAAGTGCATAAAATGTCATCTATACAAACAGAAATATCATGTTTGTTTGCCGCAGTTCCTCTAGCTTTCTCCCTAGAAAATACGAATGTGTAGAGCTGGTGTCTCCATGTGGAACCAATTAGTGTTTCCAAGCATAAAATTAAATGTTCCCTGAAAAAATCATTCAAAAAAATAAAGTCCGTGGATAACATCACGAATACACAAACACAGAGGTTGTAGCAATATCTGGGATTGAATTAGCCAAAACGAAACCGGATATTTCCGGTTTCATCCATGCCTATCAGGACAAACTGGTGTGGAATTCGTATGCAATGGACCGAGAAAATCACAGGAAAAATGGTTTTGGAGAAAAGCAAAGTCTTTTCGTTAGGCAAGTGCATAAAATGTCATCTATACAAACAGACATAGCATGTTTGTTTGCCGCAGTTCCTATAGCTTTCTCCCTAGAACATAAAAATGTGTAGAGCTGGTGTCTCCATGTGGAACCAATTAGTGTTTCCAAGCATAAAATTAAATGTTGCCTGATTAAAAACAGTCAAAAAAATAAAGTCCGTGGATAATATCACGAAAACACAAACACAGAGGCTGTAGCAATATCTGGGATTGAATTAGACAAAAGGAAACCGGATATTTCCGGTTTCATCCAGTCATATCCGGACAAAGTGGTGTGGAATTCGTATGCAATGGACCGAGAAAATCACAGTAGAAATGGTTTTGGAGAAAAGCAAAGTCTTTTCGTTAGGCAAGTGCATAAAATGTCATCTATACAAACAGAAATAGCATGTTTGTTTGCCGCAGTTCCTCTAGCTTTCTCCCTAGAAAATACGAATGTGTAGAGCTGGTGTCTCCATGTGGAACCAATTAGTGTTTCCAAGCATAAAATTAAATGTTCCCTGAAAAAAAATACGTTCAAAAAAATAAAGTCCGTGGATAATATCAGGAATACACAAACACAGAGGCTGTAGCAATATCTGGGATTGAATTAGACAAAAGGAAACCGGATATTTCAGGTTTCATCCAGTCATATCGGGACAACCTGGTGTAGAATTCGTATGCAATGGACCGAGAAAATCACAGTAAAAATGGTTTTGGAGAAAAGCAAAGTCTTTTCGTTAGGCAAGTGCATAAAATGTCATCTATACAAACAGAAATATCATGTTTGTTTGCCGCAGTTGCTCTAGCTTTCTCCCTAGAAAATACGAATGTGTAGAGCTGCTGTGTCCATGTGGAACCAATTAGTGTTTCCAAGCATAAAATTAAATGTTCCCTGATAAAAAAACATTCAAAAAAATAAAGTCCGAGGATAATATCACGAATACACAAACAAAGAGGCTGTAGCAAATTTTCGGTTTGCATTAGCCAAAACAAAACGGGATACTTCCGGTTTCATCCAGTCATATCTGGACAAACTGGTGTGGAATTTGTATGCAATGGACCGAGAAAATCACAGTAAAAATGGTTTTGGAGAAAAGCAAAGTCTTTTCGTTAGGCAAGTGCATAAAATGTCATCTATACAAACAGAAATATCATGTTTGTTTGCCGCAGTTCCTCTAGCTTTCGCCCTAGAACAAACGAATGTGTAGAGCTGGTGTCTCCATGTGGAACCAATTAGTGTTTCCAAGCATAAAATTAAATGTTCCCTGAAAAAAAAATTCAAAAAAATAAAGTCCGTGGATAATATCAGGAATACACAAACAAAGAGGCTGTAGCAATATCTGGGATTGAATCAGCCAAAACGAAACCGGATATTTCCGGTTTCATCCAGTCATATCCGGACAAAGTGATGTGGAATTCGTATGCAATGGACCGAGAACATCACAGGAAAAATGGTTTTGGAGAAAAGCAAAGTCTTTTCGTTAGGCAAGTGCATAAAATGTCATCTATACAAACAGAAATATCATGTTTGTTTGCCGCAGTTCCTCTAGCTTTCTCCCTAGAAAATACGAATGTGTAGAGCTGTGTCTCCATGTGGAACCAATTAATGTTTCCAAGGATAAAATTAAATGTTCCCTGAAAAAAAAACATTCAAAAAAATAAAGTCCATGGATAATATCACGAATACACAAACACAGAGGTTGTAGCAATATCTGGGATTGAATTAGCCAAAACAAAACCGGATATTTCCGGTTTCATCCAGGCATATCCGGAAAAACTGGTGTGGAATTCGTATGCAATGGACCGAGAAAATCACAGGAAAAATGGTTTTGGAGGAAAGCAAAGTCTTTTCGTTAGGCAAGTGCATAAAATGTCATCTATACAAACAGAAATATCATGTTAGTTTGCCGCAGTTCCTCTAGCTTTCTCCCTAGAAAATACGAATGTGTAGAGCTGGTGTCTCCATGTGGAACCAATTAGTGTTCCAAGCATAAAATTAAATGTTCCCTGAAAATAAAACGTTCAAAAAAATAAAGTCCGTGGATAATATCAGGAATACACAAACACAGAGGCTGTAGCAATATCTGGGATTGAATTAGACAAAAGGAAACCGGATATTTCCGGTCCATCCAGTTGTATCGGGAAAAAGTGGTGTGGAATTCGTATGCAAAGGACTGAGAAAATCACAGGAAAAATGGTTTTGAAGAAAAGCAATGTCTTTTCGTTAGGCAAGTGCATAAAATGTTATTTATACAAACAGAAATATCATGTTAGTTTGCCGCAGTTCCTCTAGCTTTCTCCCTAGAAAATACGAATGTGTAGAGCTGGTGTCTCCATGTGGAACCAATTAGTGTTTCCAAGCATAAAATTAAATGTTCCCTGAAAAAAAAACATTCAAAAAAATAAAGTCCGTGGATAATATCAGGAATACACAAACAAAGAGGCTGTAGCAATATCTGGGATTGAATTAGCCAAAACGAAACCGGATATTTCCGGTTTCATCCAGGCATATCCGGACAAAGTGGTGTGGAATTCGTATGCAATGGACCGAGAAAATCACAGGAAAAATGGTTTTGGAGAAAAGCAAAGTCTTTTCGTTAGGCAAGTGCATAAAATGTCATCTATACAAACAGAAATATCATGTTTGTTTGCCGCAGTTCCTCTAGCTTTCTCCCTAGAAAATACGAATGTGTAGAGCTGGTGTCTCCATGTGGAACCAATTAGTGTTTCCAAGCATAAAATTAAATGTTCCCTGAAAAAAAAAACATTCAAAAAAATAAAGTCCGTGGATAATATCAGGAATACACAAACACAGAGGCTGTAGCAATATCTGGGATTGAATTAGACAAAACGAAACCGGATATTTCCGGTTTCATCCAGGCATATCAGGACAAACTGGTGTGGA
Source organism: Lepus oiostolus (assembly GCA_036325905.1). Taxonomy (NCBI): domain Eukaryota; kingdom Metazoa; phylum Chordata; class Mammalia; order Lagomorpha; family Leporidae; genus Lepus; species Lepus oiostolus. The sequence goes on from CM070795.1 coordinate 47,475,933, forward strand.
ATTCGTATGCAATGGACCGAGAAAATCACAGGAAAAATGGTTTTGGAGAAAAGCAAAGTTTTTCGTTAGGCAAGTGCATAAAATGTCATCTATACAAACACAAATATCATGTTTGTTTGCCGCAGTTCCTCTAGCTTTCTCCCGAGAACATAAAAATGTGTAGAGCTGGTGTCTCCATGTGGAACCAATTAGTGTTTCCAAGCATAAAATTAAATGTTCCCTGAAAAAAAAAACAGTCAAAAAAATAAAGTCCGTGGATAATATCAGGAATACAGAAACACAGAGGCTGTAGCAATATTTCGGTTTGAGTTAGCCAAAACAAAACCGGATATTTCCGGTTTCATCCAGTCATATCCGGACAAACTGGTGTGGAATTGGTATGCAATGGACCGAGAAAATCACAGTAAAAATGGTTTTGGAGAAAAGCAAAGTCTTTTCGTTAGGCAAGTGCATAAAATGTCATCTATACAAACAGAAATATCATGTTTGTTTGCCGCAGTTCCTCTAGCTTTCTCCCTAGAACAAACGAATATGTAGAGCTGGTGTCTCCATGTGGAACCAATTAGTGTTTCCAAGCATAAAATTAAATGTTCCCTGAAAAAAAAAAACATTCAAAAAAATAAAGTCCGTGGATAATATCAGGAATACACAAACACAGAGGCTATAGCAGTATTTCAGTTTGAGTTAGCCAAAACAAAACCGGATATTTCCGGGTTCATCCAGTCATATCCGGACAAAGTGGTGTGGAATTCGTATGCAATGGACGGAGAAAATCACAGTAAAAATGGTTTTGGAGAAAAGCAAAGTCTTTTCGTTAGGCAAGTGCATAAAATGTCATCTATACAAACAGAAATATCATGTTTGTTTGCCGCAGTTCCTCTAGCTTTCTCCCTAGAAAATACGAATGTGTAGAGCTGGTGTCTCCATGTGGAACCAATTAGTGTTTCCAAGCATAAAATTAAATGTTCCCTGAAAAAAAAAACCTTCAAAAAAAATAAAGTCCGTGGATAATATCAGGAATACACAAACACAGAGGCTGTAGCAATATCTGGGATTGAATTAGACAAAAGGAAACCGGATATTTCCGGTTCATCCAGTCATATCCGGACAAAGTGGTGTGGAATTCGTATGCAATGGACCGAGAAAATCACAGGAAAAATGGTTTTGGAGAAAAGCAAAGTCTTTTCGTTAGGCAAGTGCATAAAATGTCATCTATACAAACACAAATATCATGTTTGTTTGCCGCAGTTCCTCTAGCTTTCTCCCTAGAACATAAAAATGTGTAGAACTGGTGTCTCCATGTGGAACCAATTAGTGTTCCAAGCATAAAATTAAATGTTCCCTGAAAATAAAACGTTCAAAAAAATAAAGTCCGTGGATAATATCAGGAATACACAAACACAGAGGCTGTAGCAATATCTGGGATTGAATTAGACAAAAGGAAACTGGATATTTCCGGTTCATCCAGTCGTATCGGGAAAAACTGGTGTGGAATTCATATGCAAAGGACTGAGAAAACCACAGTAAAAATCGTTGTGAAGAAAAGCAATGTCTTTTCGTTAGGCAAGTGCATAAAATGTTATTTATACAAACAGAAATATCATGTTAGTTTGCCGCAGTTCCTCTAGCTTTCTCCCTAGAAAATACGAATGTGTAGAGCTGGTGTCTCCATGTGGAACCAATTAGTGTTTCCAAGCATACAATTAAATGTTCCCTGAAAAAAAACATTCAAAAAAATAAAGTCCGTGGATAATATCAGGAATACACAAACACAGAGGCTGTAGCAATATCTGGGATTGAATTAGCCAAAACGAAACCGGATATTTCCGGTTTCATCCAGTCATATCCGGACAAAGTGGTGTGGAATTCGTATGCAATGGACCGAGAAAATCACAGGAAAAATGGTTTTGGAGAAAAGCAAAGTCTTTTCGTTAGGCAAGTGCATAAAATGTCATCTATACAAACAGAAATAGCATGTTTGTTTGCCGCAGTTCCTCTAGCTTTCTCCCTAGAAAATACGAATGTGTAGAGCTGGTGTCTCCATGTGGAACCAATTAGTGTTTCCAAGCATAAAATTAAATGTTCCCTGAAAAAATCATTCAAAAAAATAAAGTCCGTGGATAATATCACGAATACACAAACACAGAGGTTGTAGCAATATCTGGGATTGAATTGGCCAAAACGAAACCGGATATTTCCGGTTTCATCCATGCCTATCAGGACAAACTGGTGTGGAATTCGTATGCAATGGACCGAGAAAATCACAGGAAAAATGGTTTTGGAGAAAAGCAAAGTCTTTTCGTTAGGCAAGTGCATAAAATGTCATCTATACAAACAGACATAGCATGTTTGTTTGCCGCAGTTCCTCTAGCTTTCTCCCTAGAAAATACGAATGTGTAGAGCTGGTGTCTCCATGTGGAACCAATTAGTGTTTCCAAGCATAAAATTAAATGTTCCCTGATTAAAAACAGTCAAAAAAATAAAGTCCGTGGATAATATCACGAATACACAAACACAGAGGCTCTAGCAATATCTGGGATTGAATTAGACAAAAGGAAACCGGATATTTCCAGTTTCATCCAGTCATATCCGGACAAAGTGGTGTGGAATTCGTATGCAATGGACCGAGAAAATCACAGTAAAAATGGTTTTGGAGAAAAGCAAAGTCTTTTCGTTAGGCAAGTGCATAAAATGTCATCTATACAAACAGAAATATCATGTTAGTTTCCGCAGTTCCTCTAGCTTTCTCCCTAGAAAATACGAATGTGTAGAGCTGGTGTCTCCATGTGGAACCAATTAGTGTTCCAAGCATAAAATTAAATGTTCCCTGAAAATAAAACGTTCAAAAAAATAAAGTCCGTGGATAATATCAGGAATACACAAACACAGAGGCTGTAGCAATATCTGGGATTGAATTAGACAAAAGGAAACCGGATATTTCCGGTTCATCCAGTCGTATCGGGAAAAACTGGTGTGGAATTCGTATGCAAAGGACTGAGAAAATCACAGGAAAAATGGTTTTGAAGAAAAGCAATGTCTTTTCGTTAGGCAAGTGCATAAAATGTTATTTATACAAACAGAAATATCATGTTAGTTTGCCGCAGTTCCTCTAGCTTTCTCCCTAGAAAATACGAATGTGTAGAGCTGGTGTCTCCATGTGGAACCAATTAGTGTTTCCAAGCATAAAATTAAATGTTCCCTGAAAAAAACACATTCAAAAAAATAAAGTCCGTGGATAATATCAGGAATACACAAACAAAGAGGCTGTAGCAATATCTGGGATTGAATTAGCCAAAACGAAACCGGATATTTCCGGTTTCATCCAGGCATATCCGGACAAAGTGGTGTGGAATTCGTATGCAATGGACCGAGAAAATCACAGGAAAAATGGTTTTGGAGAAAAGCAAAGTCTTTTCGTTAGGCAAGTGCATAAAATGTCATCTATACAAACAGAAATATCATGTTTGTTTGCCGCAGTTCCTCTAGCTTTCTCCCTAGAAAATACGAATGTGTAGAGCTGGTGTCTCCATGTGGAACCAATTAGTGTTTCCAAGCATAAAATTAAATGTTCCCTGAAAAAATCATTCAAAAAAATAAAGTCCGTGGATAACATCACGAATACACAAACACAGAGGTTGTAGCAATATCTGGGATTGAATTAGCCAAAACGAAACCGGATATTTCCGGTTTCATCCATGCCTATCAGGACAAACTGGTGTGGAATTCGTATGCAATGGACCGAGAAAATCACAGGAAAAATGGTTTTGGAGAAAAGCAAAGTCTTTTCGTTAGGCAAGTGCATAAAATGTCATCTATACAAACAGACATAGCATGTTTGTTTGCCGCAGTTCCTATAGCTTTCTCCCTAGAACATAAAAATGTGTAGAGCTGGTGTCTCCATGTGGAACCAATTAGTGTTTCCAAGCATAAAATTAAATGTTCCCTGATTAAAAACAGTCAAAAAAATAAAGTCCGTGGATAATATCACGAATACACAAACACAGAGGCTCTAGCAATATCTGGGATTGAATTAGACAAAAGGAAACCGGATATTTCCAGTTTCATCCAGTCATATCCGGACAAAGTGGTGTGGAATTCGTATGCAATGGACCGAGAAAATCACAGTAAAAATGGTTTTGGAGAAAAGCAAAGTCTTTTCGTTAGGCAAGTGCATAAAATGTCATCTATACAAACAGAAATATCATGTTAGTTTCCGCAGTTCCTCTAGCTTTCTCCCTAGAAAATACGAATGTGTAGAGCTGGTGTCTCCATGTGGAACCAATTAGTGTTCCAAGCATAAAATTAAATGTTCCCTGAAAATAAAACGTTCAAAAAAATAAAGTCCGTGGATAATATCAGGAATACACAAACACAGAGGCTGTAGCAATATCTGGGATTGAATTAGACAAAAGGAAACCGGATATTTCCGGTTCATCCAGTCGTATCGGGAAAAACTGGTGTGGAATTCGTATGCAAAGGACTGAGAAAATCACAGGAAAAATGGTTTTGAAGAAAAGCAATGTCTTTTCGTTAGGCAAGTGCATAAAATGTTATTTATACAAACAGAAATATCATGTTAGTTTGCCGCAGTTCCTCTAGCTTTCTCCCTAGAAAATACGAATGTGTAGAGCTGGTGTCTCCATGTGGAACCAATTAGTGTTTCCAAGCATAAAATTAAATGTTCCCTGAAAAAAAAACATTCAAAAAAATAAAGTCCGTGGATAATATCAGGAATACACAAACAAAGAGGCTGTAGCAATATCTGGGATTGAATTAGCCAAAACGAAACCGGATATTTCCGGTTTCATCCAGGCATATCCGGACAAAGTGGTGTGGAATTCGTATGCAATGGACCGAGAAAATCACAGGAAAAATGGTTTTGGAGAAAAGCAAAGTCTTTTCGTTAGGCAAGTGCATAAAATGTCATCTATACAAACAGAAATATCATGTTTGTTTGCCGCAGTTCCTCTAGCTTTCTCCCTAGAAAATACGAATGTGTAGAGCTGGTGTCTCCATGTGGAACCAATTAGTGTTTCCAAGCATAAAATTAAATGTTCCCTGAAAAAATCATTCAAAAAAATAAAGTCCGTGGATAACATCACGAATACACAAACACAGAGGTTGTAGCAATATCTGGGATTGAATTAGCCAAAACGAAACCGGATATTTCCGGTTTCATCCATGCCTATCAGGACAAACTGGTGTGGAATTCGTATGCAATGGACCGAGAAAATCACAGGAAAAATGGTTTTGGAGAAAAGCAAAGTCTTTTCGTTAGGCAAGTGCATAAAATGTCATCTATACAAACAGACATAGCATGTTTGTTTGCCGCAGTTCCTATAGCTTTCTCCCTAGAACATAAAAATGTGTAGAGCTGGTGTCTCCATGTGGAACCAATTAGTGTTTCCAAGCATAAAATTAAATGTTGCCTGATTAAAAACAGTCAAAAAAATAAAGTCCGTGGATAATATCACGAAAACACAAACACAGAGGCTGTAGCAATATCTGGGATTGAATTAGACAAAAGGAAACCGGATATTTCCGGTTTCATCCAGTCATATCCGGACAAAGTGGTGTGGAATTCGTATGCAATGGACCGAGAAAATCACAGTAGAAATGGTTTTGGAGAAAAGCAAAGTCTTTTCGTTAGGCAAGTGCATAAAATGTCATCTATACAAACAGAAATAGCATGTTTGTTTGCCGCAGTTCCTCTAGCTTTCTCCCTAGAAAATACGAATGTGTAGAGCTGGTGTCTCCATGTGGAACCAATTAGTGTTTCCAAGCATAAAATTAAATGTTCCCTGAAAAAAAATACGTTCAAAAAAATAAAGTCCGTGGATAATATCAGGAATACACAAACACAGAGGCTGTAGCAATATCTGGGATTGAATTAGACAAAAGGAAACCGGATATTTCAGGTTTCATCCAGTCATATCGGGACAACCTGGTGTAGAATTCGTATGCAATGGACCGAGAAAATCACAGTAAAAATGGTTTTGGAGAAAAGCAAAGTCTTTTCGTTAGGCAAGTGCATAAAATGTCATCTATACAAACAGAAATATCATGTTTGTTTGCCGCAGTTGCTCTAGCTTTCTCCCTAGAAAATACGAATGTGTAGAGCTGCTGTGTCCATGTGGAACCAATTAGTGTTTCCAAGCATAAAATTAAATGTTCCCTGATAAAAAAACATTCAAAAAAATAAAGTCCGAGGATAATATCACGAATACACAAACAAAGAGGCTGTAGCAAATTTTCGGTTTGCATTAGCCAAAACAAAACGGGATACTTCCGGTTTCATCCAGTCATATCTGGACAAACTGGTGTGGAATTTGTATGCAATGGACCGAGAAAATCACAGTAAAAATGGTTTTGGAGAAAAGCAAAGTCTTTTCGTTAGGCAAGTGCATAAAATGTCATCTATACAAACAGAAATATCATGTTTGTTTGCCGCAGTTCCTCTAGCTTTCGCCCTAGAACAAACGAATGTGTAGAGCTGGTGTCTCCATGTGGAACCAATTAGTGTTTCCAAGCATAAAATTAAATGTTCCCTGAAAAAAAAATTCAAAAAAATAAAGTCCGTGGATAATATCAGGAATACACAAACAAAGAGGCTGTAGCAATATCTGGGATTGAATCAGCCAAAACGAAACCGGATATTTCCGGTTTCATCCAGTCATATCCGGACAAAGTGATGTGGAATTCGTATGCAATGGACCGAGAACATCACAGGAAAAATGGTTTTGGAGAAAAGCAAAGTCTTTTCGTTAGGCAAGTGCATAAAATGTCATCTATACAAACAGAAATATCATGTTTGTTTGCCGCAGTTCCTCTAGCTTTCTCCCTAGAAAATACGAATGTGTAGAGCTGTGTCTCCATGTGGAACCAATTAATGTTTCCAAGGATAAAATTAAATGTTCCCTGAAAAAAAAACATTCAAAAAAATAAAGTCCATGGATAATATCACGAATACACAAACACAGAGGTTGTAGCAATATCTGGGATTGAATTAGCCAAAACAAAACCGGATATTTCCGGTTTCATCCAGGCATATCCGGAAAAACTGGTGTGGAATTCGTATGCAATGGACCGAGAAAATCACAGGAAAAATGGTTTTGGAGGAAAGCAAAGTCTTTTCGTTAGGCAAGTGCATAAAATGTCATCTATACAAACAGAAATATCATGTTAGTTTGCCGCAGTTCCTCTAGCTTTCTCCCTAGAAAATACGAATGTGTAGAGCTGGTGTCTCCATGTGGAACCAATTAGTGTTCCAAGCATAAAATTAAATGTTCCCTGAAAATAAAACGTTCAAAAAAATAAAGTCCGTGGATAATATCAGGAATACACAAACACAGAGGCTGTAGCAATATCTGGGATTGAATTAGACAAAAGGAAACCGGATATTTCCGGTCCATCCAGTTGTATCGGGAAAAAGTGGTGTGGAATTCGTATGCAAAGGACTGAGAAAATCACAGGAAAAATGGTTTTGAAGAAAAGCAATGTCTTTTCGTTAGGCAAGTGCATAAAATGTTATTTATACAAACAGAAATATCATGTTAGTTTGCCGCAGTTCCTCTAGCTTTCTCCCTAGAAAATACGAATGTGTAGAGCTGGTGTCTCCATGTGGAACCAATTAGTGTTTCCAAGCATAAAATTAAATGTTCCCTGAAAAAAAAACATTCAAAAAAATAAAGTCCGTGGATAATATCAGGAATACACAAACAAAGAGGCTGTAGCAATATCTGGGATTGAATTAGCCAAAACGAAACCGGATATTTCCGGTTTCATCCAGGCATATCCGGACAAAGTGGTGTGGAATTCGTATGCAATGGACCGAGAAAATCACAGGAAAAATGGTTTTGGAGAAAAGCAAAGTCTTTTCGTTAGGCAAGTGCATAAAATGTCATCTATACAAACAGAAATATCATGTTTGTTTGCCGCAGTTCCTCTAGCTTTCTCCCTAGAAAATACGAATGTGTAGAGCTGGTGTCTCCATGTGGAACCAATTAGTGTTTCCAAGCATAAAATTAAATGTTCCCTGAAAAAATCATTCAAAAAAATAAAGTCCGTGGATAACATCACGAATACACAAACACAGAGGTTGTAGCAATATCTGGGATTGAATTAGCCAAAACGAAACCGGATATTTCCGGTTTCATCCATGCCTATCAGGACAAACTGGTGTGGAATTCGTATGCAATGGACCGAGAAAATCACAGGAAAAATGGTTTTGGAGAAAAGCAAAGTCTTTTCGTTAGGCAAGTGCATAAAATGTCATCTATACAAACAGACATAGCATGTTTGTTTGCCGCAGTTCCTATAGCTTTCTCCCTAGAACATAAAAATGTGTAGAGCTGGTGTCTCCATGTGGAACCAATTAGTGTTTCCAAGCATAAAATTAAATGTTGCCTGATTAAAAACAGTCAAAAAAATAAAGTCCGTGGATAATATCACGAATACACAAACACAGAGGCTGTAGCAATATCTGGGATTGAATTAGACAAAAGGAAACCGGATATTTCCGGTTTCATCCAGTCATATCCGGACAAAGTGGTGTGAAATTCGTATGCAATAGACCGAGAAAATCACAGTAGAAATGGTTTTGGAGAAAAGCAAAGTCTTTTCGTTAGGCAAGTGCATAAAATGTCATCTATACAAACAGAAATAGCATGTTTGTTTGCCGCAGTTGCTCTAGCTTTCTCCCTAGAAAATACGAATGTGTAGAGCTGCTGTGTCCATGTGGAACCAATTAGTGTTTCCAAGCATAAAATTAAATGTTCCCTGATAAAAAACATTCAAAAAAATAAAGTCCGAGGATAATATCACGAATACACAAACAAAGAGGCTGTAGCAAATTTTCGGTTTGCGTTAGCCAAAACGAAACGGGATACTTCCGGTTTCATCCAGTCATATCTGGACAAACTGGTGTGGAATTTGTATGCAATGGACCGAGAAAATCACAGTAAAAATGGTTTTGGAGAAAAGCAAAGTCTTTTCGTTAGGCAAGTGCATAAAATGTCATCTATACAAACAGAAATATCATGTTTGTTTGCCGCAGTTCCTCTAGCTTTCGCCCTAGAACAAACGAATGTGTAGAGCTGGTGTCTCCATGTGGAACCAATTAGTGTTTCCAAGCATAAAAGTAAATGTTCCCTGAAAAAAAAATTCAAAAAAATAAAGTCCGTGGATAATATCAGGAATACACAAACAAAGAGGCTGTAGCAATATCTGGGATTGAATCAGCCAAAACGAAACCGGATATTTCCGGTTTCATCCAGTCATATCCGGACAAAGTGATGTGGAATTCGTATGCAATGGACCGAGAACATCACAGGAAAAATGGTTTTGGAGAAAAGCAAAGTCTTTTCGTTAGGCAAGTGCATAAAATGTCATCTATACAAACAGAAATATCATGTTTGTTTGCCGCAGTTCCTCTAGCTTTCGCCCTAGAACAAACGAATGTGTAGAGCTGGTGTCTCCATGTGGAACCAATTAGTGTTTCCAAGCATAAAATTAAATGTTCCCTGAAAAAAAAATTCAAAAAAATAAAGTCCGTGGATAATATCAGGAATACACAAACAAAGAGGCTGTAGCAATATCTGGGATTGAATCAGCCAAAACGAAACCGGATATTTCCGGTTTCATCCAGTCATATCCGGACAAAGTGATGTGGAATTCGTATGCAATGGACCGAGAACATCACAGGAAAAATAGTTTTGGAGAAAAGCAAAGTATTTTCGTTAGGCAAGTGCATAAAATGTCATCTATACAAACAGAAATATCATGTTTGTTTGCCGCAGTTCCTCTAGCTTTCTCCCTAGAAAATACGAATGTGTAGAGCTGTGTCTCCATGTGGAACCAATTAATGTTTCCAAGGATAAAATTAAATGTTCCCTGAAAAAAAAACATTCAAAAAAATAAAGTCCATGGATAATATCACGAATACACAAACACAGAGGTTGTAGCAATATCTGGGATTGAATTAGCCAAAACAAAACCGGATATTTCCGGTTTCATCCAGGCATATCAGGACAAACTGGTGTGGAATTCGTATGCAATGGACCGAGAAAATCACAGGAAAAATGGTTTTGGAGGAAAGCAAAGTCTTTTCGTTAGGCAAGTGCATAAAATGTCATCTATACAAACACAAATATCATGTTTGTTTGCCGCAGTTCCTCTAGCTTTCTCCCTAGAACATAAAAATGTGTAGAGCTGGTGTCTCCATGTGGAACCAATTAGTGTTTCCAAGCATAAAATTACATGTTCCCTGAAAAAAAAAACATTCAAAAAAATAAAGTCCGTGGATAATATCAGGAATACACAAACACAGAGGCTGTAGCAATATTTCGGTTTGAGTTAGCCAAAACAAAACCGGATATTTCCGGTTTCATCCAGTCATATCCGGACAAAGTGGTGTGGAATTCGTATGCAATGGACCGAGAAAATCACAGTAAAATGGTTTTGGAGAAAAGCAAAGTCTTTTCGTTAGGCAAGTGCATAAAATGTCATCTATACAAACAGAAATATCATGTTTGTTTTCCGCAGTTCCTCTAGCTTTTTCCCTAGAAAATACGAATGTGTAGAGCTGGTGTCTCCATGTGGAACCAATTAGTGTTTACAAGCATAAAATTAAATGTTCCCTGAAAAAAAAACATTCAAAAAAATAAAGTCCGTGGATAATATCAGGAATACACAAACAAAGAGGCTGTAGCAATATCTGGGATTGAATTAGCCAAAACGAAACCGGATATTTCCGGTTTCATCCAGTCATATCCGGACAAAGTGGTGTGGAATTTGTATGCAATGGACCGAGAAAATCACAGGAAAAATGGTTTTGGAGAAAAGCAAAGTCTTTTCGTTAGGCAAGTGCATCAAATGTCATCTATACAAACAGAAATATCATGTTTGTTTGCCGCAGTTCCTCTAGCTTTCTACCTAGAACATAAAAATGTGTAGAGCTGGTGTCTCCATGTGGAACCAATTAGTGTTTCCAAGCATAAAATTAAATGTTCCCTGAAAAAAAAACATTCAAAAAAATAAAGTCCGTGGATAATATCACGAATACACAAACACAGAGGTTGTAGCAATATCTGGGATTGAATTAACCAAAACGAAACCGGATATTTCCGGTTTCATCCAGTCATATCCGGACAAACTGGTGTGGAATTCGTATGCAATGGACCGAGAAAATCACAGGAAAAATGGTTTTGGAGAAAAGCAAAGTCTTTTCGTTAGGCAAGTGCATAAAATGTCATCTATACAAACAGAAATATCATGTTTGTTTGCCGCAGTTCCTATAGCTTTCTCCCTAGAACATAAAAATGTGTAGAGCTGGTGTCTCCATGTGGAACCAATTAGTGTCTCCAAGCATAAAATTAAATGTTCCCTGAAAAAAAAAACGTTCAAAAAAATAAAGTCCGTGGATAATATCACGAATACACAAACAAAGAGGCTGTAGCAATATCTGGGATTGAATTAGACAAAAGGAAACCGGATATTTCAGGTTTCATCCAGTCATATCCGGACAAAGTGGTGTGGAATTCGTATGCAATGGACCGAGAAAATCACAGTAAAAATGGTTTTGGAGAAAAGCAAAGTCTTTTCGTTAGGCAAGTGCATAAAATGTCATCTATACAAACAGAAATATCATGTTTGTTTGCCGCAGTTCCTCTAGCTTTTTCCCTAGAAAATACGAATGTGTAGAGCTGGTGTCTCCATGTGGAACCAATTAGTGTTTCCAAGCATAAAATTAAATGTTCCCTGAAAAAAAAAATTCAAAAAAATAAAGTCCGTGGATAATATCAGGAATACACAAACAAAGAGGCTGTAGCAATATCTGGGATTGAATTAGCCAAAACGAAACCGGATATTTCCGGTTTCATCCAGTCATATCCGGACAAAGTGGTGTGGAATTTGTATGCAATGGACCGAGAAAATCACAGGAAAAATGGTTTTGGAGAAAAGCAAAGTCTTTTCGTTAGGCAAGTGCATCAAATGTCATCTATACAAACAGAAATATCATGTTTGTTTGCCGCAGTTCCTCTAGCTTTCTACCTAGAACATAAAAATGTGTAGAGCTGGTGTCTCCATGTGGAACCAATTAGTGTTTCCAAGCATAAAATTAAATGTTCCCTGAAAAAAAAACATTCAAAAAAATAAAGTCCGTGGATAATATCACGAATACACAAACACAGAGGTTGTAGCAATATCTGGGATTGAATTAACCAAAACGAAACCGGATATTTCCGGTTTCATCCATGCATATCAGGACAAACTGGTGTGGAATTCGTATGCAATGGACCGAGAAAATCACAGGAAAAATGGTTTTGGAGAAAAGCAAAGTCTTTTCGTTAGGCAAGTGCATAAAATGTCATCTATACAAACAGAAATATCATGTTTGTTTGCCGCAGTTCCTATAGCTTTCTCCCTAGAACATAAAAATGTGTAGAGCTGGTGTCTCCATGTGGAACCAATTAGTGTTTCCAAGCATAAAATTAAATGTTCCCTGAAAAAAAAAACGTTCAAAAAAATAAAGTCCGTGGATAATATCACGAATACACAAACAAAGAGGCTGTAGCAATATCTGGGATTGAATTAGACAAAAGGAAACCGGATATTTCAGGTTTCATCCAGTCATATCCGGACAAAGTGGTGTGGAATTCGTATGCAATGGACCGAGAAAATCACAGTAAAAATGGTTTTGGAGAAAAGCAAAGTCTTTTCGTTAGGCAAGTGCATAAAATGTCATCTATACAAACAGAAATATCATGTTTGTTTGCCGCAGTTCCTCTAGCTTTCTCCCTAGAAAATACGAATGTGTAGAGCTGGTGTCTCCATGTGGAAACAATTAGTGTTTCCAAGCATAAAATTAAATGTTCCCTGAAAAAAAAACATTCAAAAAAATAAAGTCCGTGGATAATATCAGGAATACACAAACACAGAGGCTGTAGCAATATCTGGGATTGAATTAGACAAAAGGAAACCGGATATTTCAGGTTTCATCCAGTCATATCGGGACAACCTGGTGTAGAATTCGTATGCAATGGACCGAGAAAATCACAGTAAAAATGGTTTTGGAGAAAAGCAAAGTCTTTTCGTTAGGCAAGTGCATAAAATGTCATCTATACAAACAGAAATATCATGTTTGTTTGCCGCAGTTGCTCTAGCTTTCTCCCTAGAAAATACGAATGTGTAGAGCTGCTGTGTCCATGTGGAAACAATTAGTGTTTCCAAGCATAAAATTAAATGTTCCCTGATAAAAAACATTCAAAAAAATAAAGTCCGAGGATAATATCACGAATACACAAACAAAGAGGCTGTAGCAAATTTTCGCTTTGCGTTAGCCAAAACAAAACGGGATACTTCCGGTTTCATCCAGTCATATCTGGACAAAGTGGTGTGGAATTTGTATGCAATGGACCGAGAAAATCACAGTAAAAATGGTTTTGGAGAAAAGCAAAGTCTTTTCGTTAGGCAAGTGCATAAAATGTCATCTATACAAACAGAAATATCATGTTTGTTTGCCACAGTTCCTCAAGCTTTCGCCCTAGAACAAACGAATGTGTAGAGCTGGTGTCTCCATGTGGAACCAATTAGTGTTTCCAAGCATAAAATTAAATGTTCCCTGAAAAAAAAACAGTCTATAAAATAAAGTCCGTGGATAATATCAGGAATACACAAACAAAGAGGCTGTAGCAATATCTGGGATTGAATTAGCCAAAACGAAACCGGATATTTCAGGTTTCATCAAGTCATATCCGGACAAAGTGGTGTGGAATTCGTATGCAATGGACCGAGAAAATCACAGTAAAAATGGTTTTGGAGAAAAGCAAAGTCTTTTCGTTAGGCAAGTGCATAAAATGTCATCTATACAAACACAAATATCATGTTTGTTTGCCGCAGTTCCTCTAGCTTTCTCCCTAGAACATAAAAATGTGTAGAGCTGGTGTCTCCATGTGGAACCAATTAGTGTTTCCAAGCATAAAATTAAATGTTCCCTGAAAAAAAAACAGTCAAAAAAATAAAGTCCGTGGATAATATCAGGAATACACAAACACAGAGGCTGTAGCAATATTTCGGTTTGAGTTAGCCAAAACAAAACCGGATGTTTCCGGTTTCATCCAGTCATATCCGGACAAAGTGGTGTGGAATTCGTATGCAATGGACCGAGAACATCACAGGAAAAATGGTTTTGGAGAAAAGCAAAGTCATTTCGTTAGGCAAGTGCATCAAATGTCATCTAGACAAACAGAAATAGCATGTTTGTTTGCCGCAGTTCCTCTAGCTTTCTCCCTAGAAAATACGAATGTGTAGAGCTGGTGTCTCCATGTGGAACCAATTAGTGTTTCCAAGCATAAAATTAAATGTTCCCTGAAAAAAAAAACATTCAAAAAAATAAAATCCGTGGATAATATCAGGAATACACAAACACAGATGCTGTAGCAATATTTCGGTTTGAGTTAGCCAAAACAAAACCGGATATTTCCGGTTTCATCCAGTCATATCCGGACAAAGTTGTGTGGAATTCGTATGCAATGGACCGAGAAAATCACAGTAAAAATGGTTTTGGAGAAAAGCAAAGTCTTTTCGTTAGGCAAGTGCATAAAATGTCATCTATACAAACAGAAATAGCATGTTTGTTTGCTGCAGTTCCTCTAGTTTTCTCCCTAGATCATACGAATGTGTAGAGCTGCTGTGTCCATGTGGAACCAATTAGTGTTTCCAAGCATAAAATTAAATGTTCCCTGAAAAAAATACATTCAAAAAAATAAAATCCATGGATAATATCACGAATACACAAACAAAGAGGCTGTGGCAATATCTGGCATTGAATTAGCCAAAATGAAACCGGATATTTCCGGTTTCATCCAGTCATATCCGGACAAAGTGGTGTGGAATTCGTATGCAATGGACCCAGAAAATCACAGTAAAAATGGTTTTAAGAGAAAAGCAAAGTCTTTTCGTTAGGCAAGTGCATCAAATGTCATCTAGACAAACAGAAATATCATGTTTGTTTGCCGCAGTTCCTCTAGCTTTCTCCCTAGAACATACGAATGTGTAGAGCTGGTATCTCCATGTGGGACCAATTAGAGTTTCCAAGCACAAAATTAAATGTTGCCTGATAAAAAAAAATCAAAACAATAAAGTCCGTGGATAATATCAGGAATGCACAAACACAGATGCTGTAGCAATATTTCGGTTTGAGTTAGCCAAAACAAAACCGGATATTTCCGGTTTCATCCAGTCATATCCGGACAAAGTGGTGTGGAATTCGTATGCAATGGACCGAGAAAATCACAGGAAAAATGGTTTCGGAGAAAAGCAAAGTCTTTTCGTTAGGCAAGTGCATAAAATGTCATCTATACAAACAGAAATAGCATGTTTGTTTGCCGCAGTTCCTCTAGCTTTCTCCCTAGAAAATACGAATGTGTAGAGCTGGTGTCTCCATGTGGAACCAATTAGTGTTTCTAAGCACAAAATTAAATGTTCCCTGAAAAAAAACATTCAAAAAAATAAAGTCCGTGGATAATATCAGCAATGCACAAACACAGATGCTGTAGCAATCTTTCGGTTTGAGTTAGCCAAAACAAAACCGCATATTTCCGGTTTCATCCAGTCATATCCGGACAAAGTGGTGTGGAATTTGTATGCAATGGACCGAGAAAATCACAGTAAAAATGGTTTTGGAGAAAAGCAAAGTCTTTTCGTTAGGCAAGTGCATAAAATGTCATCTATACAAACAAAAATATCATGTTTGTTTGCCGCAGTTCCTCTAGCTTTCTCCCTAGAACATACGAATGTGTAGAGCTGGTGTCTCCATGTGGAACCAATTAGTGTTTCTAAGCACAAAATTAAATGTTCCCTGAAAAAAAACAGTCAAAAAAATAAAGTCCGTGGATAATATCAGGAATACACAAACACAGATGCTGTACAAATATTTGTGTTTGAGTTAGCCAAAACAAAACCGCATATTTCCGGTTTCATCCAGTCATATCCAGACAAAGTGGTGTGGAATTTGTATGCAATGGACCGAGAAAATCACAGGAAAAATGGTTTTGGAGAAAAGCAAAGTCTTTTCGTTAGGCAAGTGCATCAAATGTCATCTATACAAACAGAAATATCATGTTTGTTTGCCGCAGTTCCTCTAGCTTTCTCCCTAGAAAATACAAATGTGTAGAGCTGTTGTCTGCATGTGGAACCAATTAGTGTTTCCAAGCATAAAATTAAATGTTCCCTGAAAAAAAAACATTCAAAAAAATAAAGTCATTGCATAATATCACGAATACACAAACAAAGAGGCTGTAGCAATATCAGGGATTGAGTTAGCCAAAACAAAACCGGATATGTCCGATTTCATCCAGTCATATCCGGACAAAGTGGTGTGGAATTCGTATTAATGGACCGAGAAAAATCACAGTAAAAATGGTTTTGGAGAAAAGCAAAGTCTTTTCGTTAGGCAAGTGCATCAAATGTCATCTCTACAAACAGAAATATCATGTTTGTTTGCCGCAGTTCCTCTAGCTTTCTCCCTAGAACAAACAAATGTGTAGAGCAGGTGTCTCCATGTGGAACCAATTAGTGTTTCCAAGCATGAAATTAAATGTTCCCTGAAAAAAAAACATTCAAAAAAATACAGTCCGTGGATAATATCAGGAATACACAAACACAGAGGCTGTAGCAATATTTCAGTTTGAGTTAGCCAAAACAAAACCGCATATTTCCGGTTTCATCCAGTCATATCCGGACAAAGTGATGTGGAATTCGTATGCAATGGACCGAGAAAATCACAGGAAAAATGGTTTTGGAGAAAAGCAAAGTCTTTTCGTTAGGCAAGTGCATAAAATGTCATCTATACAAACAGAAATAGCATGTTTGTTTGCCGCAGTTCCTCTAGCTTTCTCCCTAGAAAATACAAATGTGTAGAGCTGGTGTCTCCAAGTGGAACCAATTAGTGTTTCCAAGCATAAAATTAAATGTTCCCTGAAAAAAAACATTCAAAAAAATAAAGTCCTTGGATAATATCAGGAATACACAAACACAGAGGCTGTAGGAATATTTCGGTTTGAGTTAGCCAAAACAAAACCGGATATTTCCGGTTTCATCCAGTCATATCCGGACAAAGTGGTGTGGAATTCGTATTAATGGACCGAGAAAAATCACAGTAAAAATGGTTTTGGAGAAAAGCAAAGTCTTTTCGTTAGGCAAGTGCATCAAATGTCATCTATACAAACAGAAATATCATGTTTGTTTGCCGCAGTTCCTCTAGCTTTCTCCCTAGAACAAACAAATGTGTAGAGCAGGTGTCTCCATGTGGAACCAATTAGTGTTTCCAAGCATAAAATTAAATGTTCCCTGAAAAAAAAAACATTCAAAAAAATACAGTCCGTGGATAATATCAGGAATACACAAACACAGAGGCTGTAGCAATATTTCAGTTTGAGTTAGCCAAAACAAAACCGCATATTTCCGGTTTCATCCAGTCATATCCGGACAAAGTGATGTGGAATTCGTATGCAATGGACCGAGAAAATCACAGGAAAAATGGTTTTGGAGAAAAGCAAAGTCTTTTCGTTAGGCAAGTGCATAAAATGTCATCTATACAAACAGAAATAGCATGTTTGTTTGCCGCAGTTCCTCTAGCTTTCTCCCTAGAAAATAGGAATGTGTAGAGCTGGTGTCTCCATGTGGGACCAATTAGTGTTTCCAAGCATAAAATTAAATGTTCCCTGAAAAAAAAACATTCAAAAAAATAAAATCCGTGGATGATACCAGGAATACACAAACACGGATGTTGTACAAATATTTCGGTTTGAGTTAGCCAAAACAAAACCGGATATTTCCGGTTTCATCCAGTCATATCCGGACAAAGTGGTGTGGAATTTGTATGCAATGGACCGAGAAAATCACAGGAAAAATGGTTTTGGAGAAAAGCAAAGTCTTTTCGTTAGGCAAGTGCATCAAATGTCATCTATAAAAACAGAAATATCATGTGTGTTTGCCACAGTTCCTCTAGCTTTCTCCCTAGAAAATACGAATGTGTAGAGCTGGTGTCTCCATGTGGAACCAATTAGTGTTTCCAAGCCTTAAATTTAATGTTCCCTGAAAAAAACATTCAAAAAAATAAAGTCCGTGGACAATATCACGAATACACAAACAAAGAGGCTGCAGCAATATCCGGGATTGAATTAGCCAAAAGGAAACCGGATATTTCTGGTTTCATCAAGTCATAGTCGGACAAAGTGGTGTGGAATTCGTATGCAATGGACCGAGAAAATCACAGGAAAAATGGTTTTGGAGAAAAGCAAAGTCTTTTCGTTAGGCAAGTGCATCAAATGTCATCTCTACAAACAGAAATATCATGTTTGTTTGCTTCAGTTCCTCTAGCTTTCTCCCTAGAAAATAGGAATGTGTAGAGCTGGTGTCTCCATGTGGAACCAATTAGTGTTTCCAAGCATAAAATTAAATGTTCCCTTAAAAAAACATTCAAAAAAATAAAGTCCGTTGACAATATCAGGAATACACAAACACAGATGCTGTACAAATATTTCGGTTTGAGTTAGCCAAAACAAAACCGGATATTTCCGGTTTCATCCAGTCATATCCGGACAAAGTGGTGTGGAATTCGTATGCAATGGACCGAGGAAATCACAGGAAAAATGGTTTTGGAGAAAAGCAAAGTCTTTTCGTTAGGCAAGTGCATAAAATGTCATCTATACAAACAGAAATATCATGTTTGTTTGCCGCAGTTCCTCTAGCTTTCTCCCTAGAAAATACAAATGTGTAGAGCTGGTGTCTCCATGTGGAACCAATTAGTGTTTCTAAGCATAAAATTAAATGTTCCCTGAAAAAAAAAAACATTCAAAAAAATAAAGTCCGTGGATAATATCAGGAATACACAAACACAGATGCTGTAGCAATATTTCGGTTTGAGTTAGCCAAAACAAAGCCGCATATTTCCGGTTTCATCCAGTCATATCCGGACAAAGTGGTGTGGAATTCGTATGCAATGGACCGAGAAAATCACAGGAAAAATGGTTTTGGAGAAAAGCAAAGTCTTTTCGTTAGGCAAGTGCATAAAATGTCATCTATACAAACAGAAATAGCATGTTTGTTTGCCGCAGTTCCTCTAGCTTTCTCCCTAGAACATAAAAATGTGTAGAGCTGGTGTCACCATGTGGAACCAATTAGTGTTTCCAAGCATAAAATTAAATGTTCTCTGAAAAAAAAAATTCAAAAAAATAAAGTCCGTGGATAATATCAGGAATACACAAACAAATAGGCTGTAGCAATATCTGGGATTGAATTAGACAAAAGTAAACCGGATATTTCTGGTTTCATCCAGTCATATCCGGACAAAGTGGTGTGGAATTCGTATGCAATGGACCGAGAAATTCACAGTAAAAATGGTTTTGGAGAAAAGCAAAGTCTTTTTGTTAGGCAAGTGCATAAAATGTCATCTATACAAACACAAATATCATGTTTGTTTGCCGCAGTTCCTCTAGCTTTCTCCCTAGAACAAACGAATGTGTAGAGCTCGTGTCTCCATGTGGAACCAATTAGTGTTTCCAAGCACAAAATGAAATGTTCCCTGAAAAAAAAAAACATTCAAAAAATAAAGTCCGTGGATAATATCAGGAATACACAAACACAGATGCTGTAGCAATATTTCGGTTTGAGTTAGCCACAACAAAACCGCATATTTCCGTTTTCATCCAGTCATATCCGGACAAAGTGGTGTGGAATTCGTATGCAATGGACCGAGAAAATCACAGGAAAAATGGTTTTGGAGAAAAGCAAAGTCTTTTCGTTAGGCAAGTGCATCAAATGCCATCTATACAAACAGAAATATCATGTGTGTTTGCCGGAGTTCCTCTAGCTTTCTCCCTAGAAATTACGAATGTGTAGAGCTGGTGTCTCCATGTGGAAACAATAAGTGTTTCCAAGCATAAAATTAAATGTTCCCTGAAAAAAAAAAACATTCAAAAACATAAAGTCCGTGGATAATATCAGGAATACACAAACACAGAGGCTGTAGCTAATTTTCGGTTTGAGTTAGCCAAAAAAAAACCGGATACTTCCGGTTTCATCCAGTCATATCCGGACAAAGTGGTGTGGAATTCGTATGCAATGGACCGAGAAAATCACAGGAAAAATGGTTTTGGAGAAAAGCAATGTCTTTTCGTTAGGCAAGTGCATAAAATGTCATCTAGACAAACAGAAATAGCATGTTTGTTTGCCGCAGTTCCTCTAGCTTTCTCCCTAGAAAATACGAATGTGTAGAGCTGGTGTCTCCATGTGGAACCAATTAGTGTTTCCAAGCATAAAATTAAATATTCCCTGAAAAAAAAACATTCAAAAAATGAAGTCCGTGGATAATATCAGGAATACACAAACACAGAGGCTGTAGCTAATTTTCGGTTTGAGTTAGCCAAAAAAAAACCGGATACTTCCGGTTTCATCCAGTCATATCCGGACAAAGTGGTGTGGAATTCGTATGCAATGGACCGAGAAAATCACAGGAAAAAAGTTTTGGAGAAAAGCAATGTCTTTTCGTTAGGCAAGTGCATAAAATGTCATCTATACAAACAGAAATATCATGTTTGTTTGCCGCAGTTCCTCTAGCTTTCTCCCTAGAAAATACGAATGTGTGGAGCTGGTGTCTCCATGTGGAACCAATTAGTGTTTCTAAGCACAAAATTAAATGTTCCCTGAAAAAAAACATTCAAAAAAATAAAGTCCGTGGATAATATCAGGAATACACAAACAAAGAGGCTGTAGCAATATCTGAGATTGAATTAGGCAAAAGGAATCCGGATATTTCCGGTTTAATCCAGTCATATCCGGACAAAGTGGTGTGGAATTCGTATGCAATGGACCGAGAAAATCACAGTAAAAATGGTTTTGGAGAAAAGCAAAGTCTTTTCGTTAGGCAAGTGCATAAAATGTCATCTATACAAACAGAAATAGCATGTTTGTTTGCTGCAGTTCCTCTAGTTTTCTCCCTAGAACATACGAATGTGTAGAGCTGGTGTCTCCATGTGGAACCAATTAGTGTTTCCAAGCATAAAATTAAATGTTCCCTGAAAAAATACATTCAAAAAAATAAAATCCATGGATAATATCACGAATACACAAACAAGGAGGCTGTGGCAATATCTGGGATTGAATTAGCCAAAATGAAACCGGATATTTCCGGTTTCATCCAGTCATATCCGGACAAAGTGGTGTGGAATTCGTATGCAATGGACCCAGAAAATCACAGTAAAAATGGTTTTAAGAGAAAAGCAAAGTCTTTTCGTTAGGCAAGTGCATCAAATGTCATCTAGACAAACAGAAATATCATGTTTGTTTGCCGCAGTTCCTCTAGCTTTCTCCCTAGAACATACGAATGTGTAGAGCTGGTATCTCCATGTGGGAACAATTAGAGTTTCCAAGCACAAAATTAAATGTTGCCTGATAAAAAAAAATCAAAACAATAAAGTCCGTGGATAATATCAGGAATGCACAAACACAGATGCTGTAGCAATATTTCGGTTTGAGTTAGCCAAAACAAAACCGGATATTTCCGGTTTCATCCAGTCATATCCGGACAAAGTGGTGTGGAATTCGTATGCAATGGACCGAGAAAATCAGAGTAAAATCATTTTGGAGAAAAGCAAAGTCTTTTCGTTAGGCAAGTGCATCAAATGTCATCTATACAAACAGAAATATCATGTTTGTTTGCCGCAGTTCCTCTAGCTTTCTCCCTAGAAAATACGAATGTGTAGAGCTGGTGTCTCCATGTGGAACCAAATAGTGTTTCCAAGCATAAAATTAAATATTCCCTTAAAAAAACATTCAAAAAAATAAAGTCCGTGGATAATTTCAGGAATACACAAACACAGATGCTGTAGCAATATCTGGGATTGAATTTGTCAAAATGAAACCGGATATTTCCGGTTACATCCAGTCATATCCGGACAAACTGGTGTGGAATTCGTATGCAATGGACCGAGAAAATCACAGTAAAAATGGTTTTGGAGAAAAGCTAAGTCTTTTCGTTAGGCAAGTGCATAAAATCTCATCTATACAAACAGAAATATCATGTTTGTTTGCCGCAGTTCCTCTAGCTTTCTCCCTAGAAAATACGAATGTGTAGAGCTGGTGTCTCCATGTGGAACCAATTAGTGTTTCTAAGCACAAAACTAAATGTTCCCTGAAAAAAAACATTCAAAAAAATAAAGTCCGTTGATAATATCAGCAATACACAAACACAGAGGCTGTAGCAATCTTTCGGTTTGAGTTAGCCAAAACAAAACCGCATATTTCCGGTTTCATCCAGTCATATCCGGACAAACTGGTGTGGAATTCGTATGCAATGGACCGAGAAAATCACAGGAAAAATGGTTTTGGAGAAAAGCAAAGTCATTTCGTTAGGCAAGTGCATCAAATGTCATCTATACAAACAGAAATAGCATGTTTGTTTGCCGCAGTTCCTCTAGCTTTCTCCCTAGAAAATACGAATGTGTAGAGCTGGTGTCTCCATGTGGAACCAATTAGTGTTTCCAAGCATAAAATTAAATGTTCCCTGAAAAAAAAAACATTCAAAAAAATAAAATCCGTGGATAATATCAGGAATACACAAACACAGATGCTGTAGCAATATTTCGGTTTGAGTTAGCCAAAACAAAACCGGATATTTCCGGTTTCATCCAGTCATATCCGGACAAAATTGTGTGGAATTCGTATGCAATGGACCGAGAAAATCACAGTAAAAATGGTTTTGGAGAAAAGCAAAGTCTTTTCGTTAGGCAAGTGCATAAAATGTCATCTATACAAACAGAAATAGCATGTTTGTTTGCTGCAGTTCCTCTAGTTTTCTCCCTAGATCATACGAATGTGTAGAGCTGCTGTGTCCATGTGGAACCAATTAGTGTTTCCAAGCATAAAATTAAATGTTCCCTGAAAAAAATACATTCAAAAAAATAAAATCCATGGATAATATCACGAATACACAAACAAAGAGGCTGTGGCAATATCTGGGATTGAATTAGCCAAAATGAAACCGGATATTTCCGGTTTCATCCAGTCATATCCGGACAAAGTGGTGTGGAATTCGTATGCAATGGACCCAGAAAATCACAGTAAAAATGGTTTTAAGAGAAAAGCAAAGTCTTTTCGTTAGGCAAGTGCATCAAATGTCATCTATACAAACAGAAATATCATGTTTGTTTGCCGCAGTTCCTCTAGCTTTCTCCCTAGAACATACGAATGTGTAGAGCTGGTATCTCCATGTGGGACCAATTAGAGTTTCCAAGCACAAAATTAAATGTTGCCTGATAAAAAAAAATCAAAACAATAAAGTCCGTGGATACTATCAGGAATGCACAAACACAGATGCTGTAGCAATATTTCGGTTTGAGTTAGCCAAAACAAAACCGGATATTTCCGGTTTCATCCAGTCATATCCGGACAAACTGGTGTGGAATTCGTATGCAATGGACCGAGAAAATCACAGGAAAAATGGTTTTGGAGAAAAGCAAAGTCTTTTCGTTAGGCAAGTGCATAAAATGTCATCTATACAAACAGAAATAGCATGTTTGTTTGCCGCAGTTCCTCTAGCTTTCTCCCTAGAAAATACGAATGTGTAGAGCTGGTGTCTCCATGTGGAACCAATTAGTGTTTCTAAGCACAAAATTAAATGTTCCCTGAAAAAAAACATTCAAAAAAATAAAGTCCGTGGATAATATCAGCAATACACAAACACAGAGGCTGTAGCAATCTTTCGGTTTGAGTTAGCCAAAACAAAACCGCATATTTCCGGTTTCATCCAGTCATATCCGGACAAAGTGGTGTGGAATTTGTATGCAATGGACCGAGAAAATCACAGTAAAAATGGTTTTGGAGAAAAGCAAAGTCTTTTCGTTAGGCAAGTGCATAAAATGTCATCTATACAAACAGAAATATCATGTTTGTTTGCCGCAGTTCCTCTAGCTTTCTCCCTAGAAAATACGAATGTGTAGAGCTGGTGTCTCCATGTGGAACCAATTAGTGTTTCTAAGCACAAAATTAAATGTTCCCTGAAAAAAAAAGGCATTCAAAAAAATAAAGTCCGTGGATAATATCAGGAATACACAAACACAGAGGCTGTAGCAATCTTTCGGTTTGAGTTAGCCAAAACAAAACCGCATATTTCCGTTTTCATCCAGTCATATCCGGACAAAGTGGTGTGGAATTCGTATGCAATGGACCGAGAAAATCACAGGAAAAATGGTTTTGGAGAAAAGCAAAGTCTTTTCGTTAGGCAAGTGCATAAAATGTCATCTATACAAACAGAAATAGCATGTTTGTTTGCCGCAGTTCCTCTAGCTTTCTCCCTAGAAAATAGGAATGTGTAGAGCTGGTGTCTCCATGTGGGACCAATTAGTGTTTCCAAGCATAAAATTAAATGTTCCCTGAAAAAAAACATTCAAAAAAATAAAATCCGTGGATGATACCAGGAATACACAAACACGGATGTTGTACAAATATTTCGGTTTGAGTTAGCCAAAACAAAACCGGATATTTCCGGTTTCATCCAGTCATATCCGGACAAAGTGGTGTGGAATTTGTATGCAATGGACCGAGAAAATCACAGGAAAAATGGTTTTGGAGAAAAGCAAAGTCTTTTCGTTAGGCAAGTGCATCAAATGTCATCTATAAAAACAGAAATATCATGTGTGTTTGCCACAGTTCCTCTAGCTTTCTCCCTAGAAAATACGAATGTGTAGAGCTGGTGTCTCCATGTGGAACCAATTAGTGTTTCCCAGCCTTAAATTTAATGTTCCCTGAAAAAAAACATTCAAAAAAATAAAGTCCGTGGACAATATCACGAATACACAAACAAAGAGGCTGCAGCAATATCCGGCATTGAATTAGCCAAAAGGAAACCGGATATTTCTGGTTTCATCCAGTCATAGTCGGACAAAGTGGTGTGGAATTCGTATGCAATGGACCGAGAAAATCACAGTAAAAATGGTTTTGGAGAAAAGCAAAGTCTTTTCGTTAGGCAAGTGCATCAAATGTCATCTCTACAAACAGAAATATCATGTTTGTTTGCTTCAGTTCCTCTAGCTTTCTCCCTAGAAAATAGGAATGTGTAGAGCTGGTGTCTCCATGTGGAACCAATTAGTGTTTCCAAGCATAAAATTAAATGTTCCCTTAAAAAAACATTCAAAAAAATAAAGTCCGTTGATAATATCAGGAATACACAAACACAGATGCTGTACAAATATTTCGGTTTGAGTTAGCCAAAACAAAACCGCATATTTCCGGTTTCATCCAGTCATATCCGGACAAAGTGGTGTGGAATTCGTATGCAATGGACCGAGAAAATCACAGGAAAAATGGTTTTGGAGTAAAGCAAAGTCTTTTCGTTAGGCAAGTGCATAAAATGTCATCTATACAAACAGAAATAGCATGTTTGTTTGCCGCAGTTCCTCTAGCTTTCTCCCTAGAAAATATGAATGTGTAGAGCTGGTGTCTCCATGTGGAACCAATTAGTGTTTCCAATTATAAAATTTAATGTTCCCTGAAAAAAAACCATTCAAAAAAATAAAGTCCGAGGACAATATCACGAATACACAAACAAAGAGGCTGTGGCAATATCTGGGATTGAATTAGCCAAAATGAAACCGGATATTTCCGGTTTAATCCAGTCATATCCGGACAAAGTGGTGTGGAATTCGTATGCAATGGACCCAGAAAATCACAGTAAAAATGGTTTTAAGAGAAAAGCAAAGTCTTTTCGTTAGGCAAGTGCATCAAATATCATCTAGACAAACAGAAATATCATGTTTGTTTGCCACAGTTCCTCTAGCTTTCTCCCTAGAACATACGAATGTGTAGAGCTGGTGTCTCCATGTGGAACCAATTAGTGTTTCCAAGCATAAAATTAAATGTTCCCTGAAAAAAAAACATTCAAAAAAATAAAGTCCGTTGATAATGTCAGGAATACACAAACACAGAGGCTGTAGCAATATTTCGTTTTGAGTTAGCCAAAACAAAACCGCATATTTCCGGTTTCATCCAGTCATATCCGGACAAAGTGGTGTGGAATTCGTATGCAATGGACCGAGAAAATCACAGGAAAAATGGTTTTGGAGAAAAGCAAAGTCTTTTCGTTAGGCAAGTGCATAAAATGTCATCTATACAAACAGAAATAGCATGTTTGTTTGCCGCAGTTCCTCTAGCTTTCTCCCTAGAAAATACGAATGTGTAGAGCTGGTGTCTCCATGTGGGACCAATTAGTGTTTCCAAGCATAAAATTAAATGTTCCCTGAAAAAAAAACATTCAAAAAAATAAAATCCGTGGATGATACCAGGAATACACAAACACGGATGTTGTACAAATATTTCGGTTTGAGTTAGCCAAAACAAAACCGGATATTTCCGGTTTCATCCAGTCATATCCGGACAAAGTGGTGTGGAATTCGTATGCAATGGACCGAGAAAATCACAGGAAAAATGGTTTTGGAGAAAAGCAAAGTCTTTTCGTTAGGCAAGTGCATAAAATATCATCTATACAAACAGAAATGTGGTGTTTGTTTGCCGCAGTTCCTCTAGCTTTCTCCCTAGGAAATACGAATGTGTAGAGCTGGTGTCTCCATGTGGAACCAATTAGTGTTTCCAAGCCTTAAATTTAATGTTCCCTGAAAAAAAACATTCAAAAAAATAAAGTCCGTGGACAATATCAAGAATACACAAACAAAGAGGCTGTAGCAATATCTGGGATTGAATTAGCCAAAAGGAAACCGGATATTTCCGGTTTCATCCAGTCATATTCGGACCCACTGGTGTGGAATTGGTATGCAATGGACCGAGAAAATCACAGGAAAAATGGTTTTGGAGAAAAGCAAAGTCTTTTCGTTAGGCAAGTGCATAAAATGTCATCTATACAAACAGAAATAGCATGTTTGTTTGCCGCAGTTCCTCTAGCTTTCTCCCTAGAAAATACGAATGTGTAGAGCTGGTGTCTCCATGTGGAACCAATTAGTGTTTCTAAGCACAAAATTAAATGTTCCCTGAAAAAAAGCATTCAAAAAAATAAAGTCCGTGGATAATATCAGGAATACACAAACAAAGAGGCTGTAGCAATATCTGAGATTGAATTAGGCAAAAGGAATCCGGATATTTCCGGTTTCATCCAGTCATATCCGGACAAAGTTGTGTGGAATTCGTATGCAATGGACCGAGAAAATCACAGGAAAAATGGTTTTGGAGAAAAGCAAAGTCTTTTCGTTAGGCAAGTGCATAAAATGTCATCTATACAAACAGAAATAGCATGTTTGTTTGCTGCAGTTCCTCTAGTTTTCTCCCTAGAACATACGAATGTGTAGAGCTGCTGTGTCCATGTGGAACCAATTAGTGTTTCCAAGCATAAAATTAAATGTTCCCTGAAAAAAATACATTCAAAAAAATAAAATCCATGGATAATATCACGAATACACAAACAAAGAGGCTGTGGCAATATCTGGGATTGAATTAGCCAAAATGAAACCGGATATTTCCGGTTTCATCCAGTCATATCCGGACAAAGTGGTGTGGAATTCGTATGCAATGGACCCAGAAAATCACAGTAAAAATGGTTTTAAGAGAAAAGCAAAGTCTTTTCGTTAGGCAAGTGCATCAAATATCATCTATACAAACAGAAATATCATGTTTGTTTGCCACAGTTCCTCTAGCTTTCTCCCTAGAACATACGAATGTGTAGAGCTGGTGTCTCCATGTGGAACCAATTAGTGTTTCCAAGCATAAAATTAAATGTTCCCTGAAAAAAAAACATTCAAAAAAATAAAGTCCGTTGATAATGTCAGGAATACACAAACACAGAGGCTGTAGCAATATTTCGTTTTGAGTTAGCCAAAACAAAACCGCATATTTCCGGTTTCATCCAGTCATATCCGGACAAAGTGGTGTGGAATTCGTATGCAATGGACCGAGAAAATCACAGGAAAAATGGTTTTGGAGAAAAGCAAAGTCTTTTCGTTAGGCAAGTGCATAAAATGTCATCTATACAAACAGAAATAGCATGTTTGTTTGCCGCAGTTCCTCTAGCTTTCTCCATAGAAAATACGAATGTGTAGAGCTGGTGTCTCCATGTGGAACCAATTAGTGTTTCCAATTATAAAATTTAATGTTCCCTGAAAAAAAACCATTCAAAAAAATAAAGTCCGTGGACAATATCACGAATACACAAACAAAGAGGCTGTAGCAATATCTGGGATTGAATTAGCCAAAAGGAAACCGGATATTTCCAGTTTCATCCAGTCATATTCGTACCCACTGGTGTGGAAGTCGTATGCAATGGACCGAGAAAAATCACAGTAAAAATGGTTTTGGAGAAAAGCAAAGTCTTTTCGTTAGGCAAGTGCATCAAATGTCATCTATACAAACAGAAATATCATGTTTGTTTGCCACAGTTCCTCTAGCTTTCTCCCTAGAACAAACAAATGTGTAGAGCAGGTGTCTCCATGTGGAACCAATTAGTGTTTCCAAGCATAAAATTAAATGTTCCCTGAAAAAAAAACATTCAAAAAAATACAGTCCGTGGATAATATCAGGAATACACAAACACAGAGGCTGTAGCAATATTTCAGTTTGAGTTAGCCAAAACAAAACCGCATATTTCCGGTTTCATCCAGTCATATCCGGACAAAGTGATGTGGAATTCGTATGCAATGGACCGAGAAAATCACAGGAAAAATGGTTTTGGAGAAAAGCAAAGTCTTTTCGTTAGGCAAGTGCATAAAATGTCATCTATACAAACAGAAATAGCATGTTTGTTTGCCGCACTTCCTCTAGCTTTCTCCCTAGAAAATACAAATGTGTAGAGCTGGTGTCTCCAAGTGGAACCAATTAGTGTTTCCAAGCATAAAATTAAATGTTCCCTGAAAAAAAAACATTCAAAAAAATAAAGTCCTTGGATAATATCAGGAATACACAAACACAGAGGCTGTAGCAATATTTCGGTTTGAGTTAGCCAAAACAAAACCGGATATTTCCGGTTTCATCCAGTCATATCCGGATAAAGTGGTGTGGAATTCGTATGGAATGGACCGAGAAAATCACAGGAAAAATGGTTTTGGAGAAAAGCAAAATCTTTTCGTTAGGCAAGTGCATCAAATGTCATCTATACAAACAGAAATATCATGTTTGTTTGCCGCAGTTCCTCTAGCTTTCTTCCTAGAAAATACGAATTTGTAGAGCTGTTGTCTGCATGTGGAACCCATTAGTGTTTCCAAGCACAAAATTAAATGTTCCCTGAAAAAAAAACATTCAAAAAAATAAAGTCATTGGATAATATCAGGAATACACAAACAAAGAGGCTGTAGCAATATCAGGGATTGAGTTAGCCAAAACAAAACCGGATATTTCCGATTTCATCCAGTCATATCCGGACAAAGTGGTGTGGAATTCGTATTAATGGACCGAGAAAAATCACAGTAAAAATGGTTTTGGAGAAAAGCAAAGTCTTTTCGTTAGGCAAGTGCATCAAATGTCATCTCTTCAAACAGAAATATCATGTTTGTTTGCCGCAGTTCCTCTAGCTTTCTCCCTAGAACAAACAAATGTGTAGAGCAGGTGTCTCCATGTGGAACCAATTAGTGTTTCCAAGCATAAAATTAAATGTTCCCTGAAAAAAAAACATTCAAAAAAATACAGTCCGTGGATAATATCAGAAATACACAAACACAGAGGCTGTAGCAATATTTCAGTTTGAGTTAGCCAAAACAAAACCGCATATTTCCGGTTTCATCCAGTCATATCCGGACAAAGTGATGTGGAATTCGTATGCAATGGACCGAGAAAATCACAGGAAAAATGGTTTTGGAGAAAAGCAAAGTCTTTTCGTTAGGCAAGTGCATAAAATGTCATCTATACAAACAGAAATAGCATGTTTGTTTGCCGCAGTTCCTCTAGCTTTCTCCCTAGAAAATACAAATGTGTAGAGCTGGTGTCTCCAAGTGGAACCAATTAGTGTTTCCAAGCATAAAATTAAATGTTCCCTGAAAAAAAAAACATTCAAAAAAATAAAGTCCTTGGATAATATCAGGAATACACAAACACAGAGGCTGTAGCAATATTTCGGTTTGAGTTAGCCAAAACAAAACCGGATATTTCCGGTTTCATCCAGTCATATCCGGATAAAGTGGTGTGGAATTCGTATGCAATGGACCGAGAAAATCACAGGAAAAATGGTTTTGGAGAAAAGCAAAATCTTTTCGTTAGGCAAGTGCATCAAATGTCATCTATACAAACAGAAATATCATGTTTGTTTGCCGCAGTTCCTCTAGCTTTCTTCCTAGAAAATACGAATTTGTAGAGCTGTTGTCTGCATGTGGAACCCATTAGTGTTTCCAAGCACAAAATTAAATGTTCCCTGAAAAAAAAACATTCAAAAAAATAAAGTCATTGGATAATATCAGGAATACACAAACAAAGAGGCTGTAGCAATATCAGGGATTGAGTTAGCCAAAACAAAACCGGATATGTCCGATTTCATCCAGTCATATCCGGACAAAGTGGTGTGGAATTCGTATTAATGGACCGAGAAAAATCACAGTAAAAATGGTTTTGGAGAAAAGCAAAGTCTTTTCGTTAGGCAAGTGCATCAAATGTCATCTCTACAAACAGAAATATCATGTTTGTTTGCCGCAGTTCCTCTAGCTTTCTCCCTAGAACAAACAAATGTGTAGAGCAGGTGTCTCCATGTGGAACCAATTAGTGTTTCCAAGCATAAAATTAAATGTTCCCTGAAAAAAAAAACATTCAAAAAAATACAGTCCGTGGATAATATCAGAAATACACAAACACAGAGGCTGTAGCAATATTTCAGTTTGAGTTAGCCAAAACAAAACCGCATATTTCCGGTTTCATCCAGTCATATCCGGACAAAGTGATGTGGAATTCGTATGCAATGGACCGAGAAAATCACAGGAAAAATGGTTTTGGAGAAAAGCAAAGTCTTTTCGTTAGGCAAGTGCATAAAATGTCATCTATACAAACAGAAATAGCATGTTTGTTTGCCGCAGTTCCTCTAGCTTTCTCCCTAGAAAATACAAATGTGTAGAGCTGGTGTCTCCAAGTGGAACCAATTAGTGTTTCCAAGCATAAAATTAAATGTTCCCTGAAAAAAAAACATTCAAAAAAATAAAGTCCTTGGATAATATCAGGAATACACAAACACAGAGGCTGTAGCAATATTTCGGTTTGAGTTAGCCAAAACAAAACCGGATATTTCCGGTTTCATCCAGTCATATCCGGATAAAGTGGTGTGGAATTCGTATGCAATGGACCGAGAAAATCACAGGAAAAATGGTTTTGGAGAAAAGCAAAATCTTTTCGTTAGGCAAGTGCATCAAATGTCATCTATACAAACAGAAATATCATGTTTGTTTGCCGCAGTTCCTCTAGCTTTCTCCCTAGAAAATACGAATGTGTAGAGCTGTTGTCTGCATGTGGAAACAATTAGTGTTTCCAAGCACAAAATTAAATGTTCCCTGAAAAAAAAAAACATTCAAAAAAATAAAGTCATTGGATAATATCAGGAATACACAAACAAAGAGGCTGTAGCAATATCAGGGATTGAGTTAGCCAAAACAAAACCAGATATTTCCGATTTCATCCAGTCATATCCGGACAAAGTGGTGTGGAATTCGTATTAATGGACCGAGAAAAATCACAGTAAAAATGGTTTTGGAGAAAAGCAAAGTCTTTTCGTTAGGCAAGTGCATCAAATGTCATCTCTACAAACAGAAATATCATGTTTGTTTGCCGCAGTTCCTCTAGCTTTCTCCCTAGAACAAACAAATGTGTAGAGCAGGTGTCTCCATGTGGAACCAATTAGTGTTTCCAAGCATAAAATTAAATGTTCCCTGAAAAAAAACATTCAAAAAATACAGTCCGTGGATAATATCAGGAATACACAAACACAGAGGCTGTAGCAATATTTCAGTTTGAGTTAGCCAAAACAGAACCGCATATTTCCGGTTTCATCCAGTCATATCCGGACAAAGTGATGTGGAATTCGTATGCAATGGACCGAGAAAATCACAGGAAAAATGGTTTTGGAGAAAAGCAAAGTCTTTTCGTTAGGCAAGTGCATCAAATGTCATCTATACAAACAGAAATAGCATGTTTGTTTGCCGCAGTTCCTCTAGCTTTCTCCCTAGAAAATAGGAATGTGTAGAGCTGGTGTCTCCATGTGGGACCAATTAGTGTTTCCAAGCATAAAATTAAATGTTCCCTGAAAAAAAACATTCAAAAAAATAAAATCCGTGGATGACACCAGGAATACACAAACACGGATGTTGTACAAATATTTCGGTTTGAGTTAGCCAAAACAAAACCGGATATTTCCGGTTTCATCCAGTCATATCCGGACAAAGTGGTGTGGAATTTGTATGCAATGGACCGAGAAAATCACAGGAAAAATGGTTTTGGAGAAAAGCAAAGTCTTTTCGTTAGGCAAGTGCATAAAATATCATCTAGACAAACAGAAATGTGATGTTTGTTTGCCGCAGTTCCTCTAGCTTTCTCCCTAGAAAATACGAATGTGTAGAGCTGGTGTCTCCATGTGGAACCAATTAGTGTTTCCAAGCCTTAAATTTAATGTTCCCTGAAAAAAAACATTCAAAAAAATAAAGTCCGTGGACAATATCAAGAATACACAAACACAGAGGCTGTAGCAATATCTGGGATTGAATTAGCCAAAAGGAAACCGGATATTTCCGGTTTCATCCAGTCATATTCGGACCCACTGGTGTGGAATTGGTATGCAATGGACCGAGAAAATCACAGGAAAAATGGTTTTGGAGAAAAGCAAAGTCTTTTCGTTAGGCAAGTGCATAAAATGTCATCTATACAAACAGAAATATCATGTTTGTTTGCCGCAGTTCCTCTAGCTTTCTCCCTAGAGCAAATGAATGTGTAGAGCTGGTGTCTCCATGTGGGACCAATTAGTGTTTCCAAGCATAAAATTAAATGTTCCCTGAAAAAAAACATTCAAAACAATAAAGTCCGTGGATAATATCAGGAATACACAAACACAGTGGCTGTAGCAATATCTGCGATTGAATTATCCAAAATGAAACCGGATATTTCCGGTTTCATAAAGTCATGTCCGGAAAAACTGGTGTGGAATTCGTATGCAATGGACCGAGAAAATCACAGGAAAAATGGTTTTGGAGAAAAGCAAAGTCTTTTCGTTAGGCAAGTGCATCAAATGTCATCTATAAAAACAGAAATATCATGTGTGTTTGCCACAGTTCCTCTAGCTTTCTCCCTAGAAAATACGAATGTGTAGAGCTGGTGTCTCCATGTGGAACCAATTAGTGTTTCCAAGCCTTAAATTTAATGTTCCCTGAAAAAAAACATTCAAAAAAATAAAGTCCGTGGACAATATCACGAATACACAAACAAAGAGGCTGTAGCAATATCCGTGATTGAATTAGCCAAAAGGAAACCGGATATTTCCGGTTTCATCCAGTCATAGTCGGACAAAGTGGTGTGGCATTCGTATGCAATGGACCGAGAAAATCACTGTAAAAATGGTTTTGGAGAAAAGCAAAGTCTTTTCGTTAGGCAAGTGCATCAAATGTCATCTCTACAAACAGAAATATCATGTTTGTTTGCTTCAGTTCCTCTAGCTTTCTCCCTAGAAAATATGAATGTGCAGAGCTGGTGTCTCCATGTGGAACCAATTAGTGTTTCCAAGCATAAAATTAAATGTTCCCTTAAAAAAACATTCAAAAAAATAAAGTCCGTTGATAATATCAGGAATACACAAACACAGATGCTGTACAAATATTTCGGTTTGAGTTAGCCAAAACAAAACCGCATATTTCTGGTTTCATCCAGTCATATCCGGACAAAGTGGTGTGGAATTCGTATGCAATGGACCGAGGAAATCACAGGAAAAATGGTTTTGGAGAAAAGCAAAGTCTTTTCGTTAGGCAAGTGCATAAAATGTCATCTATACAAACAGAAATAGCATGTTTGTTTGCCGCAGTTCCTCTAGCTTTCTCCCTAGAAAATACGAATGTGTAGAACTGGTGTCTCCATGTGGAACCAATTAGTGTTTCCAATTATAAAATTTAATGTTCCCTGAAAAAAAACCATTCAAAAAAATAAAGTCCGTGGACAATATCACGAATACACAAACAAAGAGGCTGTAGCAATATCTGGGATTGAATTAGCCAAAAGGAAACCGGATATTTCCGGTTTCATCCAGTCATATTCGTACCCACTGGTGTGGAATTCGTATGCAATGGACCGAGAAAATCACAGTAAAAATGTTTTTGGAGAAAAGCAAAGTCTTTTCGTTAGGCAAGTGCATAAAATGTCATCTCTACAAACAGAAATATCATGTTTGTTTGCCGCAGTTCCTCTAGCTTTCTCCCTAGAACAAACAAATGTGTAGAGCAGGTGTCTCCATGTGGAACCAATTAGTGTTTCCAAGCATAAAATTAAATGTTCCCTGAAAAAAAAACATTCAAAAAAATAAAGTCTGTGGATAATATCAGGAATGCACAAACACAGATGCTGTAGCAATATTTCGGTTTGAGTTAGCCAAAACAAAACCGCATATTTCCGGTTTCATCCAGTCATATCCGGACAAAGTGGTGTGGAATTCGTATGCAATGGACCGAGAAAATCACAGTAAAAATGGTTTTGGAGAAAAGAAAGTCTTTTCGTTAGGCAAGTGCATAAAATGTCATCTATACAAACAGAAATATCATGTTTGTTTGCCGCAGTTCCTCTAGCTTTCTCCCTAGAAAATATGAATGTGTAGAGCTGGTGTCTCCGGGTGGAACCAATTAGTGTTTCCAAGCATAAAATTAAAAGTTCCCTGAAAAAAAAACGTTCAAAAAAATAAAGTCCATGGATAATATCAGGAATACACAATCACAGAGGCTGTAGCAATATCTGGGATTGAATTAGCCAAAATGAAACCGGATATTTCCGGTTTCATCCAGTCATATCCGGACAAAGTGGTGTGGAATTCGTATGCAATGGACCTAGAAAATCACAGTAAAAATGGTTTTGGAGAAAAGCAAAGTCTTTTCGTTAGGCAAGTGCATAAAATGTCATCTATACAAACAGAAATAGCATGTTTGTTTGCTGCAGTTCCTCTAGCTTTCTCCCTAAAACATACGAATGTGTAGAGCTGCTGTATCCATGTGGAACCAATTAGTGTTTCCAAGCATAAAATTAAATGTTCCCGGAAAAAAATACATTCAAAAAAATAAAGTCCGTGGATACTATCAGGAATACACAAACAAAGAGGCTGTAGCAATATCTGGGATTGAATTAGCCAAAACGAAACCGGATATTTCCGGTTTCATCCAGTCATATCCGGACAAAGTGGTGTGGAATTCGTATGCAATGGACCCAGAAAATCACAGTAAAAATGGTTTTAAGAGAAAAGCAAAGTCTTTTCGTTTGGCAAGTGCATAAAATGTCATCTATACAAACAGAAATATCATGTTTGTTTGCCGCAGTTCCTCTAGCTTTCTCCCTAGAACATACGAATGTGTAGAGCTGGTATCTCCACGTGGGACCAATTAGAGTTTCCAAGCACAAAATTAAATGTTCCCTGAGAAAAAAATCAAAACAATAAAGTCTGTGGATAATTTCAGGAATGCACAAACACAGAGGATGTAGCAATATTTCCGTTTGAGTTAGCCAAAACAAAACCGGATATTTCCGATTTCATCCAGTCATATCCGGACAAACTGGTGTGGAATTCGTATGCAATGGACCGAGATTTCACAGTAAAAATGGTTTTGGAGAAAAGCAAAGTCTTTTCGTTAGGCAAGTGCATAAAATGTCATCTAGACAAACAGAAATAGCATGTTTGTTTGCCGCAGTTCCTCTAGCTTTCTCCCTAGAAAATACGAATGTGTAGAGCTGGTGTCTCCATGTGGAACCAATTAGTGTTTCCAAGCCTAAAATTTAATGTTCCCTGAAAAAAAAACATTCAAAAAAAGAAAGTCCGTGGACAATATCACGAATACACAAACAAAGAGGCTGTAGCAATATCTGGGATTGAATTAGCCAAAACAAAACCGGATATTTCCGATTTCATCCAGTCATATCCAGACAAAGTGGTGTGGAATTCGTATTCAATGGCCCGAGAAAATCACAGGAAAAATGGTTTTGGAGAAAAGCAAAGTCTTTTCGTTAGGTAAGTGCATCAAATGTCATCTATAAAAACAGAAATATCATGTGTGTTTGCTGCAATTCTTCTAGCTTTCTCCCTAGAAAATCCGAATGTGTAGAGCTGGTGTCTCATGTGGAACCAATTAGTGTTTCCAAGCATAAAATTAAATATTCCCTGAATCAAAAAAAAACATTCAAAAAATAAAGTCCGTGGATAATATCAGGAATACGCAAACACAGATGCTGTAGCAATATTTGGGTTTGAGTTAGCCAAAACAAAACCGGATATTTCCGATTTTATCCAGTCATATCCGGACAAACTGTTGTGGAATTGGTATGCAATGGACTGAGAAAATCACAGGAAAATGGTTTTGAAGAAAAGCAAAGTCTTTTCGTTAGGCAAGTGCATCAAATGTCATCTATACAAACAGAAATATCATGTATGTGTGCCGCAGTTCCTCTATGTTTCTCCCTAGAACATACGAATTTGTAGAGCTGCTGTGTCCATATGGAACCAATTAGTGTTTCCAAGCATGAAATTAAATGTTCCCGGAAAAAAATACATTCAAAAAAATAAACTCCGTGGATAATATCAGGAATACACAAACAAAGAGGCTGTAGCAATATCTGGGATTGAATTAGCCAAAACGAAACCGGATATTTCCGGTTTCATCCAGTCATATCCGGACAAAGTGGTGTGGAATTCGTATGCAATGGACCCAGAAAATCACAGTAAAAATGGTTTTTGGAGAAAAGCAAAGTCTTTTCGTTAGGCAAGTGCATAAAATATCATCTATAAAAACAGAAATATCATGTGTGTTTGCTGCACTTCTTCTAGCTTTCTCCCTAGAAAATACGAATGCGTAGAGCTGGTGTCTCATGTGGAACCAATTAGTGTTTCCATGCGTAAAATTAAATATTGCCTGAAAAAAAATTCAAAATATAAAGT
The DNA here is from genome assembly GCA_036325905.1 of Lepus oiostolus. Classification (NCBI taxonomy): domain Eukaryota; kingdom Metazoa; phylum Chordata; class Mammalia; order Lagomorpha; family Leporidae; genus Lepus; species Lepus oiostolus. The sequence continues at coordinate 47,513,062 of CM070795.1, forward strand.
CCGTGGATAATATCAGGAATACACAAACAAAGAGGCTGTAGCAATATCTGGGATTGAATTAGCCAAAACAAAACCTGATATTTCCGGTTCATCCAGTCATATCCGGACAAAGTGGTGTGGAATTCGTATTCAATGGCCCGAGAAAATCACAGGAAAAATCGTTTTGGAGAAAAGCAAAGTCTTTTCGTTAGGCAAGTGCATAAAATGTCATCTATACAAACAGAAATATCATGTTTGTTTGCCGCAGTTCCTCTAGCTTTCTCCCTAGAACAAATGAATCTGCAGAGGTGGTATCTCCATGTGGGACCAATTAGAGTTTCCAATCACAAAATTAAATGTTCCCTGAGAAAAAATCAAAACAATAAAGTCTGTGGATAATTTCAGGAATGCACAAACACAGAGGATGTAGCAATATTTCGGTTTGAGTTAGCCAAAACAAAACCGGATATTTCCGATTTCATCCAGTCATATCCGGACAAACTGGTGTGGAATTCGTATGCAATGGACCGAGATTTCACAGTAAAAATGGTTTTGGAGAAAAGCAAAGTCTTTTCGTTAGGCAAGTGCATAAAATGTCATCTAGACAAACAGAAATAGCATGTTTGTTTGCCGCACTTCCTCTAGCTTTCTCCCTAGAAAATACGAATGTGTAGAGCTGGTGTCTCCATGTGGAACCAATTAGTGTTTCCAAGCCTAAAATTTAATGTTCCCTGAAAAAAAAACATTCAAAAAAATAAAGTCCGTGGACAATATCACGAATACACAAACAAAGAGGCTGTAGCAATATCTGGGATTGAATTAGCCAAAACAAAACCGGATATTTCCGGTTTCATCCAGTCATATCCGGACAAAGTGGTGTGGAATTCGTATGCAATGGACCGAGAAAATCACAGGAAAAATGGTTTTGGAGAAAAGCAAAGTCTTTTCGTTAGGCAAGTGCATCAAATATCATCTATAAAAACAGAAATATCATGTGTGTTTGCTGCAATTCTTCTAGCTTTCTCCCTAGAAAAAACGAATGTGTAGAGCTGGTGTCTCCATGTGGAACCAATTAGTGTTTCCAAGCATAAAATTAAATGTTCCCTGAAAAAAAACATTCAAAAAATTAAAGTACTTGGATAATATCAGGAATACACAAACACAGATGCTGTAGCAATATTTCGGTTTGAGTTAGCCAAAACGAAACCGGATATTTCCGGTTTCATCCAGTCATATCCGGACAAAGTAGTGTGGAATTCGTATGCAATGGACCCAGAAAATCACAGTAAAAATGGTTTTAAGAGAAAAGCAAAGTCTTTTCGTTAGGCAAGTGCATAAAATGTCATCTATACAAACAGAAATATCATGTTTGCTTGCCGCAGTTCCTGTAGCTTTTTCCCTAGAACATACGAATGTGTAGAGCTGGTATCTCCATGTGGGACCAATTAGAGTTTCCAAGCACAAAATTAAATGTTCCCTGATAAAAAAAATCAAAAAATTAAAGTCTGTGGATAATATCAGTAATGCACAAACACAGATGCTGTAGCAATGTTTCGGTTTGAGTTAGCCAAAACAAAACCGGATATTTCCGATTTCATCCAGTCATATCCGTACAATGTGGTGTGGAATTCGTATTCAATTGCCCGAGAAAATCACAGGAAAAATGGTTTTGGAGAAAAGCAAAGTCTTTTCGTTAGGCAAGTGCATCAAATATCATCTATAAAAACAGAAATATCATGTTTGTTTGCCGCAGTTCCTCTAGCTTTCTCCCTAGAACAAATGAATGTGTAGAGCTGGTGTCTCCGGGTGGAACCAATTAGTGTTTCCAAGCATAAAATTAAATGTTCCCTGAAAAAAAAACGTTCAAAAAAATAAAGTCCATGGATAATATCAGGAATACACAATCACAGAGGCTGTAGCAATATCTGGGATTGAATTAGCCAAAATGAAACCGGATATTTCCGGTTTCATCCAGTCATATCCGGACAAAGTGGTGTGGAATTCGTATGCCATGGACCTAGAAAATCACAGTAAAAATGGTTTTGGAGAAAAGCAAAGTCTTTTCGTTAGGCAAGTGCATAAAATGTCATCTATACAAACAGAAATATCATGTTTGTTTGCCGCAGTTCCTCTAGCTTTCTCCCTAGAAAATACGAATGTGTAGAGCTGGTGTCTCCATGTGGAACCAATTAGTGTTTCTAAGCACAAAATTAAATGTACCCTGAAAAAAAAGGCATTCAAAAAAATAAAGTCCGTGGATAATATCAGGAATACACAAAGACAGAGGCTGTAGCAATATTTCGGTTTGAGTTAGCCAAAACAAAACCGGATATTTCCGGTTTCATCCAGTCATATCCGGACAAAGTGGTGTGGAATTCGTATGCAATGGACCGAGAAAATCACAGTAAAAATGGTTTTGGAGAAAAGCAAAGTCTTTTCGTTAGGCAAGTGCATAAAATGTCATCTCTACAAACAGAAATATCATGTTTGTTTGCCGCAGTTCCTCTAGCTTTCTCCCTAGAAAATACGAATGTGTAGAGCTGGTGTCTCCATGTGGAACCAATTAGTGTTTCTAAGCACAAAATTAAATGTACCCTGAAAAAAAAGGCATTCAAAAAAATAAAGTCCGTGGATAATATCAGGAATACACAAAGACAGAGGCTGTAGCAATATTTCGGTTTGAGTTAGCCAAAACAAAACCGGATATTTCCGGTTTCATCCAGTCATATCCGGACAAAGTGGTGTGGAATTCGTATGCAATGGACCGAGAAAATCACAGTAAAAATGGTTTTGGAGAAAAGCAAAGTCTTTTCGTTTGGCAAGTGCATAAAATGTCATCTATACAAACAGAAATATCATGTTTGTTTGCCACAGTTCCTCTAGCTTTCTCCCTAGAAAATATGAATGTGTAGAGCTGGTGTCTCCATGTGGGACCAATTAGAGTTTCCAAGCACAACATTAAATGTTCCCTGAGAAAAAAATCAAAACAATAAAGTCTGTGGATAATTTCAGGAATGCACAAACACAGAGGATGTAGCAATATTTCCGTTTGAGTTAGCCAAAACAAAACCGGATATTTCCGATTTCATCCAGTCATATCCGGACAAACTGGTGTGGAATTCGTATGCAATGGACCGAGATTTCACAGTAAAAATGGTTTTGGAGAAAAGCAAAGTCTTTTCGTTAGGCAAGTGCATAAAATGTCATCTAGACAAACAGAAATAGCATGTTTGTTTGCCGCACTTCCTCTAGCTTTCTCCCTAGAAAATACGAATGTGTAGAGCTGGTGTCTCCATGTGGAACCAATTAGTGTTTCCAAGCCTAAAATTTAATGTTCCCTGAAAAAAAAACATTCAAAAAAAGAAAGTCCGTGGACAATATCACGAATACACAAACAAAGAGGCTGTAGCAATATCTGGGATTGAATTAGCCAATACAAAACCGGATATTTCCGATTTCATCCAGTCATATCCAGACAAAGTGGTGTGGAATTCGTATTCAATGGCCCGAGAAAATCACAGGAAAAATGGTTTTGGAGAAAAGCAAAGTCTTTTCGTTAGGCAAGTGCATAAAATGTCATCTATAAAAACAGAAATATCATGTGTGTTTGCTGCAATTCTTCTAGCTTTCGCCCTAGAAAATCCGAATGTGTAGAGCTGGTGTCTCATGTGGAACCAATTAGTGTTTCCAAGCATAAAATTAAATATTCCCTGAATCAAAAAAAACATTCAAAAAATAAAGTCCGTGGATAATATCAGGAATACACAAACACAGATGCTGTAGCAATATTTGGGTTTGAGTTAGCCAAAACAAAACCGGATATTTCCGATTTTATCCAGTCATATCCGGACAAACTGTTGTGGAATTGGTATGCAATGGACTGAGAAAATCACAGGAAAATGGTTTTGAAGAAAAGCAAAGTCTTTTCGTTAGGCAAGTGCATCAAATGTCATCTATACAAACAGAAATATCATGTATGTGTGCCGCAGTTCCTCTATGTTTCTCCCTAGAACATACGAATTTGTAGAGCTGCTGTGTCCATATGGAACCAATTAGTGTTTCCAAGCATGAAATTAAATGTTCCCGGAAAAAAATACATTCAAAAAAATAAACTCCGTGGATAATATCAGGAATACACAAACAAAGAGGCTGTAGCAATATCTGGGATTGAATTAGCCAAAACGAAACCGGATATTTCCGGTTTCATCCAGTCATATCCGGACAAAGTGGTGTGGAATTCGTATGCAATGGACCCAGAAAATCACAGTAAAAATGGTTTTTGGAGAAAAGCAAAGTCTTTTCGTTAGGCAAGTGCATAAAATATCATCTATAAAAACAGAAATATCATGTGTGTTTGCTGCACTTCTTCTAGCTTTCTCCCTAGAAAATACGAATGCGTAGAGCTGGTGTCTCATGTGGAACCAATTAGTGTTTCCATGCGTAAAATTAAATATTGCCTGAAAAAAAAATTCAAAATATAAAGTCCGTGGATAATATCAGGAATACACAAACAAAGAGGCTGTAGCAATATCTGGGATTGAATTAGCCAAAACAAAACCTGATATTTCCGGTTCATCCAGTCATATCCAGACAAAGTGGTGTGGAATTCGTATTCAATGGCCCGAGAAAATCACAGGAAAAATCGTTTTGGAGAAAAGCAAAGTCTTTTCGTTAGGCAAGTGCATAAAATGTCATCTAGACAAACAGAAATATCATGTTTGTTGCCGCAGTTCCTCTAGCTTTCTCCCTAGAAAATATGAATGTGTAGAGCTGGTGTCTCCATGTGGGACCAATTAGAGTTTCCAAGCACAAAATTAAATGTTCCCTGAGAAAAAATCAAAACAATAAAGTCTGTGGATAATTTCAGGAATGCACAAACACAGAGGATGTAGCAATATTTCGGTTTGAGTTAGCCAAAACAAAACCGGATATTTCCGATTTCATCCAGTCATATCCGGACAAACTGGTGTGGAATTCGTAGGCAATGGACCTAGATTTCACAGTAAAAATGGTTTTGGAGAAAAGCAAAGTCTTTTCGTTAGGCAAGTGCATAAAATGTCATCTAGACAAACAGAAATAGCAGGTTTATTTGCCGCAGTTCCTCTAGCTTTCTCCCTAGAAAATACGAATGTGTAGAGCTGGTGTCTCCATGTGGAACCAATTAGTGTTTCCAAGCCTAAAATTTAATGTTCCCTGAAAAAAAAACATTCAAAAAAATAAAGTCCGTGGATAATATCAGGAATACACAAACACAGATGCTGTAGCAATATTTCGGTTTGAGTTAGCCAAAAGAAAACCGCATATTTCCGGTTTCATCCAGTCATATCCGGACAAAGTGGTGTGGAATTCGTATGCAATGGACCTAGAAAATCACAGTAAAAATGGTTTTGGAGAAAAGAAAGTCTTTTCGTTAGGCAAGTGCATAAAATGTCATCTCTACAAACAGAAATATCATGTTTGTTTGCCGCAGTTCCTCTAGCTTTCTCCCTAGAACAAACAAATGTCTAGAGCTGGTGTCTCCATGTGGAACCAATTAGTGTTTCCAAGCATAAAATTAAATGTTCCCTGAAAAAAAACCATTCAAAAAAATACAGTCCGTGGATAATATCAGGAATACACAAACACAGAGGCTGTAGCAATATTTCGGTTTGAGTTAGCCAAAACAAAACCGCATATTTCCGGTTTCATCCAGTCAAATCCGCACAAAGTGGTGTGGAATTTGTATGCAATGGACCGAGAAAATCACAGGAAAAATGGTTTTGGAGAAAAGCAGAGTCTTTTCGTTAGGCAAGTGCATAAAATGTCATCTAGACAAACAGAAATATCATGTTTGTTTGCCGCAGTTCCTCTAGCTTTCTCCCTAGAAAATACGAATGTGTAGAGCTGGTGTCTCCATGTGGAACCAATTAGTGTTTCCAAGCATACAATTAAATGTTCCCTGAAAAAAAAAACATTCAAAACAATAAAGTCCGTGTATAATATCAGGAATACACAAACACAGTGGCTGTAGCAATATCTGCGATTGAATTGTCAAAATGAAACCTGATATTTCCGGTTTCATCCAGTCATATCCGGACAAACTGGTGTGGAATTCGTATGCAATGGACCGAGAAAATCACAGGAAAAATGGTTTTGGAGAAAAGCAAAGTCTTTTCGTTAGGCAAGTGCATCAAATGTCATCTATAAAAACAGAAATATCATGTGTGTTTGCTGCACTTCTTCTAGCTTTCTCCCTAGAAAATACGAATGTGTAGAGCTGGTGTCTCCATGTGGAACCAATTAGTGTTTCCAAGCCTTAAATTTAATGTTCCTTGAAAAAAAAATCAAAACCATAAAGTCCGTGGATAATATCAGGAATACACAAACACAGAGGCTGTAGCTATATCCGGGATTGAATTAGCCAAAACGAAACCGGATATTTCCGGTTTGATCCAGTCATATCCGGACAAAGTGGTGTGGAATTCGTATGCAATGGACCGAGAAAATCACAGTAAAAATGGTTTTGGAGAAAAGAAAGTCTTTTTGTTAGGCAAGTGCATAAAATGTCATGTATAGAAACAGAAATATCATGTTTGTTTGCCGCAGTTCCTCTAGCTTTCTCCCTAGAACATATGAATGTGTAGAGCTGGTATCTCCATGTGGAACCAATTAGAGTTTCCAAGCACAAAATTAAATGTTTTCTGATAAAAAAATCAAAACAATAAAGTCTGTGGATAATATCAGGAATGCACAAACACAGATGCTGTAGCAATATTTCGGTTTGAGTTAGCCAAAACAAAACCGCATATTTCCGGTTTCATCCAGTCATATCCGGACAAAGTGGTGTGGAATTCGTATGCAATGGACCGAGAAAATCACAGTAAAAATGGTTTTGGAGAAAAGAAAGTCTTTTCGTTAGTCAAGTGCATAAAATGTCATCTATACAAACAGAAATATCATGTTTGTTTGCCGCAGTTCCTCTAGCTTTCTCCCTAGAACATACGAATGTGTAGAGCTGGTGTCTCCATGTGGAACCAATTAGTGTTTCCAAGCCTAAAATTTAATGTTCCCTGAAAAAAAAACATTCAAAAAAATAAAGTCCGTGGACAATATCACGAATACACAAACACAGAGGCTGTAGCAATATCTGGGTTTGAGTTAGCCAAAACAAAACCGGATATTTCCGATTTCATCCAGTCATATCCGGACAAAGTGGTGTGGAATTCGTATTCAATGGCCCGAGAAAATCACAGGAAAAATGGTTTTGGAGAAAAGAAAGTCTTTTCGTTAAGCAAGTGCATAAAATGTCATCTATACAAACAGAAATATCATGTTTGTTTGCCGCAGTTCCTCTAGCTTTCTCAATAGAAAATACGAATGTGTAGAGCTGGTGTCTCCATGTGGAACCCATTAGTGTTTCTAAGCACAAAATTAAATGTTCCTTGAAAAAAAAAAACATTCAAAAAAATAAAGTCCTTGGATAATATCAGGAATACACAAACAAAGAGGCTGTAGCAATATCTGGGATTGAGTTAGCCAAAACGAAACCGGATATCTCAGGTTTCATCCAGTCATATCCAGACAAAGTGGTGTGGAATTCGTATGCAATGGACCGAGAAAATCACAGTAAAAATGGTTTTGGAGAAAAGCAAAGTCTTTTCGTTAGGCAAGTGCATAAAATGTCATCTAGACAAACAGAAATATCATGTTTGTTTGCCGCAGTTCCTCTAGCTTTCTCCCTAGAACATACGAATGTGTAGAGCTGGTATCTCCATGTGGGACCAATTAGAGTTTCCAAGCACAAAATTAAATGTTCCCTGATAAAAAAAATCAAAAAATTAAAGTCTGTGGATAATTTCAGGAATGCACAAACACAGAGGATGTAGCAATATTTCGGTTTGAGTTAGCCAAAACAAAACCGGATATTTCCGATTTCATCCAGTCATATCCGGACAAACTGGTGTGGAATTCGTATGCAATGGACCCAGAAAATCACATTAAAAATGGTTTTGGAGAAAAGCAAAGTCTTTTCGTTAGGCAAGTGCATAAAATGTCATCTAGACAAACAGAAATAGCATGTTTGTTTGCCGCAGTTCCTCTAGCTTTCTCCCTAGAAAATACGAATGTGTAGAGCTGGTGTCTCCATGTGGAACCAATTAGTGTTTCCAAGCCTAAAATTTAATGTTCCCTGAAAAAAAAACATTCAAAAAAATAAAGTCCTTGGACAATATCACGAATACACAAACAAAGAGGCTGTAGCAATATCTGGGATTGAATTAGCCAAAACAAAACCGGATATTTCCGGTTTCATCCAGTCATATCCGGACAAAGTGGTGTGGAATTCGTATGCAATGGACCAAGAAAAACACAGTAAAAATGGTTTTGGAGAAAAGCAAAGTCTTTTCGTTAGGCAAGTGCATCAAATATCATCTATAAAAACAGAAATATCATGTGTGTTTGCTGCAATTCTTCTAGCTTTCTCCCTAGAAAATACGAATGTGTAGAGCTGGTGTCTCCATGTGGGACCAATTAGTTTCCAAGGACAAAGTTAAATGTTCCCTGATAAAAAAAAAACAAAAAAAAAGTCCGTGGATACTATCAGGAATACACAAACACAGATGCTGTAGCAATATTTCGGTTTGAGTTAGCCAAAAGGAGACCGGATATTTCTGGTTTCATCCAATTATATCCGGACAAAGTGGTGTGGAATTCATATGCAATGGACCGAGAAAATCACAGGAAAAATGGTTTTGGAGAAAATTAAAATCTCTTCGTTAGGCAAGTGCATAAAATGTCATCTATACAAACAGAAATATCATGTTTGTTTGCCGCAGTTCCTCTAGCTTTCTCCCTAGAAAATATGAATGTGTAGAGCTGGTGTCTCCATGTGGGACCAATTAGAGTTTCCAAGGACAAAATTAAATGTTCTCTGAAAAAAATTCAAAACCATAAATCCGTGGATAATATCAGGAATACACAAACACAAAGGCTGTAGCAATATCTGGGATTGAATTAGCCAAAAAGAAACCGGATATTTCCGGTTTCATCCAGTCATATCCGGACAAACTGGTGGGGAATTCGTATGCAATGGACCGAGAAAATCATAGGAAAAATGGTTTTGGAGAAAATTAAAATCTCTTCGTTAGCCAAGTGCATCAAATGTCATCTATACAAACAGAAATATCATGTTTGTTTGCCGCAGTTCCTCTAGCTTTCTCCCTAGAAAATACGAATGTGTAGAGCTGGTGTCTCCATGTGGGACCAATTAGAGTTTCCAAGGACAAAGTTAAATATTCCCTGATAAAAAAAACCAAAAAAATAAAGTCCGTGGATAATATCAAGAATACACAGACACAGATGCTGTAGCAACATTTCGGTTTGAGTTAGCCAAAAGGAAACCGGATATTTCTGGTTTCATCCAATCATATCCGGACAAAGTGGTGTGGAATTCATATGCAATGGACCGAGAAAATCACAGGAAAAATGGTTTTGGAGAAAATTAAAATCTCTTCGTTAGGCAAGTGCATAAAATGTCATCTATACAAACAGAAATATCATGTTTGTTTGCCGCGGTTCCTCTAGCTTTCTCCCTAGAAAATACGAATGTGTAGAGCTGGTGTCTCCATGTGGAACCAATTAGTGTTTCTAAGCACAAAATTAAAGTACCCTGAAAAAAAAAGGCATTCAAAAAAATAAAGTCCGTCGATAATATCAGGAATACACAAACACAGAGGCTGTAGCAATATTTCGGTTTGAGTTAGCCAAAACAAAACCGGATATTTCCGGTTTCATCCAGTCATATCAGGACAAAGTGGTGTGGAATTCGTATGCAATGGACCGAGAAAATCACAGGAAAAATGGTTTTGGAGAAAAGCAAAGTCTTTTAGTTTGGAAAGTGCATAAAATGTCATCTATACAAACAGAAATATCATGTTTGTTTGCCGCAGTTCCTCTAGCTTTCTCCCTAGAAAATATGAATGTGTAGAGCTGGTGTCTCCATGTGGGATCAATTAGAGTTTCCAAGGAAAAAATTAAATGTTCCCTGAAAAAAAAAACATTCAAAAAAATAAAATCCGTGGATAGTATCAGGAATACACAAACACAAAGGCTGTAGCAATATCTGGGATTGAATTAGCCAAAAAGATACCGGATATTTCCGGTTTCATCCAGTCATATCCGGACAAACTGGGGTGGAATTCGTATGCAATGGACCGAGAAAATCACAGGAAAAATGGTTTTGGAGAAAAGCAAAGTCTTTTCGTTAGGCAAGTGCATAAAATGTCATCTATACAAACAGAAATATCATGTTTGTTTGCCGCAGTTCCTCTAGCTTTCTCTCTAGAACAAACGAATGTGTAGAGCTGGTGTCTCCATGTGGAACCAATTACTGTTTCTAAGCACAAAATTAAATGTACCCTGAAAAAAAAGGCATTCAAAAAAATAAAGTCCGTGGATAATATCAGGAATACACAAACACAGAGGCTGTAGCAATATTTCGGTTTGAGTTAGCCAAAACAAAACCGGATATTTCCGGTTTCATCCAGTCATATCCGGACAAAGTGGTGTGGAATTCGTATGCAATGGACCGAGAAAATCACACGAAAAATGGTTTTGGAGAAAAGCAAAGTCTTTTCGTTTGGCAAGTGCATAAAATGTCATCTATACAAACAGAAATATCATGTTTGTTGCCGCAGTTCCTCTAGCTTTCTCCCTAGAAAATATGAATGTGTAGAGCTGGTGTCTCCATGTGGGACCAATTAGAGTTTCCAAGGACAAAATTAAATGTTCCCTGAAAAAAAAAAACATTCAAAAAAATAAAATCCGTGGATAGTATCAGGAATACACAAACACAAAGGCTGTAGCAATATCTGGGATTGAATTAGCCAAAAAGATACCGGATATTTCCGGTTTCATCCAGTCATATCCGGACAAAGTGGTGTGGAATTCGTATGCAATGGACCGAGAAAATCACAGGAAAAATGGTTTTGGAGAAAAGCAAAGTCTTTTCGTTAGGCAAGTGCATCAAATGTCATCTATACAAACAGAAATATCATGTTTGTTTGCCGCAGTTCCTCTAGCTTTCTCCCTAGAAAATACGAATGTGTAGAGCTGGTGTCTCCGTGTGGGACCAATTAGTTTCCAAGGACAAAGTTAAATGTTCCCTGATAAAAAAAAAAACAAAACAATAAAGTCCGTGGATACTATCAGTAATACACAAACACAGATACTGTAGCAATATTTCGGTTTGAGTTAGCCAAAAAAAAAACCGGATATTTCAGGTTTCATCCAGTCATATCCGGACAAAGTGGTGTGGAATTCGTATGCAATGGACCGAGAAAATCATAGGAAAAATGTTTTTGGAGAAATGCAAAGTCTTTTTGTTAGGCAAGTGCATACAATGTCATCTATACAAACAGAAATATCATGTTTGTTTGCCGCAGTTCCTCTAGCTTTCTCCCTAGAAAATACGAATGTGTAGAGCTGGTGTCTCCATGTGGAACCAATTAGTGTTTCCAAGCATAAAATTTAATGTTCCCTGAAAAAAAAAGCATTTAAAAAAATAAAGTCCGTGGATAATATCAGGAATACACAAACAAAGAGGCTGTAGCAATATCTGGGATTGAATTAGCCAAAACGAAACCGGATATTTCCGATTTCATCCAGTCATATTCTGACAAACTGGTTTGGAATTCGTATGCAATGGACCGAGAAAATCACAGGAAAAATGCTTTTGGAGAAAAGCAAAGTCTTTTCGTTAGGTAAGTGCATCAAATGTCATCTATACAAACAGAAATATCATGTTTGTTTGCCACAGTTCCTCTAGCTTTCTCCCTAGAAAATATGAATGTGTAGAGCTGGTGTCTCCATGTGGAACCAATTAGTGTTTCCAAGCATAAAATTAAATGTTCCCTGAAAAAAAAACATTCAAAACAATAAAGTCCATGGATAATATCAGGAATACACAAACACAGATGCTGTAGCAATATCTGGGATTGAGTTAGCCAAAACAAAACGGGATATTTCCGGTTTCATCCAGTCATATCCGGACAAAGTGGTGTGGAATTCGCATGCAATGGACCGAGAAAATCACAGGAAAAATGGTTTTGGAGAAAAGCAAAGTCTTTTCGTTAGGAAAGTGCATCAAATATCATCTATAAAAACAGAAATATCATGTGTGTTTGCTGCAATTCTTCTAGCTTTCTCCCTAGAAAATACGAATGTGTAGAGCTGGTGTCTCCATGTGGGACCAATTAGTTTCCAAGGACAAAGTTAAATGTTCCCTGATAAAAAAAAAAAACAAAAAAAAAGTCCGTGGATACTATCAGGAATACACAAACACAGATGCTGTAGCAATATTTCGGTTTGAGTTATCCAAAAAAAAAACCGGATATTTCCGGTTTCATCCAGTCATATCCGGACAAAGTGGTGTGGAATTCGTATGCAATGGACCGAGAAAATCACAGGAAAAATGGTTTTGGAGAAAAGCAAAGTCTTTTCCTTAGGCAAGTGCATAAAATGTCATCTATACAAACAGAAATATAATGTTTGTTTGCCGCCGTTCCTCTAGCATTCTCCCTAGAAAATATGAATGCGTAGAGCTGGTGTCTCCATGTGGAACCAATTAGTGTTTCCAAGCATAAAATTAAATGTTCCCTGAAAAAAAAAACATTCAAGAATATAAAATCCGTTGACAATATCGAGTAAACTCAAGCACAGAGGCTGTAGCAATATTTCGGTTTGAGTTAGCCAAAACAAAACCGGATATTTCCGGTTTCATCCAGTCATATCCGGACAAAGTGGTGTGGAATTCGTATGCAATGGACCGAGAAAATCACAGGAAAAATGGTTTTGGAGAAAAGCAAAGTCTTTTCGTTTGGCAAGTGCATAAAATGTCATCTATACAAACAGAAATATCATGTTTGTTTGCCACAGTTCCTCTAGCTTTCTCCCTAGAAAATATGAATGTGTAGAGCTGGTGTCTCCATGTGGGACCAATTAGAGTTTCCAAGGACAAAATTAAATGTTCTCTGAAAAAAATTCAAAACCATAAATCCGTGGATAATATCAGGAATACACAAACACAAAGGCTGTAGCAATATCTGGGATTGAATTAGCCAAAAAGAAACCGGATATTTCCGGTTTAATCCAGTCATATCCGGACAAACTGGTGGGGAATTCGTATGCAATGGACCGAGAAAATCACAGTAAAAATGGTTTTGGAGAAAAGCAAAGTCTTTTCGTTAGGCAAGTGCATAAATTGTCGTCTATACCAACAGAAATATCATGTTTGTTTGCCGCAGTTCCTCTAGCTTTCTCCCTAGAAAATACGAATGTGTAGAGCTGGTGTCTCCATGTGGGACCAATTAGAGTTTCCAAGGACAAAGTTAAATATTCCCTGATAAAAAAAAAAACAAAAAAATAAAGTCCGTGGATAATATCAAGAATACACAGACACAGATGCTGTAGCAACATTTCGGTTTGAGTTAGCCAAAAGGAAACCGGATATTTCTGGTTTCATCCAATTATATCCGGACAAAGTGGTGTGGAATTCATATGCAATGGACCGAGAAAATCACAGGAAAAATGGTTTTGGAGAAAATTAAAATCTCTTCGTTAGGCAAGTGCATAAAATGTCATCTATACAAACAGAAATATCATGTTTGTTTGCCGCAGTTCCTCTAGCTTTCTCCCTAGAAAATATGAATGTGTAGAGCTGGTGTCTCCATGTGGGACCAATTAGAGTTTCCAAGGACAAAATTAAATGTTCTCTGAAAAAAATTCAAAACCATAAATCCGTGGATAATATCAGGAATACACAAACACAAAGGCTGTAGCAATATCTGGGATTGAATTAGCCAAAAAGAAACCGGATATTTCCGGTTTCATCCAGTCATATCCGGACAAACTGGTGGGGAATTCGTATGCAATGGACCGAGAAAATCATAGGAAAAATGGTTTTGGAGAAAATTAAAATCTCTTCGTTAGCCAAGTGCATCAAATGTCATCTATACAAACAGAAATATCATGTTTGTTTGCCGCAGTTCCTCTAGCTTTCTCCCTAGAAAATACGAATGTGTAGAGCTGGTGTCTCCATGTGGGACCAATTAGAGTTTCCAAGGACAAAGTTAAATATTCCCTGATAAAAAAAACCAAAAAAATAAAGTCCGTGGATAATATCAAGAATACACAGACACAGATGCTGTAGCAACATTTCGGTTTGAGTTAGCTAAAAGGAAACCGGATATTTCTGGTTTCATCCAATCATATCCGGACAAAGTGGTGTGGAATTCATATGCAATGGACCGAGAAAATCACAGGAAAAATGGTTTTGGAGAAAATTAAAATCTCTTCGTTAGGCAAGTGCATAAAATGTCATCTATACAAACAGAAATATCATGTTTGTTTGCCGCGGTTCCTCTAGCTTTCTCCCTAGAAAATACGAATGTGTAGAGCTGGTGTCTCCATGTGGAACCAATTAGTGTTTCTAAGCACAAAATTAAATGTACCCTGAAAAAAAAAGGCATTCAAAAAAATAAAGTCCGTCGATAATATCAGGAATACACAAACACAGAGGCTGTAGCAATATTTCGGTTTGAGTTAGCCAAAACAAAACCGGATATTTCCGGTTTCATCCAGTCATATCAGGACAAAGTGGTGTGGAATTCGTATGCAATGGACCGAGAAAATCACAGGAAAAATGGTTTTGGAGAAAAGCAAAGTCTTTTAGTTTGGGAAGTGCATAAAATGTCATCTATACAAACAGAAATATCATGTTTGTTTGCCGCAGTTCCTCTAGCTTTCTCCCTAGAAAATACGAATGTGTAGAGCTGGTGTCTCCATGTGGAACCAATTAGTGTTTCCAAGCATAAAATTAAATGTTCCCTGAAAAAAAAACATTCAAAACAATAAAGTCCCTGGATAATATCAGGAATACACAAACACAGATGCTGTAGCAATATCTGGGATTGAGTTAGCCAAAACAAAACCGGATATTTCCGGTTTCATCCAGTCATATCCGGACAAAGTGGTGTGGAATTCGCATGCAATGGACCGAGAAAATCACAGGAAAAATGGTTTTGGAGAAAAGCAAAGTCTTTTCGTTAGGCAAGTGCATAAAATGTCATCTATACAAACAGAAATATCATGTTTGTTTGCCGCAGTTCCTCTAGCTTTCTCCCTAGAAAATACGAATGTGTAGAGCTGGTGTCTCCATGTGGAACCAATTAGTGTTTCCAAGCATAAAATTAAATGTTCCCTGAAAAAAAAAACTTTCAAAAAAATAAAATCCGTGGATAATATCAGGAATACACAAACACAGAGGCTGTAGCAATATTTCGGTTTGAGTTAGCCAAAACAAAACCGGATATTTCCGGTTTCATCCAGTCATATCCGGACAAAGTGGTGTTGAATCCGTATGCAAGGGACCGAGAAAATCACAGGAAAAATGGTTTTGGAGAAAAGCAGTCTTTTCGTTAGGCAAGTGCATCAAATGTCATCTATACAAACAGAAATATCATGTTTGTTTGCCGCAGTTCCTCTAGCTTTCTCCCTAGAAAATACGAATGTGTAGAGCTGGTGTCTCCATGTGGAACCAATTAGTGTTTCCAAGCATAAAATTTAATGTTCCCTGAAAAAAAAAACATTCAAAAAAATAAAGTCCGTGGATACTATCACGAATACACAAACAAAGAGGCTGTAGCAATATCTGGGATTGAATTAGCCAAAACGAAACCGGATATTTCCGGTTTCATCCAGTCATATCCGGACAAAGTGGTGTGGAATTCGTATGCAATGGACCGAGAAAATCACAGTAAAATGGTTTTGGAGAAAAGCAAAGTCTTTTCGTTAGGCAAGTGCATAAAATGTCATCTATACAAAAAGAAATAGCATGTTTGTTTGCCGCAGTTCCTCTAGATTTCTCCCTAGAACATAAAAATGTGTAGAGGTGGTGTCTCCATGTGGAACCAATTAGTGTTTCCAAGCATGAAATTAAATGTTCCCTTAAAAAAAACATTCAAAAAAATAAACTCCGTGGATTATATCAGGAATACAAAAACACAGAGGCTGTAGCAATATCTGGGATTGAATTAGGCAAAACGAAAGCGGATATTTCCAGTTTCATCCAGTCATATCCGGACAATGTGGTGTGGAATTCGTATGCAATGGAGCGAGAAAATCACAGGAAAAATGGTTTTGGAGAAAAGCAAAGTCTTTTCGTTAGGCAAGTGCATAAAATGTCATCTATACAAACAGAAATATTATGTTTGTTTGCCGCAGTTCCTCTAGCTTTCTCCCTAGAACAAACGAATGTGTAGAGCTGGTGTCTCCATGTGGAACCAATTAGTGTTTCCAAGCATAAAATTAAATGTTCCCTGAAAAAAAAAACATTCAAAAAAATAAAGTCCGTGGATAATATCAGGAATACACAAACAAAGAGGCTGTAGCAATATCTGGGATTGAATTAGCCAAAACGAATCCGGATATTTCCGATTTCATCCAGTCATATTCTGACAAACTGGTTTGGAATTCGTATGCAATGGACCGAGAAAATCACAGGAAAAATGCTTTTGGAGAAAAGCAAAGTCTTTTCGTTAGGTAAGTGCATCAAATGTCATCTATACAAACAGAAATATCATGTTTGTTTGCCACAGTTCCTCTAGCTTTCTCCCTAGAAAATACGAATGTGTAGAGCTGGTGTCTCCATGTGGAACCAATTAGTGTTTCCAAGCATAAAATTAAATGTTCCCTGAAAAAAAAACATTCAAAACAATAAAGTCCATGGATAATATCAGGAATACACAAACACAGATGCTGTAGCAATATCTGGGATTGAGTTAGCCAAAACAAAACCGGATATTTCCGGTTTCATCCAGTCATATCCGGACAAAGTGGTGTGGAATTCGCATGCAATGGACCGAGAAAATCACAGGAAAAATGGTTTTGGAGAAAAGCAAAGTCTTTTCGTTAGGCAAGTGCATAAAATGTCATCTATACAAACAGAAATATCATGTTTGTTTGCCGCAGTTCCTCTAGCTTTCTCCCTAGAAAATACGAATGTGTAGAGCTGGTGTCTCCATGTGGAACCAATTAGTGTTTCCAAGCATAAAATTAAATGTTCCCTGAAAAAAAAAAACTTTCAAAAAAATAAAATCCGTGGATAATATCAGGAATACACAAACACAGAGGCTGTAGCAATATTTCGGTTTGAGATAGCCAAAACAAAACCGGATATTTCCGGTTTCATCCAGTCATATCTGGACAAAGTGGTGTTGAATCCGTATGCAAGGGACCGAGAAAATCACAGGAAAAATGGTTTTGGAGAAAAGCAGTCTTTTCGTTAGGCAAGTGCATCAAATGTCATCTATACAAACAGAAATATCATGTTTGTTTGCCGCAGTTCCTCTAGCTTTCTCCCTAGAAAATACGAATGTGTAGAGCTGGTGTCTCCATGTGGAACCAATTAGTGTTTCCAAGCATAAAATTTAATGTTCCCTGAAAAAAAAACATTCAAAAAAATAAAGTCCGTGGATACTATCACGAATACACAAACAAAGAGGCTGTAGCAATATCTGGGATTGAATTAGCCAAAACGAAACCGGATATTTCCGGTTTCATCCAGTCATATCCGGACAAAGTGGTGTGGAATTCGTATGCAATGGACCGAGAAAATCACAGTAAAATGGTTTTGGAGAAAAGCAAAGTCTTTTCGTTAGGCAAGTGCATAAAATGTCATCTATACAAAAAGAAATAGCATGTTTGTTTGCCGCAGTTCCTCTAGATTTCTCCCTAGAACATAAAAATGTGTAGAGGTGGTGTCTCCATGTGGAACCAATTAGTGTTTCCAAGCATGAAATTAAATGTTCCCTTAAAAAAAAACATTCAAAAAAATAAACTCCGTGGATTATATCAGGAATACAAAAACACAGAGGCTGTAGCAATATCTGGGATTGAATTAGGCAAAACGAAAGCGGATATTTCCGGTTTCATCCAGTCATATCCGGACAAAGTGTTGTGGAATTCGTATGCAATGGACCGAGAAAATCACAGGAAAAATGGTTTTGGAGAAAAGCAAAGTCTTTTCGTTAGGCAAGTGCATAAAATGTCATCTATACAAACAGAAATATTATGTTTGTTTGCCGCAGTTCCTCTAGCTTTCTCCCTAGAACAAACGAATGTGTAGAGCTGGTGTCTCCATGTGGAACCAATTAGTGTTTCCAAGCATAAAATTAAATGTTCCCTGAAAAAAAAAACATTCAAAAAAATAAAGTCCGTGGATAATATCAGGAATACACAAACAAAGAGGCTGTAGCAATATCTGGGAATGAATTAGGCAAAACGAAACCGGATATTTCCGGTTTAATCCAGTCATATCCGGACAAAGTGGTGTGGAATTCGTATGCAATGGACCGTGAAAATCACAGTAAAAATAGTTTTGGAGAAAAGCAAAGTCTTTTCGTTAGGCAAGTGCATAAAATGTCATCTATACAAACAGAAATAGCATATTTGTTTCCTGCAGTTACTCTAGCTTTCTCCCTAGAACATAAAAATATGTAGAGCTGGCGTCACCATGTGGAACCAATTAGTGTTTCCAAGCATAAAATTAAATGTTCCCTGATAAAAAAACATTCAAAAAAATAAAGTCCGTGGATAATATCACGAATACACAAACAAATAGGCTGTAGCAATATCTGGGATTGAATTAGACAAAAGGAATCCGGATATTTCCGGTTTCATCCAGTCATATCCGGACAAAGTGGTGTTGAATCCGTATGCAAGGGACCGAGAAAATCACAGGAAAAATGGTTTTGGAGAAAAGCAGTCTTTTCGTTAGGCAAGTGCATCAAATGTCATCTATACAAACAGAAATATCATGTTTGTTTGCCGCAGTTCCTCTAGCTTTCTCCCTAGAAAATATGAATGTGTAGAGCTGGTGTCTCCATGTGGGACCAATTAGAGTTTCCAAGGACAAAATTAAATGTTACCTAAAAAAAATTCAAAACCATAAAGTCCGTGGATAATATCAGGAATACACAAACACAAAGGCTGTAGCAATATCTGGGATTGAATTAGCCTGTAGCAATATCTGGGATTGAATTAGCCAAAAAGAAACCGGATATTTCCGGTTTCATCCAGTCATATCCGGACAAACTGGTGGGGAATTCGTATGCAAGGGACCGAGAAAATCACAGTAAAAATGGTTTTGGAGAAAAGCAAAGTCTTTTCGTTAGGCCAGTGCATCAAATGTCATCTATACAAACAGAAATATCATGTTTGTTTGCCACAGTTCCTCTAGCTTTCTCCCTAGAAAATACGAATGTGTAGAGCTGGTGTCTCCATGTACGACCAATTAGAGTTTCCAAGGACAAAATTAAATGTTACTTGATAGAAAAAAAAAACAAAAGAATAAAGTCCGTGGGTAATATCAGGAATACACAAACACAGAGGCTGTAGCAATATCTGGGATTGAATTAGCGAAAACGCAACCGGATATTTCCGGTTTCATCCAGTCATATCCGGACATACTGGTGTGGAATTCGTATGCAATGGACTGAGAAAATCACAGGAAAAATGGTTTTGGAGAAAAGCAAAATCTTTTCGTTAGGCAAGTGCATAAAATGTCATCTATACAAACAGAAATATCATGTTTGTTTGCCGCAGTTCCTCTAGCTTTCTCCCTAGAAAATACGAATGTGTAGAGCTGGTGTCTCCATGTGGAACCAATTAGTGTTTCCAAGCATAAAATTTAATGTTCCCTATAAAAAAAGCATTTAAAAAAATAAAGTCCGTGGATAATATCAGGAATACACAAACACAGAGGCTGTAGCAATATCTGGGATTGAATTAGCCAAAACGAAACCGGATATTTCCGATTTCATCCAGTCATATTCTGACAAACTGGTGTGGAATTCGTATGCAATGGACCGAGAAAATCACTGAAAAAATGCTTTTGGAGAAAAGCAAAGTCTTTTCGTTAGGTAAGTGCATCAAATATCATCTATACAAACAGAAATATCATGTTTGTTTGCCGCAGTTCCTCTAGCTTTCTCCCTAGAAAATACGAATGTGCAGAGCTGGTGTCTCCATGTGGAACCAATTAGTGTTTCCAAGCATAAAATTAAATGTTCCCTGAAAAAAAAACATTCAAAAATATAAAATCCGTGGATAATATCAGGAATACACAAACACAGATGCTGTAGCAATATTTCGGTTCAGTTAGCCAAAACAAAACCGGATATTTCCGGTTTCATCCAGTCATATCCGGACAAAGTGGTGTTGAATCCGTATGCAAGGGACCGAGAAAAAAACAGGAAAAATGGTTTTGGAGAAAAGCAGTCTTTTCGTTAGGCAAGTGCATCAAATGTCATCTATACAAACAGAAATATCATGTTTGTTTACCGCAGTTCCTCTAACTTTCTCCCTAGAAAATACGAATGTGTAGAGCTGGTGTCTCCATGTGGAACCAATTAGTGTTTCCAAGCATAAAATTTAATGTTCCCTGAAAAAAAAAATTCAAAAAAATAAAGTCCGTGGATAATATCACGAATACACAAACAAAGATGCTGTAGCAAAACCTGGGATTGATTTGCCAAAACAAAACCGGATATTTCCGGTTTCATCCAGGCATATTCGTACCCACTGGTGTGGAATTTGTATGCAATGGACCGAGAAAATCACAGTAAAAATGGTTTTGGAGAAAAGCAAAGTGTTTTCGTTAGGCAAGTGCATAAAATGTCATCTATACAAACAGAAATATCATGTTTGTTTGCCGCAGTTCCTCTAACTTTCTCCCTAGAATATACGAATGTGTAGAGCTGGTGTCTCCATGTGGAACCAATTAGTGTTTCCAAGCATAAAATTTAATGTTCCCTGAAAAAAAAAACATTCAAAAAAATAAAGTCCGTGGATAATATCACGAATACACAAACAAAGAGGCTGTAGCAAAACCTGGGATTGAATTAGCCAAAACAAAACCGGATATTTCCGGTTTCATCCAGTCATACTCGGACAAACTGGTGTGGAATTCGTATGCAATGGACCGAGAAAATCACAGTAAAATGGTTTTGGAGAAAAGCAAAGTCTTTTCGTTAGGCAAGTGCATAAAATGTCATCTATACAAACAGAAATATCATGTTTGTTTGCCACAGTTCCTCTAGCTTTCTCCCTAGAACAAAAAATGTGTAGAGGTGGTGTCTCCATGTGGAACCAATTAGTGTTTCCAAGCATGAAATTAAATGTTCCCTGAAAAAAAAAACATTCAAAAAAAATAAACTCCGTGGATAATATCAGGAATACACAAACAAAGAGGCTGTAGCAATATCTGGGATTGAATTAACCAAAAAGAAACCGGATATTTCCGGTTTCATCCAGTCATATCCGGACAAAGTCGTGTGGAATTCGTATGCAATGGACCGAGAAAATCACAGTAAAAATGGTTTTGGAGAAAAGCAAAGTCTTTTTGTTAGGCAAGTGCAAAAAATGTCATCTATACAAACAGAAATATCATGTTTGTGTGCTGCAGTTTCTCTAGCTTTCTCCCTAGAAAATACGAATGTGTAGAACTGGTGTCTCCATGTGGAAACAATAAGTGTTTCCAAGCATGAAATTAAATGTTCACAGAAAAAAAAAAACATTCAAAAAAATAAAGTCCGTGGATAATATCAGGAATACACAAACACAGAGGATGTAACAATATTTCGGTTTGAGTTAGCCAAAACAAAACCGCATATTTCCGGTTTCATCCAGTCATATCCGGACAATGTGGTGTGGAATTCGTATGCAATGGACCGAGAAAATCACAGGAAAAATGGTTTTGGAGAAAAGCAAAGTCTTTTCGTTAGGCAAGTACATAAAATGTCATCTATACAAACAGAAATATTATGTTTGTTTGCCGCAGTTCCTCTAGCTTTCTCCCTAGAACAAACGAATGTGTAGAGCTGGTGTCTCCATGTGGAACCAATTAGTGTTTCCAAGCATAAAATTAAATGTTCCCTGAAAAAAAAACATTCAAAAAAATAAAGTCCGTGGATACTATCACGAATACACAAACAAAGAGGCTGTAGCAATATCTGGGAATGAATTAGGCAAAACGAAACCGGATATTTCCGGTTTAATCCAGTCATATCCGGACAAAGTGGTGTGGAATTCGTATGCAATGGACCGTGAAAATCACAGGAAAAATGGTTTTGGAGAAAAGCAAAGTCTTTTCGTTAGGCAAGTGCATAAAATGTCATCTATACAAACAGAAATAGCATATTTGTTTCCTGCAGTTACTCTAGCTTTCTCCCTAGAACATAAAAATGTGTAGAGCTGGCGTCACCATGTGGAACCAATTAGTGTTTCCAAGCATAAAATTAAATGTTCCCTGAAAAAAAAACATTCAAAAAAATAAAGTCCGTGGATAATATCACGAATACACAAACAAATAGGCTGTAGCAATATCTGGGATTGAATTAGACAAAAGGAAACCGGATATTTCCGGTTTCATCCAGTCATATCCGGACAAAGTGGTGTTGAATCCGTATGCAAGGGACCGAGAAAATCACAGGAAAAATGGTTTTGGAGAAAAGCAGTCTTTTCGTTAGGCAAGTGCATCAAATGTCATCTATACAAACAGAAATATCATGTTTGTTTGCCGCAGTTCCTCTAGCTTACTCCCTAGAAAATATGAATGTGTAGAGCTGGTGTCTCCATGTGGGACCAATTAGAGTTTCCAAGGACAAAATTAAATGTTACCTAAAAAAAATTCAAAACCATAAAGTCCGTGGATAATATCAGGAATACACAAACACAAAGGCTGTAGCAATATCTAGGATTGAATTAGCCAAAAAGAAACCGGATATTTCCGGTTTCATCCAGTCATATCCGGACAAACTGGTGGGGAATTCGTATGCAAGGGACCGAGAAAATCACAGTAAAAATGGTTTTGGAGAAAAGCAAAGTCTTTTCGTTAGGCCAGTGCATCAAATGTCATCTATACAAACAGAAATATCATGTTTGTTTGCCACAGTTCCTCTAGCTTTCTCCCTAGAAAATACGAATGTGTAGAGCTGGTGTCTCCATGTACGACCAATTAGAGTTTCCAAGGACAAAATTAAATGTTACTTGATAGAAAAAAAAAAACAAAAGAATAAAGTCCGTGGGTAATATCAGGAATACACAAACACAGAGGCTGTAGCAATATCTGGGATTGAATTAGCGAAAACGCAACCGGATATTTCCGGTTTCATCCAGTCATATCCGGACATACTGGTGTGGAATTCGTATGCAATGGACTGAGAAAATCACAGGAAAAATGGTTTTGGAGAAAAGCAAAATCTTTTCGTTAGGCAAGTGCATAAAATGTCATCTATACAAACAGAAATATCATGTTTGTTTGCCGCAGTTCCTCTAGCTTTCTCCCTAGAAAATACGAATGTGTAGAGCTGATGTCTCCATGTGGAACCAATTAGTGTTTCCAAGCATAAAATTTAATGTTCCCTGAAAAAAAAGCATTTAAAAAAATAAAGTCCGTGGATAATATCAGGAATACACAAACACAGAGGCTGTAGCAATATCTGGGATTGAATTAGCCAAAACGAAACCGGATATTTCCGATTTCATCCAGTCATATTCTGACAAACTGGTGTGGAATTCGTATGCAATGGACCGAGAAAATCACAGAAAAAATGCTTTTGGAGAAAAGCAAAGTCTTTTCGTTAGGTAAGTGCATCAAATATCATCTATACAAACAGAAATATCATGTTTGTTTGCCGCAGTTCCTCTAGCTTTCTCCCTAGAAAATACGAATGTGTAGAGCTGGTGTCTCCATGTGGAACCAATTAGTGTTTCCAAGCATAAAATTAAATGTTCCCTGAAAAAAAAACATTCAAAAATATAAAATCCGTGGATAATATCAGGAATACACAAACACAG
The DNA here is from genome assembly GCA_036325905.1 of Lepus oiostolus. Classification (NCBI taxonomy): domain Eukaryota; kingdom Metazoa; phylum Chordata; class Mammalia; order Lagomorpha; family Leporidae; genus Lepus; species Lepus oiostolus. The sequence goes on from CM070795.1 coordinate 47,536,933, forward strand.
AGGCTGTAGCAATATTTCGGTTGAGTTAGCCAAAACAAAACCGGATATTTCCGGTTTCATCCAGTCATATCCGGACAAAGTGGTGTTGAATCCGTATGCAAGGGACCGAGAAAAAAACAGGAAAAATGGTTTTGGAGAAAAGCAGTCTTTTCGTTAGGCAAGTGCATCAAATGTCATCTATACAAACAGAAATATCATGTTTGTTTACCGCAGTTCCTCTAACTTTCTCCCTAGAAAATACGAATGTGTAGAGCTGGTGTCTCCATGTGGAACCAATTAGTGTTTCCAAGCATAAAATTTAATGTTCCCTGAAAAAAAAAATTCAAAAAAATAAAGTCCGTGGATAATATCACGAATACACAAACAAAGATGCTGTAGCAAAACCTGGGATTGAATTAGCCAAAACAAAACCGGATATTTCCGGTTTCATCCAGGCATATTCGTACCCACTGGTGTGGAATTTGTATGCAATGGACCGAGAAAATCACAGTAAAAATGGTTTTGGAGAAAAGCAAAGTGTTTTCGTTAGGCAAGTGCATAAAATGTCATCTATACAAACAGAAATATCATGTTTGTTTGCCGCAGTTCCTCTAGCTTTCTCCCTAGAAAATACAAATGTGTAGAGCTGGTGTCTCCATGTGGAACCAATTAGTGTTTCCAATCGTAAAATTAAATGTTCCCTGAAAAAAAAAATTCAAAACCATAAATCCGTGGATAATATCAGGAATACACAAACACAGATGCTGTAGCAATATTTCGGTTTGAGTTAGCCAAAATAAAACCGGATATTTCCGGTTTCATCCAGTCATATCCGGACAAAGTGGTGTGGAATTCGTATTCAATGGACTGAGAAAATCACAGGGAAAATAGTTTTGGAGAAAAGCAAAGTCTTTTCGTTAGGCCAGTGCATAAAATGTCATCTATACAAACAGAAATATCATGTTTGTTTGCCAGAGTTCCTCTAGCTTTCTCCCTAAAAAATACGAATATGTAGAGCTGGTGTCTCCATGTGGAACCAATTAGTGTTTCCAAGCATAAAATTAAATGTTCCCTGGAAAAAACCATTCAAAACCATAAAGTCCGTGGATAATATCAGGAATACACAAACACAGATGCTGTAGCAATAACAGGGATTGAGTTAGCAAAAAAAAAAAAAAAAAAAAAACCGGACATTATCGGTTTCATCCAGTCATATCCGGACAAACTGGTGTGGAATTCGTATGCAATGGACCGAGAAAATCACAGTAAAAATGGTTTTGGAGAAAAGCAAAGTCTTTTCGTTAGGCAAGTGCATCAAATATCATCTATACAAACAGAAATATCATGTTTGTTTGCCGCAGTTCCTCAAGCTTTCTCCCTAGAAAATACGAAAGTGTAGAGCTGGTGTCTCCATGTGGAACCAATTAGTGTTTCCAAGCATAAAATTTAATGTTCCCTGATAAAAAACATTCAAAAAAATAAAGTCCGTGGATAATATCAAGAATACACAAACAAAGAGGCTGTAGCAATAACTGGGATTGAATTAGCCAAAAAGAAACCGGATATTTCCGGTTTCATCCAGTCATATTAATACAAAATGGTGTGGAATTCGTATGCAATGGACCGAAAAAGCACAGTAAAAATGGTTTTGGAGAAAAGCAAAGTCTTTTCGTTAGGCAAGTGCATAAAATGTCATCTAGACAAACAGAAATATCATGTTTGTTTGCCGCAGTTCCTCTAGCTTTCTCCCTAGAAAATACGAATGTGTAGAGCTGGTGTCTCCATGTGGAAACAATAAGTGTTTCCAAGCATGAAATTAAATGTTCACAGAAAAAAAAAACATTCGAAAAAATAAATTCCGTGGATAATATCAGGAATACACAAACACAGAGGCTGTAGCAATATTTCGGTTTGAGTTAGCCAAAACAATACCGCATATTTCCAGTTTCATCCAGTCATATCCGGACAAAGTGGTGTGGAATTCGTATGCAATGGACCGAGAAAATCACAGGAAAAATGGTTTTGGAGAAAAGCAAAGTCTTTTCGTTAGGCAAATGCATAAAATGTCATCTAGACAAACAGAAATATCATGTTTGTTTGCCGCAGTTCCTCTAGCTTTCTCCCTAGAAAATACGAATGTGTAGAGCTGGTGTCTCCATGTGGAACCAATTAGAGTTTGCAAGCATAAAATTAAATGTTCCCTGAAAAAAAAAACATTCAAAAAAATAAAGTCCGTGGATAATATCAGGAATACACAAACAAAGAGGCTGTAGCAATATCTGGGAATGAATTAGGCAAAACGAAACCGGATATTTCCGGTTTAATCCAGTCATATCCGGACAAAGTGGTGTGGAATTCGTATGCAATGGACCGAGAAAATCACAGTAAAAATGGTTTTGGAGAAAAGCAAAGTCTTTTCGTTAGGCAAGTGCATAAAATGTCATCTATACAAACAGAAATATCATGTTTGTTTGCCGCAGTTCCTCTAGCTTTCTCCCTAGAAAATACGAATGTGTAGAGCTGGTGTCTCCATGTGGAAACAATAAGTGTTTCCAATCATAAAATTAAATGTTCCCTGAAAAAAAAAAACATTCAAAAAAATAAAGTCCGTGGATTATATCAGGAATACACAAACACAGAGGCTGTAGCAAATTTTCGGTTTGAGTTAGCCAAAAAAAAAACCGGATACTTCCGGTTTCATCCAGTCATATCCGGACAAAGTGGTGTGGAATTCGTATGCAATGGACCGAGAAAATCACAGGAAAATGGTTTTGGAGAAAAGCAAAGTCTTTTCATTAGGCAAGTGCATAAAATGTCATCTAGACAAACAGAAATATCATGTTTCTTTGCCGCAGTTCCTCTAGCTTTCTCCCTAGAAAATACGAATGTGTAGAGCTGGTGTCTCCATGTGGAACCAATTAGTGTTTGCAAGCATAAAATAAAATGTTCCCTGAAAAAAAAACATTCAAAAAATAAATTCCGTGGATAATATCAGGAATACACAAACAAAGAGGCTGTAGCAATATCTGGGAATGAATTAGGCAAAACGAAACCAGATATTTCCGGTTTCATCCAGTCATATCCGGACAAAGTGGTGTGGAATTCGTATGCAATGGACCGAGAAATTCACAGTAAATATGGTTTTGGAGAAAAGCAAAGTCTTTTCGTTAGGCAAGTGCATAAAATGTCAGCTATACAAACAGAAATATCATGTTTGTTTGCCGCAGTTCCTCTAGCTTTCTCCCTAGAACAAACGAATGTGTAGAGCTGGTATCTCCATGTGGAACCAATTAGTGTTTCCAAGCACAAAATGAAATGTTCCCTGAAAAAAAAAACATTCAAAAAATAAAGTCCGTGGATAATATCAGGAATACACAAACACAGATGCTGTAGCAATATTTCGGTTTGAGTTAGCCAAAACAAAACCGCATATTTCCGGTTTCATCCAGTCATATCCGGACAAAGTGGTGTGGAATTTGAATGCAATGGACCGAGAAAATCACAGTAAAAATGGTTTTGGAGAAAAGCAAAGTGTTTTCGTTAGGCAAGTGCATAAAATGTCATCTATACAAACAGAAATATCATGTTTGTTTGCCGCAGTTCCTCTAGCTTTCTCCCTAGAAAATACAAATGTGTAGAGCTGGTGTCTCCATGTGGAACCAATTAGTGTTTCCAATCGTAAAATTAAATGTTCCCTGAAAAAAAAAATTCAAAACCATAAATCCGTGGATAATATCAGGAATACAGAAACACAGATGCTGTAGCAATATTTCGGTTTGAGTTAGCCAAAACAAAACCGGATATTTCCGGTTTCATCCAGTCATATCCGGACAAAGTGGTGTGGAATTCGTATTCAATGGACTGAGAAAATCACAGGGAAAATAGTTTTGGAGAAAAGCAAAGTCTTTTCGTTAGGCCAGTGCATAAAATGTCATCTATACAAACAGAAATATCATGTTTGTTTGCCACAGTTCCTCTAGCTTTCTCCCTAGAAAATACGAATGTGTAGAGCTGGTGTCTCCATGTGGAACCAATTAGTGTTTCCAAGCATAAAATTAAATGTTCCCTGAAAAAAAACATTCGAAACCATAAAGTCCGTGGATAATATCAGGAATACACAAACACAGATGCTGTAGCAATAACAGGGATTGAGTTAGCAAAAAAAAAAAAAAAAAAAAACCGGACATTATCGGTTTCATCCAGTCATATCCGGACAAACTGGTGTGGAATTCGTATGCAATGGACCGAGAAAATCACAGTAAAAATGGTTTTGGAGAAAAGCAAAGTCTTTTCGATAGGCAAGTGCATAAAATGTCATCTATACAAACAGTAATATCATGTTTGTTTGCCACAGTTCCTCAAGCTTTCTCCCTAGAAAATACGAATGTGTAGAGCTGGTGTCTCCATGTGGAACCAATTAGTGTTTCCAAGCATAAAATTAAATGTTCCCTGACAAAAAAAAACATTCAAAAAAATAAAGTCCGTGGATAATATCAGGAATACACAAACAAAGAGGCTGTAGCAATAACTGGGATTGAATTAGCCAAAAAGAAACCGGATATTTCCGGTTTCATCCAGTCATATTAAGACAAACTGGTGTGGAATTCGTATGCAATGGACCGAAAAAGCACAGTAAAAATGGTTTTGGAGAAAAGCAAAGTCTTTTTGTTAGGCAAGTGCATAAAATGTCATCTAGACAAACAGAAATATCATGTTTGTTTGCCACAGTTCCTCTAGCTTTCTCCCTAGAAAATACGAATGTGTAGAGCTGGTGTCTCCATGTGGAAACAATAAGTGTTTCCAAGCATGAAATTAAATGTTCACAGAAAAAAAAACATTCAAAAAAATAAATTCCATGGATAATATCAGGAATACACAAACACAGAGGCTGTAGCAATATTTCGGTTTGAGTTAGCCAAAAAAAAACCGGATACTTCCGGTTTCATCCAGTCATATCCGGACAAAGTGGTGTGGAATTCGTATGCAATGGACCGAGAAAATCACAGGAAAAATGGTTTTGGAGAAAAGCAAAGTCTTTTCGTTAGGCAAGTGCATAAAATGTCATCTATAAAAACAGAAATAGCATGTTTGTTTGCCGCAGTTCCTCTAGCTTTCTCCTTAGAAAATACGAATGTGTAGAGCTGGTGTCTCCATGTGGAACCAATTAGTGTTTGCAAGCATAAAATTAAATGTTCCCTGAAAAAAAAACATTCAAAAAAATAAAGTCCGTGGATAATATCAGGAATACACAAACAAAGAGGCTGTAGCAATATCTGGGAATGAATTAGGCAAAACGAAACCGGATATTTCCGGTTTAATCCAGTCATATCCGGACAAAGTGGTGTGGAATTCGTATGCAATGGACCGAGAAAATCACAGTAAAAATGGTTTTGGAGAAAAGCAAAGTCTTTTCGTTAGGCAAGTGCATAAAATGTCATCTATACAAACAGAAATATCATGTTTGTTTGCCGCAGTTCCTCTAGCTTTCTCCCTAGAAAATACGAATGTGTAGAGCTGGTGTCTCCATGTGGAAACAATAAGTGTTTCCAATCATAAAATTAAATGTTCCCTGAAAAAAAAAAAACGTTCAAAAAAATAAAGTCCGTGGATTATATCAGGAATACACAAACACAGAGGCTGTAGCAAATTTTCGGTTTGAGTTAGCCAAAAAAAAACCGGATACTTCCGGTTTCATCCAGTCATATCCGGACAAAGTGGTGTGGAATTCGTATGCAATGGACCGAGAAAATCACAGGAAAATGGTTTTGGAGAAAAGCAAAGTCTTTTCGTTAGGCAAGTGCATAAAATGTCATCTAGACAAACAGAAATATCATGTTTCTTTGCCGCAGTTCCTCTAGCTTTCTCCCTAGAAAATACGAATGTGTAGAGCTGGTGTCTCCATGTGGAACCAATTAGTGTTTGCAAGCATAAAATAAAATGTTCCCTGAAAAAAAAACATTCAAAAAATAAATTCCGTGGATAATATCAGGAATACACAAACAAAGAGGCTGTAGCAATATCTGGGAATGAATTAGGCAAAACGAAACCGGATATTTCCGGTTTAATCCAGTCATATCCGGACAAAGTGGTGTGGAATTCGTATGCAATGGACCGAGAAAATCACAGGAAAAATGGTTTTGGAGAAAAGCAAAGTCTTTTCGTTAGGCAAGTGCATAAAATGTCATCTATACAAACAGAAATAGCATGTTTGTTTCCTGCAGTTACTCTAGCTTTCTCCTAGAACATAAAAATGTGTAGAGCTGGTGTCACCATGTGGAACCAATTAGTGTTTCCAAGCATAAAATTACATGTTCCCTGAAAAAAAACATTCAAAAAAATAAAGTCCGTGGATAATATCAGGAATACACAAACAAAGAGGCTGTAGCAATATCTGGGATTGAATTAGGCAAATGAAACCGGATATTTCCGGTTTCATCCAGTCATATCCGTACAAAGTGGTGTGGAATTCGTATGCAATGGACCGAGAAATTCACAGTAAAAATGGTTTTGGAGAAAAGCAAAGTCTTTTCGTTAGGCAAGTGCATAAAATATCATCTATACAAACACAAATATCATGTTTGTTTGCCGCAGTTCCTCTAGCTTTCTCCCTAGAACAAACGAATGTGTAGAGCTGGTGTCTCCATGTGGAACCAATTAGTGTTTCCAAGCACAAAATGAAATGTTCCCTGAAAAAAAAAAAACATTCAAAAAATAAAGTCCGTGGATAATATCAGGAATACACAAACACAGATGCTGTAGCAATATTTCGGTTTGAGTTAGCCACAACAAAACCGCATATTTCCAGTTTCATCCAGTCATATCCGGACAAAGTGGTGTGGAATTCGTATTCAATGGACCGAGAAAATCACAGGAAAAATGGTTTTGGAGAAAAGCAAAGTCTTTTCGTTAGGCCAGTGCATCAAATGTCATCTATACAAACAGAAATATCATGTTTGTTTGCCACAGTTCCTCTAGCTTTCTCCCTAAAAAATACGAATATGTAGAGCTGGTATCTCCATGTGGAACCAATTAGTGTTTCCAAGCATAAAATTAAATGTTCCCTGAAAAAAAACCATTCAAAACCATAAAGTCCGTGGATAATATCAGGAATACACAAACACAGATGCTGTAGCAATAACAGGGTTTGAGTTAGCAAAAAAAAAAAAAAAATCGGACATTATCGGTTTCATCCAGTCATATCCGGACAAACTAGTGTGGAATTCGTATGCAATGGACGGAGAAAATCACAGGGAAAATGGTTTTGGAGAAAAGGAAAGTCTTTTCGTTAGGCAAGTGCATAAAATGTCATCTATACAAACAGTAATATCATGTTTGTTTGCCACAGTTCCTCAAGCTTTCTCCTTAGAAAATACGAATGTGTAGAGCTGATGTCTCCATGTGGAACCAATTAGTGTTTCCAAGCATAAAATTAAATGTTCCCTGACAAAAAAAAAAACATTCAAAACCATAAAGTCCGTGGATAATATCAGGAATACACAAACACAGATGCTGTAGCAATATCTGGGATTGAGTTAGACAAAACAAAACCGGATATTTCCGGTTTCATCCAGTCATATCCGGACAAACTGGTGTGGAATTCGTATGCAATGGACCGAGAAAATCACAGTGAAAATGGTTTTGAAGAAAAGCAAAGTCATTTCGTTAGGCAAGTGCATAAAATGTCATCTATACAAACAGAAATATCATGTTTGTTTGCCGCAGTTCCTCTAGCTTTCTCCCTAGAAAATACGAATGTGTAGAGCTGGTGTCTCCATGTGGAAACAATAAGTGTTTCCACTCATAAAATTAAATGTTCCCTGAAAAAAAAACATTCAAAAAAATAAAGTCCGTGGATTATATCAGGAATACACAAACACAGAGGCTGTAGCAAATTTTCGGTTTGAGTTAGCCAAAAAAAAACCGGATACTTCCGGTTTCATCCAGTCATATCCGGACAAAGTGGTGTGGAATTCGTATGCAATGGACCGAGAAAATCACAGGAAAAATGGTTTTGGAGAAAAGCAAAGTCTTTTCGTTAGGCAAGTGCATAAAATGTCATCTAGACAAACAGAAATAGCATGTTTGTTTGCCGCAGTTCCTCTAGCTTTCTCCCTAGAAAATACGAATGTGTAGAGCTGGTGTCTCCATGTGGAACCAATTAGTGTTTGCAAGCATAAAATAAAATGTTCCCTGAAAAAAAAACATTCAAAAAAATAAAGTCCGTGGATAATATCAGGAATACACAAACAAAGAGGCTGTAGCAATATCTGGGAATGAATTAGGCAAAACGAAACCGGATATTTCCGGTTTCATCCAGTCATATCCGGACAAAGTGGTGTGGAATTCGTATGCAATGGACCAAGAAAATCACAGGAAAAATGGTTTTGGAGAAAAGCAAAGTCTTTTCGTTAGGCAAGTGCATAAAATGTCATCTATACAAACAGAAATAGCATGTTTGTTTCCTGCAGTTACTCTAGCTTTCTCCTAGAACGTAAAAATGTGTAGAGCTGGTGTCACCATGTGGAACCAATTAGTGTTTCCAAGCATAAAATTAAATGTTCCCTGAAAAAAAATATTCAAAAAAATAAAGTCCGTGGATAATATCAGGAATACACAAACAAATAGGCTGTAGCAATATCTGGGATTGAATTAGGCAAATGAAACCGGATATTTCCGGTTTCATCCAGTCATATCCGGACAAAGTGGTGTGGAATTCGTATGCAATGGACCGAGAAATTCACAGTAAAAATGGTTTTGGAGAAAAGCAAAGTCTTTTCGTTAGGTAAGTGCATAAAATATCATCTATACAAACACAAATATCATGTTTGTTTGCCGCAGTTCCTCTAGCTTTCTCCCTAGAACAAACGAATGTGTAGAGCTGGTGTCTCCATGTGGAACCAATTAGTGTTTCCAAGCACAAAATGAAATGTTCCCTGAAAAAAAAAACATTCAAAAAATAAAGTCCGTGGATAATATCAGGAATACACAAACACAGATGCTGTAGCAATATTTCGGTTTGAGTTAGCCAAAACAAAACCGCATATTTCCAGTTTCATCCAGTCATATCCGGACAAAGTGGTGTGGAATTTGTATGCAATGGACCGAGAAAATCACAGTAAAAATGGTTTTGGAGAAAAGCAAAGTGTTTTCGTTAGGCAAGTGCATAAAATGTCATCTATACAAACAGAAATATCATGTTTGTTTGCCGCAGTTCCTCTAGCTTTCTCCCTAGAAAATACAAATGTGTAGAGCTGGTGTCTCCATGTGGAACCAATTAGTGTTTCCAAGCGTAAAATTAAATGTTCCCTGAAAAAAAAAACATTCAAAACCATAAATCCGTGGATAATATCAGGAATACAAAAACACAGATGCTGTAGCAATATTTGGGTTTGAGTTAGCCAAAACAAAACCGCATATTTCCGGTTTCATCCAGTCATATCCGGACAAAGTGGTGTGGAATTCGTATTCAATGGACCGAGAAAATCACAGGGAAAATGGTTTTGGAGAAAAGCAAAGTCTTTTCGTTAGGCCAGTGCATAAAATGTCATCTATACAAACAGAAATATCATGTTTGTTTGCCACAGTTCCTCTAGCTTTCTCCCTAAAAAATACGAATATGTAGAGCTGGTGTCTCCATGTGGAACCAATTAGTTTTTTCAAGCATAAAATTAATGTTCCCTGAAAAAAAACCATTCAAAACCATAAAGTCCGTGGATAATATCAGGAATACACAAACACAGATGCTGTAGCAATAACAGGGTTTGAGTTAGCAAAAAAAAAAAAAAAAAAAACCGGACATTATCGGTTTCATCCAGTCATATCCGGACAAACTGGTGTGGAATTCGTATGCAATGGACCAAGAAAATCACAGGGAAAATGGTTTTGGAGAAAAGCAAAGTCTTTTCGTTAGGCAAGTGCATCAAATGTCATCTATACAAACAGTAATATCATGTTTGTTTGCCACAGTTCCTCAAGCTTTCTCCTTAGAAAATACGAATGTGTAGAGCTGGTGTCTCCATGTGGAACCAATTAGTGTTTCCAAGCATAAAATTAAATGTTCCCTGACAAAAAAAAAACATTCAAAACCATAAAGGCCGTGGATAATATCAGGAATACACAAACACAGATGCTGTAGCAATATCTGGGATTGAGTTAGACAAAACAAAACCGGATATTTCCGGTTTCATCCAGTCATATCCGGACAAACTGGTGTGGAATTCGTATGCAATGGACCGAGAAAATCACAGTGAAAATGGTTTTGAAGAAAAGCAAAGTCATTTCGTTAGGCAAGTGCATAAAATGTCATCTATACAAACAGAAATATCATGTTTGTTTGCCGCAGTTCCTCTAGCTTTCTCCCTAGAAAATACAAATGTGTAGAGCTGGTGTCTCCATGTGGAACCAATTAGTGTTTCCAAGCGTAAAATTAAATGTTCCCTGAAAAAAAAAACATTCAAAACCATAAATCCGTGGATAATATCAGGAATACAAAAACACAGATGCTGTAGCAATATTTGGGTTTGAGTTAGCCAAAACAAAACCGCATATTTCCGGTTTCATCCAGTCATATCCGGACAAAGTGGTGTGGAATTCGTATTCAATGGACCGAGAAAATCACAGGGAAAATGGTTTTGGAGAAAAGCAAAGTCTTTTCGTTAGGCCAGTGCATAAAATGTCATCTATACAAACAGAAATATCATGTTTGTTTGCCACAGTTCCTCTAGCTTTCTCCCTAAAAAATACGAATATGTAGAGCTGGTGTCTCCATGTGGAACCAATTAGTTTTTTCAAGCATAAAATTAATGTTCCCTGAAAAAAAACCATTCAAAACCATAAAGTCCGTGGATAATATCAGGAATACACAAACACAGATGCTGTAGCAATAACAGGGTTTGAGTTAGCAAAAAAAAAAAAAAAAAAAACCGGACATTATCGGTTTCATCCAGTCATATCCGGACAAACTGGTGTGGAATTCGTATGCAATGGACCAAGAAAATCACAGGGAAAATGGTTTTGGAGAAAAGCAAAGTCTTTTCGTTAGGCAAGTGCATCAAATGTCATCTATACAAACAGTAATATCATGTTTGTTTGCCACAGTTCCTCAAGCTTTCTCCTTAGAAAATACGAATGTGTAGAGCTGGTGTCTCCATGTGGAACCAATTAGTGTTTCCAAGCATAAAATTAAATGTTCCCTGACAAAAAAAAAACATTCAAAACCATAAAGGCCGTGGATAATATCAGGAATACACAAACACAGATGCTGTAGCAATATCTGGGATTGAGTTAGACAAAACAAAACCGGATATTTCCGGTTTCATCCAGTCATATCCGGACAAACTGGTGTGGAATTCGTATGCAATGGACCGAGAAAATCACAGTGAAAATGGTTTTGAAGAAAAGCAAAGTCATTTCGTTAGGCAAGTGCATAAAATGTCATCTATACAAACAGAAATATCATGTTTGTTTGCCGCAGTTCCTCTAGCTTTCTCCCTAGAAAATACGAATGTGTAGAGCTGGTGTCTCCATGTGGAACCAATTAGTGTTTCCAAGCATAAAATTAAATGTTCCCTGAAAAAAAAAACATTCAAAAAAATAAAGTCATTGGATAATATCAGGAATACACAAACAAAGAGGCTGTAGCAATATCTGGGAATGAATTAGGCAAAACGAAACCGGATATTTCCGGTTTCATCCAGTCATATCCGGACAAAGTGGTGTGGAATTCGTATGTAATGGACCGAGAAAATCACAGGAAAAATGGTTTTGGAGAAAAGCAGTCTTTTCGTTAGGCAAGTGCATCAAATGTCATCTATACAAACAGAAATATCATGTTTGTTTGCCGCAGTTCCTCTAGCTTTCTCCCTAGAAAATACGAATGTGTAGAGCTGGTGTCTCCATGTGGAAACAATTAGTGTTTCCAAGCATAAAATTAAATGTTCCCTGAAAAAAAAACATTCAAAACAATAAAGTCATTGGATAATATCAGGAATACACAAACTAAGAGGCTGTAGCAATATCTGTGATTGAATTAGCCAAAACGAAACCGGATATTTTCAGTTTCATCCAGTCATATTCGGACAAACTGGTGTGGAATTCCTATGCAATGGACCGAGAAAATCACAGTAAAATGGTTTTGGAGAAAAGCAAAGTCTTTTCGTTAGGCAAGTGCATAAAATGTCATCTATACAGAAAGAAATAGCATGTTTGTTTGCCGCAGTTCCTCTAGATTTCTCCCTAGAACATAAAAATGTGTAGAGGTGGTGTCTCCATGTGGAACCAATTAGTGTTTCCAAGCATAAAATTAAATGTTCCCTGAAAAAAAACATTCAAAAAAATAAAATCTGTGGATTATATCAGGAATACACAAACACAGAGGCTGTAGCAATATTTCGGTTTGAGTTAGAAAAAAAAAAAACCGGATATTTCCGGTTTCATCCAGTCATATCAGACAAACTGGTGTGGAATTCGTATGCAATGGACCGAAAAAATCACAGTAAAAATGGTTTTGGAGATAAGCAAAGTCTTTTCGTTAGGCAAGTGCATAAAATGTCATCTATACAAACAGAAATATCATGTTTGTGTGCTGCAGTTCCTTCAGCTTTCTCCCTAGAAAATACGAATGTGTAGAGCTGGTGTCTCCATGTGGAAACAATAAGTGTTTCCAAGCATGAAATATAATGTTCACAGAAAAAAAAAAAACATTCAAAAAAATAAAATCCGTGGATAATATCAGGAATACACAAACACAGAGGCTGTAGCAATATTTCGGTTTGAGTTAGCCAAAACAAAACCGCATATTTCCGGTTTAATCCAGTCATATCCGGACAAAGTGGTGTGGAATTCGTATGCAATGGACCGAGAAAATCACAGGAAAAATGGTTTTGGAGAAAAGCAAAGTCTTTTCGTTAGGCAAGTGCATAAAATGTCATCTAGACAAACAGAAATAACATGTTTGTTTGCCGCAGTTCCTCTAGCTTTCTCCCTAGAAAATACGAATGTGAAGAGCTGGTGTCTCCATGTGGAACCAATTAGTGTTTCCAAGCATAAAATTAAATGTTCCCTGAAAAAAAACCATTCAAAACCATAAAGTCCGTGGATAATATCAGGAATACACAAACACAGATGCTGTAGCAATATCTGGGATTGAGTTAGACAAAACAAAACCGGATATTTCCGGTTTCATCCAGTCATATCCGGACAAACTGTTGTGGAATTCGTATGCAATGGACCGAGAAAATCACAGGAAAAATGGTTTTGAAGAAAAGCAAAGTCATTTCGTTAGGCAAGTGCATAAAATGCCATCTATACAAACAGAAATATCATGTTTGTTTGCCGCAGTTCCTCTAGCTTTCTCCCTAGAACATAAACATGTGTAGAGCTGGTGTCTCCTGTGGAACCAATTAGTGTTTCCAAGCATAAAATTAAATGTTCCCTGAAAAAAAAAACATTCAAAAAAATAAAGTCCGTGGATAATATCAGGAATACACAAACACAGAGGCTGTAGCAATATCTGGGATTGAATTAGCCAAACAAAACCGGATATTTCCGGTTTCATCCAGTCATATCCGGACAAACTGGTGTGGAATTCGTATGCAATGGAACGAGAAAATCCAAGGAAAAATGGTTTTGGAGAAAAGCAAAGTCTTTTCGTTAGGCAAGTGCATAAAATGTCATCTATACAAACAGAAATATCATGTTTGTTTGCCGAAGTTCCAATTAGTGTTTCCAAGCATAAAATTTAATGTTCCCTGAAAAAAAAAAAACATTAAAAAAATAAAGTCCATGGATAATATCACGAATACACAAACAAAGAGCCTGTAGCAATATCTGGGATTGAATTAGCCAAAATGAAACCGAATATTTCCGGTTTCATCCAGTCATATCCGGACAAAGTGGTGTGGAATTCATATGCAATGGACCGCGAAAATCACAGTAAAAATGGTTTTGGAGAAAAGCAAAGTCTTTTCGTTAGGCAATTGCATAAAATATCATCTAGACAAACAGAAATATCATGTTTGTTTGCCACAGTTCCTCTAGATTTCTCCCTAGAACAAACAAATGTGTAGAGCTGGTGTCTCCATGTGGAACCAATTAGTGTTTCCAAGCATAAAATTAAATGTTCCCAGAAAAAAAAAACATTCAAAAAAATAAAATCCGTGGATAATATCAGGAATACACAAACACAGAGGCTGTAGCAATATTTAGGTTTGAGTTAGCCAAAACAAAACCGCATATTTCCGGTTTCATCCAGTCATATCCCGAAAAAGTGGTGTGGAATTGGTATGCAATGGACCGAGAAAATCACAGTAAAAATGGTTTTGGAGAAAAGCAAAGTCTTTTCGTTAGGCAAGTGCATAAAATGCCATCTATACAAACAGAAATATCATGTTTGTTTGCCGCAGTTCCTCTAGCTTTCTCCCTAGAAAATATGAATGTGTAGAGCTTGTGTCTCAGTGTGCACCAATTAGAGTTTCCGAGGACAAAGTTAAATTTTCCCTGATAAAAAAAAAAACAAAACAATAAAGTCCGTGGATAATATCAGGAATACACAAACACAGATGCTGTAGCAATATTTCGGTTTGAGTTAGCCAAAACAAAACCGGATATTTCCGGTTTCATCCAGTCATATCCGGACAAAGTGGTGTGGAATTGGTATGCAATGTACCGAGAAAATCACAGTAAAAATGGTTTTGGAGAAAAGCAAAGTCTTTTCGTTAGGCAAGTGCATAAAATATCATCTATACAAACAGAAATATCATGTTTGTTTGCCGCAGTTCCTCTAGCTTTCTCCCTAGAAAATACGAATGTGTAGAGCTGGTGTCTCCATGTGGAACCAATTAGTGTTTCCAAGCATAAAATTAAATGTTCCCTGAAAAAAAAACATTCAAAAAATAAAGTCCGTGGATAATATCACGAATACACAAACAAAGTGACTGTAGCAATATCTGGGATTGAATTAGCCAAAATGAAACCGAATATTTCCGGTTTCATCCAGTCATATCCTGACCAACTGGTGTGGAATTCGTATGCAATGGACCTAGAAAATCACAGGAAAAATGGTTTTGGAGAAAAGCAAAGTCTTTTCGTTAGGCAAGTGCATAAAATGTCATCTATACAAACAGAAATATCATGTTTGTTTGCCGCAGTTCCTCTAGCTTTCTCCCTAGAAAATACGAATGTGTAGAGCTGGTGTCTCCATGTGGAAACAATTAGTGTTTCCAAGCATAAAATTAAATGTTCCCTGAAAAAAAAAACATTCAAAAAAATAAAATCCGTGGATAATATCAGGAATACACAAACACAGATGCTGTAGCAATATTTCAGTTTGAGTTAGCCAAAACAAAACTGGATATTTCCGGTATCATCCAATCATATTCGGAGAAAGTGGTGTGGAATTCGTATGCAATGGACCGAGAAAATCCCAGGAAAAATGGTTTTGGAGAAAAGCAAAGTCTTTTCGTTAGGCAAGTGCATAAAATGTCATCTATACAAACAGAAATAGCATGTTTGTTTGCTGCAGTTCCTCTAGCTTTCTCCCTAAAACATAAAAATGTGTAGAGCTGGTGTCTCCATGTGGAACCAATTAGTGTTTCCAAGCATAAAATTAAATGTTCCCTGAAAAAAAAAACTTCAAAAAAAATAAAGTCCGTGGATCATATCAGGAATACACAAACAAAGAGGCTGTAGCAATATCTGGGATTGAATTAGACAAACCGAAACCGGATATGTCCGGTTTCATCCAGTCATATCCGGACAAAGTGGTGTGGATTCGTATGCAATGGATCGAGAAAATCACAGTAAAAATTATTTTGGAGAAAAGCAAAGTCTTTTCGTTAGGCAAGTGCATAAAATGTCATCTATACAAACAGAAATATCATGTTTGTTTGCCGCAGTCCCTCTAGCTTTCTCAATAGAAAATACGAATGTGTAGAGCTGGTGTCTCCATGTGGAACCAATTAGTGTTTCCAAGCATAAAATTAAATGTTCTGTAAAAAAAAAAACATTCAAAAAAATAAAGTCCGTGGATAATATCACGAATACACAAAGAGGCTGTAGCAATATCTGGGATTGAATTAGCCAAAACGAAACCGGATAATTCCGGTTTCATCCCGTCATATTGGGACCAACTGATGTGGAATTCGTATGCAAAGGACTGAGAAAATCACAGGAAAAATGGTTTTGGAGAAAAGCAAAGTCTTTTCGTTAGGCAAGTGCATAAAATGTCATCTATACAAACAGAAATATCATGTTTGTTTGCTGCAGTTCCTCTAGCTTTCTCCCTAGAAAATACGAATGTGTAGAGCTGGTGTCTCCATGTGGAAACAATTAGTGTTTCCAAGCATAAAATTAAATGTTCCCTGAAAAAAAAAACATTCAAAACAATAAAGTCATTGGATAATATCAGGAATACACAAACTAAGAGGCTGTAGCAATATCTGTGATTGAATTAGCCAAAACGAAACCGGATATTTTCAGTTTCATCCAGTCAAATTCGGACAAACTGGTGTGGAATTCCTATGCAATGGACCGAGAAAATCACAGTAAAATGGTTTTGGAGAAAAGCAAAGTCTTTTCGTTAGGCAAGTGCATCAAATGTCATCTATACAGAAAGAAATAGCATGTTTGTTTGCCGCAGTTCCTCTAGATTTCTCCCTAGAACATAAAAATGTGTAGAGCTGGTGTCTCCATGTGGAACCAATTAGTGTTTCCAAGCATAAAATTAAATGTTCCCTGAAAAAAAAACATTCAAAAAAATAAAGTCCGTGGATTATATCAGGAATACACAAACACAGAGGCTGTAGCAATATTTCGGTTTGAGTTAGAAAAAAAAAAAACCGGATATTTCCGGTTTCATCCAGTCATATCAGACAAACTGGTGTGGAATTCGTATGCAATGGACCGAAAAAATCACAGTAAAAATGGTTTTGGAGATAAGCAAAGTCTTTTCGTTAGGCAAGTGCATAAAATGTCATCTATACAAACAGAAATATCATGTTTGTGTGCTGCAGTTCCTCCAGCTTTCTCCCTAGAAAATACGAATGTGTAGAGCTGGTGTCTCCATGTGGAAACAATAAGTGTTTCCAAGCATGAAATATAATGTTCACAGAAAAAAAAAACATTCAAAAAAATAAAATCCGTGGATAATATCAGGAATACACAAACACAGAGGCTGTAGCAATATTTCGGTTTGAGTTAGCCAAAACAAAACCGCATATTTCCGGTTTCATCCAGTCATATCCGGACAAAGTGGTGTGGAATTCGTATGCAATGGACCGAGAAAATCACAGGAAAAATGGTTTTGGAGAAAAGCAAAGTCTTTTCGTTAGGCAAGTGCATAAAATGTCATCTAGACAAACAGAAATAACATGTTTGTTTGCCGCAGTTCCTCTAGCTTTCTCCCTAGAAAATACGAATGTGTAGAGCTGGTGTCTCCATGTGGAACCAATTAGTGTTTCCAAGCATAAAATTAAATGTTCCCTGAAAAAAAACCATTCAAAACCATAAAGTCCGTGGATAATATCAGGAATACACAAACACAGATGCTGTAGCAATATCTGGGATTGAGTTAGACAAAACAAAACCGGATATTTCCGGTTTCATCCAGTCATATCCGGACAAACTGGTCTGGAATTCGTATGCAATGGACCGAGAAAATCAGAGGAAAAATGGTTTTGAAGAAAAGCAAAGTCATTTCGTTAGGCAAGTGCATAAAATGCCATCTATACAAACAGAAATATCATGTTTGTTTGCCGCAGTTCCTCTAGCTTTCTCCCTAGAACATAAACATGTGTAGAGCTGGTGTCTCCTGTGGAACCAATTAGTGTTTCCAAGCATAAAATTAAATGTTCCCTGAAAAAAAAAACATTCAAAAAAATAAAGTCCGTGGATAATATCAGGAATACACAAACACAGAGGCTGTAGCAATATCTGGGATTGAATTAGCCAAACAAAACCGGATATTTCCGGTTTCATCCAGTCATATCCGGACAAACTGGTGTGGAATTCGTATGCAATGGACCGAGAAAATCACAGGAAAAATGGTTTTGGAGAAAAGCAAAGTCTTTTCATTAGGCAAGTGCATAAAATGTCATCTAGACAAACAGAAATATCATGTTTGTTTGCCGAAGTTCCTCTAGCTTTATCCCTAGAAAATACGAATGTGTAGAGCTGGTGTCTCCATGTGGAACCAATTAGTGTTTCCAAGCATAAAATTTAATGTTCCCTGAAAAAAAAAACATTCAAAAAAATAAAGTCCATGGATAATATCACGAATACACAAACAAAGAGGCTGTAGCAATATCTGGGATTGAATTAGCCATAATGAAACCGAATATTTCCGGTTTCATCCAGTCATATCCGGACAAAGTGGTGTGGAATTCATATGCAATGGACCGCGAAAATCACAGTAAAAATGGTTTTGGAGAAAAGCAAAGTCTTTTCGTTAGGCAATTGCATAAAATATCATCTAGACAAACAGAAATATCATGTTTGTTTGCCACAGTTCCTCTAGATTTCTCCCTAGAACAAACAAATGTGTAGAGCTGGTGTCTCCATGTGGAACCAATTAGTGTTTCCAAGCATAAAATTAAATGTTCCCAGAAAAAAAAAAAACATTCAAAAAAATAAAATCCGTGGATAATATCAGGAATACACAAACACAGAGGCTGTAGCAATATTTAGGTTTGAGTTAGCCAAAACAAAACCGCATATTTCCGGTTTCATCCAGTCATATCCCGAAAAAGTGGTGTGGAATTGGTATGCAATGGACCGAGAAAATCACAGTAAAAATGGTTTTGGAGAAAAGCAAAGTCTTTTCGTTAGGCAAGTGCATAAAATGCCATCTATACAAACAGAAATATCATGTTTGTTTGCCGCAGTTCCTCTAGCTTTCTCCCTAGAAAATACGAATGTGTAGAGCTTGTGTCTCAGTGTGCACCAATTAGAGTTTCCGAGGACAAAGTTAAATTTTCCCTGATAAAAAAAAACAAAACAATAAAGTCCGTGGATAATATCAGGAATACACAAACACAGATGCTGTAGCAATATTTCGGTTTGAGTTAGCCAAAACAAAACCGGATATTTCCGGTTTCATCCAGTCATATCCGGACAAAGTGGTGTGGAATTGGTATGCAATGTACCGAGAAAATCACAGGAAAAATGGTTTTGGAGAAAAGCAAAGTCTTTTCGTTAGGCAAGTGCATAAAATATCATCTATACAAACAGAAATATCATGTTTGTTTGCCGCAGTTCCTCTAGCTTTCTCCCTAGAAAATACAAATGTGTAGAGCTGGTGTCTCCATGTGGAACCAATTAGTGTTTCCAAGCATAAAATTAAATGTTCCCTGAAAAAAAAACATTCAAAAAATAAAGTCCGTGGATAATATCACGAATACACAAACAAAGTGACTGTAGCAATATCTGGGATTGAATTAGCCAAAATGATACCGAATATTTCCGGTTTCATCCAGTCATATGCTGACCAACTGGTGTGGAATTCGTATGCAATGGACCTAGAAAATCACAGGAAAAATGGTTTTGGAGAAAAGCAAAGTCTTTTCGTTAGGCAAGTGCATAAAATGTCATCTATACAAACAGAAATATCATGTTTGTTTGCCGCAGTTCCTCTAGCTTTCTCCCTAGAAAATACGAATGTGTAGAGCTGGTGTCTCCATGTGGAACCAATTAGTGTTTCCAAGCATAAAATTAAATGTTCCCGGAAAAAAAAACATTCAAAAAAATAAAATCCGTGGATAATATCAGGAATACACAAACACAGATGCTGTAGCAATATTTCAGTTTGAGTTAGCCAAAACAAAACTGGATATTTCCGGTATCATCCAATCATATTCGGAGAAAGTGGTGTGGAATTCGTATGCAATGGACCGAGAAAATCACAGGAAAAATGGTTTTGGAGGAAAGCAAAGTCTTTTCGTTAGGCAAGTGCATAAAATGTCATCTATACAAACAGAAATAGCATGTTTGTTTGCTGCAGTTCCTCTAGCTTTCTCCCTAAAACATAAAAATGTGTAGAGCTGGTGTCTCCATGTGGAACCAATTAGTGTTTCCAAGCATAAAATTAAATGTTCCCTGAAAAAAAAAACTTCAAAAAAAATAAAGTCCGTGGATCATATCAGGAATACACAATCAAAGAGGCTGTAGCAATATCTGGGATTGAATTAGACAAAACGAAACCGGATATGTCCGGTTTCATTCAGTCATATCCGGACAAACTGTTGTGGAATTCGTATGCAATGGACCGAGAAAATCACAGGAAAAATGGTTTTGGAGAAAAGCAAAGTCTTTTCGTTAGGCAAGTGCATCAAATGTCATCTAGACAAACAGAAATATCATGTTTGTTTGCCGCAGTTCCTCTAGCTTTCTCCCTAGAAAATACGAATGTGTAGAGCTGGTGTCTCCATGTGGAACCAATTAGTGTTTCTAAGCACAAAATTAAATGTTCCCTGAAAAAAAAACATTCAAAAAAATAAAGTCCGTGGATAATATCAGGAATACACAAACACAGATGCTGTACAAATATTTCGGTTTGAGTTAGCCAAAACGAAACCGGATATTTCCGGTTTCATCCAGTCATATCCGGACAAAGTGGTGTGGAATTGGTATGCAATGGACCGAGAAAATCACAGGAAAAATGGTTTTGGAGAAAAGCAAAGTCTTTTCGTTAGGCAAGTGCATAAAATGTCAACTATACAAACAGAAATATCATGTTTGTTTGCCGCAGTTCCTCTAGCTTTCTCCCTAGAAAATACGAATGTGTAGAGCTGGTGTTTCCATGTGGAACCAATTAGTGTTTCCGAGCACAAAATGAAATGTTCCCTGCAAAAAAAAACATTCAAAAAAATAAAGTCCGTTGATAATATCAGGAATACACAAACACAGAGGCTGTACAAATATTTGTGTTTGAGTTAGCCAAAAAAAAAAACCGGATATTTCCGGTTTCATCCAGTCATATCCGGACAAAGTGGTGTGGAATTTGTATGCAATGGACCGAGAAAATCACAGGAAAAATGGTTTTGGAGAAAAGCAAAGTCTTTTCGTTAGGCAAGTGCATCAAATGTCATCTATACAAACAGAAATATCATGTTTGTTTGCCGCAGTTCCTCTAGCTTTCTCCCTAGAAAATACAAATGTGTAGAGCTGGTGTCTCCATGTGGAACCAATTAGTGTTTCCAAGCATAAAATTTAATGTTCCCTGAAAAAAAAACATTCAAAAAAATAAAGTCCGTGGATAATATCAGGAATACACAAACAAAGAGGCTGTAGCAATATCTGGGATTGAATTAGCCAAAACGAAACCGGATATGTCCGGTTTCATCCAGTCATATCCGGACATACTGGTGTGGAATTCATATGCAATGGACCAAGAAAATCACAGTAAAAATGGTTTTGGAGAAAAGCAAAGTCTTTTCGTTAGGCAAGTGCATAAAATGTCATCTATACAAACAGAAATATCATGTTTGTTTGCCACAGTTCCTCTAGCTTTCTCCCTAGAACATAAAAATGTGTAGAGCTGGTGTCTCCATGTGGAACCAATTAGTGTTTCCAAGCATAAAATTAAATGTTCCCTGAAAAAAAAAACTTCAAAAAAATAAAGTCCATGGATCATATCAGGAATACACAAACAAAGAGGCTGTAGCAATATCTGGGATTGAATTAGCCAAAATGAAACCGGATATGTCCGGTTACATCCAGTCATATCCGGAAAAAGTGGTGTGGAATTCGTATGCAATGGACCGAGAAAATCACAGTAAAAATGGTTTTGGAGAAAAGCAAAGTCTTTTCGTTAGGCAAGTGCATCAAATGTCATCTAGACAAACAGAAATATCATGTTTGTTTGCCGCAGTTCCTCTAGTTTTCTCCCTAGAAAATACGAATGTGTAGAGCTGGTGTCTCCATGTGGGACCAATTAGAGTTTCCAAGCATAAAATTAAATGTTCCTGATAAAAAAAAAACAAAAAAATAAAGTCCATGAATAATATCAGGAATACACAAACACAGATGCTGTAGCAATATTTCGGTTTGAGATAGCCAAAACAAAACCGCATATTTCCGGTTTCATCCAGTCATATCCGGACAAACTGGTGTGGAATTGGTATGCAATGGACCGAGAAAATCACAGGAAAAATGGTTTTGGAGAAAAGCAAAGTCTTTTCGTTAGGCCAGTGCATAAAATGTCATCTATACAAACAGAAATATCATGTTTGTTTGCCACAGTACCTCTAGCTTTCTCCCTAGAAAATACGAATGTGCAGAGCTGGTGTCTCCATGTGGAACCAATTAGTGTTTCCAAGCATAAAATTAAATGTTCCCTGAAAAAAAAAACTTCAAAAAAAATAAAGTCCGTGGATCATATCAGGAATACACAATCAAAGAGGCTGTAGCAATATCTGGGATTGAATTAGACAAAACGAAACCGGATATGTCCGGTTTCATTCAGTCATATCCGGACAAACTGTTGTGGAATTCGTATGCAATGGACCGAGAAAATCACAGGAAAAATGGTTTTGGAGAAAAGCAAAGTCTTTTCGTTAGGCAAGTGCATCAAATGTCATCTAGACAAACAGAAATATCATGTTTGTTTGCCGCAGTTCCTCTAGCTTTCTCCCTAGAAAATACGAATGTGTAGAGCTGGTGTCTCCATGTGGAACCAATTAGTGTTTCTAAGCACAAAATTAAATGTTCCCTGAAAAAAAAACATTCAAAAAAATAAAGTCCGTGGATAATATCAGGAATACACAAACACAGATGCTGTACAAATATTTCGGTTTGAGTTAGCCAAAACGAAACCGGATATTTCCGGTTTCATCCAGTCATATCCGGACAAAGTGGTGTGGAATTGGTATGCAATGGACCGAGAAAATCACAGGAAAAATGGTTTTGGAGAAAAGCAAAGTCTTTTCGTTAGGCAAGTGCATAAAATGTCAACTATACAAACAGAAATATCATGTTTGTTTGCCGCAGTTCCTCTAGCTTTCTCCCTAGAAAATACGAATGTGTAGAGCTGGTGTTTCCATGTGGAACCAATTAGTGTTTCCGAGCACAAAATGAAATGTTCCCTGCAAAAAAAAACATTCAAAAAAATAAAGTCCGTTGATAATATCAGGAATACACAAACACAGAGGCTGTACAAATATTTGTGTTTGAGTTAGCCAAAAAAAAAAACCGGATATTTCCGGTTTCATCCAGTCATATCCGGACAAAGTGGTGTGGAATTTGTATGCAATGGACCGAGAAAATCACAGGAAAAATGGTTTTGGAGAAAAGCAAAGTCTTTTCATTAGGCAAGTGCATCAAATGTCATCTATACAAACAGAAATATCATGTTTGTTTGCCGCAGTTCCTCTAGCTTTCTCCCTAGAAAATACAAATGTGTAGAGCTGGTGTCTCCATGTGGAACCAATTAGTGTTTCCAAGCATAAAATTTAATGTTCCCTGAAAAAAAAACATTCAAAAAAATAAAGTCCGTGGATAATATCAGGAATACACAAACAAAGAGGCTGTAGCAATATCTGGGATTGAATTAGCCAAAACGAAACCGGATATGTCCGGTTTCATCCAGTCATATCCGGACATACTGGTGTGGAATTCATATGCAATGGACCAAGAAAATCACAGTAAAAATGGTTTTGGAGAAAAGCAAAGTCTTTTCGTTAGGCAAGTGCATAAAATGTCATCTATACAAACAGAAATATCATGTTTGTTTGCCACAGTTCCTCTAGCTTTCTCCCTAGAACATAAAAATGTGTAGAGCTGGTGTCTCCATGTGGAACCAATTAGTGTTTCCAAGCATAAAATTAAATGTTCCCTGAAAAAAAAAACTTCAAAAAAATAAAGTCCATGGATCATATCAGGAATACACAAACAAAGAGGCTGTAGCAATATCTGGGATTGAATTAGCCAAAATGAAACCGGATATGTCCGGTTACATCCAGTCATATCCGGAAAAAGTGGTGTGGAATTCGTATGCAATGGACCGAGAAAATCACAGTAAAAATGGTTTTGGAGAAAAGCAAAGTCTTTTCGTTAGGCAAGTGCATCAAATGTCATCTAGACAAACAGAAATATCATGTTTGTTTGCCGCAGTTCCTCTAGTTTTCTCCCTAGAAAATACGAATGTGTAGAGCTGGTGTCTCCATGTGGGACCAATTAGAGTTTCCAAGAACAAAATTAAATGTTCCTGATAAAAAAAAAACAAAAAAATAAAGTCCATGAATAATATCAGGAATACACAAACACAGATGCTGTAGCAATATTTCGGTTTGAGATAGCCAAAACAAAACCGCATATTTCCGGTTTCATCCAGTCATATCCGGACAAACTGGTGTGGAATTGGTATGCAATGGACCGAGAAAATCACAGGAAAAATGGTTTTGGAGAAAAGCAAAGTCTTTTCGTTAGGCCAGTGCATAAAATGTCATCTATACAAACAGAAATATCATGTTTGTTTGCCACAGTACCTCTAGCTTTCTCCCTAGAAAATACGAATGTGCAGAGCTGGTGTCTCCATGTGGAACCAATTAGTGTTTCCAAGCATAAAATTAAATGTTCCCTGAAAAAAAATACATTCAAAAAAATAAAGTCCATGGATAATATCAGGAATACACAAACACAGATGCTGTAGCAATATTTCGGTTTGAGTTAGCCAAAATGAAACCGGATATTTCCGGTTTCATCCAGTCATATCCGGACAAAGTGGTGTGGAATTGGTATGCAATGGACCGAGAAAATCACAGGAAAAATGCTTTTGGAGAAAAGCAAAGTCTTTTCGTTAGGCAAGTGCATAAAATGTCATCTATACAAACAGAAATATCATGTTTGTTAGCCGAAGTTCCTCTAGCTTTATCCCTAGAAAATACGAATGTGTAGATCTGGTGTGTCCATGTTGAACCAATTAGTGTTTCCAAGCATAAAATTAAATGTTCCCTGAAAAAAAAAACATTCAAAAAAATAAAGTCCGTGGATAATATCACGAATACACAAAGAGACTGTAGGAATATCTGGGATTGAATTAGCCAAAACAAAACCGAATATTTCCGGTTTCATCCAGTCATATCCGGACAAAGTGGTGTGGAATTCGTATGCAATGGACCGAGAAAATCACAGGAAAAATGGTTTTGGAGAAAAGCAAAGTCTTTTCGTTAGGCAATTGCATAAAATGTCATCTAGACAAACAGAAATATTATGTTTGTTTGCCGCAGTTCCTCTAGCTTTCTCCCTAGAACATAAACATGTGTAGAGCTGGTGTCTCCATGTGGAACCAATTAGTGTTTCCAAGCATAAAATTAAATGTTCCCTGAAAAAAAAACATTCAAAAAAATAAAGTCCGTGGATAATATCACGAATACACAAACAAAGAGGCTGTAGCAATATCTGGGATTGAATTAGCCAAAACGAAACCGGATATTTTCGGTTTCATCCAGTCATATCCGGACAAACTGGTGTGGAATTGGTATGCAATGGACCGAGAAAATCACAGGAAAAATGGTTTTGGAGAAAAGCAAAGTCTTTTCCTTAGGCAAGTGCATAAAATGTCATCTATACAAACAGAAATATCATGTTTGTTTGCCACAGTTCCTCTAGCTTTCTCCCTAGAACATACGAATGTGTAGAGCTGGTGTCTCCATGTGGGACCAATTAGTGCTTCCAAGCACAAAATTAAATGTTCCCTGAAAAAAAAACAACATTCAAAAAAATAAAGTCCGTGGATAATATCAGGAATACACAAACAAAGAGGCTGTAGCAATATCTGGGATTGAATTAGACAAAACGAAACCGGATATTTCCGGTTTCATCCAGTCATATCCGGACAAAGTGGTGTGGAATTCGTATGCAATGGACCGAGAAAATCACAGTAAAAATGGTTTTGGAGAAAAGCAAAGTCTTTTCGTTAGGCAAGTGCATCAAATGTCATCTCTACAAACAGAAATATCATGTTTGTTTGCTTCAGTTCCTCTAGCTTTCTCCCTAGAAAATACGAATGTGTAGAGCTGGTATCTCCATGTGGGACCAATTACAGTTTGAAGCACAAAATTAAATGTTGCCTGATAAAAAAAATCAAAACAATAAAGTCCGTGGATAATATCAGGAATGCACAAACACAGATGCTGTAGCAATATTTCGGTTTGAGTTAGCCAAAACAAAACCGGATATTTCCGGTTTCATCCAGTCATATCCGGACAAAGTGGTGTGGAATTCATATGCAATGGACCGAGAAAATCACAGGAAAAATGATTTTGGAGAAAAGCAAAGTCTTTTCGTTAGGCAAGTGCATCAAATGTCATCTCTACAAACAGAAATATCATGTTTGTTTGCTTCAGTTCCTCTAGCTTTCTCCCTAGAAAATACGAATGTGTAGAGCTGGTGTCTCCATGTGGAACCAATTAGTGTTTCCAAGCATAAAATTAAATGTTCCCTTAAAAAAACATTCAAAAAAATAAAGTCCGTGGATAATTTCAGGAATACACAAACACAGATGCTGTAGCAATATCTGGGATTGAATTAGCCAAAATGAAACCGGATATTTCAGGTTTCATCCAGTCATATGCGGACAAACTGGTGTGGAATTCGTATGCAATGGACCGAGAAAATCACAGTAAAAATGGTTTTGGAGAAAAGCTAAGTCTTTTCGTTAGGCAAGTGCATAAAATGTCATCTATACAAACAGAAATATCATGTTTGTTTGCCGCAGTTCCTCTAGCTTTCTCCCTAGAAAATACGAATGTGTAGAGCTGGTGTCTCCATGTGGAACCAATTAGTGTTTCCAAGCATAAAATTTAATGTTCCCTGAAAAAAAAACATTCAAAAAAATAAAGTCCGTGGATAATATCAGGAATACACAAACAAAGAGGCTGTAGCAATATCTGGGATTGAATTAGCCAAAACGAAACCGGATATGTCCGGTTTCATCCAGTCATATCCGGACAAACTGGTGTGGAATTCATATGCAATGGACCAAGAAAATCACAGTAAAAATGGTTTTGGAGGAAAGCAAAGTCTTTTCGTTAGGCAAGTGCATAAAATGTCATCTATACAAACAGAAATATCATGTTTGTTTGCTGCCGTTCCTCTTTAATTCTCCCTAAAACATAAAAATGTGTAGAGCTGGTGTCTCCATGTGGAACCAATTAGTGTTTCCAAGCATAAAATTAAATGTTCCCTGAAAAAAAAAAAACTTCAAAAAAATAAAGTCCATGGATCATATCAGGAATACACAAACAAAGAGGCTGTAGCAATATCTGGGATTGAATTAGCCAAAATGAAACCGGATATGTCCGGTTTCATCCAGTCATATCCGGAAAAAGTGGTGTGGAATTCGTATGCAATGGACCGAGAAAATCACAGTAAAAATGGTTTTGGAGAAAAGCAAAGTCTTTTTGTTAGGCAAGTGCATCAAATGTCATCTAGAAAAACAGAAATATCATGTTTGATTGCCGCAGTTCCTCTAGTTTTCTCCCTAGAAAATACGAATGTGTAGAGCTGGTGTCTCCATGTGGGACCAATTAGAGTTTCCAAGAACAAAATTAAATGTTCCCTGATAAAAAAAAAACAAAAAAATAAAGTCCATGAATAATATCAGGAATACACAAACACAGATGCTGTAGCAATATTTCGGTTTGAGATAGCCAAAACAAAACCGCATATTTCCGGTTACATCCAGTCATATCCGGACAAAGTGGTGTGGAATTCGTATGCAATGGACCGAGAAAATCACAGGAAAAATGGTTTTGGAGAAAAGCAAAGTCTTTTCGTTAGGCAAGTGCATAAAATGTCATCTATACAAACAGAAATATCATGTTTGTTTGCCACAGTTCCTCTAGCTTTCTCCCTAGAACATACGAATGTGTAGAGCTGGTGTCTCCATGTGGGACCAATTAGTGCTTCCAAGCACAAAATTAAATGTTCCCTGAAAAAAAAACATTCAAAAAAATAAAGTCCGTGGATAATATCAGGAATACACAAACACAGAGGCTGTAGCAATCTTTCGGTTTGAGTTAGCCAAAACAAAACCGCATATTTCCGGTTTCATCCAGTCATATCCGGACAAACTGGTGTGGAATTGGTATGCAATGGACCGAGAAAATCACAGGAAAAATGGTTTTGGAGAAAAGCAAAGTCTTTTCCTTAGGCAAGTGCATAAAATGTCATCTATACAAACAGAAATATCATGTTTGTTTGCCACAGTTCCTCTAGCTTTCTCCCTAGAACATACGAATGTGTAGAGCTGGTGTCTCCATGTGGGACCAATTAGTGCTTCCAAGCACAAAATTAAATGTTCCCTGAAAAAAAAAACATTCAAAAAAATAAAGTCCGTGGATAATATCAGGAATACACAAACAAAGAGGCTGTAGCAATATCGGGGATTGAATTAGACAAAACGAAACCGGATATTTCCGGTTTCATCCAGTCATATCCGGACAAAGTGGTGTGGAATTCGTATGCAATGGACCGAGAAAATCACAGTAAAAATGGTTTTGGAGAAAAGCAAAGTCTTTTCGTTAGGCAAGTGCATCAAATGTCATCTAGACAAACAGAAATATCATGTTTGTTTGCCGCAGTTCCTCTAGCTTTCTCCCTAGAAAATACGAATGTGTAGAGCTGGTATCTCCATGTGGGACCAATTACAGTTTGAAGCACAAAATTAAATGTTGCCTGATAAAAAAAAATCAAAACAATAAAGTCCGTGGATAATATCAGGAATGCACAAACACAGATGCTGTAGCAATATTTCGGTTTGAGTTAGCCAAAACAAAACCGGATATTTCCGGTTTCATCCAGTCATATCCGGACAAAGTGGTGTGGAATTCATATGCAATGGACCGAGAAAATCACAGGAAAAATGATTTTGGAGAAAAGCAAAGTCTTTTCGTTAGGCAAGTGCATCAAATGTCATCTCTACAAACAGAAATATCATGTTTGTTTGCTTCAGTTCCTCTAGCTTTCTCCCTAGAAAATACGAATGTGTAGAGCTGGTGTCTCCATGTGGAACCAATTAGTGTTTCCAAGCATAAAATTAAATGTTCCCTTAAAAAAACATTCAAAAAAATAAAGTCCGTGGATAATTTCAGGAATACACAAACACAGATGCTGTAGCAATATCTGGGATTGAATTAGCCAAAATGAAACCGGATATGTCAGGTTTCATCCAGTCATATGCGGACAAACTGGTGTGGAATTCGTATGCAATGGACCGAGAAAATCACAGTAAAAATGGTTTTGGAGAAAAGCTAAGTCTTTTCGTTAGGCAAGTGCATAAAATGTCATCTATACAAACAGAAATATCATTTTTGTTTGCCGCAGTTCCTCTAGCTTTCTCCCTAGAAAATACGAATGTGTAGAGCTGGTGTCTCCATGTGGAACCAATTAGTGTTTCTAAGCACAAAATTAAATGTTCCCTGAAAAAAAAACATTCAAAAAAATAAAGTCCGTGGATAATATCAGGAATACACAAACACAGAGGCTGTAGCAATCTTTCGGTTTGAGTTAGCCAAAAAAAACCGCATATTTCCGGTTTCATCCAGTCATATCTGGACAAAGTGGTGTGGAATTTGTATGCAATGGACCGAGAAAATCACAGGAAAAATGGTTTTGGAGAAAAGCAAAGTCTTTTCGTTAGGCAAGTGCATAAAATGTCAACTATACAAAAAGAAATATCATGTTTGTTTGCCGCAGTTCCTCTAGCTTTCTCCCTAGAAAATACGAATGTGTAGAGCTGGTGTCTCCATGTGGAAACAATTAGTGTTTCTAAGCACAAAATTAAATGTTCCCTGAAAAAAAACATTCAAAAAAATAAAGTCCGTGGATAATATCAGGAATACACAAACACAGATGCTGTACAAATATTTCGGTTTGAGTTAGCCAAAAAAAAAACGGATATTTCCGGTTTCATCCAGTCATATCCGGACAAAGTGGTGTGGAATTTGTATGCAATGGACCGAGAAAATCACAGGAAAAATGGTTTTGGAGAAAAGCAAAGTCTTTTCGTTAGGCAAGTGCATCAAATGTCATCTAGACAAACAGAAATATCATGTTTGTTTGCCACAGTTCCTCTGGCTTTCTCCCTAAAACATAAAAATTTGTAGAGCTGGTGTCTCCATGTGGAACCAATTAGTGTTTCCAAGCATAAAATTAAATGTTCCCTGAAAAAAAAAAACTTCAAAAAAATAAAGTCCATGGATCATATCAGGAATACACAAACAAAGAGGCTGTAGCAATATCTGGGATTGAATTAGCCAAAATGAAACCGGATATGTCCGGTTTCATCCAGTCATATCCGGAAAAAGTGGTGTGGAATTCGTATGCAATGGACTGAGAAAATCACAGTAAAAATGGTTTTGGAGAAAAGCAAAGTCTTTTCGTTAGGCAAGTGCATCAAATGTCATCTAGACAAACAGAAATATCATGTTTGTTTGCCGCAGTTCCTCTAGTTTTCTCCCTAGAAAATACGAATGTGTAGAGCTGGTGTCTCCATGTGGGACCAATTAGAGTTTCCAAGAACAAAATTAAATGTTCCCTGATAAAAAAAAAACAAAAAAATAAAGTCCATGGATAATATCAGGAATACACAAACACAGATGCTGTAGCAATATTTCGGTTTGAGATAGCCAAAACAAAACCGCATATTTCCGGTTACATCCAGTCATATCCGGAAAAACTGGTGTGGAATTGGTATGCAATGGACCGAGAAAATCACAGGAAAAATGGTTTTGGAGAAAAGCAAAGTCTTTTCGTTAGGCAAGTGCATAAAATGTCATCTAGACAAACAGAAATATCATGTTTGTTTGCCACAGTTCCTCTAGCTTTCTCCCTAGAACATACGAATGTGTAGAGCTGGTGTCTCCATGTGGGACCAATTAGTGCTTCCAAGCACAAAATTAAATGTTCCCTGAAAAAAAATATTCAAAAAAATAAAGTCCGTGGATAATATCAGGAATACACAAACAAAGAGGCTGTAGCAATATCTGGGATTGAGTTAGCCAAAAAGAAACCGGATATTTCCGGTTTCATCCAGTCATATCCGGACAAAGTGGTGTGGAATTCGTATGCAATGGACCGAGAAAATCACAGTAAAAATGGTTTTGGAGAAAAGCAAAGTCTTTTCGTTAGGCAAGTGCATCAAATGTCATCTATACAAACAGAAATATCATGTTTGTTTGCCGCAGTTCCTCTAGCTTTCTCCCTAGAACATACGAATGTGTAGAGCTGGTATCTCCATGTGGGACCAATTACAGTTTGAAGCACAAAATTAAATGTTGCCTTATAAAAAAAATCAAAACAATAAAGTCCGTGGATAATATCAGGAATGCACAAACACAGATGCTGTAGCAATATTTCGGTTTGAGTTAGCCAAAACAAAACCGGATATTTCCGGTTTCATCCAGTCATATCCGGACAAAGTGGTGTGGAATTCATATGCAATGGACCGAGAAAATCACAGGAAAAATGATTTTGGAGAAAAGCAAAGTCTTTTCGTTAGGCAAGTGCATAAAATGTCATCTCTACAAACAGAAATATCATGTTTGTTTGCTTCAGTTCCTCT
The DNA here is from genome assembly GCA_036325905.1 of Lepus oiostolus. NCBI lineage: Eukaryota > Metazoa > Chordata > Mammalia > Lagomorpha > Leporidae > Lepus > Lepus oiostolus. The sequence goes on from CM070795.1 coordinate 47,568,467, forward strand.
AGCTTTCTCCCTAGAAAATACGAATGTGTAGAGCTGGTGTCTCCATGTGGAACCAATTAGTGTTTCCAAGCATAAAATTAAATGTTCCCTTAAAAAAACATTCAAAAAAATAAAGTCCGTGGATAATTTCAGGAATACACAAACACAGATGCTGTAGCAATATCTGGGATTGAATTAGCCAAAATGAAACCGGATATTTCAGGTTTCATCCAGTCATATGCGGACAAACTGGTGTGGAATTCGTATGCAATGGACCGAGAAAATCACAGTAAAAATGGTTTTGGAGAAAAGCTAAGTCTTTTCGTTAGGCAAGTGCATAAAAGGTCATCTATACAAACAGAAATATCATGTTTGTTTGCCGCAGTTCCTCTAGCTTTCTCCCTAGAACATACGAATGTGTAGAGCTGGTGTCTCCATGTGGAACCAATTAGTGTTTCTAAGCACAAAATTAAATGTTCCCTGAAAAAAAACATTCAAAAAAATAAAGTCCGTGGATAATATCAGGAATACACAAACACAGAGGCTGTAGCAATCTTTCGGTTTGAGTTAGCCAAAAAAAAACCGCATATTTCTGGTTTCATCCAGTCATATCTGGACAAAGTGGTGTGGAATTTGTATGCAATGGACCGAGAAAATCACAGGAAAAATGGTTTTGGAGAAAAGCAAAGTCTTTTCGTTAGGCAAGTGCATAAAATGTCAACTATACAAAAAGAAATATCATGTTTGTTTGCCGCAGTTCCTCTAGCTTTCTCCCTAGAAAATACGAATGTGTAGAGCTGGTGTCTCCATGTGGAAACAATTAGTGTTTCTAAGCGCAAAATTAAATGTTCCCTGAAAAAAAACATTCAAAAAAATAAAGTCCGTGGATAATATCAGGAATACACAAACACAGAGGCTGTAGCAATATTTCGGTTTGAGTTAGCCAAAACATAACCGCATATTTCCGGTTTCATCCAGTCATATCCGGACAAAGTGGTGTGGAATTTGTATGCAATGGACCGAGAAAATCACAGGAAAAATGGTTTTGGAGAAAAGCAAAGTCTTTTCGTTAGGAAAGTGCATCAATGTCATCTCTACAAACAGAAATATCATGTTTGTTAGCTTCAGTTCCTCTAGCTTTCTCCCTAGAAAATATGAATGTGTAGAGCTGGTGTCTCCATGTGGAACCAATTAGTGTTTCCAAGCATAAAATTAAATGTTCCCTTAAAAAAAAACATTCAAAAAAATAAAATCCGTGGATAATATCAGGAATACACAAACACAGATGCTGTAGCAATATTTCGGTTTGAGTTAGCCAAAACAAAACCGGATATTTCTGGTTTCATCCAGTCATATCCGGACAAACTGGTGTGGAATTCGTATGCAATGGACCGAGAAAATCACAGTAAAAATGGTTTTGGAGAAAAGCAAAGTCTTTTCGTTAGGCAAGTGCATAAAATGTCATCTAGACAAACAGAAATATCATGTTTGTTTGCCGCAATTCCTCTAGCTTTCTCCCTAGAACATAAAAATGTGTAGAGCTGGTGTCTCCATGTGGAACCAATTAGTGTTTCCAAGCATAAAATTAAATGTTCCCTGAAAAAAAAAACATTCAAAAAAATAAAGTCCGTGGATAATATCAGGAATACACAAACACAGAGGCTGTAGCAATCTTTCGGTTTGAGTTAGCCAAAACAAAACCGCATATTTCCGGTTTCATCCAGTCATATCCGGACAAAGTGGTGTGGAATTTGTATGCAATGGACCGAGAAAATCACAGGAAAAATGGTTTTGGATAAAAGCAAAGTCTTTTCGTTAGGCAAGTGCATAAAATGTCATCTATACAAACAGAAATATCATGTTTGTTTGCCGTAGTTCCTCTAGCTTTCTCCCTAGAAAATACGAATGTGTAGAGCTGGTGTCTCCATGTGGAACCAATTAGTGTTTCTAAGCACAAAATTAAATGTTCCCTGAAAAAAAGCATTCAAAAAAATAAAGTCCGTGGATAATATCAGGAATACACAAACAAAGAGGCTGTAGCAATATCTGAGATTGAATTAGGCAAAAGGAATCCGGATATTTCCGGTTTAATCCAGTCATATCCGGACAAACTGGTGTGGAATTCGTATGCAATGGACCGAGAAAATCACAGTAAAAATGGTTTTGGAGAAAAGCAAAGTCTTTTCGTTAGGCAAGTGCATAAAATGCCATCTATACAAACAGAAATATCATGTTTTTTTGCCGCAGTTCCTCAAGCTTTCTCCCTAGAACATAAAAATGTGTAGAGCTGGTGTGTCCATGTGGAACCAATTAGTGTTTCCAAGCATAAAATTAAATGTTCCCTGAAAAAAATACATTCAAAAAAATAAAGTCCGTGGATAATATCAGGAATACACAAACAAAGAGGCTGTAGCAATATCTGAGATTGAATTAGGCAAAACGAATCCGGATATTTCCGGTTTCATCCAGTCATATCCGGACAAAGTGGTGTGGAATTCGTATGCAATGGACCGAGAAAATCACAGTAAAAATGGTTTTGGAGAAAAGCAAAGTCTTTTCGTTAGTCAAGTGCATAAAATGTCATCTAGTCAAACAGAAATATCATGTTTGCCGCAGTTCCTCTAGCTTTCTCCCTAGAAAATACGAATATGTAGAGCTGGTCTCTCCATGTGGGACCAATTAGAGTTTCCAAGGACAAAATTAAATGTTCCCTGATAAAAAAAATCAAAACAATAAATTCCGTGGATAATATCAGGAATGCACAAACACATATCTGGGATTGAATTAGACAAAAGGAAACCGGATAATTCCGGTTTCATCCAGTCATATCCGGACAAACTGGTGTGGAATTCGTATGCAATGGACCGAGAAAATCGCAGTAAAAATGGTTTTGGAGAAAACCAAAGTCTTTCCTTAGGCAAGTGCATCAAATGCCATCTATACAAACAGAAATATCATGTTTGTTTGCGGCAGTTCCTCTAGCTTTCTCCCTAGAACATACGAATATGTAGAGCTGCTGTGTCCATTTGGAACCAGTTAGTGTTTCCAAGCATAAAATTAAATGTTCCCTGAAAAAAATACATTCAAAAAAATAAAATCCATGGATAATATCACGAATACACAAACAAAGAGGCTGTGGCAATATCTGGGATTGAATTAGCCAAAATGAAACCGGATATTTCCGGTTTCATCCAGTCATATCCGGACAAAGTGGTGTGGAATTTGTATGCAATGGACCCAGAAAATCACAGTAAAAATGGTTTTAAGAGAAAAGCAAAGTCTTTTCGTTAGGCAAGTGCATCAAAGGTCATCTAGACAAACAGAAATATCATGTTTGTTTGCCGCAGTTCCTCTAGCTTTCTCCCTAGAACAAATGAATCTGTAGAGCTGGTATCTCCATGTGGGACCAATTAGAGTTTACAAGCACAAAATTAAATGTTGCCTGATAAAAAAAATCAAAACAATTAAGTCCGTGGATAATATCAGGAATGCACAAACACAGATGCTGTAGCAATATTTCGGTTTGAGTTAGCCAAAACAAAACCGGATATTTCCGGTTTCATCCAGTCATATCCGGACAAACTGGTGTGGAATTCGTATGCAATGGACCGAGAAAATCACAGTAAAAATGATTTTGGAGAAAAGCAAAGTCTTTTCGTTAGGCAAGTGCATAAAATGTCATCTGTATAAACAGAAATATCATGTTTGTTTGCCGCAGTTCCTCTAGCTTTCTCCCTAGAAAATACGAATGTGTAGAGCTGGTGTCTCCATGTGGAACCAATCAGTGTTTCTAAGCACAAAATTAAATGTTCCCTGAAAAAAAACATTCAAAAAAATAAAGTCCGTGGATAATATCAGGAATACACAAACACAGAGGCTGTAGCAATATTTCGGTTTGAGTTAGCCAAAACAAAACCGCATATTTCCGGTTTCATCCAGTCATATCCGGACAAAGTGGTGTGGAATTCGTATGCAATGGACCGAGAAAATCACAGTAAAAATGGTTTTGGAGAAAAGCAAAGTCTTTTCGTTAGGCAAGTGCATAAAATGTCATCTATACAAAGAGAAATATCATGTTTGTTTGCCGCAGTTCCTCTAGCTTTCTCCCTAGAAAATACGAATGTGTAGAGCTGGTGCCTCCATGTGGAACCAATTAGTGTTTCTAAGCACAAAATTAAATGTTCCCTGAAAAAAAAAACAGTCAAAAAAATAAAGTCCGTGGATAATATCAGGAATACACAAACACAGATTCTGTACAAATATTTGTGTTTGAGTTAGCCAAAACAAAACCGGATATTTCCGGTTTCATCCAGTCATATCCGGACAAAGTGGTGTGGAATTTGTATGCAATGGACCGAGAAAATCACAGGAAAAATGGTTTTGGAGAAAAGCAAAGTCTTTTCGTTAGGCAAGTGCATCAAAGGTCATCTAGAGAAACAGAAATATCATGTTTGTTTGCGGCAGTTCCTCTAGCTTTCTCCCTAGAAAATACAAATGTGTAGAGCTGGTGTCTCCATGTGGAACCAATTAGTGTTTCCAAGCCTAAAATTAAATGTTCCCTGAAAAAAAAACATTCAAAAAAATAAAGTCCTTGGATAATATCAGGAATACACAAACACAGAGGCTGTAGCAATATTTCGGTTTGAGTTAGCCAAAACAAAACCGGATATTTCCGGTTTCATCCAGTCATATCCGGACAAAGTGGTGTGGAATTGGTATGCAATGGACCGAGAAAATCACAGGAAAAATGGTTTTGGAGAAAAGCAAAGTCTTTTCGTTAGGCAAGTGCATCAAATGTCATCTATACAAACAGAAATATCATGTTTGTTTGCCGCAGTTCCTCTAGCTTTCTCCCTAGAAAATACGAATGTGTAGAGCTGGTGTCTCCATGTGGAACCAATTAGTGTTTCCAAGCACAAAATTAAATGTTCCCTGAAAAAAAAAACATTCAAAAAAATAAAGTCATTGGATAATATCAGGAATACACAAACAAAGAGGCTGTAGCAATATCAGGGATTGAGTTAGCCAAAACAAAACCGGATATTTCCGATTTCATCCAGTCATATCCGGACAAAGTGGTGTGGAATTCGTATTAATGGACCTAGAAAAATCACAGTAAAAATGGTTTTGGAGAAAAGCAAAGTCTTTTCGTTAGGCAAGTGCATCAAATGTCATCTCTACAAACAGAAATATCATGTTTGCCGCAGTTCCTCTAGCTTTCTCCCTAGAACAAACAAATGTGTAGAGCAGGTGTCTCCATGTGGAACCAATTAGTGTTTCCAAGCATAAAATTAAATGTTCCCTGAAAAAAAACATTCAAAAAAATACAGTCCGTGGATAATATCAGGAATACACAAACACAGAGGCTGTAGCAATATTTCAGTTTGAGTTAACCAAAACAAAACCGCATATTTCCGGTTTCATCCAGTCATATCCGGACAAAGTGGTGTGGAATTCGTATGCAATGGACCGAGAAAATCACAGGAAAAATGGTTTTGGAGAAAAGCAAAGTCTTTTCGTTAGGCAAGTGCATAAAATGTCATCTAGACAAACAGAAATAGCATGTTTGTTTGCCGCAGTTCCTCTAGCTTTCTCCCTAGAAAATACGAATGTGTAGAGCTGGAGTCTAAATGTGGGACCAATTAGTGTTTCCAAGCATAAAATTAAATGTTCCCTGAAAAAAAACCATTCAAAACCATAAAGTCCGTGAATAATATCAGGAATACACAAACACAGATGCTGTAGCAATAACAGGGTTTGAGTTAGCAAAAAAAAAAAAAAAAAAACCGGACATTATCGGTTTCATCCAGTCATATCCGGACAAACTGGTGTGGAATTCGTATGCAATGGACCGAGAAAATCACAGGGAAAATGGTTTTGGAGAAAAGCAAAGTCTTTTCGTTAGGCAAGTGCATAAAATGTCATCTATACAAACAGTAATATCATGTTTGTTTGCCACAGTTCCTCAAGCTTTCTCCTTAGAAAATACGAATGTGTAGAGCTGGTGTCTCCATGTGGAACCAATTAGTGTTTCCAAGCATAAAATTAAATGTTCCCTGACAAAAAAAAACATTCAAAACCATAAAGGCCGTGGATAATATCAGGAATACACAAACACAGATGCTGTAGCAATATCTGGGATTGAGTTAGACAAAACAAAACCGGATATTTCCGGTTTCATCCAGTCATATCCGGACAAACTGGTGTGGAATTCGTATGCAATGGACCGAGAAAATCACAGTGAAAATGGTTTTGAAGAAAAGCAAAGTCATTTCGTTAGGCAAGTGCATAAAATGTCATCTAGACAAACAGAAATATCATGTTTGTTTGCCGCAGTTCCTCTAGCTTTCTCCCTAGAAAATACGAATGTGTAGAGCTGGTGTCTCCATGTGGAACCAATTAGTGTTTCCAAGCATAAAATTAAATGTTCCCTGAAAAAAAAAAAACAGTCAAAAAAATAAAGTCCGTGGATAATATCAGGAATACACAAACACAGAGGCTGTAGCAAATTTTCAGTTTGAGTTAGCCAAAAAAAACCCGGATACTTCCGGTTTCATCCAGTCATATCCGGACAAAGTGGTGTGGAATTCGTATGCAATGGACCGAGACAATCACAGGAAAAATGGTTTTGGAGAAAAGCAAAGTCTTTTCGTTAGGCAAGTGCAAAAATGTCATCTAGACAAACAGAAATATCATGTTTGTTTTCGCAGTTCCTCTAGCTTTCTCCCTAGAAAATACGAATGTGTAGAGCTGGTGTCTCCATGTGGAACCAATTAGTGTTTCCAAGCATAAAATTAATGTTCCCTGAAAAAAAAAACATTCAAAAAAATATAATCCGTGGATAATATCAGGAATACACAAACAAAGAGGCTGTAGCAATATCTGAGATTGAATTAGGCAAAAGGAATCCGGATATTTCCGGTTTAATCCAGTTATATCCGGACAAAGTTGTGTGGAATTCGTATGCAATGGACCGAGAAAATCACAGGAAAAATGGTTTTGGAGAAAAGCAAAGTCTTTTCGTTAGGCAAGTGCATAAAATGTCATCTATACAAACAGAAATATCATGTTTCTTTGCCGCAGTTCCTCTAGCTTTCTCCCTAGAACATACGAATGTGTAGAGCTGGTATCTCCATGTGGGACCAATTAGAGTTTCCAAGCACAAAATTAAATGTTGCCTGATAAAAAAAAAATCAAAACAATAAAGTCCATGGATAATATCAGGAATGCACAAACACAGATGCTGTAGCAATATTTCGGTTTGAGTTAGCCAAAACAAAACCGGATATTTCCGGTTTAATCCAGTCATATCCGGACAAAGTGGTGTGGAATTCGTATGCAATGGACCGAGAAAATCACAGTAAAAATGATTTTGGAGAAAAGCAAAGTCTTTTCGTTAGGCAAGTGCATCAAATGTCATCTCTACAAACAGAAATATCATGTTTGTTTGCCGCAGTTCCTCTAGCTTTCTCCCTAGAAAATACTAATGTGTAGAGCTGGTGTCTCCCTGTGGAACCAAATAGTGTTTCCAAGCATAAAATTAAATGTTCCCTTAAAAAAACATTCAAAAAAATAAAGTCCGTGGATAATTTCAGGAATACACAAACACAGATGCTGTAGCAATATCTGGGATTGAATTTGCCAAAATGAAACCGGATATTTCCGGTTTCATCCAGTCATATCCGGACAAACTGGTGTGGAATTCGTATGCAATGGACCGAGAAAATCACAGTAAAAATGGTTTTGGAGAAAAGCTAAGTCTTTTCGTTAGGCAAGTGCATAAAATGTCATCTAGACAATCAGAAATAGCATGTTTGTTTGCGGCAGTTCCTCTAGCTTTCTACCTAGAACATACGAATGCGTAGAGCTGGTGTCTCCATGTGGAACCAATTAGTGTTTCCAAGCATAAAATTAAATGTTCCCTTAAAAAAACATTCAAAAAAATAAAGTCCATGGATAATATCAGGAATACACAAACACAGATGCTGTAGCAATATCTGGGATTGAATTTGCCAAAACGAAACCGGATATTTCCGGTTTCATCCAGTCATATCCGGACAAACTGGTGTGGAATTCGTATGCAATGGACCGAGAGAATCACAGGAAAAATGGTTTTGGAGAAAAGCTAAGTCTTTTCGTTAGGCAAGTGCATAAAATCTCATCTATACAAAGAGAAATATCATGTTTGTTTGCCGCAGTTCCTCTAGCTTTCTCCCTAGAAAATACGAATGTGTAGAGCTGGTGTCTCCATGTGGAACCAATTAGTGTTTCTAAGCACAAAACTAAATGTTCCCTGAAAAAAAATTCAAAAAAATAAAGTCCATGGAGAATATCAGCAATACACAAACACAGAGGCTGTAGCAATCTTTCGGTTTGAGTTAGCCAAAACAAAACCGCATATTTCCGGTTTCATCCAGTCATATCCGGACAAAGTGGTGTGGAATTTGTATGCAATGGACCGAGAAAATCACAGGAAAAATGGTTTTGGATAAAAGCAAAGTCTTTTCGTTAGGCAAGTGCATAAAATGTCATCTATACAAACAGAAATATCATGTTTGTTTGCCGTAGTTCCTCTAGCTTTCTCCCTAGAAAATACGAATGTGTAGAGCTGGTGTCTCCATGTGGAACCAATTAGTGTTTCTAAGCACAAAATTAAATGTTCCCTGAAAAAAAGCATTCAAAAAAATAAAGTCCGTGGATAATATCAGGAATACACAAACAAAGAGGCTGAAGCAATATCTGAGATTGAATTAGGCAAAAGGAATCCGGATATTTCCGGTTTAATCCAGTCATATCCGGACAAACTGGTGTGGAATTCGTATGCAATGGACCGAGAAAATCACAGTAAAAATGGTTTTGGAGAAAAGCAAAGTCTTTTCGTTAGGCAAGTGCATAAAATGTCATCTATACAAACAGAAATAGCATGTTTGTTTGCTGCAGTTCCTCTAGTTTTCTCCCTAGAACATACGAATATGTAGAGCTGCTGTGTCCATTTGGAACCAGTTAGTGTTTCCAAGCATAAAATTAAATGTTCCCTGAAAAAATACATTCAAAAAAATAAAATCCATGGATAATATCACGAATACACAAACAAAGAGGCTGTGGCAATATCTGGGATTGAATTAGCCAAAATGAAACCGGATACTTCCGGTTTCATCCAGTCATATCCGGACAAAGTGGTGTGGAATTTGTATGCAATGGACCCAGAAAATCACAGTAAAAATGGTTTTAAGAGAAAAGCAAAGTCTTTTCGTTAGGCAAGTGCATCAAAGGTCATCTAGACAAACAGAAATATCATGTTTGTTTGCCGCAGTTCCTCTAGCTTTCTCCCTAGAACAAATGAATCTGTAGAGCTGGTATCTCCATGTGGGACCAATTAGAGTTTACAAGCACAAAATTAAATGTTGCCTGATAAAAAAAATCAAAACAATTAAGTCCGTGGATAATATCAGGAATGCACAAACACAGATGCTGTAGCAATATTTCGGTTTGAGTTAGCCAAAACAAAACCGGATATTTCCGGTTTCATCCAGTCATATCCGGACAAACTGGTGTGGAATTCGTATGCAATGGACCGAGAAAATCACAGTAAAAATGATTTTGGAGAAAAGCAAAGTCTTTTCGTTAGGCAAGTGCATAAAATGTCATCTGTATAAACAGAAATATCATGTTTGTTTGCCGCAGTTCCTCTAGCTTTCTCCCTAGAAAATACGAATGTGTAGAGCTGGTGTCTCCATGTGGAACCAATTAGTGTTTCTAAGCACAAAATTAAATGTTCCCTGAAAAAAAACATTCAAAAAAATAAAGTCCGTGGATAATATCAGGAATACACAAACACAGAGGCTGTAGCAATATCTGGGAATGAATTAGGCAAAACGAAACCAGATATTTCCGGTTTAATCCAGTCATATCCGGACAAAGTGGTGTGGAATTCGTATGCAATGGACGGAGAAAATCACAGGAAAAATGGTTTTGGAGAAAAGCAAAGTCTTTTCGTTAGGCAAGTGCATAAAATGTCATCTATACAAAGAGAAATAGCATGTTTGTTTCCTGCACTTACTCTAGCTTTCTCCCTAGAACATAAAAATGTGTAGAGCTGGTGTCACCATGTGGAACCAATTAGTGTTTCCAAAAATAAAATTAAATGTTCCCTGAAAAAAAAACATTCAAAAAAATAAAGTCCGTGGATAATATCAGGAATACACAAACAAATAGGCTGTAGCAATATCTGGGATTGAATTAGACAAAAGGAAACCGGATATTTCCGGTTTCATCCAGTCATATCTGGACAAAGTGGTGTGGAATTCGTATGCAATGGACCGAGAAATTCACAGTAAAAATGGTTTTGGAGAAAAGCAAAGTCTTTTCGTTAGGCAAGTGCATCAAATGTCATCTATAAAAACAGAAATATCATGTGTGTTTGCCACAGTTCCTCTAGCTTTCTCCCTAGAACAAACGAATGTGTAGAGCTCGTGTCTCCATGTGGAACCAATTAGTGTTTCCAAGCACAAAATGAAATGTTCCCTGAAAAAAAAAACATTCAAAAAAATAAAGTCCGTGGATAATATCAGGAATACACAAACACAGATGCTGTAGCAATATTTCGGTTTGAGTTAGCCAAAACAAAACCGGATATTTCCGGTTTCATCCAGTCATATCCGGACAAAGTGGTGTGGAATTTGTATGCAATGGACCGAGAAAATCACAGGAAAAATGGTTTTGGAGAAAAGCAAAGTCTTTTCGTTAGGCAAGTGCATAAAATGTCATCTATACAAACAGAAATATCATGTTTGTTTGCCGCAGTTCCTCTAGCTTTCTCCCTAGAAAATACGAATGTGTAGAGCTGGTGTCTCCATGTGGGACCAATTAGAGTTTCCAAGGACAAAATGAAATGTTCCCTGATAAAAAAAAAAAAAAACAAAACAATAAAGTCCATGGATAATATCAGGAATACACAAACACAGATGCTGTAGCAATATTTCGGTTTGAGTTAGCCAAAACAAAACCGGATATTTCCGGTTTCATCCAGTCATATCTGGACAAAGTGGTGTGGAATTCGTATGCAATGGACCGAGAAAATCACAGGAAAAATGGTTTTGGAGAAAAGCAAAGTCTTTTCGTTAGGCAAGTGCATAAAATGTCATCTATACAAACAGAAATATCAGGTTTGTTTGCCGCAGTTCCTCTAGCTTTCTCCCTAGAAAATACGAATGTGTAGAGCTGGTATCTCCATGTGGAACCAATTAGTGTTTCCAAGCATAAAATTAAATGTTCCCTGAAAAAAAAACATTCAAAAAAATAAAATCCGTGGAAAATATCAGGAATACAGAAACACAGATGCTGTAGCAATATTTCGGTTAGAGTTAGCCAAAACAAAACCGGATATTTCCGGTTTCATCCAGTCATATCCGGACAAAGTGGTGTGGAATTCGTATGTAATGGACCGAGAAAATCACAGGAAAAATGGTTTTGGAGAAAAGCAGTCTTTTCGTTAGGCAAGTGCATCAAATGTCATCTATACAAACAGAAATAGCATGTTTGTTTGCCGCAGTTCCTCTAGCTTTCTCCCTAGAAAATACGAATGTGTAGAGCTGGTGTCTCCATGTGGAAACAATTAGTGTTTCCAATCATAAAATTAAATGTTCCCTGAAAAAAAAAAAACATTCAAAACAATAAAGTAGGTGGATAATATCAGGAATACACAAACTAAGAGGCTGTAGCAATATCTGTGATTGAATTAGCCAAAACGAAACCGGATATTTTCAGTTTCATCCAGTCATATTCGGACAAACTGGTGTGGAATTCCTATGCAATGGACCGAGAAAATCACAGGAAAAATGGTTTTGGAGAAAAGCAAAGTCTTTTCGTTAGGCAAGTGCATAAAATGTCATCTATACAGAAAGAAATAGCATGTTTGTTTGCCGCAGTTCCTCTAGATTTCTCCCTAGAACATAAAAATGTGTAGAGGTGGTGTCTCCATGTGGAACCAATTAGTGTTTCCAAGCATAAAATTAAATGTTCCCTGAAAAAAAACATTCAAAAAAATAAAGTCCGTGGATAATATCAGGAATACACAAACAAAGAGGCTGTAGCAATATCTGGGATTGAATTAGGCAAAACGAAACCGGATATTTCCTTTTTAATCCAGTCATATCCGGACAAAGTCGTGTGGAATTCGTATGCAATGGACCGAGAAAATCACAGTAAAAATGGTTTTGGAGAAAAGCAAAGTCTTTTCGTTAGGCAAGTGCATAAAATGTCATCTATACAAACAGAAATATCATGTTTGTTTGCCGCAGTTCCTCTAGCTTTCTAACTAGAACAAACGAATGTGTAGAGCTCGTGTCTCCATGTGGAACCAATTAGTGTTTCCAAGCATAAAATGAAATGTTCCCTGAAAAAAAAAAAACCTTCAAAAAAATAAAGTCCGTGGATAATATCAGGAATACACAAACACAGAGGCTGTAGCAATATTTCGGTTTGAGTTAGCCAAAACAAAACCGGATATTTCCGGTTTCATCCAGTCATATCCGGACAAAGTGGTGTGGAATTCGTATGCAATGGACCGAGAAATTCACAGTAAAAATGGTTTTGGAGAAAAGCAGAGTCTTTTCGTTAGGCAAGTGCATAAAATGTCATCTATACAAACAGAAATATCATGTTTGTTTGCCAGAGTTCCTCTAGCTTTCTCCCTAGAAAATAAGAATGTGTAGAGCTGGTGTCTCCATGTGGGACCAATTAGAGTTTCCAAGGACAAAATTAAATGTTCCCTAATAAAAAAAAAAAAACAAAACAATAAAGTCCGTGGATTATATCAGGAATACACAAACACAGAGGCTGTAGCAATATTTCGGTTTGAGTTAGAAAAAAAAAACCGGATATTTCCGGTTTCATCCAGTCATATCAGACAAACTGGTGTGGAATTCGTATGCAATGGACCGAAAAAATCACAGTAAAAATGGTTTTGGAGAAAAGCAAAGTCTTTTCGTTAGGCAAGTGCATAAAATGTCATCTATACAAACAGAAATATCATGTTTGTATGCTGCAGTTCCTCCAGCTTTCTCCCTAGAAAATACGAATGTGTAGAGCTGGTGTCTCCATGTGGAAACAATAAGTGTTTCCAAGCATGAAATATAATGTTCACAGAAAAAAAAAACATTCAAAAAAATAAAGTCCGTGGATAATATCAGGAATACACAAACACAGAGGCTGTAGCAATATTTCGGTTTGAGTTAGCCAAAACAAAACCGCATATTTCCGGTTTCATCCAGTCATATCCGGACAAAGTGGTGTGGAATTCGTATGCAATGGACCAAAAAAATCACAGGAAAAATGGTTTTGGAGAAAAGCAAAGTCTTTTCGTTAGGCAAGTGCATAAAATGTCATCTAGACAAACAGAAATAACATGTTTGTTTGCCGCAGTTCCTCAAGCTTTCTCCCTAGAAAAACGAATGTGTAGAGCTGGTGTCTCCATGTGGAACCAATTAGTGTTTCCAAGCATAAAATTAAATGTTCCCTGAAAAAAAAAACATTCAAAAAAATAAAGTCCTTGGATAATATCAGGAATTCACAAACACAGATGCTGTACAAATATTTCGGTTTGAGTTAGCCAAAACGAAACCAGATATTTCCGGTTTAATCCAGTCATATCCGGACAAAGTGGTGTGGAATTCGTATGCAATGGACCGTGAAAATCACAGTAAAAATGGTTTTGGAGAAAAGCAAAGTCTTTTCGTTAGGCAAGTGCATAAAATGTCATCTATACAAAGAGAAATAGCATGTTTGTTTCCTGCACTTACTCTAGCTTTCTCCCTAGAACATAAAAATGTGTAGAGCTGGTGTCACCATGTGGAACCAATTAGTGTTTCCAAGCATAAAATTAAATGTTCCCTGAGAAAAAAAAACATTCAAAAAAATAAAGTCCGTGGATAATATCAGGAATACACAAACAAATAGGCTGTAGCAATATCTGGGATTGAATTAGACAAAAGGAAACCGGATATTTCCGGTTTCATCCAGTCCTATCCGGACAAAGTGGTGTGGAATTCGTACGCAATGGACCGAGAAATTCACAGTAAAAATGGTTTTGGAGAAAAGCAAGTCTTTTCGTTAGGCAAGTGCATAAAATGTCATCTATACAAACAGAAATATCATGTTTGTTTGCCGCAGTTCCTCTAGCTTTCTCCCTAGAACAAACGAATGTGTAGAGCTCGTGTCTCCATGTGGAACCAATTAGTGTTTCCAAGCACAAAATGAAATGTTCCCTGAAAAAAAAACATTCAAAAAAATAAAGTCCGTGGATAATATCAGGAATACACAAACACAGATGCTGTAGCAATATTTCGGTTTGAGTTAGCCAAAACAAAACCGCATATTTCCGGTTTCATCCAGTCATATCCGGACAAAGTGGTGTGTAATTTGTATGCAATGTACCGAGAAAATCACAGGAAAAATGGTTTTGGAGAAAAGCAAAGTCTTTTCGTTAGGCAAGTGCATAAAATGTCATCTATACAAACAGAAATATCATGTTTGTTTGCCGCAGTTCCTCTAGCTTTCTCCCTAGAAAATACGAATGTGTAGAGCTGGTGTCTCCATGTGGGACCAATTAGAGTTTCCAAGGACAAAATGAAATGTTCCCTGATAAAAAAAAAAAACAAAACAATAAAGTCCATGGATAATATCAGGAATACACAAACACAGATGCTGTAGCAATATTTCGGTTTGAGTTAGCCAAAACAAAACCGGATATTTCCGGTTTCATCCAGTCATATCCGGACAAAGTGGTGTGGAATTCGTATGCAATGGACCGAGAAAATCACAGGAAAAATGGTTTTGGAGGAAAGCAAAGTCTTTTCGTTAGGCAAGTGCATAAAATGTCATCTATACAAACAGAAATATCATGTTTGTTTGCCGCAGTTCCTCTAGCTTTCTCCCTAGAAAATACGAATGTGTAGAGCTGGTGTCTCCATGTGGAACCAATTAGTGTTTCCAAGCATAAAATTAAATGTTCCCTGAAAAAAAAACATTCAAAAAAATAAAGTCCGTGGATAATATCACGAATACACAAACAAAGAGACTGTAGCAATATCTGGGATTGAATTAGCCAAAATGAAACCGAATATTTCCGGTTTCATCCAGTCATATCCGGACAAAGTGGTGTGGAATTCGTATGCAATGGACCGCGAAAATCACAGTAAAAATGATTTTGGAGAAAAGCAAAGTCTTTTCGTGAGGCAATTGCATAAAATGTCATCTAGACAAACAGAAATATCATGTTTGTTTGCCGCAGTTCCTCTAGCTTTCTCCCTAGAACATAAACATGTGTAGAGCTGGTGTCTCCTGTGGAACCAATTAGTGTTTCCAAGCATAAAATTAAATGTTCCCTGAAAAAAAAAACATTCAAAAAAATAAAGTCCGTGGATAATATCAGGAATACACAAGCACAGAGGCTGTAGCAATATCTGGGATTGAATTAGCCAAACAAAACCGGATATTTCCGGTTTCATCCAGTCATATCCGGACAAACTGGTGTGGAATTCGTATGCAATGGACCGAGAAAATCACAGGAAAAATGGTTTTGGAGAAAAGCAAAGTCTTTTCGTTAGGCAAGTGCATAAAATATCATCTAGACAAACAGAAATATCATGTTTGTTTGGCGCAGTTCCTCTAGATTTCTCCCTAGAACAAACAAATGTGTAGAGCTGGTGTCTCCATGTGGAACCAATTAGTGTTTCCAAGCATAAAATTAAATGTTCCCAGAAAAAAAACATTCAAAAAATAAAATCCGTGGATAATATCAGGAATACACAAACACAGAGGCTGTAGCAATATTTAGGTTTGAGTTAGCCAAAACAAAACCGCATATTTCCGGTTTCATCCAGTCATATCCGGACAAAGTGGTGTGGAATTGGTATGCAATGGACCGAGAAAATCACAGGAAAAATGGTTTTGGAGAAAAGCAAAGTCTTTTCGTTAGGCAAGTGCATAAAATGCCATCTATACAAACAGAAATATCATGTTTGTTTGCCGCAGTTCCTCTAGCTTTCTCCCTAGAAAATACGAATGTGTAGAGCTGGTGTCTCCGTGTGCACCAATTAGAGTTTCCAAGGACAAAGTTAAATTTTCCCTGATAAAAAAAAACAAAACTATAAAGTCCGTGGATAATATTTGGAATACACAAACACAGAGGCTGTAGCAATATTTTGGTTTGAGTTAGCCAAAACAAAACCGGATATTTCCGGTTTCATCCAGTCATATCCGGACAAAGTGGTGTGGAATTCGTATGCAATGGACCGCGAAAATCACAGTAAAAATGGTTTTGGAGAAAAACAAAGTCTTTTCGTGAGGCAATTGCATAAAATGTCATCTAGACAAACAGAAATATCATGTTTGTTTGCCGCAGTTCCTCTAGCTTTCTCCCTAGAACATAAACATGTGTAGAGCTGGTGTCTCCTGTGGAACCAATTAGTGTTTCCAAGCATAAAATTAAATGTTCCCTGAAAAAAAAAACATTCAAAAAAATAAAGTCCGTGGATAATATCAGGAATACACAAACACAGAGGCTGTAGCAATATCTGGGATTGAATTAGCCAAACAAAACCGGATATTTCCGGTTTCATCCAGTCATATCCGGACAAAGTGGTGTGGAATTGGTATGCAATGGACCGAGAAAATCACAGGAAAAATGGTTTTGGAGAAAAGCAAAGTCTTTTCGTTAGGCAAGTGCATAAAATGCCATCTATACAAACAGAAATATCATGTTTGTTTGCCGCAGTTCCTCTAGCTTTCTCCCTAGAAAATACGAATGTGTAGAGCTTGTGTCTCAGTGTGCACCAATTAGAGTTTCCGAGGACAAAGTTAAATTTTCCCTGATAAAAAAAAACAAAACAATAAAGTCCGTGGATAATATCAGGAATACACAAACACAGATGCTGTAGCAATATTTCAGTTTGAGTTAGCCAAAACAAAACCGCATATTTCCGGTTTCATCCAGTCATATCCGGACAAACTGGTGTGGAATTGGAATGCAATGGACCGAGAAAATCACAGGAAAAATGGTTTTGGAGAAAAGCAAAGTCTTTTCGTTAGGCAAGTGCATAAAATATCATCTATACAAACAGAAATATCATGTTTGTTTGCCGCAGTTCCTCTAGCTTTCTCCCTAGAAAATACGAATGTGTAGAGCTGGTGTCTCATGTGGAACCAATTAGTGTTTCCAAGCATAAAATTAAATGTTCCCTGAAAAAAAAACATTCAAAAAATAAAGTCCGTGGATAATATCACGAATACACAAACAAAGAGACTGTAGCAATATCTGGGATTGAATTAGCCAAAATGAAACCGAACATTTCCGGTTTCATCCAGTCATATCTGGACAAAGAGGTGTGGAATTCGTATGCAATGGAGCGCGAAAATGACAGTAAAAATGGTTTTGGAGAAAAGCAAAGTCTTTTCGTTAGGCAATTGCATCAAATGTCATCTATACAAACAGAAATATCATGTTTGTTTGCCGCAGTTCCTCTAGCTTTCTCCCTAGAAAATACGAATGTGTAGAGCTGGTGTCTCCATGTGGAACCAATTAGTGTTTCCAAGCATAAAATTAAATGTTCCCTGAAAAAAAAAACATTCAAAAAAATAAAATCCGTGGATAATATCAGGAATTCACAAACACAGATGCTGTACAAATATTTCGGTTTGAGTTAGCCAAAATGAAACCGGATATTTCCGGTTTCATCCAGTCATATCCGGACAAAGTGGTGTGGAATTGGTATGCAATGGACCGAGAAAATCACAGGAAAAATGGTTTTGGAGGAAAGCAAAGTCTTTTCGTTAGGCCAGTGCATAAAATGTCATCTATACAAACAGAAATATCATGTTTGTTTGCCACACTACATCTAGCTTTCTCCCTAGAAAATACGAATGTGTAGAGCTGGTGTCTCCATGTGGAACCAATTAGTGTTTCCAAGCATAAAGTTAAATGTTCCCTGAAAAAAAATACATTCAAAAAAATAAAGTCCGTGGATAATATCAGGAATACACAAAGACAGAGGCTGTAGCAATATTTCGGTTTGAGTTAGCCAAAACAAAACCGGATATTTCCGGTTTCATCCAGTCATATCCGGACAAAGTGGTGTGGAATTGGTATGCAATGGACCGAGAAAATCAAAGGAAAAATGGTTTTGGAGAAAAGCAAAGTCTTTTCGTTAGGCAAGTGCATAAAATGTCATCTATACAAACAGAAATATCATGTTTGTTTGCCGCAGTTCCTCTAGCTTTATCCCTAGAAAATACGAATGTGTAGAGCTGGTGTCTCCATGTGGAACCAATTAGTGTTTCCAAGCATAAAATTAAATGCTCCCTGAAAAAAAAAAACATTCAAAAAAATAAAGTCCGTTTATAATATCACGAATACACAAACAAAGAGACTGTAGCAATATCTGGGATTGAATTAGCCAAAATGAAACCGAATATTTCCGGTTTCATCCAGTCATATCCGGACAAAGTGGTGTGGAATTCGTATGCAATGGACCGCGAAAATCACAGGAAAAATGGTTTTGGAGAAAAGCAAAGTCTTTTCGTTAGGCAAGTGCATAAAATGTCATCTAGACAAACAGAAATATCATGTTTGTTTGCCACAGTTCCTCTAGCTTTCTCCCTAGAACAAACAAATGTGTAGAGCTGGTGTCTCCATGTGGAACCAATTAGTGTTTCCAAGCATAAAATTAATGTTCCCTGAAAAAAAAAAACATTCAAAAAAATATAATCCGTGGATAATATCAGGAATACACAAACACAGATGCTGTAGCAATATTTCGGTTTGAGTTAGCCAAAACAAAACCGGATATTTCCGGTTTCATCCAGTCATATTCGGACAAAGTGGTGTGGAATTCGTATGCAATGGACCGAGAAAATCACAGGAAAAATGGTTTTGGAGAAAAGCAAAGTCTTTTCGTTAGGCAAGTGCATAAAATGTCATCTATACAAACAGAAATAGCATGTTTGTTTGCTGCAGTTCCTCTAGCTTTCTCCCTAAAACATAAAAATGTGTAGAGCTGGTGTCTCCATGAGGAACCAATTAGTGTTTGCAAGCATAAAATTAAATGTTCCCTGAAAAAAAAATTCAAAAAAAATAAAGTCCGTGGATCATATCAGGAATACACAAACAAAGAGGCTGTAGCAATATCTGGGATTGAATTAGACAAACCGAAACCGGATATGTCCGGTTTCATCCAGTCATATCCGGACAAAGTGGTGTGGATTCGTATGCAATGGACCGAGAAAATCACAGTAAAAATTATTTTGGAGAAAAGCAAAGTCTTTTCGTTAGGCAAGTGCATCAAATGTCATCTATACAAACAGAAATATCATGTTTGTTTGCCGCAGTTCCTCTAGCTTTCTCCCTAGAAAATACGAATGTGTAGAGCTGGTGTCTCCATGTGGAACCAATTAGTGTTTCCAAGCATAAAATTAAATGTTCCCTGAAAAAAAAAACATTCAAAAAAATAAAATCCGTGGATAATATCAGGAATACACAAACACAGATGCTGTAGCAATATTTCGGTTTGAGTTAGCCAAAACAAAACCGGATATTTCCGGTTTCATCCAGTCATATTCGGACAAAGTGGTGTGGAATTCGTATGCAATGGACCGAGAAAATCACAGGAAAAATGGTTTTGGAGAAAAGCAAAGTCTTTTCGTTAGGCAAGTGCATAAAATGTCATCTATACAAACAGAAATATCATGTTTGTTTGCCGCAGTTCCTCTAGCTTTCTCCCTAGAAAATACGAATGTGTAGAGCTGGTGTCTCCATGTGGAACCAATTAGTGTTTCCAAGCATAAAATTAAATGTTCCCTGAAAAAAAAAACATTCAAAAAATAAAATCCGTGGATAATATCAGGAATACACAAACACAGATGCTGTACAAATATTTCGGTTTGAGTTAGCCAAAACGAAACCGGATATTTCCGGTTTCATCCAGTCATATCCGGACAAAGTGGTGTGGAATTGGTATGCAATGGACCGAGAAAATCACAGGAAAAAATGGTTTTGGAGAAAAGCAAAGTCTTTTCGTTAGGCAAGTGCATAAAATGTCATCTATACAAACAGAAATAGCATGTTTGTTTGCTGCAGTTCCTCTAGCTTTCTCCCTAAAACCTACGAATGTGTAGAGCTGTTGTGTCCATGTGGAACCAATTAGTGTTTCCAAGCATAAAATTAAATGTTCCCGGAAAAAAATACATTCAAAAAAATAAAGTCCGTGGATAATATCAGGAATACACAAACACAGATGCTGTACAAATATTTGTGTTTGAGTTAGCCAAAACAAAACCGGATATTTCCGGTTTCATCCAGTCATATCCGGACAAAGTGGTGTGGAATTTGTATGCAATGGACCGAGAAAATCACAGGAAAAATGGTTTTGGAGAAAAGCAAAGTCTTTTCGTTAGGCAAGTGCATAAAATGTCATCTATACAAACAGAAATATCATGTTTGTTTGCCGCAGTTCCTCTAGCTTTCTCCCTAGAAAATACAAATGTGTAGAGCTGGTGTCTCCATGTGGAACCAATTAGTGTTTCCAAGCATAAAATTAAATGTTCCCTGAAAAAAAAACATTCAAAAAAATAAAGTCCGTGGATAATATCAGGAATACACAAACAAAGAGGCTGTAGCAATATCTGGGATTGAATTAGCCAAAACGAAACCGGATATGTCCGGTTTCATCCAGTCATATCCGGACAAACTGGTGTGGAATTCATATGCAATGGACCGAGAAAATCACAGTAAAAATGGTTTTGGAGAAAAGCAAAGTCTTTTCGTTAGGCAAGTGCATAAAATGTCATCTAGACAAACAGAAATAGCATGTTTGTTTGCTGCAGTTCCTCTTTATTTCTCCCTAAAACATAAAAATGTGTAGAGCTGGTGTCTCCATGTGGAACCAATTAGTGTTTCCAAGCATAAAATTAAATGTTCCCTGAAAAAAAAAACATTCAAAAAAATAAAATCCGTGGATAATATCAGGAATACACAAACACAGAGGCTGTAGCAATATTTCAGTTTGAGTTAGCGAAAACAAAACCGGATATTTCCGGTTTCATCCAGTCATATCCGGACAAAGTGGTGTGGAATTGGTATGCAATGGACTGAGAAAATCACAGGAAAAATGGTTTTGGAGAAAAGCAAAGTCTTTTCGTTAGGCAAGTGCATAAAATGTCATCTAGACAAACAGAAATATCATGTTTGTTTGCCGCAGTTCCTCTAGCTTTCTCCCTAGAAAATACGAATGTGTAGAGCTGGTGTCTCCATGTGGAACCAATTAGTGTTTCCAAGCATAAAATTAAATGTTCCCTGAAAAAAAAAACATTCAAAAAAATAAAATCCGTGGATAATATCAATAATACACAAACACAGATGCTGTAGCAATATTTCGGTTTGAGTTAGCCAAAACAAAACCGGATATTTCCGGTTTCATCCAGTCATATAAGGACAAAGTGGTGTGGAATTGGTATGCAATGGACCGAGAAAATCACAGGAAAAATGGTTTTGGAGAAAAGCAAAGTCTTTTCGTTAGGCAAGTGCATCAAATATCATCTATACAAACAGAAATATCATGTTTGTTTGCCGCAGTTCCTCTAGCTTTCTCCCTAGAAAATACGAATTTCTAGAGCTGGTGTCTCCATGTGGAACCAATTAGTGTTTCCAAGCATAAAATTAAATGTTCCCTGAAAAAAAAACATTCAAAAAAATAAAGTCCGTGGATAATATCACGAATACACAAACAAAGAGGCTGTAGCAATATCTGGGATTGAATTAGCCAAAACGAAACCGGATATTTTCGGTTTCATCCAGTCATATCCGGACAAAGTGGTGTGGAATTCGTATGCAATGGACCGAGAAAATCACAGTAAAAATGGTTTTGGAGAAAAGCAAAGTCTTTTCGTTAGGCAAGTGCATCAAATGTCATCTATACAAACAGAAATATCATGTTTGTTTGCCGCAGTTCCTCTAGCTTTCTCCCTAGAACATACGAATGTGTAGAGCTGGTATCTCCATGTGGGACCAATTACAGTTTGAAGCACAAAATTAAATGTTGCCTGATAAAAAAAAATCAAAAAAATAAAGTCCGTGGATAATATCAGGAATGCACAAACACAGATGCTGTAGCAATATTTCGGTTTGAGTTAGCCAAAACAAAACCGGATATGTCCGGTTTCATCCAGTCATATCTGGACAAAGTTGTGTGGAATTTGTATGCAATGGACCGAGAAAATCACAGGAAAAATGGTTTTGGAGAAAAGCAAAGTCTTTTCGTTAGGCAAGTGCATAAAATGTCAACTATACAAAAAGAAATATCATGTTTGTTTGCCGCAGTTCCTCTAGCTTTCTCCCTAGAAAATACGAATGTGTAGAGCTGGTGTCTCCATGTGGAAACAATTAGTGTTTCTCAGCACAAAATTAAATGTTCCCTGAAAAAAAAAACATTCAAAAAAATAAAGTCCGTGGATAATATCAGGAATACACAAACCAGAGGCTGTAGCAATATTTCGGTTTGAGTTAGCCAAAACATAACCGCATATTTCCGGTTTCATCCAGTCATATCCGGACAAAGTGGTGTGGAATTTGTATGCAATGGACCGAGAAAATCACAGGAAAAATGGTTTTGGAGAAAAGCAAAGTCTTTTCGTTAGGAAAGTGCATCAATGTCATCTCCACAAACAGAAATATCATGTTTGTTAGCTTCAGTTCCTCTAGCTTTCTCCCTAGAAAATATGAATGTGTAGAGCTGGTGTCTCCATGTGGAACCAATTAGTGTTTCCAAGCATAAAATTAAATGTTCCCTTAAAAAAAAACATTCAAAAAAATAAAATCCGTGGATAATATCAGGAATACACAAACACAGATGCTGTAGCAATATTTCGGTTTGAGTTAGCCAAAACAAAACCGGATATTTCCGGTTTCATCCAGTCATATCCGGACAAAGTGGTGTGGAATTTGTATGCAATGGACCGAGAAAATCACAGGAAAAATGGTTTTGGAGAAAAGCAAAGTCTTTTCGTTAGGCAAGTGCATAAAATGTCATCTAGACAAACAGAAATATCATGTTTGTTTGCCGCAATTCCTCTAGCTTTCTCCCTAGAACATAAAAATGTGTAGAGCTGGTGTCTCCATGTGGAACCAATTAGTGTTTCCAAGCATAAAATTAAATGTTCCCTGAAAAAAAAACATTCAAAAAATAAAGTCCGTGGATAATATCAGCAATACACAAACACAGAGGCTGTAGCAATATTTCGGTTTCAGTTAGCCAAAACAAAACCGCATATTTCCGGTTTCATCCAGTCATATCCGGACAAAGTGGTGTGGAATTTGTATGCAATGGACCGAGAAAATCACAGGAAAAATGGTTTTGGAGAAAAGCAAAGTCTTTTCGTTAGGCAAGTGCATAAAATGTCATCTATACAAACAGAAATATCATGTTTGTTAGCCGCAGTTCCTCTAGCTTTCTCCCTAGAAAATACGAATGTGTAGAGCTGGTGTCTCCATGTGGAACCAATTAGTGTTTCTAAGCACAAAACTAAATGTTCCCTGAAAAAAAACATTCAAAAAAATAAAGTCCGTGGATAATATCAGCAATACACAAACACAGAGGCTGTAGCAATCTTTCGGTTTGAGTTAGCCAAAACAAAACCGCATATTTCCGGTTTCATCCAGTCATATCCGGACAAAGTGGTGTGGAATTTGTATGCAATGGACCGAGAAAATCACAGGAAAAATGGTTTTGGAGAAAAGCAAAGTCTTTTCGTTAGGCAAGTGCATAAAATGTCATCTATACAAACAGAAATATCATGTTTGTTTGCCGTAGTTCCTCTAGCTTTCTCCCTAGAAAATACGAATGTGTAGAGCTGGTGTCTCCATGTGGAACCAATTAGTGTTTCTAAGCACAAAATTAAATGTTCCCTGAAAAAAAGCATTCAAAAAAATAAAGTCCGTGGATAATATCCGGAATACACAAACACAGAGGCTGTAGCAATCTTTCGGTTTGAGTTAGCCAAAACAAAACCGCATATTTCCGGTTCATCCAGTCATATCCGGACAAAGTGGTTTGGAATTTGTATGCAATGGACCAAGAAAATCACAGGAAAAATGGTTTTGGAGAAAAGCAAAGTCTTTTCGTTAGGCAAGTGCATAAAATGTCATCTATACAAAGAGAAATATCATGTTTGTTTGCCGCAGTTCCTCTAGCTTTCTCCCTAGAAAATACGAATGTGTAGAGCTGCTGTGTCCATGTGGAACCAATTAGTGTTTCCAAACATAAAATTAAATGTTCCCGGAAAAAAATACATTCAAAAAAATAAAGTCCGTGGATAATATCAGGAATACACAAACACAGATGCTGTAGCAATATTTCGGTTTGAGTTAGCCAAAACAAAACCGGATATTTCCGGTTTCATCCAGTCATATCCGGACAAAGTGGTGTGGAATTTGTATGCAATGGACCGAGAAAATCACAGGAAAAATGGTTTTGGAGAAAAGCAAATTCTTTTCGTTAGGCAAGTGCATCAAATGTCATCTATACAAACAGAAATATCATGTTTGTTTGCCGCAGTTCCTCTAGCTTTCTCCCTAGAAAATACAAATGTGTAGAGCTGGTGTCTCCATGTGGAACCAATTAGTGTTTCCAAGCATAAAATTAAATGTTCCCTGAAAAAAAAAACATTCAAAAAAATAAAGTCCTTGGATAATATCAGGAATACACAAACACAGAGGCTGTAGCAATATTTCGGTTTGAGTTAGCCAAAACAAAACCGGATATTTCCGGTTTCATCCAGTCATATCCGGATAAAGTGGTGTGGAATTCGTATGCAATGGACCGAGAAAATCACAGGAAAAATGGTTTTGGAGAAAAGCAAAGTCTTTTCGTTAGGCAAGTGCATCAAATGTCATCTATACAAACAGAAATATCATGTTTGTTTGCCGCAGTTCCTCTAGATTTCTCCCTAGAAAATACGAATGTGTAGAGCTGGTGTCTCCATGTAGAACCAATTATTGTTTCCAAGCACAAAATTAAATGTTCCCTGAAAAAAAAACATTCAAAAAAATAAAGTCATTGGATAATATCAGGAATACACAAACAAAGAGGCTGTAGCAATATCAGGGATTGAGTTAGCCAAAACAAAACCGGATATTTCCGATTTCATCCAGTCATATCCGGACAAAGTGGTGTGGAATTCGTATGCAATGGACCTAGAAAAATCACAGTAAAAATGGTTTTGGAGAAAAGCAAAGTCTTTTCGTTAGGCAAGTGCATCAAATGTCATCTCTACAAACAGAAATATCATGTTTGCCGCAGTTCCTCTAGCTTTCTCCCTAGAACAAACAAATGTGTAGAGCAGGTGTCTCCATGTGGAACCAATTAGTGTTTCCAAGCATAAAATTAAATGTTCCCTGAAAAAAAAAACATTCAAAAAAATACAGTCCGTGGATAATATCAGGAATACACAAACACAGAGGCTGTAGCAATATTTCAGTTTGAGTTAGCCAAAACAAAACCGCATATTTCCGGTTTCATCCAGTCATATCCGGACAAAGTGGTGTGGAATTCGTATGCAATGGACCGAGAAAATCACAGGAAAAATGGTTTTGGAGAAAAGCAAAGTCTTTTCGTTAGGCAAGTGCATCAAATGTCATCTATACAAACAGAAATAGCATGTTTGTTTGCCGCAGTTCCTCTAGCTTTCTCCCTAGAAAATAGGAATGTGTAGAGCTGGTGTCTCCATGTGGGACCAATTAGTGTTTCCAAGCCTTAAATTTAATGTTCCCTGAAAAAAAACATTCAAAAAAATAAAGTCCTTGGACAATATCAAGAATACACAAACAAAGAGTCTGTAGCAATATCTGGGATTGAATTAGCCAAAAGGATACCGGATATTTCCGGTTTCATCCAGTCATATTCGGACCCACTGGTTTGGAATTGGTATGCAATGGACCGAGAAAATCACAGGAAAAATGGTTTTGGAGAAAAGAAAGTCTTTTCGTTAGGCAAGTGCATAAAATGTCATCTATACAAACAGAAATATCATGTTTGTTTGCGGCAGTTCCTCTAGCTTTCTCCCTAGAAAATACGAATGTGTAGAGCTGGTGTCTCCATGTGGAACCAATTAGTGTTTCTAAGCACAAAATTAAATGTTCCCTGAAAAAAAAACATTCAAAAAAATAAAGTCCGTGGATAATATCAGGAATACAAAAACAGAGAGGCTGTAGCAATATCTGGGATTGAGTTAGCCAAAACGAAACCGGATATTTCCGGTTTCATCCAGTCATATCCGGACAAAGTGGTGTGGAATTCGTATGCAATGGACCGCGAAAATCACAGTAAAAATGGTTTTGGAGAAAAGCAAAGTCTTTTCGTTAGGCAAGTGCATAAAATGTCATCTAGACAAACAGAAATATCATGTTTGTTTGCCGCAGTTCCTCTAGCTTTCTCCCTAGAACATACGAATGTGTAGAGCTGGTATCTCCATGTGGGACCAATTAGAGGTTCCAAGCACAAAATTAAATGTTCCCTGAGAAAAAAATCAAAACAATAAAGTCTGTGGATTTTTTCAGGAATGCACAAACACAGAGGCTGTAGCAATATCCGGGATTGAATTAGCCAAAAGGAAACCGGATATTTCCGGTTTCATCCAGTCATATTCGTACCCACTGGTGTGGAATTCGTATGTAATGGACCGAGAAAATCACAGGAAAAATGGTTTTGGAGAAAAGCAAAGTCTTTTCGTTAGGCAAGTGCATCAAATGTCATCTCTACAAACAGAAATATCATGTTTGTTTGCTTCAGTTCCTCTAGCTTTCTCCCTAGAAAATATGAATGTGTAGAGCTGGTGTCTCCATGTGGAACCAATTAGTGTTTCCAATCATAAAATTAAATGTTCCCTTAAAAAAACATTCAAAAAAATAAAGTCCGTAGATAATATCAGGAATACACAAACACAGATGCTGTACAAATATTTCGGTTTGAGTTAGCCAAAACAAAACCGGATATTTCCGATTTCATCCAGTCATATCCGGACAAAGTGGTGTGGAATTCGTATGCAATGTACCGAGAAAATCACAGGAAAAATGGTTTTGGAGAAAAGCAAAGTCTTTTCGTTAGGCAAGTGCATAAAATGTCATCTAGACAAACAGAAATAGCATGTTTGTTTGCTGCAGTTGCTCTAGCTTTCTCCCTAGAAAATACGAATGTGTAGAGCTGGTGTCTCCATGTGGAACCAATTAGTGTTTCAAAGCCTAAAATTTAATGTTCCCTGAAAAAAAACCATTCAAAAAAATAAAGTCCGTGGACAATATCAGGAATACACAAACAAAGAGGCTGTAGCAATATCTGGGATTGATTTAGCCAAAAGGAAACCGGATATTTCCGGTTTCATCCAGTCATATTCGTACCCACTGGTGTGGAATTCGTATGCAATGGACCGAGAAAATCACAGGAAAAATGGTTTTGGAGAAAAGCAAAGTCTTTTCGTTAGGCAAGTGCATCAAATGTCATCTCTACAAACAGAAATATCATGTTTGTTTGCCGCAGTTCCTCTAGCTTTCTCCCTAGAACAAACAAATGTGTAGAGCAGGTGTCTCCATGTGGAACCAATTAGTGTTTCCAAGCATAAAATTAAATGTTCCCTGAAAAAAAAACATTCAAAAAAATAAAATCCGTGGATAATATCAGGAATACACAAACACAGAGGCTGTGGCAATATTTCGGTTTGAGTTAGCCAAAACAAAACCGGATATTTCCGATTTCATCCAGTCATATCCGGACAAACTGGTGTGGAATTCGTATGCAATGGACCTAGAAAATCACAGTAAAAATGGTTTTGGAGAAAAGCAAAGTCTTTTCGTTAGGCAAGTGCATAAAATGTCATCTAGACAAACAGAAATAGCATGTTTGTTTGCTGCAGTTCCTCTAGCTTTCTCCCTAGAAAATACGAATGTGTAGAGCTGGTGTCTCCATGTGGAACCAATTAGTGTTTCCAAGCCTAAAATTTAATGTTCCCTGAAAAAAAAACATTCAAAAAAATAAAGTCCGTGGACAATATCACGAATACACAAACAAAGAGGCTGTGGCAATATCTGGGATTGAAGTAGCCAAAACAAAACCGGATATTTCCGGTTTCATGCAGTCATATCCGGACAAAGTGGTGTGGAATTCGTATGCAATGGACCGAGAAAATCACAGGAAAAATGGTTTTGGAGAAAAGCAAAGTCTTTTCGTTAGGCAAGTGCATCAAATATCATCTATAAAAACAGAAATATCATGTGTGTTTGCTGCAATTCTTCTAGCTTTCTCCCTAGAAAATACGAATGTGTAGAGCTGGTGTCTCCATGTGGAACCAATTAGTGTTTCGAAGCATAAAATTAAATGTTCCCTGAAAAAAAACATTCAAAAAAATAAAGTCCGTGGATAATATCAGGAATACACAAACAAAGAGGCTGTAGCAATATTTTGGTTTGAGTTAGCCAAAACAAAACCGCATATTTCCGGTTTCATCCAGTCATATCCGGACAAAGTGGTGTGGAATTGGTATGCAATGGACCGAGAAAATCACAGTAAAAATGGTTTTGGAGAAAAGCAAAGTCTTTTCGTTAGGCAAGTGCATCAAATGTCATCTATACAAACAGAAATATCAAGTTTGTTTGCCGCAGTTCCTCTAGCTTTCTCCCTAGAACATACGAATGTGTAGAGCCGGTGTCTCCATGTGGAACCAATTAGTGTTTCCAAGCATAAAATTAAATGTTCCCTGAAAAAAAAAATTCAAAAAAATAAAGTCCGTGGATAATATCACGAATACACAAACAAAGAGGCTGTAGCAATATCTGGGATTGAATTAGCCAAAACGAAACCGGATATTTCCGGTTTCATCCAGTCATATTCGGACCAACTGGTGTGGAATTGGTATGCAATGGACCAAGAAAATCACAGGAAAAATGGTTTTGGAGAGAAGCAAAGTCTTTTCGTTAGGCAAGTGCATTAAATGTCATCTATACAAACAGAAATATCATGTTTGTTTGCCGAAGTTCCTCTAGCTTTCTCCCTAGAACATAAAAATGTGTAGAGCTGGTGTCTCCATGTGGAACCAATTAGTGTTTCCAAGCATAAAATTAAATGTTCCCTGAAAAAAAAAAACATTCAAAACAATAAAGTCCGTGGATAATATCAGGAATACACAAACAAAGAGGCTGTAGCAATATCTGGGATTGAATTAGCCAAAATGAAACCGGATATTTCCGGTTTCATCCAGTCATATCCGGACAAACTGGTGTGGAGTTCGTATGCAATGGACCGAGAAAATCACAGTAAAAATGGTTTTGGAGAAAAGCAATGTCTTTTCGTTAGGCAAGTGCATAAAATGTCATCTAGACAAACAGAAATATCATGTTTGTTTGCCGCAGTTCCTCTAGCTTTCTCCCTAGAAAATACGAATGTGTAGTGCTGGTGTCTCCATGTGGAACCAATTAGTGTTTCCAAGCATAAAATTAAATGTTCCCTGAAAAAAAAAACATTCAAAAAAATAAAATCCGTGGATGATACCAGGAATACACAAACACGGATGTTGAACAAATATTTCGGTTTGAGTTAGCCAAAACAAAACCGGATATTTCCGGTTTCATCCAGTCATATCCGGACAAAGTGTTGTGGAATTTGTATGCAATGGACCGAGAAAATCACAGGAAAAATTGTTTTGGAGAAAAGCAAAGTCTTTTCGTTAGGCAAGTGCATAAAATATCATCTAGACAAACAGAAATGTGATGTTTGTTTGCCGCAGTTCCTCTAGCTTTCTCCCTAGAAAATAGGAATGTGTAGAGCTGGTGTCTCCATGTGGAACCAATTAGTGTTTCCAAGCATAAAATTAAATGTTCCATGAAAAAAAAATTCAAAAAAATAAAATCCGTGGATAATATCAGGAATACACAAACACAGAGGCTGTAGGAAATTTTCGGTTTGAGTTAGCCAAAACAAAACCGGATATTTCCGATTTCATCCAGTCATATCCAGACAAAGTGGTGTGGAATTCGTATGCAATGGACCGAGAAAATCAAAGTTAAAATGGTTTTGGAGAAAAGCAAAGTCTTTTCGTTAGGCAAGTGCATCAAATGTCATCTATACAAACAGAAATATCATGTTTGTTTGCCGCAGTTCCTCTAGCTTTCTCCCTAGAAAATACAAATATGTAGAGCTGGTGTCTCCATGTGGAACCAATTAGTGTTTCCAAGCATAAAATTAAATGTTCCCTGAAAAAAAAACATTCAAAAAAATAAAGTCCGTGGATAATATCAGGAATACACAAACACAGAGGCTGTAGCAATATCTGGGATTGAATTAGCCAAAAAGAAACCGGATATTTCCGGTTTCATCCAGTCATATCCGGACAAAGTAGTGTGGAATTCGTATGCAATGGACCGTGAAAATCACAGTAAAAATGGTTTTGGAGAAAAGCAAAGTCTTTTCGTTAGGCAAGTGCATAAAATGTCATCTATACAAACAGAAATATCATGTTTGTTTGCCGCAGTTCCTCTAGCTTTCTCCCTAGAACATATGAATGTGTAGAGCTGGTATCTCCATGTGGGACCAATTAGAGTTTCCAAGCACAAAATTAAATGTTCCCTGATAAAAAAAATCAAAAAATTAAAGTCTGTGGATAATTTCAGGAATGCACAAACACAGAGGATGTAGCAATATCTGGGATTGAATTATCCAAAACAAAACCGGATATTTCCGGTTTCATCCAGTCATATCCGGACAAAGTGGTGTGGAATTCGTATGCAATGGACCGAGAAAATCACAGTAAAAATGGTTTTGGAGAAAAGAAAGTCTTTTCGTTAGGCAAGTGCATAAAATGTCATCTATACAAACAGAAATATCATGTTTGTTTGCCGCAGTTCCTCTAGCTTTCTCCCTAGAACATATGAATGTGTAGAGCTGGTATCTCCATGTGGGGCCAATTAGAGTTTCCAAGCACAAAATTAAATGTTCCCTGATAAAAAAATCAAAACAATAAAGTCCGTGGATAATATCAGGAATGCACAAACACAGATGCTGTAGCAATATTTCGGTTTGAGTTAGCCAAAACAAAACCGGATATTTCCGGTTTCATCCAGTCATATCCGGACAAAGTGGTGTGGAATTCGTATGCAATGGACCGAGAAAATCACAGTAAAAATGGTTTTCGAGAAAAGAAAGTCTTTTCGTTAGGCAAGTGCATAAAATGTCATCTATACAAACAGAAATATCATGTTTCTTTGCCGCAGTTCCTCTAGCTTTCTCAATAGAACATACGAATGTGTAGAGCTGGTGTCTCCATGTGGAACCAATTAGTGTTTCCAAGCATAAAATTAAATGTTCCCTGAAAAAAAAAAACATTCAAAAAAATAAAGTCCGTGGATAATGTCAGGAATACACAAACACAGATGCTGTAGCAATATTTCGGTTTGAGTCAGCCAAAACAAAACCGGATATTTCCGGTTTCATCCAGTCATATCCGGACAAAGTAGTGTGGAATTCGTATGCAATGCACCGAGAGAATCACAGTAAAAATGGTTATAAGAGAAAAGCAAAGTCTTTTCGTTACGCAAGTGCATAAAATGTCATCTATACAAACAGAAATATCATGTTTGTTTGCCGCAGTTCCTCTAGCTTTCTCCCTAGAACATACGAATGTGTAGAGATGGTATCTCCATGTGGGACCAATTAGAGTTTCCAAGCACAAAATTAAATGTTCCCTGATAAAAAAAATCAAAAAATTAAAGTCTGTGGATAATTTCAGGAATGCACAAACACAGAGGATGTAGCAATATCTGGGATTGAATTATCCAAAACAAAACCGGATATTTCCGGTTTCATCCAGTCATATCCGGACAAAGTGGTGTGGAATTCGTATGCAATGGACCGAGAAAATCACAGGAAAAATGGTTTTGGAGAAAAGCAAAGTCTTTTCGTTAGGCAAGTGCATCAAATATCATCTATAAAAACAGAAATATCATGTGTGTTTGCTGCAATTCTTCTAGCTTTCTCCCTAGAAAATACGAATGTGTAGAGCTGGTGTCTCCATGTGGAACCAATTAGTGTTTCCAAGCATAAAATTAAATGTTCCCTGAAAAAAAACATTCAAAAAAATAAAGTCCGTGGATAATATCAGGAATACACAAACACAGATGCTGTAGCAATATTTCGGTTTGAGTTAGCCAAAACAAAACCGGATATTTCCGGTTTCATCCAGTCATATCCGGACAAAGTAGTGTGGAATTCGTATGCAATGGACCGAGAAAATCACAGTAAAAATGGTTATAAGAGAAAAGCAAAGTCTTTTCGTTACGCAAGTGCATAAAATGTCATCTATACAAACAGAAATATCATGTTTGTTTGCCGCAGTTCCTCTAGCTTTCTCCCTAGAACATACGAATGTGTAGAGATGGTATCTCCATGTGGGACCAATTAGAGGTTCCAAGCACAAAATTAAATATTCCCTGATTAAAAAAATCAAAAAATTAAAGTCTGTGGATAATTTCAGGAATGCACAAACACAGAGGATGTAGCAATATTTCGGTTTGAGTTAGGCAAAACAAAACCGGATATTTCCGATTTCATCCAGTCATATCCGGACAAAGTGGTGTGGAATTCGTATGCAATGGACCCAGAAAATCACATTAAAAATGGTTTTGGAGAAAAGCAAAGTCTTTTCGTTAGGCAAGTGCATAAAATGTCATCTAGACAAACAGAAATAGCATGTTTGTTTGCCGCAGTTCCTCTAGCTTTCTCCCTAGAAAATACGAATGTGTAGAGCTGGTGTCTCCATGTGGAACCAATTAGTGTTTCCAAGCCTAAAATTTAATGTTCCCTGAAAAAAAAACATTCAAAAAAATAAAGTCCGTGGACAATATCACGAATACACAAACAAAGAGGCTGTAGCAATATCTGGGATTGAATTAGCCAAAATGAAACCGGATATTTCCGGTTTCATCCAGTCATATCCGGACAAAGTGGTGTGGAATTCGTATGCAATGGACCTAGAAAATCACAGTAAAAATGGTTTTGGAGAAAAGCAAAGTCTTTTCGTTAGGCAAGTGCATAAAATGTCATCTATACAAACAGAAATAGCATGTTTGTTTGCTGCAGTTCCTCTAGCTTTCTCCCTAAAACATACGAATGTGTAGAGCTGCTGTGTCCATGTGGAACCTATTAGTGTTTCCAAGCATAAAATTAAATGTTCCCGGAAAAAAATACATTCAAAAAAATAAAGTCCATGGATACTATCAGGAATACACAAACAAAGAGGCTGTAGCAATATCTGGGATTGAATTAGCCAAAACGAAACCGGATATTTCCGGTTTCATCCAGTCATATCCGGACAAAGTGGTGTGGAATTCGTATGCAATGGACCCAGAAAATCACAGTAAAAATGGTTTTAAGAGAAAAGCAAAGTCTTTTCGTTAGGCAAGTGCATAAAATGTCATCTATACAAACAGAAATATCATGTTTGTTTGCCGCAGTTCCTCTAGCTTTCTCCCTAGAACATATGAATGTGTAGAGCTGGTATCTCCACGTGGGACCAATTAGAGTTTCCAAGCACAAAATTAAATGTTCCCTGAGAAAAAATCAAAACAATAAAGTCTGTGGATAATTTCAGGAATGCACAAACACAGAGGATGTAGCAATATTTCCGTTTGAGTTAGCCAAAACAAAACCGGATATTTCCGGTTTCATCCAGGCATATCCGGACAATCTGGTGTGGAATTCGTATGCAATGGACCGAGAAAATCACAGGAAAAATGGTTTTGGAGAAAAGCAAAGTCTTTTCGTTAGGCAAGTGCATCAAATATCATCTATAAAAACAGAAATATCATTTGTGTTTGCTGCACTTCTTCTAGCTTTCTCCCTAGAAAATACGAATGTGTAGAGCTGGTGTCTCATGTGGAACCAATTAGTGTTTCCAAGCATAAAATTAAATGTATCCTGAATCAAAAAAAAACATTCAAAAAAATAAAGTCCGTGGATAATATCAGGAATACACAAACACAGATGCTGTAGCAATATTTAGGTTTGAGTTAGCCAAAACGAAACCGGATATTTCCGGTTTTACCCAGTCATATCCGGACAAACTGTTGTGGAAATGGTATGCAATGGACTGAGAAAATCACAGGAAAATGGTTTTGAAGAAAAGCAAAGTCTTTTCGTTAGGCAAGTGCATCAAATGTCATCTATAAAAACAGAAATATCATGTGTGTTTGCTGCAATTCTTCTAGCTTTCTCCCTAGAAAATCTGAATGTGTAGAGCTGGTGTCTCATGTGGAACCAATTAGTGTTTCCAAGCATAAAATTAAATATTCCCTGAATCAAAAAAAACATTCAAAAAATAAAGTCCGTGGATAATATCAGGAATACACAAACACAGATGCTGTAGCAATATTTGGGTTTGAGTTAGCCAAAACGAAACCGGATATTTCCGGTTTTATCCAGTCATATCTGGACAAACTGTTGTGGAAATGGTATGCAATGGACTGAGAAAATCACAGGAAAATGGTTTTGAAGAAAAGCAAAGTCTTTTCGTTAGGCAAGTGCATCAAATGTCATCTATACAAACAGAAATATCATGTTTGTTTGCCGCAGTTCCTCTAGGTTTCTCCCTAGAACATATGAATTTGTAGAGCTGCTGTGTCCATGTGGAACCAATTAGAGTTTCCAAGCATGAAATTAAATGTTCCCGGAAAAAAATACATTCAAAAAAATAAACTCCGTGGATAATATCAGGAATACACAAACAAAGAGGCTGTAGCAATATCTGGGATTGAATTAGCCAAAACGAAACCGGATATTTCCGGTTTCATCCAGTCATATCCGGACAAAGTGTTGTGGAATTCGTATGCAATGGACCCAGAAAATCACAGTAAAAATTGTTTTAAGAGAAAAGCAAAGTCTTTTCGTTAGGCAAGTGCATAAAATGTCATCTAGACAAACAGAAATGTCATGTTTGTTTGCCGCAGTTCCTCTAGCTTTCTCCCTAGAACATACGAATGTGTAGAGCTGGTGTCTCCCTGTGGAACATATTAGTGTTTCTAAGCATAAAATTAAATGTTCCCTGAAAAAAAAAACATTCAAAAAAATAAAGTCCGTGGATAATATCAGGAATACACAAACACAGATGCTGTAGCAATATTTGGGTTTGAGTTAGCCAAAACAAAACCGGATATTTCCGGTTTCATCCAGTCATATCCGGACAAAGTGGTGTGGAATTCGTATTCAGTGGCCCGAGAAAATCACAGGAAAAATGGCTTTGGAGAAAAGCAAAGTCTTTTCGTTAGGCAAGTGCATCAAATATCATCTATAAAAACAGAAATATCATTTGTGTTTGCTGCACTTCTTCTAGCTTTCTCCCTAGAAAATACGAATGTGTAGAGCTGGTGTCTCATGTGGAACCAATTAGTGTTTCCAAGCATAAAATTAAATGTATCCTGAATCAAAAAAAACATTCAAAAAAATAAAGTCCGTGGATAATATCAGGAATACACAAACACAGATGCTGTAGCAATATTTGGGTTTGAGTTAGCCAAAACGAAACCGGATATTTCCGGTTTCATCCAGTCATATCCGGACAAACTGTTGTGGAAATGATATGCAATGGACTGAGAAAATCACAGGAAAATGGTTTTGAAGAAGAGCAAAGTCTTTTCGTTAGGCAAGTGCATCAAATGTCATCTATACAAACAGAAATATCATGTTTGTTTGCCGCAGTTCCTCTAGGTTTCTCCCTAGAACATATGAATTTGTAGAGCTGCTGTGTCCATGTGGAACCAATTAGTGTTTCCAAGCATGAAATTAAATGTTCCCGGAAAAAAAAATTCAAAACAATAAAGTCCGTGGATAATATCAGGAATACACAAACACAGATGCTGTAGCAATATCTGGGATTGAATTAGCCAAAATGAAACCGGATATTTCCGGTATCATCCAGTCATATCCGGACAAAGTGGTGTGGAATTCGTATGCAATGGACCCAGAAAATCACAGGAAAAATGGTTTTAAGAGAAAAGCAAAGTCTTTTCGTTAGGCAAGTGCATAAAATGTCATCTAGACAAACAGAAATATCATGTTTGTGTGCCGCAGTTCCTCTAGCTTTCTCCCTAGAAAATACGAATGTGTAGAGCTGGTGTCTCCATGTGGAACCAATTAGTGTTTCCAAGCATAAAATTAAATGTTCCCTGAAAAAAAAACGTTCAAAAAAATAAAGTCCATGGATAATATCAGGAATACACAATCACAGAGGCTGTAGCGATATCTGGAATTGAATTAGCCAAAATGAAACCAGATATTTCCGGTTTCATCCATTCATATCCGGACAAAGTGGTGTGGAATTCGTATGCAATGGACCTAGAAAATCACAGTAAAAATGGTTTTGGAGAAAAGCAAAGTCTTTTCGTTAGGCAAGTGCATAAAATGTCATCTATACAAACAGAAATAGCATGTTTGCTTGCTGCAGATCCTCTAGCTTTCTCCCTAAAACATACGAATGTGTAGAGCTGCTGTGTCCATGTGGAACCAATTAGTGTTTCCAAACATAAAATTAAATGTTCCCGGAAAAAAATACATTCAAAAAAATAAAGTCCGTGTATAATATCAGGAATACACAAACAAAGAGGCTGTAGCAATATCTGGGATTGAATTAGCCAAAATGAAACCAGATATTTCCGGTTTCATCCAGTCATATCCGGACAAAGTGGTGTGGAATTCGTATTCAATGGCCCGAGAAAATCACAGGAAAAATGGTTTTAAGAGAAAAGCAAAGTCTTTTCGTTAGGCAAGTGCATAAAATGTCATCTATACAAACAGAAATATAATGTGTGTTTGCCGCAGTTCCTCTAGCTTTCTCCCTAGAACATATGAATGTGTAGAGCTGGTGTCTCCATGTGGAACCAATTAGTGTTTCCAAGCATAAAATTAAATGTTCCCTGAAAAAAAAACATTCAAAAAAATAAAGTCCGTGGATAATATCAGGAATACACAAACACAGATGCTGTAGCAATATTTGGGTTTGAGTTAGCCAAAACAAAACCGGATATTTCCGGTTTCATCCAGTCATATCCGGACAAAGTGGTGTGGAATTGGTATGCAATGGACCGAGAAAATCACAGGAAAAATGGTTTTGGAGAAAAGCAAAGTATTTTCGTTAGGCAAGTGCATAAAATGTCATCTAGACAAACAGAAATAGCATGTTTGTTTGCCGCAGTTCCTCTAGCTTTCTCCCTAGAAAATACGAATGTGTAGAGCTGGTGTCTCCATGTGGAACCAATTAGTGTTTCCAAGCACAAAATTAAATGTTCCCTGAAAAAAAACATTCAAAAAAATAAAGTCCTTGGATAATATCAGGAATACACAAACAAAGAGGCTGTAGCAATATCTGGGATTGTGTTAGCCAAAACGAAACCGGATATTTACGATTTCATCCAGTCATATCCGGACAAAGTGGTGTGGAATTCGTATGCAATGGAGCGAGAAAATCACAGTAAAAATGGTTTTGGAGAAAAGCAAAGTATTTTCGTTAGGCAAGTGCATAAAATGTCATATATACAAACAGAAATATCATGTTTGTTTGCCGCAGTTCCTCTAGCTTTCTCCCTAGAAAATACGAATGTGTAGAGCTGCTGTGTCCATGTGGAACCAATTAGTGTTTCCAAACATAAAATTAAATGTTCCCGGAAAAAAATACATTCAAAAAAATAAAGTCCGTGGATAATATCAGGAATACACAAACAAAGAGGCTGTAGCAATATCTGGGATTGAATTAGCCAAAACGAAACCAGATATTTCCGGTATCATCCAGTCATATCCGGACAAAGTGGTGTGGAATTCGTATGCAATGGACCCAGAAAATCACAGTAAAAATGGTTTTAAGAGAAAAGCAAAGTCTTTTCGTTAGGCAAGTGCATAAAATGTCATCTAGACAAACAGAAATATCATGTTTGTTTGCCGCAGTTCCTCTAGCTTTCTCCCTAGCACAAATGAATCTGTAGAGCTGGTATCTCCATGTGGGACCAATTAGAGGTTCCAAGCACAAAATTAAATGTTCCCTGAGAAAAAAATCAAAACAATAAAGTCTGTGGATAATTTCAGGAATGCACAAACACAGAGGATGTAGCAATATTTCGGTTTGAGTTAGCCAAAACAAAACCGGATATTTCCGATTTCATCCAGTCATATCCGGACAAACTGGTGTGGAATTCGTAGGCAATGGACCGAGATTTCACAGTAAAAATGGTTTTGGAGAAAAGCAAAGTCTTTTCGTTAGGCAAGTGCATAAAATGTCATCTAGACAAACAGAAATATCATGTTTGTTTGCCGCAGTTCCTCTAGCTTTCTCCCTAGAAAATACGAATGTGTAGAGCTGGTGTCTCCATGTGGAACCAATTAGTGTTTCCAAGCCTAAAATTTAATGTTCCCTGAAAAAAAAACATTCAAAAAAATAAAGTCCGTGGACAATATCACGAATACACAAACAAAGAGGCTGTAGCAATATCTGGGATTGAATTAGCCAAAACAAAACCGGATATTTCCGGTTTCATCCAGTCATATCCGGACAAAGTGGTGTGGAATTCGTATGCAATGGACCAAGAAAATCACAGGAAAAATGATTTTGGAGAAAAGCAAAGTCTTTTCGTTAGGCAAGTGCATCAAATATCATCTATAAAAACAGAAATATCATGTGTGTTTGCTGCAATTCTTCTAGCTTTCTCCCTAGAAAATACGAATGTGTAGAGCTGGTGTCTCCATGTGGAACCAATTAGTGTTTCCAAGCATAAAATTAAATGTTCCCTGAAAAAAAAACATTCAAAAAAATAAAGTCCGTGGATAATATCAGGAATACACAAACACAGATGCTGTAGCAATATTTCGGTTTGAGTTAGCCAAAACAAAACCGGATATTTCCGGTTTCATCCAGTCATATCCGGACAAAGTAGTGTGGAATTCGTATGCAATGGACCGAGAAAATCACAGGAAAAATGGTTTTGGAGAAAAGCAAAGTCTTTTCGTTAGGCAAGTGCATCAAATATCATCTATAAAAACAGAAATATCATGTTTGTTTGCCGCAGTTCCTCTAGCTTTCTCCCTAGAACAAACGAATGTGTAAAGCTGGTGTCTCCATGTGGAACCAATTAGTGTTTCCAAGCATAAAATTAAATGTTCCCTGAAAAAAAAAACGTTCAAAAAAATAAAGTCCATGGATAATATCAGGAATACACAATCACAGAGGCTGTAGCAATATCTGGAATTGAATTAGCCAAAATGAAACCGGATATTTCCGGTTTCATCCATTCATATCCGGACAAAGTGGTGTGGAATTCGTATGCAATGGACCTAGAAAATCACAGTAAAAATGGTTTTGGAGAAAAGCAAAGTCTTTTCGTTAGGCAAGTGCATAAAATGTCATCTATACAAACAGAAATAGCATGTTTGCTTGCTGCAGATCCTCTAGCTTTCTCCCTAAAACATACGAATGTGTAGAGCTGCTGTGTCCATGTGGAACCAATTAGTGTTTCCAAACATAAAATTAAATGTTCCCGGAAAAAAATACATTCAAAAAAATAAAGTCCGTGGATAATATCAGGAATACACAAACAAAGAGGCTGTAGCAATATCTGGGATTGAATTAGCCAAAACGAAACCAGATATTTCCGGTTTCATCCAGTCATATCCGGACAAAGTGGTGTGGAATTCGTATTCAATGGACCGAGAAAATCACAGGAAAAATGGTTTTAAGAGAAAAGCAAAGTCTTTTCGTTAGGCAAGTGCATAAAATGTCATCTATACAAACAGAAATATCATGTGTGTTTGCCGCAGTTCCTCTAGCTTTCTCCCTAGAACATATGAATGTGTAGAGCTGGTGTCTCCATGTGGAACCAATTAGTGTTTCCAAGCATAAAATTAAATGTTCCCTGAAAAAAAAACATTCAAAAAAATAAAGTCCGTGGATAATATCAGGAATA
The DNA here is from genome assembly GCA_036325905.1 of Lepus oiostolus. NCBI lineage: Eukaryota > Metazoa > Chordata > Mammalia > Lagomorpha > Leporidae > Lepus > Lepus oiostolus. The sequence continues at coordinate 47,608,470 of CM070795.1, forward strand.
CACAAACACAGATGCTGTAGCAATATTTGGGTTTGAGTTAGCCAAAACAAAACCGGATATTTCCGGTTTCATCCAGTCATATCCGGACAAAGTGGTGTGGAATTGGTATGCAATGGACCGAGAAAATCACAGGAAAAATGGTTTTGAAGAAAAGCAAAGTCTTTTCGTTAGGCAAGTGCATAAAATGTCATCTAGACAAACAGAAATAGCATGTTTGTTTGCCACAGTTCCTCTAGCTTTCTCCCTAGAAAATACGAATGTGTAGAGCTGGTGTCTCCATGTGGAACCAATTAGTGTTTCCAAGCACAAAATTAAATGTTCCCTGAAAAAAAACATTCAAAAAAATAAAGTCCTTGGATAATATCAGGAATACACAAACAAAGAGGCTGTAGCAATATCTGGGATTGAGTTAGCCAAAACAAAACCGGATATTTACGATTTCATCCAGTCATATCCGGACAAAGTGGTGTGGAATTCGTATGCAATGGACCGAGAAAATCACAGTAAAAATGGTTTTGGAGAAGAGCAAAGTATTTTCGTTAGGCAAGTGCATAAAATGTCATCTAGACAAACAAATATCATGTTTGTTTGCCGCAGTTCCTCTAGCTTTCTCCCTAGAAAATACGAATGTGTAGAGCTGCTGTGTCCATGTGGAACCAATTAGTGTTTCCAAACATAAAATTAAATGTTCCCGGAAAAAAATACATTCAAAAAATAAAGTCCGTGGATAATATCAGGAATACACAAACAAAGAGGCTGTAGCAATATCTGGGATTGAATTAGCCAAAACGAAACCAGATATTTCCGGTATCATCCAGTCATATCCGGACAAAGTGGTGTGGAATTCGTATGCAATGGACCCAGAAAATCACAGTAAAAATGGTTTTAAGAGAAAAGCAAAGCCTTTTCGTTAGGCAAGTGCATAAAATGTCATCTAGACAAACAGAAATATCATGTTTGTTTGCCGCAGTTCCTCTAGGTTTCTCCCTAGAACATACGAATTTGTAGAGCTGCTGTGTCCATGTGGAACCAATTAGTGTTTCCAAGCATGAAATTAAATGTTCCCGGAAAAAAAAAACTTCAAAAAAATAAAGTCCGTGGATAATTTCAGGAATGCACAAACACAGAGGATGTAGCAATATTTCGGTTTGAGTTAGCCAAAACAAAACCGGATATTTCCGGTTTCATCCAGTCATATCCGGACAAAGTGGTGTGGAATTCGTATTCAATGGCCCGAGAAAATCACAGGAAAATGGTTTTAAGAGAAAAGCAAAGTCTTTTCGTTAGGCAAGTGCATAAAATGTCATCTATACAAACAGAAATATCATGTGTGTTTGCTGCACTTCTTCTAGCTTTCTCCCTAGAAAATCCGAATGTGTAGAGCTGGTGTCTCATGTGGAACCAATTAGTGTTTCCATTCATAAAATTAAATATTCCCTGAATCAAAAAAAAACATTCAAAAAAAATAAAGTCCGTGGATAATATCAGGAATACAGAAACACAGATGCTGTAGCAATATTTGGGTTTGAGTTAGCCAAAACAAAACCGGATATTTCCGGTTTTATCCAGTCATATCCGGACAAACTGTTGTGTAATTGGTATGCAATGGACCGAGAAAATCACAGGAAAATGGTTTTGAAGAAAAGCAAAGTCTTTTCGTTATGCAAGTGCATCAAATGTCATCTACACAAACAGAAATATCATGTTTGTTTGCCGCAGTTCCTCTAGGTTTCTCCCTAGAACATACGAATTTGTAGAGCTGCTGTGTCCATGTGGAACCAATTAGTGTTTCCAAGAATGAAATTAAATGTTCCCGAAAAAAAAAATTCAAAAAAATAAAGTCCGTGGATAATATCAGGAATACACAATCAGAGAGGCTGTAGCAAGATTTCGGTTTGAGTTAGCCAAAACAAAACCGGATATTTCCGGTTTCATCCAGTCATATCCGGACAAACTGGTGTGGAATTCGTAGGCAATGGACCGAGAAAATCACAGGAAAAATGGTTTTGGAGAAAAGCAAAGTCTTTTCGTTAGGCAAGTGCATAAAATGTCATCTAGACAAACAGAAATATCATGTTTGTTTGCCGCAGTTCCTCTAGCTTTCTCCCTAGAAAATACGAATGTGTAGAGCTGCTGTGTCCATGTGGAACCAATTAGTGTTTCCAAGCATAAAATTAAATGTTCCCTGAAAAAAAAAACATTCAAAAAAATAAAGTCCTTGGATAATATCAGGAATACACAAACACAGAGGCTGTAGCAATATCTGGGATTGAATTAGCCAAAACGAAACCGGATATTTCTGGTATTATCCAGTCATATCCGGACAAATTGGTGTGGAATTTGTATGCAATGGGCCCAGAAAATCACAGGAAAAATGGTTTTAAGAGAAAAGCAAAGTCTTTTCATTAGGCAAGTGCATAAAATGTCATCTAGACAAACAGAAATATCATGTTTGTTTGCCGCAGTTCCTCTAGCTTTCTCCCTAGAGAATACGAATGTGTAGAGCTGGTGTCTCCATGTGGAACCAATTAGTGTTTCCAAGCATAAAATTAAATGTTCCCTGAAAAAAAAACATTCAAAAAAATAAAGTCCGTGGATAATATCAGGAATACAGAAACACAGATGCTGTAGCAATATTTGGGTTTGAGTTAGCCAAAACAAAACCGGATATTTCCGGTTTCATCCAGTCATATCCGGACAAAGTGGTGTGGAATTCGTATTCAATGGCCCGAGAAAATCACAGGAAAAATGGTTTTGGAGAAAAGCAAAGTCTTTTCGTTAGGCAAGTGCATCAAATATCATCCATAAAAACAGAAATATCATGTGTGTTTGCTCACTTCTTCTAGCTTTCTCCCTAGAAAATACGAATGTGTAGAGCTGGTGTGTCATGTGGAACCAATTAGTGTTTCCAAGCATAAAATTAAATGTATCCTGAATCAAAAAAAACATTCAAAAAAATAAAGTCCGTGGATAATATCAGGAATACACAAACACAGATGCTGTAGCAATATTTGGGTTTGAGTTAGTCAAAACAAAACCGGATATTTCCGGTTTTATCCAGTCATATCCGGACAAACTGTTGTGGAAATGGTATGCAATGGACTGAGAAAATCACAGGAAAATGGTTTTGAAGAAAAGCAAAGTCTTTTCGTTAGGCAAGTGCATCAAATGTCATCTAGACAAACAGAAATATCATGTTTGTTTGCCGCAGTTCCTCTAGCTTTCTCCCTAGAAAATACGAATGTGTAGAGCTGGTGTCTCCATGTGGCACCAATTAGTGTTTCAAAGCCTAAAATTTAATGTTCCCTGAAAAAAAAACATTCAAAAAAATAAAGTCCGTGGACAATATCACGAATACACAAACAAAGAGGCTGTAGCAATATCTGGGATTGAATTAGCCAAAACAAAACCGGATATTTCCGGTTTCATCCAGTCATATCCGGACAAAGTGGTGTAGAATTCGTATGCAATGGACCGAGAAAATCACAGGAAAAATGGTTTTGGAGAAAAGCAAAGTCTTTTCGTTAGGCAAGTGCATCAAATATTATCTATAAAAACAGAAATATCATGTGTGTTTGCTGCAATTCTTCTAGCTTTCTCCCTAGAAAATACGAATGTGTAGAGCTGGTGTCTCCATGTGGAACCAATTAGTGTTTCCAAGCATAAAATTAAATGTTCCCTGAAAAAAAAAATTCAAAAAAATAAAGTCCGTGGATAATATCAGGAATACACAAACACAGATGCTGTAGCAATATTTCGGTTTGAGTTAGCCAAAACAAAACCGGATATTTCCGGTTTCATCCAGTCATATCCGGACAAAGTAGTGTGGAATTCGTATGCAATGGACCGAGAAAATCACAGGAAAAATGGTTTTGGAGAAAAGCAAAGTCTTTTCGTTAGGCAAGTGCATAAAATGTCATCTATACAAACAGAAATATCATGTTTGTTTGCCGCAGTTCCTCTAGCTTTCTCCCTAGAAAATACGAATGTGTAGAGCTGGTGTCTCCATGTGGAACCAATTAGTGTTTCCAAGCATAAAATTAAATGTTCCCTGAAAAAAAAACATTCAAAAAAATAAAGTCCTTGGATAATATCAGGAATACACAAACACAGATGCTGTAGCAATATTTCGGTTTGAGTTAGCCAAAACAAAACCGGATATTTCCAGTTTCATCCAGTCATATCCGGACAAAGTGGTGTGGAATTCGTATGCAATGGACCGAGAAAATCACAGGAAAAATGGTTTTGGAGAAAAGCAAAGTCTTTTCGTTAGGCAAGTGCATAAAATGTCATCTATACAAACAGAAATATCATGTTTGTTTGCCGCAGTTCCTCTAGCTTTCTCCCTAGAAAATACCAATGTGTAGAGCTGGTGTCTCCATGTGGAACCAATTAGTGTTTCCAAGCACAAAGTTAAATGTTCCCTGAAAAAAAAACATTCAAAAAAATAAAGTCCTTGGATAATATCAGGAATATACAAACAAAGAGGCTGTAGCAATATCTGGGATGGAGTTAGCCAAAAAGGACCGGAAATTTCCGGTTTCATCCAGTCATATCCGGACAAAGTAGTGTGGAATTCGTATGCAATGGACCCAGAAAATCACAGTAAAAATGGTTTTAAGAGAAAAGCAAAGTCTTTTCGTTACGCAAGTGCATAAAATGTCATCTATACAAACAGAAATATCATGTTTGTTTGCCGCAGTTCCTCTAGCTTTCTCTCTAGAACATACGAATGTGTAGAGCTGGTATCTCCATGTCGGATCAATTAGAGTTTCCAAGCACAAAATTAAATGTTCCCTGATAAAAAAAATCAAAAAATTAAAGTCTGTGGATAATATCAGGAATGCACAAACACAGATGCTCTAGCAATATTTCGGTTTGAGTTAGCCAAAACAAAACCGGATATTTCCGATTTCATCCAGTCATATCCGTACAATGTGGTGTGGAATTCGTATTCAATTGCCCGAGAAAATCACAGGAAAAATGGTTTTGGAGAAAAGCAAAGTCTTTTCGTTAGGCAAGTGCATCAAATATCATCTATAAAAACAGAAATATCATGTTTGTTTGCCACAGTTCCTCTAGCTTTCTCCCTAGAACAAACGAATGTGTAGAGCTGGTGTCTCCATGTGGAACCAATTAGTGTTTCCAAGCATAAAATTAAATGTTCCCTGAAAAAAAAAACGTTCAAAAAAATAAAGTCCATGGATAATATCAGGAATACACAATCAGAGAGGCTGTAGCAATATCTGGGATTGAATTAGCCAAAATGAAACCGGATATTTCCGGTTTCATCCAGTCATATCCAAAGTGGTGTGGAATTCGTATGCAATGGACCTAGAAAATCACAGTAAAAATGGTTTTGGAGAAAAGCAAAGTCTTTTCGTTAGGCAAGTGCATAAAATGTCATCTATACAAACAGAAATAGCATGTTTGTTTGCTGCAGTTCCTCTAGCTTTCTCCCTAAAACCTACGAATGTGTAGAGCTGTTGTGTCCATGTGGAACCAACTAGTGTTTCCAAGCATAAAATTAAATGTTCCCGGAAAAAAATACATTCAAAAAAATAAAGTCCGTGGATAATATCAGGAATACACAAACAAAGAGGCTGTAGCAATATCTGGGATTGAATTAGCCAAAACGAAACCGGATATTTCCGGTTTCATCCAGTCATATCCGGACAAAGTGGTGTGGAATTCGTATGCAATGGACCCAGAAAATCACAGTAAAAATGGTTTTAAGAGAAAAGCAAAGTCTTTTCGTTAGGCAAGTGCATAAAACGTCATCTAGACAAACAGAAATATCATGTTTGTTTGCCGCAGTTCCTCTAGCTTTCTCCCTAGAACAAATGAATCTGTAGAGCTGGTATCTCCATGTGGGACCAATTAGAGTTTCCAAGCACAAAATTAAATGTTCCCTGAGAAAAAAATCAAAACAATAAAGTCTGTGGATAATTTCAGGAATGCAAAAACACAGATGCTGTAGCAATATTTGGGTTTGAGTTAGCCAAAACAAAACCGGATATTTCCGGTTTCATCCATTCATATCCGGACAAAGTGGTGTGGAATTCGTATTCAACGGCCCGAGAAAATCACAGTAAAAATGGTTTTGGAGAAAAGCAAAGTCTTTTCGTTAGGCAAGTGCATCAAATATCATCTATAAAAACAGCAATATCATGTGTGTTTGCTGCACTTCTTCTAGCTTTCTCCCTAGAAAATACGAATGTGTAGAGCTGGTGTCTCATGTGGAACCAATTAGTGTTTCCAAGCCTAAAATTTAATGTATCCTGAATCAAAAAAAACATTCAAAAAAATAAAGTCCGTGGATAATATCAGGAATACACAAACACAGATGCTGTAGCAATATTTGGGTTTGAGTTAGCCAAAACAAAACCGGATATTTCCGGTTTTATCCAGTCATATCCGGACAAACTGTTGTGGAAATGGTATGCAATGGACTGAGAAAATCACAGGAAAATGGTTTTGAAGAAAAGCAAAGTCTTTTCGTTAGGCAAGTGCATCAAATGTCATCTATACAAACAGAAATATCATGTTTGTTTGCCGCAGTTCCTCTAGGTTTCTCCCTAGAACATACGAATTTGTAGAGCTGCTGTGTCCATGTGGAACCAATTAGTGTTTCCAAGCATGAAATTAAATGTTCCCGGAAAAAAAAAATTCAAAAAAATAAAGTCCGTGGATAATTTCAGGAATGCACAAACACAGAGGATGTAGCAATATTTCGCTTTGAGTTAGCCAAAACAAAACCGGATATTTCCGATTTCATCCAGTCATATCCGGACAAACTGGTGTGGAATTCGTAGGCAATGGACCGAGAAAATCACAGTAAAAATGGTTTTGGAGAAAAGCAAAGGCTTTTCCTTAGCCCAGTGCATCAAATGTCATCTATACAAACAGGAATAGCATGTTTGTTTGCCGCAGTTCCTCTAGCTTTCTCCCTAGAAAATACGAATGTGTAGAGCTGGTGTCTCCATGTGGAACCAATTAGTGTTTCCAAGCCTAAAATTTAATGTTCCCTGAAAAAAAAACATTCAAAAAAATAAAGTCCGTGGACAATATCACGAATACACAAACAAAGAGGCTGTAGCAATATCTGGGATTGAATTAGCCAAAACAAAATCGGATATTTTTGGTTTCATCCAGTCATATCCAGACAAAGTGGTGTGGAATTCGTATGCAATGGACCGAGAAAATCACAGGAAAAATGGTTTTGGAGAAAAGCAAAGTCTTTTCGTTAGGCTAGTGCATCAAATATCATCTATAAAAACAGAAATATCATGTGTGTTTGCTGCAATTCTTCTAGCTTTCTCCCTAGAAAATACGAATGTGTAGAGCTGGTGTCTCCATGTGGAACCAATTAGTGTTTCCAAGCATAAAATTAAATGTTCCCTGAAAAAAAACATTCAAAAAAATAAAGTCCGTGGATAATATCAGGAATAGACAAACACAGATGCTGTAGCAATATTTCGGTTTGAGTTAGACAAAACAAAACCGGATATTTCCGGTTTCATCCAGTCATATCCGGACAAAGTAGTGTGGAATTCGTATGCAATGGACCGAGAAAATCACTCTAAAAATGGTTTTGGAGAAAAGCAAAGTCTTTTCGTTAGGCAAGTGCATAAAATGTCATCTATACAAACAGAAATATCATGTTTGTTTGCTGCAGTTCCTCTAGCTTTCTCCCTAGAAAATACGAATGTGTAGAGCTTGTGTCTCCATGTGGAACCAATTAGTGTTTCCAAGCATAAAATTAAATGTTCCCTGAAAAAAAAAACATTCAAAAAAATAAAATCCGTGGATAATATCAGGAATACACAAACACAGAGGCTGTAGCAATATTTCGGTTTGAGTTAGCCAAAACAAAACCGGATATTTCCGGTATCATCCAGTCATATCCGGACAAAGTGGTGTGGAATTCGTATGCAACGGACCGAGAAAATCACTCTAAAAATGGTTTTGGAGAAAAGCAAAGTCTTTTTGTTAGGCAAGTGCATAAAATGTCATCTATACAAACAGAAATATCATGTTTGTTTGCCGCAGTTCCTCTAGATTTCTCCCTAGAAAATACGAATGTGTAGAGCTGGTGTCTCCATGTGGAACCAATTAGTGTTTCCAAGCACAAAGTTAAATGTTCCCTGAAAAAAAAAAAAACATTCAAAAAAACAAAGTCCTTGGATAATATCAGGAATACACAAACAAAGAGGCTGTAGCAATATCTGGGATTGAATTAGCCAAAACGAAACCGGATATTTCCGGTTTCATCCAGTCATATCCGGACAAACTGGTGTGGAATTCGTATGCAATGGACCGAGAAAATCACAGTAAAAATGGTTTTGAAGAAAAGCAAAGTCTTTTCGTTAGGCAAGTGCATCAAATGTCATCTATACAAACAGAAATATCATGTTTGTTTGCCGCAGTTCCTCTAGGTTTCTCCCTAGAACATACGAATTTGTAGAGCTGCTGTGTCCATGTGGAACCAATTAGTGTTTCCAAGCATGAAATTAAATGTTCCCGGAAAAAAAAACTTCAAAAAAATAAAGTCCGTGGATAATTTCAGGAATGCACAAACACAGAGGATGTAGCAATATTTCGGTTTGAGTTAGCCAAAACAAAACCGGATATTTCCGATTTCATCCAGTCATATCCGGACAAACTGGTGTTTAATTCGTAGGCAATGGACCGAGATTTCACAGTAAAAATGGTTTTGGAGAAAAGCAATGTCTTTTCGTTAGGCAAGTGCATAAAATGTCATCTAGACAAACAGAAATATCATGTTTGTTTGCCGCAGTTCCTCTAGCTTTCTCCCTAGAACATACGAATGTGTAGAGCTGGTATCTCCATGTGGGACCAATTAGAGTTTCCAAGCACAAAATTAAATGTTCCCTGATAAAAAAAATCAAAAAATTAAAGTCTGTGGATAATATCAGGAATGCACAAACACAGATGCTGTAGCAATATTTCGGTTTGAGTTAGCCAAAACAAAACCGGATATTTCCGATTTCATCCAGTCATATCCGTACAATGTGGTGTGGAATTCGTATTCAATTGCCCGAGAAAATCACAGGAAAAATGGTTTTGGAGAAAAGCAAAGTCTTTTCGTTAGGCAAGTGCATCAAATATCATCTATAAAAACAGAAATATCATGTTTGTTTGCCACAGTTCCTCTAGCTTTCTCCCTAGAACAAACGAATGTGTAGAGCTGGTGTCTCCATGTGGAACCAATTAGTGTTTCCAAGCATCCAGTCATATCCGGACAAAGTGGTGTGGAATTCGTATGCAATGGACCTAGAAAATCACAGTAAAAATGGTTTTGGAGGAAAGCAAAGTCTTTTCGTTAGGCAAGTGCATAAAATGTCATCTATACAAACAGAAATAGCATGTTTGTTTGCCGCAGTTCCTCTAGCTTTCTCCCTAAAACATACGAATGTGTAGAGCTGCTGTGTCCATGTGGAACCAATTAGTGTTTCCAAGCATAAAATTAAATGTTCCCGGAAAAAAAACATTCAAAAAAATAAAGTCCGTGGATAATATCAGGAATACACAAACAAAGAGGCTGTAGCAATATCTGGGATTGAATTAGCCAAAACGAAACCGGATATTTCCGGTTTCATCCAGTCATATCCGGACAAAGTGGTGTGGAATTCGTATTCAATGGCCCGAGAAAATCACAGGAAAAATGGTTTTAAGAGAAAAGCAAAGTCTTTTCGTTAGGCAAGTGCATAAAATGTCATCTATACAAACAGAAATATCATGTGTGTTTGCTGCACTTCTTCTAGCTTTCTCCCTAGAAAATACGAATATGTAGAGCTGGTGTCTCATGTGGAACCAATTAGTGTTTCCAAGCATAAAATTAAATATTCCCTGAATCAAAAAAAAAAACATTCAAAAAAATAAAGTCCGTGGATAATATCAGGAATACACAAACACAGATGCTGTAGCAATATTTGGGTTTGAGTTAGCCAAAACAAAACCGGATATTTCCAGTTTTATCCAGTCATATCCGGACAAACTGTTGTGGAATTGGTATGCAATGGACTGAGAAAATCACAGGAAAATGGTTTTGAAGAAAAGCAAAGTCTTTTCGTCAGGCAAGTGCATAAAATGTCATCTACACAAACAGAAATATCATGTTTGTTTGCCGCAGTTCCTCTAGCTTTCTCCCTAGAACATACGAATTTGTAGAGCTGCTGTGTCCATGTGGAACCAATTAGTGTTTCCAAGCATGAAATTAAATGTTCCCGGAAAAAAAAATTCAAAAAAATAAAGTCCGTGGATAATATCAGGAATACACAAACACAGATGCTGTAGCAATATCTGGGATTGAATTAGCCAAAATGAAACCGGATATTTCCGGTTTCATCCAGTCATATCCGGACAAACTGGTGTGGAATTCGTATGCAATGGACCGAGAAAATCACAGTAAAAATGGTTTTGAAGAAAAGCAAAGTCTTTTCGTTAGGCAAGTGCATCAAATGTCATCTATACAAACAGAAATATCATGTTTGTTTGCCGCAGTTCCTCTAGCTTTCTCCCTAGAAAATACGAATATGTAGAGCTGGTGTCTTCATGTGGAACCAATTAGTGTTTCTAAGTACAAAATTAAATGTTCCCTGAAAAAAAACATTCAAAAAAATAAAGTCCGTGGATAATATCAGGAATACACAAACACAGAGGCTGTAGCAAGATTTCGGTTTGAGTTAGCCAAAACAAAACCAGATATTTCCGGTTTCATCCAGTCATATCCGGACAAAGTGGTGTGGAATTTGTATGCAATGGACCGAGAAAATCACAGGAAAAATGGTTTTGGAGAAAAGCAAAGTCTTTTCCTTAGGCAAGTGCATAAAATGTCATCTAGACAAACAGAAATATCATGTTTGTTTGCCGCAGTTCCTCTAGCTTTCTCCCTAGAAAATACGAATGTGTAGAGCTGGTGTCTCCATGTGGAACCAATTAGTGTTTCCAAGCACAAAATTAAATGTTCCCTGAAAAAAAAAAAAACATTCAAAAAAATAAAGTCCGTGGATAATATCAGGAATACACAAACACAGATGCTGTAGCAATATCTGGGATTGAATTAGCCAAAACGAAACCGGATATTTCTGGTATTATCCAGTCATATCAGGGCAAACTTGTGTGGAAATCGTATGCAATGGACCCAGAAAATCACAGGAAAAATGGTTTTAAGAGAAAAGCAAAGTCTTTTCATTTGGCAAGTGCATAAAATGTCATCTAGACAAACAGAAATATCATGTTTGTTTGCCGCAGTTCCTCTAGCTTTCTCCCTAGAAAATACGAATGTGTAGAGCTGGTGTCTCCATGTGGAACCAATTAGTGTTTCCAAGGACAAAATTAAATGTTCCCTGAAAAAAAAAACATTCAAAAAAATAAAGTCCTTGGATAATATCAGGAATACACAAACACGTATGCTGTAGCAATATTTGGGTTTGAGTTAGCCAAAACAAAACCGGATATTTCCGGTTTCATCCAGTCATATCCGGACAAAGTGGTGTGGAATTGGTATGCAATGGACCGAGAAAATCACAGGAAAAATGGTTTTGAAGAAAAGCAAAGTCTTTTCGTTAGGCAAGTGCATAAAATGTCATCTAGACAAACAGAAATATCATGTTTGTTTGCCGCAGTTCCTCTAGCTTTCTCCCTAGAACATACGAATGTGTAGAGCTGGTGTCTCCATGTGGAACCAATTAGTGTTTCCAAGCATAAAATTAAATGTTCCCTGAAAAAAAAACATTCAAAAAAATAAAGTCCGTGGATAATATCAGGAATACACAAACACAGATGCTGTAGCAATATTTGGGTTTGAGTTAGCCAAAACAAAACCGGATATTTCCGGTTTCATCCAGTCATATCCGGACAAACTGTTGTGGAATTGGTATGCAATGGACCGAGAAAATCACAAGAAAAATGGTTTTGAAGAAAAGCAAAGTCTTTTCGTTAGGCAAGTGCATAAAATGTCATCTACACAAACAGAAATATCATGTTTGTTTGCCGCAGTTCCTCTAGCTTTCTCCCTAGAAAATACGAATGTGTAGAGCTGGTGTCTCCATGTGGAACCAATTAGTGTTTCCAAGCCCAAAATTAAATGTTCCCTGAAAAAAAAAACATTCAAAAAATAAAGTCCTTGGATAATATCAGGAATACACAAACAAAGAGGCTGTAGCAATATCTGGGATTGAGTTAGCCAAAACGAAACCGGATATTTACGATTTCATCCAGTCATATCCGGACAAAGTGGTGTGGAATTCGTATGCAATGGACCGAGAAAATCACAGTAAAAATGGTTTTGGAGAAAAGCAAAGTCTTTTTGTTAGGCAAGTGCATAAAATGTCATCTATACAAACAGAAATATCATGTTTGTTTGCCGCAGTTCCTCTAGCTTTCTCCCTAGAAAATACGAATGTGTAGAGCTGCTGTGTCCATGTGGAACCAATTAGTGTTTCCAAACATAAAATTAAATGTTCCCGGAAAAAAATACATTCAAAAAAATAAAGTCCGTGGATAATATCAGGAATACACAAACACAGAGGCTGTAGCAATATCTGGGATTGAATTAGCCAAAACGAAACCGGATATTTCCGGTTTGATCCAGTCATATCCGGACAAAGTGGTGTGGAATTCGTATGCAATGGACCCAGAAAATCACAGTAAAAATGGTTTTAAGAGAAAAGCAAAGTCTTTTCGTTAGGCAAGTGCATCAAATGTCATCTAGACAAACAGAAATATCATGTTTGTTGCCGCAGTTCCTCTAGCTTTCTCCCTAGAACAAATGAATCTGTAGAGCTGGTATATCCATGAGGGACCAATTTGAGTTTCCAAGCACAAAATTAAATGTTCCCTGAGAAAAAAATCAAAACAATAAAGTCTGTGGATAATTTCAGGAATGCACAAACACAGAGGATGTAGCAATATTTCGGTTTGAGTTAGCCAAAACAAAACCGGATATTTCCGATTTCATCCGGTCATATCCGGACAAAGTGGTGTGGAATTCGTATTCAATGGCCCGAGAAAAACACAGGAAAAATGGCTTTGGAGAAAAGCAAAGTCTTTTCGTTAGGCAAGTGCATCAAATATCATCTATAAAAACAGAAATATCATGTGTGTTTGCTGCACTTCTTCTAGCTTTCTCCCTAGAAAATACGAATGTGTAGAGCTGGTGTCTCATGTGGAACCAATTAGTGTTTCCAAGCATAAAATTAAATGTATCCTGAATCAAAAAAAAAAAAAACATTCAAAAAAATAAAGTCCGTGGATATTATCAGGAATACACAAACACAGATGCTGTAGCAATGTTTGGGTTTGAGTTAGCCAAAACAAAACCGGATATTTCCAGTTTTATCCAGTCATATCCGGACAAACTGTTGTGGAAATGGTATGCAATGGACTGAGAAAATCACAGGAAAATGGTTTTGAAGAAAAGAAAAGTCTTTTCGTTAGGCAAGTGCATAAAATGTCATCTATACAAACAGAAATATCATGTGTGTTTGCTGCACTTCTTCTAGCTTTCTCCCTAGAAAATATGAATGTGTAGAGCTGGTGTCTCATGTGGAACCAATTAGTGTTTCCAAGCATAAAATTAAATATTCCCTGAATCAAAAAAAACATTCAAAAAAATAAAGTCCGTGGATAATATCAGGAATACACAAACACAGATGCTGTAGCAATATTTGGGTTTGAGTTAGCCAAAACAAAACCGGATATTTCCGGTTTTATCCAGTCATATCCGGACAAACTGTTGTGGAATTGGTATGCAATGGACCGAGAAAATCACAGGAAAATGGTTTTGAAGAAAAGCAAAGTCTTTTCGTCAGGCAAGTGCATAAAATGTCATCTACACAAACAGAAATATCATGTTTGTTTGCCGCAGTTCCTCTAGCTTTCTCCCTAGAACATACGAATTTGTAGAGCTGCTGTGTCCATGTGGAACCAATTAGTGTTTCCAAGCATGAAATTAAATGTTCCCGGAAAAAAAAATTCAAAAAAATAAAGTCCGTGGATAATTTCAGGAATGCACAAACACAGAGGATGTAGCAATATTTCGCTTTGAGTTAGCCAAAACAAAACCGGATATTTCCGATTTCATCCAGTCATATCCGGACAAACTGGTGTGGAATTCGTAGGCAATGGACCGAGAAAATCACAGTAAAAATGGTTTTGGAGAAAAGCAAAGGCTTTTCCTTAGCCCAGTGCATCAAATGTCATCTATACAAACAGAAATAGCATGTTTGTTTGCCGCAGTTCCTCTAGCTTTCTCCCTAGAAAATACGAATGTGTAGAGCTGGTGTCTCCATGTGGAACCAATTAGTGTTTCCAAGCCTAAAATTTAATGTTCCCTGAAAAAAAAACATTCAAAAAAATAAAGTCCGTGGACAATATCACGAATACACAAACAAAGAGGCTGTAGCAATATCTGGGATTGAATTAGCCAAAACAAAATCGGATATTTCCGGTTTCATCCAGTCATATCCAGACAAAGTGGTGTGGAATTCGTATGCAATGGACCGAGAAAATCACAGGAAAAATGGTTTTGGAGAAAAGCAAAGTCTTTTCGTTAGGCTAGTGCATCAAATATCATCTATAAAAACAGAAATATCATGTGTGTTTGCTGCAATTCTTCTAGCTTTCTCCCTAGAAAATACGAATGTGTAGAGCTGGTGTCTCCATGTGGAACCAATTAGTGTTTCCAAGCATAAAATTAAATGTTCCCTGAAAAAAAACATTCAAAAAAATAAAGTCCGTAGATAATATCAGGAATAGACAAACACAGATGCTGTAGCAATATTTCGGTTTGAGTTTGACAAAACAAAACCGGATATTTCCGGTTTCATCCAGTCATATCCGGACAAAGTAGTGTGGAATTCGTATGCAATGGACCGAGAAAATCACTCTAAAAATGGTTTTGGAGAAAAGCAAAGTCTTTTCGTTAGGCAAGTGCATAAAATGTCATCTATACAAACAGAAATATCATGTTTGTTTGCTACAGTTCCTCTAGCTTTCTCCCTAGAAAATACGAATGTGTAGAGCTTGTGTCTCCATGTGGAACCAATTAGTGTTTCCAAGCATAAAATTAAATGTTCCCTGAAAAAAAAAAAACATTCAAAAAAATAAAATCCGTGGATAATATCAGGAATACACAAACACAGAGGCTGTAGCAATATTTCGGTTTTAGTTAGCCAAAACAAAACCGGATATTTCCGGTATCATCCAGTCATATCCGGACAAAGTGGTGTGGAATTCGTATGCAACGGACCGAGAAAATCACTCTAAAAATGGTTTTGGAGAAAAGCAAAGTCTTTTTGTTAGGCAAGTGCATAAAATGTCATCTATACAAACAGAAATATCATGTTTGTTTGCCGCAGTTCCTCTAGCTTTCTCCCTAGAAAATACGAATGTGTAGAGCTGGTGTCTCCATGTCAACCAATTAGTGTTTCCAAGCACAAAGTTAAATGTTCCCTGAAAAAAAAAAACATTCAAAAAAACAAAGTCCTTGGATAATATCAGGAATACACAAACAAAGAGGCTGTAGCAATATCTGGGATTGAATTAGCCAAAACGAAACCGGATATTTCCGGTTTCATCCAGTCATATCCGGACAAAGTAGTGTGGAATTCGTATGCAATGGACCCAGAATATCACAGTAAAAATGGTTTTAAGAGAAAAGCAAAGTCTTTTCGTTACGCAAGTGCATAAAATGTCATCTATACAAACAGAAATATCATGTTTGTTTGCCGCAGTTCCTCTAGCTTTCTCCCTAGAACATACGAATGTGTAGAGCTGGTATCTCCATGTGGGACCAATTAGAGTTTCCAAGCACAAAATTAAATGTTCCCTGATAAAAAAAATCAAAAAATTAAAGTCTGTGGATAATATCAGGAATGCACAAACACAGATGCTGTAGCAATATTTCGGTTTGAGTTAGCCAAAACAAAACCGGATATTTCCGGTTTCATCCAGTCATATCCGGACAAAGTGGTGTGGAATTGGTATGCAATGGACCGAGAAAATCACAGGAAAAATGGTTTTGGAGAAAAGCAAAGTCTTTTCGTTAGGCAAGTGCATAAAATGTCATCTAGACAAACAGAAATATCATGTTTGTTTGCCGCAGTTCCTCTAGCTTTCTCCCTAGAACAAACGAATGTGTAGAGCTGGTGTCTCCACGTGGAACCAATTAGTGTTTCCAAGCATAAAATTAAATGTTCCCTGAAAAAAAAAAACGTTCAAAAAAATAAAGTCCATGGATAATATCAGGAATACACAATCACAGAGGCTGTAGCAATATCTGGGATTGAATTAGCCAAAATGAAACCGTATATTTCCGGTTTCATCCAGTCATATCCGGACAAAGTGGTGTGGAATTCGTATGCAATGGACCTAGAAAATCACAGTAAAAATGGTTTTGGAGAAAAGCAAAGTCTTTTCGTTAGGCAAGTGCATAAAATGTCATCTATACAAACAGAAATAGCATGTTTGTTTGCTGCAGTTCCTCTAGCTTTCTCCCTAAAACATACGAATGTGTAGAGCTGTTGTGTCCATGTGGAACCAATTAGTGTTTCCAAGCATAAAATTAAATGTTCCCGGAAAAAAAAACATTCAAAAAAATAAAGTCCGTGGATAATATCAGGAATACACAAACAAAGAGGCTGTAGCAATATCTGGGATTGAATTAGCCAAAACGAAACCGGATATTTCCGGTTTCATCCAGTCATATCCGGACAAAGTGGTGTGGAATTCGTATTCAATGGCCCGAGAAAATCACAGGAAAAATGGTTTTAAGAGAAAAGCAAAGTCTTTTCGTTAGGCAAGTGCATAAAATGTCATCTATACAAACAGAAATATCATGTGTGTTTGCTGCACTTCTTCTAGCTTTCTCCCTAGAAAATACGAATGTGTAGAGCTGGTGTCTCATGTGGAACCAATTAGTGTTTCCAAGCATAAAATTAAATATTCCCTGAATCAAAAAAAACATTCAAAAAATAAAGTCCGTGGATAATATCAGGAATACACAAACACAGATGCTGTAGCAATATCTGGGATTGAATTAGCCAAAATGAAACCGGATATTTCCGGTTTCATCCAGTCATATCCGGACAAACTGGTGTGGAATTCGTATGCAATGGACCGAGAAAATCACAGTAAAAATGGTTTTGAAGAAAAGCAAAGTCTTTTCGTTAGGCAAGTGCATCAAATGTCATCTATACAAAAAGAAATATCATGTTTGTTTGCCGCAGTTCCTCTAGGTTTCTCCCTAGAACATACGAATTTGTAGAGCTGCTGTGTCCATGTGGAACCAATTAGTGTTTCCAAGCATGAAATTAAATGTTCCCGGAAAAAAAAACTTCAAAAAAATAAAGTCCGTGGATAATTTCAGGAATGCACAAACACAGAGGATGTAGCAATATTTCGGTTTGAGTTAGCCAAAACAAAACCGGATATTTCCGATTTCATCCAGTCATATCCGGACAAACTGGTGTTTAATTCATAGGCAATGGACCGAGATTTCACAGTAAAAATGGTTTTGGAGAAAAGCAAAGTCTTTTCGTTAGGCAAGTGCATAAAATGTCATCTAGACAAACAGAAATATCATGTTTGTTTGCCGCAGTTCCTCTAGCTTTCTCCCTAGAAAATACGAATGTGTAGAGCTGGTGTCTCCATGTGGAACCAATTAGTGTTTCCAAGCACAAAGTTAAATGTTCCCTGAAAAAAAAAAAACATTCAAAAAAATAAAGTCCTTGGATAATATCAGGAATACACAAACAAAGAGGCTGTAGCAATATCTGGGATGGAGTTAGCCAAAACGAAACCGGAAATTTCCGGTTTCATCCAGTCATATCCGGACAAAGTAGTGTGGAATTCGTATGCAATGGACCCAGAAAATCACAGGAAAAATGGTTTTAAGAGAAAAGCAAAGTCTTTTCGTTACGCAAGTGCATAAAATGTCATCTATACAAACAGAAATATCATGTTTGTTTGCCGCAGTTCCTCTAGCTTTCTCCCTAGAACATACGAATGTGTAGAGCTGGTATCTCCATGTGGGACCAATTAGAGTTTCCAAGCACAAAATTAAATGTTCCCTGATAAAAAAAATCAAAAAATTAAAGTCTGTGGATAATATCAGGAATGCACAAACACAGATGCTGTAGCAATATTTCGGTTTGAGTTAGCCAAAACAAAACCGGATATTTCCGATTTCATCCAGTCATATCCGTACAATGTGGTGTGGAATTCGTATTCAATTGCCCGAGAAAATCACAGGAAAAATGGTTTTGGAGAAAAGCAAAGTCTTTTCGTTAGGCAAGTGCATCAAATATCATCTATAAAAACAGAAATATCATGTTTGTTTGCCGCAGTTCCTCTAGCTTTCTCCCTAGAACAAACGAATGTGTAGAGCTGGTGTCTCCATGTGGAACCAATTAGTGTTTCCAAGCATCCAGTCATATCCGGACAAAGTGGTGTGGAATTCGTATGCAATGGACCTAGAAAATCACAGTAAAAATGGTTTTGGAGAAAAGCAAAGTCTTTTCGTTAGGCAAGTGCATAAAATGTCATCTAGACAAACAGAAATATCATGTTTGTTTGCCGCAGTTCCTCTAGCTTTCTCCCTAGAACATACGAATGTGTAGAGCTGCTGTGTCCATGTGGAACCAATTAGTGTTTCCAAACATAAAATTAAATGTTCCCGGAAAAAAATACATTCAAAAAAATAAAGTCCGTGGATAATATCAGGAATACACAAACACAGAGGCTGTAGCAATATCTGGGATTGAATTAGCCAAAACGAAACCGGATATTTCCGGTTTGATCCAGTCATATCCGGACAAAGTTGTGTGGAATTCGTATGCAATGGACCCAGAAAATCACAGTAAAAATGGTTTTAAGAGAAAAGCAAAGTCTTTTCGTTAGGCAAGTGCATCAAATGTCATCTAGACAAACAGAAATATCATGTTTGTTGCCGCAGTTCCTCTAGCTTTCTCCCTAGAACAAATGAATCTGTAGAGCTGGTATATCCATGAGGGACCAATTTGAGTTTCCAAGCACAAAATTAAATGTTCCCTGAGAAAAAAATCAAAACAATAAAGTCTGTGGATAATTTCAGGAATGCACAAACACAGAGGATGTAGCAATATTTCGGTTTGAGTTAGCCAAAACAAAACCGGATATTTCCGATTTCATCCAGTCATATCCGGACAAAGTGGTGTGGAATTCGTATTCAATGGCCCGAGAAAAACACAGGAAAAATGGCTTTGGAGAAAAGCAAAGTCTTTTCGTTAGGCAAGTGCATCAAATATCATCTATAAAAACAGAAATATCATGTGTGTTTGCTGCACTTCTTCTAGCTTTCTCCCTAGAAAATACGAATGTGTAGAGCTGGTGTCTCATGTGGAACCAATTAGTGTTTCCAAGCATAAAATTAAATGTATCTTGAATCAAAAAAAAAAACATTCAAAAAAATAAAGTCCGTGGATATTATCAGGAATACACAAACACAGATGCTGTAGCAATGTTTGGGTTTGAGTTAGCCAAAACAAAACCGGATATTTCCAGTTTTATCCAGTCATATCCGGACAAACTGTTGTGGAAATGGTATGCAATGGACTGAGAAAATCACAGGAAAATGGTTTTGAAGAAAAGAAAAGTCTTTTCGTTAGGCAAGTGCATAAAATGTCATCTATACAAACAGAAATATCATGTGTGTTTGCTGCACTTCTTCTAGCTTTCTCCCTAGAAAATATGAATGTGTAGAGCTGGTGTCTCATGTGGAACCAATTAGTGTTTCCAAGCATAAAATTAAATATTCCCTGAATCAAAAAAAACATTCAAAAAAATAAAGTCCGTGGATAATATCAGGAATACACAAACACAGATGCTGTAGCAATATTTGGGTTTGAGTTAGCCAAAACAAAACCGGATATTTCCGGTTTTATCCAGTCATATCCGGACAAACTGTTGTGGAATTGGTATGCAATGGACCGAGAAAATCACAGGAAAATGGTTTTGAAGAAAAGCAAAGTCTTTTCGTCAGGCAAGTGCATAAAATGTCATCTACACAAACAGAAATATCATGTTTGTTTGCCACAGTTCCTCTAGCTTTCTCCCTAGAACATACGAATTTGTAGAGCTGCTGTGTCCATGTGGAACCAATTAGTGTTTCCAAGCATGAAATTAAATGTTCCCGGAAAAAAAAATTCAAAAAAATAAAATCCGTGGATAATATCAGGAATACACAAACACAGATGCTGTAGCAATATCTGGGATTGAATTAGCCAAAATGAAACCGGATATTTCCGGTTTCATCCAGTCATATCCGGACAAACTGGTGTGGAATTCGTATGCAATGGACCGAGAAAATCACAGTAAAAATGGTTTTGAAGAAAAGCAAAGTCTTTTCGTTAGGCAAGTGCATAAAATGTCATCTATACAAACAGAAATATCATGTTTGTTTGCCGCAGTTCCTCTAGCTTTCTCCCTAGAAAATACGAATATGTAGAGCTGGTGTCTTCATGTGGAACCAATTAGTGTTTCTAAGTACAAAATTAAATGTTCCCTGAAAAAAAACATTCAAAAAAATAAAGTCCGTGGATAATATCAGGAATACACAAACACAGAGGCTGTAGCAAGATTTGGGTTTGAGTTAGCCAAAACAAAACCAGATATTTCCGGTTTCATCCAGTCATATCCGGACAAAGTGGTGTGGAATTTGTATGCAATGGACCGAGAAAATCACAGGAAAAATGGTTTTGGAGAAAAGCAAAGTCGTTTCCTTAGGCAAGTGCATCAAATGTCATCTATACAAACAGAAATAGCATGTTTGTTTGCCGCAGTTCCTCTAGCTTTCTCCCTAGAAAATACGAATGTGTAGAGCTGGTGTCTCCATGTGGAACCAATTAGTGTTTCCAAGCCTAAAATTTAATGTTCCCTGAAAAAAAAACATTCAAAAAAATAAAGTCCGTGGACAATATCACGAATACACAAACAAAGAGGCTGTAGCAATATCTGGGATTGAATTAGCCAAAACAAAATCGGATATTTCCGGTTTCATCCAGTCATATCCAGACAAAGTGGTGTGGAATTCGTATGCAATGGACCGAGAAAATCACAGGAAAAATGGTTTTGGAGAAAAGCAAAGTCTTTTCGTTAGGCTAGTGCATCAAATATCATCTATAAAAACAGAAATATCATGTGTGTTTGCTGCAATTCTTCTAGCTTTCTCCCTAGAAAATACGAATGTGTAGAGCTGGTGTCTCCATGTGGAACCAATTAGTGTTTCCAAGCATAAAATTAAATGTTCCCTGAAAAAAAACATTCAAAAAAATAAAGTCCGTGGATAATATCAGGAATAGACAAACACAGATGCTGTAGCAATATTTCGGTTTGAGTTTGACAAAACAAAACCGGATATTTCCGGTTTCATCCAGTCATATCCGGACAAAGTAGTGTGGAATTCGTATGCAATGGACCGAGAAAATCACTCTAAAAATGGTTTTGGAGAAAAGCAAAGTCTTTTCGTTAGGCAAGTGCATAAAATGTCATCTATACAAACAGAAATATCATGTTTGTTTGCTACAGTTCCTCTAGCTTTCTCCCTAGAAAATACGAATGTGTAGAGCTTGTGTCTCCATGTGGAACCAATTAGTGTTTCCAAGCATAAAATTAAATGTTCCCTGAAAAAAAAAAAACATTCAAAAAAATAAAATCCGTGGATAATATCAGGAATACACAAACACAGAGGCTGTAGCAATATTTCGGTTTGAGTTAGCCAAAACAAAACCGGATATTTCCGGTATCATCCAGTCATATCCGGACAAAGTGGTGTGGAATTCGTATGCAACGGACCGAGAAAATCACTCTAAAAATGGTTTTGGAGAAAAGCAAAGTCTTTTTGTTAGGCAAGTGCATAAAATGTCATCTATACAAACAGAAATATCATGTTTGTTTGCCGCAGTTCCTCTAGCTTTCTCCCTAGAAAATACGAATGTGTAGAGCTGGTGTCTCCATGTGGAACCAATTAGTGTTTCCAAGCACAAAGTTAAATGTTCCCTGAAAAAAAAAAACATTCAAAAAAACAAAGTCCTTGGATAATATCAGGAATACACAAACAAAGAGGCTGTAGCAATATCTGGGATTGAATTAGCCAAAACGAAACCGGATATTTCCGGTTTCATCCAATCATATCCGGACAAAGTAGTGTGGAATTCGTATGCAATGGACCCAGAATATCACAGTAAAAATGGTTTTAAGAGAAAAGCAAAGTCTTTTCGTTACGCAAGTGCATAAAATGTCATCTATACAAACAGAAATATCATGTTTGTTTGCCGCAGTTCCTCTAGCTTTCTCCCTAGAACATACGAATGTGTAGAGCTGGTATCTCCATGTGGGACCAATTAGAGTTTCCAAGCACAAAATTAAATGTTCCCTGATAAAAAAAATCAAAAAATTAAAGTCTGTGGATAATATCAGGAATGCACAAACACAGATGCTGTAGCAATATTTCGGTTTGAGTTAGCCAAAACAAAACCGGATATTTCCGGTTTCATCCAGTCATATCCGGACAAAGTGGTGTGGAATTGGTATGCAATGGACCGAGAAAATCACAGGAAAAATGGTTTTGGAGAAAAGCAAAGTCTTTTCGTTAGGCAAGTGCATAAAATGTCATCTAGACAAACAGAAATATCATGTTTGTTTGCCGCAGTTCCTCTAGCTTTCTCCCTAGAACAAACGAATGTGTAGAGCTGGTGTCTCCATGTGGAACCAATTAGTGTTTCCAAGCATAAAATTAAATGTTCCCTGAAAAAAAAAAAACGTTCAAAAAAATAAAGTCCATGGATCATATCAGGAATACACAATCACAGAGGCTGTAGCAATATCTGGGATTGAATTAGCCAAAATGAAACCGTATATTTCCGGTTTCATCCAGTCATATCCGGACAAAGTGGTGTGGAATTCTTATGCAATGGACCTAGAAAATCACAGTAAAAATGGTTTTGGAGAAAAGCAAAGTCTTTTCGTTAGGCAAGTGCATAAAATGTCATCTATACAAACAGAAATAGCATGTTTGTTTGCTGCAGTTCCTCTAGCTTTCTCCCTAAAACATACGAATGTGTAGAGCTGCTGTGTCCATGTGGAACCAATTAGTGTTTCCAAGCATAAAATTAAATGTTCCCGGAAAAAAAAACATTCAAAAAAATAAAGTCCGTGGATAATATCAGGAATACACAAACAAAGAGGCTGTAGCAATATCTGGGATTGAATTAGCCAAAACGAAACCGGATATTTCCGGTTTCATCCAGTCATATCCGGACAAAGTGGTGTGGAATTCGTATTCAATGGCCCGAGAAAATCACAGGAAAAATGGTTTTAAGAGAAAAGCAAAGTCTTTTCGTTAGGCAAGTGCATAAAATGTCATCTATACAAACAGAAATATCATGTGTGTTTGCTGCACTTCTTCTAGCTTTCTCCCTAGAAAATACGAATGTGTAGAGCTGGTGTCTCATGTGGAACCAATTAGTGTTTCCAAGCATAAAATTAAATATTCCCTGAATCAAAAAAAACATTCAAAAAATAAAGTCCGTGGATAATATCAGGAATACACAAACACAGATGCTGTAGCAATATCTGGGATTGAATTAGCCAAAATGAAACCGGATATTTCCGGTTTCATCCAGTCATATCCGGACAAACTGGTGTGGAATTCGTATGCAATGGACCGAGAAAATCACAGTAAAAATGGTTTTGAAGAAAAGCAAAGTCTTTTCGTTAGGCAAGTGCATCAAATGTCATCTATACAAAAAGAAATATCATGTTTGTTTGCCGCAGTTCCTCTAGGTTTCTCCCTAGAACATACGAATTTGTAGAGCTGCTGTGTCCATGTGGAACCAATTAGTGTTTCCAAGCATGAAATTAAATGTTCCCGGAAAAAAAAACTTCAAAAAAATAAAGTCCGTGGATAATTTCAGGAATGCACAAACACAGAGGATGTAGCAATATTTCGGTTTGAGTTAGCCAAAACAAAACCGGATATTTCCGATTTCATCCAGTCATATCCGGACAAACTGGTGTTTAATTCATAGGCAATGGACCGAGATTTCACAGTAAAAATGGTTTTGGAGAAAAGCAAAGTCTTTTCGTTAGGCAAGTGCATAAAATGTCATCTAGACAAACAGAAATATCATGTTTGTTTGCCGCAGTTCCTCTAGCTTTCTCCCTAGAAAATACGAATGTGTAGAGCTGGTGTCTCCATGTGGAACCAATTAGTGTTTCCAAGCACAAAGTTAAATGTTCCCTGAAAAAAAAAAACATTCAAAAAAATAAAGTCCTTGGATAATATCAGGAATACACAAACAAAGAGGCTGTAGCAATATCTGGGATGGAGTTAGCCAAAACGAAACCGGAAATTTCCGGTTTCATCCAGTCATATCCGGACAAAGTAGTGTGGAATTCGTATGCAATGGACCCAGAAAATCACAGGAAAAATGGTTTTAAGAGAAAAGCAAAGTCTTTTCGTTACGCAAGTGCATAAAATGTCATCTATACAAACAGAAATATCATGTTTGTTTGCCGCAGTTCCTCTAGCTTTCTCCCTAGAACATACGAATGTGTAGAGCTGGTATCTCCATGTGGGACCAATTAGAGTTTCCAAGCACAAAATTAAATGTTCCCTGATAAAAAAAATCAAAAAATTAAAGTCTGTGGATAATATCAGGAATGCACAAACACAGATGCTGTAGCAATATTTCGGTTTGAGTTAGCCAAAACAAAACCGGATATTTCCGATTTCATCCAGTCATATCCGTACAATGTGGTGTGGAATTCGTATTCAATTGCCCGAGAAAATCACAGGAAAAATGGTTTTGGAGAAAAGCAAAGTCTTTTCGTTAGGCAAGTGCATCAAATATCATCTATAAAAACAGAAATATCATGTTTGTTTGCCGCAGTTCCTCTAGCTTTCTCCCTAGAACAAACGAATGTGTAGAGCTGGTGTCTCCATGTGGAACCAATTAGTGTTTCCAAGCATCCAGTCATATCCGGACAAAGTGGTGTGGAATTCGTATGCAATGGACCTAGAAAATCACAGGAAAAATGGTTTTGGAGAAAAGCAAAGTCTTTTCGTTAGGCAAGTGCATAAAATGTCATCTAGACAAACAGAAATATCATGTTTGTTTGCCGCAGTTCCTCTAGCTTTCTCCCTAGAACATACGAATGTGTAGAGCTGCTGTGTCCATGTGGAACCAATTAGTGTTTCCAAACATAAAATTAAATGTTCCCGGAAAAAAATACATTCAAAAAAATAAAGTCCGTGGATAATATCAGGAATACACAAACACAGAGGCTGTAGCAATATCTGGGATTGAATTAGCCAAAACGAAACCGGATATTTCCGGTTTGATCCAGTCATATCCGGACAAAGTGGTGTGGAATTCGTATGCAATGGACCCAGAAAATCACAGTAAAAATGGTTTTAAGAGAAAAGCAAAGTCTTTTCGTTAGGCAAGTGCATCAAATGTCATCTAGACAAACAGAAATATCATGTTTGTTGCCGCAGTTCCTCTAGCTTTCTCCCTAGAACAAATGAATCTGTAGAGCTGGTATATCCATGAGGGACCAATTTGAGTTTCCAAGCACAAAATTAAATGTTCCCTGAGAAAAAAATCAAAACAATAAAGTCTGTGGATAATTTCAGGAATGCACAAACACAGAGGATGTAGCAATATTTCGGTTTGAGTTAGCCAAAACAAAACCGGATATTTCCGATTTCATCCAGTCATATCCGGACAAAGTGGTGTGGAATTCGTATTCAATGGCCCGAGAAAAACACAGGAAAAATGGCTTTGGAGAAAAGCAAAGTCTTTTCGTTAGGCAAGTGCATCAAATATCATCTATAAAAACAGAAATATCATGTGTGTTTGCTGCACTTCTTCTAGCTTTCTCCCTAGAAAATACGAATGTGTAGAGCTGGTGTCTCATGTGGAACCAATTAGTGTTTCCAAGCATAAAATTAAATGTATCCTGAATCAAAAAAAAAAACATTCAAAAAAATAAAGTCCGTGGATATTATCAGGAATACACAAACACAGATGCTGTAGCAATGTTTGGGTTTGAGTTAGCCAAAACAAAACCGGATATTTCCAGTTTTATCCAGTCATATCCGGACAAACTGTTGTGGAAATGGTATGCAATGGACTGAGAAAATCACAGGAAAATGGTTTTGAAGAAAAGAAAAGTCTTTTCGTTAGGCAAGTGCATAAAATGTCATCTATACAAACAGAAATATCATGTGTGTTTGCTGCACTTCTTCTAGCTTTCTCCCTAGAAAATATGAATGTGTAGAGCTGGTGTCTCATGTGGAACCAATTAGTGTTTCCAAGCATAAAATTAAATATTCCCTGAATCAAAAAAAACATTCAAAAAAATAAAGTCCGTGGATAATATCAGGAATACACAAACACAGATGCTGTAGCAATATTTGGGTTTGAGTTAGCCAAAACAAAACCGGATATTTCCGGTTTTATCCAGTCATATCCGGACAAACTGTTGTGGAATTGGTATGCAATGGACCGAGAAAATCACAGGAAAATGGTTTTGAAGAAAAGCAAAGTCTTTTCGTCAGGCAAGTGCATAAAATGTCATCTACACAAACAGAAATATCATGTTTGTTTGCCGCAGTTCCTCTAGCTTTCTCCCTAGAACATACGAATTTGTAGAGCTGCTGTGTCCATGTGGAACCAATTAGTGTTTCCAAGCATGAAATTAAATGTTCCCGGAAAAAAAAATTCAAAAAAATAAAATCCGTGGATAATATCAGGAATACACAAACACAGATGCTGTAGCAATATCTGGGATTGAATTAGCCAAAATGAAACCGGATATTTCCGGTTTCATCCAGTCATTTCCGGACAAACTGGTGTGGAATTCGTATGCAATGGACCGAGAAAATCACAGTAAAAATGGTTTTGAAGAAAAGCAAAGTCTTTTCGTTAGGCAAGTGCATAAAATGTCATCTATACAAACAGAAATATCATGTTTGTTTGCCGCAGTTCCTCTAGCTTTCTCCCTAGAAAATACGAATATGTAGAGCTGGTGTCTTCATGTGGAACCAATTAGTGTTTCTAAGTACAAAATTAAATGTTCCCTGAAAAAAAACATTCAAAAAAATAAAGTCCGTGGATAATATCAGGAATACACAAACACAGAGGCTGTAGCAAGATTTGGGTTTGAGTTAGCCAAAACAAAACCAGATATTTCCGGTTTCATCCAGTCATATCCGGACAAAGTGGTGTGGAATTTGTATGCAATGGACCGAGAAAATCACAGGAAAAATGGTTTTGGAGAAAAGCAAAGTCGTTTCCTTAGGCAAGTGCATCAAACGTCACCTAGACAAACAGAAATATCATGTTTGTTTGCCGCAGTTCCTCTAGCTTTCTCCCTAGAAAATACGAATGTGTAGAGCTGGTGTCTCCATGTGGAACCAATTAGTGTTTCCAAGCACAAAATTAAATGTTCCCTGAAAAAAAAATCAAAAAAATAAAGTCCGTGGATAATATCAGGAATACACAAACACAGAGGCTGTAGCAATATCTGGGATTGAGTTAGCCAAAACGAAACCGGATATTTACGATTTCATCCAGTCATATCCGGACAAAGTGGTATGGAATTGGTATGCAATGGACCGAGAAAATCACAGTAAAAATGGTTTTGGAGAAAAGCAAAGTCTTTTCGTTAGGCAAGTGCATAAAATGTCATCTAGACAAACAGAAATATCATGTTTGTTTGCCGCAGTTCCTCTAGCTTTCTCCCTAGAACATACGAATGTGTAGAGCTGCTGTGTCCATGTGGAACCAATTAGTGTTTCCAAACATAAAATTAAATGTTCCCGGAAAAAAATACATTCAAAAAAATAAAGTCCGTGGATAATATCAGGAATACACAAACACAGAGGCTGTAGCAATATCTGGGATTGAATTAGCCAAAACGAAACCGGATATTTCCGGTTTGATCCAGTCATATCCGGACAAAGTGGTGTGGAATTCGTATGCAATGGACCCAGAAAATCACAGTAAAAATGGTTTTAAGAGAAAAGCAAAGTCTTTTCGTTAGGCAAGTGCATCAAATGTCATCTAGACAAACAGAAATATCATGTTTGTTTGCCGCAGTTCCTCTAGCTTTCTCCCTAGAACAAATGAATCTTTAGAGCTGGTATCTCCATGAGGGACCAATTTGAGTTTCCAAGCACAAAATTAAATGTTCCCTGAGAAAAAAATCAAAACAATAAAGTCTGTGGATAATTTCAGGAATGCACAAACACAGAGGATGTAGCAATATTTCGGTTTGAGTTAGCCAAAGCAAAACCGGATATTTCTGGTATTATCCAGTCATATCCGGGCAAACTGGTGTGGAATTCGTATGCAATGGACCCAGAAAATCACAGGAAAATGGTTTTAAGAGAAAAGCAAAGTCTTTTCGTTAGGCAAGTGCATAAAATGTCATCTAGACAAACAGAAATATCATGTTTGTTTGCCGCAGTTCCTCTAGCTTTCTCCCTAGAAAATACGAATGTGTAGAGCTGGTGTCTCCATGTGGAACATATCAGTGTTTCCAAGCATAAAATTAAATGTTCCCTGAAAAAAAAAACATTCAAAAAAATAAAGTCCGTGGATAATATCAGGAATACACAAACACATATGCTGTAGCAATATTTGGGTTTGAGTTAGCCAAAACAAAACCGGATATTTCCGGTTTCATCCAGTCATATCCGGACAAAGTGGTGTGGAATTGGTATGCAATGGACCGAGAAAATCACAGTAAAAATGGTTTTGAAGAAAAGCAAAGTCTTTTCGTTAGGCAAGTGCATAAAATGTCATCTAGACAAACAGAAATATCATGTTTGTTTGCCGCAGTTCCTCTAGCTTTCTCCCTAGAACATACGAATGTGTAGAGCTGGTGTCTCCATGTGGAACCAATTAGTGTTTCCAAGCATAAAATTAAATGTTCCCGGAAAAAAAAATTCAAAAAAATAAAGTCCGTGGATAATATCAGGAATACACAAACACAGAGGCTGTAGCAATATCTGGGATTGAATTAGCCAAAATGAAACCGGATATTTCCGGTTTCATCCAGTCATATCCGGACAAAGTGGTGTGGAATTCGTATGCAATGGACTGAGAAAATCACAGTAAAAATTGTTTTGAAGAAAAGCAAAGTCTTTTCGTTAGGCAAGTGCATAAAATGTCATGTATACAAACAGAAATATCATGTTTGTTTGCCGCAGTTCCTCTAGCTTTCTCCCTAGAAAATACGAATGTGTAGAGCTGGTGTCTCCATGTGGAACCAATTAGTGTTTCTAAGCACAAAATTAAATGTTCCCTGAAAAAAAAAACATTCAAAAAAATAAAGTCCGTGGATAATATCAGGAATACACAAACACAGAGGCTGTAGCAATATTTCGGTTTGAGTTAGCCAAAACAAATCCGGATATTTCCGGTTTCATCCAGTCATATCCGGACAAAGTGGTGTGGAATTTGTATGCAATGGACCGAGAAAATCACAGGAAAAATGGTTTTGGAGAAAAGCAAAGTCTTTTCGTTAGGCAAGTGCAAAAATGTCATCTAGACAAACAGAAATATCATGTTTGTTTTCGCAGTTCCTCTAGCTTTCTCCCTAGAAAATACGAATGTGTAGAGCTGGTGTCTCCATGTGGAACCAATTAGTGTTTTCAAGCATAAAATTTAATGTTCCCTGAAAAAAATACATTCAAAAAAATAAAGTCCGTGGATAATATGAGGAATACGCAAACAAAGAGGCTGTAGCAATATCTGGGATTGCATTAGCCAAAACGAAACCGGATATTTCTGGTATTATCCAGTCATATCCGGACAAACTGGTGTGGAATTCGTATGCAATGGACCCAGAAAATCACAGGAAAAATGGTTTTAAGAGAAAAGCAAAGTCTTTTCGTTAGGCAAGTGCATAAAATGTCATCTACACAAACAGAAATATCATGTTTGTTTGCCGCAGTTCCTCTAGCTTTCTCCCTAGAAAATACGAATGTGTAGAGCTGGTGTCTCCATGTGGAACCAATTAGTGTTTCCAAGCATAAAATTAAATGTTCCCTGAAAAAAAAAACATTCAAAAAAATAAAGTCCGTGGATAATATCAGGAATACACAAACACAGAGGCTGTAGCAATATTTCGGTTTGAGTTAGCCAAAATGAAACCGGATATTTCCGGTTTCATCCAGTCATATCCGGACAAAGTGGTGTGGAATTCGTATGCAATGGCCCGAGAAAATCACAGTAAAAATGGTTTTGGAGAAAAGCAAAGTCTTTTCGTTAGGCAAGTGCATAAAATGTCATCTATACAAACAGAAATAGCATGTTTGTTTGCTGCAGTTCCTTTAGCTTTCTCCCTAGAACATACGAATGTGTAGAGCTGCTGTGTCCATGTTGAACCAATTAGTGTTTCCAAGCATGAAATTAAATGTTCCCTGAAAAAAATACATTCAAAAAAATAAACTCCGTGGATAATATCAGGAATACACAAACAAAAAGGCTGTAGCAATATCTGGGATTGAATTAGCCAAAACGAAACCGGATATTTCCGGTTTCATCCAGTCATATCCGGACAAAGTGGTGTGGAATTCGTATGCAATGGACCCAGAAAATCACAGTAAAAATTGTTTTAAGAGAAAAGCAAAGTCTTTTCGTTAGGCAAGTGCATAAAATGTTATCTAGACAAACAGAAATATCATGTTTGTTTGCCGCAGTTCCTCTAGCTTTCTCCCTAGAACATATGAATGTGTAGAGCTGGTGTCTCAATGTGGAACCAATTAGTGTTTCCAAGCATAAAATTAAATGTTCCCTGAAAAATAAAAACATTCAAAAAAATAAAGTCCGTGGATAATATCAGGAATACACAAACACAGAGGCTGTAGCAATATCTGGGATTGAATTAGCCAAAACAAAACCGGATATTTCCGGTTTCATCCAGTCATATCCGGACAAAGTGGTGTGGAATTGGTATGCAATGGACCGAGAAAATCACAGGAAAAATGGTTTTGGAGAAAAGCAAAGTCTTTTCGTTAGGCAAGTGCATCAAATGTCATCTATACAAACAGAAATATCATGTTTGTTTGCCGCAGTTCCTCTAGGTTTCTCCCTAGAACATACGAATTTGTAGAGCTGCTGTGTCCATGTGGAACCAATTAGTGTTTCCAAGCATCAAATTAAATGTTCCCGGAAAAAAAAATTCAAAAAAATAAAGTCCGTGGATAATATCAGGAATACACAAACACAGATGCTGTAGCAATATCTGGGATTGAATTAGCCAAAATGAAACCGGATATTTCCGGTTTCATCCAGTCATATCCGGACAAAGTGGTGTGGAATTCGTATGCAATGGACCCAGAAAATCACAGTAAAAATGGTTTTAAGAGAAAAGCAAAGTCTTTTCGTTAGGCAAGTGCATAAAATGTCATCTAGACAAACAGAAATATCATGTTTGTTTGCCGCAGTTCCTCTAGCTTTCTCCCTAGAACATACGAATGTGTAGAGCTGGTATCTCCATGTGGGACCAATTAGAGTTTCCAAGCACAAAATTAAATGTTCCCTGAGAAAAAAATCAAAACAATAAAGTCTGTGGATAATTTCAGGAATGCACAAACACAGAGGATGTAGCAATATTTCGGTTTAGTTAGCCAAAACAAAACCGGATATTTCCGATTTCATCCAGTCATATCCGGACAAACTGGTGTGGAATTTGTATGCAATGGACCGAGATTTCACAGTAAAAATGGTTTTGGAGAAAAGCAAAGTCTTTTCGTTAGGCAAGTGCATAAAATGTCATCTAGACAAACAGAAATAGCATGTTTGTTTGCCGCAGTTCCTCTAGCTTTCTCCCTACAAAATATGAATGTGTAGAGCTGGTGTCTCATGTGGAACCAATTAGTGTTTCCAAGCATAAAATTAAATGTATCCTGAATCAAAAAAAAAACATTCAAAAAAATAAAGTCCGTGGATATTATCAGGAATACACAAACACAGATGCTGTAGCAATATTTGGGTTTGAGTTAGCCAAAACAAAACCGGATATTTCCAGTTTTATCCAGTCATATCCGGACAAAGTGGTGTGGAATTTGTATGCAATGGACCGAGAAAATCACAGGAAAAATGGTTTTGGAGAAAAGCAATGTCTTTTCGATAGGCAAGTGCATCAAATGTCATCTAGACAAACAGAAATTTCATGTGTGTTTGCGGCAGTTCCTCTAGCTTTCTCCCTAGAAAATACGAATGTGTAGAGCTGGTGTCTCCATGTGGAACCAATTAGTGTTTCCAAGCATAAAATTAAATGTTCCCTAAAAAAAAATTCAAAAAAATAAAGTCCGTGGATAATATCAGGAATACACAAAGACAGAGGCTGTAGCAATATTTCGGTTTGAGTTAGCCAAAAAAAAAAAAAAAAAAAAAAAAAACGGATATTTGCGGTTTCATCCAGTCATATCCGGACAAAGTGGTGTGGAATTCGTATGCAATGGACGGAGAAAATCACAGGAAAAATGGTTTTGGAGGAAAGCAAAGTCTTTTCGTTAGGCAAGTGCAAAAATGTCATCTACACAAACAGAAATATCATGTTTGCTTGCCGCAGTTCCTCTAGCTTTCTCCTTAGAAAATACGAATGTGTAGAGCTGGTGTCTCCATGTGGAACCAATTAGTGTTTCCAAGCATAAAATTAAATGCTCCCTGAAAAAAAAGCATTCAAAAAAATAAATTCCGTGGATAATATCAGGAATACACAAACACAGATGCTGTAGCAATATCTGGGATTGATTTAGCCAGAACAAAACCGGATATTTCCGGTTTCATCCAGTCATATCCGGACAAAGTGGTGTGGAATTCGTATGCAATGGACCGAGAAAATCGCAGAAAAAATGGTTTTGGAGAAAAGCAAAGTCTTTTCGTTAGGCAAGTGCATAAAATGTCATCTATACAAACAGAAATATCATGTTTGTTTGCCGCAGTTCCTCTAGCTTTCTCCCTAGAACATACGAATGTGTAGAGCTGGTGTCTCCATGTGGAATCAATTAGTGTTTCCAAGCATAAAATTAAATGTTCCGTGAAAAAAAAATTGAAAAAAATAAAGTCCGTGGATAATATCATGAATACACAAACACAGAGGCTGTAGCAATATCTGGGAATGAGTTAGCCAAAAAAAACCGGATATTTCCGGTTTCATCCAGTCATATCCGGACAAAGTGGTGTGGAATTCGTATGCAATGGACCGAGAAAATCACAGGAAAAATGGTTTTGGAGAAAAGCAAAGTCTTTTCGTTAGGCAAGTGCATAAAATGTCATCTATACAAACAGAAATATCATGTTTGTTTGCCGCAGTTCCTCTAGCTTTCTCCCTAGAAAATACGAATGTGTAGAGCTGGTGTCTCCATGTGGAACCAATTAGAGTTTCCAAGGACAAAATTAAATGTTCCCTGATAAAAAAAAACAAAACAATAAAGTCCGTGGATAATATCAGGAATACACAAACACAGATGCTGTAGCAATATTTCGGTTTGAGATAGCCAAAACAAAACCGGATATTTCCGGTTTCATCCAGTCATATCCGGACAAAGTGGTGTGGAATTGGTATGCAATGGACCGAGAAAATCACAGGAAAAATGGTTTTGGAGAAAAGCAAAGTCTTTTCGTTAGGCAAGTGCATAAAATGTCATCTATACAAACAGAAATGTGTTAGTTTGCCGCAGTTCCTCTAGCTTTCTCCCTAGAAAATACGAATGTGTAGAGCTGGTGTCTCTATGTGGAACCAATTAGTGTTTCTAAGCACAAAATTAAATGTTCCCTGAAAAAAAAAATTCAAAACAATAAAGTCCGTGGATAATATCAGGAATACACAAACAAAGAGGCTGTAGCAATATCTGGGATTGAATTAGCCAAAATGAAACCGGATATTTCCGTTTCATCCAGTCATATCCGGACAAAGTGCTGTGGAATTGGTATGCAATGGACTGAGAAAATCACAGTAAAAATGGTTTTGGAGAAAAGCAAAGTCTTTTCTTTAGGCAAGTGCATAAAATGTCATCTATACAAACAGAAATAATATGTTTGTTTGTTGCAGTTCCTCTAGCTTTCTCCCTAGAACATAAAAATGTGTAGATCTGGTGTGTCCATGTGGAACAAATTAGTGTTTTCAAGCATAAAATTAAATGTTCCCTGAAAAAAAACATTCAAAAAAATAAAGTCCGTGGATAATATCAGGAATACACAAACACAGAGGCTGTAGCAATATCTGGGATTGAATTAGCCAAATCGAAACCGGATATTTCCGGTTTCATCCAGTCATATCCGGACAAAGTGGTGTGGAATTCATATGCAATGGACCGAGGAAATCACAGGAAAAATGGTTTTGGAGAAAAGCAAAGTCTTTTCGTTAGACAAGTGCATCAAATGTCATCTATACAAACAGAAATAGCATGTTTGTTTGCCGCAGTTCCTCTAGCTTTCTCCCTAGAAAATACGAATGTGTAGAGCTGGTGTTTCCATGTGGAACCAATTAATGTTTCCAAGCATAAAATTAAATGTTCCCTAAAAAAAAACATTCAAATCAATAAAGTCCATGGATAATATCAGGAATACACAAAGACAGAGGCTGTAGCAATATTTTGGTTTGAGTTAGCCAAAACAAAACCGCATATTTCCGGTTTCATCCAGTCTTATCCGGTCAAATTGGTGTGGAATTCGTATGCAATGGAGCGAGAAAATCACAGGAAAAATGGTTTTGGAGGAAAGCAAAGTCTTTTCGTT
The DNA here is from genome assembly GCA_036325905.1 of Lepus oiostolus. NCBI lineage: Eukaryota > Metazoa > Chordata > Mammalia > Lagomorpha > Leporidae > Lepus > Lepus oiostolus. The sequence goes on from CM070795.1 coordinate 47,643,296, forward strand.
AGGCATGTGCAAAATTGTCATCTACACAAACAGAAATATCATGTTTCCTTGCCGCAGTTCCTCTAGCTTTCTCCCTAGAAACTACGAGTGTGTAGATCTGGTGTCTCCATGTGGAACCAATTAGTGTTTCTAAGCGCAAAATTAAATGTTCCCTGAAAAAAAAAATCAAAACCATAAAATCCGTGGATAATACCAGCAATACACAAACACAGATGCTGTAGCAATATTTCGGTTTGAGTTAGCCAAAACAAAACCGGATAGTTCTGATTTCATGCAGTCATATCCGGACAAAGTGGTGTTGAATTGGTATGCAATGGACCGAGAAAATCACAGGAAAAATGGTTTTGGAGAAAAGCAAAGTCTTTTCGTTAGGCAAGTGCATATAATGTCATCTAGACAAACAGAAATATCATGTTTGTTTGCCGCAGTTCCTCTAGCTTTCTCCCTAGAAAATACGAATGTGTAGAGCTGGTGTCTCCATGTGGAACCAATTAGTGTTTCCAAGCATAAAATTAAATGCTCCCTGAAAAAAAACATTCAAAAAATAAAATCCGTGGATAATATCAGGAATACAAAAACACAGATGCTGTAGCAATATTTCGGTTTGAGTTAGCCAAAACAAAACCGGATATTTCCGGTTTCATCCAGTCATATCCGGACAAAGTGGTGTGGAATTGGTATGCAATGGACCGAGAAAATCACAGGAAAAATGGTTTTGGAGAAAAGCAAAGTCTTTTCGTTAGGCAAGTGCATAAAATGTCATCTCTACAAACAGAAATATCATGTTTGTTTGCCGCAGTTCCTCTAGCTTTCTCCCTAGAACATAAAAATGTGTAGATCTGGTGTGTCCATGTGGAACAAATTAGTGTTTCCAAGCATAAAATTAAATGTTCCCTGAAAAAAAACATTCAAAAAAATAAAGTCCGTGGATAATATCAGGAATACACAAACATAGAGGCTGTAGCAATATCTGAGATTGAATTAGCCAAATCGAAACCGGATATTTCCGGTTTCATCCAGTCATATCCGGACAAACTGGTGTGGAATTCGTATGCAATGGACCGAGAAAATCACAGGAAAAATGGTTTTGGAGAAAAGCAAAGTCTTTTCGTTAGGCAAGTGCATAAAATGTCATCTATACAAACAGAAATATCATGTTTGTTTGCCGCAGTTCCTCTAGCTTTCTCCCTAGAAAATACGAATGTGTAGAGCTGGTGTCTCCATGTGGGACCAATTAATGTTTCCAAGCATAAAATTAAATGTTCCCTAAAAAAAAAACATTCAAAACAATAAAGTCCATGGATGATATCAGGAATACACAAAGACAGATGCTGTAGCAATATTTCGGTTTGAGTTAGCCAAAACAAAACCGCATATTTCCGGTTTCATCCAGTCTTATCCGGTCAAATTGGTGTGGAATTCGTATGCAATGGAGCGAGAAAATCACAGGAAAAATGGTTTTGGAGGAAAGCAAAGTCTTTTCATTAGGCATGTGCAAAAATGTATCTACACAAACAGAAATATCATGTTTGCTTGCCGCAGTTCCTCTAGCTTTCTCCCTAGAAACTACGAGTGTGTAGATATGGTGTCTCCATGTGGAACCAATTAGTGTTTCTAAGCGCAAAATTAAATGTTCCCTGAAAAAAAAAATCAAAACCATAAAGTCCATGGATAATATCAGGAATACACAAACACAGAGGCTGTAGAAATATCTGGGATTGAGTTAGCCAAAACAAAACCGGATATTCCCGATTTCATCCAGTCATATACGGACAAAGTGGTGTGGAATTCGTATGCAATGGACCGAGAAAATCACTGTAAACATGGTTTTGGAGAATAGCAAAGTCTTTTCGTTACGCAAGTCCATAAAATGTCATCTAGACAAACAGAAATATCATGTTTGTTTGCTGCAGTTCCTCTAGCTTTCTCCCTAGAAAATACGAATGTGTAGAGCTGGTTTTTCCATGTGGAACAAATTAGTGTTTCCAAGTATAAAATTAAATGTTCCCAGAAAAAAAAAATACATTCAAAACAATAAAGTCCGTGGATAATATCAGGAATACACAAACAAAGAGGCTGTAGCAATATCTGGGATTGAATCAGCCAAAACGAAACCGGATATTTCCAGTTTCATCCTGTCATTTTCGGACAAACTGGTGTGGAATTCGTATACAATGGACCGTGAAAATCACAGGAAAAATGGTTTTGGAGAAAAGCAAAGTCTTTTCGTTAGGGAAGTGCATAAAATGTCATCTACACACACAGAAATAGCATGTTTGTTTGCTGCAGTTCCTCTAGCTTTCTCCCTAAAACATAAAAATGTGTACAGCTGGTGTGTCCATGTGGAACCAATTAGTATTTTCAAGCATAAAATTAAATGTTCCCTGAAAAAAAAAAAACATTCAAAAAAATAAAGTCCGTGGATAATATCAGGAATACGCAAACAAAGAGGCTGTAGCAATATCTGGGATTGAATTAGCCAAAAAGAAACCGGATATTTCAGGTTTCATCCAGTCATATCCGGACAAACTGGTGTGGAATTCGTATGCAATGGACCAAGAAAATCACAGTAAAAATGGTTTTGGAGAAAGGCAAAGTCTTTTCGTTAGGCAAGTGCATGAAATGTCATCTAGACAAACAGAAATATCATGTTTGTTTGCCGCAGTTCCTCTAGCTTTCTCCCTAGAAAATACGAATGTGTAGAGCTGGTGTCTCCATGTGGAACCAATTAGTGTTTCCAAGCACAAAATTAAATGTTCCCTAAATAAAAAACATTCAAATCAGTAAAGTCCATGGATAATATCAGGGATACACAAAGACAGAGGCTGTAGCAATATTTCGGTTTGAGTTAGCCAAAACAAAACCGCATATTTCCGGTTTCATCCAGTCTTATCCGGTCAAATTGGCGTGGAATTCGTATGCAATGGAGCGAGAAAAACACAGGAAAAATGGTTTTGGAGCAAAGCAAAGTCTTTTCGTTAGGCATGTGCAAAATTGTCATCTACACAAACAGAAATATCATGTTTGCTTGCCGCAGTTCCTCTAGCTTTCTCCCTAGAAACTACGAGTGTGTAGATCTGGTGTCTCCATGTGGAACCAATTAGTGTTTCTAAGCGCAAAATTAAATGTTCCCTGAAAAAAAAATCAAAACCATAAAATCCGTGGATAATACCAGCAATACACAAACACAGATGCTGTACAAATATTTCGGTTTGAGTTAGCAAAACAAAACCGGATAGTTCTGATTTCATGCAGTCATATCCGGACAAAGTGGTGTTGAATTGGTATGCAATGGACCGAGAAAATCACAGGAAAAATGGTTTTGGAGAAAAGCAAAGTCTTTTCGTTAGGCAAGTGCATATAATGTCATCTAGACAAACAGAAATATCATGTTTGTTTGCCGCAGTTCCTCTAGCTTTCTCCCTAGAAAATACAAATGTGTAGAGCTGGTGTCTCCATGTGGAACCAATTAGTGTTTCCAAGCATAAAATTAAATGCTCCCTGAAAAAAAACCATTCAAAAAAATAAAATCCGTGGATAATATCAGGAATACACAAACACAGATGCTGTAGCAATATTTCGGTTTGAGTTAGCCAAAACAAAACCGGATATTTCCGATTTCATCCAGTCATATCCGGACAAACTGGTGTGGAATTAGTATGCAATGGAACGAGAAAATCACAGTAAAAATGGTTTTGGAGAAAAGCAAAGTCTTTTCGTTAGGCAAGTGCATAAAATGTCATCTATACAAACAGAAATATCATGTTTGTTTGCCGCAGTTCCTCTAGCTTTCTCCCTAGAAAATACAAATGTGTAGATCTTGTGTGGCCATGTGGAACCAATTAGTGATTCCAAGCATAAAATTAAATGTTCCCTGAAAAAAACATTCAAAAAAATAAAGTCCATGGATAATATCAGGAATACACAAACAAAGAGGCTGTAGCAATATCTGGGATTGAATTAGCCAAAATGAAACCGGATATTTCCGGTTTCATCCAGTCATATCCGGACAAACTGGTGTGGAATTCTTATGCAATGGACCGAGAAAATCACAGTAAAAATGGTTTTGGAGAAAAGCAAAGGCTTTTCCTTAGCCCAGTGCATCAAATGTCATCTATACAAACAGAAATATCATGTTTGTTTGCCGCAGTTCCTCTAGCTTTCTCCCTAGAACAAACAAATGTGTAGAGCTGGTGTCTCCATGTGGAACCAATTAGTGTTTCCAAGCATAAAATTTAATGTTCCCTGAAAAAAAAAAAAACATTCAAAAAAATAAAGTCCATGGATAATATCAGGAATACACAAACACAGAGGCTGTAGCAATATTTCGGTTTGAGTTAGCCAAAACAAAACCGGATATTTCCGGTTTCATCCAGTCATATCCGGACAAAGTGCTGTGGAATTGGTATTCAATGGCCCGAGAAAATCACAGGAAAAATGGTTTTGGAGAAAAGCAAAGTCTTTTCGTTAGGCAAGTGCATAAAATGTCATCTATACAAACAGAAATATCATGTTTGTTTGCCGCAGTTCCTCTAGCTTTCTCCCTAGAAAATACAAATGTGTAGATCTGGTGTGTCCATGTGGAACCATTTAGTGTTTCCAAGCATAAAATTAAATGTTTCCTGAAAAAAAAACATTCAAAAAAATAAAATCAATGGATAATATCAGGAATACACAAACACAGATGCTGTAGCAACATTTCGGTTTGAGTTAGCCGAAACAAAACCGGATATTTCCGGTTTCATCCAGTCATATCCGGACAAACTGGTGTGGAATTCGTATGCAATGGACCGAGAAAATCACAGTAAAAATGGTTTTGGAGAAAAGCAAAGTCTTTTGTTAGGCAAGTGCATCAAATGTCATCTATACAAACAGAAATAGCATGTTTGTTTGCCGCAGTTCCTCTAGCTTTCTCCCTAGAACAAATAAATGTGTAGAGCTGGTGTCTCCATGTGGAACCAATTAGTGTTTCCAAGCATAAAATTAAATATTCCCAGAAAAAAACCATTCAAAAAAATACAGTACGTGGATAATATCAGGAATACACAAACACAGAGGCTGTAGCAATATTTCGGTTTGAGTTAGCCAAAAAAAAAAACCGCATATTTCCGGTTTCATCCAGTCATATCCGGACAAAGTGGTGTGGAATTGGTATGCAATGGACCGAGAAAATCACAGGAAAAATGGTTTTGGAGAAAAGCAAAGTCTTTTCGTTAGGCAAGTGCATAAAATGTCATCTATACAAACAGAAATATCATGTTTGTTTGCCGCAGTTCCTCTAGCTTTCTCCCTTGAAAATACGAATGTTTAGAGCTGATTTCTCCATGTGCACCAATTAGAGTTTCCAAGGACAAAGTTAAATGTTCCAAAAAAAAACATTCAAAAAATAAAGTCCGGGGATAATATCAGGAATACACAAACACAGAGGCTGTAGCAATATTTCGGTTTGAGTTAGCCAAAACAAAACCGCATATTTCCAGTTTCATCCAGTCATATCCGGACAAAGTGGTGTGGAATTGGTATGCAATGGACGGAGAAAATCACAGGAAAAATGGTTTTGGAGAAAAGCAAAGTCTTTTCGTTAGGCAAGTGCATAAAATGTCATCTAGACAAACAGAAATATCATGTTTGTTTGCCGCAGTTCCTCTAGCTTTCTCCCTAGAAAATACGAATGTTTAAAGCTGATGTCTCTGTGTGCACCAATTAGAGTTTCCAAGGACAAAGTTAAATGTTCCCAGAAAAAAAAAACATTCAAAAAATACAGTCCGGGGATAATATCAGGAATACACAAACACAGAGGCTGTAGCAATATTTCGGTTTGAGTTAGCCAAAACAAAGCCGCATATTTCCAGTTTCATCCAGTCATATCCGGACAAAGTGGTGTGGAATTGGTATGCAATGGACCGAGGAAATCACAGGAAAAATGGTTTTGGAGAAAAGCAAAGTCTTTTCGTTAGGCAAGTGCATAAAATATCATCTAGACAAACAGAAATATCATGTTTGTTTGCCGCAATTCCTCTAGCTTTCTCCCTAGAAAATACGAATGTGTAGAGCTGGTGTCTCCATGTGGAACCAATTAGTGTGTCCAAGCATAAAATTAAATGTTCCCTGAAAAAAAAAACATTCAAAAAAATAAAATCCGTGGATGATATCAGGAATACACAAACACGGATGCTGTACAAATATTTCGGTTTGAGTTAGCTAAAACAAAACCGGATATTTCCGGTTTCATCCAGTCGTATCCGGACAAAGTGGTGTGGAATTGGTATGCAATGGACCGAGAAAATCACAGTAAAAATGGTTTTGGAGAAAAGCAAAGTCTTTTCGTTAGGCAAGTACATAAAATGTCATCTATACAAACAGAAATATTATGTTTGTTTGCCACAGTTCCTCTAGCTTTCTCCCTAGAACAAACGAATGTGTAGAGCTCGTGTCTCCATGTGGAACCAATTAGTGTTTCCAAGCATAAAATGAAATGTTCCCTGAAAAAAAAAACATTCAAAAAAATAAAGTCCGTGGATAATATCAGGAATACACAAACACAGAGTCTATAGCAATATCTGCGATTGAATTATCCAAAATTAAACCGGATATTTCCGGTTTCATCCAGTCATATCCGGACAAAGTGGTGTGGAATTCCTATGCAATGGCCCGAGAAAATCACAATAAAAATGGTTTTGGAGAAAAGCAAAGTCTTTTCGTTAGGCAAGTGCATAAAATGTCATCTATACAAACAGAAATATCGTGTTTATTTGCCACAGTTCCTCTAGCTTTCTCCCTAGAAAATAGGAATGTGTAGAGCTGGTGCCTCCATGTGGAACCAATTTGTGTTTCCAAGCATAAAAATAATGTTCCCTGAAAAAAAAAACAGTCAAAACCATAAAGTCCGTGGATAATATCAGGAATACACAAACACAGATGCTGTAGCAATAACTGGGATTGAGTTAGCCAAAACAAAACCGGATATTTCCGGTTTCATCCAGTCATATCTGGACAAACTGGTGTGGAATTCGTATGCAATGGACCGAGAAAATCACAGTAAAAATGGTTTTGGAGAAAAGCAAAGTCTTTTGTTAGGCAAGTGCATAAAATGTCATCTATACAAACAGAAATATCATGTTTGTTTGCCGCAGTTCCTCTAGCTTTCTCCCTAGAACAAACAAATGTGTAGAGCTGGTGTGTCCATGTGGAACCAATTAGTGTTTCCAAGCATAAAATTAAATGTTCCCTGAAAAAAAAACATTCAAAAAAATAAAATCAATGGATAATATCAGGAATACACAAACACAGATGCTGTAGCAACATTTCAGTTTGAGTTAGCCAAAACAAAACCGGATATTTCCGGTTTCATCCAGTCATATCCGGACAAACTGGTGTGGAATTCGTAGGCAATGGACCGAGATTTCACAGTAAAAATGGTTTTGGAGAAAAGCAAAGTCTTTTCGTTAGGCAAGTGCATAAAATGTCATCTAGACAAACAGAAATATCATGTTTGTTTGCCGCAGTTCCTCTAGCTTTCTCCCTAGAAAATACGAATGTTTAGAGCTGATGTCTCCGTGTGCACTATTAGAGTTTCCAAGGACAAAGTTAAATGTTCCCAGAAAAAAAAAAAAAAAACATTCAATAAATAAAGTCCGGGGATAATATCAGGAATACACAAACACAGAGGCTGTAGCAATATTTCGGTTTGAGTTCGCCAAAACAAAACCGCATATTTCCGGTTTCATCCAGTCATATCCGGACAAAGTGGTGTGGAATTTGTATGCAATGGACCGAGAAAATCACAGGAAAAATGGTTTTGGAAAAAAGCAAAGTCTTTTCGTTAGGCAAGTGCATCAAATGTCATCTATACAAACAGAAATAGCATGTTTGTTTGCCGCAGTTCCTCTAGCTTTCTCCCTAGAAAATACGAATGTGTAGAGCTGGTGTGTCCATGTGGAACCAATTAGTGTTTCCAAGCATAAAATTAAATGTTCCCTGAAAAAAAAATTCAAAAAAATAAAATCCGTGGATAATACCAGGAATACACAAACACAGAGGCTGTAGCAATATTTCGGTTTGAGTTAGCCAAAACAAAACCGGATATTTCCGGTTTCATCCAGTCATATCCGGACAAAGTGGTTTGGAATTGGTATGCAATGGACCGAGAAAATCACAGGAAAAATGGTTTTGGAGAAAAGCAAAGTCTTTTCGTTAGGCAAGTGCATAAAATGTCATCTATACAAACAGAAATATCATGTTTTTTGCCGCAGTTCCTCTAGCATTCTCCCTAGAAAAAAAGAATGTGTAGAGCTGGTGTCTCCATGTGGAACCAATTAGTGTTTCCAAGCATAAAATTAAATGTTCCCTGAAAAAAAAACATTCAAAAAAATAAAGTCCGTGGATCATATCACGAATACACAAACAAAGAGGCTGTAGCAATATCTGGGATTGAGTTAGCCAAAAGAAAACTGGATTTTTCCTGTTTCATCCAGTCATATCCGGACAAACTGGTGTGGAATTGGTATGCAATGGACCGAGAAAATCACAGGAAAAATGGTTTTGGAGAAAAGCAAAGTCTTTTCGTTAGGCAAGTGCATAAAATGTCATCTATACAAACAGAAATAGAATGTTTGTTTGCCGCAGTTCCTCTAGCTTTCTCCCTAGAACAACCAAATGTGTAGAGCTGGTGTCTCCATGTGGAACCAATTAGTGTTTCCAAGCATAAAATTAAATGTTCCCTGAAAAAAAAATTCAAAAAAATAAAATCCGTGGATAATACCAAGAATACACAAACACAGATGCTGTACAAATATTTCGGTTTGAGTTAGCCAAAATAAAACCGCATATTTCCGGTTTCATCCAGTCATATCCGGACAAAGTGGTGTGGAATTTGTATGCAATGGACCGAGAAAATCACAGGAAAAATGGTTTTGGAGAAAAGCAAAGTCTTTTCGTTAGGCAAGTGCATCAAATGTCATCTATACAAACAGAAATAGCATGTTTGTATGCCACAGTTCCTCTAGCTTTCTCCCTAGAACATAAAAATGTGTAGAGCTGGTGTCTCCATGTGGAACCAATTAGTGTTTCCAAGCATAAAATTTAATGTTCCCTGAAAAAAAAAACATTCAAAAAAATAAAGTCCGTGGATAATATCAGGAATACACAAACACAGAGGCTGTAGCAATATTTCGGTTTCAGTTAGCCAAAACAAAACCGCATATTTCCGGTTTCATCCAGTCATATCCGGACAAAGTGGTGTGGAATTTGTATGCAATGGACCGAGAAAATCACAGGAAAAACGGTTTTGGAGAAAAGCAAATTCTTTTCGTTAGGCAAGTGCATAAAATGTCATCTATACAAACAGAAATATCATGTTTGTTTGCCGCAGTTCCTCTAGCTTTGTCCCTAGAAAATACGAATGTGTAGAGCTGGTGTCTCCGTGTGCACCAATTAGAGTTTTCAAGGACAATGTTAAATGATCCCTGATAAAAAAAAAAAACAAAACAATAAAGTCCGTGGATAATATCAGGAATACACAAACACAGAGGCTGTAGCAATATTTCGGTTTGAGTTAGCCAAAACAAAACCGGATATTTCCGGTTTCATCCAGTCATATCCGGACAAAGTGGTGTGGAATTGGTATGCAATGGACCGAGAAAATCACAGTAAAAATGGTTTTGGAGAAAAGCAAAGTCTTTTCATTAGGCAAGTGCATAAAATGTCATCTATACAAACAGAAATATCATGTTTGTTTGCCGCAGTTCCTCTAGATTTCTCCCTAGAAAATACGAATGTGTAGAGCTGGTGTCTCCATGTGGAACCAATTAGTGTGTCCAAGCATAAAATCAAATGTTCCCTGAAAAAAAAACATTCAAAAAATAAAGCCCGGGGATAATATCAGGAATACACAAACACAGAGGCTGTAGCAATATTTCGGTTTGAGTTAGCCAAAACAAAACCGCATATTTCCGGTTTCATCCAGTCATATCCGGACAAAGTGGTGTGGAATTGGTATGCAATGGACCGAGAAAATCACAGGAAAAATGGTTTTGGAGAAAAGCAAAATCTTTTCGTTAGGCAAGTGCATAAAATGTCATCTATACAAACAGAAATATCATGTTTGTTTGTCGCAGTTCCTCTAGCTTTCTCCCTAGAAAATACGAATGTGTAGAGCTGGTGTCTCCGTGTGCACCAATTAGAGTTTCCAAGGACAAAGTTAAATGTTCCCTGATAAAAAAAAACAAAACAATAAAGTCCGTGGATAATATCAGGAATACACAAACAAAGAGGCTGTAGCAATATCTGGGATTGAATTAGCCAAAAAAAAAACCGGATATTTCCGGTTTCATCCAGTCATATTCGGACAAACTGGTGTGGAATTCGTATGCAATGGACCGAGAAAATCACAGGAAAAATGGTTTTGGAGAAAAGCAAAGTCTTTTCGTTAGGCAAGTGCATCAAATGTCATCTATACAAACAGAAATATCATGTTTGTTTGCCGCAATTCCTCTAGCTTTCTCCCTAGAAAATACGAATGTGTAGAGCTGGTGTCTCCATGTGGAACCAATTAGTGTTTCCAAGCATAAAATTAAATATTCCCTGAAAAAAAAAACATTCCAAAAAATAAAATCCGTGGATAATACCAGGAATACACAAAGAAAGAGGCTGTAGCAATATTTCGGTTTGAGTTAGCCAAAACAAAACCGGATATTTCCGGTTTCATCCAGTCATATCCGGACAAAGTGGTGTGGAATTGGTATGCAATGGACCGAGAAAATCACAGGAAATATGGTTTTGGAGAAAAGCAAAGTCTTTTCGTTAGGCAAGTGCATAAAATGTCATCTATACAAACAGAAATATCATGTTTGTTTGCCACAGTTCCTCTAGCTTTCTCCCTAGAACATAAAAATGTGTAGAGCTGGAGTCTCCATGTGGAACCAATTAGTGTTTCCAAGCATAAAATTTAATGTTCCCTGAAAAAAAAACATTAAAAAAAATAAAGTCCGTGGATAATATCAGGAATACACAAACACAGAGGCTGTAGCAATATTTCGGTTTGAGTTAGCCAAAACAAAACCGCATATTTCCGGTTTCATCCAGTCATAACCGGACAAAGTGGTGTGGAATTCGTATGCAATGGACCGAGAAAATCACAGGAAAAATGGTTTTGGAGAAAAGCAAAGTCTTTTCGTTAGGCAAGTGCATAAAATGTCATCTATACAAACAGAAATATCATGTTTGTTTGCCGCAGTTCCTCTAGCTTTCTCCCTAGAAAATATGAATGTGTAGAGCTGGTGTCTCCGTGTGCACCAATTAGAGTTTCCAAGGACAATGTTAAATGATCCCTGATAAAAAAAAACAAAACAATAAAGTCCGTGGATAATATCAGGAATACACAAACACAGAGTCTATAGCAATATCTGCGATTGAATTATCCAAAATTAAACCGGATATTTCCGGTTTCATCCAGTCATATCTGGACAAAGTGGTGTGGAATTCGTATGCAATGGCCCGAGAAAATCACAATAAAAATGGTTTTGGAGAAAAGCAAAGTCTTTTCGTTAGGCAAGTGCATCAAATGTCATCTATACAAACAGAAATATCGTGTTTGTTTGCCACAGTTCCTCTAGCTTTCTCCCTAGAAAATAGGAATGTGTAGAGCTGGTGCCTCCATGTGGAACCAATTAGTGTTTCCAAGCATAAAAATAATGTTCCCTGAAAAAAAAAAACAGTCAAAACCATAAAGTCCGTGGATAATATCAGGAATACACAAACACAGATGCTGTAGCAATAACTGGGATTGAGTTAGCCAAAACAAAACCGGATATTTCCGGTTTCATCCAGTCATATCTGGACAAACTGGTGTGGAATTCGTATGCAATGGACCGAGAAAATCACAGTAAAAATGGTTTTGGAGAAAAGCAAAGTCTTTTGTTAGGCAAGTGCATAAAATGTCATCTATACAAACAGAAATATCATGTTTGTTTGCCGCAGTTCCTCTAGCTTTCTCCCTAGAACAAACAAATGTGTAGAGCAGGTGTGTCCATGTGGAACCAATTAGTGTTTCCAAGCATAAAATTAAATGTTCCCTGAAAAAAAAACATTCAAAAAAATAAAATCAATGGATAATATCAGGAATACACAAACACAGATGCTGTAGCAACATTTCGGTTTGAGTTAGCCAAAACAAAACCGGATATTTCCGGTTTCATCCAGTCATATCCGGACAAACTGGTGTGGAATTCGTAGGCAATGGACCGAGATTTCACAGTAAAAATGGTTTTGGAGAAAAGCAAAGTCTTTTCGTTAGGCAAGTGCATAAAATGTCATCTAGACAAACAGAAATATCATGTTTGTTTGCCGCAGTTCCTCTAGCTTTCTCCCTAGAAAATACGAATCTTTAGAGCTGATGTCTCCGTGTGCACCAATTAGAGTTTCCAAGGACAAAGTTAAATGTTCCCAGAAAAAAAAAAAACATTCAATAAATAAAGTCCGGGGATAATATCAGGAATACAAAAACACAGAGGCTGTAGCAATATTTCGGTTTGAGTTCGCCAAAACAAAACCGCATATTTCCGGTTTCATCCAGTCATATCCGGACAAAGTGGTGTGGAATTTGTATGCAATGGACCGAGAAAATCACAGGAAAAATGGTTTTGGAAAAAAGCAAAGTCTTTTCGTTAGGCAAGTGCATCAAATGTCATCTATACAAACAGAAATAGCATGTTTGTTTGCCGCAGTTCCTCTAGCTTTCTCCCTAGAAAATACGAATGTGTAGAGCTGGTGTGTCCATGTGGAACCAATTAGTGTTTCCAAGCATAAAATTAAATGTTCCCTGAAAAAAAAATTCAAAAAAATAAAATCCGTGGATAATACCAGGAATACACAAACACAGAGGCTGTAGCAATATTTCGGTTTGAGTTAGCCAAAACAAAACCGGATATTTCCGGTTTCATCCAGTCATATCCGGACAAAGTGGTTTGGAATTGGTATGCAATGGACCGAGAAAATCACAGGAAAAATGGTTTTGGAGAAAAGCAAAGTCTTTTCGTTAGGCAAGTGCATAAAATGTCATCTATACAAACAGAAATAGCATGTTTGTTTGCCGCAGTTCCTCTAGCTTTCTCCTTAGAACAAACAAATGTGTAGAGCTGGTGTCTCCATGTGGAACCAATTAGTGTTTCCAAGCATAAAATTAAATGTTCCCAGAAAAAAAAAACATTCAAAAAATACAGTCCGTGGATAATATCAGGAATAAACAAACACAGAGGCTGTAGCAATATTTCGGTTTGAGTTAGCCAAAACAAAACCGCATATTTCCGGTTTCATCCAGTCTTATCCGGACAAAGTGGTGTGGAATTCGTATGCAATGGACTGAGAAAATCACAGGAAAAATGGTTTTGGAGAAAAGCAAAGTCTTTTCGTTAGGCAAGTGCATAAAATGTCATCTATACAAACAGAAATATCATGTTTTTGCCGCAGTTCCTCTAGCATTCTCCCTAGAAAAAAAGAATGTGTAGAGCTGGTGTCTCCATGTGGAACCAATTAGTGTTTCCAAGCATAAAATTAAATGTTCCCTGAAAAAAAAACATTCAAAAAAATAAAGTCCGTGGATCATATCACGAATACACAAACAAAGAGGCTGTAGCAATATCTGGGATTGAGTTAGCCAAAAGAAAACTGGATTTTTCCTGTTTCATCCAGTCATATCCGGACAAACTGGTGTGGAATTGGTATGCAATGGACCGAGAAAATCACAGGAAAAATGGTTTTGGAGAAAAGCAAAGTCTTTTCGTTAGGCAAGTGCATAAAATGTCATCTATACAAACAGAAATAGAATGTTTGTTTGCCGCAGTTCCTCTAGCTTTCTCCCTAGAACAACCAAATGTGTAGAGCTGGTGTCTCCATGTGGAACCAATTAGTGTTACCAAGCATAAAATTAAATGTTCCCTGAAAAAAAATTCAAAAAAATAAAATCCGTGGATAATACCAAGAATACAGAAACACAGATGCTGTACAAATATTTCGGTTTGAGTTAGCCAAAATAAAACCGCATATTTCCGGTTTCATCCAGTCATATCCGGACAAAGTGGTGTGGAATTTGTATGCAATGGACCGAGAAAATCACAGGAAAAATGGTTTTGGAGAAAAGCAAAGTCTTTTCGTTAGGCAAGTGCATAAAATGTCATCTATACAAACAGAAATATCATGTTTGTTTGCCGCAGTTCCTCTAGCTTTGTCCCTAGAAAATACGAATGTGTAGAGCTGGTGTCTCCGTGTGCACCAATTAGAGTTTTCAAGGACAATGTTAAATGATCCCTGATAAAAAAAAAAAAACAAAACAATAAAGTCCGTGGATAATATCAGGAATACACAAACACAGAGGCTGTAGCAATATTTCGGTTTGAGTTAGCCAAAACAAAACCGCATATTTCCGGTTTCATCCAGTCATAACCGGACAAAGTGGTGTGGAATTCGTATGCAATGGACCGAGAAAATCACAGGAAAAATGGTTTTGGAGAAAAGCAAAGTCTTTTCGTTAGGCAAGTGCATAAAATGTCATCTATACAAACAGAAATATCATGTTTGTTTGCCGCAGTTCCTCTAGCTTTCTCCCTAGAAAATACGAATGTGTAGAGCTGGTGTCTCCGTGTGCACCAATTAGAGTTTCCAAGGACAATGTTAAATGATCCCTGATAAAAAAAAAACAAAACAATAAAGTCCGTGGATAATATCAGGAATACACAAACACAGATGCTGTAGCAATATTTCGGTTTGAGTTAGCCAAAACGAGACCGGATATTTCCGGTTTCATCCAGTCATATCCGGACAAAGTGGTGTGGAATTGGTATGCAATGGACCGAGAAAATCACAGGAAAAATGGTTTTGGAGAAAAGCAAAGTCTTTTCATTAGGCAAGTGCATAAAATGTCATCTATACAAACAGAAATATCATGTTTGTTTGCCGCAGTTCCTCTAGATTTCTCCCTAGAAAATACGAATGTGTAGAGCTGGTGTCTCCATGTGGAACCAATTAGTGTTTCCAAGCATAAAATGAAATGTTCCCTGAAAAAAAAACATTCAAAAAATAAAGTCCGGGGATAATATCAGGAATACACAAACACAGAGGCTGTACCAATATTTCGGTTTGAGTTAGCCAAAACAAAACCGCAGATTTCTGGTTTCATCCAGTCATATCCGGACAAAGTGGTGTGGAATTCGTATGCAATGGACCGAGAAAATCACAGTAAAAATGGTTATGGAGAGAAGCAAAGTATTTTCGTTAGGCAAGTGCATAAAATGTCATCTATACAAACAGAAATATCATGTTTGTTTGCCGCAGTTCCTCTAGCTTTCTCCCTAGAAAATACGAATGTGTAGAGCTGGTGTCTCCGTGTGCACCAATTAGAGTTTCCAAGGACAATGTTAAATGATCCCTGATAAAAAAAAAACAAAACAATAAAGTCCGTGGATAATATCAGGAATACACAAACACAGATGCTGTAGCAATATTTCGGTTTGAGTTAGCCAAAACGAGACCGGATATTTCCGGTTTCATCCAGTCATATCCGGACAAAGTGGTGTGGAATTGGTATGCAATGGACCGAGAAAATCACAGGAAAAATGGTTTTGGAGAAAAGCAAAGTCTTTTCATTAGGCAAGTGCATAAAATGTCATCTATACAAACAGAAATATCATGTTTGTTTGCCGCAGTTCCTCTAGATTTCTCCCTAGAAAATACGAATGTGTAGAGCTGGTGTCTCCATGTGGAACCAATTAGTGTTTCCAAGCATAAAATGAAATGTTCCCTGAAAAAAAAACATTCAAAAAATAAAGTCCGGGGATAATATCAGGAATACACAAACACAGAGGCTGTACCAATATTTCGGTTTGAGTTAGCCAAAACAAAACCGCAGATTTCTGGTTTCATCCAGTCATATCCGGACAAAGTGGTGTGGAATTCGTATGCAATGGACCGAGAAAATCACAGTAAAAATGGTTATGGAGAGAAGCAAAGTATTTTCGTTAGGCAAGTGCATAAAATGTCATCTAGACAAACAGAAATGTCATGTTTGTTTGCCGCAGTTCCTCTAGCTTTCTCCCTAGAACAAACAAATGTGTAGAGCTGGTGTGTCCATGTGGAACCAATTAGTGTTTCCAAGCATAAAATTTAATGTTCCCAGAAAAACAAAACATTCAAAAAAATACAGTCTGTGGATAATATCAGGAATACACAAACACAGAGGCTGTAGCAATATTTCAGTTTGAGTTAGCCAAAACAAAACCGGATATTTCCGGTTTCATCCAGTCATATCCGGACAAAGTGGTGTGGAATTGGTATGCAATGGACCGAGAAAATCACAGGAAAAATGGTTTTGGAGAAAAGCAAAATCTTTTCGTTAGGCAAATGCATAAAATGTCATCTATACAAACAGAAATATCATGTTTGTTTGCCACAGTTCCTCTAGATTTCTCCCTAGAAAATACGAATGTGTAGAGCTGGTGTCTCCGTGTGGAACCAATTAGTGTTTTCAAGCATAACATTTAATGTTCACTGAAAAAAAAACATTCAAAAAAATAAAGTCCATGGATAATATCAGGAATATACAAACAAAGAGGCTGTAGCAATATCTGGGATTCAATTAGCCAAAACGAAAACGGATATTTCCGGTTTCATCCAGTCATATCCGTACAAACTGGTGTGGAATTCGTATGCAATGGACCGAGAAAATCACAGGAAAAATGGTTTTGGAGAAAAGCAAAGTCTTTTCGTTAGGCAAGTGCATAAAATGTCATCTATACAAACAGAAATATCATGTTTGTTTGCCGCAGTTCCCCTAGCTTTCTCCCTAGAACATAAAAATGTGTAGAGCTGGTGTGTCCATGTGGAACCTATTAGTGTTTCCAAGCATAAAATTAAATGTTCCCTGAAAAAAAAACATTCAAAAAAATAAAGTCCGAGGATAATATCAGGAATACACAAACACAGAGGCTGTAGCAATATTTCGGTTTGAGTTAGCCAAAACAAAACCGCATATTTCCGGTTTCATCCAGTCATGTCCGGACAAAGTGGTGTGGAATTGGTATGCAATGGACCGAGAAAATCACAGTAAAAATGGTTTTGGAGAAAAGCAAAGTCTTCTCATTAGGCAATTGCATAAAATGTCATCTATACAAACAGAAATATCATGTTTGTTTGCCGCAGTTCCTCTAGCTTTCTTCCTAGAACAAACAAATGTGTAGAGCTGGTGTCTCCATGTGGAACCAATTAGTGTTTCCAAGCATAAAATTAAATATTCCCAGAAAAAAAAAACATTCAAAAAATACAGTCCGTGGATAATATCAGGAATACACAAACACAGAATCTGTAGCAATATTTCGGTTTGAGTTAGCCAAAACAAAACCGGATATTTCCGGTTTCATCCAGTCATATCCGGACAAAGTGGTGTGGAATTTGTATGCAATGGACCGAGAAAATCACAGTAAAAATGGTTTTGGAGAAAAGCAAAGTCTTTTCGTTAGGCAAGTGCATAAAATGTCATCTAGACAAACAGAAATATCATGTTTGTTTGCCCCAGTTACTCTAGCTTTCTCCCTAGAAAATACGAATGTGTAGAGCTGGTGTCTCCGTGTGCAGCAATTAGAGTTTCCAAGGACAATGTTAAATGATCCCTGATAAAAAAAAAAAAAACAAAACAATAAAGTCCGTGGATAATATCAGGAATACACAAACACAGATGCTGTAGCAATATTTCGGTTTGAGTTAGCCAAAACGAGACCGGATATTTCCGGTTTCATCCAGTCATATCCGGACAAAGTGGTGTGGAATTGGTATGCAATGGACCGAGAAAATCACAGTAAAAATGGTTTTGGAGAAAAGCAAAGTCTTTTCATTAGGCAAGTGCATAAAATGTCATCTATACAAACAGAAATATCATGTTTGTTTGCCGCAGTTCCTCTAGATTTCTCCCTAGAAAATACGAATGTGTAGAGCTGGTGTCTCCATGTGGAACCAATTAGTGTTTCCAAGCATAAAATGAAATCTTCCCTGAAAAAAAAAACATTCAAAAAATAAAGTCCGGGGATAATATCAGGAATACACAAACACAGAGGCTGTACCAATATTTCGGTTTGAGTTAGCCAAAACAAAACCGCAGATTTCTGGTTTCATCCAGTCATATCCGGACAAAGTGGTGTGGAATTTGTATGCAATGGACCGAGAAAGTCACAGGAAAAATGATTTGGAGAAAAGCAAAGTCTTTTCATTATGCAAGTGCATAAATTGTCATCTAGACAAACAGAAATATCATGTTTGTTTGCCGCAGTTCCTCTAGATTTCTCCCTAGAAAATACGAATGTGTAGAGCTGGTGTGTCCATGTGGGACCAATTAGTGTTTCCAAGCATAAAATTAAATGTTCCCTGAAAAAAAAAAACATTCAAAGAAATAAAATCCGTGGATAATATCAGGAATACACAAACACAGATGCTGTACAAATATTTCAGTTTGAGTTAGCCAAAACAAAACCGGATATTTCCAGTTTCATCCAGTCATATCCGGACAAAGTGGTGTGGAATTCGTATGCAATGGACCGAGAAAATCACAGGAAGAATGGTTTTGGAGAAAAGCAAAGTCTTTTCATTAGGCAAGTGCATAAAATGTCATCTAGACAAACAGAAATATCATGTTTGTTTGCCACAGTTCCTCTAGCTTTCTCCCCAGAAAATACGAATGTGTAGAGCTGCTGTCTCCATGTGGAACCAATTAGTGTATCCAAGCATAAAATTTAATGTTACCTGAAAAAAAAACATTCAAAAAAATAAAGACCGTGGATAATATCACGAATACACAAACAAAGAGGCTGTAGCAATATCTGGGATTGAATTAGCCAAAACGAAACCGGATATTTCCGGTTTCATCCAGTCATATCCGGACAAAGTGGTGTGGAATTCGTATGCAATGGACCGAGAAAATCACAGTAAAAATGGTTATGGAGAGAAGCAAAGTATTTTCGTTAGGCAAGTGCATAAAATGTCATCTATACAAACAGAAATATCATGTTTGTTTGCCGCAGTTCTTCTAGCTTTCTCCCTAGAACAAACAAATGTGTAGAGCTGGTGTGTCCATGTGGAACCAATTAGTGTTTCCAAGCATAAAATTAAATGTTCCCAGAAAAACAAAACATTCAAAAAAATACAGTCTGTGGATAATATCAGGAATACACAAACACAGAGGCTGTAGCAATATTTCAGTTTGAGTTAGCCAAAACAAAACCGGATATTTCCGGTTTCATCCAGTCATATCCGGACAAAGTGGTGTGGAATTTGTATGCAATGGACCGAGAAAATCACAGGAAAAATGGTTTTGGAGAAAAGCAAAATCTTTTCGTTAGGCAAATGCATAAAATGTCATCTATACAAACAGAAATATCATGTTTGTTTGCCACAGTTCCTCTAGATTTCTCCCTAGAAAATACGAATGTGTAGAGCTGGTGTCTCCGTGTGGAACCAATTAGTGTTTCCAAGCATAACATTTAATGTTCACTGAAAAAAAAAACATTCAAAAAAATAAAGTCCATGGATAATATCAGGAATATACAAACAAAGAGGCTGTAGCAATATCTGGCATTCAATTAGCCAAAACGAAGCCGGATATTTCCGGTTTCATCCAGTCATATCCGGACAAACTGGTGTGGAATTCGTATGCAATGGACCGAGAAAATCACAGGAAAAATGGTTTTGGAGAAAACCAAAGTCTTTTCGTTAGGCAAGTGCATAAAATGTCATCTATACAAACAGAAATATCATGTTTGTTTGCCGCAGTTCCCCTAGCTTTCTCCCTAGAACATAAAAATGTGTAGAGCTGGTGTCTCCATGTGGAACCTATTAGTGTTTCCAAGCATAAAATTAAATGTTCCCTGAAAAAAAAAACATTCAAAAAAATAAAGTCCGTGGATAATATCAGGAATACGCAAACACAGAGGCTGTAGCAATATTTCGGTTTGAGTTAGCCAAAACAAAACCGCATATTTCCGGTTTCATCCAGTCATATCCGGACAAACTGGTGTGGAATTCGTATGCAATGGACCGAGAAAATCACAGTAAAAATGGTTTTGGAGAAAAGCAAAGTCTTCTCATTAGGCAAGTGCATAAAATGTCATCTATACAAACAGAAATATCATGTTTGTTTGCCGCAGTTCCTCTAGCTTTCTCCCTAGAACAAACAAATGTGTAGAGCTGGTGTCTCCATGTGGAACCAATTAGTGTTTCCAAGCATAAAATTAAATGTTCCCAGAAAAAAAAAAACATTCAAAAAATACAGTCCGTGGATAATATCAGGAATACACAAACACAGAGTCTGTAGCAATATTTCGGTTTGAGTTAGCCAAAACAAAACCGGATATTTCCGGTGTCATCCAGTCATATCCGGACAAAGTGGTGTGGAATTTGTATGCAATGGACCGAGAAAATCACAGGAAAAATGGTTTTGGAGAAAAGCAAAGTCTTTTCGTTAGGCAAGTGCATAAAATGTCATCTAGACAAACAGAAATATCATGTTTGTTTGCCCCAGTTCCTCTAGCTTTCTCCCTAGAACAAACAAATGTGTAGAGCTGGTGTCTCCCTGTGCACCAATTAGAGTTTCCAAGGACAAGGTTAAATGTTCCCTGATAAAAAAAAAAAAACAAAACAATAAAGTCCGTGGATAATATCAGGAATACACAAACACAGAGGCTGTAGCAATATTTCGGTTTGAGTTAGCCAAAACGAAACCGGATATTTCCGGTTTCATCCAGTCATAACCGGACAATGTGGTGTGGAATTCGTATGCAATGGACCGAGAAAATCACAGGAAAAATGGTTTTGGAGAAAAGCAAAGTCTTTTCGTTAGGCAAGTGCATAAAATGTCATCTATACAAACAGAAATATCATGTTTGTTTGCCGCAGTTCCTCTAGCTTTCTCCCTAGAAAATACGAATGTGTAGAGCTGGTGTCTCCATGTGGAACCAATTAGTGTTTCCAAGCATAAAATTTAATGTATCCGTAAAAAAAAAACATTCAAAAAAATAAAATCCGTGGATAATATCAGGAATACACAAACAAAGAGGCTGTAGCAATATCTGAGATTGAATTAGCCAAAACGAGACCAGATATTTCCGGTTTCATCCAGTAATATCCGGACAAAGTGGTGTGGAATTCGTATGCAATGGACCGAGAAAATCACAGTAAAAATGGTTTTGGAGAAAAGCAAAGTCTTTTCGTTAGGCAAGTGCATAAAATGTCATCTATACAAACAGAAATATCATGTTTGTTTGCCGCAGTTCCTCTAGCTTTCTCCCTAGAAAATAGGAATGTGTAGAGCTGGTGTCTCCGTGTGCACCAATTAGAGTTTCCAAGGACAATGTTAAATGATCCCTGATAAAAAAAAAACAAAACAATAAATTCCGTGGATAATATCAGGAATACACAAACACAGATGCTGTAGCAATATTTCGGTTTGAGTTAGCCAAAACAAAACCGGATATTTCCGGTTTCATCCAGTCATATCCGGACAAAGTGGTGTGGAATTGGTATGCAATGGACCGAGAAAATCACAGTAAAAATGGTTTTGGAGAAAAGCAAAGTCTTTTCGTTAGGCAAGTGCATAAAATGTCATCTATACAAACAGAAATATCATGTTTGTTTGCCGCAGTTCCTCTAGCTTTCTCCCTAGAAAATACGAATGTGTAGAGCTGGTGTGTCCATGTGGGACCAATTAGTGTTTACAAGCATAAAATTAAATGTTCCCAGAAAAAAAAAAACATTCAAAAAATACAGTCCGTGGATAATATCAGGAATACACAAACACAGAGTCTGTAGCAATATTTCGGTTTGAGTTAGCCAAAACGAAACCGGATATTTCCGGTTTCATCCAGTCATATCCGGACAAAGTGGTGTGGAATTTGTATGCAATGGACCGAGAAAATCACAGGAAAAATGGTTTTGGAGAAAAGCAAAGTCTTTTCGTTAGGCAAGTGCATAAAATGTCATCTATACAAACAGAAATATCATGTTTGTTTGCCCCAGTTCCTCTAGCTTTCTCCCTAGAAAATACGAATGTGTAGAGCTGGTGTCTCCGTGTGCACCAATTAGAGTTTCCAAGGACAAAGTTAAATGTTCCCGGAAAAAAAAAACATTCAGAAAAATACAGTCCGTGGATAATATCAGGAATACACAAACAAAGAGGCTGCAGCAATATCTGGGATTGAATTAGCCAAAACGAAACCGGATATTTCCGGTTTCATCCAGTCAGATCCGGACAAATTTTTGTGGAATTGGTATGCAATGGACCGAGAAAATCACAGTAAAAATGGTTTTGGAGAAAAGCAAAGTCTTTTCGTTAGGCAAGTGAATAAAATGTCATCTATACAAACAGAAATATCACGTTTGTTTGCCGCAGTTCCTCTAGCTTTCTCCCTAGAAAATACGAATGTGTAGAGCTGGTGTTTCCATGTGGAACCAATTAGTGTATCCAAGCATAAAATTAAATGTTCCCTGAAAAAAAAAACATTCAAAAAATTACAGTCCGTGGATAATATCAGGAATACACAAACAAAGAGTCTGTAGCAATATCTGGGATTGAATTAGCCAAAATGAAACCGGATATTTCCGGTTTCATCCAGTCATATCCGGACAAAGTGGTGTGGAATTCGTATGCAATGGACCGAGAAAATCACAGGAAAAATGGTTTTGGAGAAAAGCAAAGTCTTTTCGTTAGGCAAGTGCATAAAATGTCATCTATACAAACAGAAATATCATGTTTGTTTGCCGCAGTTCCTCTAGCTTTCTCCCTAGAAAATACGAATGTGTAGAGCTGGTGTCTCCGTGTGCACAAATTAGAGTTTCCAAGGACAAGGTTAAATGTTCCCTGTTAAAAAAAAAACAAAACAATAAAGTCCGTGGATAATATCAGGAATACACAAAGACAGATCCTGTAGCAATATTTCGGTTTGAGTTAGCCAAAACAAAACCGGATATTTCCGGTTTCATCCAGTCATAACCGGACAATGTGGTGTGGAATTCGTATGCAATGGACCGAGAAAATCACAGGAAAAATGGTTTTGGAGAAAAGCAAAGTCTTTTCGTTAGGCAAGTGCATAAAATGTCATCTAGACAAACAGAAATATCATGTTTGTTTGCCGCAGTTCCTCTAGCTTTCTCCCTAGAAAATACGAATGTGTAGAGCTGGAGTCTCTGTGTGCACCAATTAGAGTTTCCAAGGACAATGTTAAATGATCCCTGATAAAAAAAAACAAAACAATAAGTCCGTGGATAATATCAGGAATACACAAACACAGATGCTGTAGCAATATTTAGGTTTGAGTTAGCAAAAACAAAACCGGATATTTCCGGTTTCATCCAGTAATATCCGGACAAAATTGTGTGGAATTGGTATGCAATGGACCGAGAAAATCACAGTAAAATGGTTTTGGAGAAAAGCAAAGTCTTTTCATTAGGCAAGTGCATAAAATGTCATCTATACAAACAGAAATATCATGTTTGTTTGCCGCAGTTCCTCTAGCTTTCTCCCTAGAAAATACGAATGTGTAGAGCTGGTGTCTCCATGTGGAACCAATTAGTGTTTCCAAGCATAAAATGAATTGTTCCCTGAAAAAAAAAATTCAAAAAATAAAGTCCGGGGATAATATCAGGAATACACAAACACAGAGGCTGTAGCAATATTTCGGTTTGAGTTAGCCAAAACAAAACCGCAGATTTCTGGTTTCATCCAGTCATATCCGGACAAAGTGGTGTGGAATTCGTATGCAATGGAACGAGAAAATCACAGGAAAAATGATTTGGAGAAAAGCAAAGTCTTTTCGTTAGGCAAGTGCATAAATTTTCATCTAGAGAAGCAGAAATATCATGTTGTTTGACGCTGTTCCTCCAGATTTCTCCCTAGAAAATACGAATGTGTAGAGCTGGTGTGTCCATGTGGGACCAATTAGTGTTTCCAAGCATAAAATTAAATGTTCCCTTAAAAAAAAAAAACATTCAAAGAAATAAAATCCGTGGATAATATCAGGAATACACAAACACAGATGCTGTACAAATATTTCGGTTTGAGTTAGCCAAAACAAATCCGGATATTTCCGGTTTCATCCAGTCATATCCGGACAAAGTGGTGTGGAATTTGTATGCCATGGACCGAGAAAATCACAGTAAAAATGGTTTTGGAGAAAAGCAAAGTCTTTTCGTTAGGCAAGTGCATAAAATGTCATCTATACAAACAGAAATATCATGTTTGTTTGCCGCAGTTCCTCTAGCTTTCTCCCTAGAAAATACGAATGTGTAGAGCTGGTGTCTCCGTGTGCACCAATTAGAGTTTCCAAGGACAAAGTTAAATGTTCCCTAATAAAAAAAAACAAAACAATAAAGTCCGTGGATAATATCAGGAATACACAAACACAGAGGATGTAGCAATATTTCGGTTTTAGTTAGCCAAAACAAAACCGGATATTTCCGGTTTTATCTAGTCATATCCGGAGAAACTGGTGCGGAATTCTTATGCGATGGACCGAGAAAATCACAGTAAAAATGGTTTTGGAGAAAAGCAAAGTCTTTTCGTTAGGGAAGTGCATAAAATGTCATCTATACAAACAGAAATAGCATGTTTGTTTGCTGCAGTTCCTCTAGCTTTCTCCCTAGAACAAACAAATGTGTAGAGCTGGTGTCTCCATGTGGAACCAATTAGTGTTTCCAAGCATAAAATTAAATGTTCCCAGAAAAATAAAACATTCAAAAAAATACAGTCCGTGGATAATATCAGGAATACACAAACACAGAGGCTGTAGCAATATTTCGGTTTGAGTTAGCCAAAACAAAACCGCATATTTCCGGTTTCATCCAATCATATCCTGACAAAGTGGTGTGGAATTTGTATGCCATGGACAGAGAAAATCACAGGAAAAATGGTTTTGGAGAAAAGCAAAGTCTTTTCGTTAGGCAAGTGCATCAAATGTCATCTATACAAACAGAAATAGCATGTTTGTTTGCCGCAGTTCCTCTAGTTTTCACCCTAGAAAATACGAATGTGTAGAGCTGGTGTGTCCATGTGGAGCCAATTAGTGTTTCCAAGCATAAAATTAAATGTTCCCTGAAAAAAAAAAACATTCAAAAAAATAAAATCCGTGGATAATATCAGGAATACACAAACACAGATGCTGTACAAATATTTCGGTTTGAGTTAGCCAAAACAAATCCGGATATTTCCGGTTTCATCCAGTCATATCCGGACAAACTGGTGTGGAATTCTTATGCAATGGACCGAGAAAATCACAGTAAAAATGGTTTTAGAGAAAAGCAAAGTCTTTTCGTTAGGCAAGTGCATCAAATGTCATCTATACAAACAGAAATATCATGTTTGTTTGCCGCAGTTCCTCTAGCTTTCTCCCTAGAACAAACAAATGTGTAGAGCTGGTGTCTCCATGTGGAACCAATTAGTGTTTCCAAGCATAAAATTAAATGTTCCCAGAAAAAAAAACATTCAAAAAATACAGTCCGTGGATAATATCAGGAATACACAAACACAGAGGCTGTAGCAATATTTCGGTTTGAGTTAGCCAAAACAAAACCGCATATTTCCGGTTTCATCCAGTCATATCCGGACAAAGTGGTGTGGAATTTGTATGCAATGGACCGAGAAAATCACAGGAAAAATGGTTTTGGAGAAAAGCAAAGTCTTTTCGTTAGGCAAGTGCATAAAATGTCATCTATACAAACAGAAATATCATGTTTGTTTGCCGCAGTTCCTCTAGCTTTCTCCCTAGAAAATACGAATGTGTAGAGCTGGTGTCTCCGTGTGCACCAATTAGAGTTTCCAAGACAAAGTTAAATGTTGCCTGATAAAAAAAAAAACAAAACAATAAAGTCCGTGGATAATATCAGGAATACACAAACAAAGAGGCTGTAGCAATATCTGGGATTGAATTAGCCAAAATCACAGGACAAATGGTTTTGGAGAAAAGCAAAGTCTTTTCGTTAGGCAAGTGCATAAAATGTCATCTATACAAACAGAAATATCATGTTTGTTTGCCGCAGTTCCTCTAGCTTTCTCCCTAGAAAATACGAATGTGTAGAGCTGGTGTCTCCGTGTGCACCAATTAGAGTTTCCAAGGACAAAGTTAAATGTTCCCTAATAAAAAAAAACAAAACAATAAAGTCCGTGGATAATATCAGGAATACACAAACACAGAGGATGTAGCAATATTTCGGTTTTAGTTAGCCAAAACAAAACCGGATATTTCCGGTTTTATCTAGTCATATCCGGAGAAACTGGTGCGGAATTCTTATGCGATGGACCGAGAAAATCACAGTAAAAATGGTTTTGGAGAAAAGCAAAGTCTTTTCGTTAGGCAAGTGCATAAAATGTCATCTATACAAACAGAAATAGCATGTTTGTTTGCTGCAGTTCCTCTAGCTTTCTCCCTAGAACAAACAAATGTGTAGAGCTGGTGTCTCCATGTGGAACCAATTAGTGTTTCCAAGCATAAAATTAAATGTTCCCAGAAAAATAAAACATTCAAAAAAATACAGTCCGTGGATAATATCAGGAATACACAAACACAGAGGCTGTAGCAATATTTCGGTTTGAGTTAGCCAAAACAAAACCGCATATTTCCGGTTTCATCCAATCATATCCTGACAAAGTGGTGTGGAATTTGTATGCCATGGACAGAGAAAATCACAGGAAAAATGGTTTTGGAGAAAAGCAAAGTCTTTTCGTTAGGCAAGTGCATCAAATGTCATCTATACAAACAGAAATAGCATGTTTGTTTGCCGCAGTTCCTCTAGTTTTCACCCTAGAAAATACGAATGTGTAGAGCTGGTGTGTCCATGTGGAGCCAATTAGTGTTTCCAAGCATAAAATTAAATGTTCCCAGAAAAAAAAACATTCAAAAAATACAGTCCGTGGATAATATCAGGAATACACAAACACAGAGTCTGTAGCAATATTTCGGTTTGAGTTAGCCAAAACAAATCCGGATATTTCCGGTTTCATCCAGTCATATCCGGACAAACTGGTGTGGAATTCTTATGCAATGGACCGAGAAAATCACAGTAAAAATGGTTTTAGAGAAAAGCAAAGTCTTTTCGTTAGGCAAGTGCATCAAATGTCATCTATACAAACAGAAATATCATGTTTGTTTGCCGCAGTTCCTCTAGCTTTCTCCCTAGAACAAACAAATGTGTAGAGCTGGTGTCTCCATGTGGAACCAATTAGTGTTTCCAAGCATAAAATTAAATGTTCCCAGAAAAAAAAACATTCAAAAAATACAGTCCGTGGATAATATCAGGAATACACAAACACAGAGGCTGTAGCAATATTTCGGTTTGAGTTAGCCAAAACAAAACCGCATATTTCCGGTTTCATCCAGTCATATCCGGACAAAGTGGTGTGGAATTTGTATGCAATGGACCGAGAAAATCACAGGAAAAATGGTTTTGGAGAAAAGCAAAGTCTTTTCGTTAGGCAAGTGCATAAAAGGTCATCTATACAAAGAGAAATATCATGTTTGTTTGCCCCAGTTCCTCTAGCTTTCTCCCTAGAAAATACGAATGTGTAGAGCTGGTGTCTCCGTGTGCACCAATTAGAGTTTCCAAGGACAAAGTTAAATGTTCCCTGATAAAAAAAAAAACAAAACAATAAAGTCCGTGGATAATATCAGGAATACACAAACAAAGAGGCTGTAGCAATATCTGGGATTGAATTAGCCAAAATCACAGGACAAATGGTTTTGGAGAAAAGCAAAGTCTTTTCGTTAGGCAAGTGCATAAAATGTCATCTATACAAACAGAAATATCATGTTTGTTTGCTGCAGTTCCTCTAGCTTTCTCCCTAGAACAAACAAATATGTAGAGCTGGTGTCTCCATGTGGAACCAATTAGTGTTTCCAAGCATAACATTTAATGATCCCTGAAAAAAACATTCAAAAAAATAAAGTCCGTGGATAATATCAGGAATACACTAACAAAGAGGCTGTAGTAATATCTGGGATTGAATTAGCCAAAACGAAACCGGATATTTCCGGTTTCATCCAGTCATATCCGGAGATAGTGGTGTGGAATTGGTATGCAATGGACCGAGAAAATCACAGTAAAAATGGTTTTGGAGAAAAGCAAAGTCTTTTCATTAGGCAAGTGCATAAAATGTCATCTATACAAACAGAAATATCATGTTTGTTTGCCGCAGTTCCTCTACCTTTCTCCCTAGAACATAAAAATGTGTAGAGCTGGTGTCTCCATGTGGAACCAATTAGTGTTTCCAAGTATAAAATTAAATGTTCCCTGAAAAAAAAACATTCAAAAAAATAAAGTCCGTGGATCATATCAGGAATGCACAAACAAAGAGGCTGTAGCAATATCTGGATTTGAATTAGCCAAAACGAAACCGGATATTTCCGGTTTCATCCAGTCATATTCGGACAAACTGGTGTGGAATTGGTATGCAATGGACCGAGAAAATCACAGGAAAAATGGTTTTGGAGAAAAGCAAAGTCTTTTCGTTAGGCAAGTGCATAAAATGTCATCTAGACAAACAGAAATATCATGTTTGTTTGCCGCAGTTCCTCTAGCTTTCTCCCCAGAAAATACGAGTGTGTAGAGCTGCTGTCTCCATGTGGAACCAATTAGTGTTTCCAAGCATAAAATTTAATGTTCCCTGAAAAAAAAACATTCAAAAAAATAAAGTCCGTGGATAATATCAGAAATACGCAAACACAGAGGCTGTAGAAATATTTCGGTTTGAGTTAGACAAAACAAAACCGCATATTTCCGGTTTCATCCAGTCATATCCGGACAAACTGGTGTGGAATTCGTATGCAATGGACCGAGAAAATCACAGTAAAAATGGTTTTGGAGAAAAGGAAAGTCTTTTCATTAGGCAAGTGCATAAAATGTCATCTATACAAACAGAATGTCATGTTTGTTTGCCGCAGTTCCTCTAGCTTTCTCCCTAGAACAAACAAATGTGTAGAGCTGGTGTCTCCATGTGGAACCAATTAGTGTTTCCAAGCATAAAATTAAATGTTCCCAGAAAAATAAAACATTCAAAAAATACAGTCCGTGGATAATATCAGGAATACACAAACACAGAGGATGTAGCAATATTTCGGTTTGAGTTAGCCAAAACAAAACCGGATATTTCCGGTTTCATCCAGTTATATCCGGACAAAGTTGTGTGGAATTGGTATGCAGTGGACCGAGAAAATCACAGGAAAAATGGTTTTGGAGAAAAGCAAAGTCTTTTCGTTAGGCAAGTGCATAAAATGTCATCTATACAAACAGAAATATCATGTTTGTTTGCCGCAGTTCCTCTAGCTTTCTCCCTAGAACAAACAAATGTGTAGAGCTGGTGTCTCCATGTGGAACCAATTAGTGTTTCCAAGCATAAAATTAAATGTTCCCTGAAAAAAAAACATTCAAAAAAATACAGTCCGTGGATAATATCAGGAATACACAAACAAAGAGGCTGTAGCAATATCTGGGATTGAATTAGCCAAAACGAAACCGGATATTTCCGGTTTCATCAAGTCATATTCGACAAAGTGGTGTGGAATTTGTATGCAATGCACCGAGAAAATCACAGGAAAAATGGTTTTGGAGAAAAGCAAAGTCTTTTCGTTAGGAAAGTGCATCAAATGTCATCTATACAAACAGAAATATCATGTTTGTTTGCCGCAGTTCCTCTAGCTTTCTCCCTAGAAAATACGAATGTGTAGAGCTGGTGTCTCCATGTGGAACCAATTAGTGTTTCCAAGCATAAAATTAAATGTTCCCTGAAAAAAAAAAACCTTCAAAAAATAAATTCCGTGGATAATATCAGGAATACACAAACACAGATGCTGTACAAATATTTCGGTTTGAGTTAGCCAAAACAAAACCGGATATTTCCGGTTTCATCCAATCATATCCTGACAAAGTGGTGTGGAATTTGTATGCCATGGACAGAGAAAATCACAGGAAAAATGGTTTTGGAGAAAAGCAAAGTCTTTTCGTTAGGCAAGTGCATCAAATGTCATCTATACAAACAGAAATAGCATGTTTGTTTGCCGCAGTTCCTCTAGTTTTCACCCTAGAAAATACGAATGTGTAGAGCTGGTGTGTCCATGTGGAGCCAATTAGTGTTTCCAAGCATAAAATTAAATGTTCCCTGAAAAAAAAAAAACATTCAAAAAAATAAAATCCGTGGATAATATCAGGAATACACAAACACAGATGCTGTACAAATATTTCGGTTTGAGTTAGCCAAAACAAATCCGGATATTTCCGGTTTCATCCAGTCATATCCGGACAAACTGGTGTGGAATTCTTATGCAATGGACCGAGAAAATCACAGTAAAAATGGTTTTAGAGAAAAGCAAAGTCTTTTCGTTAGGCAAGTGCATCAAATGTCATCTATACAAACAGAAATATCATGTTTGTTTGCCGCAGTTCCTCTAGCTTTCTCCCTAGAACAAACAAATGTGTAGAGCTGGTGTCTCCATGTGGAACCAATTAGTGTTTCCAAGCATAAAATTAAATGTTCCCAGAAAAAAAAACATTCAAAAAATACAGTCCGTGGATAATATCAGGAATACACAAACACAGAGGCTGTAGCAATATTTCGGTTTGAGTTAGCCAAAACAAAACCGCATATTTCCGGTTTCATCCAGTCATATCCGGACAAAGTGGTGTGGAATTTGTATGCAATGGACCGAGAAAATCACAGGAAAAATGGTTTTGGAGAAAAGCAAAGTCTTTTCGTTAGGCAAGTGCATAAAAGGTCATCTATACAAAGAGAAATATCATGTTTGTTTGCCGCAGTTCCTCTAGCTTTCTCCCTAGAAAATACGAATGTGTAGAGCTGGTGTCTCCGTGTGCACCAATTAGAGTTTCCAAGGACAAAGTTAAATGTTCCCTGATAAAAAAAAAAAACAAAACAATAAAGTCCGTGGATAATATCAGGAATACACAAACAAAGAGGCTGTAGCAATATCTGGGATTGAATTAGCCAAAATCACAGGACAAATGGTTTTGGAGAAAAGCAAAGTCTTTTCGTTAGGCAAGTGCATAAAATGTCATCTATACAAACAGAAATATCATGTTTGTTTGCCGCAGTTCCTCTAGCTTTCTCCCTAGAAAATACGAATGTGTAGAGCTGGTGTCTCCGTGTGCACCAATTAGAGTTTCCAAGGACAAAGTTAAATGTTCCCTAATAAAAAAAAACAAAACAATAAAGTCCGTGGATAATATCAGGAATACACAAACACAGAGGATGTAGCAATATTTCGGTTTTAGTTAGCCAAAACAAAACCGGATATTTCCGGTTTTATCTAGTCATATCCGGAGAAACTGGTGCGGAATTCTTATGCGATGGACCGAGAAAATCACAGTAAAAATGGTTTTGGAGAAAAGCAAAGTCTTTTCGTTAGGCAAGTGCATAAAATGTCATCTATACAAACAGAAATAGCATGTTTGTTTGCTGCAGTTCCTCTAGCTTTCTCCCTAGAACAAACAAATGTGTAGAGCTGGTGTCTCCATGTGGAACCAATTAGTGTTTCCAAGCATAAAATTAAATGTTCCCAGAAAAATAAAACATTCAAAAAAATACAGTCCGTGGATAATATCAGGAATACACAAACACAGAGGCTGTAGCAATATTTCGGTTTGAGTTAGCCAAAACAAAACCGCATATTTCCGGTTTCATCCAATCATATCCTGACAAAGTGGTGGGGAATTTGTATGCCATGGACAGAGAAAATCACAGGAAAAATGGTTTTGGAGAAAAGCAAAGTCTTTTCGTTAGGCAAGTGCATCAAATGTCATCTATACAAACAGAAATAGCATGTTTGTTTGCCGCAGTTCCTCTAGTTTTCACCCTAGAAAATACGAATGTGTAGAGCTGGTGTGTCCATGTGGAGCCAATTAGTGTTTCCAAGCATAAAATTAAATGTTCCCAGAAAAAAAAACATTCAAAAAATACAGTCCGTGGATAATATCAGGAATACACAAACACAGAGTCTGTAGCAATATTTCGGTTTGAGTTAGCCAAAACAAATCCGGATATTTCCGGTTTCATCCAGTCATATCCGGACAAACTGGTGTGGAATTCTTATGCAATGGACCGAGAAAATCACAGTAAAAATGGTTTTAGAGAAAAGCAAAGTCTTTTCATTAGGCAAGTGCATCAAATGTCATCTATACAAAGAGAAATATCATGTTTGTTTGCCGCAGTTCCTCTAGCTTTCTCCCTAGAACAAACAAATGTGTAGAGCTGGTGTCTCCATGTGGAACCAATTAGTGTTTCCAAGCATAAAATTAAATGTTCCCAGAAAAAAAAACATTCAAAAAATACACTCCGTGGATAATATCAGGAATACACAAACACAGAGGCTGTAGCAATATTTCGGTTTGAGTTAGCCAAAACAAAACCGCATATTTCCGGTTTCATCCAGTCATATCCGGACAAAGTGGTGAGGAATTTGTATGCAATGGACCGAGAAAATCACAGGAAAAATGGTTTTGGAGAAAAGCAAAGTCTTTTCGTTAGGCAAGTGCATAAAAGGTCATCTATACAAAGAGAAATATCATGTTTGTTTGCCCCAGTTCCTCTAGCTTTCTCCCTAGAAAATACGAATGTGTAGAGCTGGTGTCTCCGTGTGCACCAATTAGAGTTTCCAAGGACAAAGTTAAATGTTCCCTGATAAAAAAAAAAAAACAAAACAATAAAGTCCGTGGATAATATCAGGAATACACAAACAAAGAGGCTGTAGCAATATCTGGGATTGAATTAGCCAAAATCACAGGACAAATGGTTTTGGAGAAAAGCAAAGTCTTTTCGTTAGGCAAGTGCATAAAATGTCATCTATACAAACAGAAATATCATGTTTGTTTGCTGCAGTTCCTCTAGCTTTCTCCCTAGAACAAACAAATATGTAGAGCTGGTGTCTCCATGTGGAACCAATTAGTGTTTCCAAGCATAACATTTAATGATCCCTGAAAAAAACATTCAAAAAAATAAAGTCCGTGGATAATATCAGGAATACACTAACAAAGAGGCTGTAGTAATATCTGGGATTGAATTAGCCAAAACGAAACCGGATATTTCCGGTTTCATCCAGTCATATCCGGAGATAGTGGTGTGGAATTGGTATGCAATGGACCGAGAAAATCACAGTAAAAATGGTTTTGGAGAAAAGCAAAGTCTTTTCATTAGGCAAGTGCATAAAATGTCATCTATACAAACAGAAATATCATGTTTGTTTGCCGCAGTTCCTCTACCTTTCTCCCTAGAACATAAAAATGTGTAGAGCTGGTGTCTCCATGTGGAACCAATTAGTGTTTCCAAGTATAAAATTAAATGTTCCCTGAAAAAAAAACATTCAAAAAAATAAAGTCCGTGGATCATATCAGGAATGCACAAACAAAGAGGCTGTAGCAATATCTGGATTTGAATTAGCCAAAACGAAACCGGATATTTCCGGTTTCATCCAGTCATATTCGGACAAACTGGTGTGGAATTGGTATGCAATGGACCGAGAAAATCACAGGAAAAATGGTTTTGGAGAAAAGCAAAGTCTTTTCGTTAGGCAAGTGCATAAAATGTCATCTAGACAAACAGAAATATCATGTTTGTTTGCCGCAGTTCCTCTAGCTTTCTCCCCAGAAAATACGAGTGTGTAGAGCTGCTGTCTCCATGTGGAACCAATTAGTGTTTCCAAGCATAAAATTTAATGTTCCCTGAAAAAAAAAACATTCAAAAAAATAAAGTCCGTGGATAATATCAGAAATACGCAAACACAGAGGCTGTAGAAATATTTCGGATTGAGTTAGACAAAACAAAACCGCATATTTCCGGTTTCATCCAGTCATATCCGGACAAACTGGTGTGGAATTCGTATGCAATGGACCGAGAAAATCACAGTAAAAATGGTTTTGGAGAAAAGGAAAGTCTTTTCATTAGGCAAGTGCATAAAATGTCATCTATACAAACAGAATGTCATGTTTGTTTGCCGCAGTTCCTCTAGCTTTCTCCCTAGAACAAACAAATGTGTAGAGCTGGTGTCTCCATGTGGAACCAATTAGTGTTTCCAAGCATAAAATTAAATGTTC
The DNA here is from genome assembly GCA_036325905.1 of Lepus oiostolus. Classification (NCBI taxonomy): domain Eukaryota; kingdom Metazoa; phylum Chordata; class Mammalia; order Lagomorpha; family Leporidae; genus Lepus; species Lepus oiostolus. Next base: position 47,677,406 of record CM070795.1, read on the forward strand.
CCAGAAAAATAAAACATTCAAAAAATACAGTCCGTGGATAATATCAGGAATACACAAACACAGAGGATGTAGCCATATTTCGGTTTGAGTTAGCCAAAACAAAACCGGATATTTCCGGTTTCATCCAGTTATATCCGGACAAAGTTGTGTGGAATTGGTATGCAGTGGACCGAGAAAATCACAGGAAAAATGGTTTTGGAGAAAAGCAAAGTCTTTTCGTTAGGCAAGTGCATAAAATGTCATCTATACAAACAGAAATATCATGTTTGTTTGCCGCAGTTCCTCTAGCTTTCTCCCTAGAACAAACAAATGTGTAGAGCTGGTGTCTCCATGTGGAACCAATTAGTGTTTCCAAGCATAAAATTAAATGTTCCCTGAAAAAAAAACATTCAAAAAAATACAGTCCGTGGATAATATCAGGAATACACAAACAAAGAGGCTGTAGCAATATCTGGGATTGAATTAGCCAAAACGAAACCGGATATTTCCGGTTTCATCAAGTCATATTCGACAAAGTGGTGTGGAATTTGTATGCAATGGACCGAGAAAATCACAGGAAAAATGGTTTTGGAGAAAAGCAAAGTCTTTTCGTTAGGAAAGTGCATCAAATGTCATCTATACAAACAGAAATATCATGTTTGTTTGCCGCAGTTCCTCTAGCTTTCTCCCTAGAAAATACGAATGTGTAGAGCTGGTGTCTCCATGTGGAACCAATTAGTGTTTCCAAGCATAAAATTAAATGTTCCCTGAAAAAAAAAAAACCTTCAAAAAATAAATTCCGTGGATAATATCAGGAATACACAAACACAGATGCTGTACAAATATTTCGGTTTGAGTTAGCCAAAACAAAACCGGATATTTCCGGTTTCATCCAGTCATATCCGGACAAAGTGGTGTGGAATTGGTATGCAATGGACCGAGAAAATCACAGGAAAAATGGTTTTGGAGAAAACCAAAGTCTTTTCGTTAGGCAAGTGCATAAAAGGTCATCTATACAAACAGAAATATCATGTTTGTTTGCCGCAGTTCCTCTAGCTTTCTCCCTAGAAAATACGAATGTGTAGAGCTGGTGTCTCCGTGTGCACCAATTAGAGTTTCCAAGGACAAAGTTAAATGTTCCCTGATAAAAAAAAAAACAAAACAATAAAGTCCGTGGATAATATCAGGAATACACAAACACAGAGGCTGTAGCAATATCTGGGATTGAATTAGCCAAAATCACAGGACAAATGGTTTTGGAGAAAAGCAAAGTCTTTTCGTTAGGCAAGTGCATAAAATGTCATCTATACAAACAGAAATATCATGTTTGTTTGCCGCAGTTCCTCTAGCTTTCTCCCTAGAACAAACGAATGTGTAGAGCTGGTGTCTCCATGTGGAACAATTAGTGTTTCCAAGCATAACATTTAATGATCCCTGAAAAAACCATTCAAAAAAATAAAGTCCGTGGATAATATCAGGAATACACTAACAAAGAGGCTGTAGTAATATCTGGGATTGAATTAGCCAAAACGAAACCGGATATTTCCGGTTTCATCCAGTCATATCCGGAGATAGTGGTGTGGAATTGGTATGCAATGGACCGAGAAAATCACAGTAAAAATGGTTTTGGAGAAAAGCAAAGTCTTTTCATTAGGCAAGTGCATAAAATGTCATCTATACAAACAGAAATATCATGTTTGTTTGCCGCAGTTCCTCTACCTTTCTCCCTAGAACATAAAAATGTGTAGAGCTGGTGTCTCCATGTGGAACCAATTAGTGTTTCCAAGTATAAAATTAAATGTTCCCTGAAAAAAAAACATTCAAAAAAATAAAGTCCGTGGATCCTATCAGGAATACACAAACAAAGAGGCTGTAGCAATATATGGATTTGAATTAGCCAAAACGAACCGGATATTTCCGGTTTCATCCAGTCATATTCGGACAAACTGGTGTGGAATTGGTATGCAATGGACCGAGAAAATCACAGGAAAAATGGTTTTGGAGAAAAGCAAAGTCTTTTCGTTAGGCAAGTGCATAAAATGTCATCTAGACAAACAGAAATATCATGTTTGTTTGCCGCAGTTCCTCTAGCTTTCTCCCCAGAAAATACGAGTGTGTAGAGCTGCTGTCTCCATGTGGAACCAATTAGTGTTTCCAAGCATAAAATTTAATGTTCCCTGAAAAAAAAAAACATTCAAAAAAATAAAGTCCGTGGATAATATCACAAATACGCAAACACAGAGGCTGTAGAAATATTTCGGTTTGAGTTAGACAAAACAAAACCGCATATTTCCGGTTTCATCCAGTCATATCCGGACAAACTGGTGTGGAATTCGTATGCAATGGACCGAGAAAATCACAGTAAAAATGGTTTTGGAGAAAAGGAAAGTCTTTTCATTAGGCAAGTGCATAAAATGTCATCTATACAAACAGAATGTCATGTTTGTTTGCCGCAGTTCCTCTAGCTTTCTACCTAGAACAAACAAATGTGTAGAGCTGGTGTCTCCATGTGGAACCAATTAGTGTTTCCAAGCATAAAATTAAATGTTCCCAGAAAAATAAAACATTCAAAAAATACAGTCCGTGGATAATATCAGGAATACACAAACACAGAGTCTGTAGCAATATTTCGGTTTGTTTAGCCAAAACAAAACCGGATATTTCCGGTTTCATCCAGTCATATCCGGACAAAGTGGTGTGGAATTGGTATGCAGTGGACCGAGAAAATCACAGGAAAAATGGTTTTGGAGAAAAGCAAAGTCTTTTCGTTAGGCAAGTGCATAAAATGTCATCTATACAAACAGAAATATCATGTTTGTTTGCCGCAGTTCCTCTAGCTTTCTCCCTAGAAAATACGAATGTGTAGAGCTGGTGTCTCCGTGTGCACCAATTAGAGTTTCCAAGGACAAAGTTAAATGTTCCCTGAAAAAAAAAACATTCAAAAAATACAGTCCGTGGATAATATCAGGAATACACAAACAAAGAGGCTGTAGCAATATCTGGGATTGAATTAGCCAAAACGAAACCGGATATTTCTGGTTTCATCCAGTCAGATCCGGACAAAGTGGTGTGGAATTGGTATGCAATGGACCGAGAAAATCACAGGAAAAATGGTTTTGGAGAAAAGCAAAGTCTTTTCGTTAGGCAAGTGCATAAAATGTCATCTATACAAACAGAAATATCATGTTTGTTTGCCGCAGTTCCTCTAGCTTTCTCCCTAGAACAAACAAATGTGTAGAGCTGGTGTCTCCATGTGGAACCAATTAGTGTTTCCAAGCATAAAATTAAATGTTCCCTGAAAAAAAAACATTCAAAAAAATACAGTCCGTGGATAATATCAGGAATACACAAACAAAGAGGCTGTAGCAATATCTGGGATTGAATTAGCCAAAACGAAACCGGATATTTCCGGTTTCATCAAGTCATATTCGACAAAGTGGTGTGGAATTTGTATGCAATGGACCGAGAAAATCACAGGAAAAATGGTTTTGGAGAAAAGCAAAGTCTTTTCGTTAGGAAAGTGCATCAAATGTCATCTATACAAACAGAAATATCATGTTTGTTTGCCGCAGTTCCTCTAGCTTTCTCCCTAGAAAATACGAATGTGTAGAGCTGGTGTCTCCATGTGGAACCAATTAGTGTTTCCAAGCATAAAATTAAATGTTCCCTGAAAAAAAAACATTCAAAAATATAAAATCCGTGGATAATATCAGGAATACACAAACACAGATGCTGTAGCAATATTTCGGTTTGAGTTAGCCAAAACAAAACCGCCGTTCCTCTAGATTTCTCCCTAGAAAATACGAATGTGTAGAGCTTGTGTCTCCATGTGGAACCAATTAGTGTTTCCAAGCATAAAATTAAATGTTCCCAGAAAAAAAAAACATTCAAAAAAATACAGTCCGTGGATAATATCAGGAATACACAAACACAGAGGCTGTAGCAATATTTCGGTTTGAGTTAGCCAAAACAAAACCGCATATTTCCAGTTTCATCCAGTCATCTCCGGACAAAGTGGTATGGAATATGTATGCAATGGACCGAGAAAATCACAGGAAATATGGTTTTGGAGAAACTGGTGTGGAATTCTTATGCAATGGACCGAGAAAATCACAGTAAAAATGGTTTTGGAGAAAAGCAAAGTCTTTTCGTTAGGCAAGTGCATAAAATGTCATCTATACAAACAGAAATATCATGTTTGTTTGCCGCAGTTCCTCTAGATTTCTCCCTAAAACATAAAATTGTGTAGAACTGGTGTCTCCATGTGGAACCAATTAGTGTTTCCAAGCATAAAATTAAATGTTCCCTGAAAAAAAAACATTCAAAAAAATACAGTCCGTGGATAATATCAGGAATACACAAACAAAGAGGCTGTAGCAATATCTGGGATTGAATTAGCCAAAACGAAACCGGATATTTCCGGTTTCATCAAGTCATATTCGACAAAGTGGTGTGGAATTTCTATGCAATGGACCGAGAAAATCACAAGAAAAATGGTTTTGGAGAAAAGCAAAGTCTTTTCGTTAGGAAAGTGCATCAAATGTCATCTATACAAACAGAAATATCATGTTTGTTTGCCGCAGTTCCTCTAGCTTTCTCCCTAGAAAATACGAATGTGTAGAGCTGGTGTCTCCATGTGGAACCAATTAGTGTTTCCAAGCATAAAATTAAATGTTACCTGAAAAAAAAAACCTTCAAAAAATAAATTCCGTGGATAATATCAGGAATACACAAACACAGATGCTGTACAAATATTTCGGTTTGAGTTAGCCAAAACAAAACTGGATATTTCCGGTTTCATCCAGTCATATCCGGACAAAGTGGTGTGGAATTGGTATGCAATGGAATGAGAAAATCACAGGAAAAATGGTTTTGGAGAAAAGCAAAGTCTTTTCGTTAGGCAAGTGCATCAAATGTCATCTATACAAACAGAAATATCATGTTTGTTTGCCGCCGTTCCTATAGATTTCTCCCTAGAAAATACGAATGTGTAGAGCTGGTGTCTCCATGTGGAACCAATTAGTGTTTCCAAGCATAAAATTAAATGTTCCCTGAAAAAAAACATTCAAAAATATAAAATCCGTGGATAATATCAGGAATACACAAACACAGATGCTGTAGCAATATTTCGGTTTGAGTTAGCCAAAACAAAACCGCCGTTCCTCTAGATTTCTCCCTAGAAAATACGAATGTGTAGAGCTTGTGTCTCCATGTGGAACCAATTAGTGTTTCCAAGCATAAAATTAAATGTTCCCAGAAAAAAAAAACATTCAAAAAAATACAGTCCGTGGATAATATCAGGAATACACAAACACAGAGGCTGTAGCAATATTTCGGTTTGAGTTAGCCAAAACAAAACCGCATATTTCCAGTTTCATCCAGTCATCTCCGGACAAAGTGGTATGGAATATGTATGCAATGGACCGAGAAAATCACAGGAAATATGGTTTTGGAGAAACTGGTGTGGAATTCTTATGCAATGGACCGAGAAAATCACAGTAAAAATGGTTTTGGAGAAAAGCAAAGTCTTTTCGTTAGGCAAGTGCATAAAATGTCATCTATACAAACAGAAATATCATGTTTGTTTGCCGCAGTTCCTCTAGATTTCTCCCTAAAACATAAAATTGTGTAGAACTGGTGTCTCCATGTGGAACCAATTAGTGTTTCCAAGCATAAAATTAAATGTTCCCTGAAAAAAAAAACATTCAAAAAAATAAAATCCGTGGATAATATCAGAAATACACAAACACAGATGCTGTAGCAATATTTCGGTTTGAGTTAGCCAAAACAAAACCACATATTTCCGGTTTCATCCAGTCATATCCGGACAAAGTGGTGTGGAATTGGTATGCAATGGACCGAGAAAATCACAGTAAAAATTGTTTTGGAGAAAAGCAAAGTCTTTTCGTTAGGCAAGTGCATAAAATGCCATCTATACAAAGAGAAATATCATGTTTGTTTGCCGCAGTTCCTCTAGCTTTCTCCATAGAAAATACGAATGTGTAGAGCTGGTGTCTACGTGTGCACCAATTAGAGTTTCCAAGGACAAAGGTAAATGTTCCATGATAAAAAAAAAACAAAACAATAAAGTCCGTGGATAATATCAGGAATACACAAACACAGATGCTGTAGCAATATTTAGGTTTGAGTTAGCCAAAACAAAACGGGATACTTCCGGTTTCATCCAGTCATATCCGGACAAAGTGGTGTGGAATTCGTATGCAGTGGACCGAGAAAATCACAGGAAAACTGGTTTTGGAGAGAAGCAAAGTCTTTTCGTTAGGCAAGTGCATAAAATGTCATCTAGAGAAACAGAAATAGCATGTTTGTTTGCCGCAGTTCCTCTAGCTTTCTCCCTAGAAAATACGAATGTGTAGAGCTGGTGTCTCCCTGTAGAACCAATTAGTGTTTCCAAGCATAAAATTTAATGTTCCCTGAAAAAAAAAACATTCAAAAAAATAAAGTCCGTGGATAATATCAGGAATACACAAACACAGAGGCTGTAGCAATATCTGGGATTGAATTGGCGAAAATGAAACCGGATATTTCCGGTTTCATCCAGTCATATTCAGACCAACTGGTGTGGAATTTGTATGCAATGGACCGAGAAAATCACAGGAAAAATGGTTTTGGAGAAAAGCAAAGTTTTTTCATTAGGCAAGTGCAAAAAAGTAATCTATACAAACAGAAATATCATGTTTGTTTGCCGCAGTTCCTCTAGCTTTCTCCCTAGAACAAACGAATGGGTAGAGCTGTTGTCTCCATGTGGAACCAATTAGTGTTTCCAAGCATAAAATTCAATGTTCCCTGAAAAAAAAAAATCAAAAAAATAAAGTCCGTGGATAATATCAGGAATACACAAACAAAGAGGCTGTAGCAATATCTGGGATTGAATTAGCCAAAATGAAACCGGATATTTCCAGGTTTCATCCAGTTATATCCGGACAAACTGGTGTGGAATTTGTATGCAATGGACTGAGAAAATCACAGGAAAAATGGTTTTGGAGAAAAGCAAAGTCTTTTCGTTAGGCAAGTGCATAAAATGTCATCTATACAAACAGAAATAGCATGTTTGTTTGCTGCAGTTCCTCTAGCTTTCTTCCTAGAACATAAAAATGTGTAGAGCTGGTGTCTCCATGTGGAACCAATTAGTGTTTCCAAGCATAAAATTAAATGTTCCCTGAAAAAAAAAAACATTCAAAAAAATAATGTCCCTGGATAATATCAGGAATACACAAACACAGAGGCTGTAGCAATATTTCAGTTTGAGTTAGCCAAAACAAAACCGCATATTTCCGGTTTCATCCAGTCATATCCGGACAAAGTGTTGTGGAATTTGTATGCCATGGACCGAGAAAATCACAGTAAAAATGGTTTTGGAGAAAAGCAAAGTCTTTTCGTTAGGCAAGTGCAAAGTTAAATGTTCCCTGATAAAAAAAAAACAAAACAATAAAGTCCGTGGATAATATCAGGAATACACAATCACAGAGGCTGTAGTAATATTTCGGTTTGAGTTAGCCAAAACAAAACCGCATATTTCAGGTTTCATCCAATCATATCCTGACAAAGTGGTGTGGAATTTGTATGCCATGGACAGAGAAAATCACAGGAAAAATGGTTTTGGAGAAAAGCAAAGTCTTTTCGTTAGGCAAGTGCATCAAATGTCATCTATACAAACAGAAATATCATGTTTGTTTGCCGCAGTTCCTCTAGCTTTCTCCCTAGAACAAACAAATGTGTAGAGCTGGTGTCTCCATGTGGAACCAATTAGTGTTTCCAAGCATAAAATTTAATGATCCCTGAAAAAAAACCATTCAAGAAAATAAAGTCCGTGGATAATATCAGGAATACACAAACAAAGAGGCTGTAGTAATATCTGGGATTGAATTAGCCAAAACGAAACCGGATATTTCCGGTTTCATCCAGTCATATCCGGACAAACTGGTGTGGAATTCTTATGCAATGGACCGAGAAAATCACAGTAAAAATGGTTTTGGAGAAAAGCAAAGTCTTTTCGTTAGGCAAGTGCATAAAATGTCATCTATACAAACAGAAATATCATGTTTGTTTGCCACAGTTCCTCTAGCTTTCTCCCTAGAAAATACGAATGTGTAGAGCTGGTGTCTCCATGTGGAACGAATTAGTGTTTCAAGCATAAAATTTAATGTTCCCTGAAAAAAAATCATTCAAAAAAATAAAGTCCGTGGATAATATCAGGAATACACAAACAAAGAGGCTGTAGCAATATCTGGGATTGAATTAGCCAAAACGAAACCGGATGTTTCCGGTTTCATCCAGTCATATTTGGACCAACTGGTGTGGAATTCGTATGCAATGGACCGAGAAAATCACAGTAAAAATGGTTTTGGAGAAAAGCAAAGTCTTTTCGTTAGGCAAGTGCATAAAATGTCATCTATACAAACAGATATATCATGTTTGTTTGCCGCAGTTCCTCTAGATTTCTCCCTAAAACATAAAATTGTGTAGAACTGGTGTCTCCATGTGGAACCAATTAGTGTTTCCAAGCATAAAATTAAATGTTCCGTGAAAAAAAAAACATTCAAAAAAATAAACTCCGTGGATGATATCAGGAATACACAAACAAAGAGGCTGTAGCAATATCTGGGATTGAATTAGGCAAAACGAATCCGGATATTTCCGGTTTAATCCAGTTATATCCGGACAAACTGGTGTGGAATTCGTTTGCAATGGACCGAGAAAATCACAGTAAAAATGGTTTTGTAGAAAAGCAAAGTCTTTTCGTTAGGCAAGTGCATCAAATGTCATCTATACAAACAGAAATATCATGTTTGTTTGCCGCCGTTCCTCTAGATTTCTCCCTAGAAAATACGAATGTGTAGAGCTGGTGTCTCCATGTGGAACCAATTAGTGTTTCCAAGCATAAAATTAAATGTTCCCTGGAAAAAAAAAACATTCAAAAAAATAAAATCCGTGGATAATATCAGGAATACACAAACACAGATGCTGTAGCAATATTTCGGTTTGAGTTAGCCAAAACAAAACCGGATATTTCCGGTTTCATCCAGTCATATCCGGACAAAGTGGTGTGGAATTGGTATGCAATGGACCGAGAAAATCACAGGAAAAATGGTTTTGGAGAAAAGCAAAGTCTTTTCGTTTGGCAAGTGCATAAAATGTCATCTATACAAACAGAAATATCATGTTTGTTTGCCGCAGTTCCTCTAGCTTTCTCCCTAGAAAATACGAATGTGTAGAGCTGGTGTCTACGTGTGCACCAATTAGAGTTTCCAAGGACAAAGTTAAATGTTCCATGATAAAAAAAAAAACAAAACAATAAAGTCCATGGATAATATCAGGAATACACAAACACAGATGCTGTAGCAATATTTCGGTTTGAGTTAGCCAAAACAAAACCGGATATTTCCGGTTTCATCCAGTCATATCCGGACAAAGTGGTGTGGAATTGGTATGCAATGGACGGAGAAAATCACAGGAAAAATGGTTTTGGAGAAAAGCGAAGTCTTTTCGTTAGGCAAGTGCATAAAATGTCATCTATACAAACAGATATATCATGTTTGTTTGCCACAGTTCCTCTAGCTTTCTCCCTAGAAAATACGAATGTGTAGAGCTGGTGTCTCCATGTGGAACCAATTAGTGTTTCCAAGCATAAAATTAAATGTTCCCTGAAAAAAAAACATTCAAAAAAATAAAGTCCTTGGATAATATCAGGAATACACAAACAAAGAGGCTGTAGCAATATCTGGGATTGAATTAGCCAAAACGAAACCGGATGTTTCCGGTTTCATCCAGTCATATTCGGACCAACTGGTGTGGAATTCATATGCAATGGACCGAAAAAATCACAGGAAAAATGGTTTTGGAGAAAAGCAAATTCTTTTCCTTAGGCAAGTGCATAAAATGTCATCTATACAAACAGAAATAGCATGTTTGTTTGCTGCAGTTCCTCTAGATTTCTCCCTAAAACATAAAAATGTGTAGAACTGGTGTCTCCATGTGGAAACAATTAGTGTTTCCAAGCATAAAATTAAATGTTCCGTGAAAAAAAAAACATTCAAAAAAATAAAGTCCGTGGATAATATCAGGAATACACAAACAAAGAGGCTGTAGCAATATCTTGGATTGAATTAGGCAAAACGAATCCGGATATTTCCGGTTTAATCCAGTCATAATCGGACAAATTGGTGTGGAATTCGTTTGCAATGGACCGAGAAAATCACAGGAAAAATGGTTTTGTAGAAAAGCAAAGTCTTTTCGTTAGGCAAGTGCATAAAATTTCATTCATACAAACAGAAATATCATGTTTGTTTGCCGCAGTTCCTCTAGCTTTCTCCCTAGAACAAACGAATGTGTAGAGCTGGTGTCTCCATGTGGAACCAATTATTGTTTCCAAGCATAAAATTAAATGTACCCTGATAAAAAACATTCAAAAAAACACAGTGCGTGGATAATATCAGGAATACACAAACAAAAAGGCTGTAGCAATATCTGGGATTGAATTAGACAAAATGAAACCGGATATTTCCGGTTTCATCCAGTCATATCCGGACAAAGTGTTGTGGAATTCGTATGCAATGGACCGAGAACATCACAGGAAAAATGGTTTTGGAGAAAAGCAAATTCTTTTCATTAGCCAAGTGCATAAAATGCCATCCATACAAACAGAAATATCATGTTTGTTTGCCACAGTTCCTCTAGCTTTCTCCCTAGAAAATACGAATGTGTAGAGCTGGTGTCTCCATGTGGAACCAATTAGTGTTTCCAAGCATAAAATTTAATGTTCCCTGAAAAAAAAACATTCAAAAAATAAAGTCCGTGGATAATATCAGGAATACACAAACACAGAGGCTGTAGCAATATTTCGGTTTGAGTTAGCCAAAACAAAACGGGATACTTCCGGTTTCATCCAGTCATATCCGGACAAAGTGGTGTGGAATTCGTATGCAGTGGACCGAGAAAATCACAGGAAAAATGGTTTTGGAGAGAAGCAAAGTCTTTTCGTTAGGCAAGTGCATAAAATGTCATCTAGAGAAACAGAAATAGCATGTTTGTTTGCCGCAGTTCCTCTAGATTTCTCCCTAGAAAATACGAATGTGTAGAGCTGGTGTCTCCATGTGGAACCAATTAGTGTTTCCAAGCATAAAATTTAATGTTCCCTGAAAAAAAAAACATTCAAAAAAATAAAGTCCGTGGATAATATCAGGAATACACAAACACAGAGGCTGTAGCAATATCTGGGATTGAATTGGCGAAAATGAAACCGGATATTTCCGGTTTCATCCAGTCATATTCAGACCAACTGGTGTGGAATTCGTATGCAATGGACCGAGAAAATCACAGGAAAAATGGTTTTGGAGAAAAGCAAAGTCTTTTCGTTAGGCAAGTGCAAAAAAGTAATCTATACAAACAGAAATATCGTGTTTGTTTGCCGCAGTTCCTCTAGCTTTCTTCCTAGAACATAAAAATGTGTAGAGCTGGTGTCTCCATGTGGAACCAATTAGTGTTTCCAAGCATAAAATTAAATGTTCCCTGAAAAAAAAAACATTCAAAAAAATAATGTCCCTGGATAATATCAGGAATACACAAACACAGAGGCTGTAGCAATATTTCAGTTTGAGTTAGCCAAAACAAAACCGCATATTTCCGGTTTCATCCAGTCATATCCGGACAAAGTGTTGTGGAATTTGTATGCCATGGACGGAGAAAATCACAGTAAAAATGGTTTTGGAGAAAAGCAAAGTCTTTTCGTTAGGCAAGTGCATAAAATGTCATCTATACAAACAGAAATATCATGTTTGTTTGCCGCAGTTCCTCTAGCTTTCTCCCTAGAAAATACGAATGTGTAGAGCTGGTGTCTCCATGTGGGACCAATTAGAGTTTCCAAGGACAAAGTTAAATGTTCCCTGATAAAAAAAAAAAAAAACAAAACAATAAAGTCCGTGGATAATATCAGGAATACACAATCACAGAGGCTGTAGTAATATTTCGGTTTGAGTTAGCCAAAACAAAACCGCATATTTCAAGTTTCATCCAGTCATATCCGGACAAAGTGGTGTGGAATTCGTATGCAATGGAATGAGAAAATCACAGGAAAAATGGTTTTGGAGAAAAGCAAATCTTTTCGTTAGGCAAGTGCATAAAATGTCATCTCTACAAACAGAAATATCATGTTTGTTTGCTGCAGTTCCTCTAGCTTTCTCCCTGGAGAAAATGAATGTGTAGAGCTGGTGTCTCCATGTGGAACCAATTGTGTGTTTCCAAGCATAAAATTAAATATTCCCTGATAAAAAACATTCAAAAAATAAAGTCCGTGGATAATATCAGGAATACACAAACACAGAGGCTGTAGCAATATCTGGGATTGAATTAGCCAAAACGAAACCGGAAATTTCCGGTTTCATCCAGTCATATCCGGACAAACTGGTGTGGAATTTGTATGCATTGGACCGAGAAAATCACAGTAAAAATGGTTTTGGAGAAAAGCAAAGTCTTTTCGTTAGGCAAGTGCATCAAATGTCATCTATACAAACAGAAATATCATGTTTGTTTGCCGCAGTTCCTCTAGCTTTCTCCCTAGAAAATACGAATGTGTAGAGCTGGTGTCTCCATGTGGGACCAATTAGAGTTTCCAAGGACAAAGTTAAATGTTCCCTGAAAAAAAAAAAAAACAATAAAGTCCGTGCATAATATCAGGAATACACAAACACAGAGGCTGTAGCAATATTTCGGTTTGTGTTAGCCAAAACAAAACCGCATATTTCCGGTTTCATCCAGTCATATCCGGACAAAGTGGTGTGGAATTCGTATGCAATGGACCGAGAAAATCACAGGAAAAATGGTTTTGGAGAAAAGCAAAGTCTTTTCGTTAGGCAAGTGCATAAAATGTCATCTAGACAAACAGAAATATCATGTTTGTTTGCCGCAGTTCCTCTAGCTTTCTCCGTAGAACAAACGAATGTGTAGAGCTGGTGTCTCCATGTGGAACCAATTAGTGTTTCCAAGCATAAAATTAAATGTTCCCTGATAAAAAACATTCAAAAAAATAAAGTCCGTGGATAATATCAGGAATACACAAACAAAGACGCTGTAGCAATATCTGGGATTGAATTAGCCAAAACGAAACCGCATATTTCCGGTTTCATCCAGTCATATCCGGACAAACTGGTGTGGAATTCGTATGCAATGGACCGAGAAAATCACAGTAAAAATGGTTTTGGAGAAAAGGAAAGTTTTTTCGTTAGGCAAGTGCATAAAATGTCATCTATACAAACAGAAATATCATGTTTGTTTGCCGCAGTTCCTCTAGCTTTCTCCCTAGAAAATACGAATGTGTAGAGCTGGTGTCTCCATGTGGGACCAATTAGAGTTTCCAAGGACAAAGTTAAATGTTCCCTGATAAAAAAAAAACAAAACAAAACAATAAAGTCCGTGGATAATATCAGGAATACACAATCACAGAGGCTGTAGTAATATTTCGGTTTGAGTTAGCCAAAACAAAACCGCATATTTCCGGTTTCATCCAGTCATATCCGGACAAAGTGGTGTGGAATTCGTATGCAATGGAATGAGAAAATCACAGGAAAAATGGTTTTGGAGAAAAGCAAAGTCTTTTCGTTAGGCAAGTGCATAAAATGTCATCTCTACAAACAGAAATATCATGTTTGTTTGCCGCAGTTCCTCTAGCTTTCTCCCTAGAGAAAACGAATGTGTAGAGCTGGTGTCTCCATGTGGAACCAATTAGTGTTTCCAAGCATAAAATTAAATATTCCCTGATAAAAAACATTCAAAAAAATAAAGTCTGTGGAAAATATCAGGAATACACAAACACAGAGGCTGTAGCAATATCTGGGATTGAATTAGCCAAAACAAAAACGGATATTTCCGGTTTCATCCAGTCATATCCGGACAAACTGGTGTGGAATTTGTATGCAATGGACCGAGAAAATCACAGTAAAAATGGTTTTGGAGAAAAGCAAAGTCTTTTAGTTAGGCAAGTGCATAAAATGTCATCTATACAAACAGAAATATCATGTTTGTTTGCCGCAGTTCCTCTAGCTTTCTCCGTAGAAAATACGAATGTGTAGAGCTGGTGTCTCCATGTGGAACCAATTAGTGTTTCCAAGCATAAAATTAAATGTTCCCTGAAAAAAAACATTCAAAAAAATAAAGTCCGTGGATAATATCAGGAATACACAAACACAGAGGCTGTAGCAATATCTGGGATTGAATTAGACAAAAGGAAACCGGATATTTCCGGTTTCATCCAGTCATATCCGGACAAAGTGGTGTGGAATTCGTATGCAATGGACCGAGAAAATCACAGTAAAAATGGTTTTGGAGAAAGCAAAGTCTTTTCGTTAGGCAAGTGCAAAAAAGTCATCTATACAAACAGAAATATCATGTTTGTTTGCCGCAGTTCCTCTAGCTTTCTCCCTAGAACAAACGAATGTGTAGAGCTGGTGTCTCCATGTGGAACCAATTAGTGTTTCCAAGCATAAAATTCAATGTTCCCTGAAAAAAAAAAACAGTCAAAAAAATAAAGTCCGTGGATAATATCAGGAATACACAAACACAGAGGCTGTAGCAATATTTCGGTTTGTGTTAGCCAAAAGAAAACCGCATATTTCCGGTTTCATCCAGTCATATCCGGAAAAAGTGGTGTGGAATTCGTATGCAATGGACCGAGAAAATCACAGGAAAAATGGTTTTGGAGAAAAGCAAAGTCTTTTCGTTAGGCAAGTGCATAAAATGTCATCTAGACAAACAGAAATATCATGTTTGTTTGCCGCAGTTCCTCTAGCTTTCTCCGTAGAACAAACGAATGTGTAGAGCTGGTGTCTCCATGTGGAACCAATTAGTGTTTCCAAGCATAAAATTAAATGTTCCCTGATAAAAAACATTCAAAAAAATAAAGTCCGTGGATAATATCAGGAATACACAAACAAAGATGCTGTAGCAATATCTGGGATTGAATTAGCCAAAACGAAACCGCATATTTCCGGTTTCATCCAGTCATATCCGGACAAACTGGTGTGGAATTCGTATGCAATGGACAGAGAAAATCACAGTAAAAATGGTTTTGGAGAAAAGGAAAGTTTTTTCGTTAGGCAAGTGCATAAAATGTCATCTATACAAACAGAAATATCATGTTTGTTTGCCGCAGTTCCTCTAGCTTTCTTCCTAGAACATAAAAATGTGTAGAGCTGGTGTCTCCATGTGGAACCAATTAGTGTTTCCAAGCATAAAATTAAATGTTCCCTGAAAAAAAAAAACATTCAAAAAAATAAAGTCCGTGGATAATATCAGGAATACACAAACACAGAGGCTGTAGCAATATTTCGGTTTGAGTTAGCCAAAACAAAACCGGATATTTCCGGTTTCATCCAGTCATATCCGGACAAAGTGGTGTGGAATTTGTATGCAATGGACCGAGAAAATCACAGTAAAAATGGTTTTGGAGAAAAGCAAAGTCTTTTCGTTAGGCAAGTGCATAAAATGTCATCTATACAAACAGAAATATCATGTTTTTTTGCCGCAGTTCCTCTAGCTTTCTCCCTAGAAAATACGAATGTGTAGAGCTGCTGTCTCCATGTGGGACCAATTAGAGTTTCCAAGGACAAAGTTAAATGTTCCCTGATAAAAAAAACAAAACAAAACAAAACAATAAAGTCCGTGGATAATATCAGGAATACACAATCACAGAGGCTGTAGTAATATTTCGGTTTGAGTTAGCCAAAACAAAACCGCATATTTCCGGTTTCATCCAGTCATATCCGGACAAAGTGGTGTGGAATTCGTATGCAATGGAATGAGAAAATCACAGGAAAAATGGTTTTGGAGAAAAGCAAAGTCTTTTCGTTAGGCAAGTGCATAAAATGTCATCTCTACAAACAGAAATATCATGTTTGTTTGCCGCAGTTCCTCTAGCTTTCTCCCTAGAGAAAACGAATGTGTAGAGCTGGTGTCTCCATGTGGAACCAATTAGTGTTTCCAAGCATAAAATTAAATATTCCCTGATAAAAAACATTCAAAAAATAAAGTCCGTGGATAATATCACGAATACACAAACACAGAGGCTGTAGCAATATTTCAGTTTGAGTTAGCCAAAACAAAACCGCATATTTCCGGTTTCATCCAGTCATATCCGGACAAACTGGTGTGGAATTTGTATGCAATGGACCGAGAAAATCACAGTAAAAATGGTTTTGGAGAAAAGCAAAGTCTTTTCGTTAGGCAAGTGCATCAAATGTCATCTATACAAACAGAAATATCATGTTTGTTTGCTGCAGTTCCTCTAGCTTTCTCCCTAGAAAATACGAATGTGTAGAGCTGGTGTCTCCATGTGGGACCAATTAGAGTTTCCAAGGACAAAGTTAAATGTTCCCTGATAAAAAAAAACAAAACAATAAAGTCCGTGGATAATATCAGGAATACACAATCACAGAGGCTGTAGTAATATTTCGGTTTGAGTTAGCCAAAACAAAACCGCATATTTCCGGTTTCATCCAGTCATATCCGGACAAAGTGGTGTGGAATTCGTATGCAATGGAATGAGAAAATCACAGGAAAAATGGTTTTGGAGAAAAGCAAAGTCTTTTCGTTAGGCAAGTGCATAAAATGTCATCTCTACAAACAGAAATATCATGTTTGTTTGCCGCAGTTCCTCTAGCTTTCTCCCTAGAGAAAACGAATGTGTAGAGCTGGTGTCTCCATGTGGAACCAATTAGTGTTTCCAAGCATAAAATTAAATATTCCCTGATAAAAAACATTCAAAAAAATAAAGTCTGTGGAAAATATCAGGAATACACAAACACAGAGGCTGTAGCAATATCTGGGATTGAATTAGCCAAAACAAAACCGGATATTTCCGGTTTCATCCAGTCATATCCGGACAAACTGGTGTGGAATTTGTATGCAATGGACCAAGAAAATCACAGTAAAAATGGTTTTGGAGAAAAGCAAAGTCTTTTCGTTAGGCAAGTGCATAAAATGTCATCTCTACAAACAGAAATATCATGTTTGTTTGCCGCAGTTCCTCTAGCTTTCTCCCTAGAGAAAACGAATGTGTAGAGCTGGTGTCTCCATGTGGAACCAATTAGTGTTTCCAAGCATAAAATTAAATATTCCCTGATAAAAAACATTCAAAAAAATAAAGTCTGTGGAAAATATCAGGAATACACAAACACAGAGGCTGTAGCAATATCTGGGATTGAATTAGCCAAAACGAAACCGGATATTTCCGGTTTCATCCAGTCATATCCGGACAAACTGGTGTGGAATTTGTATGCAATGGACCGAGAAAATCACAGTAAAAATGGTTTTGGAGAAAAGCAAAGTCTTTTAGTTAGGCAAGTGCATAAAATGTCATCTATACAAACAGAAATATCATGTTTGTTTGCCGCAGTTCCTCTAGCTTTCTCCGTAGAAAATACGAATGTGTAGAGCTGGTGTCTCCATGTGGAACCAATTAGTGTTTCCAAGCATAAAATTAAATGTTCCCTGAAAAAAAACATTCAAAAAAATAAAGTCCGTGGATAATATCAGGAATACACAAACACAGAGGCTGCAGCAATATCTGGGATTGAATTAGACAAAAGGAAACCGGATATTTCCGGTTTCATCCAGTCATATCCGGACAAAGTGGTGTGGAATTCGTATGCAATGGACCGAGAAAATCACAGTAAAAATGGTTTTGGAGAAAGCAAAGTCTTTTCGTTAGGCAAGTGCAAAAAAGTCATCTATACAAACAGAAATATCATGTTTGTTTGCCGCAGTTCCTCTAGCTTTCTCCCTAGAACAAACGAATGTGTAGAGCTGGTGTCTCCATGTGGAACCAATTAGTGTTTCCAAGCATAAAATTCAATGTTCCCTGAAAAAAAAAAACAGTCAAAAAAATAAAGTCCGTGGATAATATCAGGAATACACAAACACAGAGGCTGTAGCAATATTTCGGTTTGTGTTAGCCAAAACAAAACCGCATATTTCCGGTTTCATCCAGTCATATCCGGAAAAAGTGGTGTGGAATTCGTATGCAATGGACCGAGAAAATCACAGGAAAAATGGTTTTGGAGAAAAGCAAAGTCTTTTCGTTAGGCAAGTGCATAAAATGTCATCTAGACAAACAGAAATATCATGTTTGTTTGCCGCAGTTCCTCTAGCTTTCTCCCTAGAACAAACGAATGTGTAGAGCTGGTGTCTCCATGTGGAACCAATTAGTGTTTCCAAGCATAAAATTCAATGTTCCCTGAAAAAAAAAAACAGTCAAAAAAATAAAGTCCGTGGATAATATCAGGAATACACAAACACAGAGGCTGTAGCAATATTTCGGTTTGTGTTAGCCAAAACAAAACCGCATATTTCCGGTTTCATCCAGTCATATCCGGAAAAAGTGGTGTGGAATTCGTATGCAATGGACCGAGAAAATCACAGGAAAAATGGTTTTGGAGAAAAGCAAAGTCTTTTCGTTAGGCAAGTGCATAAAATGTCATCTAGACAAACAGAAATATCATGTTTGTTTGCCGCAGTTCCTCTAGCTTTCTCCGTAGAACAAACGAATGTGTAGAGCTGGTGTCTCCATGTGGAACCAATTAGTGTTTCCAAGCATAAAATTAAATGTTCCCTGATAAAAAAAAAAAAAAACAAAACAAAACAATAAAGTCCGTGGATAATATCAGGAATACACAATCACAGAGGCTGTAGTAATATTTCGGTTTGAGTTAGCCAAAACAAAACCGCATATTTCCGGTTTCATCCAGTCATATCCGGACAAAGTGGTGTGGAATTCGTATGCAATGGAATGAGAAAATCACAGGAAAAATGGTTTTGGAGAAAAGCAAAGTCTTTTCGTTAGGCAAGTGCATAAAATGTCATCTCTACAAACAGAAATATCATGTTTGTTTGCCGCAGTTCCTCTAGCTTTCTCCCTAGAGAAAACGAATGTGTAGAGCTGGTGTCTCCATGTGGAACCAATTAGTGTTTCCAAGCATAAAATTAAATATTCCCTGATAAAAAACATTCAAAAAAATAAAGTCCGTGGATAATATCAGGAATACACAAACACAGAGGCTGTAGCAATATTTCAGTTTGAGTTAGCCAAAACAAAACCGCATATTTCCGGTTTCATCCAGTCATATCCGGACAAACTGGTGTGGAATTTGTATGCAATGGACCAAGAAAATCACAGTAAAAATGGTTTTGGAGAAAAGCAAAGTCTTTTCGTTAGGCAAGTGCATCAAATGTCATCTATACAAACAGAAATATCATGTTTGTTTGCTGCAGTTCCTCTAGCTTTCTCCCTAGAAAATACGAATGTGTAGAGCTGGTGTCTCCATGTGGGACCAATTAGAGTTTCCAAGGACAAAGTTAAATGTTCCCTGATTAAAAAAAAAAAAAAAACAAAACAATAAAGTCCGTGGATAATATCAGGAATACACAATCACAGAGGCTGTAGTAATATTTCGGTTTGAGTTAGCCAAAACAAAACCGCATATTTCCGGTTTCATCCAGTCATATCCGGACAAAGTGGTGTGGAATTCGTATGCAATGGAATGAGAAAATCACAGGAAAAATGGTTTTGGAGAAAAGCAAAGTCTTTTCGTTAGGCAAGTGCATAAAATGTCATCTCTACAAACAGAAATATCATGTTTGTTTGCCGCAGTTCCTCTAGCTTTCTCCCTAGAGAAAACGAATGTGTAGAGCTGGTGTCTCCATGTGGAACCAATTAGTGTTTCCAAGCATAAAATTAAATATTCCCTGATAAAAAACATTCAAAAAAATAAAGTCTGTGGAAAATATCAGGAAAACACAAACACAGAGGCTGTAGCAATATCTGGGATTGAATTAGCCAAAACAAAACCGGATATTTCCGGTTTCATCCAGTCATATCCGGACAAACTGGTGTGGAATTTGTATGCAATGGACCAAGAAAATCACAGTAAAAATGGTTTTGGAGAAAAGCAAAGTCTTTTAGTTAGGCAAGTGCATAAAATGTCATCTATACAAACAGAAATATCATGTTTGTTTGCCGCAGTTCCTCTAGCTTTCTCCGTAGAAAATACGAATGTGTAGAGCTGGTGTCTCTATGTGGAACCAATTAGTGTTTCCAAGCATAAATTAAATGTTCCCTGAAAAAAAACATTCAAAAAAATAAAGTCCGTTGATAATATCAGGAATACACAAACACAGAGGCTGTAGCAATATCTGGGATTGAATTAGACAAAAGGAAACCGGATATTTCCGGTTTCATCCAGTCATATCCGGACAAAGTGGTGTGGAATTCGTATGCAATGGACCGAGAAAATCACAGTAAAAATGATTTTGGAGAAAGCAAAGTCTTTTCGTTAGGCAAGTGCATCAAATGTCATCTATACAAACAGAAATATCATGTTTGTTTGCCGCAGTTCCTCTAGCTTTCTCCCTAGAAAATAGGAATGTGTAGAGCTGGTGTCTCCATGTGGAACCAATTAGTGTTTCCAAGCATAAAATTCAATGTTCCCTGAAAAAAAAAAAACAGTCAAAAAAATAAAGTCCGTGGATAATATCAGGAATACACAAATACATAGGCTGTAGCAATATTTCGGGTTGTGTTAGCCAAAACAAAACCGCATATTTCCGGTTTCATCCAGTCATATCCGGACAAAGTGGTGTGGAATTCGTATGCAATGGACCGAGAAAATCACAGGAAAAATGGTTTTGGAGAAAAGCAAAGTCTTTTCGTTAGGCAAGTGCATAAAATGTCATCTAGACAAACAGAAATATCATGTTTGTTTGCCGCAGTTCCTCTAGCTTTCTCCGTAGAACAAACGAATGTGTAGAGCTGGTGTCTCCATGTGGAACCAATTAGTGTTTCCAAGCATAAAATTAAATGTTCCCTGATAAAAAACATTCAAAAAAATAAAGTCCGTGGATAATATCAGGAATACACAAACAAAGACGCTGTAGCAATATCTGGGATTGAATTAGCCAAAACGAAACCGCATATTTCCGGTTTCATCCAGTTATATCCGGACAAACTGGTGTGGAATTTGTATGCAATCGACCGAGAAAATCACAGGAAAAATGGTTTTGGAGAAAAGCAAAGTTTTTTCGTTAGGCAAGTGCATAAAATGTCATCTATACAAACAGAAATATCATGTTTGTTTGCCGCAGTTCCTCTAGCTTTCTTCCTAGAACATAAAAATGTGTAGAGCTGGTGTCTCCATGTGGAACCAATTAGTGTTTCCAAGCATAAACTTAAATGTTCCCTGAAAAAAAAAACATTCAAAAAAATACAGTCCGTGGATAATATCAGGAATACACAAACACAGAGGCTGTAGCAATATTTCGGTTTGAGTTAGAAAAAACAAAACCGGATATTTCCGGTTTCATCCAGTCATATCCGGACAAAGTGGTGTGGAATTTGTATGCAATGGACCGAGAAAATCACAGTAAAAATGGTTTTGGAGAAAAGCAAAGTCTTTTCGTTAGGCAAGTGCATAAAATGTCATCTATACAAACAGAAATATCATTTTTTTTTGCCGCAGTTCCTCTAGCTTTCTCCCTAGAAAATACGAATGTGTAGAGCTGGTGTCTCCATGTGGGACCAATTAGAGTTTCCAAGGACAAAGTTAAATGTTCCCTGATAAAAAAAAAAAAAACAAAACAATAAAGTCCGTGGATAATATCAGGAATACACAATCACAGAGGCTGTAGTAATATTTCGGTTTGAGTTAGCCAAAACGAAACCGGATATTTCCGGTTTCATCCAGTCATATCCGGACAAAGTGGTGTGGAATTCGTATGCAATGGAATGAGAAAATCACAGGAAAAATGGTTTTGGAGAAAAGCAAAGTCTTTTCGTTAGGCAAGTGCATAAAATGTCATCTCTACAAACAGAAATATCATGTTTGTTTGCCGCAGTTCCTCTAGCTTTCTCCCTAGAGAAAACGAATGTGTAGAGCTGGTGTCTCCATGTGGAACCAATTAGTGTTTCCAAGCATAAAATTAAATGTTCCCAGAAAAAAAAAACATTCAAAAAAATACAGTCCGTGGATAATATCAGGAATACACAAACACAGAGGCTGTAGCAATATTTCGGTTTGAGTTAGCCAAAACAAAACCGCATATTTCCAGTTTCATCCAGTCATATCCGGACAAAGTGGTATGGAATATGTATGCAATGGACCGAGAAAATCACAGGAAATATGGTTTTGGAGAAACTGGTGTGGAATTCTTATGCAATGGACCGAGAAAATCACAGTAAAAATGGTTTTGGAGAAAAGCAAAGTCTTTTCGTTAGGCAAGTGCATAAAATGTCATCTATACAAACAGAAATATCATGTTTGTTTGCCGCAGTTCCTCTAGATTTCTCCCTAAAACATAAAATTGTGTAGAACTGGTGTCTCCATGTGGAACCAATTAGTGTTTCCAAGCATAAAATTAAATGTTCCCTGAAAAAAAAACATTCAAAAAAATACAGTCCGTGGATAATATCAGGAATACACAAACAAAGAGGCTGTAGCAATATCTGGGATTGAATTAGCCAAAACGAAACCGGATATTTCCGGTTTCATCAAGTCATATTCGACAAAGTGGTGTGGAATTTCTATGCAATGGACCGAGAAAATCACAAGAAAAATGGTTTTGGAGAAAAGCAAAGTCTTTTCGTTAGGAAAGTGCATCAAATGCCATCTATACAAACAGAAATATCATGTTTGTTTGCCGCAGTTCCTCTAGCTTCCTCCCTAGAAAATACGAATGTGTAGAGCTGGTGTCTCCATGTGGAACCAATTAGTGTTTCCAAGCATAAAATTCAATGTTCCCTGAAAAAAAAACATTCAAAAAAATAAAGTCCGCGGATAATATCAGGAATACACAAACAAAGAGGCTGTAGCAATATCTGGGATTGAATTAGCCAAAACGAAACCGGATGTTTCCGGTTTCATCCAGTCATATTTGGACCAACTGGTGTGGAATTCGTATGCAATGGACCGAGAAAATCACAGTAAAAATGGTTTTGGAGAAAAGCAAAGTCTTTTCGTTAGGCAAGTGCATAAAATGTCATCTATACAAACAGAAATATCATGTTTGTTTGCCGCAGTTCCTCTAGATTTCTCCCTAAAACATAAAATTGTGTAGAACTGGTGTCTCCATGTGGAACCAATTAGTGTTTCCAAGCATAAAATTAAATGTTCCCTGAAAAAAAAAACATTCAAAAAAATAAAATCCGTGGATAATATCAGGAATACACAAACACAGATGCTGTAGCAATATTTCGGTTTGAGTTAGCCAAAACAAAACCGGATATTTCCGGTTTCATCCAGTCATATCCGGACAAAGTGGTGTGGAATTGGTATGCAATGGACCGAGAAAATCACAGTAAAAATGGTTTTGGAGAAAAGCAAAGTCTTTTCGTTAGGCAAGTGCATAAAATGTCATCTATACAAACAGAAATATCATGTTTGTTTGCCACAGTTCCTCTAGCTTTCTCCCTAGAAAATACGAATGTGTAGAGCTGGTGTCTACGTGTGCACCAATTAGAGTTTCCACAACAAAGTTAAATGTTCCATGATAAAAAAAAAAAACAATAAAGTCCGTGGATAATATCAGGAATACACAAACACAGATGCTGTAGCAATATTTCGGTTTGAGTTAGCCAAAACAAAACCGGATATTTCCGGTTTCATCCAGTCATATCCGGACAAAGTGGTGTGGAATTGGTATGCAATGGACCGAGAAAATTACAGGAAAAATGGTTTTGGAGAAAAGCGAAGTCTTTTCGTTAGGCAAGTGCATAAAATGTCATCTATACAAACAGATATATCATGTTTGTTTGCCACAGTTCCTCTAGCTTTCTCCCTAGAAAATACGAATGTGTAGAGCTGGTGTCTCCATGTGGAACCAATTAGTGTTTCCAAGCATAAAATTTAATGTTCCCTGAAAAAAAAAAACATTCAAAAAAATAAAGTCCTTGGATAATATCAGGAATACACAAACAAAGAGGCTGTAGCAATATCTGGGATTGAATTAGCCAAAACGAAACCGGATGTTTCCGGTTTCATCCAGTCATATTCGGACCAACTGGTGTGGAATTCATATGCAATGGACCGAGAAAATCACAGGAAAAATGGTTTTGGAGAAAAGCAAATTCTTTTCCTTAGGCAAGTGCATAAAATGTCATCTATACAAACAGAAATAGCATGTTTGTTTGCTGCAGTTCCTCTAGATTTCTCCCTAGAACATACGAATGTGTAGAGCTGGTGTCTCCATGTGGAACCAATTAGTGTTTCCAAGCATAAAATTAAATGTTCCGTGAAAAAAAAAAACATTCAAAAAAATAAAGTCCGTGGATAATATCAGGAATACACAAACAAAGAGGCTGTAGCAATATCTTGGATTGAATTGGGCAAAACGAATTCGGATATTTCCGGTTTAATCCAGTCATAATCGGACAAATTGGTGTGGAATTCGTTTGCAATGGACCGAGAAATCACAGGAAAAATGGTTTTGGAGAAAAGCAAAGTCTTTTCGTTAGGCAAGTGCATAAAATGTCATCTATACAAACAGAAATAGCATGTTTGTTTGCCGCAGTTCCTCTAGCTTTCTCCCTAGAACAAACGAATGTGTAGAGCTGGTGTCTCCATGTGGAACCAATTAGTGTTTCCAAGCATAAAATTAAATGTACCCTGATAAAAAACATTCAAAAAAATAAAGTCCGTGGATAATATCAGGAATACACAAACAAAAAGGCTGTAGCAATATCTGGGATTGAATTAGACAAAATGAAACCGGATATTTCCGGTTTCATCCAGTCATATCCGGACAAACTGGTGTGGAATTCGTATGCAATGGGCCGAGAAAATCACAGGAAAAATGGTTTTGGAGAAAAGCACAGTCTTTTCATTAGGAAAGTGCATAAAATGTCATCTATACAAACAGAAATATCATGTTTGTTTGCCACAGTTCCTCTAGCTTTCTCCCTAGAAAATACGAATGTGTAGAGCTGGTGTCTCCAGGTGGAACCAATTAGTGTTTCCAAGCATAAAATTTAATGTTCCCTGAAAAAAAAAACATTCAAAAAAATAAAGTCCGTGGAAAATATCAGGAATACACAAACACAGAGGCTGTAGCAATATTTCGGTTTGAGTTAGCCAAAACAAAACGGGATACTTCCGGTTTCATCCAGTCATATCCGGACAAAGTGGTGTGGAATTCGTATGCAGTGGACCGAGAAAATCACAGGAAAAATGGTTTTGGAGAGAAGCAAAGTCTTTTCGTTAGGCAAGTGCATAAAATGTCATCTAGAGAAACAGAAATAGCATGTTTGTTTGCCGCAGTTCCTCTAGCTTTCTCCCTAGAAAATACGAATGTGTAGAGCTGGTGTCTCCATGTGGAACCAATTAGTGTTTCCAAGCATAAAATTTAATGTTCCCTGAAAAAAAAAACATTCAAAAAAATAAAGTCCGTGGATAATATCAGGAATACACAAACACAGAGGCTGTAGCAATATCTGGGATTGAATTGGCGAAAATGAAACCGGATATTTCCGGTTTCATCCAGTCATATTCAGACCAACTGGTGTGGAATTCGTATGCAATGGACCGAGAAAATCACAGGAAAAATGGTTTTGGAGAAAAGCAAAGTCTTTTCGTTAGGCAAGTGCAAAAAAGTAATCTATACAAACAGAAATATCATGTTTGTTTGCCGCAGTTCCTCTAGCTTTCTCCCTAGAACAAACGAATGGGTAGAGCTGTTGTCTCCATGTGGAACCAATTAGTGTTTCCAAGCATAAAATTCAATGTTCCCTGAAAAAAAAACAGTCAAAAATATAAAGTCCGTGGATAATATCAGGAATACACAAACACAGAGGCTGTAGCAATATTTCGGGTTGTGTTAGCCAAAACAAAACCGCATATTTCCGGTTTCATCCAGTCATATCCGGACAAAGTGGTGTGGAATTCGTATGCAATGGACCGAGAAAATCACAGGAAAAATGGTTTTGGAGAAAAGCAAAGTCTTTTCGTTAGGCAAGTGCATCAAATGTCATCTATACAAACAGAAATATCATGTTTGTTTGCCGCAGTTCCTCTAGCTTTCTCCCTAGAAAATACGAATGTGTAGAGCTGGTGTCTCCATGTGGAACCAATTAGTGTTTCCAAGCATAAAATTAAATGTTCCCTGAAAAAAAAACATTCAAAAAAATAAAGTCCGTGGATAATATCAGGAATACACAAACAAAGAGGCTGTAGCAATATCTGGGATTGAATTAGCCAAAACGAAACCGGATATTTCCGGTTTCATCCAGTTATATCCGGACAAACTGGTGTGGAATTTGTATGCAATGGACTGAGAAAATCACAGGAAAAATGGTTTTGGAGAAAAGCAAAGTCTTTTAGTTAGGCAAGTGCATAAAATGTCATCTATACAAACAGAAATAGCATGTTTGTTTGCTGCAGTTCCTCTAGCTTTCTCCCTAGAAAATACGAATGTGTAGAGCTGGTGTCTCCATGTGGGACCAATTAGAGTTTCCAAGCATAAAATTAAATGTTCCCTGAAAAAAAAAAACATTCAAAAAAATAAAGTCCCTGGATAATATCAGGAATACACAAACACAGAGGCTGTAGCAATATTTCAGTTTGAGTTAGCCAAAACAAAACCGCATATTTCCGGTTTCATCCAGTCATATCCCGACAAAGTGTTGTGGAATTTGTATGCCATGGACCGAGAAAATCACAGTAAAAATGGTTTTGGAGAAAAGCAAAGTCTTTTCGTTAGGCAAGTGCATAAAATGTCATCTATACAAACAGAAATATCATGTTTGTTTGCCGCAGTTCCTCTAGCTTTCTCCCTAGAAAATACGAATGTGTAGAGCTGGTGTCTCCATGTGGGACCAATTAGAGTTTCCAAGGACAAAGTTAAATGTTCCCTGATAAAAAAAAAAAACAAAACAATAAAGTCCGTGGATAATATCAGGAATACACAATCACAGAGGCTGTAGTAATATTTCGGTTTGAGTTAGCCAAAACAAAACCGCATATTTCAGGTTTCATCCAGTCATATCCGGACAAAGTGGTGTGGAATTCGTATGCAATGGAATGAGAAAATCACAGGAAAAATGGTTTTGGAGAAAAGCAAATCTTTTCGTTAGGCAAGTGCATAAAATGTCATCTCTACAAACAGAAATATCATGTTTGTTTGCTGCAGTTCCTCTAGCTTTCTCCCTAGAGAAAACGAATGTGTAGAGCTGGTGTCTCCATGTGGAACCAATTAGTGTTTCCAAGCATAAAATTAAATATTCCCTGATAAAAAACATTCAAAAAAATAAAGTCCGTGGATAATATCAGGAATACACAAACACAGAGGCTGTAGCAATATTTGGGATTGAATTAGCCAAAACAAAACCGGATATTTCCGGTTTCATCCAGTCATATCCGGACAAACTTGTGTGGAATTTGTATGCAATGGACCGAGAAAATCACAGTAAAAATGGTTTTGGAGAAAAGCAAAGTCTTTTCGTTAGGCAAGTGCATAAAATGTCATCTATACAAACAGAAATATCATGTTTGTTTGCCGCAGTTCCTCTAGCTTTCTCCCTAGAAAATACGAATGTGTAGAGCTGGTGTCTCCATGTGGGACCAATTAGAGTTTCCAAGGACAAAGTTAAATGTTCCCTGATAAAAAAAAAAAAAAAACAAAACAATAAAGTCCGTGGATAATATCAGGAATACACAATCACAGAGGCTGTAGTAATATTTCGGTTTGAGTTAGCCAAAACAAAACCGCATATTTCCGGTTTCATCCAGTCATATCCGGACAAAGTGGTGTGGAATTCGTATGCAATGGAATGAGAAAATCACAGGAAAAATGGTTTTGGAGAAAAGCAAAGTCTTTTCGTTAGGCAAGTGCATAAAATGTCATCTCTACAAACAGAAATATCATGTTTGTTTGCCGCAGTTCCTCTAGCTTTCTCCCTAGAGAAAACGAATGTGTAGAGCTGGTGTCTCCATGTGGAACCAATTAGTGTTTCCAAGCATAAAATTAAATATTCCCTGATAAAAAACATTCAAAAAAATAAAGTCTGTGGATAATATCAGGAATACACAAACACAGAGGCTGTAGCAATATCTGGGATTGAATTAGCCAAAACAAAACCGGATATTTCCGGTTTCATCCAGTCATATCCGGACAAACTGGTGTGGAATTTGTATGCAATGGACCGAGAAAATCACAGTAAAAATGGTTTTGGAGAAAAGCAAAGTCTTTTAGTTAGGCAAGTGCATAAAATGTCATCTATACAAACAGAAATATCATGTTTGTTTGCCGCAGTTCCTCTAGCTTTCTCCCTAGAACATAAAAATGTGTAGAGCTATTGTCTCCATGTGGAACCAATTAGTGTTTCCAAGCATAAAATTAAATGTTCCCTGAAAAAAAAAACATTCAAAAAAATAAAGTCCGTGGATAATATCAGGAATACACAAACACAGAGGCTGTAGCAATATCTGGGATTGAATTAGACAAAAGGAAACCGGATATTTCCGGTTTCATCCAGTCATATCCGGACAAAGTGGTGTTGAATTCGTATGCAATGGACCGAGAAAATCACAGTAAAAATGGTTTTGGAGAAAGCAAAGTCTTTTCGTTAGGCAAGTGCAAAAAAGTCATCTATACAAACAGAAATATCATGTTTGTTTGCCGCAGTTCCTCTAGCTTTCTCCCTAGAAAATACGAATGTGTAGAGCTGGTGTCTCCATGTGGAACCAATTAGTGTTTCCAAGCATAAAATTAAATGTTCCCTGAAAAAAAAACATTCAAAAAAATACAGTCCGTGGATAATATCAGGAATACACAAACAAAGAGGCTGTAGCAATATCTGGGATTGAATTAGCCAAAACGAAACCGGATATTTCCGGTTTCATCAAGTCATATTCGACAAAGTGGTGTGGAATTTCTATGCAATGGACCGAGAAAATCACAAGAAAAATGGTTTTGGAGAAAAGCAAAGTCTTTTCGTTAGGAAAGTGCATCAAATGCCATCTATACAAACAGAAATATCATGTTTGTTTGCCGCAGTTCCTCTAGCTTCCTCCCTAGAAAATACGAATGTGTAGAGCTGGTGTCTCCATGTGGAACCAATTAGTGTTTCCAAGCATAAAATTCAATGTTCCCTGAAAAAAAAACATTCAAAAAAATAAAGTCCGCGGATAATATCAGGAATACACAAACAAAGAGGCTGTAGCAATATCTGGGATTGAATTAGCCAAAACGAAACCGGATGTTTCCGGTTTCATCCAGTCATATTTGGACCAACTGGTGTGGAATTCGTATGCAATGGACCGAGAAAATCACAGTAAAAATGGTTTTGGAGAAAAGCAAAGTCTTTTCGTTAGGCAAGTGCATAAAATGTCATCTATACAAACAGAAATATCATGTTTGTTTGCCGCAGTTCCTCTAGATTTCTCCCTAAAACATAAAATTGTGTAGAACTGGTGTCTCCATGTGGAACCAATTAGTGTTTCCAAGCATAAAATTAAATGTTCCCTGAAAAAAAAAACATTCAAAAAAATAAAATCCGTGGATAATATCAGGAATACACAAACACAGATGCTGTAGCAATATTTCGGTTTGAGTTAGCCAAAACAAAACCGGATATTTCCGGTTTCATCCAGTCATATCCGGACAAAGTGGTGTGGAATTGGTATGCAATGGACCGAGAAAATCACAGTAAAAATGGTTTTGGAGAAAAGCAAAGTCTTTTCGTTAGGCAAGTGCATAAAATGTCATCTATACAAACAGAAATATCATGTTTGTTTGCCACAGTTCCTCTAGCTTTCTCCCTAGAAAATACGAATGTGTAGAGCTGGTGTCTACGTGTGCACCAATTAGAGTTTCCACAACAAAGTTAAATGTTCCATGATAAAAAAAAAAAAAAACAATAAAGTCCGTGGATAATATCAGGAATACACAAACACAGATGCTGTAGCAATATTTCGGTTTGAGTTAGCCAAAACAAAACCGGATATTTCCGGTTTCATCCAGTCATATCCGGACAAAGTGGTGTGGAATTGGTATGCAATGGACCGAGAAAATTACAGGAAAAATGGTTTTGGAGAAAAGCGAAGTCTTTTCGTTAGGCAAGTGCATAAAATGTCATCTATACAAACAGATATATCATGTTTGTTTGCCACAGTTCCTCTAGCTTTCTCCCTAGAAAATACGAATGTGTAGAGCTGGTGTCTCCATGTGGAACCAATTAGTGTTTCCAAGCATAAAATTTAATGTTCCCTGAAAAAAAAAACATTCAAAAAAATAAAGTCCTTGGATAATATCAGGAATACACAAACAAAGAGGCTGTAGCAATATCTGGGATTGAATTAGCCAAAACGAAACCGGATGTTTCCGGTTTCATCCAGTCATATTCGGACCAACTGGTGTGGAATTCATATGCAATGGACCGAGAAAATCACAGGAAAAATGGTTTTGGAGAAAAGCAAATTCTTTTCCTTAGGCAAGTGCATAAAATGTCATCTATACAAACAGAAATAGCATGTTTGTTTGCTGCAGTTCCTCTAGATTTCTCCCTAGAACATACGAATGTGTAGAGCTGGTGTCTCCATGTGGAACCAATTAGTGTTTCCAAGCATAAAATTAAATGTTCCGTGAAAAAAAAAAACATTCAAAAAAATAAAGTCCGTGGATAATATCAGGAATACACAAACAAAGAGGCTGTAGCAATATCTTGGATTGAATTGGGCAAAACGAATTCGGATATTTCCGGTTTAATCCAGTCATAATCGGACAAATTGGTGTGGAATTCGTTTGCAATGGACCGAGAAATCACAGGAAAAATGGTTTTGGAGAAAAGCAAAGTCTTTTCGTTAGGCAAGTGCATAAAATGTCATCTATACAAACAGAAATAGCATGTTTGTTTGCCGCAGTTCCTCTAGCTTTCTCCCTAGAACAAACGAATGTGTAGAGCTGGTGTCTCCATGTGGAACCAATTAGTGTTTCCAAGCATAAAATTAAATGTACCCTGATAAAAAACATTCAAAAAAATAAAGTCCGTGGATAATATCAGGAATACACAAACAAAAAGGCTGTAGCAATATCTGGGATTGAATTAGACAAAATGAAACCGGATATTTCCGGTTTCATCCAGTCATATCCGGACAAACTGGTGTGGAATTCGTATGCAATGGGCCGAGAAAATCACAGGAAAAAT
This sequence comes from Lepus oiostolus, assembly GCA_036325905.1. Classification (NCBI taxonomy): domain Eukaryota; kingdom Metazoa; phylum Chordata; class Mammalia; order Lagomorpha; family Leporidae; genus Lepus; species Lepus oiostolus. The sequence continues at coordinate 47,708,580 of CM070795.1, forward strand.
GGTTTTGGAGAAAAGCACAGTCTTTTCATTAGGAAAGTGCATAAAATGTCATCTATACAAACAGAAATATCATGTTTGTTTGCCACAGTTCCTCTAGCTTTCTCCCTAGAAAATACGAATGTGTAGAGCTGGTGTCTCCAGGTGGAACCAATTAGTGTTTCCAAGCATAAAATTTAATGTTCCCTGAAAAAAAAAACATTCAAAAAAATAAAGTCCGTGGAAAATATCAGGAATACACAAACACAGAGGCTGTAGCAATATTTCGGTTTGAGTTAGCCAAAACAAAACGGGATACTTCCGGTTTCATCCAGTCATATCCGGACAAAGTGGTGTGGAATTCGTATGCAGTGGACCGAGAAAATCACAGGAAAAATGGTTTTGGAGAGAAGCAAAGTCTTTTCGTTAGGCAAGTGCATAAAATGTCATCTAGAGAAACAGAAATAGCATGTTTGTTTGCCGCAGTTCCTCTAGCTTTCTCCCTAGAAAATACGAATGTGTAGAGCTGGTGTCTCCATGTGGAACCAATTAGTGTTTCCAAGCATAAAATTTAATGTTCCCTGAAAAAAAAAACATTCAAAAAAATAAAGTCCGTGGATAATATCAGGAATACACAAACACAGAGGCTGTAGCAATATCTGGGATTGAATTGGCGAAAATGAAACCGGATATTTCCGGTTTCATCCAGTCATATTCAGACCAACTGGTGTGGAATTCGTATGCAATGGACCGAGAAAATCACAGGAAAAATGGTTTTGGAGAAAAGCAAAGTCTTTTCGTTAGGCAAGTGCAAAAAAGTAATCTATACAAACAGAAATATCATGTTTGTTTGCCGCAGTTCCTCTAGCTTTCTCCCTAGAACAAACGAATGGGTAGAGCTGTTGTCTCCATGTGGAACCAATTAGTGTTTCCAAGCATAAAATTCAATGTTCCCTGAAAAAAAAACAGTCAAAAATATAAAGTCCGTGGATAATATCAGGAATACACAAACACAGAGGCTGTAGCAATATTTCGGGTTGTGTTAGCCAAAACAAAACCGCATATTTCCGGTTTCATCCAGTCATATCCGGACAAAGTGGTGTGGAATTCGTATGCAATGGACCGAGAAAATCACAGGAAAAATGGTTTTGGAGAAAAGCAAAGTCTTTTCGTTAGGCAAGTGCATCAAATGTCATCTATACAAACAGAAATATCATGTTTGTTTGCCGCAGTTCCTCTAGCTTTCTCCCTAGAAAATACGAATGTGTAGAGCTGGTGTCTCCATGTGGAACCAATTAGTGTTTCCAAGCATAAAATTAAATGTTCCCTGAAAAAAAAACATTCAAAAAAATAAAGTCCGTGGATAATATCAGGAATACACAAACAAAGAGGCTGTAGCAATATCTGGGATTGAATTAGCCAAAACGAAACCGGATATTTCCGGTTTCATCCAGTTATATCCGGACAAACTGGTGTGGAATTTGTATGCAATGGACTGAGAAAATCACAGGAAAAATGGTTTTGGAGAAAAGCAAAGTCTTTTAGTTAGGCAAGTGCATAAAATGTCATCTATACAAACAGAAATAGCATGTTTGTTTGCTGCAGTTCCTCTAGCTTTCTCCCTAGAAAATACGAATGTGTAGAGCTGGTGTCTCCATGTGGGACCAATTAGAGTTTCCAAGCATAAAATTAAATGTTCCCTGAAAAAAAAAAAACATTCAAAAAAATAAAGTCCCTGGATAATATCAGGAATACACAAACACAGAGGCTGTAGCAATATTTCAGTTTGAGTTAGCCAAAACAAAACCGCATATTTCCGGTTTCATCCAGTCATATCCCGACAAAGTGTTGTGGAATTTGTATGCCATGGACCGAGAAAATCACAGTAAAAATGGTTTTGGAGAAAAGCAAAGTCTTTTCGTTAGGCAAGTGCATAAAATGTCATCTATACAAACAGAAATATCATGTTTGTTTGCCGCAGTTCCTCTAGCTTTCTCCCTAGAAAATACGAATGTGTAGAGCTGGTGTCTCCATGTGGGACCAATTAGAGTTTCCAAGGACAAAGTTAAATGTTCCCTGATAAAAAAAAAAAACAAAACAATAAAGTCCGTGGATAATATCAGGAATACACAATCACAGAGGCTGTAGTAATATTTCGGTTTGAGTTAGCCAAAACAAAACCGCATATTTCAGGTTTCATCCAGTCATATCCGGACAAAGTGGTGTGGAATTCGTATGCAATGGAATGAGAAAATCACAGGAAAAATGGTTTTGGAGAAAAGCAAATCTTTTCGTTAGGCAAGTGCATAAAATGTCATCTCTACAAACAGAAATATCATGTTTGTTTGCTGCAGTTCCTCTAGCTTTCTCCCTAGAGAAAACGAATGTGTAGAGCTGGTGTCTCCATGTGGAACCAATTAGTGTTTCCAAGCATAAAATTAAATATTCCCTGATAAAAAACATTCAAAAAAATAAAGTCCGTGGATAATATCAGGAATACACAAACACAGAGGCTGTAGCAATATTTGGGATTGAATTAGCCAAAACAAAACCGGATATTTCCGGTTTCATCCAGTCATATCCGGACAAACTTGTGTGGAATTTGTATGCAATGGACCGAGAAAATCACAGTAAAAATGGTTTTGGAGAAAAGCAAAGTCTTTTCGTTAGGCAAGTGCATAAAATGTCATCTATACAAACAGAAATATCATGTTTGTTTGCCGCAGTTCCTCTAGCTTTCTCCCTAGAAAATACGAATGTGTAGAGCTGGTGTCTCCATGTGGGACCAATTAGAGTTTCCAAGGACAAAGTTAAATGTTCCCTGATAAAAAAAAAAAAAAAACAAAACAATAAAGTCCGTGGATAATATCAGGAATACACAATCACAGAGGCTGTAGTAATATTTCGGTTTGAGTTAGCCAAAACAAAACCGCATATTTCCGGTTTCATCCAGTCATATCCGGACAAAGTGGTGTGGAATTCGTATGCAATGGAATGAGAAAATCACAGGAAAAATGGTTTTGGAGAAAAGCAAAGTCTTTTCGTTAGGCAAGTGCATAAAATGTCATCTCTACAAACAGAAATATCATGTTTGTTTGCCGCAGTTCCTCTAGCTTTCTCCCTAGAGAAAACGAATGTGTAGAGCTGGTGTCTCCATGTGGAACCAATTAGTGTTTCCAAGCATAAAATTAAATATTCCCTGATAAAAAACATTCAAAAAAATAAAGTCTGTGGATAATATCAGGAATACACAAACACAGAGGCTGTAGCAATATCTGGGATTGAATTAGCCAAAACAAAACCGGATATTTCCGGTTTCATCCAGTCATATCCGGACAAACTGGTGTGGAATTTGTATGCAATGGACCGAGAAAATCACAGTAAAAATGGTTTTGGAGAAAAGCAAAGTCTTTTAGTTAGGCAAGTGCATAAAATGTCATCTATACAAACAGAAATATCATGTTTGTTTGCCGCAGTTCCTCTAGCTTTCTCCCTAGAACATAAAAATGTGTAGAGCTATTGTCTCCATGTGGAACCAATTAGTGTTTCCAAGCATAAAATTAAATGTTCCCTGAAAAAAAAAACATTCAAAAAAATAAAGTCCGTGGATAATATCAGGAATACACAAACACAGAGGCTGTAGCAATATCTGGGATTGAATTAGACAAAAGGAAACCGGATATTTCCGGTTTCATCCAGTCATATCCGGACAAAGTGGTGTTGAATTCGTATGCAATGGACCGAGAAAATCACAGTAAAAATGGTTTTGGAGAAAGCAAAGTCTTTTCGTTAGGCAAGTGCAAAAAAGTCATCTATACAAACAGAAATATCATGTTTGTTTGCCGCAGTTCCTCTAGCTTTCTCCCTAGAAAATACGAATGTGTAGAGCTGGTGTCTCCATGTGGAACCAATTAGTGTTTCCAAGCATAAAATTAAATGTTCCCTGAAAAAAAAAAACATTCAAAAAAATAAAGTCCGTGGATAATATCAGGAATACACAAACACAGAGGCTGTAGCAATATCTGGGATTGAATTAGACAAAACAAAACCGAATATTTCCGGTTTCATCCAGTCATATCCGGACAAAGTGGTGTGGAATTCGTATGCAATGGACCGAGAAAATCACAGTAAAAATGGTTTTGGAGAAAGCAAAGTCTTTTCGTTAGGCAAGTGCAAAAAAGTCATCTATACAAACAGAAATATCATGTTTGTTTGCCGCAGTTCCTCTAGCTTTCTACCTAGAAGAAACGAATGTGTAGAGCTGGTGTCTCCATGTGGAACCAATTAGTATTTCCAAGCATAAAATTCAATGTTCCCTGAAAAAAAAAACAGTCAAAAAAATAAAGTCCGTGGATAATATCAGGAATACACAAACACAGAGGCTGTAGCAATATTTCGGTTTGTGTTAGCCAAAACAAAACCGCATATTTCCGGTTTCATCCAGTCATATCCGGACAAAGTGGTGTGGAATTCGTATGCAATGGACCGAGAAAATCACAGGAAAAATGGTTTTGGAGAAAAGCAAAGTCTTTTCATTAGGCAAGTGCATCAAATGTCATCTATACAAACAGAAATATCATGTTTGTTTGCCGCAGTTCCTCTAGCTTTCTCCCTAGAAAATACGAATGTGTAGAGCTGGTGTCTCCATGTGGAACCAATTAGTGTTTCCAAGCATAAAATTTAATGTTCCCTGAAAAAAAAAACATTCAAAAAAATAAAGTCCGTGGATAATATCAGGAATACACAAACACAGAGGCTGTAGCAATATCTGGGATTGAATTGGCGAAAATGAAACCGGATATTTCCGGTTTCATCCAGTCATATTCGGACCAACTGGTGTGGAATTCATATGCAATGGACCGAGAAAATCACAGGAAAAATGGTTTTGGAGAAAAGCAAATTCTTTTCCTTAGGCAAGTGCATAAAATGTCATCTATACAAACAGAAATAGCATGTTTGTTTGCTGCAGTTCCTCTAGATTTCTCCCTAGAACATACGAATGTGTAGAGCTGGTGTCTCCATGTGGAACCAATTAGTGTTTCCAAGCATAAAATTAAATGTTCCGTGAAAAAAAAAAACATTCAAAAAAATAAAGTCCGTGGATAATATCAGGAATACACAAACAAAGAGGCTGTAGCAATATCTTGGATTGAATTAGGCAAAACGAATTCGGATATTTCCGGTTTAATCCAGTCATAATCGGACAAATTGGTGTGGAATTCGTTTGCAATGGACCGAGAAAATCACAGGAAAAATGGTTTTGGAGAAAAGCAAAGTCTTTTCGTTAGGCAAGTGCATAAAATGTCATCTATACAAACAGAAATAGCATGTTTGTTTGCCGCAGTTCCTCTAGCTTTCTCCCTAGAACAAACGAATGTGTAGAGCTGGTGTCTCCATGTGGAACCAATTAGTGTTTCCAAGCATAAAATTAAATGTACCCTGATAAAAAACATTCAAAAAAATAAAGTCCGTGGATAATATCAGGAATACACAAACAAAAAGGCTGTAGCAATATCTGGGATTGAATTAGACAAAATGAAACCGGATAATTCCGGTTTCATCCAGTCATATCCGGACAAACTGGTGTGGAATTCGTATGCAATGGACCGAGAAAATCACAGTAAAAATGGTTTTGGAGAAAGCAAAGTCTTTTCGTTAGGCAAGTGCAAAAAAGTCATCTATACAAACAGAAATATCATGTTTGTTTGCCGCAGTTCCTCTAGCTTTCTACCTAGAAGAAACGAATGTGTAGAGCTGGTGTCTCCATGTGGAACCAATTAGTATTTCCAAGCATAAAATTCAATGTTCCCTGAAAAAAAAAACAGTCAAAAAAATAAAGTCCGTGGATAATATCAGGAATACACAAACACAGAGGCTGTAGCAATATTTCGGTTTGTGTTAGCCAAAACAAAACCGCATATTTCCGGTTTCATCCAGTCATATCCGGACAAAGTGGTGTGGAATTCGTATGCAATGGACCGAGAAAATCACAGGAAAAATGGTTTTGGAGAAAAGCAAAGTCTTTTCATTAGGCAAGTGCATCAAATGTCATCTATACAAACAGAAATATCATGTTTGTTTGCCGCAGTTCCTCTAGCTTTCTCCCTAGAAAATACGAATGTGTAGAGCTGGTGTCTCCATGTGGAACCAATTAGTGTTTCCAAGCATAAAATTTAATGTTCCCTGAAAAAAAAAACATTCAAAAAAATAAAGTCCGTGGATAATATCAGGAATACACAAACACAGAGGCTGTAGCAATATCTGGGATTGAATTGGCGAAAATGAAACCGGATATTTCCGGTTTCATCCAGTCATATTCGGACCAACTGGTGTGGAATTCATATGCAATGGACCGAGAAAATCACAGGAAAAATGGTTTTGGAGAAAAGCAAATTCTTTTCCTTAGGCAAGTGCATAAAATGTCATCTATACAAACAGAAATAGCATGTTTGTTTGCTGCAGTTCCTCTAGATTTCTCCCTAGAACATACGAATGTGTAGAGCTGGTGTCTCCATGTGGAACCAATTAGTGTTTCCAAGCATAAAATTAAATGTTCCGTGAAAAAAAAAAACATTCAAAAAAATAAAGTCCGTGGATAATATCAGGAATACACAAACAAAGAGGCTGTAGCAATATCTTGGATTGAATTAGGCAAAACGAATTCGGATATTTCCGGTTTAATCCAGTCATAATCGGACAAATTGGTGTGGAATTCGTTTGCAATGGACCGAGAAAATCACAGGAAAAATGGTTTTGGAGAAAAGCAAAGTCTTTTCGTTAGGCAAGTGCATAAAATGTCATCTATACAAACAGAAATAGCATGTTTGTTTGCCGCAGTTCCTCTAGCTTTCTCCCTAGAACAAACGAATGTGTAGAGCTGGTGTCTCCATGTGGAACCAATTAGTGTTTCCAAGCATAAAATTAAATGTACCCTGATAAAAAACATTCAAAAAAATAAAGTCCGTGGATAATATCAGGAATACACAAACAAAAAGGCTGTAGCAATATCTGGGATTGAATTAGACAAAATGAAACCGGATAATTCCGGTTTCATCCAGTCATATCCGGACAAACTGGTGTGGAATTCGTATGCAATGGGCCGAGAAAATCACAGGAAAAATGGTTTTGGAGAAAAGCACAGTCTTTTCATTAGGAAAGTGCATAAAATGTCATCTATACAAACAGAAATATCATGTTTGTTTGCCACAGTTCCTCTAGCTTTCTCCCTAGAAAATACGAATGTGTAGAGCTGGTGTCTCCAGGTGGAACCAATTAGTGTTTCCAAGCATAAAATTTAATGTTCCCTGAAAAAAAAAACATTCAAAAAAATAAAGTCCGTGGAAAATATCAGGAATACACAAACACAGAGGCTGTAGCAATATTTCGGTTTGAGTTAGCCAAAACAAAACGGGATACTTCCGGTTTCATCCAGTCATATCCGGACAAAGTGGTGTGGAATTCGTATGCAGTGGACCGAGAAAATCACAGGAAAAATGGTTTTGGAGAGAAGCAAAGTCTTTTCGTTAGGCAAGTGCATAAAATGTCATCTAGAGAAACAGAAATAGCATGTTTGTTTGCCGCAGTTCCTCTAGCTTTCTCCCTAGAAAATACGAATGTGTAGAGCTGGTGTCTCCATGTGGAACCAATTAGTGTTTCCAAGCATAAAATTTAATGTTCCCTGAAAAAAAAAACATTCAAAAAAATAAAGTCCGTGGATAATATCAGGAATACACAAACAAAGAGGCTGTAGCAATATCTGGGATTGAATTGGCGAAAATGAAACCGGATATTTCCGGTTTCATCCAGTCATATTCAGACCAACTGGTGTGGAATTCGTATGCAATGGACCGAGAAAATCACAGGAAAAATGGTTTTGGAGAAAAGCAAAGTCTTTTCGTTAGGCAAGTGCAAAAAAGTAATCTATACAAACAGAAATATCATGTTTGTTTGCCGCAGTTCCTCTAGATTTCTCCCTAGAACAAACGAATGGGTAGAGCTGTTGTCTCCATGTGGAACCAATTAGTGTTTCCAAGCATAAAATTCAATGTTCCCTGAAAAAAAAAACAGTCAAAAATATAAAGTCCGTGGATAATATCAGGAATACACAAACACAGAGGCTGTAGCAATATTTCGGGTTGTGTTAGCCAAAACAAAACCGCATATTTCCGGTTTCATCCAGTCATATCCGGACAAAGTGGTGTGGAATTCGTATGCAATGGACCGAGAAAATCACAGGAAAAATGGTTTTGGAGAAAAGCAAAGTCTTTTCGTTAGGCAAGTGCATCAAATGTCATCTATACAAACAGAAATATCATGTTTGTTTGCCGCAGTTCCTCTAGCTTTCTCCCTAGAACATACGAATGTGTAGAGCTGGTGTCTCCATGTGGAACCAATTAGTGTTTCCAAGCATAAAATTAAATGTTCCCTGAAAAAAAAAACATTCAAAAAAATAAAGTCCGTGGATAATATCAGGAATACACAAACAAAGAGGCTGTAGCAATATCTGGGATTGAATTAGCCAAAACGAAACCGGATATTTCCGGTTTCATCCAGTTATATCCGGACAAACTGGTGTGGAATTTGTATGCAATGGACTGAGAAAATCACAGGAAAAATGGTTTTGGAGAAAAGCAAAGTCTTTTCGTTAGGCAAGTGCATAAAATGTCATCTATATAAACAGAAATAGCATGTTTGTTTGCTGCAGTTCCTCTAGCTTTCTCCCTAGAAAATACGAATGTGTAGAGCTGGTGTCTCCAAGTGGGACCAATTAGAGTTTCCAAGCATAAAATTAAATGTTCCCTGAAAAAAAAAACATTCAAAAAAATAGTCCCTGGATAATATCAGGAATACACAAACACAGAGGCTGTAGCAATATTTCAGTTTGAGTTAGCCAAAACAAAACCGCATATTTCCGGTTTCATCCAGTCATATCCCGACAAAGTGTTGTGGAATTTGTATGCCATGGACCGAGAAAATCACAGTAAAAATGGTTTTGGAGAAAAGCAAAGTCTTTTCGTTAGGCAAGTGCATAAAATGTCATCTATACAAACAGAAATATCATGTTTGTTTGCCGCAGGTCCTCTAGCTTTCTCCCTAGAAAATACGAATGTGTAGAGCTGGTGTCTCCATGTGGGACCAATTAGAGTTTCCAAGCATAAAATTAAATGTTCCCTGAAAAAAAAAACATTCAAAAAAATAAAGTCCCTGGATAATATCAGGAATACACAAACACCGAGGCTGTAGCAATATTTCAGTTTGAGTTAGCCAAAACAAAACCGCATATTTCCGGTTTCATCCAGTCATATCCCGACAAAGTGTTGTGGAATTTGTATGCCATGGACCGAGAAAATCACAGGAAAAATGGTTTTGGAGAAAAGCAAATCTTTTCGTTAGGCAAGTGCATAAAATGTCATCTCTACAAACAGAAATATCATGTTTGTTTGCTGCAGTTCCTCTAGCTTTCTCCCTAGAGAAAACGAATGTGTAGAGCTGGTGTCTCCATGTGGAACCAATTAGTGTTTCCAAGCATAAAATTAAATATTCCCTGATAAAAAACATTCAAAAAAATAAAGTCCGTGGATAATATCAGGAATACACAAACACAGAGGCTGTAGCAATATTTGGGACTGAATTAGCCAAAACAAAACCGGATATTTCCGGTTTCATCCAGTCATATCCGGACAAACTGGTGTGGAATTTGTATGCAATGGACCGAGAAAATCACAGTAAAAATGGTTTTGGAGAAAAGCAAAGTCTTTTCGTTAGGCAAGTGCATAAAATGTCATCTATACAAACAGAAATATCATGTTTGTTTGCCGCAGTTCCTCTAGCTTTCTCCCTAGAAAATACGAATGTGTAGAGCTGGTGTCTCCATGTGGGACCAATTAGAGTTTCCAAGGACAAAGTTAAATGTTCCCTGATTAAAAAAAAAAAAAACAAAACAATAAAGTCCGTGGATAATATCAGGAATACACAATCACAGAGGCTGTAGTAATATTTCGGTTTGAGTTAGCCAAAACAAAACCGCATATTTCCGGTTTCATCCAGTCATATCCGGACAAAGTGGTGTGGAATTCGTATGCAATGGAATGAGAAAATCACAGGAAAAATGGTTTTGGAGAAAAGCAAAGTCTTTTCGTTAGGCAAGTGCATAAAATGTCATCTCTACAAACAGAAATATCATGTTTGTTTGCCGCAGTTCCTCTAGCTTTCTCCCTAGAGAAAACGAATGTGTAGAGCTGGTGTCTCCATGTGGAACCAATTAGTGTTTCCAAGCATAAAATTAAATATTCCCTGATAAAAAACATTCAAAAAAATAAAGTCTGTGGATAATATCAGGAATACACAAACACAGAGGCTGTAGCAATATCTGGGATTGAATTAGCCAAAACAAAACCGGATATTTCCGGTTTCATCCAGTCATATCCGGACAAACTGGTGTGGAATTTGTATGCAATGGACCGAGAAAATCACAGTAACAATGGTTTTGGAGAAAAGCAAAGTCTTTTCGTTAGGCAAGTGCATAAAATGTCATCTATACAAACAGAAATATCATGTTTGTTTGCCGCAGTTCCTCTAGCTTTCTCCCTAGAAAATACGAATGTGTAGAGCTGGTGTCTCCATGTGGAACCAATTAGTGTTTCCAAGCATAAAATTAAATGTTCCCTGAAAAAAAAAACATTCAAAAAAATAAAGTCCGTGGATAATATCAGGAATACACAAACACAGAGGCTGTAGCAATATCTGGGATTGAATTAGACAAAAGGAAACCGGATATTTCCGGTTTCATCCAGTCATATCCGGACAAAGTGGTGTTGAATTCGTATGCAATGGACCGAGAAAATCACAGTAAAAATGGTTTTGGAGAAAGCAAAGTCTTTTCGTTAGGCAAGTGCAAAAAAGTCATCTATACAAACAGAAATATCATGTTTGTTTGCCGCAGTTCCTCTAGCTTTCTCCCTAGAAAATACGAATGTGTAGAGCTGGTGTCTCCATGTGGAACCAATTAGTGTTTGCAAGCATAAAATTAAATGTTCCCTGAAAAAAAAAACATTCAAAAAAATAAAGTCCGTGGATAATATCAGGAATACACAAACACAGAGGCTGTAGCAATATCTGGGATTGAATTAGACAAAACGAAACCGAATATTTCCGGTTTCATCCAGTCATATCCGGACAAAGTGGTGTGGAATTCGTATGCAATGGACCGAGAAAATCACAGGAAAAATGGTTTTGGAGAAAGCAAAGTCTTTTCGTTAGGCAAGTGCAAAAAAGTCATCTATACAAACAGAAATATCATGTTTGTTTGCCGCAGTTCCTCTAGCTTTCTACCTAGAAGAAACGAATGTGTAGAGCTGGTGTCTCCATGTGGAACCAATTAGTATTTCCAAGCATAAAATTCAATGTTCCCTGAAAAAAAAAACAGTCAAAAAAATAAAGTCCGTGGATAATATCAGGAATACACAAACACAGATGCTGTAGCAATATTTCGGTTTGTGTTAGCCAAAACAAAACCGCATATTTCCGGTTTCATCCAGTCATATCCGGACAAAGTGGTGTGGAATTCGTATGCAATGGACCGAGAAAATCACAGTAAAAATGGTTTTGGAGAAAAGCAAAGTCTTTTCGTTAGGCAAGTGCATCAAATGTCATCTCTACAAACAGAAATATCATGTTTGTTTGCCGCAGTTCCTCTAGCTTTCTCCCTAGAGAAAACGAATGTGTAGAGCTGGTGTCTCCATGTGGAACCAATTAGTGTTTCCAAGCATAAAATTAAATGTTCCCTGAAAAATAAAAACATTCAAAAAAATAAAGTCTGTGGATAATATCAGGAATACACAAACACAGAGGCTGTAGCAATATCTGGGATTGAATTAGCTAAAACAAAACCGGATATTTCCGGTTTCATCCAGTCATATCCGGACAAACTGGTGTGGAATTTGTATGCAATGGACCGAGAAAATCACAGTAACAATGGTTTTGGAGAAAAGCAAAGTCTTTTAGTTAGGCAAGTGCATAAAATGTCATCTATACAAACAGAAATATCATGTTTGTTTGCCGCAGTTCCTCTAGCTTTCTACCTAGAAGAAACGAATGTGTAGAGCTGGTGTCTCCATGTGGAACCAATTAGTATTTCCAAGCATAAAATTCAATGTTCCCTGAAAAAAAAAACAGTCAAAAAAATAAAGTCCGTGGATAATATCAGGAATACACAAACACAGAGGCTGTAGCAATATTTCGGTTTGTGTTAGCCAAAACAAAACCGCATATTTCCGGTTTCATCCAGTCATATCCGGACAAAGTGGTGTGGAATTCGTATGCAATGGACCGAGAAAATCACAGGAAAAATGGTTTTGGAGAAAAGCAAAGTCTTTTCATTAGGCAAGTGCATCAAATGTCATCTATACAAACAGAAATATCATGTTTGTTTGCCGCAGTTCCTCTAGGTTTCTCCGTAGAACAAACGAATGTGTAGAGCTGGTGTCTCCATGTGGAACCAATTAGTGTTTCCAAGCATAAAATTAAATGTTCCCTGATAAAAAACATTCAAAAAAATAAAGTCCATGGATAATATCACGAATACACAAACACAGAGGCTGTAGCAATATCTGGGATTGAATTAGCCAAAACGAAACCGGATATTTCCGGTTTCATCCAGTCATATCCGGACAAACTGGTGTGGAATTTGTATGCAATGGACCGAGAAAATCACAGTAAAAATGGTTTTGGAGAAAAGCAAAGTCTTTTCGTTAGGCAAGTGCATCAAATGTCATCTATACAAACAGAAATATCATGTTTGTTTGCCGCAGTTCCTCTAGCTTTCTCCCTAGAAAATACGAATGTGTAGAGCTGGTGTCTCCATGTGGGACCAATTAGAGTTTCCAAGGACAAAGTTAAATGTTCCCTGATAAAAAAAAAAAAAACCAAAAAACAAAACAATAAAGTCCGTGGATAATATCAGGAATACACAATCACAGAGGCTGTAGTAATATTTCGGTTTGAGTTAGCCAAAACAAAACCGCATATTTCCGGTTTCATCCAGTCATATCCGGACAAAGTGGTGTGGAATTCGTATGCAATGGGCCGAGAAAATCACAGGAAAAATGGTTTTGGAGAAAAGCAAAGTCTTTTCGTTAGGCAAGTGCATAAAATGTCATCTCGACAAACAGAAATATCATGTTTGTTTGCCGCAGTTCCTCTAGCTTTCTCCCTAGAGAAAACGAATGTGTAGAGCTGGTGTCTCCATGTGGAACCAATTAGTGTTTCCAAGCATAAAATTAAATGTTCCCTGAAAAATAAAAACATTCAAAAAAATAAAGTCTGTGGATAATATCAGGAATACACAAACACAGAGGCTGTAGCAATATCTGGGATTGAATTAGCTAAAACAAAACCGGATATTTCCGGTTTCATCCAGTCATATCCGGACAAACTGGTGTGGAATTTGTATGCAATGGACCGAGAAAATCACAGTAACAATGGTTTTGGAGAAAAGCAAAGTCTTTTAGTTAGGCAAGTGCATAAAATGTCATCTATACAAACAGAAATATCATGTTTGTTTGCCGCAGTTCCTCTAGCTTTCTCCGTAGAGAAAACGAATGTGTAGAGCTGGTGTCTCCATGTGGAACCAATTAGTGTTTCCAAGCATAAAATTAAATGTTCCCTGAAAAAAAAACATTCAAAAAAATAAAGTCCGTGGATAATATCAGGAATACACAAACACAGAGGCTGTAGCAATATCTGGGATTGAATTAGACAAAAGGAAACCGGATATTTCCGGTTTCATCCAGTCATATCCGGACAAAGTGGTGTGGAATTCGTATGCAATGGACCGAGAAAATCACAGTAAAAATGGTTTTGGAGAAAGCAAAGTCTTTTCGTTAGGCAAGTGCAAAAAAGTCATCTATACAAACAGAAATATCATGTTTGTTTGCCGCAGTTCCTCTAGCTTTCTCCCTAGAAGAAACGAATGTGTAGAGCTGGTGTCTCCATGTGGAAACAATTAGTATTTCCAAGCATAAAATTCAATGTTCCCTGAAAAAAAAAACAGTCAAAAAAATAAAGTCCGTGGATAATATCAGGAATACACAAACACAGAGGCTGTAGCAATATTTCGGTTTGTGTTAGCCAAAACAAAACCGCATATTTCCGGTTTCATCCAGTCATATCCGGACAAAGTGGTGTGGAATTTGTATGCAATGGACCGAGAAAATCACAGTAAAAATGGTTTTGGAGAAAAGCAAAGTCTTTTCGTTAGGCAAGTGCATCAAATGTCATCTATACAAAGAGAAATATCATGTTTGTTTGCCGCAGTTCCTCTAGCTTTCTCCCTAGAAAATACGAATGTGTAGAGCTGGTGTCTCCATGTGGGACCAATTAGAGTTTCCAAGGACAAAGTTAAATGTTCCCTGATAAAAAAAAAAAAAAACAAAACAATAAAGTCCGTGGATAATATCAGGAATACACAATCACAGAGGCTGTAGTAATATTTCGGTTTGAGTTAGCCAAAACAAAACCGAATATTTCCGGTTTCATCCAGTCATATCCGGACAAAGTGGTGTGGAATTCGTATGCAATGGAATGAGAAAATCACAGGAAAAATGGTTTTGGAGAAAAGCAAAGTCTTTTCGTTAGGCAAGTGCATAAAATGTCATCTCTACAAACAGAAATATCATGTTTGTTTGCCGCAGTTCCTCTAGATTTCTCCCTAGAGAAAACGAATGTGTAGAGCTGGTGTCTCCATGTGGAACCAATTAGTGTTTCCAAGCATAAAATTAAATATTCCCTGATAAAAAACATTCAAAAAAATAAAGTCCGTGGATAATATCACGAATACACAAACACAGAGGCTGTAGCAATATCTGGGATTGAATTAGCCAAAACGAAACCGGATATTTCCGGTTTCATCCAGTCATATCCGGACAAACTGGTGTGGAATTTGTATGCAATGGACCGAGAAAATCACAGTAAAAATGGTTTTGTAGAAAAGCAAAGTCTTTTCGTTAGGCAAGTGCATAAAATGTCATCTATACAAACAGAAATATCATGTTTGTTTGCCGCAGTTCCTCTAGCTTTCTCCCTAGAAAATACGAATGTGTAGAGCTGGTGTCTCCATGTGGAACCAATTAGTGTTTCCAAGCATAAAATTAAATGTTCCCTGAAAAAAAAACATTCAAAAAATAAAGTCCATGGATAATATCAGGAATACACAAACACAGAGGCTGTAGCAATATCTGGGATTGAATTAGACAAAAGGAAACCGAATATTTCCGGTTTCATCCAGTCATATCCGGACAAAGTGGTGTGGAATTCGTATGCAATGGACCGAGAAAATCACAGGAAAAATGGTTTTGGAGAAAAGCAAAGTCTTTTCGTTAGGCAAGTGCATAAAATGTCATCTATACAAACAGAAATATCATGTTTGTTTGCCGCAGTTCCTCTAGCTTTCTCCGTAGAACAAACGAATGTGTAGAGCTGGTGTCTCCTTGTGGAACCAATTAGTGTTTCCAAGCATAAAATTAAATGTTCCCTGATAAAAAACATTCAAAAAAATAAAGTCCGTGGATAATATCACGAATACACAAACACAGAGGCTGTAGCAATATCTGGGATTGAATTAGGCAAAACGAAACCAGATATTTCCGGTTTGATCCAGTCATATCCGGACAAACTGGTGTGGAATTTGTATGCAATGGACCGAGAAAATCACAGTAAAAATGGTTTTGGAGAAAAGCAAAGTCTTTTCGTTAGGCAAGTGCATCAAATGTCATCTATACAAAGAGAAATATCATGTTTGTTTGCCGCAGTTCCTCTAGCTTTCTCCCTAGAAAATACGAATGTGTAGAGCTGGTGTCTCCATGTGGGACCAATTAGAGTTTCCAAGGACAAAGTTAAATGTTCCCTGATAAAAAAAAAAAACAAAACAATAAAGTCCGTGGATAATATCAGGAATACACAATCACAGAGGCTGTAGTAATATTTCGGTTTGAGTTAGCCAAAACAAAACCGCATATTTCCGGTTTCATCCAGTCATATCCGGACAAAGTGGTGTGGAATTCGTATGCAATGGAATGAGAAAATCACAGGAAAAATGGTTTTGGAGAAAAGCAAAGTCTTTTCGTTAGGCAAGTGCATAAAATGTCATCTCTACAAACAGAAATATCATGTTTGTTTGCCGCAGTTCCTCTAGCTTTCTCCCTAGAGAAAACGAATGTGTAGAGCTGGTGTCTCCATGTGGAACCAATTAGTGTTTCCAAGCATAAAATTAAATATTCCCTGATAAAAAACATTCAAAAAAATAAAGTCCGTGGATAATATCACGAATACACAAACACAGAGGCTGTAGCAATATCTGGGATTGAATTAGCCAAAACGAAACCGGATATTTCCGGTTTCATCCAGTCATATCCGGACAAACTGGTGTGGAATTTGTATGCAATGGACCGAGAAAATCACAGTAAAAATGGTTTTGTAGAAAAGCAAAGTCTTTTCGTTAGGCAAGTGCATAAAATGTCATCTATACAAACAGAAATATCATGTTTGTTTGCCGCAGTTCCTCTAGCTTTCTCCGTAGAAAATACGAATGTGTAGAGCTGGTGTCTCCATGTGGAACCAATTAGTGTTTCCAAGCATAAAATTAAATGTTCCCTGAAAAAAAAACATTCAAAAAATAAAGTCCATGGATAATATCAGGAATACACAAACACAGAGGCTGTAGCAATATCTGGGATTGAATTAGACAAAAGGAAACCGAATATTTCCGGTTTCATCCAGTCATATCCGGACAAAGTGGTGTGGAATTCGTATGCAATGGACCGAGAAAATCACAGTAAAAATGGTTTTGGAGAAAAGCAAAGTCTTTTCGTTAGGCAAGTGCAAAAAAGTCATCTATACAAACAGAAATATCATGTTTGTTTGCTGCAGTTCCTCTATCTTTCTCCCTAGAAGAAACGAATGTGTAGAGCTAGTGTCTCCATGTGGAACCAATTAGTATTTCCAAGCATAAAATTCAATGTTCCCTGAAAAAAAAAACAGTCAAAAAAATAAAGTCCGTGGATAATATCAGGAATACACAAACACAGAGGCTGTCGCAATATTTCGGTATGTGTTAGCCAAAACAAAACCGCATATTTCCGCTTTCATCCAGTCATATCCGGACAAAGTGGTGTGGAATTCGTATGCAATGGAATGAGAAAATCACAGGAAAAATGGTTTTGGAGAAAGCAAAGTCTTTTCGTTAGGCAAGTGCATAAAATGTCATCTATACAAACAGAAATATCATGTTTGTTTGCCGCAGTTCCTCTAGCTTTCTCCCTAGAGAAAACGAATGTGTAGAGCTGGTGTCTCCTTGTGGAACCAATTAGTGTTTCCAAGCATAAAATTAAATGTTCCCTGATAAAAAACATTCAAAAAAATAAAGTCCGTGGATAATATCACGAATACACAAACACAGAGGCTGTAGCAATATCTGGGATTGAATTAGGCAAAACAAAACCAGATATTTCCGGTTTGATCCAGTCATATCCGGAAAAACTGGTGTGGAATTTGTATGCAATGGACCGAGAAAATCACAGTAAAAATGGTTTTGGAGAAAAGCAAAGTCTTTTCGTTAGGCAAGTGCATCAAATGTCATCTATACAAAGAGAAATATCATGTTTGTTTGCCGCAGTTCCTCTAGCTTTCTCCCTAGAAAATACGAATGTGTAGAGCTGGTGTCTCCATGTGGGACCAATTAGAGTTTCCAAGGACAAAGTTAAATGTTCCCTGATAAAAAAAAAAACAAAACAATAAAGTCCGTGGATAATATCAGGAATACACAATCACAGAGTCTGTAGTAATATTTCGGTTTGAGTTAGCCAAAACAAAACCGCATATTTCCGGTTTCATCCAGTCATATCCGGACAAAGTGGTGTGGAATTCGTATGCAATGGAATGAGAAAATCACAGGAAAAATGGTTTTGGAGAAAAGCAAAGTATTTTCGTTAGGCAAGTGCATAAAATGTCATCTCTACAAACAGAAATATCATGTTTGTTTGCCGCAGTTCCTCTAGCTTTCTCCCTAGAGAAAACGAATGTGTAGAGCTGGTGTCTCCATGTGGAACCAATTAGTGTTTCCAAGCATAAAATTAAATATTCCCTGATAAAAAACATTCAAAAAAATAAAGTCCGTGGATAATATCACGAATACACAAACACAGAGGCTGTAGCAATATCTGGGATTGAATTAGCCAAAACGAAACCGGATATTTCCGGTTTCATCCAGTCATATCCGGACAAACTGGTGTGGAATTTGTATGCAATGGACCGAGAAAATCACAGTAAAAATGGTTTTGTAGAAAAGCAAAGTCTTTTCGTTAGGCAAGTGCATAAAATGTCATCTATACAAACAGAAATATCATGTTTGTTTGCCGCAGTTCCTCTAGCTTTCTCCGTAGAAAATACGAATGTGTAGAGCTGGTGTCTCCATGTGGAACCAATTAGTGTTTCCAAGCATAAAATTAAATGTTCCCTGAAAAAAAAAACATTCAAAAAATAAAGTCCATGGATAATATCAGGAATACACAAACACAGAGGCTGTAGCAATATCTGGGATTGAATTAGACAAAAGGAAACCGAATATTTCCGGTTTCATCCAGTCATATCCGGACAAAGTGGTGTGGAATTCGTATGCAATGGACCGAGAAAATCACAGTAAAAATGGTTTTGGAGAAAAGCAAAGTCTTTTCGTTAGGCAAGTGCAAAAAAGTCATCTATACAAACAGAAATATCATGTTTGTTTGCTGCAGTTCCTCTATCTTTCTCCCTAGAAGAAACGAATGTGTAGAGCTGGTGTCTCCATGTGGAACCAATTAGTATTTCCAAGCATAAAATTCAATGTTCCCTGAAAAAAAAAAACAGTCAAAAAAATAAAGTCCGTGGATAATATCAGGAATACACAAACACAGAGGCTGTCGCAATATTTCGGTTTGTGTTAGCCAAAACAAAACCGCATATTTCCGGTTTCATCCAGTCATATCCGGACAAAGTGGTGTGGAATTCGTATGCAATGGAATGAGAAAATCACAGGAAAAATGGTTTTGGAGAAAGCAAAGTCTTTTCGTTAGGCAAGTGCATAAAATGTCATCTATACAAACAGAAATATCATGTTTGTTTGCCGCAGTTCCTCTAGCTTTCTCCGTAGAACAAACGAATGTGTAGAGCTGGTGTCTCCATGTGGAACCAATTAGTGTTTCCAAGCATAAAATTAAATGTTCCCTGATAAAAAACATTCAAAAAAATAAAGTCCGTGGATAATATCAGGAATACACAAACACAGAGGCTGTAGCAATATCTGGGATTGAATTAGCCAAAACGAAACCGGATATTTCCGGTTTCATCCAGTCATATCCGGACAAAGTGGTGTGGAATTTGTATGCAATGGACCGAGAAAATCACAGTAACAATGGTTTTGGAGAAAAGCAAAGTCTTTTAGTTAGGCAAGTGCATAAAATGTCATCTATACAAACAGAAATATCATGTTTGTTTGCCGCAGTTCCTCTAGCTTTCTCCGTAGAGAAAACGAATGTGTAGAGCTGGTGTCTCCATGTGGAACCAATTAGTGTTTCCAAGCATAAAATTAAATGTTCCCTGAAAAAAAAACATTCAAAAAAATAAAGTCCGTGGATAATATCAGGAATACACAAACACAGAGGCTGTAGCAATATCTGGGATTGAATTAGACAAAAGGAAACCGGATATTTCCGGTTTCATCCAGTCATATCCGGACAAAGTGGTGTGGAATTCGTATGCAATGGACCGAGAAAATCACAGTAAAAATGGTTTTGGAGAAAGCAAAGTCTTTTCGTTAGGCAAGTGCAAAAAAGTCATCTATACAAACAGAAATATCATGTTTGTTTGCCGCAGTTCCTCTAGCTTTCTCCCTAGAAGAAACGAATGTGTAGAGCTGGTGTCTCCATGTGGAAACAATTAGTATTTCCAAGCATAAAATTCAATGTTCCCTGAAAAAAAAAACAGTCAAAAAAATAAAGTCCGTGGATAATATCAGGAATACACAAACACAGAGGCTGTAGCAATATTTCGGTTTGTGTTAGCCAAAACAAAACCGCATATTTCCGGTTTCATCCAGTCATATCCGGACAAAGTGGTGTGGAATTTGTATGCAATGGACCGAGAAAATCACAGTAAAAATGGTTTTGGAGAAAAGCAAAGTCTTTTCGTTAGGCAAGTGCATCAAATGTCATCTATACAAAGAGAAATATCATGTTTGTTTGCCGCAGTTCCTCTAGCTTTCTCCCTAGAAAATACGAATGTGTAGAGCTGGTGTCTCCATGTGGGACCAATTAGAGTTTCCAAGGACAAAGTTAAATGTTCCCTGATAAAAAAAAAAAAAAAACAAAACAATAAAGTCCGTGGATAATATCAGGAATACACAATCACAGAGGCTGTAGTAATATTTCGGTTTGAGTTAGCCAAAACAAAACCGAATATTTCCGGTTTCATCCAGTCATATCCGGACAAAGTGGTGTGGAATTCGTATGCAATGGAATGAGAAAATCACAGGAAAAATGGTTTTGGAGAAAAGCAAAGTCTTTTCGTTAGGCAAGTGCATAAAATGTCATCTCTACAAACAGAAATATCATGTTTGTTTGCCGCAGTTCCTCTAGATTTCTCCCTAGAGAAAACGAATGTGTAGAGCTGGTGTCTCCATGTGGAACCAATTAGTGTTTCCAAGCATAAAATTAAATATTCCCTGATAAAAAACATTCAAAAAAATAAAGTCCGTGGATAATATCACGAATACACAAACACAGAGGCTGTAGCAATATCTGGGATTGAATTAGCCAAAACGAAACCGGATATTTCCGGTTTCATCCAGTCATATCCGGACAAACTGGTGTGGAATTTGTATGCAATGGACCGAGAAAATCACAGTAAAAATGGTTTTGTAGAAAAGCAAAGTCTTTTCGTTAGGCAAGTGCATAAAATGTCATCTATACAAACAGAAATATCATGTTTGTTTGCCGCAGTTCCTCTAGCTTTCTCCCTAGAAAATACGAATGTGTAGAGCTGGTGTCTCCATGTGGAACCAATTAGTGTTTCCAAGCATAAAATTAAATGTTCCCTGAAAAAAAAACATTCAAAAAATAAAGTCCATGGATAATATCAGGAATACACAAACACAGAGGCTGTAGCAATATCTGGGATTGAATTAGACAAAAGGAAACCGAATATTTCCGGTTTCATCCAGTCATATCCGGACAAAGTGGTGTGGAATTCGTATGCAATGGACCGAGAAAATCACAGGAAAAATGGTTTTGGAGAAAAGCAAAGTCTTTTCGTTAGGCAAGTGCATAAAATGTCATCTATACAAACAGAAATATCATGTTTGTTTGCCGCAGTTCCTCTAGCTTTCTCCGTAGAACAAACGAATGTGTAGAGCTGGTGTCTCCTTGTGGAACCAATTAGTGTTTCCAAGCATAAAATTAAATGTTCCCTGATAAAAAACATTCAAAAAAATAAAGTCCGTGGATAATATCACGAATACACAAACACAGAGGCTGTAGCAATATCTGGGATTGAATTAGGCAAAACGAAACCAGATATTTCCGGTTTGATCCAGTCATATCCGGACAAACTGGTGTGGAATTTGTATGCAATGGACCGAGAAAATCACAGTAAAAATGGTTTTGGAGAAAAGCAAAGTCTTTTCGTTAGGCAAGTGCATCAAATGTCATCTATACAAAGAGAAATATCATGTTTGTTTGCCGCAGTTCCTCTAGCTTTCTCCCTAGAAAATACGAATGTGTAGAGCTGGTGTCTCCATGTGGGACCAATTAGAGTTTCCAAGGACAAAGTTAAATGTTCCCTGATAAAAAAAAAAAACAAAACAATAAAGTCCGTGGATAATATCAGGAATACACAATCACAGAGGCTGTAGTAATATTTCGGTTTGAGTTAGCCAAAACAAAACCGCATATTTCCGGTTTCATCCAGTCATATCCGGACAAAGTGGTGTGGAATTCGTATGCAATGGAATGAGAAAATCACAGGAAAAATGGTTTTGGAGAAAAGCAAAGTCTTTTCGTTAGGCAAGTGCATAAAATGTCATCTCTACAAACAGAAATATCATGTTTGTTTGCCGCAGTTCCTCTAGCTTTCTCCCTAGAGAAAACGAATGTGTAGAGCTGGTGTCTCCATGTGGAACCAATTAGTGTTTCCAAGCATAAAATTAAATATTCCCTGATAAAAAACATTCAAAAAAATAAAGTCCGTGGATAATATCACGAATACACAAACACAGAGGCTGTAGCAATATCTGGGATTGAATTAGCCAAAACGAAACCGGATATTTCCGGTTTCATCCAGTCATATCCGGACAAACTGGTGTGGAATTTGTATGCAATGGACCGAGAAAATCACAGTAAAAATGGTTTTGTAGAAAAGCAAAGTCTTTTCGTTAGGCAAGTGCATAAAATGTCATCTATACAAACAGAAATATCATGTTTGTTTGCCGCAGTTCCTCTAGCTTTCTCCGTAGAAAATACGAATGTGTAGAGCTGGTGTCTCCATGTGGAACCAATTAGTGTTTCCAAGCATAAAATTAAATGTTCCCTGAAAAAAAAACATTCAAAAAATAAAGTCCATGGATAATATCAGGAATACACAAACACAGAGGCTGTAGCAATATCTGGGATTGAATTAGACAAAAGGAAACCGAATATTTCCGGTTTCATCCAGTCATATCCGGACAAAGTGGTGTGGAATTCGTATGCAATGGACCGAGAAAATCACAGTAAAAATGGTTTTGGAGAAAAGCAAAGTCTTTTCGTTAGGCAAGTGCAAAAAAGTCATCTATACAAACAGAAATATCATGTTTGTTTGCTGCAGTTCCTCTATCTTTCTCCCTAGAAGAAACGAATGTGTAGAGCTAGTGTCTCCATGTGGAACCAATTAGTATTTCCAAGCATAAAATTCAATGTTCCCTGAAAAAAAAAACAGTCAAAAAAATAAAGTCCGTGGATAATATCAGGAATACACAAACACAGAGGCTGTCGCAATATTTCGGTATGTGTTAGCCAAAACAAAACCGCATATTTCCGGTTTCATCCAGTCATATCCGGACAAAGTGGTGTGGAATTCGTATGCAATGGAATGAGAAAATCACAGGAAAAATGGTTTTGGAGAAAGCAAAGTCTTTTCGTTAGGCAAGTGCATAAAATGTCATCTATACAAACAGAAATATCATGTTTGTTTGCCGCAGTTCCTCTAGCTTTCTCCCTAGAGAAAACGAGTGTGTAGAGCTGGTGTCTCCTTGTGGAACCAATTAGTGTTTCCAAGCATAAAATTAAATGTTCCCTGATAAAAAACATTCAAAAAAATAAAGTCCGTGGATAATATCACGAATACACAAACACAGAGGCTGTAGCAATATCTGGGATTGAATTAGGCAAAACAAAACCAGATATTTCCGGTTTGATCCAGTCATATCCGGACAAACTGGTGTGGAATTTGTATGCAATGGACCGAGAAAATCACAGTAAAAATGGTTTTGGAGAAAAGCAAAGTCTTTTCGTTAGGCAAGTGCATCAAATGTCATCTATACAAAGAGAAATATCATGTTTGTTTGCCGCAGTTCCTCTAGCTTTCTCCCTAGAAAATACGAATGTGTAGAGCTGGTGTCTCCATGTGGGACCAATTAGAGTTTCCAAGGACAAAGTTAAATGTTCCCTGATAAAAAAAAAAACAAAACAATAAAGTCCGTGGATAATATCAGGAATACACAATCACAGAGTCTGTAGTAATATTTCGGTTTGAGTTAGCCAAAACAAAACCGCATATTTCCGGTTTCATCCAGTCATATCCGGACAAAGTGGTGTGGAATTCGTATGCAATGGAATGAGAAAATCACAGGAAAAATGGTTTTGGAGAAAAGCAAAGTATTTTCGTTAGGCAAGTGCATAAAATGTCATCTCTACAAACAGAAATATCATGTTTGTTTGCCGCAGTTCCTCTAGCTTTCTCCCTAGAGAAAACGAATGTGTAGAGCTGGTGTCTCCATGTGGAACCAATTAGTGTTTCCAAGCATAAAATTAAATATTCCCTGATAAAAAACATTCAAAAAAATAAAGTCCGTGGATAATATCACGAATACACAAACACAGAGGCTGTAGCAATATCTGGGATTGAATTAGCCAAAACGAAACCGGATATTTCCGGTTTCATCCAGTCATATCCGGACAAACTGGTGTGGAATTTGTATGCAATGGACCGAGAAAATCACAGTAAAAATGGTTTTGTAGAAAAGCAAAGTCTTTTCGTTAGGCAAGTGCATAAAATGTCATCTATACAAACAGAAATATCATGTTTGTTTGCCGCAGTTCCTCTAGCTTTCTCCGTAGAAAATACGAATGTGTAGAGCTGGTGTCTCCATGTGGAACCAATTAGTGTTTCCAAGCATAAAATTAAATGTTCCCTGAAAAAAAAAACATTCAAAAAATAAAGTCCATGGATAATATCAGGAATACACAAACACAGAGGCTGTAGCAATATCTGGGATTGAATTAGACAAAAGGAAACCGAATATTTCCGGTTTCATCCAGTCATATCCGGACAAAGTGGTGTGGAATTCGTATGCAATGGACCGAGAAAATCACAGTAAAAATGGTTTTGGAGAAAAGCAAAGTCTTTTCGTTAGGCAAGTGCAAAAAAGTCATCTATACAAACAGAAATATCATGTTTGTTTGCTGCAGTTCCTCTATCTTTCTCCCTAGAAGAAACGAATGTGTAGAGCTGGTGTCTCCATGTGGAACCAATTAGTATTTCCAAGCATAAAATTCAATGTTCCCTGAAAAAAAAAAACAGTCAAAAAAATAAAGTCCGTGGATAATATCAGGAATACACAAACACAGAGGCTGTCGCAATATTTCGGTTTGTGTTAGCCAAAACAAAACCGCATATTTCCGGTTTCATCCAGTCATATCCGGACAAAGTGGTGTGGAATTCGTATGCAATGGAATGAGAAAATCACAGGAAAAATGGTTTTGGAGAAAGCAAAGTCTTTTCGTTAGGCAAGTGCATAAAATGTCATCTATACAAACAGAAATATCATGTTTGTTTGCCGCAGTTCCTCTAGCTTTCTCCGTAGAACAAACGAATGTGTAGAGCTGGTGTCTCCATGTGGAACCAATTAGTGTTTCCAAGCATAAAATTAAATGTTCCCTGATAAAAAACATTCAAAAAAATAAAGTCCGTGGATAATATCAGGAATACACAAACACAGAGGCTGTAGCAATATCTGGGATTGAATTAGCCAAAACGAAACCGGATATTTCCGGTTTCATCCAGTCATATCCGGACAAAGTGGTGTGGAATTTGTATGCAATGGACCGAGAAAATCACAGTAAAAATGGTTTTGGAGAAAAGCAAAGTCTTTTCGTTAGGCAAGTGCATAAAATGTCATCTATACAAACAGAAATATCATGTTTGTTTGCCGCAGTTCCTCTAGCTTTCTCCCTAGAAAATACGAATGTGTAGAGCTGGTGTCTACATGTGGAACCAATTAGTGTTTCCAAGCATAAAATTAAATGTTCCGTGAAAAAAAAAAACATTCAAAAAAATAAAGTCCGTGGATAATATCAGGAATACACAAACACAGAGGCTGTAGCAATATTTCGGTTTGAGTTAGCCAAAACAAAACCGGATATTTCCGGTTTCATCCAGTCATATCCGGACAAAGTGGTGTGGAATTCGTATGCAATGGACCGAGAAAATCACAGTAAAAATGGTTTTGGAGAAAAGCAAAGTCTTTTCGTTAGGCAAGTGCAAAAAAGTCATCTATACAAACAGAAATATCATGTTTGTTTGCCGCAGTTCCTCTAGCTTTCTCCCTAGAACAAACCAATGTGTAGAGCTGGTGTCTCCATGTGGAACCAATTAGTGTTTCCAAGCATAAAATTCAATGTTCCCTGAAAAAAAAATTCAAAAAAATAAAGTCCGTGGATAATATCAGGAATACACAAACACAGATGCTGTAGCAATAACTGGGATTGAGTTAGCCAAAAGAAAACTGTTTATTTCCGGTATCATCCAGTCATATCCGGACAAAGTGGTGTGGAATTCGTATGCAATGGACCGAGAAAATCACAGTAAAAATGGTTTTGGAGAAAAGCAAAGTCTTTTCGTTAGGCAAGTGCATAAAATGTCATCTATACAAACAGAAATATCATGTTTGTTTGCCGCAGTTCCTCTAGCTTTCTCCCTAGAAAATACGAATGTGTAGAGCTGGTGTCTCCATGTGGAACCAATTAGTGTTTCCAAGGACAAAATTAAATGTTCCCTGATAAAAAAAAAACAAAACAATAAAGTTCATGGATAATATCAGGAATACACAAACACAGATGCTGTAGCAATATTTCGGTTTGATTTAGCCAAAACGAAACCGGATATTTCCGGTTTCATCCAGTCATATCCGGAAAAAGTGGTGTGGAATTCGTATGCAATGGACCAAGAAAATCACAGGAGAAATGGTTTTTGAGAAAAGCAAAGTCTTTTCGTTAGGCAAGTGCATCAAATGTCATCTATACAAACAGAAATATCATGTTTGTTTGCCGCAGTTCCTCTAGCTTTCTCCCTAGAAAATATGAATATGTAGAGGTGGTGTCTCCATGTGGAACCAATTAGTGTTTCTAAACACAAAATTAAATGTTCCCTGAAAAAAAATTCAAAACCATAAAGTCCAGGGATACTATCAGGAATGCACAAACACAGAGGGTGTAGCAATATCTGGGATTGAGTTAGCCAAAACGAAACCGGATATTTCCGGTTTCATCCAGTCATATTCGGACAAACTGGTGTGGAATTCGAATGCAATGGACTGAGAAAATCACAATAAAAATGGTTTTGGAGAAAAGCAAAGTCTTTTCGTTAGGTAAGTGCATAAAATGTCATCTATACAAACAGAAATATCATGTTTGTGTGCTGCAGTTCCTCAAGCTTTCTCCCTAGAAAATACAAATGTGTAGATCTTGTGTGTCCATGTGGAATCAATTAGTGTTTCCAAGCATAAAATTAAATGTTCCCTGAAAATAAAACGTTCAAAAAAATAAAGTCCGTGGATAATATCAGGAATACACAAACACAGAGGCTGTAGCAATATCTGGGATTGAATTATCCAAAACAAAACCGGATATTTCCGGTTTCATCCAGTCATATCCGGACAAAGTGGTGTGGAATTGGTATGCAATGGACCCAGAAAATCACAGGAAAAATGGTTTTGGAGAAAAGCAAAGTCTTTTCGTTAGGCAAGTGCATAAAATGTCATCTATACAAACAGAAATATCATGTTTGTTTGCCGCAGTTCCTCTAGCTTTCTCCCTAGAAAATACGAATGTGTAGAGCTGGTGTCTCCATGTGGAACCAATTAGTGTTTCCAAGCATAAAATTAAATCTTTCGTGAAAAAAAAAACATTCAAAAAAATAAAGTCCGTGGATAATATCACGAATACACAAACAAAAAGGCTGTAGCAATATCTGGGATTGAATTAGCCAAAACGAAACCGGATAATTCCGGTTTCATCCAGTCATATCCGGACAAAGTGGTGTGGAATTCGTATGCAATGGACCCAGAAAATCACAGTGAAAATGGTTTTGGAGAAAAGCAAAGTCTTTTCGTTAGGCAAGTGCATAAAATGTCATCTGTACAAACAGAAATATCATGTTTGATGCCGCAGTTCCTCTAGCTTTCTCCCTAGAACATAAAAATGTGTAGAGCTGGTGTCTCCATGTGGAACCAATTAGTGTTTCTAAGCACAAAATTAAATGTTCCCTGAAAAAAAATTCAAAACCATAAAGTCCGTGGATAATATCAGGAATACACAAAAAAAGAGGCTGTAGCAATATCTGGGATTGAATTAGCCAAAAGGAAACCGGATATTTCCGGTTTCATCCAGTCATATTCGGACAAACTGGTGTGGAATTCGTATGCAATGGACCGAGAAAATCACAGGAAAAATGGTTTTGGAGAAAAGCAAAGTCTTTTCGTTAGGCAAGTGCATAAAATGTCATCTATACAAACAGAAATATCATGTTTGTTTGCTGCAGTTCCTCTAGCTTTTTCCCTAGAACATAAAAATGTGTAGAGCTGGTGTTTCCATGTGGAACCAATTAGTGTTTCCAAGGATAAAATTAAATGTTCCCTGAAAGAAAAAACATTCAAAAAAATAAAGTCCGTGGATAATATCAGGAATACACAAACACAGAGGCTGTAGCAATATTTCGGTTTGAGTTAGCCAAAACAAAACCGGATATTTCCGGTTTCATCCAGTCATATCCGGACAAAGTGGTGTGGAATTCGTATGCAATGGACTGAGAAAATCACAGTAAAAATGGTTTTGGAGAAAAGCAAAGTCTTTTCGTTAGGCAAGTGCATAAAATGTTATTTATACAAACAGAAATATCATGTTTGTGTGCTGCAGTTCCTCTCGCTTTCTCCCTAGAAAATATAAATGTGTAGATCTGGTGTGTCCATGTGGAACCAATTAGTGTTTCCAATCATAAAATTAAATGTTCCCTGAAAATAAAACGTTCAAAAAAATAAAGTCCGTGGATAATATCACGAATACACAAACACAGATGCTGTAGCAATATCTGGGATTGAATTATCCAAAACGAAACCGGATATTTCCGGTTTCATCCAGTCATATCCGGACAAAGTGGTGTGGAATTGGTATGCAATGGACCGAGAAAATCACAGTGAAAATGGTTTTGGAGAAAAGCAAAGTCTTTTCGTTAGGCAAGTGCATAAAATGTCATCTATACAAACAGAAATATCATGTTTGTTTGCCGCAGTTCCTCTAGCTTTCTCCCTAGAACATAAAAATGTGTAGAGCTGGTGTCTCCATGTGGAACCAATTAGTGTTTCTAAGCACAAAATTAAATGTTCCCTGAAAAAAAAATTCAAAACCATAAAGTCCGTGGATAATATCAGGAATACACAAACAAAGAGGCTGTAGCAATATCTGGGATTGAATTAGCCAAAACGAAACCGGATATTTCCGGTTTCATCCAGTCATATTCGGACAAACTGGTGTGGAATTCGTATGCAATGGACCGAGAAAATCACAGGAAAAATGGTTTTGGAGAAAAGCAAAGTCTTTTAGTTAGGCAAGTGCATAAAATGTCATCTATACAAACAGAAATATCATGTTTGTTTGCCGCAGTTCCTCTAGCTTTCTCCCTAGAAAATACGAATGTGTAGAGCTGGTGTCTCCGTGTTGGACCAATTAGAGTTTCCAAGGACAAAGTTAAATGTTCCCTGATAAAAAAAAAAACAAAACAATAAAGTCCGTGGATAATATCAGGAATACACAACACAGAGGCTGTAGCAATATTTCGGTTTGAGTTAGCCAAAACAAAACCGGATATTTCCGGTTTCATCCAGTCATATCGGGACAAAGTGGTGTGGAATTCCTATGCAATGGACCGAGAAATTCACAGGAAAAATGGTTTTGGAGAAAAGCAGAGTCTTTTCGTTAGGCAAGTGCATAAAATGTCATCTATACAAACAGAAATATCATGTTTGTTTGCCGCAGTTCCTCTAGCTTTCTCCCTGGAAAATACGAATGTGTAGAGCTTGTGTCTCCATGTGGGACCAATTAGAGTTTCCAAGGACAAAGTTAAATGTTCCCGAATAAAAAAAAAAACAAAAGAATAAAGTCCGTGGATAATATCAGGAATACACAAACACAGAGGCTGTAGCAATATTTCGGATTGAGTTAGCCAAAAAAAAACCGGATATTTCCGGTTTCATCCAGTCATATCCGGACAAAGTGGTCAGGAATTCGTATGCGATGGACCGAGAAAATCACAGGAAAAATGGTTTTGGAGAAAAGCAAAGACTTTTCGTTAGGCAAGTGCATAAAATGTCATCTATACAAACAGAAATATCATGTTTGTTTGCCGCAGTTCCTCTAGCTTTCTCCCTAGAAAATACGAATGTGTAGAGCTGGTGTCTCCATGTGGAACCAGTTAGTGTTTCCAAGCATAAAATTAAATGTTCCGTGAAAAAAAAACATTCAAAAAAATAAAGTCCGTGGATAATATCACGAATACACAAACAAAGAGGCTGTAGCAATATCTGGGATTGAATTAGCCAAAACGAAACCGGATAATTCCGGTTTCATCCAGTCATATTCGGACCAACTGGTGTGGAATTCGTATGCAATGGACTGAGAAAATCACAGGAAAAATGGTTTTGGAGAAAAGCAAAGTCTTTTCGTTAGGCAAGTGCATAAAATGTCATCTATACAAACAGAAATATCATGTTTGTTTGCCGCAGTTCCTCTAGCTTTCTCCCTAGAAAATACGAATGTGTAGAGCTGGTGTCTCCATGTGGAACCAATTAGTGTTTCCAAGCATAAAATTAAATGTTCCCTGAAAAAAAAAACATTCAAAAAAATAAAGTCCGTGGATAATATCAGGAATACACAAACACAGAGGCTGTAGCAATATCTGGGATTGAATTATCCAAAACAAAACCGGATGTTTCCGGTTTCATCCAGTAATATCCGGACAAACTGGTGTGGAATTCGTATGTAGGACCGAGAAAATCACAGTAAAAATGGTTTTGGAGAAAAGCAAAGTCTTTTCGTTAGGCAAGTGCATAAAATGTTATTTATACAAACAGAAATATCATGTTAGTTTGCCGCAGTTCCTCTAGCTTTCTCTCTAGAAAATACGAATGTGTAGAGCTGGTGTCTCCATGTGGGACCAAATAGAGTTTCCAAGAAGAAAATTAAATGTTCCCTGATAAAAAAAAAAAAAAACAATAAAGTTCATGGACAATATCAGGAATACACAAACACAGATGCTGTAGCAATATTTCGGTTTGAGTTAGCCAAAACGAAACCGGATATTTCCGGTTTCATCCAGTCATATCCGGACAAAGTGGTGTGGAATTCGTATGCAATGGACCGAGAAAATCACAGGAAAAATGGTTTTGGAGAAAAGCAAAGTCTTTTCGTTAGGCAAGTGCATAAAATGTCATCTATACAAACAGAAATATGATGTTTGTTTGCCGCAGTTCCTCTAGCTTTCTCCCTAGAAAATATGAATGTGTAGAGCTGGTGTCTCCATGTGGAACCAATTAGTGTTTCTAAGCACAAAATTAAATGTTCCCTGAAAAAAAATTTAAAACCATAAAGTCCGTGGATAATATCAGGAATACACAAACAAAGAGGCTGTAGCAATACCTGGGATTGAATTAGCCAAAAGGAAACCGGATATTTCCGGTTTCATCCAGTCATATTCGGACAAACTGGTGTGGAATTCGTATGCAATGGACTGAGAAAATCACAATAAAAATGGTTTTGGAGAAAAGCAAAGTCTTTTCGTTAGGTAAGTGCATAAAATGTCGTCTATACAAACAGAAATATCATGTTTGTGTGCTGCAGTTCCTCTCGCTTTCACCCTAGAAAATATAAATGTGTAGATCTGGTGTGTCCATGTGGAACCAATTAGTGATTCCAATCATAAAATTAAATGTTCCCTGAAAATAAAACGTTCAAAAAAATAAAGTCCGTGGATAATATCACGAATACACAAACACAGATGCTGTAGCAATATCTGGGATTGAATTATCCAAAACGAAACCGGATATTTCCGGTTTCATCCAGTCATATCCGGACAAAGTGGTGTGGAATTCGTATGCAATGGATCGAGAAAATCACAGTAAAAATGGTTTTGGAGAAAGCAAAGTCTTTTCGTTAGGCAAGTGCAAAAAAGTCATCTATACAAACAGAAATATCATGTTTGTTTGCCGCAGTTCCTCTAGCTTTCTCCCTAGAAAATACGAATGTGTAGAGCTGGTGTCTCCATGTGGAACCAATTAGTATTTCCAAGCATAAAATTCAATGTTCCCTGAAAAAAAAAACAGTCAAAAAAATAAAGTCCGTGGATAATATCAGGAATACACAAACACAGAGGCTGTAGCAATATTTCGGTTTGTGTTAGCCAAAACAAAACCGCATATTTCCGGTTTCATCCAGTCATATCCGGACAAAGTGGTGTGGAATTCGTATGCAATGGACCGAGAAAATCACAGGAAAAATGGTTTTGGAGAAAAGCAAAGTCTTTTCGTTAGGCAAGTGCATCAAATGTCATCTATACAAACAGAAATATCATGTTTGTTTGCCGCAGTTCCTCTAGCTTTCTCCCTAGAAAATACGAATGTGTAGAGCTGGTGTCTCCATGTGGAACCAATTAGTGTTTCCAAGCATAAAATTTAATGTTCCCTGAAAAAAAAAAACATTCAAAAAAATAAAGTCCGTGGATAATATCAGGAATACACAAACACAGAGGCTGTAGCAATATCTGGGATTGAATTGGCGAAAATGAAACCGGATATTTCCGGTTTCATCCAGTCATATTCAGACCAACTGGTGTGGAATTCGTATGCAATGGACCGAGAAAATCACAGGAAAAATGGTTTTGGAGAAAAGCAAAGTCTTTTCGTTAGGCAAGTGCAAAAAAGTAATCTATACAAACAGAAATATCATGTTTGTTTGCCGCAGTTCCTCTAGCTTTCTCCCTAGAACAAACGAATGGGTAGAGCTGTTGTCTCCATGTGGAACCAATTAGTGTTTCCAAGCATAAAATTCAATGTTCCCTGAAAAAAAAAACAGTCAAAAATATAAAGTCCGTGGATAATATCAGGAATACACAAACACAGAGGCTGTAGCAATATTTCGGGTTGTGTTAGCCAAAACAAAACCGCATATTTCCGGTTTCATCCAGTCATATCCGGACAAAGTGGTGTGGAATTCGTATGCAATGGACCGAGAAAATCACAGGAAAAATGGTTTTGGAGAAAAGCAAAGTCTTTTCGTTAGGCAAGTGCATCAAATGTCATCTATACAAACAGAAATATCATGTTTGTTTGCCGCAGTTCCTCTAGCTTTCTCCCTAGAACATACGAATGTGTAGAGCTGGTGTCTCCATGTGGAACCAATTAGTGTTTCCAAGCATAAAATTAAATGTTCCCTGAAAAAAAAAACATTCAAAAAAATAAAGTCCGTGGATAATATCAGGAATACACAAACAAAGAGGCTGTAGCAATATCTGGGATTGAATTAGCCAAAACGAAACCGGATATTTCCGGTTTCATCCAGTTATATCCGGACAAACTGGTGTGGAATTTGTATGCAATGGACTGAGAAAATCACAGGAAAAATGGTTTTGGAGAAAAGCAAAGTCTTTTCGTTAGGCAAGTGCATAAAATGTCATCTATACAAACAGAAATAGCATGTTTGTTTGCTGCAGTTCCTCTAGCTTTCTCCCTAGAAAATACGAATGTGTAGAGCTGGTGTCTCCATGTGGGACCAATTAGAGTTTCCAAGCATAAAATTAAATGTTCCCTGAAAAAAAAAATCATTCAAAAAAATAAAGTCCCTGGATAATATCAGGAATACACAAACACAGAGGCTGTAGCAATATTTCAGTTTGAGTTAGCCAAAACAAAACCGCATATTTCCGGTTTCATCCAGTCATATCCCGACAAAGTGTTGTGGAATTTGTATGCCATGGACCGAGAAAATCACAGGAAAAATGGTTTTGGAGAAAAGTAAATCTTTTCGTTAGGCAAGTGCATAAAATGTCATCTCTACAAACAGAAATATCATGTTTGTTTGCTGCAGTTCCTCTAGCTTTCTCCCTAGAGAAAACGAATGTGTAGAGCTGGTGTCTCCATGTGGAACCAATTAGTGTTTCCAAGCATAAAATTAAATATTCCCTGATAAAAAACATTCAAAAAAATAAAGTCCGTGGATAATATCAGGAATACACAAACACAGAGGCTGTAGCAATATTTGGGACTGAATTAGCCAAAACAAAACCGGATATTTCCGGTTTCATCCAGTCATATCCGGACAAACTGGTGTGGAATTTGTATGCAATGGACCGAGAAAATCGCAGTAAAAATGGTTTTGGAGAAAAGCAAAGTCTTTTCGTTAGGCAAGTGCATCAAATGTCATCTATACAAACAGAAATATCATGTTTGTTTGCCGCAGTTCCTCTAGCTTTCTCCCTAGAAAATACGAATGTGTAGAGCTGGTGTCTCCATGTGGGACCAATTAGAGTTTCCAAGGACAAAGTTAAATGTTCCCTGATAAAAAAAAAAAAACCAAAAAACAAAACAATAAAGTCCGTGGATAATATCAGGAATACACAATCACAGAGGCTGTAGTAATATTTCGGTTTGAGTTAGCCAAAACAAAACCGCATATTTCCGGTTTCATCCAGTCATATCCGGACAAAGTGGTGTGGAATTCGTATGCAATGGGCCGAGAAAATCACAGGAAAAATGGTTTTGGAGAAAAGCAAAGTCTTTTCGTTAGGCAAGTGCATAAAATGTCATCTCTACAAACAGAAATATCATGTTTGTTTGCCGCAGTTCCTCTAGCTTTCTCCCTAGAACATACGAATGTGTAGAGCTGGTGTCTCCATGTGGAACCAATTAGTGTTTCCAAGCATAAAATTAAATGTTCCCTGAAAAATAAAAACATTCAAAAAAATAAAGTCTGTGGATAATATCAGGAATACACAAACACAGAGGCTGTAGCAATATCTGGGATTGAATTAGCTAAAACAAAACCGGATATTTCCGGTTTCATCCAGTCATATCCGGACAAACTGGTGTGGAATTTGTATGCAATGGACCGAGAAAATCACAGTAACAATGGTTTTGGAGAAAAGCAAAGTCTTTTAGTTAGGCAAGTGCATAAAATGTCATCTATACAAACAGAAATATCATGTTTGTTTGCCGCAGTTCCTCTAGCTTTCTCCGTAGAGAAAACGAATGTGTAGAGCTGGTGTCTCCATGTGGAACCAATTAGTGTTTCCAAGCATAAAATTAAATGTTCCCTGAAAAAAAAACATTCAAAAAAATAAAGTCCGTGGATAATATCAGGAATACACAAACACAGAGGCTGTAGCAATATCTGGGATTGAATTAGACAAAAGGAAACCGGATATTTCCGGTTTCATCCAGTCATATCCGGACAAAGTGGTGTGGAATTCGTATGCAATGGACCGAGAAAATCACAGTAAAAATGGTTTTGGAGAAAGCAAAGTCTTTTCGTTAGGCAAGTGCAAAAAAGTCATCTATACAAACAGAAATATCATGTTTGTTTGCCGCAGTTCCTCTAGCTTTCTCCCTAGAAGAAACGAATGTGTAGAGCTGGTGTCTCCATGTGGAAACAATTAGTATTTCCAAGCATAAAATTCAATGTTCCCTGAAAAAAAAAACAGTCAAAAAAATAAAGTCCGTGGATAATATCAGGAATACACAAACACAGAGGATGTAGCAATATTTCGGTTTGTGTTAGCCAAAACAAAACCGCATATTTCCGGTTTCATCCAGTCATATCCGGACAAACTGGTGTGGAATTTGTATGCAATGGGCCGAGAAAATCACAGGAAAAATGGTTTTGGAGAAAAGCAAAGTCTTTTCGTTAGGCAAGTGCATCAAATGTCATCTATACAAAGAGAAATATCATGTTTGTTTGCCGCAGTTCCTCTAGCTTTCTCCCTAGAAAATACGAATGTGTAGAGCTGGTGTCTCCATGTGGGACCAATTAGAGTTTCCAAGGACAAAGTTAAATGTTCCCTGATAAAAAAAAAAAACAAAACAATAAAGTCCGTGGATAATATCAGGAATACACAATCACAGAGGCTGTAGTAATATTTCGGTTTGAGTTAGCCAAAACAAAACCGCATATTTCCGGTTTCATCCAGTCATATCCGGACAAAGTGGTGTGGAATTCGTATGCAATGGAATGAGAAAATCACAGTAAAAATGGTTTTGGAGAAAAGCAAAGTCTTTTCGTTAGGCAAGTGCATAAAATGTTATTTATACAAACAGAAATATCATGTTAGTTTGCCGCAGTTCCTCTAGCTTTCTCTCTAGAAAATACGAATGTGTAGAGCTGGTGTCTCCATGTGGGACCAATTAGAGTTTCCAAGGAGAAAATTAAATGTTCCCTGATAAAAAAAAAAAAACAATAAAGTTCATGGACAATATCAGGAATACACAAACACAGATGCTGTAGCAATATTTCGGTTTGAGTTAGCCAAAACGAAACCGGATATTTCCGGTTTCATCCAGTCATATCCGGACAAAGTGGTGTGGAATTCGTATGCAATGGACCGAGAAAATCACAGGAAAAATGGTTTTGGAGAAAAGCAAAGTCTTTTCGTTAGGCAAGTGCATAAAATGTCATCTATACAAACAGAAATATGATGTTTGTTTGCCGCAGTTCCTCTAGCTTTCTCCCTAGAAAATATGAATGTGTAGAGCTGGTGTCTCCATGTGGAACCAATTAGTGTTTCTAAGCACAAAATTAAATGTTCCCTGAAAAAAAATTTAAAACCATAAAGTCCGTGGATAATATCAGGAATACACAAACAAAGAGGCTGTAGCAATACCTGGGATTGAATTAGCCAAAAGGAAACCGGATATTTCCGGTTTCATCCAGTCATATTCGGACAAACTGGTGTGGAATTCGTATGCAATGGACTGAGAAAATCACAGTAAAAATGGTTTTGGAGAAAAGCAAAGTCTTTTCGTTAGGTAAGTGCATAAAATGTCGTCTATACAAACAGAAATATCATGTTTGTGTGCTGCAGTTCCTCTCGCTTTCACCCTAGAAAATATAAATGTGTAGATCTGGTGTGTCCATGTGGAACCAATTAGTGATTCCAATCATAAAATTAAATGTTCCCTGAAAATAAAACGTTCAAAAAAATAAAGTCCGTGGATAATATCAGGAATACACAAACACAGAGGCTGTAGCAATATCTGGGATTGAATTGGCGAAAATGAAACCGGATATTTCCGGTTTCATCCAGTCATATTCAGACCAACTGGTGTGGAATTCGTATGCAATGGACCGAGAAAATCACAGGAAAAATGGTTTTGGAGAAAAGCAAAGTCTTTTCGTTAGGCAAGTGCAAAAAAGTAATCTATACAAACAGAAATATCATGTTTGTTTGCCGCAGTTCCTCTAGCTTTCTCCCTAGAACAAACGAATGGGTAGAGCTGTTGTCTCCATGTGGAACCAATTAGTGTTTCCAAGCATAAAATTCAATGTTCCCTGAAAAAAAAACAGTCAAAAATATAAAGTCCGTGGATAATATCAGGAATACACAAACACAGAGGCTGTAGCAATATTTCGGGTTGTGTTAGCCAAAACAAAACCGCATATTTCCGGTTTCATCCAGTCATATCCGGACAAAGTGGTGTGGAATTCGTATGCAATGGACCGAGAAAATCACAGGAAAAATGGTTTTGGAGAAAAGCAAAGTCTTTTCGTTAGGCAAGTGCATCAAATGTCATCTATACAAACAGAAATATCATGTTTGTTTGCCGCAGTTCCTCTAGCTTTCTCCCTAGAACATACGAATGTGTAGAGCTGGTGTCTCCATGTGGAACCAATTAGTGTTTCCAAGCATAAAATTAAATGTTCCCTGAAAAAAAAACATTCAAAAAAATAAAGTCCGTGGATAATATCAGGAATACACAAACAAAGAGGCTGTAGCAATATCTGGGATTGAATTAGCCAAAACGAAACCGGATATTTCCGGTTTCATCCAGTTATATCCGGACAAAGTGGTGTGGAATTCGTATGCAATGGATCGAGAAAATCACAGTAAAAATGGTTTTGGAGAAAGCAAAGTCTTTTCGTTAGGCAAGTGCAAAAAAGTCATCTATACAAACAGAAATATCATGTTTGTTTGCCGCAGTTCCTCTAGCTTTCTCCCTAGAAAATACGAATGTGTAGAGCTGGTGTCTCCATGTGGAACCAATTAGTATTTCCAAGCATAAAATTCAATGTTCCCTGAAAAAAAAAACAGTCAAAAAAATAAAGTCCGTGGATAATATCAGGAATACACAAACACAGAGGCTGTAGCAATATTTCGGTTTGTGTTAGCCAAAACAAAACCGCATATTTCCGGTTTCATCCAGTCATATCCGGACAAAGTGGTGTGGAATTCGTATGCAATGGACCGAGAAAATCACAGGAAAAATGGTTTTGGAGAAAAGCAAAGTCTTTTCGTTAGGCAAGTGCATCAAATGTCATCTATACAAACAGAAATATCATGTTTGTTTGCCGCAGTTCCTCTAGCTTTCTCCCTAGAAAATACGAATGTGTAGAGCTGGTGTGTCCATGTGGAACCAATTAGTGTTTCCAAGCATAAAATTTAATGTTCCCTGAAAAAAAAAACATTCAAAAAAATAAAGTCCGTGGATAATATCAGGAATACACAAACACAGAGGCTGTAGCAATATCTGGGATTGAATTGGCGAAAATGAAACCGGATATTTCCGGTTTCATCCAGTCATATTCAGACCAACTGGTGTGGAATTCGTATGCAATGGACCGAGAAAATCACAGGAAAAATGGTTTTGGAGAAAAGCAAAGTCTTTTCGTTAGGCAAGTGCAAAAAAGTAATCTATACAAACAGAAATATCATGTTTGTTTGCCGCAGTTCCTCTAGCTTTCTCCCTAGAACAAACGAATGGGTAGAGCTGTTGTCTCCATGTGGAACCAATTAGTGTTTCCAAGCATAAAATTCAATGTTCCCTGAAAAAAAAAACAGTCAAAAATATAAAGTCCGTGGATAATATCAGGAATACACAAACACAGAGG
Source organism: Lepus oiostolus (assembly GCA_036325905.1). Lineage (NCBI taxonomy): Eukaryota > Metazoa > Chordata > Mammalia > Lagomorpha > Leporidae > Lepus > Lepus oiostolus. Next base: position 47,747,258 of record CM070795.1, read on the forward strand.
CTGTAGCAATATTTCGGGTTGTGTTAGCCAAAACAAAACCGCATATTTCCGGTTTCATCCAGTCATATCCGGACAAAATGGTGTGGAATTCGTATGCAATGGACCGAGAAAATCACAGGAAAAATGGTTTTGGAGAAAAGCAAAGTCTTTTCGTTAGGCAAGTGCATCAAATGTCATCTATACAAACAGAAATATCATGTTTGTTTGCCGCAGTTCCTCTAGCTTTCTCCCTAGAACATACGAATGTGTAGAGCTGGTGTCTCCATGTGGAACCAATTAGTGTTTCCAAGCATAAAATTAAATGTTCCCTGAAAAAAAAACATTCAAAAAAATAAAGTCCGTGGATAATATCAGGAATACACAAACAAAGAGGCTGTAGCAATATCTGGGATTGAATTAGCCAAAACGAAACCGGATATTTCCGGTTTCATCCAGTTATATCCGGACAAACTGGTGTGGAATTTGTATGCAATGGACTGAGAAAATCACAGGAAAAATGGTTTTGGAGAAAAGCAAAGTCTTTTCGTTAGGCAAGTGCATCAAATGTCATCTATACAAAGAGAAATATCATGTTTGTTTGCCGCAGTTCCTCTAGCTTTCTCCCTAGAAAATACGAATGTGTAGAGCTGGTGTCTCCATGTGGGACCAATTAGAGTTTCCAAGGACAAAGTTAAATGTTCCCTGATAAAAAAAAAAAAAAAACAAAACAATAAAGTCCGTGGATAATATCAGGAATACACAATCACAGAGGCTGTAGTAATATTTCGGTTTGAGTTAGCCAAAACAAAACCGCATATTTCCGGTTTCATCCAGTCATATCCGGACAAAGTGGTGTGGAATTCGTATGCAATGGAATGAGAAAATCACAGGAAAAATGGTTTTGGAGAAAAGCAAAGTCTTTTCGTTAGGCAAGTGCATAAAATGTCATCTCTACAAACAGAAATATCATGTTTGTTTGCCGCAGTTCCTCTAGATTTCTCCCTAGAGAAAACGAATGTGTAGAGCTGGTGTCTCCATGTGGAACCAATTAGTGTTTCCAAACATAAAATTAAATATTCCCTGATAAAAAACATTCAAAAAAATAAAGTCCGTGGATAATATCACGAATACACAAACACAGAGGCTGTAGCAATATCTGGGATTGAATTAGCCAAAACGAAACCGGATATTTCCGGTTTCATCCAGTCATATCCGGACAAACTGGTGTGGAATTTGTATGCAATGGACCGAGAAAATCACAGTAAAAATGGTTTTGTAGAAAAGCAAAGTCTTTTCGTTAGGCAAGTGCATAAAATGTCATCTATACAAACAGAAATATCATGTTTGTTTGCCGCAGTTCCTCTAGCTTTCTCCGTAGAAAATACGAATGTGTAGAGCTGGTGTCTCCATGTGGAACCAATTAGTGTTTCCAAGCATAAAATTAAATGTTCCCTGAAAAAAAAACATTCAAAAAATAAAGTCCATGGATAATATCAGGAATACACAAACACAGAGGCTGTAGCAATATCTGGGATTGAATTAGACAAAAGGAAACCGAATATTTCCGGTTTCATCCAGTCATATCCGGACAAAGTGGTGTGGAATTCGTATGCAATGGACCGAGAAAATCACAGTAAAAATGGTTTTGGAGAAAAGCAAAGTCTTTTCGTTAGGCAAGTGCAAAAAAGTCATCTATACAAACAGAAATATCATGTTTGTTTGCTGCAGTTCCTCTATCTTTCTCCCTAGAAGAAACGAATGTGTAGAGCTGGTGTCTCCATGTGGAACCAATTAGTATTTCCAAGCATAAAATTCAATGTTCCCTGAAAAAAAAAACAGTCAAAAAAATAAAGTCCGTGGATAATATCAGGAATACACAAACACAGAGGCTGTCGCAATATTTCGGTTTGTGTTAGCCAAAACAAAACCGCATATTTCCGGTTTCATCCAGTCATATCCGGACAAAGTGGTGTGGAATTCGTATGCAATGGAATGAGAAAACACAGGAAAAATGGTTTTGGAGAAAGCAAAGTCTTTTCGTTAGGCAAGTGCATAAAATGTCATCTATACAAACAGAAATATCATGTTTGTTTGCCGCAGTTCCTCTAGCTTTCTCCGTAGAACAAACGAATGTGTAGAGCTGGTGTCTCCATGTGGAACCAATTAGTGTTTCCAAGCATAAAATTAAATGTTCCCTGATAAAAAACATTCAAAAAAATAAAGTCCGTGGATAATATCAGGAATACACAAACACAGAGGCTGTAGCAATATCTGGGATTGAATTAGCCAAAACGAAACCGGATATTTCCGGTTTCATCCAGTCATATCCGGACAAAGTGGTGTGGAATTTGTATGCAATGGACCGAGAAAATCACAGTAAAAATGGTTTTGGAGAAAAGCAAAGTCTTTTCGTTAGGCAAGTGCATAAAATGTCATCTATACAAACAGAAATATCATGTTTGTTTGCCGCAGTTCCTCTAGCTTTCTCCCTAGAAAATACGAATGTGTAGAGCTGGTGTCTACATGTGGAACCAATTAGTGTTTCCAAGCATAAAATTAAATGTTCCGTGAAAAAAAAAACATTCAAAAAAATAAAGTCCGTGGATAATATCAGGAATACACAAACAAATAGGCTGTAGCAATATCTGGGATTGAATTACCCAAAAAGAAACCCGATATTTCTGGTTTCATCCAGGCATATCCGGACAAAGTGGTGTGGAATTCGTATGCAATGGACCGAGAAAATCACAGTAAAAATGGTTTTGGAGAAAAGCAAAGTCTTTTCGTTAGGCAAGTGCATAAAATGTCATCTATACAAACAGAAATATCATGTTTGTTTGCCGCAGTTCCTCTAGCTTTCTCCCTAGAAAATACGAATGTGTAGAGCGGGTGACTCCATGTGCAACCAACTAGTGTTTCCAAGCATAAAATTAAATGTTCCCTGAAAAAAAAAACATTCAAAAATATAAAGTCCGTGGATAATATCAGGAATACACAAACACAGATGCTGTAGCAATAACTGGGATTGAGTTAGCCAAAAGAAAACTGCTTATTTCCGGTATCATCCAGTCATATCCGGACAAAGTGGTGTGGAATTCGTATGCAATGGACCGAGAAAATCACAGTAAAAATGGTTTTGGAGAAAAGCAAAGTCTTTTCGTTAGGCAAGTGCATAAAATGTCATCTATACAAACAGAAATATCATGTTTGTTTGCCGCAGTTCCTCTAGCTTTCTCCCTAGAACATAAAAATGTGTAGAGCTGGTGTCTCCATGTGGAACCAATTAGTGTTTCTAAGCACAAAATTAAATGTTCCCTGAAAAAAAATTCAAAACCATAAAGTCCGTGGATAATATCAGGAATACACAAAAAAAGAGGCTGTAGCAATATCTGGGATTGAATTAGCCAAAAGGAAACCGGATATTTCCGGTTTCATCCAGTCATATTCGGACAAACTGGTGTGGAATTCGTATGCAATGGACCGAGAAAATCACAGGAAAAATGGTTTTGGAGAAAAGCAAAGTCTTTTCGTTAGGCAAGTGCATAAAATGTCATCTATACAAACAGAAATATCATGTTTGTTTGCTGCAGTTCCTCTAGCTTTTTCCCTAGAACATAAAAATGTGTAGAGCTGGTGTTTCCATGTGGAACCAATTAGTGTTTCCAAGGATAAAATTAAATGTTCCCTGAAAGAAAAAACATTCAAAAAAATAAAGTCCGTGGATAATATCAGGAATACACAAACACAGAGGCTGTAGCAATATTTCGGTTTGAGTTAGCCAAAACAAAACCGGATATTTCCGGTTTCATCCAGTCATATCCGGACAAAGTGGTGTGGAATTCGTATGCAATGGACTGAGAAAATCACAGTAAAAATGGTTTTGGAGAAAAGCAAAGTCTTTTCGTTAGGCAAGTGCATAAAATGTTATTTATACAAACAGAAATATCATGATTGTGTGCTGCAGTTCCTCTCGCTTTCTCCCTAGAAAATATAAATGTGTAGATCTGGTGTGTCCATGTGGAACCAATTAGTGTTTCCAATCATAAAATTAAATGTTCCCTGAAAATAAAACGTTCAAAAAAATAAAGTCCGTGGATAATATCACGAATACACAAACACAGATGCTGTAGCAATATCTGGGATTGAATTATCCAAAACGAAACCGGATATTTCCGGTTTCATCCAGTCATATCCGGACAAAGTGGTGTGGAATTGGTATGCAATGGACCGAGAAAATCACAGTGACAATGGTTTTGGAGAAAAGCAAAGTCTTTTCATTAGGCAAGTGCATAAAATGTCATCTATACAAACAGAAATATCATGTTTGTTTGCCGCAGTTCCTCTAGCTTTCTCCCTAGAACATAAAAATGTGTAGAGCTGGTGTCTCCATGTGGAACCAATTAGTGTTTCTAAGCACAAAATTAAATGTTCCCTGAAAAAAAAATTCAAAACCATAATGTCCGTGGATAATATCAGGAATACACAAACAAAGAGGCTGTAGCAATATCTGGGATTGAATTAGCCAAAACGAAACCGGATATTTCCGGTTTCATCCAGTCATATTCGGACAAACTGGTGTGGAATTCGTATGCAATGGACCGAGAAAATCACAGGAAAAATGGTTTTGGAGAAAAGCAAAGTCTTTTAGTTAGGCAAGTGCATAAAATGTCATCTATACAAACAGAAATATCATGTTTGTTTGCCGCAGTTCCTCTAGCTTTCTCCCTAGAAAATACGAATGTGTAGAGCTGGTGTCTCCGTGTTGGACCAATTAGAGTTTCCAAGGACAAAGTTAAATGTTCCCTGATAAAAAAAAAAAACAAAACAATAAAGTCCGTGGATAATATCAGGAATACACAACACAGAGGCTGTAGCAATATTTCGGTTTGAGTTAGCCAAAACAAAACCGGATATTTCCGGTTTCATCCAGTCATATCGGGACAAAGTGGTGTGGAATTCCTATGCAATGGACCGAGAAATTCACAGTAAAAATGGTTTTGGAGAAAAGCAGAGTCTTTTCGTTAGGCAAGTGCATAAAATGTCATCTATACAAACAGAAATATCATGTTTGTTTGCCGCAGTTCCTCTAGCTTTCTCCCTGGAAAATACGAATGTGTAGAGCTTGTGTCTCCATGTGGGACCAATTAGAGTTTCCAAGGACAAAGTTAAATGTTCCCGAATAAAAAAAAACAAAAGAATAAAGTCCGTGGATAATATCAGGAATACACAAACACAGAGGCTGTAGCAATATTTCGGATTGAGTTAGCCAAAACAAAACCGGATATTTCCGGTTTCATCCAGTCATATCCGGACAAAGTGGTCAGGAATTCGTATGCGATGGACCGAGAAAATCACAGGAAAAATGGTTTTGGAGAAAAGCAAAGACTTTTCGTTAGGCAAGTGCATAAAATGTCATCTATACAAACAGAAATATCATGTTTGTTTGCCGCAGTTCCTCTAGCTTTCTCCCTAGAAAATACGAATGTGTAGAGCTGGTGTCTCCATGTGGAACCAGTTAGTGTTTCCAAGCATAAAATTAAATGTTCCGTGAAAAAAAAACATTCAAAAAAATAAAGTCCGTGGATAATATCACGAATACACAAACAAAGAGGCTGTAGCAATATCTGGGATTGAATTAGCCAAAACGAAACCGGATAATTCCGGTTTCATCCAGTCATATTCGGACCAACTGGTGTGGAATTCGTATGCAATGGACTGAGAAAATCACAGGAAAAATGGTTTTGGAGAAAAGCAAAGTCTTTTCGTTAGGCAAGTGCATAAAATGTCATCTATACAAACAGAAATATCATGTTTGTTTGCTGCAGTTCCTCTAGCTTTCTCCCTAGAAAATACGAATGTGTAGAGCTGGTGTCTCCATGTGGAACCAATTAGTGTTTCCAAGCATAAAATTAAATGTTCCCTGAAAAAAAAAACATTCAAAAAAATAAAGTCCGTGGATAATATCAGGAATACACAAACACAGAGGCTGTAGCAATATCTGGGATTGAATTATCCAAAACAAAACCGGATGTTTCCGGTTTCATCCAGTAATATCCGGACAAACTGGTGTGGAATTCGTATGCAGGACCGAGAAAATCACAGTAAAAATGGTTTTGGAGAAAAGCAGAGTCTTTTCGTTAGGCAAGTGCATAAAATGTCATCTATACAAACAGAAATATCATGTTTGTTTGCCGCAGTTCCTCTAGCTTTCTCCCTGGAAAATACGAATGTGTAGAGCTTGTGTCTCCATGTGGGACCAATTAGAGTTTCCAAGGACAAAGTTAAATGTTCCCGAATAAAAAAAAAACAAAAGAATAAAGTCCGTGGATAATATCAGGAATACACAAACACAGAGGCTGTAGCAATACCTGGGATTGAATTAGCCAAAAGGAAACCGGATATTTCCGGTTTCATCCAGTCATATTCGGACAAACTGGTGTGGAATTCGTATGCAATGGACTGAGAAAATCACAATAAAAATGGTTTTGGAGAAAAGCAAAGTCTTTTCGTTAGGTAAGTGCATAAAATGTCGTCTATACAAACAGAAATATCATGTTTGTGTGCTGCAGTTCCTCTCGCTTTCACCCTAGAAAATATAAATGTGTAGATCTGGTGTGTCCATGTGGAACCAATTAGTGATTCCAATCATAAAATTAAATGTTCCCTGAAAATAAAACGTTCAAAAAAATAAAGTCCGTGGATAATATCACGAATACACAAACACAGATGCTGTAGCAATATCTGGGATTGAATTATCCAAAACGAAACCGGATATTTCCGGTTTCATCCAGTCATATCCGGACAAAGTGGTGTGGAATTGGTATGCAATGGACCAAGAAAATCACTGTGAAAATGGTTTTGGAGAAAAGCAAAGTCTTTTCGTTAGGCAAGTGCATAAAATGTCATCTATACAAACAGAAATATCATGTTTGTTTGCCGCAGTTCCTCTAGCTTTCTCCCTAGAACATAAAAATGTGTAGAGCTGGTGTCTCCATGTGGAACCAATTAGTGTTTCTAAGCACAAAATTAAATGTTCCCTGATAAAAAAAAAAAAACAAAACAATAAAGTCCGTGGATAATATCAGGAATACCCAAACACTGATGCTGTAGCAATATTTCGGTTTGAGTTAGCCAAAACGAATCCCAATATTTCCGGTTTAATCCAGTCATATCCGGACAAAGTGGTGTGGAATTCGTATGCAATGGACCGAGAAAATCACAGGAAAAATGGTTTTGGAGAAAAGCAGAGTCTTTTCGTTAGGCAAGTGCATAAAATGTCATCTATACAAACAGAAATATCATGTTTGTTTGCCGTAGTTCCTCTAGCTTTCTCCCTAGAAAATAAGAATGTGTAGAGCTGGTGTCTCCATGTGGGACCAATTAGAGTTTCCAAGGACAAAATTAAATGTTCCCTGATAAAAAAAAAAAAAACAATAAAGTCCGTGCATAATATCAGGAATACCCAAACACAGATGCTGTAGCAATATTTCGGTTTGAGTTAGCCAAAACAAAACCGGATATTTCCGGTTTCATCCAGTCATATCCGGACAAAGTGTTGTGGATTTCGTATGCAGTGGACCGAGAAAATCACAGGAAAAATGGTTTTGGAGAAAAGCAAAATCTTTTCGTTAGGCAAGTGCATAAAATGTCATCTATACAAACAGAAATATGTTTGTTTCAGCAGTTCCTCTAGCTTTCTCCCTAGAAAATACGAATGTGTAGAGCTGGGGTCTCCATGTGGAACCAATTAGTTTTTCTAAGCACAAAATTAAATGTTCCCTGAAAAAAAAATTCAAAACCATAAAGTCCGTGGATGATATCAGGAATACACAAACACAGAGGCTGTAGCAATCTCTGGGATTGACTTAGGCAAAACGAAACCAGATATTTCCGGTTTCATCCAGTCATATCCGGACAAAGTGGTGTGGAATTCGTATGCAATGGAATGAGAAAATCTCAGGAAAAATGGTTTTGGAGAAAAGCAAAGTCTTTTCGTTAGGCAAGTGCATAAAATGTCATCTATACAAACAGAAATATCATGTTTGTTTGCCGCAGTTCCTCTAGCTTTCTCCCTAGAAAATATGAATGTGTAGAGCTGGTGTCTCCATGTGGGACCAGTTAGAGTTTCCAAGGACAAAGTTAACTGTTCCCTAATAAAAAAAAAAATAAAGTCCGTGGATAATATCAAGAACACACAAACACAGATGCTGTAGCAATATTTCGGTTTGAGTTAGCCAAAACAAAACCGGATATTTCCGGTTTCATCCAGTCATATCCGGACAAAGTGGTGTGGAATTCGTATGCATTGGACCAAGAAAATCACAGGAAAAATGGTTTTGGAGAAAAGCAAAGTCTTTTCGTTAGGCACGTGCATAAAATGTCATCTATACAAACAGAAATATCATGTTTGTTTGCCGCAGTTCCTCTAGCTTTCTCCCTAGAAGAAACGAATGTGTAGAGCTTGGGTCTCCATGTGGAACCAATTAGTGTTTCTAAGCACAAAATTAAATGTTCCCTGATAAAAAAAAAAACAAAACAATAAAGTCCGTGGATAATATCAGGAATACCCAAATACTGATGCTGTAGCAATATTTCGGTTTGAGTTAGCCAAAACGAATCCCGATATTTCCGGTTTAATCCAGTCATATCCGGACAAAGTGGTGTGGAATTCGTATGCAGGACCGAGAAAATCACAGTGAAAATGGTTTTGGAAAAAGCAAAGTCTTTTCGTTAGGCAAGTGCATAAAATGTCATCTATACAAACAGAAATATCATGTTTGTTTGCTGCAGTTCCTCTAGCTTTCTCCCTAGAAAATACGAATGTGTAGAGCTGGTGTCTCCATGTGGAACCAATTAGTGTTTCTAAGCACAAAATTAAATGTTCCCTGAAAAAAAATTCAAAACCATAAAGTCCGTGGATAATATCAGGAATACACAAACAAAGAGGCTGTAGCAATATCTGGGATTGAATTAGCCAAAACGATACAGAATATTTCCGGTTTCATCCAGTCATATTCGGACAAACTGGTGAGGAATTCGTATGCAATGGACTGAGAAAATCACAGGAAAAATGGTTTTGGAGAAAAGCAAAGACTTTTCGTTAGGCAAGTGCATAAAATGTCATCTATACAAACAGAAATATCATGTTTGTTTGCCGCAGTTCCTCTAGCTTTCTCCCTAGAAAATACGAATGTGTAGAGCTGGTGTCTCCATGTGGAACCAGTTAGTGTTTCCAAGCATAAAATTAAATGTTCCGTGAAAAAAAAACATTCAAAAAAATAAAGTCCGTGGATAATATCACGAATACACAAACAAAGAGGCTGTAGCAATATCTGGGATTGAATTAGCCAAAACGAAACCGGATAATTCCGGTTTCATCCAGTCATATTCGGACCAACTGGTGTGGAATTCGTATGCAATGGACTGAGAAAATCACAGGAAAAATGGTTTTGGAGAAAAGCAAAGTCTTTTCGTTAGGCAAGTGCATAAAATGTCATCTATACAAACAGAAATATCATGTTTGTTTGCTGCAGTTCCTCTAGCTTTCTCCCTAGAAAATACGAATGTGTAGAGCTGGTGTCTCCATGTGGAACCAATTAGTGTTTCCAAGCATAAAATTAAATGTTCCCTGAAAAAAAAAACATTCAAAAAAATAAAGTCCGTGGATAATATCAGGAATACACAAACACAGAGGCTGTAGCAATATCTGGGATTGAATTATCCAAAACAAAACCGGATGTTTCCGGTTTCATCCAGTAATATCCGGACAAACTGGTGTGGAATTCGTATGCAGGACCGAGAAAATCACAGTAAAAATGGTTTTGGAGAAAAGCAGAGTCTTTTCGTTAGGCAAGTGCATAAAATGTCATCTATACAAACAGAAATATCATGTTTGTTTGCCGCAGTTCCTCTAGCTTTCTCCCTAGAACATAAAAATGTGTAGAGCTGGTGTCTCCATGTGGAACCAATTAGTGTTTCTAAGCACAAAATTAAATGTTCCCTGATAAAAAAAAAAAACAAAACAATAAAGTCCGTGGATAATATCAGGAATACCCAAACACTGATGCTGTAGCAATATTTCGGTTTGAGTTAGCCAAAACGAATCCCGATATTTCCGGTTTAATCCAGTCATATCCGGACAAAGTGGTGTGGAATTCGTATGCAATGGACCGAGAAAATCACAGGAAAAATGGTTTTGGAGAAAAGCAGAGTCTTTTCGTTAGGCAAGTGCATAAAATGTCATCTATACAAACAGAAATATCATGTTTGTTTGCCGTAGTTCCTCTAGCTTTCTCCCTAGAAAATAAGAATGTGTAGAGCTGGTGTCTCCATGTGGGACCAATTAGAGTTTCCAAGGACAAAATTAAATGTTCCCTGATAAAAAAAAAAAACAATAAAGTCCGTGCATAATATCAGGAATACCCAAACACAGATGCTGTAGCAATATTTCGGTTTGAGTTAGCCAAAACAAAACCGGATATTTCCGGTTTCATCCAGTCATATCCGGACAAAGTGTTGTGGATTTCGTATGCAGTGGACCGAGAAAATCACAGGAAAAATGGTTTTGGAGAAAAGCAAAATCTTTTCGTTAGGCAAGTGCATAAAATGTCATCTATACAAACAGAAATATGTTTGTTTCAGCAGTTCCTCTAGCTTTCTCCCTAGAAAATACGAATGTGTAGAGCTGGGGTCTCCATGTGGAACCAATTAGTTTTTCTAAGCACAAAATTAAATGTTCCCTGAAAAAAAAATTCAAAACCATAAAGTCCGTGGATGATATCAGGAATACACAAACACAGAGGCTGTAGCAATCTCTGGGATTGACTTAGGCAAAACGAAACCAGATATTTCCGGTTTCATCCAGTCATATCCGGACAAAGTGGTGTGGAATTCGTATGCAATGGAATGAGAAAATCACAGGAAAAATGGTTTTGGAGAAAAGCAAAGTCTTTTCGTTAGGCAAGTGCATAAAATGTCATCTATACAAACAGAAATATCATGTTTGTTTGCCGCAGTTCCTCTAGCTTTCTCCCTAGAAAATATGAATGTGTAGAGCTGGTGTCTCCATGTGGGACCAGTTAGAGTTTCCAAGGACAAAGTTAACTGTTCCCTAATAAAAAAAAAAATAAAGTCCGTGGATAATATCAAGAACACACAAACACAGATGCTGTAGCAATATTTCGGTTTGAGTTAGCCAAAACAAAACCGGATATTTCCGGTTTCATCCAGTCATATCCGGACAAAGTGGTGTGGAATTCGTATGCATTGGACCAAGAAAATCACAGGAAAAATGGTTTTGGAGAAAAGCAAAGTCTTTTCGTTAGGCACGTGCATAAAATGTCATCTATACAAACAGAAATATCATGTTTGTTTGCCGCAGTTCCTCTAGCTTTCTCCCTAGAAGAAACGAATGTGTAGAGCTTGGGTCTCCATGTGGAACCAATTAGTGTTTCTAAGCACAAAATTAAATGTTCCCTGATAAAAAAAAAAACAAAACAATAAAGTCCGTGGATAATATCAGGAATACCCAAATACTGATGCTGTAGCAATATTTCGGTTTGAGTTAGCCAAAACGAATCCCGATATTTCCGGTTTAATCCAGTCATATCCGGACAAAGTGGTGTGGAATTCGTATGCAGGACCGAGAAAATCACAGTGAAAATGGTTTTGGAAAAAGCAAAGTCTTTTCGTTAGGCAAGTGCATAAAATGTCATCTATACAAACAGAAATATCATGTTTGTTTGCTGCAGTTCCTCTAGCTTTCTCCCTAGAAAATACGAATGTGTAGAGCTGGTGTCTCCATGTGGAACCAATTAGTGTTTCTAAGCACAAAATTAAATGTTCCCTGAAAAAAAATTCAAAACCATAAAGTCCGTGGATAATATCAGGAATACACAAACAAAGAGGCTGTAGCAATATCTGGGATTGAATTAGCCAAAACGATACAGAATATTTCCGGTTTCATCCAGTCATATTCGGACAAACTGGTGAGGAATTCGTATGCAATGGACTGAGAAAATCACAGGAAAAATGGTTTTGGAGAAAAGCAAAGACTTTTCGTTAGGCAAGTGCATAAAATGTCATCTATACAAACAGAAATATCATGTTTGTTTGCCGCAGTTCCTCTAGCTTTCTCCCTAGAAAATACGAATGTGTAGAGCTGGTGTCTCCATGTGGAACCAGTTAGTGTTTCCAAGCATAAAATTAAATGTTCCGTGAAAAAAAAACATTCAAAAAAATAAAGTCCGTGGATAATATCACGAATACACAAACAAAGAGGCTGTAGCAATATCTGGGATTGAATTAGCCAAAACGAAACCGGATAATTCCGGTTTCATCCAGTCATATTCGGACCAACTGGTGTGGAATTCGTATGCAATGGACTGAGAAAATCACAGGAAAAATGGTTTTGGAGAAAAGCAAAGTCTTTTCGTTAGGCAAGTGCATAAAATGTCATCTATACAAACAGAAATATCATGTTTGTTTGCTGCAGTTCCTCTAGCTTTCTCCCTAGAAAATACGAATGTGTAGAGCTGGTGTCTCCATGTGGAACCAATTAGTGTTTCCAAGCATAAAATTAAATGTTCCCTGAAAAAAAAAACATTCAAAAAAATAAAGTCCGTGGATAATATCAGGAATACACAAACACAGAGGCTGTAGCAATATCTGGGATTGAATTATCCAAAACAAAACCGGATGTTTCCGGTTTCATCCAGTAATATCCGGACAAACTGGTGTGGAATTCGTATGCAGGACCGAGAAAATCACAGTAAAAATGGTTTTGGAGAAAAGCAGAGTCTTTTCGTTAGGCAAGTGCATAAAATGTCATCTATACAAACAGAAATATCATGTTTGTTTGCCGCAGTTCCTCTAGCTTTCTCCCTAGAACATAAAAATGTGTAGAGCTGGTGTCTCCATGTGGAACCAATTAGTGTTTCTAAGCACAAAATTAAATGTTCCCTGATAAAAAAAAAAAACAAAACAATAAAGTCCGTGGATAATATCAGGAATACCCAAACACTGATGCTGTAGCAATATTTCGGTTTGAGTTAGCCAAAACGAATCCCGATATTTCCGGTTTAATCCAGTCATATCCGGACAAAGTGGTGTGGAATTCGTATGCAATGGACCGAGAAAATCACAGGAAAAATGGTTTTGGAGAAAAGCAGAGTCTTTTCGTTAGGCAAGTGCATAAAATGTCATCTATACAAACAGAAATATCATGTTTGTTTGCCGTAGTTCCTCTAGCTTTCTCCCTAGAAAATAAGAATGTGTAGAGCTGGTGTCTCCATGTGGGACCAATTAGAGTTTCCAAGGACAAAATTAAATGTTCCCTGATAAAAAAAAAAAACAATAAAGTCCGTGCATAATATCAGGAATACCCAAACACAGATGCTGTAGCAATATTTCGGTTTGAGTTAGCCAAAACAAAACCGGATATTTCCGGTTTCATCCAGTCATATCCGGACAAAGTGTTGTGGATTTCGTATGCAGTGGACCGAGAAAATCACAGGAAAAATGGTTTTGGAGAAAAGCAAAATCTTTTCGTTAGGCAAGTGCATAAAATGTCATCTATACAAACAGAAATATGTTTGTTTCAGCAGTTCCTCTAGCTTTCTCCCTAGAAAATACGAATGTGTAGAGCTGGGGTCTCCATGTGGAACCAATTAGTTTTTCTAAGCACAAAATTAAATGTTCCCTGAAAAAAAAATTCAAAACCATAAAGTCCGTGGATGATATCAGGAATACACAAACACAGAGGCTGTAGCAATCTCTGGGATTGACTTAGGCAAAACGAAACCAGATATTTCCGGTTTCATCCAGTCATATCCGGACAAAGTGGTGTGGAATTCGTATGCAATGGAATGAGAAAATCACAGGAAAAATGGTTTTGGAGAAAAGCAAAGTCTTTTCGTTAGGCAAGTGCATAAAATGTCATCTATACAAACAGAAATATCATGTTTGTTTGCCGCAGTTCCTCTAGCTTTCTCCCTAGAAAATATGAATGTGTAGAGCTGGTGTCTCCATGTGGGACCAGTTAGAGTTTCCAAGGACAAAGTTAACTGTTCCCTAATAAAAAAAAAAATAAAGTCCGTGGATAATATCAAGAACACACAAACACAGATGCTGTAGCAATATTTCGGTTTGAGTTAGCCAAAACAAAACCGGATATTTCCGGTTTCATCCAGTCATATCCGGACAAAGTGGTGTGGAATTCGTATGCATTGGACCAAGAAAATCACAGGAAAAATGGTTTTGGAGAAAAGCAAAGTCTTTTCGTTAGGCACGTGCATAAAATGTCATCTATACAAACAGAAATATCATGTTTGTTTGCCGCAGTTCCTCTAGCTTTCTCCCTAGAAGAAACGAATGTGTAGAGCTTGGGTCTCCATGTGGAACCAATTAGTGTTTCTAAGCACAAAATTAAATGTTCCCTGATAAAAAAAAAAACAAAACAATAAAGTCCGTGGATAATATCAGGAATACCCAAATACTGATGCTGTAGCAATATTTCGGTTTGAGTTAGCCAAAACGAATCCCGATATTTCCGGTTTAATCCAGTCATATCCGGACAAAGTGGTGTGGAATTCGTATGCAATGGACCGAGAAAATCACAGTGAAAATGGTTTTGGAAAAAGCAAAGTCTTTTCGTTAGGCAAGTGCATAAAATGTCATCTATACAAACAGAAATATCATGTTTGTTTGCTGCAGTTCCTCTAGCTTTCTCCCTAGAAAATACGAATGTGTAGAGCTGGTGTCTCCATGTGGAACCAATTAGTGTTTCTAAGCACAAAATTAAATGTTCCCTGAAAAAAAATTCAAAACCATAAAGTCCGTGGATAATATCAGGAATACACAAACAAAGAGGCTGTAGCAATATCTGGGATTGAATTAGCCAAAACGATACAGAATATTTCCGGTTTCATCCAGTCATATTCGGACAAACTGGTGAGGAATTCGTATGCAATGGACTGAGAAAATCACAGGAAAAATGGTTTTGGAGAAAAGCAAAGACTTTTCGTTAGGCAAGTGCATAAAATGTCATCTATACAAACAGAAATATCATGTTTGTTTGCCGCAGTTCCTCTAGCTTTCTCCCTAGAAAATACGAATGTGTAGAGCTGGTGTCTCCATGTGGAACCAGTTAGTGTTTCCAAGCATAAAATTAAATGTTCCGTGAAAAAAAAACATTCAAAAAAATAAAGTCCGTGGATAATATCACGAATACACAAACAAAGAGGCTGTAGCAATATCTGGGATTGAATTAGCCAAAACGAAACCGGATAATTCCGGTTTCATCCAGTCATATTCGGACCAACTGGTGTGGAATTCGTATGCAATGGACTGAGAAAATCACAGGAAAAATGGTTTTGGAGAAAAGCAAAGTCTTTTCGTTAGGCAAGTGCATAAAATGTCATCTATACAAACAGAAATATCATGTTTGTTTGCTGCAGTTCCTCTAGCTTTCTCCCTAGAAAATACGAATGTGTAGAGCTGGTGTCTCCATGTGGAACCAATTAGTGTTTCCAAGCATAAAATTAAATGTTCCCTGAAAAAAAAAACATTCAAAAAAATAAAGTCCGTGGATAATATCAGGAATACACAAACACAGAGGCTGTAGCAATATCTGGGATTGAATTATCCAAAACAAAACCGGATGTTTCCGGTTTCATCCAGTAATATCCGGACAAACTGGTGTGGAATTCGTATGCAGGACCGAGAAAATCACAGTAAAAATGGTTTTGGAGAAAAGCAGAGTCTTTTCGTTAGGCAAGTGCATAAAATGTCATCTATACAAACAGAAATATCATGTTTGTTTGCCGCAGTTCCTCTAGCTTTCTCCCTGGAAAATACGAATGTGTAGAGCTTGTGTCTCCATGTGGGACCAATTAGAGTTTCCAAGGACAAAGTTAAATGTTCCCGAATAAAAAAAAAAACAAAAGAATAAAGTCCGTGGATAATATCAGGAATACACAAACACAGAGGCTGTAGCAATACCTGGGATTGAATTAGCCAAAAGGAAACCGGATATTTCCGGTTTCATCCAGTCATATTCGGACAAACTGGTGTGGAATTCGTATGCAATGGACTGAGAAAATCACAATAAAAATGGTTTTGGAGAAAAGCAAAGTCTTTTCGTTAGGTAAGTGCATAAAATGTCGTCTATACAAACAGAAATATCATGTTTGTGTGCTGCAGTTCCTCTCGCTTTCACCCTAGAAAATATAAATGTGTAGATCTGGTGTGTCCATGTGGAACCAATTAGTGATTCCAATCATAAAATTAAATGTTCCCTGAAA
Source organism: Lepus oiostolus (assembly GCA_036325905.1). Taxonomy (NCBI): domain Eukaryota; kingdom Metazoa; phylum Chordata; class Mammalia; order Lagomorpha; family Leporidae; genus Lepus; species Lepus oiostolus. The sequence continues at coordinate 47,763,538 of CM070795.1, forward strand.
ATAAAACGTTCAAAAAAATAAAGTCCGTGGATAATATCACGAATACACAAACACAGATGCTGTAGCAATATCTGGGATTGAATTATCCAAAACGAAACCGGATATTTCCGGTTTCATCCAGTCATATCCGGACAAAGTGGTGTGGAATTGGTATGCAATGGACCAAGAAAATCACTGTGAAAATGGTTTTGGAGAAAAGCAAAGTCTTTTCGTTAGGCAAGTGCATAAAATGTCATCTATACAAACAGAAATATCATGTTTGTTTGCCGCAGTTCCTCTAGCTTTCTCCCTAGAACATAAAAATGTGTAGAGCTGGTGTCTCCATGTGGAACCAATTAGTGTTTCTAAGCACAAAATTAAATGTTCCCTGATAAAAAAAAAAAACAAAACAATAAAGTCCGTGGATAATATCAGGAATACCCAAACACTGATGCTGTAGCAATATTTCGGTTTGAGTTAGCCAAAACGAATCCCGATATTTCCGGTTTAATCCAGTCATATCCGGACAAAGTGGTGTGGAATTCGTATGCAATGGACCGAGAAAATCACAGGAAAAATGGTTTTGGAGAAAAGCAGAGTCTTTTCGTTAGGCAAGTGCATAAAATGTCATCTATACAAACAGAAATATCATGTTTGTTTGCCGTAGTTCCTCTAGCTTTCTCCCTAGAAAATAAGAATGTGTAGAGCTGGTGTCTCCATGTGGGACCAATTAGAGTTTCCAAGGACAAAATTAAATGTTCCCTGATAAAAAAAAAAAACAATAAAGTCCGTGCATAATATCAGGAATACCCAAACACAGATGCTGTAGCAATATTTCGGTTTGAGTTAGCCAAAACAAAACCGGATATTTCCGGTTTCATCCAGTCATATCCGGACAAAGTGTTGTGGATTTCGTATGCAGTGGACCGAGAAAATCACAGGAAAAATGGTTTTGGAGAAAAGCAAAATCTTTTCGTTAGGCAAGTGCATAAAATGTCATCTATACAAACAGAAATATCATGTTTGTGTGCTGCAGTTCCTCTCGCTTTCTCCCTAGAAAATATAAATGTGTAGGTCTGGTGTGTCCATGTGGAACCAATTAGTGTTTCCAATCATAAAATTAAATGTTCCCTGAAAAAAAAACGTTCAAAAAAATAAAGTCCGTGGATAATATCACGAATACACAAACACAGAGGCTGTAGCAATATCTGGGATTGAATTATCCAAAACGAAACAGGATATTTCCGGTTTCATCCAGTCATATCCGGACAAAGTGGTGTGGAATTGGTATGCAATGGACCGAGAAAATCACAGTGAAAATGGTTTTGGAGAAAAGCAAAGTCTTTTCGTTAGGCAAGTGCATAAAATGTCATCTATACAAACAGAAATATCATGTTTGTTTGCCGCAGTTCCTCTAGCTTTCTCCCTAGAACATAAAAATGTGTAGAGCTGGTGTCTCCATGTGGAACCAATTAGTGTTTCTAAGCACAAAATTAAATGTTCCCTGAAAAAAAAATTCAAAACCATAAAGTCCGTGGATAATATCAGGAATACACAAACAAAGAGGCTGTAGCAATATCTGGGATTGAATTAGCCAAAACGAAACCGGATATTTCCAGTTTCATCCAGTCATATCCGGACAAAGTGGTGTGGAATTCGTATGCAATGGACCGAGAAAATCACAGGAAAAATGGTTTTGGAGAAAAGCAAAGTCTTTTCGTTAGGCAAGTGCATAAAATGTCATCTATACAAACAGAAATATCATGTTTGTTTGCTGCAGTTCCTCTAGCTTTTTCCCTAGAACATAAATATGTGTAGAGCTGGTGTCTCCATGTGGAACCAATTAGTGTTTCCAAGGATAAAATTAAATGTTCCCTGAAAAAAAAAACATTCAAAAAAATAAAGTCCGTGGATAATATCAGGAATACACAAACACAGAGGCTGTAGCAATATTTCGGTTTGAGTTAGCCAAAAGAAAACCGGATATTTCCGGTTTCATCCAGTCATATCCGGACAAAGTGGTGTGGAATTCGTATGCAATGGACCGAGAAAATCACAGGAAAAATGGTTTTGGAGAAAAGCAGAGTCTTTTCGTTAGGCAAGTGCATAAAATGTCATCTATACAAACAGAAATATCATGTTTGTTTGCCGCAGTTCCTCTAGCTTTCTCCCTAGAAAATACGAATGTGTAGAGCTGGTGTCTCCATGTGGGACCAATTAGAGTTTCCAAGGACAAAATTAAATGTTCCCTGATAAAAAAAAAAAAAACAATAAAGTCCGTGCATAATATCAGGAATACCCAAACACAGATGCTGTAGCAATATTTCGGTTTCAGTTAGCCAAAACAAAACCGGATATTTCCGGTTTCATCCAGTCATATCCGGACAAAGTGTTGTGGATTTCGTATGCAGTGGACCGAGAAAATCACAGTAAAAATGGTTTTGGAGAAAAGCAAAATCTTTTCGTTAGGCAAGTGCATAAAATGTCATTTATAAATACAAAAATATGTTTGTTTCAGCAGTTCCTCTAGCTTTTTGCCTAGAAAATACGAATGTGTAGAGCTGGGGTCTCCATGTGGAACCAATTAGTTTTTCTAAGCACAAAATTAAATGTTCCCTGAAAAAAAAATTCAAAACCATAAAGTCCGTGGATAATATCAGGAATACACAAACACAGAGGCTGTAGCAATATCTGGGATTGACTTAGCCAAAACGAAACCAGATATTTCCGGTTTCATCCAGTCATATCCGGACAAAGTGGTGTGGAATTCGTATGCAATGGATGGAGAAAATCACAGTAAAATTGGTTTTGTAGAAAAGCAGAGTCTTTTCGTTAGGCAAGTGCATAAAATGTCATCTATACAAACAGAAATATCATGTTTGTTTGCCGCAGTTCCTCTAGCTTTCTCCCTAGAAAATACGAATGTGTAGAGCTGGTGTCTCCATGTGGAACCAATTAGTGTTTCTAAGCACAAAATTAAATGTTCCCTGAAAAAAAATTCAAAACCATAAAGTCCGTGGATAATATCAGGAATACACAAACAAAGAGGCTGTAGCAATATCTGGGATTGAATTAGCCAAAACGATACCGGATATTTCCGGTTTCATCCAGTCATATCCGGACAAACTGGTGAGGAATTCGTATGCAATGGACCGAGAAAATCACAGGAAAAATGGTTTTGGAGAAAAGCAAAGTCTTTTCGTTAGGCAAGTGCATAAAATGTCATCTATACAAACAGAAATATCATGTTTGTTTGCTGCAGTTCCTCTAGCTTTTTCCCTAGAACATAAAAATGTGTAGAGCTGGTGTTTCCATGTGGAACCAATTAGTGTTTCCAAGGATAAAATTAAATGTTCCCTGAAAGAAAAAACAGTCAAAAAAATAAAGTCCGTGGATAATATCAGGAATACACAAACACAGAGGCTTTAGCAATATTTCGGTTTGAGTTAGCCAAAACAAAACCGGATATTTCCGGTTTCATCCAGTCATATCCGGACAAAGTGGTGTGGAATTCGTATGCAATGGACTGAGAAAATCACAGTAAAAATGGTTTTGGAGAAAAGCAAAGTCTTTTCGTTAGGCAAGTGCATAAAATGTCATCTATACAAACAGAAATATCATGTTTGTTTGCCGCAGTTCCTCTAGCTTTCTCCCTAGAAAATACGAATGTGTAGAGCTGGTTTCTCCATGTGGGACCAATTAGAGTTTCCAAGGACAAAATTAAATGTTCCCTGATAAAAAAAAACAAAACAATAAAGTCCGTGGATAATATCATGAATACACAAACACAGATGCTGTAGCAATATTTCTGTTTGAGTTAGCCAAAACAAAACCGGATATTTCCGGTTTCCTCCAGTCATATCCGGACAAAGTGGTGTGGAATTCCTATGCAATGGACCGAGAAAATCACAGGAAAAATGGTTTTGGAGAAAAGCAGAGTCTTTTCGTTAGGCAAGTGCATAAAATGTCATCTAGACAAACAGAAATATCATGTTTGTTTGCCGCAGTTCCTCTAGCTTTCCCCCTAGAAAATACGAATGTGTAGAGCTTGTGTCTCCGTGTGGGACCAATTAGAGTTTCCAAGGACAAAGTTAAATGTTCCCGAATTAAAAAAAAACAAAAGAATAAAGTCCGTGGATAATATCAGGAATACACAAACACAGAGGCTGTAGCAATATTTCGGTTGAGTTAGCCAAAACAAAACCTGATATTTCCGATTTCATCCAGTCATATCCGGACAAAGTGGTCAGGAATTCATATGCGATGGACCGAGAAAATCACAGGACAAATGGTTTTGGAGAAAAGCAAAGTCTTTTCGTTAGGCAAGTGCATAAAATGTCATCTCTACAAACAGAAATATCATGTTTGTTTGCCGCAGTTCCTCTAGCTTTCTCCCTAGAAAATACGAATGTGTAGAGCTGGTGTCTCCATGTGGAAACAATTAGTGTTTCCAAGCATAAAATTAAATGTTCCCTGAAAAAAAAAACATTCAAAAAAATAAAGTCCGTGGATAATATCAGGAATACACAAACAAAGAGGCTGTAGCAATATCTGAGATTGAATTAGCCAAAACGAAACCGGGTATTTCCGGTTTCATCCAGTCATATCCGGACAAACTGGTGTGGAATTCGTATGCAATGGACCGAGACAATCACAGTAAAAATGGTTTTGGAGAAAAGCAAAGTCTTTTCGTTAGGCAAGTGCATCAAATATCATCTATAAAAACAGAAATATCATGTGTGTTTGCTGCACTTCTTCTAGCTTTCTCCCTAGAAAATACGAATGTGTAGAGCTGGTGTCTCCATGTGGAACCAATTAGTGTTTCCAAGCATAAAATTAAATGTTCCCTGATAAAAAAAATCAAAACAATAAAGTCTGTGGATAATATCACGAATGCACAAACACAGATGCTGTAGCAATATTTCAGTTGAGTTAGCCAAAACAAAACCGGATATTTCCGGTTTCATCCAGTCATATCCGGAAAAAGTGGTGTGGAATTCGTACGCAATGGACCGAGAAAATCACAGTAAAAATGGTTTTGGAGAAAAGCAATGTCTTTTCGTTAGGCAAGTGCATTAATTGTCATCTATACAAACAGAAATATCAGGTTTGTTTGCCACAGTTCCTCTAGCTTTCTCCCTAGAACATACGAATGTGTAGAGCTGGTGTGTCCATGTGGAACCAATTAGTGTTTCCAAGCATGAAATTAAATGTTCCCGGAAAAAAATACATTCAAAAAAATAAAGTCCGTGGATAATATCAGGAATACACAAACAAAGAGGCTGTAGCAATATCTGGGATTGAATTAGCCAAAACGAAACCGGATATTTCCGGTTTCATCCAGTCATATCCGGACAAACTGGTGCGGAATTCGTATGCAATGGACCGAGAAAATCACAGCAAAAAATGGTTTTGGAGAAAAGCAAAGTCTTTTCGTTAGGCAAGTGCATAAAATGTCATCTAGACAAACAGAAATATCATGTTTTTTTTGCCGCAGTTCCTCTAGCTTTCTCTCTAGAACATACGAATGTGTAGAGCTGGTATCTCCATGTGGGACCAACTAGAGTTTCCAAGCACAAAATTAAATGTTCCCTGATAAAAAAAATCAAAACAATAAAGTCCGTGGATAATATTAGGAATTCACAAACACAGATGCTGTAGCAATATTTTGGTTTGAGTTAGCAAAAACAAAACCGGATATTTCCGATTTCATCCAGTCATATCCGGACAAACTGTTGTGGAATTCGTATGCAATGGACTGAGAAAATCACAGTAAAAATGGTTTTGGAGAAAAGCAAAGTCTTTTCGTTAGGCAAGTGCATAAAATGTCATGTATACAAACAGAAATAGCATGTTTATTTGCCGCAGTTCCTCTAGCTTTCTCCCTAGAAAATACGAATGTATACAGCTGGTGTCTCCATGTGGAACCAATTAGTGTTTCCAAGCATAAAATTAAATGTTCCCTGAAAAAAAACATTCAAAAAAATAAAGTCCGTGGATAATATCAGGAATACACAAACACAGATGCTGCAGCAATATTTCGGTTTGAGTTAGCCAAAACAAAACCGGATATTTCCGGTTTCATCCAGTCATATCCGGACAAAGTGGTTTGGAATTCGTATGCAATGGACGGAGAAAATCACTCTAAAAATGGTTTTGGAGAAAAGCAAAGTCTTTTCGTTAGGCAAGTGCATAAAATGTCATCTATACAAACAGAAATATCATGTTTGTCTGCCGCAGTTCCTCTAGCTTTCTCCCTAGAACAAACGAATGTGTAGAGCTGGTGTCTCCATGTGGAACCAATTAGTGTTTCTAAGCACAAAATTAAATGTTCCCTGAAAAAAAAATTCAAAACCATAAATCTGTGGATAATATCAGGAATACACAAACACAGAGGCTGTAGCAATATCTGGGATTGAATTAGCCAAAACGAAACTGGATATTTGCAGTTTCATCCTGTCATATCCGGACAAACTGGTGTGGAATTGGTATGCAATGGACGGAGAAAATCACAGTAAAAATGGTTTTGGAGAAAAGCAAAGTCTTTTCGTTAGGCAAGTGCATCAAATGTCATCTATACAAACAGAAATATCATGTTTGTTTGCCGCAGTTCCTCTAGCTTTCTCCCTAGAAAATACGAATGTGTAGAGCTGGTGTCTCCATGTGGGACCAATTAGAGTTTCCAAGGACAAAATTAAATATTCCCTGATAAAAAAAAAAAAACAAAACAATAAAGTCCGTGGATAATATCAGGAATACACAAACACAGAGGCTGCAGCAATATTTCGGTTTCAGTTAGCCAAAACATTACCGCATATTTCCGGTTACATCCAGTCATATCCGGACAAACTGGTGTGGAATTTGTATGCAATGGCCCGAGAAAATCACAGTAAAAATAGTTTTGGAGAAAAGCATAGTCTTTTCATTAGGCAAGTGCATAAAATGTCATCTATACAAACAGAAATATCATGTTAGTTTGCCGCAGTTCATCTAGCTTTCTCCCTAGAAAATACGAATGTGTAGAGCCGGTGTCTCCATGTGGAACCAATTAGTGCTTCGAAGCATAAAATTAAATGTTCAATGAAAAAAAAACATTCAGTAAAATAAAGTCCGTGGATAATATCAGGAATACACAAACACAGAGGCTGTAGCAATATTTCGGTTTGAGTTAGCCAAAACAAAACTGGATATTTCCGGTTTCATCCAGTCATATCCGGACAAAGTGGTGTGGAATTCGTATTTAATGGCTTGAGAAAATCACAGGAAAAATGGTTTTGGAGAAAAGCAAAGTCTTTTCGTTAGGCAAGTGCATAAAATGTCATGTATACAAACAGAAATATCATGTTTGTTTGCCAAAGTTCCTCTAGCTTTCTCCCTAGAACATACGAATGTGTAGAGCCGGTGTCTCCATGTGGAACCAATTAGTGCTTCCAAGCATAAAATTAAATGTTCCCTGAAAAAAAAAACATTCAAAAAAATAAAGTCCGTGGATAATATCAGGAATACACAAACACAGAGGCTGTAGCAATATTTCGGTTTGAGTTAGCCAAAACAAAACCGGATATTTCCGGTTTCATCCAGTCATATCCGGACAAAGTGGTGTGGAATTCGTATGCAATGGACCGAGAAAATCACAGTAAAAATGGTTTTGGAGAAAAGCAAAGTCTTTTCGTTAGGCAAGTGCATAAAATGTCATCTCTACAAACAGAAATATCATGTTTGTTTGCCGCAGTTCCTCTAGCTTTCTCCCTAGAACAAACGAATGTGCAGAGCTGGTGTCTCCATGTGGAACCAATTAGTGTTTCCAAGCATAAAATTAAATGTTCCCTGAAAAAAAAACATTCAAAAAAATAAAGTCCGTGGATAATATCAGGAATACACAAACACAGAGGCTGTAGCAATATTTCGGTTTGAGTTAGCCAAAAAAAACCGCATATTTCCGGTTTCATCCAGTCATATCCGGACAAAGCGGTGAGGAATTTGTATGCAATGGACCGAGAAAATCACAGGAAAAATGGTTTTGGAGAACAGCAAATTCTTTTCGTTAGTCAAGTGCATAAATTCTCATCTATACAAACAGAAATATCATGTTTGTTTGCCGCAGTTCCTCTAGCTTTCTCCCTAGAAAATACGAATGTGTAGAGCTGGTGTCTCCATGTGGGACCAATTAGAGTTTCCAAGGACAAAATTAAATGCTCCCTGAAAAACAAAAACAAAAAAATAAAGTCCGTGGATAATATCAGGAGTACACAAACACAGATGCTGTAGCAATATTTCGGTTTGAGTTAGCCAAAACAAAACCGGATATTTCCGGTTTCATCCAGTCATATCCGGACAAAGCGGTGTGCAATTCGTATACAATGGACCGAGAAAATCACAGTAAAAATGGTTTTGGAGAAAAGCAAAGTCTTTTCGTTAGGCAAGTGCATCAAATGTCATCTATACAAACAGAAATATCATATTTGTTTGCGGAGTTCCTCTAGCTTTCTCCCTAGAAAATACAAATGTGTAGATCTGGTGTGTCCATGTGGAACCAATTAGTGTTTCCAAGCATAAAATTAAGTGTTCCCTGAAAAAAAAAACGTTTAAAAAAATAAAGTCCGTGGATAATATCAGGAATACACAAACACAGAGGCTGTAGCAATATCTGGGAATGAATTAGCCAAAATGAAACCGGATATTTCCGGTTTCATCCAGTCATATCCGGACAAAGTGGTGTGGAATTCGTATGCAATGGACCGACAAAATCACAGTAAAAATGGTTTTGGAGAAAAGCAAAGTCTTTTCGTTAGGCAAGTGCATAAAATGTCATCTATATAAACAGAAATAGCATGTTTGTTTGCTGCAGTTCCTCTAGCTTTCTCCCTAGAACATTCGAATGTGTAGAGCTGCTGTGTCCATGTGGAACCAATCAGTGTTTCCAAGCAAAAATTAAATGTGCCCAGAAAAAATACATTCAAAAAAATAAAGTCTGTGGATAATATCAGGAATGCACAAACACAGAAGCTGTAGCAATATTTCGGTTTGAGTTAGCCAAAACAAAACCGGATATTTCCGATTACATCCAGTCATATCCGGACAAAGTGGTGTGGAATTCATATGCAAAGGACCGAGAAAATCACAGTAAAAATGATTTTGGAGAAAAGCAAAGTCTTTTCGTTAGGCAAGTGCATCAAATGTCATCTCTACAAACAGAAATATCATGTTTGTTTGCTTCAGTTCATCTAGCTTTCTCCCTAGAAAATATGAATGTGTAGAGCTGGTGTCTGCATGTGGAACCAATTAGTGTTTCCAAGCATAAAATTAAATGGTCCCTTTTAAAAAAATCAAAACCATAAAGTCAGTGGATAATATCAGGAATACACAAACACAGATACTGTAGCAATATCTGGGATTGAATTAGCCAAAATGAAACCAGATATTTCCGTTTTCATCCAGTCATATCCGGACAAGGTGCTGTGGAATTCGTATGCCGTGGACTGAGAAAATCACAGTAAAAATGGTTGTGGAGAAAAGCAAAGTCTTTTCGTTAGGCAAGTGCATAAAATGTCATCTATACAAACAGTAATAATATGTTTGTTTGCTGCAGTTCCTCTAGCTTTCTCCCTAGAACATAAAAATGTGTAGATCTGGTGTGTCCATGGGGAACAAATTAGTGTTTCCAAGCATAAAATTAAATGTTCCCTGAAAAAAAAAAACATTCAAAAAAATAAAGTCCGTGCATAATATCAGGAATACACAAACACAGAGGCTGTAGCAATATTTCGGTTTGAGTTAGCCAAAACAAAACCGGATATTTCCGGTTTCATCCAGTCATATCCGGAAAAAGTGGTGTGGAATTCGTACGCAATGGACCCAGAAAATCACAGGAAAAATGGTTTTGGAGAAAAGCAATGTCTTTTAGTTAGGCAAGTGCATAAAATGTCATCTATACAAACAGAAATATCATGTTTGTTTGCCACAGTTCCTCTAGCTTTCTCCCTAGAACATACGAATGTGTAGAACTGGTGTGTCCATGTGGAACCAATTAGTGTTTCCAAGCATGAAATTAAATGTTCCCGGAAAAAAATACATTCTAAAAAATAAAGTCCGTGGATAATATCAGGAATACACAAACAAAGAGGCTGTAGCAATATCTGGGATTCAATTAGCCAAAACGAAACCGGAAATTTCCGGTTTCATCCAGTCATATCCGGACAAACTGGTGCGGATCGTATGCAATGGACCGAGAAAATCACAGCAAAAAAAGGTTTTGGAGAAAAGCAAAGTCTTTTCGTTAGGCAAGTGCATAAAATATCATCTATACAAACAGAAATATCATGTTAGTTTGCCGCAGTTCATCTAGCTTTCTCCCTAGAACAAACGAATGTGTAGAGCTGGTGTCTCCATGTGGAACCAATTAGTGTTTCTAAGCACAAAATTAAATGTTCCCTGAAAAAAAAATTCAAAACCATAAATCTGTGGATAATATCAGGAATACACAAACACAGAGGCTGTAGCAATATCTGGGATTGAATTAGCCAAAACGAAACTGGATATTTGCAGTTTCATCCAGTCATATCAGGGCAAACTTGCGTGGAATTGGTATGCAATGGACGGAGAAAATCACAGTAAAAATGGTTTTGGAGAAAAGCAAAGTCTTTTCGTTAGGCAAGTGCATAAAATGTCATCTATACAAACAGAAATATCATGTTTGTTTGCCGCAGTTCCTCTAGCTTTCTCCCTAGAAAATACGAATGTGTAGAGCTGGTGTCTCCATGTGGAACCAATTAGTGTTTCTAAGCACAAAATTAAATGATCCCTGAAAAAAAAAATTCAAAACAATAAAGTCCGTGGATAATATCAGGAATACACAAACAAAGAGGCTGTAGAAATATCTGGGATTGAATTATCCAAAACGAAACCGGATATTTCCGTGTCTTCCAGTCATATCCGGACAAAGTGCTGTGGAATTCGTATGCCGTGGACTGAGAAAATCACAGGAAAAATGGTTTTGGAGAAAAGCAAAGTCTTTTCTTTAGGCAAGTGCATAAAATGTCATCTATACAAACAGAAATAATATGTTTGTTTGCTGCAGTTCCTCTAGCTTTCTCCCTAGAACATAAAAATGTGTAGATCTGGTGTGTCCATGGGGAACAAATTAGTGTTTCCAAGCATAAAATTAAATGTTCCCTGAAAAAAAAAACATTCAAAAAAGTAAAGTCCGTGCATAATATCAGGAATACACAAACACAGAGGCTGTAGCAATATTTCGGTTTGAGTTAGCCAAAACAAAACCGGATATTTCCGGTTTCATCCAGTCATATCCGGACAAAGTGGTCAGGAATTCGTATGCAATGGACCGAGAAAATCACAGGAAAAATGGTTTTGGAGAAAAGCAAAATTTTTTCGTTAGGCAAGTGCATAAAATGTCATCTCTACAAACAGAAATATCATGTTTGTTTGCCGCAGTTCCTCTAGCTTTCTCCCTAGAAAATACGAATGTGTAGAGCTGGTGTCTCCATGTGGGACTAATTAGAGTTTCCAAGGAGAAAATTAAATGTTCCCTGAAAAAAAAATTCAAAACAATAAAGTCCGTGGATAATATCAGGAATACACAAACACAGAGGCTGTAGCAATATCTGGGATTGAATTAGCCAAAACGATACCGGATATTTCCGGTTTCATCCAGTCATATCCGGACAAACTGGTGTGGAATTCGTATGGAATGGACTGAGAAACTCACAGTAAAAATGGTTTTGGAGAAAAGCAAAGTCTTTTCGTTAGGCAAGTGCATCAAATGTCATGTATACGAACAGAAATATCATGTTTGTTTCCCAAAGTTCCTCTAGCTTTCTCCCTAGAACATACGAATGTGTAGAGCCGGTGTCTCCATGTGGAACCAATTAGTGCTTCCAAGCATAAAATTAAATGTTCCATGAAAAAAAAAACATTCAATACAATAAAGTCCGTGGATAATATCAGGAATACACAAACACAGAGGCTGTAGCAATATTTCGGTTTGAGTTAGCCAAAACAAAACTGGATATTTCCGGTTTCATCCAGTCATATCCGGACAAAGTGGTGTGGAATTCGTATGCAAAGGACTGAGAAAATCAGAGTAAAAATGGTTTTGGAGAAAAGCAAAGTCTTTTCGTTAGGCAAGTGCATCAAATGTCATGTATACAAACAGAAATATCATGTTTGTTTGCCAAAGTTCCTCTAGCTTTCTCCGTAGAACATACGAATGTGTAGAGCCGGTGTCTCCATGTGGAACCAATTAGTGCTTCCAAGCATAAAATTAAATGTTCCCTGAAAAAAAAGCATTCAAAAAAATAAAGTCCGTGCATAATATCAGGAATACACAAACAAAGAGGCTGTAGCAATATCTGAGATTGAATTAGCCAAAACGAAACCGGATATTTCCGGTTTAATCCAGTCATATCCGGACAAATTGGTGTGGAATTCGTATGCAATGGACCGAGAAAATCACAATAAAAATGGTTTTGGAGAAAAGCAAAGTCTTTTCGTTAGGCAAGTGCATCAAATGTCATCTCTACAAACAGAAATATCATGTTTGTTTGCCGCAGTTCCTCTAGCTTTCTCCCTAGAACAAACGAATGTGTAGAGCTGGTGTCTCCATGTGGAACCAATTAGTGTTTCCAAGCATAAAATTAAATGTTCCCTGAAAAAAAAAACATTCAAAAAAATAAAGTCCGTGGATAATATCAGGAATACACAAACACAGAGGCTGTAGCAATATTTCGGTTTGAGTTAGCCAAAAAAAAACCGCATATTTCCGGTTTCATCTAGTCATATCCGGACAAAGCGGTGAGGAATTTGTATGCAATGGACCGAGAAAATCACAGGAAAAATGGTTTTGGAGAACAGCAAATTCTTTTCGTTAGTCAAGTGCATAAATTGTCATCTATACAAACAGAAATATCATGTTTGTTTGCTGCATTTCCTCTAGCTTTCTCCCTAGAAAATACGAATGTGTAGAGCTGGTGTCTCCATGTGGGACCAATTAGAGTTTCCAAGGACAAAATTAAATGCTCCCTGAAAAACAAAAACAAAAAAATAAAGTCCGTGGATAATATCAGGAATACACAAACACAGAGGCTGTAGCAATATTTCGGTTTGAGTTAGCCAAAACAAAACCGGATATTTCCGGTTTCATCCATTCATATCCGGACAAAGCGGTGTGCAATTCGTATACAATGGACCGAGAAAATCACAGGAAAAATGGTTTTGGAGAAAAGCAAAGTCTTTTCGTTAGGCAAGTGCATCAAATGTCATCTATACAAACAGAAATATCATGTTTGTTTGCGGCAGTTCCTCTAGCTTTCTCCCTAGAAAATACAAATGTGTAGATCTGGTGTGTCCATGTGGAACCAATTAGTGTTTCCAAGCATAAAATTAAGTGTTCCCTGAAAAAAAAAAAACGTTTAAAAAAATAAAGTCCGTGGATAATATCAGGAATACACAAACAAAGAGGCTGTAGCAATATCTGGGAATGAATTAGACAAAACAAAACCGGATATTTCCGGTTTCATCCAGTCATATCCGGACAAAGTGGTGTGGAATTCGTATGCAATGGACCGAGAAAATCACAGTAAAAATGGTTTTGGAGAAAAGCAAAGTCTTTTCTTTAGGCAAGTGCATCAAATGTCATCTATACAAACAGAAATAGCATGTTTGTTTGCCACAGTTCCTCTAGCTTTCTCCCTAGAACATACGAATGTGTAGAGCTGGTGTCTCCATGTGGAACCAATTAGTGTTTCCAAGCACAACATTACATGTTCCCCGAAAAAAAACATTCAAAAAAATAAAGTCCGTGGATAATATCAGGAATACACAAACACAGAGGCTGTAGCAATATTTCGGTTTGAGTTAGCCAAAACAAAACCGGATATTTCCGGTTTCATCCAGTCATATCCGGACAAATTGGTGTGGAATTCATATGCAATGGACCGAGAAAATCACAGTAAAAATGGTTTTGGAGAAAAGCAAAGTCGTTTCTTTAGGCAAGTGCATAAAATGTCATCTATACAAACAGAAATAGCATGTTTGTTTGCTGCAGTTCCTCTAGCTTTCTCCCTAGAACATTCAAATGTGTAGAGCTGCTGTGTCCATGTGGAACGAATTAGTGTTTCCAAGCATAAAATTAAATGTTCTCAGAAAAAAATACATTCAAAAAAAAAAGACTGTGGATAATATCAGGAATGCACAAACACAGAAGCTGTAGCAATATTTCGGTTTGAGTTAGCCAAAACAAAACCGGATATTTCTGATTACATCCAGTCATATCCGGACAAAGTGGTGTGGAATTCGTATGCAAAGGACCGAGAAAATCACAGTAAAAATGATTTTGGAGAAAAGCAAAGTCTTTTCGTTAGGCAAGTGCATCAAATGTCATCTCTACAAACAGAAATATCATGTTTGTTTGCCGCAGTTCCTCTAGCTTTCTCCCTAGAAAATACAAATGTGTAGAGCTGGTGTCTGCATGTGGAACCAATTAGTGTTTCCAAGCATAAAATTAAATGGTCCCTTTTAAAAAAATAAAAACCATAAAGTCAGTGGATAATATCACGAATACACAAACACAGATGCTGTAGCAATATCTTTGATTGAGTTAGCCAAAATGAAACCGGATATTTCCAGTTTTATCCAGTCTTATCCGGACAAACTGTTGTGGAATTCGTATGCAATGGACCGAGACAATCACAGTAAAAATGGTTGTGGAGAAAAGCAAAGTCTTTTCGTTAGGCAAGTGCATCAAATATCATCTATAAAAACAGAAATATCATGTGTGTTTGCTGCACGTCTTCTAGCTTTCTCCATAAAAAATACGAATGTGTAGAGCTGGTGTCTCCATGTGGAACCAATTAGTGTTTCCAAGCATAAAATTAAATGTTCTCAGAAAAAAATACATTCAAAAAAAAAAGACTGTGGATAATATCAGGAATGCACAAACACAGAAGCTGTAGCAATATTTCGGTTTGAGTTAGCCAAAACAAAACCGGATATTTCCGATTACATCCAGTCATATCCGGACAAAGTGGTGTGGAATTCGTATGCAAAGGACCGAGAAAATCACAGTAAAAATGATTTTGGAGAAAAGCAAAGTCTTTTCGTTAGGCAAGTGCATCAAATGTCATCTCTACAAACAGAAATATCATGTTTGTTTGCCGCAGTTCCTCTAGCTTTCTCCCTAGAAAATACAAATGTGTAGAGCTGGTGTCTGCATGTGGAACCAATTAGTGTTTCCAAGCATAAAATTAAATGGTCCCTTTTAAAAAAATAAAAACCATAAAGTCAGTGGATAATATCACGAATACACAAACACAGATGCTGTAGCAATATCTTTGATTGAGTTAGCCAAAATGAAACCGGATATTTCCAGTTTTATCCAGTCTTATCCGGACAAACTGTTGTGGAATTCGTATGCAATGGACCGAGACAATCACAGTAAAAATGGTTGTGGAGAAAAGCAAAGTCTTTTCGTTAGGCAAGTGCATCAAATATCATCTATAAAAACAGAAATATCATGTGTGTTTGCTGCACGTCTTCTAGCTTTCTCCATAAAAAATACGAATGTGTAGAGCTGGTGTCTCCATGTGGAACCAATTAGTGTTTCCAAGCATAAAATTAAATGTTCCCTGAAAAAAAAACATTCAAAAAAATAAAGTCCGTGGATAATATCAGGAATACACAAACACAGAGGCTGTAGCAATATTTGGGTTTGAGTTAGCCAAAACAAAACCGGATATTTCCAGTTTCATCCAGTCATATCCGGACAATCTGTTGTGGAACTGGTATGCAATGGACCGAGAAAATCACAGGAAAAATGGTTTTGAAGAAAAGCAAAGTCTTTTCGTTAGGCAAGTGCATAAAATGTCATCTATACAAACAGAAATATCATGTTTGTTTGCCGCAGTTCCTCTAGCTTTCCCCCTTTAGAAAATACGAATGTGTAGAGCTGGTGTCTCCATGTGGAACCAATTAGTGTTTCTAAGCACAAAATTAAATGTTCCATGAAAAAAAAAACATTCAATAAAATAAAGTCCGTGGATAATATCAGGAATACACAAACACAGAGGATGTAGCAATATTTCGGTTTGAGTTAGCCAAAACAAAACTGGATATTTCCGGTTTCATCCAGTCATATCCGGACAAAGTGGTGTGGAATTCGTATGCAAAGGACTGAGAAAATCAGAGTAAAAATGGTTTTGGAGAAAAGCAAAGTCTTTTCGTTAGGCAAGTGCATAAAATGTCATCTATACAAACAGAAATATCATGTTTGTTTGCCAAAGTTCCTCTAGCTTTCTCGCTAGAACATACGAATGTGTAGAGCCGGTGTCTCCATGTGGAACCAATTAGTGCTTCCAAGCATAAAATTAAATGTTCCCTGAAAAAAAAACATTCAAAAAAATAAAGTCCGTGGATAATATCAGGAATACACAAACAAAGAGGCTTAGCAATATCTGAGATTGAATTAGCCAAAACGAAACCGGATATTTCCGGTTTAATCCAGTCATATCCGGACAAAGTGGTGTGGAATTCTTATGCAATGGACCGAGAAAATCACAATAAAAATGGTTTTGGAGAAAAGCAATGTCTTTTCGTTAGGCAAGTGCATCAAATGTCATCTCTACAAACAGAAATATCATGTTTGTTTGCCGAGGTTCCTCTAGCTTTCTCCCTAGAACAAACGCATGTGCAGAGCTGGTGTCTCCATGTGGAACCAATTAGTGTTTCCAAGCATAAAATTAAATGTTCCCTGAAAAAAAAAACATTCAAAAAAATAAAGTCCGTGGATAATATCAGGAATACACAAACACAGAGGCTGTAGCAATATTTCGGTTTGAGTTAGCCAAAAAAAACCGCATATTTCCGGTTTCATCCAGTCATATCCGGACAAAGCGGTGAGGAATTCGTATGCAATGGACCGAGAAAATCACAGGAAAAAATGGTTTTGGAGAACAGCAAATTCTTTTCGTTAGTCAAGTGCATAAATTGTCATCTATACAAACAGAAATAGCATGTTTGTTTGCCGCAGTTCCTCTAGCTTTCTCCCTAGAACATACGAATGTGTAGAGCTGGTGTCTCCATGTGGAACCAATTAGTGTTTCCAAGCATAAAATTAAATGTTCCCTGAAAAAAAAACATTCAAAAAATAAATTCCGTGGATAATATCAGGAATACACAAACACAGAGGCTGTAGCAATATCTGGGATTGAATTAGCCAAAACGAAACTGGATATTTGCAGTTTCATCCAGTCATATCTGGACAAACTGGTGTGGAATTTGTATGCAATGGCCCGAGAAAATCACAGTAAAAATGGTTTTGGAGAAAAGCATAGTCTTTTCATTAGGCAAGTGCATAAAATGTCATCTATACAAACAGAAATATCATGTTAGTTTGCCGCAGTTCATCTAGCTTTCTCCCTAGAAAATACGAATGTGTAGAGCTGGTGTCTCCATGTGGAACCAATTAGTGTTTCTAAGCACAAAATTAAATGATCCCTGAAAAAAAAATTCAAAACAATAAAGTCCGTGGATAATATCAGGAATACACAAACAAAGAGGCTGTAGCAATATCTGGGATTGAATTAGCCAAAACGAAACCGGATATTTCCGTGTCTTCCAGTCATATCCGGACAAAGTGCTGTGGAATTCGTATGCAATGGACTGAGAAAATCACAGGAAAAATGGTTTTGGAGAAAAGCAAAGTCTCTTCTTTAGGCAAGTGCATAAAATGTCATCTATACAAACAGAAATATCATGTTTGTTTGCTGCAGTCCCTCTAGCTTTCTCCCTAGAAAATACGAATGTGTAGAGCTGGTGTCTCCATGTGGGACCAATTAGAGTTTCCAAGGACAAAATTAAATATTCCCTGATAAAAAAAACAAAACAATAAAGTCCGTGGATAATATCAGGAATACACAAACACAGAGGCTGTAGCAATATTTCGGTTTCAGTTAGCCAAAACATTACCGCATATTTCCGGTTTCATCCAGTCATATCCGGACAAACTGGTGTGGAATTCGTATGCAATGGCCCGAGAAAATCACAGTAAAAATGGTTTTGGAGAAAAGCATAGTCTTTTCGTTAGGCAAGTGCATAAAATGTCATCTATACAAACAGAAATATCATGTTAGTTTGCCGCAGTTCATCTAGCTTTCTCCCTAGAAAATACGAATGTGTAGAGCTGGTGTCTCCATGTGGAACCAATTAGTGTTTCTAAGCACAAAATTAAATGATCCCTTAAAAAAAATATCAAAACAATAAAGTCCGTGGATAATATCAGGAATACACAAACAAAGAGGCTGTAGCAATATCTGGGATTGAATTAGCCAAAACGAAACCGGATATTTCCGTGTCTTCCAGTCATATCCGGACAAAGTGCTGTGGAATTCGTATGCCGTGGACTGAGAAAATCACAGGAAAAATGGTTTTGGAGAAAAGCAAAGTCTTTTCTTTAGGCAAGTGCATAAAATGTCATCTATACAAACAGAAATAATATGTTTGTTTGCTGCAGTTCCTCTAGCTTTCTCCCTAGAAAATACGAATGTGTAGAGCTGGTGTCTCCATGTGGAACCAATTAGTGTTTCCAAGCATAAACTTAAATGTTCCCTGAAAAAAAAACAGTCAAAAAATAAAATCCGTGGATAATATCAGGAATACACAAACACAGATGCTGTAGCAATATTCGGTTTGAGTTAGCCAAAACAAAACCGGATATTTCCGGTTTCATCCAGTCATATCCGGACAAAGTGGTGTGGAATTCGTATGCAATGGACCGAGACAATCACAGTAAAAATGGTTTTGGAGAAAAGCAAAGTCTTTTCGTTAGGCAAGTGCATCAAATATCATCTATAAAAACAGAAATATCATGTGTGTTTGCTGCACTTCTTCTAGCTTTCTCCCTAGAAAATACGAATGTGTAGAGCTGGTGTCTCCATTTGGGACCAATTAGAGTTTCCAAGGACAAAATTAAATGATCCCTGAAAAACAGAAACAAAACAATAAAGTCCGTGGATAATATCAGGAATACACAAACACAGATGCTGTAGCAATATTTCGGTTTGAGTTAGCCAAAAAAAAACTGGATATTTCCGGTTTCATCCAGTCATATCCGGACAAAGCGGTGTGCAATTCGTATACAATGGACCGAGAAAATCACAGAAAAATGGTTTTGGAGAAAAGCAAAGTCTTTTCGTTAGGCAAGTGCATCAAATGTCATCTATACAAACAGAAATATCATGTTTGTTTGCGGCAGTTCCTCTAGCTTTCTCCCTAGAAAATACAAATGTGTAGATCTGGTGTGTCCATGTGGAACCAATTAGTGTTTCCAAGCATAAAATTAAATGTTCCCTGAAAAAAAAACGTTCAAAAAAATAAAGTCCGTGGATAAATTCAGGAATACACAAACACAGAGGCTGTAGCAATACCTGGGAATGAATTAGCAAAATGAAACCGGATATTTCCGGTTTCATCCAGTCATATCCGGACAAACTGGTGTGGAATTCGTATGCAATGGACCGAGAAAATCACAGTAAAAATGGTTTTGGAGAAAAGCAAAGTCTTTTCGTTAGGCAAGTGCATCAAATGTCATCTATACAAACAGAAATAGCATGTTTGTTTGCCACAGTTCCTCCTGTTTTCTCCCTAGAACATACGAATGTGTAGAGCTGGTGTCTCCATGTGGAACCAATTAGTGTTTCCAAGCACAACATTACATGTTCCCTGAAAAAAAACATTCAAAAAAATAAAGTCCGTGGATAATATCAGGAATACACAAACACAGAGGCTGTAGCAATATTTCGGTTTGAGTTAGCCAAAACAAAACCGGATATTTCCGGTTTCATCCAGTCATATCCGGACAAAGTGGTGTGGAATTCATATGTAATGGACCGAGAAAATCACAGTGAAAATGGTTTTGGAGAAAAGCAAAGTCGTTTCTTTAGGCAAGTGCATAAAATGTCATCTATACAAACAGAAATAGCATGTTTGTTTGCTGCAGTTCCTCTAGCTTTCTCCCTAGAACATTCGAATGTGTAGAGCTGCTGTGTCCATGTGGAACGAATTAGTGTTTCCAAGCATAAAATTAAATGTTCCCAGAAAAAAATACATTCAAAAAAAAAGACTGTGGATAATATCAGGAATGCACAAACACAGAAGCTGTAGCAATATTTCGGTTTGAGTTAGCCAAAACAAAACCGGATATTTCCGATTACATCCAGTCATATCCGGACAAAGTGGTGTGGAATTCGTATGCAAAGGACCGAGAAAATCACAGTAAAAATGATTTTGGAGAAAAGCAAAGTCTTTTCGTTAGGCAAGTGCATCAAATGTCATCTCTACAAACAGAAATATCATGTTTGTTTGCTTCAGTTCATCTAGCTTTCTCCCTAGAAAATATGAATGTGTAGAGCTGGTGTCTGCATGTGGAACCAATTAGTGTTTCCAAGCATAAAATTAAAGGGTCCCTTTTAAAAAAATAAAAACCATAAAGTCAGTGGATAATATCAGGAATACACAAACACAGATGCTATAGCAATATCTTTGATTGAATTAGCCAAAATGAAACCGGATATTTCCGGTTTCATCCAGTCATATCCGGACAAACTGTTGTGGAATTCGTATGCAATGGACCGAGACAATCACAGTAAAAATGGTTGTGGAGAAAAGCAAAGTCTTTTCGTTAGGCAAGTGCATCAAATATCATCTATAAAAACAGAAATATCATGTGTGTTTGCTGCACGTCTTCTAGCTTTCTCCATAAAAAATACGAATGTGTAGAGCTGGTGTCTCCATGTGGAACCAATTAGTGTTTCCAAGCATAAAATTAAATGTTCCCTGAGAAAAAAACATTCAAAAAAATAAAGTCCGTGGATAATATCAGGAATACACAAACACAGATGCTGTAGCAATATTTGGGTTTGAGTTAGCCAAAACAAAACCGGATATTTCCGGTTTCATCCAGTCATATCCGGACAATCTGTTGTGGAACTGGTATGCAATGGACCGAGAAAATCACAGGAAAAATGGTTTTGAAGAAAAGCAAAGTCTTTTCGTTAGGCAAGTGCATAAAATGTCATGTATACAAACAGAAATATCATGTTTGTTTGCCGCAGTTCCTCTAGCTTTCCCCCTATAGAAAATACGAATGTGTAGAGCTGGTGTCTCCATGTGGAACCAATTAGTGTTTCTAAGCACAAAATTAAATGTTCCCTGAAAAAAAAAATTCAAAAAAATAAAGTCCGTGGATAATATCAGGAATACACAAACACAGATGCTGTAGCAATATTTCGGTTTGACTTAGCCAAAACAAAACCGGATATTTCCGGTTTCATCCAGTCATATCCGGACAAAGGGTAGTGGAATTTGTATGCAATGGACCGAGAAAATCACAGGAAAAATGGTTTTGGAGAAAAGCAAAGTCTTTTCGTTAGGCAAGTGCATCAAATGTCATGTATACAAACAGAAATAGCATGTTTGTTTGCCGCAGTTCCTCTAGCTTTCTCCCTAGAAAATACGAATGTGTAGAGCTGGTGTCTCCATGTGGAACTAATTAGTGTTTCCAAGCATAAAATTAAATGTTCCCTGATAAAAAAAATCAAAACAATAAAGTCTGTGGATAATATCACGAATGCACAAACACAGATGCTGTAGCAATATTTCGGTTTGAGTTAGCCAAAACAAAACCGGATATTTCCGGTTTAATCCAGTCATATCCGGAAAAAGTGGTGTGGAATTCGTACGCAATGGACCGAGAAAATCACAGCAAAAAATGGTTTTGGAGAAAAGCAAAGTCTTTTCGTTAGGCAAGTGCATAAAATGTCATCTAGACAAACAGAAATATCATGTTTTTTTGCCACAGTTCCTCTAGCTTTCTCTCTAGAACATACGAATGTGTAGAGCTGGTATCTCCATGTGGGACCAACTAGAGTTTCCAAGCACAAAATTAAATGTTCCCTGATAAAAAAAATCAAAACAATAAAGTCCGTGGATAATATTAGGAATTCACAAACACAGATGCTGTAGCAATATTTCTGTTTGAGTTAGCCAAAACAAAACCGGATATTTCTGATTTCATCCAGTCATATCCGGACAAAGTGGTGTGGAATTCGTATGCAATGGACTGAGAAAATCACAGTAAAAATGGTTTTGGAGAAAAGCAAAGTCTTTTCGTTAGGCAAGTGCATAAAATGTCATGTATACAAACAGAAATAGCATGTTTATTTGCCGCAGTTCTTCTAGCTTTCTCCCTAGAACATACGAATGTATACAGCTGGTGTCTCCATGTGGAACCAATTAGTGTTTCCAAGCATAAAATTAAATGTTCCCTGAAAAAAAACATTCAAAAAAATAAAGTCCGTGGATAATATCAGAAATACACAAACACAGATGCTGCAGCAATATTTCCGTTTGAGTTAGCCAAAACAAAAATGGATATTTCCGGTTTCATCCAGTCATATCCGGACAAAGTGGTTTGGAATTCGTATGCAATGGACGGAGAAAATCTCTCTAAAATGGTTTTGGAGAAAAGCAAAGTCTTTTCGTTAGGCAAGTGCATAAAATGTCATCTATACAAACAGAAATATCAAGTTAGTTTGCCGCAGTTCATCTAGCTTTCTCCCTAGAACAAACGAATGTGTAGAGCTGGTGTCTCCATGTGGAACCAATTAGTGTTTCTAAGCACAAAATTAAATGATCCCTGAAAAAAAAATTCAAAACAATAAAGTCCGTGGATAATATCAGGAATACACAAACAAAGAGGCTGTAGCAATATCTGGGATTGAATTAGCCAAAACGAAACCGGATATTTCCGTGTCTTCCAGTCATATCCGGACAAAGTGCTGTGGAATTCGTATGCAATGGACTGAGAAAATCACAGGAAAAATGGTTTTGGAGAAAAGCAAAGTCTCTTCTTTAGGCAAGTGCATAAAATGTCATCTATACAAACAGAAATATCATGTTTGTTTGCCGCAGTTCCTCTAGCTTTCTCCCTAGAAAATATGAATGTGTAGAGCTGGTGTCTCCATGTGGGACCAATTAGAGTTTCCAAGGACAAAATTAAATATTCCCTGATAAAAAAAACAAAACAATAAAGTCCGTGGATAATATCAGGAATACACAAACACAGAGGCTGTAGCAATATTTCGGTTTCAGTTAGCCAAAACAAAACCGCATATTTCCGGTTTCATCCAGTCATATCCGGACAAACTGGTGTGGAATTCGTATGCAATGGCCCGAGAAAATCACAGTAAAAATGGTTTTGGAGAAAAGCATAGTCTTTTCGTTAGGCAAGTGCATAAAATGTCATCTATACAAACAGAAATATCATGTTAGTTTGCCGCAGTTCATCTAGCTTTCTCCCTAGAAAATACGAATGTGTAGAGCTGGTGTCTCCATGTGGAACCAATTAGTGTTTCTAAGCACAAAATTAAATGATCCCTGAAAAAAAAATTCAAAACAATAAAGTCCGTGGATAATATCAGGAATACACAAACACAGATGCTGTAGCAATATTTCGGTTTGAATCAGCCAAAGCAAAACCGGATATTTCCGGTTTCATCCAGTCATATTCGGACAAACTGGTGTGGAATTCGTATACAATGGACGGAGAAAATCACAGGAAAAATGGTTTTGGAGAAAAGCAAAGTATTTTCGTTAGGCAAGTGCATAAAATGTCATCTATACAAACAGAAATAGCATGTTTGTTTGCTGCAGTTCCTCTAGCTTTCTCCCTAGAACATAAAAATGTGTAGAGCTGGTGTGTCCATGTGGAACCAATTAGTGTTTCCAAGCTCAATATTAAATGTTCCCTGAAAAAAAACACATTCAAAAAAACAAAGTTCGTGGATAATATCAGGAATATACAAACACAGAGGCTGTAGCAATATCTGAGATTGAATTATCCAAAATGAAACCGGATATTTCCGTTTTCATCCAGTCATATCCGTACAAAGTGCTGTGGAATTCGTATACAATGGACCGAGAAAATCACAGTAAAAATTGTTTTTTAGAAAAGAAAGACTTTTCGTTAGGCAAGTGCATAAAATGTCATCTATACAAACAGAAATATCATGTTTGTTTCCCAAAGTTCCTCTAGCATTCTCCCTAGAACATAAAAATGTGTAGAGCTTGTGTCTCCATGTGGAACCAATTAGAGTTTCCAAGCATAAAATTAAATGTTCCCTGAAAAAAAAAACATTCAAAAGTAAAGTCCGTGGATAATATCAGGAATACACAAACAAAGAGTTTGTAGCAATATCTGGGATTGAATTAGCCAAAACGAAACCGGATATTTCCGGTTTCATCCAGTCATATCCGGACAAACTGGTGTGGAATTCGTATGCAATGGACCGAGATTTCACAGTAAAAATTGTTTTGGAGAAAAGCAAAGTTTTTTTGTTAGGCAAGTGCATAAAATGTCATCTAGACTAACAGAAATATCATGTTTGTTTGCTGCAGTTCCTCTAGCTTTCTCCCTAGAAAATACGAATGTGTAGAGCTGGTGTCTCCATGTGGAACCAATTAGTGTTTCCAAGTATAAAATTAAATGTTCCCTGATAAAAGAAAATCGAAACAATAAATTCCGTGGATAATATCATGAATACACAAACACAGATGCTGTAGCAATATTTCGGTTTGAGTTAGCCAAAACAAAACCGGATATTTCCGATTTCATCCAGTCATATCCGGACAAAGTGGTGTGGAATTTGTATGCAATGGACCGAGAAAATCACAGGAAAAATGGTTTTGGAGAAAAGCAAAGTCTTTTCGTTAGGCAAGTGCATAAAATGTCATCTAGACAAACAGAAATATCATGTTTGTTTGCCGCAGTTCCTCTAGCTTTCTCCCTAGAAAATACGAATGTGTAGAGCTGGTGTCTCCATGTGGAACCAATTAGTGTTTCCAAGCACAAAATTAAATGTTCCCAGAAAAAAAACATTCAAAGAAATAAAGTCCGTGGATAATATCAGTAATACACAAACACAGAGGCTTTAGCAATATCTGGGATTGAGTTAGCCAAAACGAAACCGGATATTTCCGGTTTCATCCAGTCATATCCGGACAAAGTGGTGTGGAATTCGTATGCAATGGTCCGAGAAAATCACAGTAAAAATGATTTTGGAGAAAAGCAAAGTCTTTTCATTAGGCAAGTGCATAAAATGTCATCTATACAAACAGAAATATCATGTTTGTTTGCCGCAGTTCATCTAGCTTTGTCCCTAGAAAATACGAATGTGTAGAGCTGGTGTCTCCATGTGGGACTCATTAGAGTTTCCAAGCACAAAATTAAATGTTCCATAATAAAAAAAAATCAAAACAATAGAGTCCCTGGATAATATCAGGAATACACAAACACAGATGCTGTAGCAATATTTCGGTTTGAATTAGCCAAAGCAAAACCGGATATTTCCGGTTTCATCCAGTCATATTCGGACAAACTGGTGTGGAATTCGTATACAATGGACGGAGAAAATCACAGGAAAAATGGTTTTGGAGAAAAGCAAAGTATTTTCGTTAGGCAAGTGCATAAAATGTCATCTATACAAACAGAAATAGCATGTTTGTTTGCTGCAGTTCCTCTAGCTTTCTCCCTAGAACATAAAAATGTGTAGAGCTGGTGTGTCCATGTGGAACCAATTAGTGTTTCCAAGCACAATATTAAATGTTCCCTGAAAAAAAACACATTCAAAAAAACAAAGTTCGTGGATAATATCAGGAATATACAAACACAGAGGCTGTAGCAATATCTGAGATTGAATTATCCAAAATGAAACCGGATATTTCCGTTTTCATCCAGTCATATCCGTACAAAGTGCTGTGGAATTCGTATACAATGGACCGAGAAAATCACAGTAAAAATTGTTTTGGAGAAAAGAAAGACTTTTCGTTAGGCAAGTGCATAAAATGTCATCTATACAAACAGAAATAGCATGTTTGTTTGCTGCAGTTCCTCTAGCATTCTCCCTAGAACATAAAAATGTGTAGAGCTTGTGTCTCCATGTGGAACCAATTAGAGTTTCCAAGCATAAAATTAAATGTTCCCTGAAAAAAAAAAACATTCAAAAGTAAAGTCCGTGGATAATATCAGGAATACACAAACAAAGAGTCTGTAGCAATATCTGGGATTGAATTAGCCAAAACGAAATCGGATATTTCCGGTTTCATCCAGTCATATGCGGACAAACTGGTGTGGAATTCGTGTGCAATGGACTGAGATTTCACAGTAAAAATTGTTTTGGAGAAAAGCAAAGTCTTTTCGTTAGGCAAGTGCATAAAATGTCATCTATACAAACACAAATATCATGTTTGTTTGCCGCAGTTCCTCTAGCTTTCTCCCTAGAAAATACAAATGTGTAGAGCAGGTGTCTCCATGTGGAACCAATTAGTGTTTCCAAGTATAAAATTAAATGTTCCCTGATAAAAGAAAATCGAAACAATAAATTCCGTGGATAATATCATGAATACACAAACACAGATGCTGTAGCAATATTTCGGTTTGTGTTAGCCAAAACAAAACCGGATATTTCCGGTTTCATCCAGACATATCTGGACAAAGTGGTGTGGAATTCGTATGCAATGGACCGAGAAAATCACAGTAAAAATGGTTTTGGAGAAAAGCAAAGTCTTTTCGTTAGGCAAGTGCATAAAATGTCATCTATACAAACAGAAATATCATGTTTTTTTGCCGCAGTTCCTCTAGCTTTCTCCCTAGAAAATACGAATGTGTAGAGCTGGTGTCTCCATGTGGAATCCATTGTGTATCTAAGCACAAAATTAAATGTTCCCTGAAAAAAAAATTCAAAACCATAATGTCTGTGGATAATATCAGGAATACACAAAAAAGAGGCTGTAGCAATATCTGGGATTGAATTAGCCAAAACGAAACCGGATATTTCTGGTTTCATCCAGTCATATTCGGACAAACTGGTGTGGAATTCGTATACAATGGACCGAGAAAATCATAGGAAAAATGGTTTTGGAGAAAAGCAAAGACTTTTCGTTAGGCAAGTGCATAAAATGTCATCTATACAAACAGAAATAGCATGTTTGTTTGCTGCAGTTCCTCTAGCATTCTCCCTAGAACATAAAAAGGTGTAGAGCTGGTGTCTCCATGTGGAACCAATTAGTGTTTCCAAGCATAAAATTAAATGTTCCCTGAAAAAAAAACATTCAAAAAAATAAAGTCCGTGGATAATATCAGGAATACACAAACACAGAGGCTGTAGCAATATCTGAGATTGAATAGCCAAAACAAAACCGGATATTTCCGGTTTCATCAAGTCATATCCGGACAAACTGGTGTGGAATTCGTATGCAATGGACCGAGAAAATCACAGGAAAAATGGTTTTGGAGAAAAGCAAAGTCTTTTCGTTAGGCAAGTGCATAAAATGTCATCTAGACAAACAGAAATATCATGTTTGTTTGCCGCAGTTCCTCTAGCATTCTCCCTAGAAAATACGAATGTGTAGAGCTGGTGTCTCCATGTCGAACCAGTTAGTGTTTCCAAGCATAAAATTAAATGTTCCCTGAAAAAAAAACATTCAAAAAAATAAAGTCCGTGGATAATATCAGGAATACACAAACACAGAGGCTGTAGCAATATTTCGGTTTGAGTTAACCAAAAAAAAACCGGATATTTGCGGTTTCATCCAGTCATATCCGGACAAAGTGGTGTGGAATTCGTATGCAATGGCCCGAGAAAATCACAGGAAAAATGGTTTTGGAGAAAAGCAAAGTCTTTTCGTTAGGCAAGTGCATAAAATGTCATCTATACAAACAGAAATATCATGTTTGTTTGCCGCAGTTCCTCTAGCTTTCTCCCTAGAAAATACAAATGTGTAGAGCAGGTGTCTCCATGTGGATCCAATTAGTGTTTCCAAGCATAAAATTAAATGTTCCCTGAAAAAAAAATTCAAAACCATAAAGTCTGTGGATAATATCAGGAATACACAAACACAGAGGCTGTAGCAATATCTGGGATTGAATTAGCCAAAACGAAACCGGATATTTCCGTTTTCATCCAGTCATATCCGGACAAAGTGGTGTGGAAATCGTATGCAATGGACCAGAAAATCACATTAAAAATGGTTTTGGAGAAAAGCAAAGTCTTTTCGTTAGGCAAGTGCATAACATGTCATCTATACAAACAGAAATATCATGTTTGTTTGCCTCAGTTCCTCTAGATTTCTCCCTAGAAAATACGAATGTATAGAGCTGGTGTCTCCATGTGGAACCAATTAGTGTTTCCAAGCACAAATGTAAATGTTCCCTGAAAAAAAAATTCCAAAAAAATAAAGGCCGTGGATACTCTCAGGAATACATAGACACAGTGGCTGTAGCAATATCTGGGATTGAATTAGCCAAAACAAAACCGGATATTTCCGGTTTCATCCAGTCATATCCGGACAAAGTGGTGTGGAATTCGTATGCTATGGACGGAGAAAATCACAGTAAAAATGGTTTTGGAGAAAAGCAAAGTCTTTTCGTTAGGCAAGTGCATAAAATGTCATCTATACAAACAGAAATAGCATGTTTGTTTGCCACAGTTCCTCTAGCTTTCTCCCTAGAAAATACGAATGTGTAGAGCTGGTGTCTCCATGTGGAAACAATTAGAGTTTCCAAGCACAAAATTAAATGTTCACTGAAAAAAAAACATTCCAAAAAAATAAAGTCCGTGGATAATATCAGGAATACACAAACACAGAAGCTGTAGCAATATCTGGAATTCACTTAGCCAAAAAAACCGGATATTTCCGGTTTCAACTACTCATATCCGGACAAACTGGTGTGGAATTCGTATGCAATGGACTGAGAAAATCACAGGAAAATGGTTTTGGAGAAAAGCAAAGTCTTTTCGTTAGGCAAGTGCATAAAATGTCATCTATACAAACAGAAATATCATGTTTGTTTGCCGCAGTTCCTCTAGCTTTCTCCCTAGAAAATAGGAATGTGTAGAGCTGTGTCTCCATGTGGAACCAATTAATGTTTCCAAGGATAAAATTAAATGTTCCCTGAAAAAAAAACATTCAAAAAAATAAAGTCCATGGATAATATCACGAATACACAAACACAGAGGTTGTAGCAATATCTGGGATTGAATTAGCCAAAACAAAACCGGATATTTCCGGTTTCATCCAGGCATATCCGGACAAACTGGTGTGGAATTCGTATGCAATGGACCGAGAAAATCACAGGAAAAATGGTTTTGGAGAAAAGCAGTCTTTTCGTTAGGCAAGTGCATAAAATGTCATCTATACAAACAGAAATATCATGTTTGTTTGCCGCAGTTCCTCTAGCTTTCTCCCTAGAAAATACGAATGTGTAGAGCTGGTGTCTCCATGTGGAACCAATTAGTGTTTCCAAGCATAAAATTAAATGTTCCCTGAAAAAAAAAAACATTCAAAAAAATAAAGTCCGTGGATAATATTAGGAATATACAAACAAAGAGGCTGTAGCAATATCTGGGATTGAATTAGCCAAAATGAAACCGGATATTTCCGGTTTCATCCAATCATATCCGGACAAAGTGGTGTGGAATTCGTATGCAATGGACCGAGAAAATCACAGGAAAAAAGGTTTTGGAGAAAAGCAAAGTCTTTTCGTTAGGCAAGTGCATAAAATGTCATCTATACAAACAGAAATATCATGTTTGTTTGCCGCAGTTCCTCTAGCTTTCTCCCTAGAAAATACGAATATATAGAGCTGGTGTCTCCATGTGGGACCAATTAGAGTTTCCACGCACAAAATTAAATGTTCCCTGAAAAAAAATTCAAAAAGAAATTCCGTGGATAATATCAGCAATACACAAACACAGAGGCTGTAGCAATACCTGGGATTGAATTAGACAAAACGAAACCGGATATTTCCGGTTTCATCCAGTCATATTCAGACATACTGGTGTGGAATTCGTATGCAATGGACCGAGAAAATCACAGGAAAAATGGTTTTGCAGAAAAGCAAAGACTTTTCGTTAGGCAAGTGCATAAAATGTCATCTATACAAACAGAAATATCATGTTTGTTTGCCGCAGTTCCTCTAGCTTTCTGCCTAGAAAATACGAATGTGTAGAGCTGGTGTCTCCATGTGGAACCAATTAGTGTTTCCAAGCATAAAATTAAATGTTCCCTGAAAAAAAAACATTCAAAAAAATAAAGTCCGTGATAATATCACGAATACACAAACAAAGAGGCTGTAGCAATATCTGGGATTGAATTAGCCAAAACGAAACAGGATATTTCCGGTTTCATCCAGGCATATCCGACAAAGTGGTGTGGAATCCGTATGCAATAGACCGAGAAAATCACAGGAAAAATGGTTTTGGAGAAAAGCAAAGTCTTTTTGTTAGGCAAGTGCATAAAATGTCATCTATACAAACAGAAATATCATGTTTGTTTGCCGCAGTTCCTCTTGCTTTTTCCCTAGAAAATACGAATGTATAGAGCTGGTGTCTCCATGTGTAAACAATTAGTGTTTCTACGCACAAAATTAAATGTTCCCTGAAAAAAAAATTCAAAACCATAAAGTCCGTGGATAATATCAGGAATACACAAACACAGAGGCTGTAGCAATATCTGGGATTGAATTAGCCAAAACGAAACCGGATATTTCTGGTTTCATCCAGTCATATCCGGACAAAGTGGTGTGGAATTCGTATGCAATGGACCGAGAAAATCACATTAAAAATGGTTTTGGAGAAAAGCAAAGTCTTTTCGTTAGGCAAGTGCATAAAATGTCATCTATACAAACAGAAATATCATGTTTGTTTGCTGCAGTTCCTCTAGCTTTCTCCCTAGAAAATACGAATGTGTAGGGATGGTGTCGTCATGTGGAACCAATTAGTGTTTCTAAGCACAAAAATAAATGTTCCCTGAAAAAAAAATTCAAAACAATAAAGTTCATGGATAATATCAGGAATACACAAACACAGATGCTGTAGCAATATTTCGGATTGAGTTAGCCAAAAGAATACCGGATATTTCTGGTTTCATCCAGTCATATCCGGAGAAACTGTTGTGGAATTCGTATGCAATGGACCAAGAAAATCACCAGAAAAATGGTTTTGGAGAAAAGCAAAGTCTTTTCGTTAGGCAAGTGCATAAAATGTCATCTATACAAACAGAAATATCATGTTTGTTTCCGCAGTTCCTCTAGCTTTCTCCCTAGAAAATACAATGTGTAGAGCTGGTGTCTCCATGTGGAATCCATTGTGTTTCTAAGCACAAAATTAAATGTTCCCTGAAAAAAAAATTAAAAACCATAATGTCTGTGGATAATATGAGGAACACACAAAAAAGAGGCTGTAGCAATATCTGGGATTGAATTAGCAAAAACGAAACCGGATATTTCCGGTTTCATCCAGTCATATTCGGACAAACTGGTGTGGAATTCGTATACAATGGACCGAGAAAATCACAGGAAAAATGGTTTTGGAGAAAAGCAAAGACTTTTCGTTAGGCAAGTGCATAAAATGTCATCTAGACAAACAGAAATATCATGTTTGTTTGCCGCAGTTCCTCTAGCATTCCCCCTAGAAAATACGAATGTGTAGAGCTTGTGTCTCCATGTCGAACCAGTTAGTGTTTCCAAGCATAAAATTAAATGTTCCCTGAAAAAAAAAACATTCAAAAAAATAAAGTCCGTGGATAATATCAGGAATACACAAACACAGAGGCTGTAGCAATATTTCGGTTTGAGTTAACCAAAACAAAACCGGATATTTCCGTTTTCATCCAGTCATATCCGGACAAAGTGGTGTGGAATTCGTATGCAATGGCCCGAGAAAATCACAGGAAAAATGGTTTTGGAGGAAAGCAATGTCTTTTCGTTAGGCAAGTGCATCAAATGTCATCTATACAAACAGAAATATCATGTTTGTTTGCCGCAGTTCCTCTAGCATTCTCCCTAGAAAATACAAATGTGTAGAGCTGGTGTCTCCATGTCGAACCAGTTAGTGTTTCCAAGCATAAAATTAAATGTTCCCTGAAAAAAAAAACATTCAAAAAAATAAAGTCCGTGGATAATATCAGGAATACACAAACACAGAGGCTGTAGCAATATTTCGGTTTGAGTTAACCAAAACAAAACCGGATATTTCCGGTTTCATCCAGTCATATCCGGACAAAGTGGTGTGGAATTCGTATGCAATGGCCCGAGAAAATCACAGGAAAAATGGTTTTGGAGAAAAGCAAAGTCTTTTCGTTAGGCAAGTGCATCAAATGTCATCTATACAAACAGAAATATCATGTTTGTGTGCCGCAGTTCCTCTCGCTTTCTCCCTAGAAATTACGAATGTGTAGAGCTGGTGTCTCCATGTGGAAACAATAAGTGTTTCCAAGCATAAAATTAAATGTTCCCTGAAAAAAAAATTCAAAACCATAAAGTCTGTGGATAATATCAGGAATACACAAACACAGAGGCTGTAGCAATATCTGGGATTGAATTAGCCAAAACGAAACCGGATATTTCCAGTTTCATCCAGTCATATCCGGACAAAGTGGTGTGGAAATCGTATGCAATGGACCAGAAAATCACATTAAAAATGGTTTTGGAGAAAAGCAAAGTCTTTTCGTTAGGCAATTGCATAACATGTCATCTATACAAACAGAAATATCATGTTTGTTTGCCTCAGTTCCTCTAGATTTCTCCCTAGAAAATACGAATGTATAGAGCTGGTGTCTCCATGTGGAACCAATTAGTGTTTCCAAGCACAAATGTAAATGTTCCCTGAAAAAAAAATTCCAAAAAAATAAAGGCCGTGGATACTCTCAGGAATACATAGACACAGTGGCTGTAGCAATATCTGGGATTGAATTAGCCAAAACAAAACCGGATATCTCCGGTTTCATCCAGTCATATCCGGACAAAGTGGTGTGGAATTCGTATGCTATGGACGGAGAAAATCACAGTAAAAATGGTTTTGGAGAAAAGCAAAGTCTTTTCGTTAGGCAAGTGCATAATATGTCATCTACAGAAACAGAAACATCATGTTTGTTTGCCACAGTACCTCTAGCTTTCTCCCTAGAAAATACGAATGTGTAGAGCTGGTGTCTCCATGTGGAAACAATTAGAGTTTCCAAGCACAAAATTAAATGTTCACTGAAAAAAAAAACATTCCAAAAAAATAAAGTCCGTGGATAATATCAGGAATACACAAACACAGAAGCTGTAGCAATATCTGGAATTCACTTAACCAAAAAAACCGGATATTTACGGTTTCAACTACTCATATCCGGACAAACTGGTGTGGAATTCGTATGCAATGGACTGAGAAAATCACAGGAAAATGGTTTTGGAGAAAAGCAAAGTCTTTTCGTTAGGCAAGTGCATAAAATGTCATCTATACAAACAGAAATATCATGTTTGTTTGCCGCAGTTCCTCTAGCTTTCTCCCTAGAAAATATGAATGTGTAGAGCTGGTGTCTCCATGTGGAACCAATTAGTGTTTCCAAGCATAAAATTAAATATTCCCTGAAAAAAAACATTAAAAAAAATAAAGTCCGTGGATAATATCAGGAATACACAAACAAAGAGTCTGTAGCAATATCTGGGATTGAATTAGCCAAAACAAAACCAGATATTTCCGGTTTCATCCAGTCATATCCGGACAAAGTGGTGTGGAATTCGTATGCAATGGACCGAGAAAATCACATTAAAAATGGTTTTGGAGAAAAGCAGTCTTTTCGTTAGGCAAGTGCATAAAATGTCATCTATACAAACAGAAATATCATGTTTGTTTGCCGCAGTTCCTCTAGCTTTCTCCCTAGAAAATACGAATGTGTAGAGCTGGTGTCTCCATGTGGAACCAATTAGTGTTTCCAAGCATAAAATTAAATGTTCCCTGAAAAAAAACATTCAAAAAAATAAAGTCCGTGGATAATATCACGAATACACAAACACAGAGGCTGTAGCAATATCTGGGATTGAATTAGCCAAAATGAAACCGGATATTTCCGGTTTCATCCAGTCATATCCGGACAAAGTGGTGTGGAATCCGTATGCAATGGACCGAGAAAATCACAGGAAAAAAGGTTTTGGAGAAAAGCAAAGTCTTTTCGTTAGGCAAGTGCATAAAATGTCATCTATACAAACAGAAATATCATGTTTGTTTGCCGCAGTTCCTCTAGCTTTCTCCCTAGAAAATACGAATGTGTAGAGCTGGTGTCTCCATGTGGGACCAATTAGAGTTTCCACGCACAAAATTAAATGTTCCCTGAAAAAAAATTCAAAAAGAAACTCCGTGGATAATATCAGGAATACACAAACACAGAGGCTGTAGCAATACCTGGGATTGAATTAGACAAAACGAAACCGGATATTTCCGGTTTCATCCAGTCATATTCGGACATACTGGTGTGGAATTCGTATGCAATGGACCGAGAAAATCACAGGAAAAATGGTTTTGGAGAAAAGCAGTCTTTTCGTTAGGCAAGTGCATAAAATGTCATCTATACAAACAGAAATATCATGTTTGTTTGCCGCAGTTCCTCTAGCTTTCTGCCTAGAAAATACGAATGTGTAGAGCTGGTGTCTCCATGTGGAACCAATTAGTGTTTCCAAGCATAAAATTAAATGTTCCCTGAAAAAAAAAAACATTCAAAAAAATAAAGTCCGTGATAATATCACGAATACACAAACATAGAGGCTGTAGCAATATCTGGGATTGAATTAGCCAAAACGAAACAGGATATTTCCGGTTTCATCCAGGCATATCCGACAAAGTGGTGTGGAATCCGTATGCAATAGACCGAGAAAATCACAGGAAAAATGGTTTTGGAGAAAAGCAAATTCTTTTCGTTAGGCAAGTGCATAAAATGTTATTTATACAAACAGAAATATCATGTTAGTTTGCCGCAGTTCCTCTTGCTTTTTCCCTAGAAAATACGAATGTATAGAGCTGGTGTCTCCATGTGGAAACAATTAGTGTTTCTACGCACAAAATTAAATGTTCCCTGAAAAAAAAATTCAAAACCATAAAGTCCGTGGATAATATCAGGAATACACAAACACAGAGGCTGTAGCAATATCTGGGATTGAATCAGCCAAAACGAAACCGGATATTTCTGGTTTCATCCAGTCATATCCGGACAAAGTGGTGTGGAATTCGTATGCAATGGACCGAGAAAATCACATTAAAAATGGTTTTGGAGAAAAGCAAAGTCTTTTCGTTAGGCAAGTGCATAAAATGTCATCTATACAAACAGAAATATCATGTTTGTTTGCTGCAGTTCCTCTAGCTTTCTCCCTAGAAAATACGAATGTGTAGGGATGGTGTCGTCATGTGGAACCAATTAGTGTTTCTAAGCACAAAAATAAATGTTCCCTGAAAAAAAAATTCAAAACAATAAAGTTCATGGATAATATCAGGAATACACAAACACAGATGCTGTAGCAATATTTCGGATTGAGTTAGCCAAAAGAATACCGGATATTTCTGGTTTCATCCAGTCATATCCGGAGAAACTGTTGTGGAATTCGTATGCAATGGACCAAGAAAATCACCAGAAAAATGGTTTTGGAGAAAAGCAAAGTCTTTTCGTTAGGCAAGTGCATAAAATGTCATCTATACAAACAGAAATATCATGTTTGTTTCCGCAGTTCCTCTAGCTTTCTCCCTAGAAAATACAATGTGTAGAGCTGGTGTCTCCATGTGGTATCCATTGTGTTTCTAAGCACAAAATTAAATGTTCCCTGAAAAAAAAATTAAAAACCATAATGTCTGTGGATAATATGAGGAACACACAAAAAAGAGGCTGTAGCAATATCTGGGATTGAATTAGCAAAAACGAAACCGGATATTTCCGGTTTCATCCAGTCATATTCGGACAAACTGGTGTGGAATTCGTATACAATGGACCAGAAAATCACATTAAAAATGGTTTTGGAGAAAAGCAAAGTCTTTTCGTTAGGCAATTGCATAACATGTCATCTATACAAACAGAAATATCATGTTTGTTTGCCTCAGTTCCTCTAGATTTCTCCCTAGAAAATACGAATGTATAGAGCTGGTGTCTCCATGTGGAACCAATTAGTGTTTCCAAGCACAAATGTAAATGTTCCCTGAAAAAAAAATTCCAAAAAAATAAAGGCCGTGGATACTCTCAGGAATACATAGACACAGTGGCTGTAGCAATATCTGGGATTGAATTAGCCAAAACAAAACCGGATATCTCCGGTTTCATCCAGTCATATCCGGACAAAGTGGTGTGGAATTCGTATGCTATGGACGGAGAAAATCACAGTAAAAATGGTTTTGGAGAAAAGCAAAGTCTTTTCGTTAGGCAAGTGCATAATATGTCATCTACAGAAACAGAAACATCATGTTTGTTTGCCACAGTTCCTCTAGCTTTCTCCCTAGAAAATACGAATGTGTAGAGCTGGTGTCTCCAT
The DNA here is from genome assembly GCA_036325905.1 of Lepus oiostolus. Lineage (NCBI taxonomy): Eukaryota > Metazoa > Chordata > Mammalia > Lagomorpha > Leporidae > Lepus > Lepus oiostolus. The sequence continues at coordinate 47,799,911 of CM070795.1, forward strand.
GTGGGACCAATTAGAGTTTCCACGCACAAAATTAAATGTTCCCTGAAAAAAAATTCAAAAAGAAACTCCGTGGATAATATCAGGAATACACAAACACAGAGGCTGTAGCAATACCTGGGATTGAATTAGACAAAATGAAACCGGATATTTCCGGTTTCATCCAGTCATATTCGGACATACTGGTGTGGAATTCGTATGCAATGGACCGAGAAAATCACAGGAAAAATGGTTTTGGAGAAAAGCAGTCTTTTCGTTAGGCAAGTGCATAAAATGTCATCTATACAAACAGAAATATCATGTTTGTTTGCCGCAGTTCCTCTAGCTTTCTGCCTAGAAAATACGAATGTGTAGAGCTGGTGTCTCCATGTGGAACCAATTAGTGTTTCCAAGCATAAAATTAAATGTTCCCTGAAAAAAAAACATTCAAAAAAATAAAGTCCGTGATAATATCACGAATACACAAACATAGAGGCTGTAGCAATATCTGGGATTGAATTAGCCAGAACGAAACAGGATATTTCCGGTTTCATCCAGGCATATCCGACAAAGTGGTGTGGAATCCGTATGCAATAGACCGAGAAAATCACAGGAAAAATGGTTTTGGAGAAAAGCAAAGTCTTTTTGTTAGGCAAGTGCATAAAATGTTATCTATACAAACAGAAATATCATGTTTGTTTGCCGCAGTTCCTCTAGCTTTCCCCCTATAGAAAATACGAATGTGTAGAGCTGGTGTCTCCATGTGGAAACAATTAGTGTTTCTACGCACAAAATTAAATGTTCCCTGAAAAAAAATTCAAAACCATAAAGTCCGTGGATAATATCAGGAATACACAAACACAGAGGCTGTAGCAATATCTGGGATTGAATTAGACAAAACGAAACCGGATATTTCCGGTTTCATCCAGTCATATTCGGACAAACTGGTGTGGAATTCGTATGCAATGGACTGAGAAAATTACAGTAAAAATGGTTTTGGAGAAAAGCAAAGTCTTTTCGTTAGGCAAGTGCATAAAATGTCATCTATACAAACAGAAATATCATGTTTGTGTGCTGCAGTTCCTCTAGCTTTCTCCCTAGAAATTACGAATGTGTAGAGCTGGTGTCTCCATGTGGAACCAATTAGTGTTTCCAAGCATAAAATTAAATGTTCCCTGAAAAAAAAATTCAAAACCATAAAGTCCGTGGATAATATCAGGAATACACAAACACAGAGGCTGTAGCAATATCTGGGATTGAATTAGCCAAAACGAAACCGGATATTTCTGGTTTCATCCAGTCATATCCGGACAAAGTGGTGTGGAATTCGTATGCAATGGACCGAGAAAATCACAGAAAAATGGTTTTGGAGAAAAGCAAAGTCTTTTCGTTAGGCAAGTGCATAAAATGTCATCTATACAAACAGAAATATCATGTTTGTTTGCCGCAGTTCCTCTAGGTTTCTCCCTAGAAAATACGAATGTGTAGGGATGGTGTCGTCATGTGGAACCAATTAGTGTTTCTAAGCACAAAAATAAATGTTCCCTGAAAAAAAAATTCAAAACAATAAAGTTCATGGATAATATCAGGAATACACAAACACAGATGCTGTAGCAATATTTCGGATTGAGTTAGCCAAAAGAATACCGGATATTTCTGGTTTCATCCAGTCATATCCGGAGAAACTGTTGTGGAATTCGTATGCAATGGACCAAGAAAATCACCAGAAAAATGGTTTTGGAGAAAAGCAAAGTCTTTTCCTTAGGCAAGTGCATAAAATGTCATCTATACAAACAGAAATATCATGTTTGTTTGCCGCAGTTCCTCTAGCTTTCTCCCTAGAAAATACGAATGTGTAGAGCTGGTGTCTCCATGTGGAAGCAATTAGTGTTTCTAAGCACAAAATTAAATGTTCCCTGAAAAAAAATTCAAAAAGAAAGTCCGTGGATAATATCAGGAATACACAAACACAGAGGCTGTAGCAATATCCGGGATTGAATTAGCCAAAACGAAACCGGATATTTCCGGTTTCATCCAGTCATATTCGGACAAACTGGTGTGGAATTCGTATGCAATGGACCGAGAAAATCACAGGAAAAATGGTTTTGGAGAAACGCAGTCTTTTCGTTAGGCAAGTGCATAAAATGTCATCTAGACAAACAGAAATATCATGTTTTTTTGCCGCAGTTCCTCTAGCTTTCTGCCTAGAAAATACGAATGTGTAGAGCTGGTGTCTCCATGTGGAACCAATTAGTGTTTCCAAGCATAAAATTAAATGTTCCCTGAAAAAAAAAACATTCAAAAAAAATAAAGTCCGTGGATAATATCAGGAATACACAAACACAGAGGCTGTAGCAATATCTGGGATTGAATTAGCCAAAACGAAACAGGATATTTCCGGTTTCATCCAGTCATATCCGGACAAAGTGGTGTGGAATCCGTTTGCAATGGACTGAGAAAATCACAGGAAAAATGGTTTTGGAGAAAAGCAAAGTCTTGTCGTTAGGCAAGTGCATAAAATGTCTTCTATACAAACAGAAATATCATGTTTGTTTGCCGCATTTCCTCTAGCTTTCTCCCTAGAAAATATGAATGTGTAGAACTGGTGTCTCCATGTGGGATCAATTAGAGTTACCAAGCATAAAATTAAATGTTCCCTGATAAAAAAAATCAAAACAATAAAGTCCGTGGATAATTTCAGGAATACACAAACACTGATGCTCTAACAATATTTGGTTTGAGTTAGCCAAAAAAAGCCGGATATTTCCGGTTTCATCCAGTCATATCCGGACAAACTGGTGTGGAATTCGTATGCAATGGACCTGGAAAATCACAGTAAAATGGTTTTGGCGAAAAGCGAAGTCTTTTCGTTAGGCAAGTGCATAAAATGTCATCTATACAAACAGAAATATCATGTTTGTTTGCCGCAGTTCCTCTAGCTTTCTGCCTAGAAAATACGAATGTGTAGAGCTGGTGTCTCCATGTGGAACCAATTAGTGTTTCCAAGCATAAAATTAAATGTTCCCTGAAAAAAAAACATTCAAAAAAATAAAGTCCGTGATAATATCACGAATACACAAACATAGAGGCTGTAGCAATATCTGGGATTGAATTAGCCAGAACGAAACAGGATATTTCCGGTTTCATCCAGGCATATCCGACAAAGTGGTGTGGAATCCGTATGCAATAGACCGAGAAAATCACAGGAAAAATGGTTTTGGAGAAAAGCAAAGTCTTTTTGTTAGGCAAGTGCATAAAATGTTATCTATACAAACAGAAATATCATGTTTGTTTGCCGCAGTTCCTCTAGCTTTCCCCCTATAGAAAATACGAATGTGTAGAGCTGGTGTCTCCATGTGGAAACAATTAGTGTTTCTACGCACAAAATTAAATGTTCCCTGAAAAAAAATTCAAAACCATAAAGTCCGTGGATAATATCAGGAATACACAAACACAGAGGCTGTAGCAATATCTGGGATTGAATTAGACAAAACGAAACCGGATATTTCCGGTTTCATCCAGTCATATTCGGACAAACTGGTGTGGAATTCGTATGCAATGGACTGAGAAAATTACAGTAAAAATGGTTTTGGAGAAAAGCAAAGTCTTTTCGTTAGGCAAGTGCATAAAATGTCATCTATACAAACAGAAATATCATGTTTGTGTGCTGCAGTTCCTCTAGCTTTCTCCCTAGAAATTACGAATGTGTAGAGCTGGTGTCTCCATGTGGAACCAATTAGTGTTTCCAAGCATAAAATTAAATGTTCCCTGAAAAAAAAATTCAAAACCATAAAGTCCGTGGATAATATCAGGAATACACAAACACAGAGGCTGTAGCAATATCTGGGATTGAATTAGCCAAAACGAAACCGGATATTTCTGGTTTCATCCAGTCATATCCGGACAAAGTGGTGTGGAATTCGTATGCAATGGACCGAGAAAATCACAGAAAAATGGTTTTGGAGAAAAGCAAAGTCTTTTCGTTAGGCAAGTGCATAAAATGTCATCTATACAAACAGAAATATCATGTTTGTTTGCCGCAGTTCCTCTAGGTTTCTCCCTAGAAAATACGAATGTGTAGGGATGGTGTCGTCATGTGGAACCAATTAGTGTTTCTAAGCACAAAAATAAATGTTCCCTGAAAAAAAAATTCAAAACAATAAAGTTCATGGATAATATCAGGAATACACAAACACAGATGCTGTAGCAATATTTCGGATTGAGTTAGCCAAAAGAATACCGGATATTTCTGGTTTCATCCAGTCATATCCGGAGAAACTGTTGTGGAATTCGTATGCAATGGACCAAGAAAATCACCAGAAAAATGGTTTTGGAGAAAAGCAAAGTCTTTTCGTTAGGCAAGTGCATAAAATGTCATCTATACAAACAGAAATATCATGTTTGTTTGCCGCAGTTCCTCTAGCTTTCTCCCTAGAAAATACGAATGTGTAGAGCTGGTGTCTCCATGTGGAAGCAATTAGTGTTTCTAAGCACAAAATTAAATGTTCCCTGAAAAAAAATTCAAAAAGAAAGTCCGTGGATAATATCAGGAATACACAAACACAGAGGCTGTAGCAATATCCGGGATTGAATTAGCCAAAACGAAACCGGATATTTCCGGTTTCATCCAGTCATATTCGGACAAACTGGTGTGGAATTCGTATGCAATGGACCGAGAAAATCACAGGAAAAATGGTTTTGGAGAAACGCAGTCTTTTCGTTAGGCAAGTGCATAAAATGTCATCTAGACAAACAGAAATATCATGTTTTTTTGCCGCAGTTCCTCTAGCTTTCTGCCTAGAAAATACGAATGTGTAGAGCTGGTGTCTCCATGTGGAACCAATTAGTGTTTCCAAGCATAAAATTAAATGTTCCCTGAAAAAAAAAACATTCAAAAAAAATAAAGTCCGTGGATAATATCAGGAATACACAAACACAGAGGCTGTAGCAATATCTGGGATTGAATTAGCCAAAACGAAACAGGATATTTCCGGTTTCATCCAGTCATATCCGGACAAAGTGGTGTGGAATCCGTTTGCAATGGACTGAGAAAATCACAGGAAAAATGGTTTTGGAGAAAAGCAAAGTCTTGTCGTTAGGCAAGTGCATAAAATGTCTTCTATACAAACAGAAATATCATGTTTGTTTGCCGCAGTTCCTCTAGCTTTCTCCCTAGAAAATATGAATGTGTAGAACTGGTGTCTCCATGTGGGATCAATTAGAGTTACCAAGCATAAAATTAAATGTTCCCTGATAAAAAAAATCAAAACAATAAAGTCCGTGGATAATTTCAGGAATACACAAACACTGATGCTCTAACAATATTTGGTTTGAGTTAGCCAAAAAAAGCCGGATATTTCCGGTTTCATCCAGTCATATCCGGACAAACTGGTGTGGAATTCGTATGCAATGGACCTGGAAAATCACAGTAAAATGGTTTTGGCGAAAAGCGAAGTCTTTTCGTTAGGCAAGTGCATAAAATGTCATCTATACAAACAGAAATATCATGTTTGTTTGCCGCAGTTCCTCTAGTTTTCCCCCTAGAACATACGAATGTGTAGAGCTGGTGTGTCCATGTGGAACCAATTAGTGTTTCCATGCACAAAATTAAATGTTCCCTGAAAAAAAAAACATTCAAAACCATAAAGTCTGTGGATAATATCAGGAATACACAAACACAGAGGCTGTAGCAATATCTGGGATTGAGTTAGCCAAAACAAAACCGGATATTTCCGGTTTCATCTAGTCATATCCAGAGAAACTGGTGTGGAATTCATATGCAATGGACCTGGCAAATCACAGTAAAAATGGTTTTTGCGAAAAGCAAAGTCTTTTCGTTAGGCAAGTGCATAAAATGTCATCTATACAAACAGAAATATCATGTTTGTTTGCCGCAGTTCCTCTAGCTTTCTCCCTAGAAAATACAAATGTGTAGAGCTGGTGTCTCCATGTGGGACCAATTAGAGTTTCCAAGCACAAAATTAAATGTTCTCTGATAAAAAAAAAATCAAAACAATAAAGTCTGTGGATAATATCAGGAATACACAAACACAGAGGCTGTAGCAATATTTCGGTTTGAGGTAGCCAAAATAAAACCGGGTATTTCCGGTTTCATCCAGTCATATTCGGACAAACTGGTTTGGAATTCGTATGCAATGGAACGAGAAAATCACAGTAAAAATGGTTTTGGAGAAAAGCAAAGTCTTTTCGTTAGGCAAGTGCATAAAATGTCATCTAGACAAACAGAAATATCATGTTTGTTTGCCACAGTTCCTCTAGCTTTCTCCCTAGAAAATACGAATGTGTAGAGCTGGTGTCTCGATGTGGGAACAATTAGAGTTTCCAAGCACAAAATTAAATGTTCCCTGATAAAAAAGTCAAACCAATAAAGTCCGTGGATAATATCAGGAATACACAAACACAGAGGCTGTAGCAATATTTCGGTTTGAGTTAGCAAAAACCAAACCGGATATTTCCGGTTTCATCCAGTCATATCCGGAAAAAGTGGTGTGGAATTCGTATGCAATGGACTGAGAAAATCACAGTAAAAATGGTTTTGGAGAAAAGCAGTCTTTTCGTTAGGCAAGTGCATAAAATGTCATCTAGACAAACAGAAATATCATGTTTGTTTGCCGCAGTTCCTCTAGCTTTCTCCCTAGAAAATACAAATGTGTAGAGCTGGTGTATCCATGTGGAACCAATTAGTGTTTCCAAGCATAAAATTAAATATTCCCTGAAAAAAAAAAACATTCAAAAAAATAAAGTCCGTGGATAATATCACGAATACACAAACAAAGAGGCTGTAGCAATATCTGGGATTGAATTAGCCGAAACAAAACCGGATATTTCCGGTTTCAACCAGTCATATCCGGACAAAGTGGTGTGGAATCCGTATGCAATGGACGGAGAAAATCACAGGAAAAATGGTTTTGGAGAAAAGCAAAGTCTTTTCGTTAGGTAAGTGCATAAAATGTCATCTATACAAACAGAAATATCATGTTTGTTTGCCGCAGTTACTCTAGCTTTCTCCCTAGAAAATACGAATGTGTAGAGCTGGTGTCTCCATGTGGGACCAATTAGAGTTTCCACGCACAAAATTAAATGTTCCCTGAAAAAAAATTCAAAAAGAAACTCCGTGGATAATATCAGGAATACACAAACACAGAGGCTGTAGCAATACCTGGGATTGAATTAGACAAAACGAAACCGGATATTTCCGGTTTCATCCAGTCATATTCGGACATACTGGTGTGGAATTCTTATGCAATGGACCGAGAAAATCACAGGAAAAATGGTTTTGGAGAAAAGCAGTCTTTTCGTTAGGCAAGTGCATAAAATGTCATCTATACAAACAGAAATATCATGTTTGTTTGCCGCAGTTCCTCTAGCTTTCTGCCTAGAAAATACGAATGTGTAGAGCTGGTGTCTCCATGTGGAACCAATTAGTGTTTCCAAGCATAAAATTAAATGTTCCCTGAAAAAAAAAACATTCAAAAAAATAAAGTCCGTGATAATATCACGAATACACAAACATAGAGGCTGTAGCAATATCTGGGATTGAATTAGCCAGAACGAAACAGGATATTTCCGGTTTCATCCAGGCATATCCGACAAAGTGGTGTGGAATCCGTATGCAATAGACCGAGAAAATCACAGGAAAAATGGTTTTGGAGAAAAGCAAAGTCTTTTTGTTAGGCAAGTGCATAAAATGTCATCTATACAAACAGAAATATCATGTTTGTTTGCCGCAGTTCCTCTAGCTTTCCCCCTATAGAAAATACGAATGTGTAGAGCTGGTGTCTCCATGTGGAAACAATTAGTGTTTCTACGCACAAAATTAAATGTTCCCTGAAAAAAAATTCAAAACCATAAAGTCCGTGGATAATATCAGGAATACACAAACACAGAGGCTGTAGCAATATCTGGGATTGAATTAGACAAAACGAAACCGGATATTTCCGGTTTCATCCAGTCATATTCGGACAAACTGGTGTGGAATTCGTATGCAATGGACTGAGAAAATTACAGTAAAAATGGTTTTGGAGAAAAGCAAAGTCTTTTCGTTAGGCAAGTGCATAAAATGTCATCTATACAAACAGAAATATCATGTTTGTGTGCTGCAGTTCCTCTAGCTTTCTCCCTAGAAATTACGAATGTGTAGAGCTGGTGTCTCCATGTGGAACCAATTAGTGTTTCCAAGCATAAAATTAAATGTTCCCTGAAAAAAAAAATTCAAAACCATAAAGTCCGTGGATAATATCAGGAATACACAAACACAGAGGCTGTAGCAATATCTGGGATTGAATTAGCCAAAACGAAACCGGATATTTCTGGTTTCATCCAGTCATATCCGGACAAAGTGGTGTGGAATTCGTATGCAATGGACCGAGAAAATCACAGAAAAATGGTTTTGGAGAAAAGCAAAGTCTTTTCGTTAGGCAAGTGCATAAAATGTCATCTATACAAACAGAAATATCATGTTTGTTTGCCGCATTTCCTCTAGGTTTCTCCCTAGAAAATACGAATGTGTAGGGATGGTGTCGTCATGTGGAACCAGTTAGTGTTTCTAAGCACAAAAATAAATGTTCCCTGAAAAAAAAATTCAAAACAATAAAGTTCATGGATAATATCAGGAATACACAAACACAGATGCTGTAGCAATATTTCGGATTGAGTTAGCCAAAAGAATACCGGATATTTCTGGTTTCATCCAGTCATATCCGGAGAAACTGTTGTGGAATTCGTATGCAATGGACCAAGAAAATCACCAGAAAAATGGTTTTGGAGAAAAGCAAAGTCTTTTCGTTAGGCAAGTGCATAAAATGTCATCTATACAAACAGAAATATCATGTTTGTTTGCCGCAGTTCCTCTAGCTTTCTCCCTAGAAAATACGAATGTGTAGAGCTGGTGTCTCCATGTGGAAGCAATTAGTGTTTCTAAGCACAAAATTAAATGTTCCCTGAAAAAAAATTCAAAAAGAAAGTCCGTGGATAATATCAGGAATACACAAACACAGAGGCTGTAGCAATATCCGGGATTGAATTAGCCAAAACGAAACCGGATATTTCCGGTTTCATCCAGTCATATTCGGACAAACTGGTGTGGAATTCGTATGCAATGGACCGAGAAAATCACAGGAAAAATGGTTTTGGAGAAACGCAGTCTTTTCGTTAGGCAAGTGCATAAAATGTCATCTAGACAAACAGAAATATCATGTTTTTTTGCCGCAGTTCCTCTAGCTTTCTGCCTAGAAAATACGAATGTGTAGAGCTGGTGTCTCCATGTGGAACCAATTAGTGTTTCCAAGCATAAAATTAAATGTTCCCTGAAAAAAAAAAATTCAAAAAAAATAAAGTCCGTGGATAATATCAGGAATACACAAACACAGAGGCTGTAGCAATATCTGGGATTGAATTAGCCAAAACGAAACAGGATATTTCCGGTTTCATCCAGTCATATCCGGACAAAGTGGTGTGGAATCCGTTTGCAATGGACTGAGAAAATCACAGGAAAAATGGTTTTGGAGAAAAGCAAAGTCTTGTCGTTAGGCAAGTGCATAAAATGTCTTCTATACAAACAGAAATATCATGTTTGTTTGCCGCATTTCCTCTAGCTTTCTCCCTAGAAAATATGAATGTGTAGAACTGGTGTCTCCATGTGGGATCAATTAGAGTTACCAAGCATAAAATTAAATGTTCCCTGATAAAAAAAATCAAAACAATAAAGTCCGTGGATAATTTCAGGAATACACAAACACTGATGCTCTAACAATATTTGGTTTGAGTTAGCCAAAAAAAGCCGGATATTTCCGGTTTCATCCAGTCATATCCGGACAAACTGGTGTGGAATTCGTATGCAATGGACCTGGAAAATCACAGTAAAAATGGTTTTGGCGAAAAGCGAAGTCTTTTCGTTAGGCAAGTGCATAAAATGTCATCTATACAAACAGAAATATCATGTTTGTTTGCCGCAGTTCCTCTAGTTTTCCCCCTAGAACATACGAATGTGTAGAGCTGGTGTGTCCATGTGGAACCAATTAGTGTTTCCATGCACAAAATTAAATGTTCCCTGAAAAAAAAAACATTCAAAACCATAAAGTCTGTGGATAATATCAGGAATACACAAACACAGAGGCTGTAGCAATATCTGGGATTGAGTTAGCCAAAACAAAACCGGATATTTCCGGTTTCATCTAGTCATATCCAGAGAAACTGGTGTGGAATTCATATGCAATGGACCTGGCAAATCACAGTAAAAATGGTTTTTGCGAAAAGCAAAGTCTTTTCGTTAGGCAAGTGCATAAAATGTCATCTATACAAACAGAAATATCATGTTTGTTTGCCGCAGTTCCTCTAGCTTTCTCCCTAGAAAATACAAATGTGTAGAGCTGGTGTCTCCATGTGGGACCAGTTAGAGTTTCCAAGCACAAAATTAAATGTTCTCTGATAAAAAAAAAATCAAAACAATAAAGTCTGTGGATAATATCAGGAATACACAAACACAGAGGCTGTAGCAATATTTCGGTTTGAGGTAGCCAAAATAAAACCGGGTATTTCCGGTTTCATCCAGTCATATTCGGACAAACTGGTTTGGAATTCGTATGCAATGGAACGAGAAAATCACAGTAAAAATGGTTTTGGAGAAAAGCAAAGTCTTTTCGTTAGGCAAGTGCATAAAATGTCATCTATACAAACAGAAATATCATGTTTGTTTGCCACAGTTCCTCTAGCTTTCTCCCTAGAAAATACGAATGTGTAGAGCTGCTGTCTCGATGTGGGAACAATTAGAGTTTCCAAGCACAAAATTAAATGTTCCCTGATAAAAAAGTCAAACCAATAAAGTCCGTGGATAATATCAGGAATACACAAACACAGAGGCTGTAGCAATATTTCGGTTTGAGTTAGCAAAAACCAAACCGGATATTTCCGGTTTCATCCAGTCATATCCGGAAAAAGTGGTGTGGAATTCGTATGCAATGGACTGAGAAAATCACAGTAAAAATGGTTTTGGAGAAAAGCAGTCTTTTCGTTAGGCAAGTGCATAAAATGTCATCTAGACAAACAGAAATATCATGTTTGTTTGCCGCAGTTCCTCTAGCTTTCTCCCTAGAAAATACAAATGTGTAGAGCTGGTGTCTCCATGTGGAACCAATTAGTGTTTCCAAGCATAAAATTAAATGTTCCCTGAAAAAAAATTCAAAAATAAACTCCGTGGATAATATCAGGAATACACAAACACAGAGGCTGTAGCAATATCTGGGATTGATTTAGCCAAAACGGAACCGGATATTTCCGGTTTCATCCAGTCATATCCGGAGAAAGTGGTGTGGAATTCGTATGCAATGGACTGAGAAAATCACAATAAAAATGGCTTTGGAGAAAAGCAAAGTCTTTTCGTTAGGCAAGTGCATAAAATGTCATCTATACAAACAGAAATATCATGTTTGTTTGCCGCAGTTCCTCTAGCTTTCTCCCTAGAAAATACAAATGTGTAGATCTGGTGTGTCCATGTGGAACTTATTAGTGTTTCCAAGCATAAAATTAAATGTTCCCTGAAAATAAAACGTTCAAAAAAATAAAGTCCATGGATAATATCAGGAATACACAAACACAGAGGCTGTAGCAATATGTGGGATTGAATTATCCAAAACAAAACCGGATATTTCCGGTTTCATCCAGTCCTATCCGGACAAAGTGGTGTGGAATTCGTATGCAATGGACTGAGAAAATCACAGTAAAAATGGTTTTGGAGAAAAGCAAAGTCTTTTCGTTAGGCAAGTGCATAAAATGTCATGTATACAAACAGAAATATCATGTTTGTTTGCCGCAGTTCCTCTAGATTTCTCCCTAGAACAAACGAATGTGTAGAGCTGGTGTCTCCATGTGGAACCAATTAGTGTTTCCAAGCATAAAATTAAATGTTCCCTGAAAAAAAAACATTCAAAAAAATAAAGTCCGTGGATAATATCAGGAATACACAAACACAGATGCTGTAGCAATATTTCGGTTTGAGTTAGCCAAAACAAAACCACATATTTCCGGTTTCATCCAGTCATATCCGGACAAAGTGGTGTGGAATTTGTATGCAATGGACCGAGAAAATCACAGGAAAAATGGATTTGGAGAAAAGCAAAGTCTTTTCGTTAGGCAAGTGCATAAAATGTCATCTATACAAACAGAAATATCATGTTTGTTTGCCGCAGTTCCTCTAGCTTTCTCCCTAGAAAATACGAATGTGTAGAGCTGGTGTCTCCATGTGGAACCAATTAGTGTTTCCAAGCATAAAATTAAATGTTCCCAGAAAAAAAACATTCAAAAAAATAAAATCCGTGGATAATATCAGGAATACACAAACACAGATGCTGTACAAATATTTCGGTTTGAGTTAGCCAAAACAAAACCGGATATTTCCGGTTTCATCCAGTCATATCCGGACAACGTGGTGTGGAATTGGTATGCAATGGACCGAGAAAATCACAGGAAAAATGGTTTTGGAGAAAAGCAAAGTCTTTTCGTTAGGCAAGTGCATAAAATGTCATCTATACAAACAGAAATATCATGTTTGTTTGCCGCCGTTCCTCTAGATTTCTCCCTAGAAAATACGAATGTGTAGAGCTGGTGTCTCCATGTGGAACCAATTAGTGTTTCTAAGCACAAAATTAAATGTTCCCTGAAAAAAAAAATTCAAAAAAATAAAATCCGTGGATAATATCAGGAATACAGAAACACAGATGGTGTAGCAATATTTCGGTTTGAGTTAGCCAAAACAAAACCGGATATTTCCGGTTTCATCCAGTCATATCCGTACAAAGTGGTGTGAAATTGGTATGCAATGGACCGAGAAAATCACAGGAAAAATTGTTTTGGAGAAAAGCAAAGTCTTTTCGTTAGGGAAGTGCATAAAATGTCATCTATACAAACAGAAATATCATGTTTGTTTGCCGCAGTTCCTCTAGCTTTCTCCCTAGAACAAACGAATGTGTAGAGCTGGTGTCTCCATGTGGAACCAATTAGTGTTTCCAAGCATAAAATTAAATGTTCCCAGAAAAAAAAAACATTCAAAAAAATACAGTCCGTGGATAATATCAGGAATACACAAACACAGAGTCTGTAGCAATATTTGGGTTTGAGTTAGCCAAAACAAAACCGCATATTTCCGGTTTCATCCTGTCATATCCGGACAAAGTGGTGTGGAATTTGTATGCAATGGCCCGAGAAAATCACAGGAAAAATGGTTTTGGAGAAAAGCAAAGTCTTTTCGTTAGGCAAGTGCATAAAATGTCATCTATAGAAACAGAAATATCATGTTTCTTTGCCGCAGTTCCACTAGCTTTCTCCCTAGAAAATACGAATGTGTAGAGCTGGTGTCTCCGTGTGCACCAATTAGAGTTTCCAAGGACAAAGTTAAATGATCCCTGATAAAAAAAAAAACAAAACAAAACAATAAAGTCCGTGGATAATATAAGGAATACACAAACACAGATGCTGTAGCAATATTTCGGTTTGAGTTAGCCAAAACAAAACCGGATATTTCCGGTTTCATCCAGTCATATCCGGACAACGTGGTGTGGAATTCGTATGCAATGGACCGAGAAAATCACAGGAAAAATGGTTTTGGAGAAAAGCAAAGTCTTTTCGTTAGGCAAGTGCATAAAATGTCATCTATACAAACAGAAATATCATGTTGGTTTGCCGCAGTTCCTCTAGCTTTCTCCCTAGAAAATACGAATGTGTAGGGATGGTGTCGTCATGTGGAACCAATTAGTGTTTCTAAGCACAAAAATAAATGTTCCCTGAAAAAAAAATTCAAAACAATAAAGTTCATGGATAATATCAGGAATACACAAACACAGATGCTGTAGCAATATTTCGGATTGAGTTAGCCAAAATAATACCGGATATTTCCGGTTTCATCCAGTCATATCCAGAGAAACTGTTGTGGAATTCGCATACAATGGACCAAGAAAATCACCAGAAAAATGGTTTTGGAGAAAAGCAAAGTCTTTTCGTTAGGCAAGTGCATCAAATGTCATCTATACAAACAGAAATATCATGTTTGTTTGCCACAGTTCCTCTAGCTTTCTCCCTAGAAAATACGAATGTGTAGAGCTGGTGTCTCCATGTGGAACCAATTAGTGTTTCTAAGCACAAAATTAAATGTTCCCTGAAAAAAAATTCAAAAATAAACTCCGTGGATAATATCAGGAATACACAAACACAGAGGCTGTAGCAATATCTGGGATTGATTTAGCCAAAACGGAACCGGATATTTCCGGTTTCATCCAGTCATATCCGGAGAAAGTGGTGTGGAATTCGTATGCAATGGACCGAGAAAATCACAATAAAAATGGCTTTGGAGAAAAGCAAAGTCTTTTCGTTAGGCAAGTGCATAAAATGTCATCTATACAAACAGAAATATCATGTTTGTTTGCCGCAGTTCCTCTAGCGTTCTCCCTAGAAAATACAAATGTGTAGATCTGGTGTGTCCATGTGGAACTAATTAGTGTTTCCAAGCATAAAATTAAATGTTCCCTGAAAATAAAACGTTCAAAAAAATAAATTCCATGGATAATATCAGGAATACACAAACAAAGAGGCTGTAGCAATATCTGGGATTGAATTAGCCAAAATGAAACCGGATATTTCCGGTTTCATCCAGTCATATCCAGACAAAGTGGTGTGGAATTGGTATGCAATGGACCGAGAAAATCACAGGAGAAATGGTTTTGGAGAAAAGAAAGTCTTTTCGTTAGGCAAGTGCATAAAATGTCATCTAGACAAACAGAAATATCATGTTTGTTTGCCGCCGTTCCTCTAGATTTCTCCCTAGAAAATACGAATGTGTAGAGCTGGTGTCTCCATGTGGAACCAATTAGTGTTTCCAAGCATAAAATTAAATGTTCCCTGATAAAAAAAAACATTCAAAAAAATAAAATCCGTGGATAATATCAGGAATACACAAACACAGAGGCTGTAGCAATATTTCGGTTTGAGTTAGCCAAAACAAAACCGGATATTTCCGGTTTCATCCAGTCATATCCGGACAAAGTGGTGTGGAATTCGTATGCAATGGACCGAGAAAATCACAGGAAAAATTGTTTTGGCGAAAAGCAAAGTCTTTTCGTTAGGCAAGTGCATAAAATGTCATCTATACAAACAGAAATATCATGTTTGTTTGCCGCAGTTCCTCTAGCTTTCTCCCTAGAACAAACGAATGTGTAGACCTGGTGTCTCCATGTGGAACCAATTAGTGTTTCCAAGCATAAAATTAAATGTTCCGTGAAAAAAAAACATTCAAAAAAATAAAGTCCGTGGATAATATCAGGAATACAAAAACAAAGAGGCTGTAGCAATATCTGGGATTGAATTAGCCAAAACGAAACCGGATATTTCCGGTTTCATCCAGTCATATCCAGACAAACTGGTGTGGAATTGGTATGCAATGGACCGAGAAAATCACAGGAAAAATGGTTTTGGAGAAAAGCAAAGTCTTTTCGTTAGGCAAGTGCATAAAATGTCATCTATACAAACAGAAATATCATGTTTGTTTGCCGCAGTTCCTCTAGCTTTCTCCCTAGAACAAACAAATGTGTAGAGCTGGTGTCTCCATGTGGAACCAATTAGTGTTTCCAAGCATAAAATTAAATGTTCCCAGAAAAAAAAACAGTCAAAAAAATACAGTCCGTGGATAATATCAGGAATACACAAACAAAGAGGCTGTAGCAATATTTCGGTTTGAGTTAGCCAAAACAAAACCGCATATTTCCGGTTACATCCAGTCATATCCGGACAAAGTAGTGTGGAATTTGTATGCAATGGACCGAGAAAATCACAGGAAAAATGGTTTTAGAGAAAAGCAAAGTCTTTTCGTTAGGCAAGTGCATAAAATGTCATCTATACAAACAGAAATATCATGTTTCTTTGCCGCAGTTCCTCTAGCTTTCTCCCTAGAAAATACGAATGTGTAGAGCTGGTGTCTCCGTGTGCACCAATTAGAGTTTCCAAGGACAAAGTTAAATGATCCCTGATAAAAAAAAAAAAAAACAAAACAATAAAGTCCGTGGATAATATCAGGAATACACAAACACAGATGCTGTAGCAATATTTCGGTTTGAGTTAGCCAAAACAAAACCGGATATTTCCGGTTTCATCCAGTCATATCCGGACAATGTGGTGTGGAATTCGTATGCAATGGACCGAGAAAATCACAGGAAAAATGGTTTTGGAAAAAGCAAAGTCTTTTCGTTAGGCAAGTGCATAAAATGTCATCTATACAAACAGAAATATCATGTTGGTTTGCCGCAGTTCCTCTAGCTTTCTCCCTAGAAAATACGAATGTGTAGGGATGGTGTCGTCATGTGGAACCAATTAGTGTTTCTAAGCACAAAAATAAATGTTCCCTGAAAAAAATATTCAAAACAATAAAGTTCATGGATAATATCAGGAATACACAAACACAGATGCTGTAGCAATATTTCGGATTGAGTTAGCCAAAATAATAGCGGATATTTGGTTTCATCCAGTCATATCCAGAGAAACTGTTGTGGAATTCGCATGCAATGGACCAAGAAAATCACCAGAAAAATGGTTTTGGAGAAAAGCAAAGTCTTTTCGTTAGGCAAGTGCATCAAATGTCATCTATACAAACAGAAATATCATGTTTGTTTGCCACAGTTCCTCTAGCTTTCTCCCTAGAAAATACGAATGTGTAGAGCTGGTGTCTCCATGTGGAACCAATTAGTGTTTCTAAGCACAAAATTAAATGTTCCCTGAAAAAAAATTCAAAAATAAACTCCGTGGATAATATCAGGAATACACAAACACAGAGGCTGTAGCAATATCTGGGATTGATTTAGCCAAAACGGAACCGGATATTTCCGGTTTCATCCAGTCATAACCGGAGAAAGTGGTGTGGAATTCGTATGCAATGGACTGAGAAAATCACAATAAAAATGGCTTTGGAGAAAAGCAAAGTCTTTTCGTTAGGCAAGTGCATCAAATGTCATCTATACAAACAGAAATATCATGTTTGTTTGCCACAGTTCCTCTAGCTTTCTCCCTAGAAAATACGAATGTGTAGAGCTGGTGTCTCCATGTGGAACCAATTAGTGTTTCTAAGCACAAAATTAAATGTTCCCTGAAAAAAAATTCAAAAATAAACTCCGTGGATAATATCAGGAATACACAAACACAGAGGCTGTAGCAATATCTGGGATTGAATTAGCCAAAATGAAACCGGATATTTCCGGTTTCATCCAGTCATATCCAGACAAAGTGGTGTGGAATTCGTATGCAATGGACCGAGAAAATCACAGGAAAAATGGTTTTGGAGAAAAGCAAAGTCTTTTCGTTAGGCAAGTGCATAAAATGTCAACTATACAAACAGAAATATCATGTTGGTTTGCCGCAGTTCCTCTAGCTTTCTCCCTAGAACAAACGAATGTGTAGAGCTGGTGTCTCCATGTGGAACCAATTAGTGTTTCCAAGCATAAAATTAAATGTTCCCTGATAAAAAAAAACATTCAAAAAAATAAAATCCGTGGATAATATCAGGAAAACAGAAACACAGATGGTGTAGCAATATTTCGGTTTGAGTTAGCCAAAACAAAACCGGATATTTCCGGTTTCATCCAGTCATATCCAGACAAAGTGGTGTGGAATTGGTATGCAATGGACCGAGAAAATCACAGGAAAAATGGTTTTGGAGAAAAGCAAAGTCTTTTCGTTAGGCAAGTGCATAAATGTCAACTATACAAACAGAAATATCATGTTTGTTCGCCGCAGTTCCTCTAGCTTTCTCCCTAAAACAAACAAATGTGTAGAGCTGGTGTCTCCATGTGGAACCAATTAGTGTTTCCAAGCATAAAATTAAATGTTCCCAGAAAAAAAAAACATTCAAAAAAATACAGTCCGTGGATAATATCAGGAATACACAAACACAGAGGCTGTAGCAATATTTCGGTTTGAGTTAGCCAAAACAAAACCGCATATTTCCGGTTTCATCCAGTCATATCCGGACAAAGTGGTGTGGAATGTGTATGCAATGGACCGAGAAAATCACAGGAAAAATGGTTTTGGAGAAAAGCAAAGTCTTTTCGTTAGGCAAGTGCATAAAATGTCATCTATACAAACAGAAATATCATGTTTGTTTGCCGCAGTTCCTCTAGCTTTCTCCCTAGAAAATACGAATGTGTAGAGCTGGTGTCTCCATTTGCACCAATTAGAGTTTCCAAGGACAAAGTTAAATGATCCCTGATAAAAAAAAAAAAAACAAAACAATAAAGTCCGTGGATAATATCAGGAATACACAAACACAGATGCTGTAGCAATATTTCGGTTTGAGTTAGCCAAAACAAAACCGGATATTTCCGGTTTCATCCAGTCATATCCGGACAAAGTGGTGTGGAATTGGTATGCAATGGACCGAGAAAATCACAGGAAAAATTGTTTTGGAGAAAAGCAAAGTCTTTTCGTTAGGCAAGTGCATAAAATGTCATCTATACAAACAGAAATATCATTTTGGTTTGCCACAGTTCCTCTAGATTTCTCCCTAGAACAAACGAATGTGTAGAGGTGGTGTCTCCATGTGGAACCAATTAGTGTTTCCAAGCATAAAATTAAATGTTCCCTGAAAAAAAAAAACATTCAAAAAAATAAAGTCCGTGGATAATATCACGAATACACAAACAAAGAGGCTGTAGCAATATTTCGGTTTGAGTTAGCCAAAACAAAACCGCATATTTCCGGTTTCATCCAGTCATATCCGGACAAAGTAGTGTGGAATTTGTATGCAATGGACCGAGAAAATCACAGGAAAAATGGTTTTAGAGAAAAGCAAAGTCTTTTCGTTAGGCAAGTGCATAAAATGTCATCTATACAAACAGAAATATCATGTTTCTTTGCCGCAGTTCCTCTAGCTTTCTCCCTAGAAAATACGAATGTGTAGAGCTGGTGTCTCCGTGTGCACCAATTAGAGTTTCCAAGGACAAAGTTAAATGATCCCTGATAAAAAAAAAAAAAAAACAAAACAATAAAGTCCGTGGATAATATCAGGAATACACAAACACAGATGCTGTAGCAATATTTCGGTTTGAGTTAGCCAAAACAAAACCGGATATTTCCGGTTTCATCCAGTCATATCCGGACAACGTGGTGTGGAATTCGTATGCAATGGACCGAGAAAATCACAGGAAAAATGGTTTTGGAGAAAAGCAAAGTCTTTTCGTTAGGCAAGTGCATAAAATGTCATCTATACAAACAGAAATATCATGTTGGTTTGCCGCAGTTCCTCTAGCTTTCTCCCTAGAACAAACGAATGTGTAGAGCTGGTGTCTCCATGTGGAACCAATTAGTGTTTCCAAGCATAAAATTAAATGTTCCTTGAAAAAAAAACATTCAAAAAAATAAAGTCCGTGGATAATATCAGGAATACACAAACAAAGAGGCTGTAGCAATATCTGGGATTGAATTAGCCAAAAGGAAACCGGATATTTCCGGTTTCATCCAGTCATATCCAGACAAAGTGGTGTGGAATTGGTATGCAATGGACCGAGAAAATCACAGGAAAAATGGTTTTGGAGAAAAGAAAGTCTTTTCGTTAGGCAAGTACATAAAATGTCATCTAGACAAACAGAAATATCATGTTTGTTTGCCGCCGTTCCTCTAGATTTCTCCCTAGAAAATACGAATGTGTAGAGCTGGTGTCTCCATGTGGAACCAATTAGTGTTTCCAAGCATAAAATTAAATGTTCCCTGATAAAAAAAAACATTCAAAAAAATAAAATCCGTGGATAATATCAGGAATACAGAAACACAGATGGTGTAGCAATATTTCGGTTTGAGTTAGCCAAAACAAAACCGGATATTTCCGGTTTCATCCAGTCATATCCGGACAAAGTGGTGTGGAATTGGTATGCAATGGACCGAGAAAATCACAGGAAAAATTGTTTTGGCGAAAAGCAAAGTCTTTTCGTTAGGCAAGTGCATAAAATGTCATCTATACAAACAGAAATATCATGTTTGTTTGCCGCAGTTCCTCTAGCTTTCTCCCTAGAACAAACGAATGTGTAGAGCTGGTGTCTCCATGTGGAACCAATTAGTGTTTCCAAGCATAAAATTAAATGTTCAGTGAAAAAAAAACATTCAAAAAAATAAAGTCCGTGGATAATATCAGGAATACACAAACAAAGAGGCTGTAGCAATATCTGGGATTGAATTAGCCAAAATGAAACCGGATATTTCCGGTTTCATCCAGTCATATCCAGACAAAGTGGTGTGGAATTCGTATGCAATGGACCGAGAAAATCACAGGAAAAATGGTTTTGGAGAAAAGCAAAATCTTTTCGTTAGGCAAGTGCATAAAATGTCAACTATACAAACAGAAATATCATGTTGGTTTGCCGCAGTTCCTCTAGCTTTCTCCCTAGAACAAACGAATGTGTAGAGCTGGTGTCTCCATGTGGAACCAATTAGTGTTTCCAAGCATAAAATTAAATGTTCCCTGATAAAAAAAAAACATTCAAAAAAATAAAATCCGTGGATAATATCAGGAAAACAGAAACACAGATGGTGTAGCAATATTTCGGTTTGAGTTAGCCAAAACAAAACCGGATATTTCCGGTTTCATCCAGTCATATCCAGACAAAGTGGTGTGGAATGTGTATGCAATGGACCGAGACAATCACAGGAAAAATGGTTTTGGAGAAAAGCAAAGTCTTTTCGTTAGGCAAGTGCATAAAATGTCAACTATACAAACAGAAATATCATGTTTGTTCGCCGCAGTTCCTCTAGCTTTCTCCCTAAAACAAACAAATGTGTAGAGCTGGTGTCTCCATGTGGAACCAATTAGTGTTTCCAAGCATAAAATTAAATGTTCCCAGAAAAAAAAAACATTCAAAAAAATACAGTCCGTGGATAATATCAGGAATACACAAACACAGAGGCTGTAGCAATATTTCGGTTTGAGTTAGCCAAAACAAAACCGCATATTTCCGGTTTCATCCAGTCATATCCGGACAAAGTGGTGTGGAATGTGTATGCAATGGACCGAGAAAATCACAGGAAAAATGGTTTTGGAGAAAAGCAAAGTCTTTTCGTTAGGCAAGTGCATAAAATGTCATCTATACAAACAGAAATATCATGTTTGTTTGCCGCAGTTCCTCTAGCTTTCTCCCTAGAAAATACGAATGTGTAGAGCTGGTGTCTCCATGTGGAACCAATTAGTGTTTCTAAGCACAAAATTAAATGTTCCCTGAAAAAAAATTCAAAAATAAACTCCGTGGATAATATCAGGAATACACAAACACAGAGGCTGTAGCAATATCTGGGATTGATTTAGCCAAAACGGAACCGGATATTTCCGGTTTCATCCAGTCATATCCGGAGAAAGTGGTGTGGAATTCGTATGCAATGGACTGAGAAAATCACAATAAAAATGGCTTTGGAGAAAAGCAAAGTCTTTTCGTTAGGCAAGTGCATAAAATGTCATCTATACAAACAGAAATATCATGTTGGTTTGCCGCAGTTCCTCTAGCTTTCTCCCTAGAAAATACAAATGTGTAGATCTGGTGTGTCCATGTGGAACTAATTAGTGTTTCCAAGCATAAAATTAAATGTTCCCTGAAAATAAAACGTTCAAAAAAATAAAGTCCATGGATAATATCAGGAATACACAAACACAGAGGCTGTAGCAATATGTGGGATTGAATTATCCAAAACAAAACCGGATATTTCCAGTTTCATCCAGTCCTATCCGGACAAAGTGGTGTGGAATTCGTATGCAATGGACTGAGAAAATCACAGGAAAAATGGTTTTGGAGAAAAGCAAAGTCTTTTCGTTAGGCAAGTGCATAAAATGTCATGTATACAAACAGAAATATCATGTTTGTTTGCCGCAGTTCCTCTAGCTTTCTCCCTAGAAAATACGAATGTGTAGAGCTGGTGTCTCCATGTGGAACCAATTAGTGTTTCCAAGCATAAAATTAAATGTTCCCTGAAAAAAAAAACATTCAAAAAAATAAAGTCCGTGGATAATATCAGGAATACACAAACACAGATGCTGTAGCAATATTTCGGTTTGAGTTAGCCAAAACAAAACCACATATTTCCGGTTTCATCCAGTCATATCCGGACAAAGTGGTATGGAATTTGTATGCAATGGACCGAGAAAATCACAAGAAAAATGGTTTTGGAGAAAAGCAAAGTCTTTTCGTTAGGCAAGTGCATAAAATGTCATCTATACAAACAGAAATATCATGTTTGTTTGCCGCAGTTCCTCTAGCTTTCTCCCTAGAAAATACGAATGTGTAGAGCTGGTGTCTCCATGTGGAACCAATTAGTGTTTCCAAGCATAAAATTAAATGTTCCCAGAAAAAAAACATTCAAAAAAATAAAATCCGTGGATAATATCAGGAATACACAAACACAGATGCTGTACAAATATTTCGGTTTGAGTTAGCCAAAACAAAACCGGATATTTCCGGTTTCATCCAGTCATATCCGTACAAAGTGGTGTGAAATTGGTATGCAATGGACCGAGAAAATCACAGGAAAAATTGTTTTGGAGAAAAGCAAAGTCTTTTCGTTAGGCAAGTGCATAAAATGTCATCTATACAAACAGAAATATCATGTTTGTTTGCCGCAGTTCCTCTAGCTTTCTCCCTAGAACAAACGAATGTGTAGAGCTGGTGTCTCCGTGTGGAACCAATTAGTGTTTCCAAGCATAAAATTAAATGTTCCCAGAAAAAAAAAAAACATTCAAAAAAATACAGTCCGTGGATAATATCAGGAATACACAAACACAGAGGCTGTAGCAATATTTCGGTTTGAGTTAGCCAAAACAAAACCGCATATTTCCGGTTTCATCCTGTCATATCCGGACAAAGTGGTGTGGAATTTGTATGCAATGGACCGAGAAAATCACAGGAAAAATGGTTTTGGAGAAAAGCAAAGTCTTTTCGTTAGGCAAGTGCATAAAATGTCATCTATACAAACAGAAATATCATGTTTCTTTGCCGCAGTTCCTCTAGCTTTCTCCCTAGAAAATACGAATGTGTAGAGCTGGTGTCTCCGTGTGCACCAATTAGAGTTTCCAAGGACAAAGTTAAATGATCCCTGATTAAAAAAAAAAAAAACAAAACAATAAAGTCCGTGGATAATATCATGAATACACAAACACAGATGCTGTAGCAATATTTCGGTTTGAGTTAGCCAAAACAAAACCGGATATTTCCGGTTTCATCCAGTCATATCCGGAAAAAGTGGTGTGGAATTGGTATGCAATGGACCGAGAAAATCACAGGAAAAATTGTTTTGGAGATAAGCAAAGTCTTTTCGTTAGGCAAGTGCATAAAATGTCATCTATACAAACAGAAGTATCATGTTGGTTTGCCGCAGTTCCTCTAGCTTTCTCCCTAGAACAAACGAATGTGTAGAGCTGGTGTCTCCATGTGGAACCAATTAGTGTTTCCAAGCATAAAATTAAATGTTCCGTGAAAAAAAAACATTCAAAAAAATAAAGTCGGTGGATAATATCAGGAATACACAAACAAAGAGGCTGTAGCAATATCTGGGATTGAATTAGCCAAAATGAAACCGGATATTTCCGGTTTCATCCAGTCATATCCAGACAAAGTGGTGTGGAATTGGTATGCAATGGACCGAGAAAATCACAGGAAAAATGGTTTTGGAGAAAAGAAAGTCTTTTCGTTAGGCAAGTGCATAAAATGTCATCTAGACAAACAGAAATATCATGTTTGTTTGCCGCCGTTCCTCTAGATTTCTCCCTAAAAAATACGAATGTGTAGAGCTGGTGTCTCCATGTGGAACCAATTAGTGTTTCCAAGCATAAAATTAAATGTTCCCTGATAAAAAAAAACATTCAAAAAAATAAAATCCGTGGATAATATCAGGAATACAGAAACACAGATGGTGTAGCAATATTTCGGTTTGAGTTAGCCAAAACAAAACCGGATATTTCCGGTTTCATCCAGTCATATCCGGACAAAGTGGTGTGGAATTGGTATGCAATGGACCGAGAAAATCACAGGAAAAATTGTTTTGGCGAAAAGCAAAGTCTTTTCGTTAGGCAAGTGCATAAAATGTCATCTATACAAACAGAAATATCATGTTTGTTTGCCGCAGTTCCTCTAGCTTTCTCCCTAGAAAATACGAATGTGTAGAGCTGGTGTCTCCATGTGGAACCAATTAGTGTTTCCAAGCATAAAATTAAATGTTCCCTGATAAAATACAGTCAAAAAAATAAAGTCCGTGGATAATATCAGGACTACACAAACAAAGAGGCTGTAGCAATATCTGGGATTGAATTAGCCAAAATGAAACCGGATATTTCCGGTTTCATCCAGTCATATCCAGACAAAGTGGTGTGGAATTCGTATGCAATGGACCAAGAAAATCACAGGAAAAATGGTTTTGGAGAAAAGCAAAGTCTTTTCGTTAGGCAAGTGCATAAAATGTCAACTATACAAACAGAAATATCATGTTGGTTTGCCGCAGTTCCTCTAGCTTTCTCCCTAGAACAAACGAATGTGTAGAGCTGGTGTCTCCATGTGGAACCAATTAGTGTTTCCAAGCATAAAATTAAATGTTCCCTGATAAAAAAAAACATTCAAAAAAATAAAATCCGTGGATAATATCAGGAAAACAGAAACACAGATGGTGTAGCAATATTTCGGTTTGAGTTAGCCAAAACAAAACCGGATATTTCCGGTTTCATCCAGTCATATCCGGACAAAGTGGTGTGGAATTGGTATGCAATGGACCGAGAAAATCACAGGAAAAATTGTTTTGGCGAAAAGCAAAGTCTTTTCGTTAGGCAAGTGCATAAAATGTCATCTATACAAACAGAAATATCATGTTTGTTTGCCGCAGTTCCTCTAGCTTTCTCCCTAGAACAAACGAATGTGTAGAGCTGGTGTCTCCATGTGGAACCAATTAGTGTTTCCAAGCATAAAATTAAATGTTCAGTGAAAAAAAAACATTCAAAAAAATAAAGTCCGTGGATAATATCAGGACTACACAAACAAAGAGGCTGTAGCAATATCTGGGATTGAATTAGACAAAAGGAAACCGGATATTTCCGGTTTCATCCAGTCATATCCAGACAAAGTGGTGTGGAATTCGTATGCAATGGACCGAGAAAATCACAGGAAAAATGGTTTTGGAGAAAAGCAAAGTCTTTTCGTTAGGCAAGTGCATAAAATGTCAACTATACAAACAGAAATATCATGTTGGTTTGCCGCAGTTCCTCTAGCTTTCTCCCTAGAACAAACGAATGTGTAGAGCTGGTGTCTCCATGTGGAACCAATTAGTGTTTCCAAGCATAAAATTAAATGTTCCCTGATAAAAAAAAAAACATTCAAAAAAATAAAATCCGTGGATAATATCAGGAAAACAGAAACACAGATGGTGTAGCAATATTTCGGTTTGAGTTAGCCAAAACAAAACCGGATATTTCCGGTTTCATCCAGTCATATCCAGACAAAGTGGTATGGAATTGGTATGCAATGGACCGAGAAAATCACAGGAAAAATGGTTTTGGAGAAAAGCAAAGTCTTTTCGTTAGGCAAGTGCATAAAATGTCAACTATACAAACAGAAATATCATGTTTGTTTGCCGCAGTTCCTCTAGCTTTCTCCCTAAAACAAACAAATGTGTAGAGCTGGTGTCTCCATGTGGAACCAATTAGTGTTTCCAAGCATAAAATTAAATGTTCCCAGAAAAAAAAAACATTCAAAAAAATACAGTCCGTGGATAATATCAGGAATACACAAACACAGAGGCTGTAGCAATATTTCGGTTTGAGTTAGCCAAAACAAAACCGCATATTTCCGGTTTCATCCAGTCATAGCCGGACAAAGTGGTGTGGAATGTGTATGCAATGGACCGAGAAAATCACAGGAAAAATGGTTTTGGAGAAAAGCAAAGTCTTTTCGTTAGGCAAGTGCATAAAATGTCATCTATACAAACAGAAATATCATGTTTCTTTGCCGCAGTTCCTCTAGCTTTCTCCCTAGAAAATACGAATGTGTAGAGCTGGTGTCTCCGTGTGCACCAATTAGAGTTTCCAAGGACAAAGTTAAATGATCCCTGATAAAAAAAAAAAACAAAACAAAACAATAAAGTCCGTGGATAATATCAGGAATACACAAACACAGATGCTGTAGCAATATTTCGGTTTGAGTTAGCCAAAACAAAACCGGATATTTCCGGTTTCATCCAGTCATATCCGGACAAAGTGGTGTGGAATTGGTATGCAATGGACCGAGACAATCACAGGAAAAATGGTTTTGGAGAAAAGCAAAGTCTTTTCATTAGGCAAGTGCATAAAATGTCATCTATACAAACAGAAATATCATTTTGGTTTGCCACAGTTCCTCTAGCTTTCTCCCTAGAACAAACGAATGTGTAGAGCTGGTGTCTCCATGTGGAACCAATTAGTGTTTCCAAGCATAAAATTAAATGTTCCCTGAAAAAAAAAAACATTCAAAAAAATAAAGTCCGTGGATAATATCACGAATACACAAACAAAGAGGCTGTAGCAATATCTGGGATTGAATTAGCCAAAACGAAACCGGATATTTCCGGTTTCATCCAGTCATATCCAGACAAAGTGGTGTGGAATTGGTATGCAATGGACCGAGAAAATCACAGGAAAAATGGTTTTGGAGAAAAGCAAAGTCTTTTCGTTAGGCAAGTGCATAAAATGTCAACTATAC
Source organism: Lepus oiostolus (assembly GCA_036325905.1). Classification (NCBI taxonomy): domain Eukaryota; kingdom Metazoa; phylum Chordata; class Mammalia; order Lagomorpha; family Leporidae; genus Lepus; species Lepus oiostolus. Next base: position 47,826,622 of record CM070795.1, read on the forward strand.
AAACAGAAATATCATGTTTGTTTGCCGCAGTTCCTCTAGCTTTCTCCCTAGAACAAACAAATGTGTAGAGCTGGTGTCTCCATGTGGAACCAATTAGTGTTTCCAAGCATAAAATTAAATGTTCCCAGAAAAAAAAACATTCAAAAAAATACAGTCCGTGGATAATATATGGAATACACAAACACAGAGGCTGTAGCAATATTTCGGTTTGAGTTAGCCAAAACAAAACCGCATATTTCCGGTTTCATCCAGTCATATCCGGACAAAGTGGTGTGGAATGTGTATGCAATGGACCGAGAAAATCACAGGAAAAATGGTTTTGGAGAAAAGCAAAGTCTTTTCGTTAGGCAAGTGCATAAAATGTCATCTATACAAACAGAAATATCATGTTTCTTTGCCGCAGTTCCTCTAGCTTTCTCCCTAGAAAATACGAATGTGTAGAGCTGGTGTCTCCGTGTGCACCAATTAGAGTTTCCAAGGACAAAGTTAAATGATCCCTGATAAAAAAAAAAAAAAACAAAACAATAAAGTCCGTGGATAATATCAGGAATACACAAACACAGATGCTGTAGCAATATTTCGGTTTGAGTTAGCCAAAACAAAACCGGATATTTCCGGTTTCATCCAGTCATATCCGGACAAAGTGGTGTGGAATTGGTATGCAATGGACCGAGAAAATCACAGGAAAAATTGTTTTGGAGAAAAGCAAAGTCTTTTCGTTAGGCAAGTGCATAAAATGTCATCTATACAAACAGAAATATCATGTTGGTTTGCCACAGTTCCTCTAGCTTTCTCCCTAGAACAAACGAATGTGTAGAGCTGGTGTCTCCATGTGGAACCAATTAGTGTTTCCAAGCATAAAATTAAATGTTCCCTGAAAAAAAAAACATTCAAAAAAATAAAGTCCGTGGATAATATCACGAATACACAAACAAAGAGGCTGTAGCAATATCTGGGATTGAATTAGCCAAAATGAAACCGGATATTTCCGGTTTCATCCAGTCATATCCAGACAAAGTGGTGTGGAATTGGTATGCAATGGACCGAGAAATTCACAGGAAAAATGGTTTTGGAGAAAAGCAAAGTCTTTTCGTTAGGCAAGTGCATATAATGTCATCTAGACAAACAGAAATATCATGTTTGTTTGCCGCAGTTCCTCTAGCTTTCTCCCTAGAACAAACAAAAGTGTAGAGCTGGTGTCTCCATGTGGAACCAATTAGTGTTTCCAAGCATAAAATTAAATGTTCCCAGAAAAAAAAAACATTCAAAAAAATACAGTGCGTGGATAATATCAGGAATACACAAACACAGAGGCTGTAGCAATATTTTGGTTTGAGTTAGCCAAAACAAAACCGCATATTTCCGGTTTCATCCAGTCATATCCGGACAAAGTGGTGTGGAATTTGTATGCAATGGACCGAGAAAATCACAAGAAAAATGGTTTTGGAGAAAAGCAAAGTCTTTTCGTTAGGCAAGTGCATAAAATGTCATCTATACAAACAGAAATATCATGTTTCTTTGCCGCAGTTCCTCTAGCTTTCTCCCTAGAAAATACGAATGTGTAGAGCTGGTGTCTCCGTGTGCACCAATTAGAGTTTCCAAGGACAAAGTTAAATGATCCCTGATAAAAAAAAAAAAAAAAACAATAAAGTCCGTGGATAATATCAGGAATACACAAACACAGAGGCTGTACCAATATTTCGGTTTGAGTTAGCCAAAACAAAACCGGATATTTCCGGTTTCATCCAGTCATATCTGGACAAAGTGGTGTGGAATTGGTATGCAATGGACCGAGAAAATCACAGTAAAAATGGTTTTGGAGGAAAGCAAAGTCTTTTCGTTAGGCAAGTGCATAAAATGTCATCTATCCAAAACGAAATATCATGTTTGTTTGCCGCAGTTCCTCTACTTTCTCCATAGAAAATACGAATGTGTAGAGCTGGTGTCTCCATTTGGAAGCAATTAGTGTTTCCAAGGATAAAATTTAATGTTCCCTGAAAAAAAATATTCAAAATAATAAAGTCCGTGGATAATATCAGGAATACTCAAACAAAGAGGCTGTAGCAATATCTGGGATTGAATTAGCCAAAATGAAACCGGATATTTCCGGTTTCATCCAGTCATATTTGGACAAACTGGTGTGGAATTCGTATGCAATGGAACGAGAAAATCACAGGAAAAATGGTTTTGGAGAAAAGCAAAGTCTTTTTGTTAGGCAAGTGCATAAAATGTCATCTATACAAACAGAAATAGCATGTTTGTTTGCTGCAGTTCCTCTAGATTTCTCCCTAAAACATCAAAATGTGTAGAGCTGGTGTCTCCATGTGGAAACAATTAGTGTTTCCAAGCATAAAATTAAATGTTCCCTGAAAAAAAAAAACCTTCAAAAAAATAAAGTCCGTGGATAATATCAGGAATACAGAAACAAAGAGGCTGTAGCAATATCTGGGATTGAATTAGGCAAAACGAATCCGGATATTTCCGGTTTAATCCTGTCATATCCGGACAAAGTGGTGTGGAATTCGTATGCAATGGACCCAGAAAATCACAGTAAAAATGGTTTTGGAGAAAAGCAAAGTCTTTTCGTTAGGCAAGTGCATAAAATGTCATCTATACAAACAGAAATATCATGTTTGTTTGCTGCAGTTCCTCTAGCTTTCTCCCTAGAAAATACGAATGTGTAGAGCTGGTGTCTCCATGTGGAACCAATTAGTGTTTCCAAGCATAAAATTAAATGTTCCCAGAAAAAAAAAACATTCAAAAAAATACAGTCCGTGGATAATATTTGGAATACACAAACACAGAGGCTGTAGCAATATTTCGGTTTGAGTTAGCCAAAAAAAAACCGCATATTTCCGGTTTCATCCAGTCATATCCGGACAAAGTGGTGTGGAATGTGTATGCAATGGACCGAGAAAATCACAGGAAAAATGGTTTTGGAGAAAAGCAAAGTCTTTTCGTTAGGCAAGTGCATAAAATGTCATCTATACAAACAGAAATATCATGTTTGTTTGCCGCATTTCCTCTAGCTTTCTCCCTAGAAAATACGAATGTGTAGAGCTGGTGTCTCCGTGTGCACCAATTAGAGTTTCCAAGGACAAAGTTAAATGATCCCTGATAAAAAAAAAAAAAACAAAATAATAAAGTCCGTGGATAATATCAGGAATACACAAACACAGATGCTGTAGCAATATTTCGGTTTGAGTTAGCCAAAACAAAACCGGATATTTCCGGTTTCATCCAGTCATATCCGGACAAAGAGGTGTGGAATTGGTATGCAATGGACCGAGAAAATCACAGGAAAAATTGTTTTGGAGAAAAGCAAAGTCTTTTCGTTAGGCAAGTGCATAAAATGTCATCTATACAAACAGAAATATCATGTTGGTTTGCCACAGTTCCTCTAGCTTTCTCCCTAGAGCAAACGAATGTGTAGAGCTGGTGTCTCCATGTGGAACCAATTAGTGTTTCCAAGCATAAAATTAAATGTTCCCTGAAAAAAAAAACATTCAAAAAAATAAAGTCCGTGGATAATATCACGAATACACAAACAAAGAGGCTGTAGCAATATCTGGGATTGAATTAGCCAAAATGAAACCGGATATTTCCGGTTTCATCCAGTCATATCCAGACAAAGTGGTGTGGAATTGGTATGCAATGGACCGAGAAAATCACAGTAAAAATGGTTTTGGAGAAAAGCAAAGTCTTTTCGTTAGGCAAGTGCATAAAATGTCATCTATACAAACAGAAATATCATGTTTGTTTGCCACAGTTCCTCTAGCTTTCTCCCTAGAACAAACAAATGTGTAGAGCTGGTGTCTCCATGTGGAACCAATTAGTGTTTCCAAGCATAAAATTAAATGTTCCCAGAAAAAAAAACATTCAAAAAAATACAGTGCGTGGATAATATCAGGAATACACAAACACAGAGGCTGTAGCAATATTTTGGTTTGAGTTAGCCAAAACAAAACCGCATATTTCCGGTTTCATCCAGTCATATCCGGACAAAGTGGTGTGGAATTTGTATGCAATGGACCGAGAAAATCACAGGAAAAATGGTTTTGGAGAAAAGCAAAGTCTTTTCGTTAGGCAAGTGCATAAAATGTCATCTATACAAACAGAAATATCATGTTTCTTTGCCGCAGTTCCTCTAGCTTTCTCCCTAGAAAATACGAATGTGTAGAGCTGGTGTCTCCATGTGCACCAATTAGAGTTTCCAAGGACAAAGTTAAATGATCCCTGATAAAAAAAAAAAAAAAAAAAAAACAATAAAGTCCGTGGATAATATCAGGAATACACAAACACAGAGGCTGTACCAATATTTCGGTTTGAGTTAGCCAAAACAAAACCGGATATTTCCGGTTTCATCCAGTCATATCTGGACAAAGTGGTGTGGAATTGGTATGCAATGGACCGAGAAAATCACAGTAAAAATGGTTTTGGAGGAAAGCAAAGTCTTTTCGTAAGGCAAGTGCATAAAATGTCATCTATCCAAAACGAAATATCATGTTTGTTTGCCGCAGTTCCTCTACTTTCTCCATAGAAAATACGAATGTGTAGAGCTGGTGTCTCCATTTGGAACCAATTAGTGTTTCCAAGGATAAAATTTAATGTTCCCTGAAAAAAAATATTCAAAATAATAAAGTCCGTGGATAATATCAGGAATACTCAAACAAAGAGGCTGTAGCAATATCTGGGATTGAATTAGCCAAAATGAAACCGGATATTTCCGGTTTCATCCAGTCATATTTGGACAAACTGGTGTGGAATTCGTATGCAATGGAACGAGAAAATCACAGGAAAAATGGTTTTGGAGAAAAGCAGTCTTTTTGTTAGGCAAGTGCATAAAATGTCATCTATACAAACAGAAATAGCATGTTTGTTTGCTGCAGTTCCTCTAGATTTCTCCCTAAAACATCAAAATGTGTAGAGCTGGTGTCTCCATGTGGAACCAATTAGTGTTTCCAAGCATAAAATTAAATGTTCCCTGAAAAAAAAAAAACCTTCAAAAAAATAAAGTCCGTGGATAATATCAGGAATACACAAACAAAGAGGCTGTAGCAATATCTGGGATTGAATTAGGCAAAACGAATCCGGATATTTCCGGTTTAATCCTGTCATATCCGGACAAAGTGGTGTGGAATTCGTATGCAATGGACCGAGAAAATCACAGTAAAAATGGTTTTGGAGAAAAGCAAAGTCTTTTCATTAGGCAAGTGCATAAAATGTCATCTATACAAACAGAAATATCATGTTTGTTTGCAGCAGTTCCTCTAGCTTTCTCCCTAGAAAATACGAATGTGTAGAGCTGGTGTCTCCATGTGGAACCAATTAGTGTTTCCAAGCATAAAATGAAATGTTCCCTGAAAAAAAAAATTCAAAAAAATAAAGTCCGTGGATAATATCAGGAATACACAAACACAGTGGCTGTAGCAATATTTCGGTTTGAGTTAGCCAAAACAAAACCGCAGATTTCCGGTTTCATCCAGTCATATCCGGACAAAGTGGTGTGGAATTTGTTTGCAATGGACCGAGAAAATCAGAGTAAAAATGGTTTTGAAGAAAAGCAAAGTCTTTTCGTTAGGCAAGTGCATAAATTGTCATCTAGACAAACAGAAATATCATGTTTGTTTGCCGAAGTTCCTCTAGATTTCTCCCTAGAAAATACGAATGTGTAGAGCTGGTGTCTCCATGTGGAACCAATTAGTGTTTCCAAGCATAAAATTAAATGTTCCCTGAAAAAAAAACATTCAAAAAAATAAAATCCGTGGATAATATCAGGAATACACAAACACAGATGCTGTACAAATATTTCGGTTTGAGTTAGCCAAAACAAAACCGGATATTTCCGGTTTCATCCAGTCATATCCGGACAAAGTGGTGTGGAATTGGTATGCAATGGACCGAGAAAATCACAGGAAAAATGGTTTTGGAGAAAAGCAAAGTCTTTTCGTTAGGCAAGTGCATAAAATGTCATCTAGACAAACAGAAATATCATGTTTGTTTGCCGCAGTTCCTCTAGCTTTCTCCCTAGAAAATACGAATGTGTAGAGCTGGTGTCTCCGTGTGCACCAATTAGAGTTTCCAAGGACAAAGTTAAATGATCCCTAATAAAAAAAAAAAAAAACAATAAAGTCCGTGGATAATATCAGGAATACACAAACACAGATGCTGTAGCAATATTTCGGTTTGAGTTAGCCAAAACAAAACCGGATATTTCCGGTTTCATCCAGTCATATCCGGACATAGTGGTGTGGAATTGGTATGCAATGGACCGAGAAAATCACAGGAAAAATGGTTTTGGAGAAAAGCAAAGTCTTTTCGTTAGGCAAGTGCATAAAATGTCATCTATACAAACAGAAATATCATGTTTGTTTGCCGCAGTTCCTCTAGCTTTCTCCCTAGAAAATACGAATGTGTAGAGCTGGTGTCTCCGTGTGCACCAATTAGAGTTTCCAAGGACAAAGTTAAATGATCCCTGATTAAAAAAAAACATTCAAAAAATAATGTCCGTGGATAATATCAGGAATACACAAACACAGATGCTGTAGCAATATTTCGGTTTGAGTTAGCCAAAACGAAACCGGATATTTCCGGTTTCATCCAGTCATATCCGGACATAGCGGTGTGGAATTGGTATGCAATTGACCGAGAAAATCACAGGAAAAATGGTTTTGGAGAAAAGCAAAGTCTTTTCGTTAGGCAAGTGCATAAAATGTCATCTATACAAACAGAAATATCATGTGTGGTTGCCGCAGTTCCTCTAGCTTTCTCCCTAGAAAATACTAATGTGTAGAGCTGGTGTCTCCATGTGGAACCAATTAGTGTTTCCAAGCATAAAATTTAATGTTCCCTGAAAAAAAAACATTCAAAAAAATAAAGTCCGTGGATAATATCAGGAATACACAAACAAAGAGGCTGTAGCAATATCTGGGATTGAATTAGGCAAAACGTATCCGGATATTTCCGGTTTCATCCAGTCATATCCGGACAAAGTGGTGTGGAATTCGTATGCAATGGACCGAGAAAATCACAGTAAAAATGGTTTTAAGAGAAAAGCAAAGTCTTTTCGTTAGGCAAGTGCATCAAATGTCATCTATACAAACAGAAATATCATGTTTCTTTGCCGCAGTTCCTCTAGCTTTCTCCCTAGAAAATACGAATGTGTAGAGCTGGTGTCTCCATGTGGAACCAATTACTGTTTCCAAGCATAAAATGAAATGTTCCCTGAAAAAAAAAACATTCAAAAAAATAAAGTCCGTGGATAATATCAGGAATACACAAACACAGAGGCTGTAGCAATATTTCGGTTTGAGTTAGCCAAAATAAAACCGCAGATTTCCGGTTTCATCCAGTCATATCCGGACAAAGTGGTGTGGAATTTGTATGCAATGGACCGAGAAAATCAGAGTAAAAATGGTTTTGGAGAAAAGCAAAGTCTTTTCGTTAGGAAGTGCATAAAATATCATCTAGACAAACAGAAATATCATGTTTGATTGCTGAAATTCCTCTAGATTTCTCCCTAGAAAATACGAATGTGTAGAGCTGGTGTCTCCATGTGGAATCAATTAGTGTTTCCAAGCATAAAATTAAATGTTCCCTGAAAAAAAAAAACATTGAAAAAAATAAAGTCCGTGGATAATATCAGGAATACACAAACACAGATGCTGTAGCAATATTTCGGTTTGAGTTAGCCAAAACAAAACCGGATATTTCCGGTTTAATCCAGTCATATTTGGACAAACTGGTGTGGAATTCGTATGCAATGGACCGAGACAATCACAGGAAAAATGGTTTTGGAGAAAAGCAAAGTCTTTTCGTTAGGCAAGTGCATAAAATGTCATCTATACAAACAAAAATATCATGTTTCTTTGCCGCAGTTCCTCTAGCTTTCTCCCTAGAACATAAAAATATGTAGAGCTGGTGTCTCCATGTGGAACCAATTAGTGTTTCCAAGCATAAAATTAAATGTTCCCAGAAAAAAAAAACACATTCAAAAAAATAAAGTCCGTGGATAATATCAGGAATACACAAACAAAGAGGCTGTAGCAATATCTGGGATTGAATTAGCCAAAACGAAACCGGATATTTCCGGTTTCATCCAGTCATATCCGGACAAACTGATGTGGAATTCTTATTCAATGGACCGAGCAAATCACAGTAAAAATGGTTTTGGAGAAAAGCAAAGTATTTTCGTTAGGCAAGTACATAAAATGTCATCTAGACAAACAGAAATATCATGTTTGTTTGCCGCAGTTCCTCTAGCTTTCTCCCTAGAAAATACGAATGTGTAGAGCTGGTGTCTCCGTGTGCACCAATTAGAGTTTCCAAGGACAAAGTTAAATGATCCCTGATAAAAAAAAAAAAAACAAAACAATAAAGTCCGTGGATAATATCAGGAATACACAAACACAGATGCTGTAGCAATATTTCGGTTTGAGTTAGCCAAAACAAAACCGGATATTTCCGGTTTCATCCAGTCATATCCGGACAAAGTGGTGTGGAATTGGTATGCAATGGACCGAGAAAATCACAGGAAAAATTGTTTTGGAGAAAAGCAAAGTCTTTTCGTTAGGCAAGTGCATAAAATGTCATCTATACAAACAGAAATATCATTTTGGTTTGCCACAGTTCCTCTAGCTTTCTCCCTAGAACAAACGAATGTGTAGAGCTGGTGTCTCCATGTGGAACCAATTAGTGTTTCCAAGCATAAAATTAAATGTTCCCTGAAAAAAAAAACATTCAAAAAAATAAAGTCCGTGGATAATATCACGAATACACAAACAAAGAGGCTGTAGCAATATCTGGGATTGAATTAGCCAAAATGAAACCGGATATTTCCGGTTTCATCCAGTCATATTTGGACAAACTGGTGTGGAATTCGTATGCAATGGAACGAGAAAATCACAGGAAAAATGGTTTTGGAGAAAAGCAAAGTCTTTTTGTTAGGCAAGTGCATAAAATGTCATCTATACAAACAGAAATAGCATGTTTGTTTGCTGCAGTTCCTCTAGATTTCTCCCTAAAACATCAAAATGTGTAGAGCTGGTGTCTCCATGTGGAAACAATTAGTGTTTCCAAGCATAAAATTAAATGTTCCCTGAAAAAAAAAAACCTTCAAATAAATAAAGTCCGTGGATAATATCAGGAATACAGAAACAAAGAGGCTGTAGCAATATCTGGGATTGAATTAGGCAAAACGAATCCGGATATTTCCGGTTTAATCCTGTCATATCCGGACAAAGTGGTGTGGAATTCGTATGCAATGGACCGAGAAAATCACAGTAAAAATGGTTTTGGAGAAAAGCAAAGTCTTTTCGTTAGGCAAGTGCATAAAATGTCATCTATACAAACAGAAATATCATGTTTGTTTGCTGCAGTTCCTCTAGCTTTCTCCCTAGAAAATACGAATGTGTAGAGCTGGTGTCTCCATGTGGAACCAATTAGTGTTTCCAAGCATAAAATTAAATGTTCCCAGAAAAAAAAAACATTCAAAAAAATACAGTCCGTGGATAATATTTGGAATACACAAACACAGAGGCTGTAGCAATATTTCGGTTTGAGTTAGCCAAAACAAAACCGCATATTTCCGGTTTCATCCAGTCATATCCGGACAAAGTGGTGTGGAATGTGTATGCAATGGACCGAGAAAATCACAGGAAAAATGGTTTTGGAGAAAAGCAAAGTCTTTTCGTTAGGCAAGTGCATAAAATGTCATCTATACAAACAGAAATATCATGTTTCTTTGCCGCAGTTCCTCTAGCTTTCTCCCTAGAAAATACGAATGTGTAGAGCTGGTGTCTCCGTGTGCACCAATTAGAGTTTCCAAGGACAAAGTTAAATGATCCCTGATAAAAAAAAAAAAACAAAACAATAAAGTCCGTGGATAATATCAGGAATACACAAACACAGATGCTGTAGCAATATTTCGGTTTGAGTTAGCCAAAACAAAACCGGATATTTCCGGTTTCATCCAGTCATATCCGGACAAAGAGGTGTGGAATTGGTATGCAATGGACCGAGAAAATCACAGTAAAAATTGTTTTGGAGAAAAGCAAAGTCTTTTCGTTAGGCAAGTGCATAAAATGTCATCTATACAAACAGAAATATCATGTTGGTTTGCCACAGTTCCTCTAGCTTTCTCCCTAGAACAAACGAATGTGTAGAGCTGGTGTCTCCATGTGGAACCAATTAGTGTTTCCAAGCATAAAATTAAATGTTCCCAGAAAAAAAAACATTCAAAAAAATACAGTGCGTGGATAATATCAGGAATACACAAACACAGAGGCTGTAGCAATATTTTGGTTTGAGTTAGCCAAAACAAAACCGCATATTTCCGGTTTCATCCAGTCATATCCGGACAAAGTGGTGTGGAATTTGTATGCAATGGACCGAGAAAATCACAGGAAAAATGGTTTTGGAGAAAAGCAAAGTCTTTTCGTTAGGCAAGTGCATAAAATGTCATCTATACAAACAGAAATATCATGTTTCTTTGCCGCAGTTCCTCTAGCTTTCTCCCTAGAAAATACGAATGTGTAGAGCTGGTGTCTCCGTGTGCACCAATTAGAGTTTCCAAGGACAAAGTTAAATGATCCCTGATTAAAAAAAAAAAAAAAAACAATAAAGTCCGTGGATAATATCAGGAATACACAAACACAGAGGCTGTACCAATATTTCGGTTTGAGTTAGCCAAAACAAAACCGGATATTTCCGGTTTCATCCAGTCATATCTGGACAAAGTGGTGTGGAATTGGTATGCAATGGACCGAGAAAATCACAGGAAAAATGGTTTTGGAGGAAAGCAAAGTCTTTTCGTAAGGCAAGTGCATAAAATGTCATCTATCCAAAACGAAATATCATGTTTGTTTGCCGCAGTTCCTCTACTTTCTCCATAGAAAATACGAATGTGTAGAGCTGGTGTCTCCATTTGGAACCAATTAGTGTTTCCAAGGATAAAATTTAATGTTCCCTGAAAAAAAAATATTCAAAATAATAAAGTCCGTGGATAATATCAGGAATACTCAAACAAAGAGGCTGTAGCAATATCTGGGATTGAATTAGCCAAAATGAAACCGGATATTTCCGGTTTCATCCAGTCATATTTGGACAAACTGGTGTGGAATTCGTATGCAATGGAACGAGAAAATCACAGGAAAAATGGTTTTGGAGAAAAGCAAAGTCTTTTTGTTAGGCAAGTGCATAAAATGTCATCTATACAAACAGAAATAGCATGTTTGTTTGCTGCAGTTCCTCTAGATTTCTCCCTAAAACATCAAAATGTGTAGAGCTGGTGTCTCCATGTGGAACCAATTAGTGTTTCCAAGCATAAAATTAAATGTTCCCTGAAAAAAAAAAACCTTCAAAAAAATAAAGTCCGTGGATAATATCAGGAATACACAAACAAAGAGGCTGTAGCAATATCTGGGATTGAATTAGGCAAAACGAATCCGGATATTTCCGGTTTAATCCTGTCATATCCGGACAAAGTGGTGTGGAATTCGTATGCAATGGACCGAGAAAATCACAGTAAAAATGGTTTTGGAGAAAAGCAAAGTCTTTTCATTAGGCAAGTGCATAAAATGTCATCTATACAAACAGAAATATCATGTTTGTTTGCTGCAGTTCCTCTAGCTTTCTCCCTAGAAAATACGAATGTGTAGAGCTGGTGTCTCCATGTGGAACCAATTAGTGTTTCCAAGCATAAAATGAAATGTTCCCTGAAAAAAAAATTCAAAAAAATAAAGTCCGTGGATAATATCAGGAATACACAAACACAGTGGCTGTAGCAATATTTCGGTTTGAGTTAGCCAAAACAAAACCGCAGATTTCCGGTTTCATCCAGTCATAGCCGGACAAAGTGGTGTGGAATTTGTTTGCAATGGACCGAGAAAATCAGAGTAAAAATGGTTTTGGAGAAAAGCAAAGTCTTTTCGTTAGGCAAGTGCATAAATTGTCATCTAGACAAACAGAAATATCATGTTTGTTTGCCGAAGTTCCTCTAGCTTTCTCCCTAGAAAATACGAATGTGTAGAGCTGGTGTCTCCATGTGGAACCAATTAGTGTTTCCAAGCATAAAATTAAATGTTCCCTGAAAAAAAAACATTCAAAAAAATAAAATCCGTGGATAATATCAGGAATACACAAACACAGATGCTGTACAAATATTTCGGTTTGAGTTAGCCAAAACAAAACCGGATATTTCCGGTTTCATCCAGTCATATCCGGACAAAGTGGTGTGGAATTGGTATGCAATGGACCGAGAAAATCACAGGAAAAATGGTTTTGGAGAAAAGCAAAGTCTTTTCGTTAGGCAAGTGCATAAAATGTCATCTAGACAAACAGAAATATCATGTTTGTTTGCCGCAGTTCCTCTAGCTTTCTCCCTAGAAAATACGAATGTGTAGAGCTGGTGTTTCCATGTGGAACCAATTAGTGTTTCCAAGCATAAAATTAAATGTTCCCTGAAATAAAAAACACATTCAAAAAAATAAAGTCCGTGGATAATATCAGGAATACACAAACAAAGAGGCTGTAGCAATATCTGGGATTGAATTAGCCAAAACGAAACCGGATATTTCCGGTTTCATCCAGTCATATCCGGACAAAGTGGTGTGGAATTCGTATGCAATGGACCGAGAAAATCACAGGAAAAATGGTTTTGGAGAAAAGCAAAGTCTTTTCGTTAGGCAAGTGCAAAAATGTCATCTATACAAACAGAAATATCATGTTTGTTTGCCGCCGTTCCTCTAGCTTTCTCCCTAGAAAATACGAATGTGTAGAGCTGGTGTCTCCCTGTGCACCAATTAGAGTTTACAAGGACAAAGTTAAATGTTCCCTGATAAAAAAAAAACAAAACAATAAAGTCCGTGGATAATATCAGGAATACACAAACACAGATGCTGTAGCAATATTTCGGTTTGAGTTAGCCAAAACAAAACCGGATATTTCCGGTTTCATCCAGTCATATCCGGACAAAGTGGTGTGGAATTGGTATGCAATGGACCGAGAAAATCACAGTAAAAATGGTTTTGGAGAAAAGCAAAGTCTTTTCGTTAGGCAAGTGCATAAAATGTCATCTATACAAACAGAAATATCATGTTTGTTTGCCGCAGTTCCTCTAGCTTTCTCCCTAGAAAATACGAATGTGTAGAGCTGGTGTCTCCATGTGGAACCAATTAGTGTTTCCAAGCATAAAATTAAATGTTCCCAGAAAAAAAAACATTCAAAAAAATACAGTGCGTGGATAATATCAGGAATACACAAACACAGAGGCTGTAGCAATATTTCGGTTTGAGTTAGCCAAAACAAAACCGCAGATTTCCGGTTTCATCCAGTCATATCCGGACAAAGTGGTGTGGAATTTGTATGCAATGGACCGAGAAAATCACAGGAAAAATGGTTTTGGAGAAAAGCAAAGTCTTTTCGTTAGGCAAGTGCATAAAATGTCATCTATACAAACAGAAATATCATGTTTCTTTGCCGCAGTTCCTCTAGCTTTCTCCCTAGAAAATACGAATGTGTAGAGCTGGTGTCTCCGTGTGCACCAATTAGAGTTTACAAGGACAAAGTTAAATGATCCATAATAAAAAAAAAAAAACAATAAAGTCCGTGGATAATATCAGGAATACACAAACACAGATGCTGTACCAATATTTCGGTTTGAGTTAGCCAAAACAAAACCGGATATTTCCGGTTTCATCCAGTCATATCCGGACAAAGTGGTGTGGAATTGGTATGCAATGGACCGAGAAAATCACAGGAAAAATTGTTTTGGAGAAAAGCAAAGTCTTTTCGTTAGGCAAGTGCATCAAATGTCATCTATACAAACAGAAATATCATGTTTGTTTGCCGCAGTTCCTCTAGCTTTCTCCCTAGAAAATACGAATGTGTAGAGCTGGTGTCTCCGTGTGCACCAATTAGAGTTTCCAAGGACAAAGTTAAATGATCCCTGATAAAAAAAAAACATTCAAAAAATAATGTCCGTGGATAATATCAGGAATACACAAACAAAGAGGCTGTAGCAATATCTGGGATTGAATTAGGCAAAACGTATCCGGATATTTCCGGTTTAATCCAGTCATATCCGGACAAAGTGGTGTGGAATTCGTATGCAATGGACCGAGAAAATCACAGTAAAAATGGTTTTAAGAGAAAAGCAAAGTCTTTTCGTTAGGCAAGTGCATCAAATGTCATCTATACAAACAGAAATATCATGTTTGTTTGCCGCAGTTCCTCTAGCTTTCTCCCTAGAAAATACGAATGTGTAGAGCTGGTGTCTCCATGTGGAACCAATTAGTGTTTCCAAGCATAAAATTAAATGTTCCCAGAAAAAAAAAACATTCAAAAAAATACAGTCCTTGGATAATATCAGGAATACACAAACACAGATGCTGTAGCAACATTTCGGTTTGAGTTAGCCAAAACAAAACCGGATATTTCCGGTTTCATCCAGTCATATCCGGACATAGTGGTGTGGAATTGGTATGCAATGGACCGAGAAAATCACAGGAAAAATGGTTTTGGAGAAAAGCAAAGTCTTTTCGTTAGGCAAGTGCATAAAATGTCATCTATACAAACAGAAATATCATGTTTGTTTGCCGCAGTTCCTCTAGCTTTCTCCCTAGAAAATACGAATGTGTAGAGCTGGTGTCTCCGTGTGCACCAATTAGAGTTTCCAAGGACAAAGTTAAATGATCCCTGATAAAAAAAAAAACATTCAAAAAATAATGTCCGTGGATAATATCAAGAATACACAAACACAGATGATGTAGCAATATTTCGGTTTGAGTTAGCCAAAACAAAACCGGATATTTCCGGTTTCATCCAGTCATATCCGGACATAGCGGTGTGGAATTGGTATGCAATGGACCGAGAAAATCACAGGAAAAATGGTTTTGGAGAAAAGCAAAGTCTTTTCGTTAGGCAAGTGCATAAAATGTCATCTATACAAACAGAAATATCATGTGTGGTTGCTGCAGTTCCTCTAGCTTTCTCCCTAGAAAATACGAATGTGTAGAGCTGGTGTCTCCATGTGGAACCAATTACTGTTTCCAAGCATAAAATGAAATGTTCCCTGAAAAAAAAACATTCAAAAAAATAAAGTCCATGGATAATATCAGGAATACACAAACACAGAGGCGGTAGCAATATGTGGGATTGAATTATCCAAAACAAAACCGGATATTTCCGGTTTCATCCAGTCATATCCGGACAAAGTGGTGTGGAATTCGTATGCAATGGACCGAGAAAATCACAGTAAAAATGGTTTTAAGAGAAAAGCAAAGTCTTTTCGTTAGGCAAGTGCATAAAATGTCATCTAGACAAACAGAAATATCATGTTTGTTTGCAGAAGTTCCTCTAGATTTCTCCCTAGAAAATACGAATGTGTAGAGCTGGTGTCTCCATGTGGAATCAATTAGTGTTTCCAAGCATAAAATTAAATGTTCCCTGAAAAAAAAAAACATTGAAAAAAATAAAGTCCGTGGATAATATCAGGAATACACAAACACAGATGCTGTAGCAATATTTCGGTTTGAGTTAGCCAAAACAAAATCGGATATTTCCGGTTTCATCCAGTCATATCCGGACAAAGTGGTGTGGAATGTGTATGCAATGGACCGAGACAATCACAGGAAAAATGGTTTTGGAGAAAAGCAAAGTCTTTTCGTTAGGCAAGTGCATAAAATGTCATCTATACAAACAGAAATATCATGTTTGTTTGCCGCAGTTCCTCTAGCTTTCTCCCTAGAACATAAAAATATGTAGAGCTGGTGTCTCCATGTGGAACCAATTAGTGTTTCCAAGCATAAAATTAAATGTTCCCTGAAAAAAAAAACACATTCAAAAAAATAAAGTCCGTGGATAATATCAGGAATACACAAACAAAGAGGCTGTAGCAATATCTTGGATTGAATTAGCCAAAACGAAACCGGATATTTCCTGTTTCATCCAGTCATATCCGGACAAACTGATGTGGAATTCTTATTCAATGGACCGAGAAAATCACAGTAAAAATGGTTTTGGAGAAAAGCAAAGTCTTTTCGTTAGGCAAGTGCATAAAATGTCATCTAGACAAACACAAATATCATGTTTGTTTGCCGCAGTTCCTCTAGCTTTCTCCCTAGAACAAACAAATGTGTAGAGCTGGTGTCTCCATGTGGAACCAATTAGTGTTTCCAAGCATAAAATTAAATGTTCCCAGAAAAAAAAAACATTCAAAAAAATACAGTCCGTGGATAATATCAGGAATACACAAACGCAGATGCTGTACAAATATTTCGGTTTGAGTTAGCCAAAACACAACCGGATATTTCCGGTTTAATCCAGTCATATCCGGACAAAGTGGTGTGGAATTGGTATGCAATGGACCGAGAACATCACAGGAAAAATGGTTTTAAGAGAAAAGCAAAGTCTTTTCGTTAGGCAAGTGCATAAAATGTCATCTATACAAACAGAAATATCATGTTTGTTTGCCGCAGTTCCTCTAGCTTTCTCCCAAAAAATACGAATGTGTAGAGCTGGTGTCTCCATGTGGAACCAATTACTGTTTCCAAGCATAAAATGAAATGTTCCCTGAAAAAAAAAAACATTCAAAAAAATAAAGTCCGTGGATAATATCAGGAATACACAAACACAGAGGCTGTAGCAATATTTCGGTTTGAGTTAGCCAAAACAAAACCGCAGATTTCCGGTTTCATCCAGTCATATCCGGACAAAGTGGTGTGGAATTTGTATGCAATGGACCGAGTAAATCAGAGTAAAAATGGTTTTGGAGAAAAGCAAAGTCTTTTCGTTAGGCAAGTGCATAAAATATCATCTATACAAACAGAAATATCATGTTTGTTTGCCGAAGTTCCTCTAGATTTCTCCCTAGAAAATACGAATGTGTAGAGCTGGTGTCTCCATGTGGAATCAATTAGTGTTTCCAAGCATAAAATTAAATGTTCCCTGAAAAAAAAAAACATTGAAAAAAATAAAGTCCGTGGATAATATCAGGAATACACAAACACAGAGGCTGTAGCAATATTTCGGTTTGAGTTAGCCAAAACCAAACCGGATATTTCCGGTTTCATCCAGTCATATCCGGACAAAGTGGTGTGGAATTGGTATGCAATGGACCGAGACAATCATAGGAAAAATGGTTTTGGAGAAAAGCAAAGCCTTTTCGTTAGGCAAGTGCATAAAATGTCATCTATACAAACAAAAATATCATGTTTGTTTGCCGCAGTTCCTCTAGCTTTCTCCCTAGAACATAAAAATATGTAGAGCTGGTGTCTCCATGTGGAACCAATTAGTGTTTCCAAGCATAAAATTAAATGTTCCCAGAAAAAAAAAACATTCAAAAAAATACAGTCCGTGGATAATATCAGGAATACACAAATGCAGAGGCTGTAGCAATATTTCGGTTTGAGTTAGCCAAAACAAAACCGCAGATTTCCGCTTTCATCCAGTCATATCCAGACAAAGTGTTGTATAATTTGTATGCAATGGACCGAGAAAATCACAGGAAAAATGGTTTTGGAGAAAAGCAAAGTCTTTTCGTTAGGCAAGTGCATAAAATGTCATCTATACAAACAGAAATATCATGTTTGTTTGCCGCAGTTCCTCTAGCTTTCTCCCTAGAAAATACGAATGTGTAGAGCTGGTGTCTCCATGTGGAACCAATTAGTGTTTCCAAGCACAAAATTAAATGTTCCCTGAAAAAAAAACATTCAAAAAAATAAAGTCCTTGGATAACATCAGGAATACACAAACAAAGAGGCTGTAGCAATATCTGGGATTGACTTAGCCAAAACGAAACCGGATATTTCCGGTTTCATCCAGTCATATCCGGACAAAGTGGTGTGGAATTCGTATGCAATGGAATGAGAAAATCACAGTAAAAATGGTTTTGGAGAAAAGCAAAGTCTTTTCGTTAGGCAAGTGCATAAAATGTCAACTATACAAACAGAAATAGCATGTTTGTTTGCTGCAGTTCCTCTAGCTTTCTCCCTAGAACATACGAATGTGTAGAGCTGCTGTGTCCATGTGCAACCAATTAGTGTTTCCAAGCATAAAATTAAATGTTCCCGGAAAAAAAACATTCAAAAAAATAAAGCCGTGGATAATATCAGGAATATACAAACAAGGAGGCTGTAGCAATATCTGGGATTGAATTAGCCAAAACGAAACCGGATATTTCCGGTTTCATCCAGTCATATCCGGACAAAGTGGTGTGGAATTCGTATGCAATGGACCGAGAAAATCACAGTAAAAATGGTTTTAAGAGAAAAGCAAAGTCTTTTCGTTAGGCAAGTGCATAAAATGTCATCTAGACAAACAGAAATATCATGTTTATTTGCTGCAGTTCCTCTAGCTTTCTCCCTAGAACATACGAATGTGTAGAGCTGGTATCTCCATGTGGGACAAATTAGTGTTTCCAAGCATAAAATTAAATGTTCCCAGAAAAAAAAAACATTCAAAAAAATACAGTCCGTGGATAATATCAGGAATACACTAACACGGATGCTGTAGCAACATTTCGGTTTGAGTTAGCCAAAACAAAACCGGATATTTCCGGTTTCATCCAGTCATATCCGGACAAACTGGTGTGGAATTCGTATGCAATGGACCGAGAAAATCAGAGTAAAAATGGTTTTGGAGAAAAGCAAAGTCTTTTCGTTAGGCAAGTGCATAAAATGTCATCTATACAAACAGAAATATCATGTTTGTTTGCCGCAGTTCCTCTAGCTTTCTCCCTAGAAAATACGAATGTGTAGAGCTGGTGTCTCCGTGTGCACCAATAGAGTTTCCAAGGACAAAGTTAAATGTTCCCTGATAAAAAAAAACAAAACGATAAAGTCCCTGGATAATATCAGGGATACACAAACACTGATGCTGTAGCAATATTTCGGTTTGAGTTAGCCAAAACCAAACCGGATATTTCCGGTTTCATCCAGTCATATCCGGACAAAGTGGTGTGGAATTGGTATGCAATGGACCGAGAAAATCACAGTAAAAATGGTTTTGGAGGAAAGCAAAGTCTTTTCGTTAGGCAAGTGCATAAAATGTCATCTATACAAACAGAAATATCATGTTTGTTTGCCGCAGTTCCTCTAGCTTTCTCCCTAGAAAATACGAATGTGTAGAGCTGGTGTCTCCCTGTGGAACCAATTAGTGTTTCCAAGCATAAAATTAAATGTTCCCTGAAAAAAAAACATTCAAAAAAATAAAGTCCGTGGATAATATCAGGAATACACAAGCAAAGAGGCTGTAGCAATATCTGGGATTGAATTAGCCAAAACGAAACCGGATATTTCCGGTTTCATCCAGTCATATTCGGACAAACTGGTGTGGAATTCGTATGCAATGGACCGAGAAAATCACAGTAAAAATGGTTTTGGCGAAAAGCAAAGTCTTTTCGTTAGGCAAGTGCATAAAATGTCATCTATACAAACAGAAATAGCATGTTTGTTTGCTGCAGTTCCTCTAGCTTTCTCCCTAGAACAAACGAATGTGTAGAGCTGGTGTCTCCATGTGGAACCAATTAGTGTTTCCAAGCATAAAATTAAATGTTCCCAGAAAAAAAACATTCAAAAAAATACAGTCCGTGGATAATATCAGGAATACACAAACACAGATGCTGTACAAATATTTCGGTTTGAGTTTGCCAAAACAAAACCGCATATTT
This sequence comes from Lepus oiostolus, assembly GCA_036325905.1. Classification (NCBI taxonomy): domain Eukaryota; kingdom Metazoa; phylum Chordata; class Mammalia; order Lagomorpha; family Leporidae; genus Lepus; species Lepus oiostolus. Next base: position 47,846,288 of record CM070795.1, read on the forward strand.
CCGGTTTCATCCAGTCATATCCAGAAAAAGTGTTGTATAATTTGTATGCAATGGACTGAGAAAATCACAGTAAAAATGGTTTTGGAGAAAAGCAAAGTTTTTTCGTTAGGCAAGTGCATCAAATGTCATCATTACAAACAGAAATATCATGTTTGTTTGCCGCAGTTCCTCTAGCTTTCTCCCTAGAAAATACGAATGTGTAGAGCTGGTGTCTCCATGTGGAACAAATTAGAGTTTCCAAGGACAAAATTAAATGTTCCCTGAAAAAAAAACATTCAAAAAAATAAAGTCCGTGGATAATATCAGGAATACACAAACACAGATGCTGTAGCAATATTTCGGTTTGAGTTAGCCAAAACAAAACCGGATATTTCCGGTTTCATCCAGTCAAATCCACACAAAGCGGTGTGCAATTCGTATGCAGTGGACCGAGAAAATCACAGGAAAAATGGTTTTGGAGAAAAGCAAAGTATTTTCGTTAGGCAAGTGCATAAAATGTCATCTATACAAACAGAAATATCATGTTTGTTTGCCACAGTTCTTCTAGCTTTCTCCCTAGAAAATATGAATGTGTAGAGCTGGTGTCTCCATGTGGAACCAATTAGTGTTTCCAAGCATAAAATTAAATGTTCCCTGAAAAAAAAATTCAAAAAAATAAAGTCCATGGATAATATCAGGAATACACAAACACAGAGGCTGTAGCAATATTATGTTTGAGTTAGCCAAAACAAAACCGGATATTTCCGGTTTCATCCAGTCATATCCGGACAAAGTGGTGTGGAATTCGTATTCAATGGCCCGAGAAAATCACAGGAAAAATAGTTTTGGAGAAAAGCAAAGTCTTTTCGTTAGGCAAGTGCATCAAATGTCATCTATACAAGCAGAAATATCATGTTTGTTTGCCGCAGTTCCTCTAGCTTTCTCCCTAGAAAATACGAATGTGTAGAGCTGGTGTCTCCATGTGTAACCAATTAGTGTGTCCAAGCATAAAATTAAATGTTCCCTGATAAAAAATATTCAAAAAAATAAAATCCGTGGACAATATCACGAATACACAAACAAAGAGGCTGTAGCAATATCTGGGATTAAATTAGCCAAAACGAAACCGGATATTTCCGGTTTCATCCAGTCATATTCGGACCAACTGGTGTGGAATTCGTATGCAATGGACCGAGAAAATCACAGGAAAAATGGTTTTGGAGAAAAGCAAAGTATTTTCGTTAGGCAAGTGCATAAAATGTCATCTATACAAACAGAAATATCATGTTTGTTTGCCGCAGTTCCTCTAGCTTTCTCCCTAGAACAAACGAATGTGTAGAGCTGGTGTCTCCATGTGGAACCAATTAGTGTTTCCAAGCATAAAATTAAATGTTCAAAGAAAAAAAAACATTCAAAAAAATACAGTCCGTGGATAATATCAGGAATACACAAACACAGATGCTGTACAAAAATTTCGGTTTGAGTTTGCCAAAACAAAACCGCATATTTCCGGTTTCATCCAGTCATCTCCAGAAAAAGTGTTGTATAATTTGTATGCAATGGACTGAGAAAATCACAGTAAAAATGGTTTTGGAGAAAAGCAAAGTTTTTTCATTAGGCAAGTGCATCAAATGTCATCTATACAAACAGAAATATCATGTTTGTTTGCAGCAGTTCCTCTAGCTTTCTCCCTAGAAAATACGAATGTGTAGAGCTGGTGTCTCCATGTGGAACAAATTAGAGTTTCCAAGGACAAAATTAAATGTTCCCTGAAAAAAAAAACATTCAAAAAAATAAAGTCCGTGGATAATATCAGGAATACACAAACACAGATGCTGTAGCAATATTTCGGTTTGAGTTAGCCAAAACAAAACCGGATATTTCCGGTTTCCTCCAGTCAAATCCGGACAAAGCGGTGTGCAATTCGTATGCAGTGGAGCGAGAAAATCACAGGAAAAATGGTTTTGGAGAAAAGCAAAGTATTTTCGTTAGGCAAGTGCATAAAATGTCATCTATACAAACAGAAATATCATGTATGTTTGCCGCAGTTCTTCTAGCTTTCTCCCTAGAAAATATGAATGTGTAGAGCTGGTGTCTCCATGTGGAACCAATTAGTGTTTCCAAGCATAAAATTAAATGTGCCCTGAAAAAAAAATTGAAAAAAATAAAGTCCATGGATAATATCAGGAATACACAAACACAGAGGCTGTAGCAATATTATGTTTGAGTTAGCCAAAACAAAACCGGATATTTCCGGTTTCATCCAGTCATATCCGGACAAAGTGGTGTGGAATTCGTATTCAATGGCCCAAGAAAATCACAGGAAAAATAGTTTTGGAGAAAAGAAAAGTCTTTTCGTTAGGCAAGTGCATCAAATGTCATCTATACAAGCAGAAATATCATGTTTGTTTGCTGCAGTTCCTCTAGCTTTCTCCCTAGAAAATACGAATGTGTAGAGCTGGTGTCTCCATGTGGAACGAATTAGTGTGTCCAAGCATAAAATTAAATGTTCCCTGATAAAAAACATTCAAAAAAATAAAATCTGTGGACAATATCACGAATACACAAACAAAGAGGCTGTAGCAATATCTGGGATTAAATTAGCCAAAACGAAACCGGATATTTCCGGTTTCATCCAGTCATATTCGGACCAACTGGTGTGGAATTCGTATGCAATGGATGGAGAAAATCACAGGAAAAATGGTTTTGGAGAAAAGCAAAGTCTTTTCGTTAGGCAAGTGCATAAAATGTCATCTATACAAACAGAAATAGCATGTTTGTTTGCTGCAGTTCCTCTAGATTTCTCCCTAGAACATAAAAATGTGTAGAGCTGGTGTCTCCATGTGGAACCAATTAGTGTTTCCAAGCATAAAATTAAATGTTCCCTGAAAAAAAAACATTCAAAAAAATAAAGTCCATGGATAATATCAGGAATACACAAACAAAGAGGCTGTAGCAATATCTGAGATGGAATTAGGCAAAACGAAACCGGATATTTCCGGTTACATCCAGTCATATCCAGACAAAGTGCTGTGGAATTCGTATTTAATGGACGGAGAAAATCACAGGAAACATGGTTTTGGAGAAAAGCAAAGTCTTTTCATTAGGCAAGTGCTTAAAATATCATCTATAAAAACAGAAATATCATGTTTGTTTGCCGCAGTTCCTCTAGCTTTCTCCCTAGAAAATACGAATGTGTAGAGCTGGAGTCTCCATCTGGAAACAATTAGTGTTTCTAAGCACAAAATTAAATGTTCCCTGAAAAAAAAACATTCAAAAAAATAAAATCCGTGGATAATATCAAGAATACACAAACACAGAGGCTGTAGCAATATCTGGGATTGAATTAGCCAAAACGAAACCGGATATTTCCGGTTTCATCCAGTCATGTTTGGACAAACTGGTGTGGAATTCGTATGCAATGGACTGAGAAAATCACAGTAAAAATTGTTTTGGAGAAAAGGAAAGTCTTTTCGTTAGGCAAGTGCATAAAATGTCATCTATACAAACAGAAATATCATGTTTGTTTGCCACAGATCCCCTAGCTTTCTCCCTAGAAAATACGAATGTTTAGAGCTGGTGTCTCCGTGTGGGACCAATTAGAGTTTCCAAGGACAAAGTTAAATGTCCCCTGATAAAAAAAAAAAAAAAAACAAAACAATAAAGTCCGTGGATAATATCAGGAATACACCATCACAGAGGCTGTAGTAATATTTCGGTTTGACTTAGCCAAAACAAAACCACATATTTCCGGTTTCATCCAGTCATATCCGGATAAATTGGTGTGGAATTCGTATGCAATGGGCCGAGAAAATCACAGGAAAAATGGTTTTGGAGAAAAGCAAAGTCTTTTCGTTAGGCAAGTGCATCAAATGTCATCTATACAAACAGAAATATCATGTTTGTTTGCCGCAGTTCCTCTAGCTTTCTCCCTAGAAAATATGAATGTGTAGAGCTGGTGTCTCCATCTGGAAACAATTAGTGTTTCCAAGCATAAAATTAAATGTTCCCTGATAAAAAACATTCAAAAAAATAAAGTCCATGGATAATATCAGGAATACACAAACACAGAGCCTGTAGCAATATCTGGGATTGAATTAGACAAAAGGAAACCGGATATTTCCGGTTTCATCCAGTCATATCCGGACAAACTAGTGTGGAATTCGTATGCAATGGACCGAGACAATCACAGTAAAAATGGTTTTGGAGAAAAGCAAAGTCTTTTCGTTAGGCAAGTGCATAAAATGTCATCTATACAAACAGAAATATCATGTTTGTTTGCCGCAGTTCCTCTAGCTTTCTCCCTAGAACAAACGAATGTGTAGAGCTGGTGTCTCCATGTGGAACCAATTAGTGTTTCCAAGCATAAAATTAAATGTTCAAAGAAAAAAAAACATTCAAAAAAATACAGTCCGTGGATAATATCAGGAATACACAAACACAGATGCTGTAGCAATATTTCGGTTTGAGTTAGCCAAAACAAAACCGGATATTTCCGGTTTCCTCCAGTCAAATCCGGACAAAGCGGTGTGCAATTCGTATGCAGTGGAGCGAGAAAATCACAGGAAAAATGGTTTTGGAGAAAAGCAAAGTCTTTTCGTTAGGCAAGTGCATAAAATGTCATCTATACAAACAGAAATATCATGTTTGTTTGCCGCAGTTCCTCTAGCTTTCTCCCTAGAAAATATGAATGTGTAGAGCTGGTGTCTCCATGTGGAACCAATTAGTGTTTCCAAGCATAAAATTAAATGTTCAAAGAAAAAAAAACATTCAAAAAAATACAGTCCGTGGATAATATCAGGAATACACAAACACAGATGCTGTACAAATATTTCGGTATGAGTTTGCCAAAACAAAACCGGATATTTCCGGTTTCATCCAGTCATATCCAGACAAAGTGTTGTATAATTTGTATGCAATGGACTGAGAAAATCACAGTAAAAATGGTTTTGGAGAAAAGCAAAGTCTTTTCGTTAGGCAAGTGCATAAAATGTCATCTATACAAACAGAAATATCATGTTTGTTTGCCGCAGTTCCTCTAGCTTTCTCCCTAGAAAATATGAATGTGTAGAGCTGGTGTCTCCATGTGGAACCAATTAGTGTTTCCAAGCACAAAATTAAATGTTCCCTGAAAAAAAAAATATTCAAAAAAATAAAATCCATGGATAACATCAGGAATACACAAACAAAGAGGCTGTAGCAATATTTTGGTTTGAGTTAGCCAAAACGAAACCGGATGTTTCCGGTTTCATCCAGTCATATCGGGACAAAGTGGTGTGGAATTGGTATGCAATGGACCGAGAAAATCACAGGAAAAATGGTTTTGGAGAAAAGCAAAGTCTTTTTGTTAGGCAAGTGCATAAAATGTCATCTATACAAACAGAAATATCATGTTTGTTTGCCGCAGTTCCTCTAGCTTTCTCCCTAGAAAATACGAATGTGTAGAGCTGGAGTCTCCATCTGGAAACAGTTAGTGTTTCCAAGCATAAAATTAAATGTTCCCTGATAAAAAACATTCAAAACAATAAAGTCCGTGGATAATATCACGAATACACAAACACAGAGGCTGTAGCAATATCTGGGATTGAATTAGCCAAAACGAAACCGGATATTTCCGGTTTCATCCAGTCATATCGGACAAACTGGTGTGGAATTCGTATGCAATGGACGGAGAAAATTACAATAAAAATGGTTTTGGAGAAAAGCAAAGTCTTTTCGTTAGGCAAGTGCATAAAATGTCATCTATACAAACAGAAATATCATGTTTGTTTGCCGCAGTTCCTCTAGCTTTCTCCCTAGAAAATACGAATGTGTAGAGCTGGTGTCTCCATGTGGAACCAATTAGTGTTTCCAAGCATAAAATGAAATGATCCCTGAAAAAAAAAAACATTCAAAAAAATAAAGTCCGTGGATAATATCAGGAATACACAAACAAAGAGGCTGTAGCAATATCTGGGATTGAATTAGACAAAAGGAAACCGGATATTTCCGGTTTCATCCAGTCATATCCGGAAAAAGTGGTGTGCAATTCGTATGCAATGGACCGAGAAAATCACAGTAAAAATGGTTTTGGAGAAAAGCAAAGTATTTTCGTTAGGCAAGTGCATAAAATGTCATCTAGACAAACAGAAATATCATGTTTGTTTGCCGCAGTTCCTCTAGCTTTCTCCCTAGAAAATACGAATGTGTAGAGCTGGTGTCTCCATGTGGAACCAATTAGTGTTTCCAAGCATAAAATTAAATGTTCCCTTAAAAAAAAAACACATTCAAAATAATAAAGTCCGTGGATAATATCAGGAATACACAAACAAAGAGGCTGTAGCAATATCTGGGATTGAATTAGCCAAAACGAAACCGGATATTTCCGGTTACATCCAGTCATATCCAGACAAATTGCTGTGGAATTCGTATTTAATGGACGGAGAAAATCACAGGAAACATGGTTTTGGAGAAAAGCAAAGTCTTTTCATTAGGCAAGTGCTTAAAATGTCATCTATACAAACAGAAATATCATGTTTGTTTGCCGCAGTTCCTCTAGCTTTCTCCCTAGAAAATACGAATGTGTAGAGCTGGAGTACCCATCTGGAAACAATAGTGTTTCTAAGCACAAAATTAAATGTTCCCTGAAAAAAAACTTTCAAAAAAATAAAGTCCGTGGATAATATCAAGAATACACAAACAAAGAGGCTGTAGCAATATCTGGGATTGAATTAGCCAAAACGAAACCGGATATTTCCGGTTTCATCCAGTCATGTTTGGACAAACTGGTGTGGAATTCATATGCAATGGACTGAGAAAATCACAGTAAAAATGGTTTTGGAGAAAAGCAAAGTCTTTTCGTTAGGCAAGTGCATAAAATGTCATCTAGACAAACAGAAATAGCATGTTTGTTTGCCGCAGTTCCTCTAGCTTTCTCCCTAGAAAATACGAATGTGTAGAGCTGGTGTCTCCATGTGGAACCAATTAGTGTTTCCAAGCATAAAATTAAATGTTCCCTGAAAAAAAAACACATTCAAAATAATAAAGTCCGTGGATAATATCAGGAATACACAAACAAAGAGGCTGTAGCAATATTTCGGTTTGAGTTAGCCAAAACAAAACCGGATATTTCCGGTTTTATCCAGTCAAATCCGGACAAACTGCTGTGGAATTCGCATGCAGTGGACCGAGAAAATCACAGTTAAAATGGTTTTGGAGAAAAGCAAAGTCTTTTCGTTAGGCAAGTGCATAAAATGTCATCTATACAAACAGAAATATCATGTTTGTATGCCGCAGTTCCACTAGCTTTCTCCCTAGAAAATACGAATGTTTAGAGCTGGTGTCTCCGTGTGGGACCAATTAGAGTTTCCAAGGACAAAGTTAAATGTCCCCTGATAAAAAAAAAAAAACAAAACAATAAAGTCCATGGATAATATCAGGAATACACCAACACAGAGGCTGTAGTAATATTTCAGTTTGACTTAGCCAAAACAAAACCGCATATTTCCGGTTTCATCCAGTCATATCCGGATAAAGTGGTGTGGAATCCGTATGCAATGGACTGAGAAAATCACAGGAAAAATGGTTTTGGAGAAAAGCAAAGTCTTTTCGTTAGGCAAGTGCATAAAATGTCATCTATACAAACAGAAATATCATGTTTGTTTGCCGCAGTTCCTCTAGCTTTCTCCCTAGAAAATATGAATGTGTAGAGCTGGAGTCTCCATGTGGAAACAATGAGTGTTTCCAAGCATAAAATTAAATGTTCCCTGATAAAAAACATTCAAAAAAATAAAGTCCATGGATAATATCAGGAATACACAAACACAGAGGCTGTAGCAATATCTGGGATTGAATTAGACAAAAGGAAACCAGATATTTCCGGTTTCATCCAGTCATATCCGGACAAAGTGGTGTGGAATTCGTATGCAATGGACCGAGAAAATCACAGTAAAAATGGTTTTGGAGAAAAGCAAAGTATTTTTGTTAGGCAAGTGCATAAAATGTCATCTAGACAAACAGAAATATCATGTTTGTTTGCCGCAGTTCCTCTAGCTTTCTCCCTAGAACAAACGAATGTGTAGAGCTGGTGTCTCCATGTGGAACCAATTAGTGTTTCCAAGCATAAAATTAAATGTTCCCAGAAAAAAAAACATTCAAAAAAATACAGTCCGTGGATAATATCAGGAATACACAAACACAGATGCTGTACAAATATTTCGGTATGAGTTTGCCAAAACAAAACCGCATATTTCCGGTTTCATCCAGTCATATCCAGACAAAGTGTTGTATAATTTGTATGCAATGGACTGAGAAAATCACAGTAAAAATGGTTTTGGAGAAAAGCAAAGTTTTTTCGTTGGGCAAGTGCATAAAATGTCATCTATACAAACAGAAATATCATGTTTGTTTGCCGCAGTTCCTCTAGCTTTCTCCCTAGAAAATAGGAATGTGTAGAGCTGGTGTCTCCATGTGGAACCAATTAGTGTTTCCAAGGATAAAATTAAATGTTCCCTGAAAAAAAAAATTCAAAAAAATAAAGTCCGTGGATAATATCAGGAATACACAAACACAGAGGCTGTAGCAATATTATGTTTGAGTAATCAAAACAAAACCGGATATTTCCGGTTTCATCCAGTCATATCCGGACAAAGTGGTGTGGAATTCGTATTCAATGGCCCGAGAAAATCACAGTAAAAATGGTTTTGGAGAAAAGCAAAGTCTTTTCATTAGGCAAGTGCATCAAATGTCATCTATACAAACAGAAATATCATGTTTGTTTGCCGCAGTTCCTCTAGCTTTCTCCCTAGAAAATACGAATGTGTAGAGCTGGTGTCTCCATGTGGAACCAATTACTGTTTCCAAGCACAAAATTAAATGTTCCCTGAAAAAAAAAACATTCAAAAAAATAAAGTCCATGGATAACATCAGGAATACACAAACACAGAGGCTGTAGCAATATCTGGTATTGACTTAGCCAAAACGAAACCGGATATTTCCGGTTTCATCCAGTCATATCAGGACAAAGTGATGTGGAATTCGTTTGCAACGGACCGAGAAAATCACAGGAAAAATGGTTTTGGAGAAAATAAAGTTTTTTCGTTAGGCAAGTGCATCAAATGTCATCTATACAAACAGAAATATCATGTTTGTTTGCCGCAGTTCCTCTAGCTTTCTCCCTAGAAAATACGAATGTGTAGAGCTGGTGTCTCCATGTGGAATCAATTAGTGTTTGCAAGCATAAAATTAAATGTTCCCTGAAAAAAAAACATTCAAAAAAATAAAGTCCGTGGATAATATCAGGAATACACAAACACAGAGGCTGTAGCAATATTTCGGTTTGAGTTAGCCAAAACAAAACCGCATATTTCCGGTTTCATCCAGTCATATCCGGACAAAGTGGTGTGGAATTCGTATCCATGGCCCGAGAAAATCACAGTAAAAATGGATTTGGAGAAAAGCAAAGTCTTTTCGTTAGGCAAGTGCATAAAATGTCATCTATACAAACAGAAATACCATGTTTGTTTGCCGCAGTTCCTCTAGCTTTCTCCCTAGAAAATACGAATGTGTAGAGCTGGTGTCTCCATGTGGAACCAATTAGAGTTTCCAAGCACAAAATTAAATGTTCCCTGAAAAAAAACATTCAAAAAAATAAAGTCCTTGGATAACATCAGGAAAACACTAACAAAGAGGCTGTAGCAATATCTGGGATTGACTTAGCCAAAACAAACCGGATATTTCCGGTTTCATCCGGTCATATCTGGACAAAGTGCTGTGGAATTCGTATGCAATGGACAGAGAACATCACAGTAAAAATGGTTTTGGAGTAAAGCAAAGTCTTTTCGTTAGGCAAGTGCATAAAATGTAATCTATACAAACAGAAATAGCATGTTTGTTTGCTGCAGTTCCTCTAGCTTTCTCCCTAGAACATACGAATGTGTAGAGCTGCTGTGTCCATGTGGAACCAATTAGTGTTTCCAAGCATAAAATTAAACGTTCCCGGAAAAAAATACATTCAAAAAAATAAAGTCCGTGGATAATATCAGGAATACACAAACAAGGAGGCTGTAGCAATATCTGGGATTGAATTAGCCAAAACGAAACCGGATATTTCAGGTTTCATCCAGTCATATCCGGACAAAGTGGTGTGGATTTCGTATTCAATGGACCGAGAAAATCACAGTAAAAATGGTTTTAAGAGAAAAGCAAAGTCTTTTCGTTAGGCAAGTGCATAAAATGTCATCTAGACAAACAGAAATACCATGTTTGTTTGCCGCAGTTCCTCTAGCTTTCTCCCTAGAACATACGAATGTGTAGAGCTGGAGTCTCCACCTGGCAACAATTAGTGTTTCTAAGCATAACACTAAATGTTCCCTGATAAAAAACATTCAAAAAAATAAAGTCTGAGGATAATATCACGAATACACAAACAAAGAGGCTGTAGCAATATCTGGGATTGAATTAGCCAAAACGAAACCGGATATTTCAGGTTTCATCCAGTCATATCCGGACAAATTGGTGTGGATTTCGTATTCAATGGACCGAGAAAATCACAGTAAAAATGGTTTTAAGAGAAAAGCAAAGTCTTTTCGTTAGGCAAGTGCATAAAATGTCATCTAGACAAACAGAAATACCATGTTTGTTTGCCGCAGTTCCTCTAGCTTTCTCCCTAGAAAATACGAATGTGTAGAGCTGGAGTCTCCATCTGGAAACAATTAGTGTTTCTAAGCATAACACTAAATGTTCCCTGATAAAAAACATTCAAAAAAATAAAGTCTGAGGATAATATCACGAATACACAAACAAAGAGGCTGTAGCAATATCTGGGATTGAATTAGACAAAAGGAAACCGGATATTTCCGGTTTCATCCAGTCATATCCAAACAAAGTGGTGTGGAATTCGTATGCAATGGACCGAGAAAATCACAGGAAAAATGGTTTTGGAGAAAAGCAAAGTCTTTTCGTTAGGCAAGTGCATAAAATGTCATCTATACAAACAGAAATATCATGTTTGTTTGCCGCAGTTCCTCTAGCTTTCTCCCTAGAACAAACGAATGTGTAGAGCTGGTGTCTCCATGTGGAACCAATTAGCGTTTCCAAGCATAAAATTAAATGTTCCCTGAAAAAAAAACATTCAAAAAAATAAAGTCCGTGGATAATATCAGGAATACACAAACACAGAGGCTGTAGCAATATCCGGGATTGAATTATACAAAAGGAAACCGGATATTTCAGGTTTCATCCAGTCATATCGGGACAAACTGGTGTGGAATTCGTATGCAATGGACCGAGAAAATCACAGGAAAAATGGTTTTGGAGAAAAGAAAAGTCTTTTCGTTAGGCAAGTGCATAAAATGTCATCTATACAAACAGAAATATCATGTTTGTTTGCCGCAGTTCCTCTAGCTTTCTCCCTAGAACAAACGAATGTGTAGAGCTGGTGTTTCCATGTGGAACCAATTAGCGTTTCCAAGCATAAAATTAAATGTTCCCTGAAAAAAAAACATTCAAAAAAATAAAGTCCGTGGATAATATCAGGAATACACAAACAGAGAGGCTGTAGCTATATCTGGGATTGAATTAGACAAAAGGAGACCAGATATTTCCGGTTTCATCCAGTCATATCCGGACAAAGTGGTGTGGAATTTGTATGCAATGGACCGAGAAAATCACAGTAAAAATGGTTTTGGAGAAAAGCAAAGTATTTTTGTTAGGCAAGTGCATAAAATGTCATCTAGACAAACAGAAATATCATGTTTGTTTGCCGCAGTTCCTCTAGCTTTCTCCCTAGAACAAACGAATGTGTAGAGCTGGTGTCTCCATGTGGAACCAATTAGTGTTTCCAAGCATAAAATTAAATGTTACCAGAAAAAAAAACATTCAAAAAAATACAGTCCGTGGATAATATCAGGAATACACAAACACAGATGCTGTACAAATATTTCGGTATGAGTTTGCCAAAACAAAACCGCATATTTCCGGTTTCATCCAGTCATATCCAGACAAAGTGTTGTATAATTTGTATGCAATGGACTGAGAAAATCATAGTAAAAATGGTTTTGGAGAAAAGCAAAGTTTTTTCGTTGGGCAAGTGCATAAAATGTCATCTATACAAACAGAAATATCATGTTTGTTTGCCGCAGTTCCTCTAGCTTTCTCCCTAGAAAATACGAATGTGTAGAGCTGGTGTCTCCATGTGGAACCAATTAGTGTTTCCAAGCATAAAATTAAATGTTCCCTGAAAAAAAAACATTCAAAAAAATAAAGTCCGTGGATAATATCAGGAATACACAAACACAGAGGCTGTAGCAAAATTATGTTTGAGTAATCAAAACAAAACCGGATATTTCCGGTTTCATCCAGTCATATCCGGACAAAGTGGTGTGGAATTCGTATTCAATGGCCCGAGAAAATCACAGTAAAAATGGTTTTGGAGAAAAGCAAAGTCTTTTCGTTAGGCAAGTGCATCAAATGTCATCTATACAAACAGAAATATCATGTTTGTTTGCCACAGTTCCTCTAGCTTTCTCCCTAGAAAATACGAATGTGTAGAGCTGGTGTCTCCATGTGGAACCAATTACTGTTTCCAAGCACAAAATTAAATGTTCCCTGAAAAAAAAAAACATTCAAAAAAATAAAGTCCATGGATAACATCAGGAATACACAAACAAAGAGGCTGTAGCAATATCTGGTATTGACTTAGCCAAAACGAAACCGGATATTTCCGGTTTCATCCAGTCATATCCAGACAAAGTGATGTGGAATTCGTATTCAATGGCCCGAGAAAATCACAGTAAAAATGGTTTTGGAGAAAAGCAAAGTCTTTTCGTTAGGCAAGTGCATCAAATGTCATCTATACAAACAGAAATATCATGTTTCTTTGCCGCAGTTCCTCTAGCTTTCTCCCTAGAAAATACGAATGTGTAGAGCTGGTGTCTGCATGTGGAACCAATTACTGTTTCCAAGCACAAAATTAAATGTTCCCTGAAAAAAAAAAAACATTCAAAAAAATAAAGTCCGTGGATAATATCAGGAATACACAAACACAGAGGCTGTAGCAATATTTCGGTTTGAGTTAGCCAAAACAAAACCGCATATTTCCGGTTTCATCCAGTCATATCCGGACAAAGTGGTGTGGAATTCGTATCCATGGCCCGAGAAAATCACAGTAAAAATGGATTTGGAGAAAAGCAAAGTCTTTTCGTTAGGCAAGTGCATAAAATGTCATCTATACAAACAGAAATACCATGTTTGTTTGCCGCAGTTCCTCTAGCTTTCTCCCTAGAACATACGAATGTGTAGAGCTGGTGTCTCCATGTGGAACCAATTAGAGTTTCCAAGCATAAAATTAAACGTTCCCGGAAAAAAATACATTCAAAAAAATAAAGTCCGTGGATAATATCAGGAATACACAAACAAGGAGGCTGTAGCAATATCTGGGATTGAATTAGCCAAAATGAAACCGGATATTTCAGGTTTCATCCAGTCATATCCGGACAAAGTGGTGTGGATTTCGTATTCAATGGACCGAGAAAATCACAGTAAAAATGGTTTTAAGAGAAAAGCAAAGTCTTTTCGTTAGGCAAGTGCATAAAATGTCATCTAGACAAACAGAAATACCATGTTTGTTTGCCGCAGTTCCTCTAGCTTTCTCCCTAGAACAAACGAATGTGTAGAGCTGGAGTCTCCATCTGGAAACAATTAGTGTTTCTAAGCATAACACTAAATGTTCCCTGATAAAAAACATTCAAAAAAATAAAGTCTGAGGATAATATCACGAATACACAAACAAAGAGGCTGTAGCAATATCTGGGATTGAATTAGCCAAAATGAAACCGGATATTTCCGGTTTCATCCAGTCATATCCGGACAAAGTGGTGTGGAATTCGTATGCAATGGACCGAGAAAATCACAGGAAAAATGGTTTTGGAGAAAAGCAAAGTCTTTTCGTTAGGCAAGTGCATAAAATGTCATCTATACAAATAGAAATATCATGTTTGTTTGCCGCAGTTCCTCTAGCTTTCTCCCTAGAAAATACGAATGTGTAGAGCTGGTGTCTCCATGTGGAACCAATTAGTGTTTCCAAGCATAAAATTAAATGTTCCCTGAAAAAAAAACATTCAAAAAAATAAAGTCCGTGGATAATATCAGGAATACACAAACACAGAGGCTGTAGCAATATTATGTTTGAGTAATCAAAACAAAACCGGATATTTCCGGTTTCATCCAGTCATATCCGGACAAAGTGGTGTGGAATTCGTATTCAATGGCCCGAGAAAATCACAGTAAAAATGGTTTTGGAGAAAAGCAAAGTCTTTTCGTTAGGCAAGTGCATCAAATGTCATCTATACAAACAGAAATATCATGTTTGTTTGCCGCAGTTCCTCTAGCTTTCTCCCTAGAAAATACGAATGTGTAGAGCTGGTGTCTCCATGTGGAACCAATTACTGTTTCCAAGCACAAAATTAAATGTTCCCTGAAAAAAAAAATATTCAAAAAAATAAAGTCCATGGATAACATCAGGAATACACAAACAAAGAGGCTGTAGCAATATCTGGTATTGACTTAGCCAAAACGAAACCGGATATTTCCGGTTTCATCCAGTCATATCCGGACAAAGTGATGTGGAATTCGTATGCAACGGACCGAGAAAATCACAGGAAAAATGGTTTTGGAGAAAAGCAAAGTCTTTTCGTTAGGCAAGTGCATAAAATGTCATCTATACAAACAGAAATATCATGTTTGTTTGCCGCAGTTCCTCTAGCTTTCTCCCTAGAAAATACGAATGTGTAGAGCTGGTGTCTCCGTGTGGGACCAATTAGAGTTTCCAAGGACAAAGTTAAATGTTCCCTGATAAAAAAAAAACAAAACAATAAAGTCCGTGGATAATATCAGGAATACACCATCACAGAGGCTGTAGTAATATTTCAGTTTGACTTAGCCAAAACAAAACCGCATATTTCCGGTTTCATCCAGTCATATCCAGACAAAGTGTTGTATAATTTGTATGCAATGGACTGAGAAAATCACAGTAAAAATGGTTTTGGAGAAAAGCAAACTTTTTTCGTTGGGCAAGTGCATAAAATGTCATCTATACAAACAGAAATATCATGTTTGTTTGCCGCAGTTCCTCTAGCTTTCTCCCTAGAAAATACGAATGTGTAGAGCTGGTGTCTCCATGTGGAACCAATTAGTGTTTCCAAGCATAAAATTAAATGTTCCCTGAAAAAAAAACATTCAAAAAAATAAAGTCCGTGGATAATATCAGGAATACACAAACACAGAGGCTGTAGCAATATTATATTTGAGTAATCAAAACAAAACCGGATATTTCCGGTTTCATCCAGTCATATCCGGACAAAGTGGTGTGGAATTCGTATGCAATGGACCGAGAAAATCACAGGAAAAATGGTTTTGGAGAAAAGCAAAGTCTTTTCGTTAGGCAAGTGCATCAAATGTCATCTATACAAACAGAAATATCATGTTTGTTTGCCGCAGTTCCTCTAGCTTTCTCCCTAGAAAATACGAATGTGTAGAGCTGGTGTCTCCATGTGGAATCAATTAGTGTTTCCAAGCATAAAATTAAATGTTCCCTGAAAAAAAAACATTCAAAAAAATAAAGTCCGTGGATAATATCAGGAATACACAAACACAGAGGCTGTAGCAATATTTCGGTTTGAGTTAGCCAAAACAAAACCGCATATTTCCGGTTTCATCCAGTCATATCCGGACAAAGTGGTGTGGAATTCGTATGCAATGGCCCGAGAAAATCACAGGAAAAATGGATTTGGAGAAAAGCAAAGTCTTTTCGTTAGGCAAGTGCATAAAATGTCATCTAGACAAACAGAAATACCATGTTTGTTTGCCGCAGTTCCTCTAGCTTTCTCCCTAGAACATACGAATGTGTAGAGCTGGAGTCTCCATCTGGAAACAATTAGTGTTTCTAAGCATAACACTAAATGTTCCCTGATAAAAAACATTCAAAAAAATAAAGTCTGAGGATAATATCACGAATACACAAACAAAGAGGCTGTAGCAATATCTGGGATTGAATTAGCCTAAACGAAACCGGATATTTCCGGTTTCATCCAGTCATATCCGGACAAAGTGGTGTGGAATTCGTATGCAATGGACCGAGAAAATCACAGTAAAAATGGTTTTGGAGAAAAGCAAAGTCTTTTCGTTAGGCAAGTGCATAAAATGTCATCTATACAAACAGAAATATCATGTTTGTTTGCCGCAGTTCCTCTAGCTTTCTCCCTAGAAAATACGAATATGTAGAGCTGGTGTCTCCATGTGGAACCAATTAGTGTTTCCAAGCATAAAATTAAATGTTCCCTGAAAATAAAACATTCAAAAAAATAAAGTCCGTGGATAATATCAGGAATACACAAACACAGAGGCTGTAGCAATATCTGGGATTGAATTAGACAAAAGGAAACCGGATATTTCCGGTTTCATCCAGTCATATCCGGACAAAGTGGTGTGGAATTCGTATGCAAAGGACTGAGAAAATCACAGTAAAAATGGTTTTGGAGAAAAGCAAAGTCTTTTCGTTAGGCAAGTGCATAAAATGTTATTTATACAAACAGAAATATCATGTTAGTTTGCAGCAGTTCCTCTAGCTTTCTCCCTAGAAAATACGAATGTGTGGAGCTGGTGTCTCCATGTGGAACCAATTAGTGTTTCCAAGCATAAAATTAAATGTTCCCTGATAAAAAACAGTCAAAAAAATAAAGTCCATGGATAATATCAGGAATACACAAACAAAGAGGCTGTAGCAATATCTGGGATTGAATTATCCAAAATGAAACCGGATATTTCCGATTTCATCCAGTCATATCCTGACAAAGTGGTGTGGAATTCGTATGCAATGGACCGAGAAAATCACAGGAAAAATGGTTTTGGAGAAAAGCAAAGTCTTTTCGTTAGGCAAGTGCATAAAATGTCATCTATACAAACAGAAATATCATGTTTGTTTGCCGCAGTTCCTCTAGCTTTCTCCCTAGAAAATACGAATGTGTAGAGCTGGTGTCTCCATGTGGAACCAATTAGTGTTTCCAAGCATAAAATTAAATGTTCCCTGAAAAAAAAAACATTCAAAAAAATAAAGTCCGTGGATAATATCAGGAATATACAAACAAAGAGGGTGTAGCAATATCTGGGATTGAATTAGCCAAAACGAAACCGGATATTTCCGGTTTCATCCAGTCATATCCAAACAAAGTGGTGTGGAATTCGTATGCAATGGACCGATAAAATCACAGTAAAAATGGTTTTGGAGAAAAGCAAAGTCTTTTCGTTAGGCAAGTGCATAAAATGTCATCTATACAAACAGAAATAGCATGTTTGTTTGCCGCAGTTCCACTAGCTTTCTCCCTAGAACAAACGAATGTGTAGAGCTGGTGTCTCCATGTGGAACCAATTAGCGTTTCCAAGCATAAAATTAAATGTTCCCTGAAAAAAAAACATTCAAAAAATAAAGTCCGTGGATAATATCAGGAATACACAAACACAGAGGCTGTAGCAATATCCGGGATTGAATTAGACAAAATGAAACCGGATATTTCAGGTTTCATCCAGTCATATCGGACAAACTGGTGTGGAATTCGTATGCAATGGACCGAGAAAATCACAGGAAAAATGGTTTTGGAGAAAAGAAAAGTCTTTTCGTTAGGCAAGTGCATAAAATGTCATCTATACAAACAGAAATATCATGTTTGTTTGCCGCAGTTCCTCTAGCTTTCTCCCTAGAAAATACGAATGTGTAGAGCTGGTGTGTCCATGTGGAACCAATTAGTGTTTCCAAGCATAAAATTAAATGTTCCCTGATAAAAAACATTCAAAAAAATAAAGTCTGAGGATAATATCACGAATACACAAACAAAGAGGCTGTAGCAATATCTGGGATTGAATTAGCCAAAACGAAACCGGATATTTCCGGTTTCATCCAGTCATATCCGGACAAACTGGTGTGGATTTCGTATGCAATGGACACAGAAAATCACAGTAAAAATGGTTTTGGAGAAAAGCAAAGTCTTTTCGTTAGGCAAGTGCATAAAATGTCATCTATACAAACAGAAATAGCATGTTTGTTTGCCGCAGTTCCTCTAGCTTTCTCCCTAGAAAATACGAATGTGTAGAGCTGGTGTCTCCATGTGGAACCAATTAGTGTTTCCAAGCATAAAATTAAATGTTCCCTGAAAAAAAAACATTCAAAAAAATAAAGTCCGTGGATAATATCAGGAATATACAAACACAGAGGCTGTAGCAATATCTGGGATTGAATTAGACAAAAGGAAACCGTATAATTCCGGTTTCATCCAGTCATATCCGGACAAAGTGGTGTGGAATTCGTATGCAATGGACCGAGAAAATCACAGTAAAAATGGTTTTGGAGAAAAGCAAAGTCTTTTCGTTAGGCAAGTGCACAAAATGTCATCTATACAAACAGAAATATCATGTTTGTTTGCCGCAGTTCCTCTAGCTTTCTCCCTAGAAAATACAAATGTGTAGAGCTGGTGTGTCCATGTGGAACCAATTAGTGTTTCCAAGCATAAAATTAAATGTTCCCTGAAAATAAAACGTTCAAAAAAATAAAGTCCGTGGATAATATCAGGAATACACAAACACAGAGGCTGTAGCAATTTCTGGGATTGAATTAGACAAAAGGAAACCGGATATTTCCGGTTTCATCCAGTCATATCGGGAAAAAGTGGTGTGGAATTCGTATGCAAAGGACTGAGAAAATCACAGTAAAAATGGTTTTGGAGAAAAGCAAAGTCTTTTCGTTAGGCAAGTGCATAAAATGTTATTTATACAAACAGAAATATCATGTTAGTTTGCAGCAGTTCCTCTAGCTTTCTCCCTAGAAAATACGAATGTGTAGAGCTGGTGTCTCCATGTGGAACCAATTAGTGTTTCCAAGCATAAAATTAAATGTTCCCTGATAAAAAACAGTCAAAAAAATAAAGTCCATGGATAATATCAGGAATACACAAACACAGAGGCTGTAGCAATATCTGGGATTGAATTAGCCAAAATGAAACCGGATATTTCCGGTTTCATCCAGTCATATCCGGACAAAGTGTTGTGGAATTCGTATGCAATGGACCGAGAAAATCACAGTAAAAATGGTTTTGGAGAAAAGCAAAGTCTTTTCGTTAGGCAAGTGCATAAAATGTCATCTATACAAACAGAAATATCATGTTTGTTTGCCGCAGTTCCTCTAGCTTTCTCCCTAGAAAATACGAATGTGTAGAGCTGGTATCTCCATGTGGAACCAATTAGTGTTTCCAAGCATAAAATTAAATGTTCCCTTAAAAACAAACATTCAAAAAAATAAAGTCCGTGGATAATATCAGGAATACACAAACACAGAGGCTGTAGCAATATCTGGGATTGAATTAGACAAAAGGAAACCGGATAATTCCGGTTTCATCCAGTCATATCCGGACAAAGTGGTGTGGAATTCGTATGCAATGGACCGAGAAAATCACAGTAAAAATGGTTTTGGAGAAAAGCAAAGTCTTTTCGTTAGACAAGTGCATAAAATGTCATCTATACAAACAGAAATATCATGTTTGTTTGCCGCAGTTCCTCTAGCTTTCTCCCTAGAAAATACAAATTTGTAGAGCTGGTGTGTCCATGTGGAACCAATTAGTGTTTCCAAGCATAAAATTAAATGTTCCCTGAAAATAAAACGTTCAAAAAAATAAAGTCCGTGGATAATATCAGGAATACACAAACACAGAGGCTGTAGCAATATCTGGGATTGAATTAGACAAAAGGAAACCAGATATTTCCGGTTTCATCCAGTCATATCGGGAAAAAGTGGTGTGGAATTCGTATGCAAAGGACTGAGAAAATCACAGTAAAAATGGTTTTGGAGAAAAGCAAAGTCTTTTCGTTAGGTAAGTGCATAAAATGTTATTTATACAAACAGAAATATCATGTTAGTTTGCCGCAGTTCCTCTAGCTTTCTCCCTAGAAAATACGAATGTGTGGAGCTGGTGTCTCCATGTGGAACCAATTAGTGTTTCCAAGCATAAAATTAAATGTTCCCTGAAAAAAAAAACATTCAAAAAAATAAAGTCCGTGGATAATATCAGGAATATACAAACAAAGAGGCTGTAGCAATATCTGGGATTGAATTAGCCAAAACGAAACCGGATATTTCCGGTTTCATCCAGTCATATCCAGACAAAGTAGTGTGGAATTCGTTGCAATGGACCGAGAAAATCACAGTAAAAATGGTTTTGGAGAAAGCAAAGTCTTTTCGTTAGGCAAGTGCATAAAATGTCATCTATACAAACAGAAATAGCATGTTTGTTTGCCGCAGTTCCTCTAGCTTTCTCCCTAGAACAAACGAATGTGTAGAGCTGGTGTCTCCATGTGGAATCAATTAGCGTTTCCAAGCATAAAATTAAATGTTCCCTGAAAAAAAAAACATTCAAAAAAATAAAGTCCGTGGATAATATCAGGAATACACAAACACAGAGGCTGTAGCAATATCCGGGATTGAATTAGACAAAAGGAAACCGGATATTTCCGATTTCAGCCAGTCATATCCGGACAAAGTGGTGTGGAATTCGTATGCAATGGACCGAGAAAATCACAGTAAAAATGGTTTTGGAGAAAAGCAAAGTCTTTTCGTTAGGCAAGTGCATAAAATGTCATCTATACAAACAGAAATATCATGTTTGTTTGCCGCAGTTCCTCTAGCTTTCTCCCTAGAAAATACGAATGTGTAGAGCTGGTGTCTCCATGTGGAACCA
This sequence comes from Lepus oiostolus, assembly GCA_036325905.1. Lineage (NCBI taxonomy): Eukaryota > Metazoa > Chordata > Mammalia > Lagomorpha > Leporidae > Lepus > Lepus oiostolus. The sequence continues at coordinate 47,867,020 of CM070795.1, forward strand.
ATTAGTGTTTCCAAGCATAAAATTAAATGTTCCCTGAAAAAAAAACATTCAAAAAAATAAAGTCCGTGGATAATATCACGAATACACAAACACAGAGGCTGTAGCAATATCTGGGATTGAGTTAGACAAAAGGAAACCAGATATTTCCGGTTTCATCCAGTCATATCCGGACAAACTGGTGTGGAATTCGTATGCAATGGACCGAGAAAATCACAGTAAAAATGGTTTTGGAGAAAAGCAAAGTCTTTTCGTTAGGCAAGTGCATAAAATGTCATCTATACAAACACAAATATCATGTTTGTTTGCCGCAGTTCCTCTAGCTTTCTCCCTAGAACATAAAAATGTGTAGAGCTATTGTCTCCATGTGGAACCAATTAGTGTTTCCAAGCATAAAATTAAATGTTCCCTGAAAAAAAAACATTCAAAAAAATAAAGTCCGTGGATAATATCAGGAATACACAAACACAGAGGCTGTAGCAATATCTGGGATTGAATTAGACAAAAGGAAACCGGATATTTCCGATTTCAGCCAGTCATATCCGGACAAAGTGGTGTGGAATTCGTATGCAATGGACCGAGAAAATCACAGGAAAAATGGTTTTGGAGAAAAGCAAAGTCTTTTCGTTAGGCAAGTGCATAAAATGTCATCTATACAAACAGAAATATCATGTTTGTTTGCCGCAGTTCCTCTAGCTTTCTCCCTAGAAAATACGAATGTGTAGAGCTGGTGTCTCCATGTGGAACCAATTAGTGTTTCCAAGCATAAAATTAAATGTTCCCTGAAAAAAAACATTCAAAATATAAAGTCCGTGGATAATATCAGGAATACACAAACATAGAGGCTGTAGCAATATCTGGGATTGAATTAGACAAAAGGAAACCGGATATTTCCGGTTTCATCCAGTCATATCCGCACAACGTGGTGTGGAATTCGTATGCAATGGACCGAGAAAATCACAGTAAAAATGGTTTTGGGGAAAAGCAAAGTCTTTTCGTTAGGCAAGTGCATAAAATGTCATCTATACAAACAGAAATATCATGTTTGTTTGCCGCAGTTCCTCTAGCTTTCTCCCTAGAAAATACAAATGTGTAGAGCTGGTGTGTCCATGTGGAACCAATTAGTGTTTCCAAGCATAAAATTAAATGTTCCCTGAAAATAAAACGTTCAAAAAAATAAAGTCCGTGGATAATATCAGGAATACACAAACACAGAGGCTGTAGCAATATCTGGGATTGAATTAGACAAAAGGAAACCGGATATTTCCGGTTTCATCCAGTCATATCCGGACAAAGTGGTGTGGAATTCGTATGCAATGGACCGAGAAAATCACAGGAAAAATGGTTTTGGAGAAAAGCAAAGTCTTTTCTTTAGGCAAGTGCATAAAATGTCATCTATAGAAACAGAAATATCATGTTTGTTTGCCGCAGTTCCTCTAGCTTTCTCCCTAGAAAATACGAATGTGTAGAGCTGGTGTCTCCATGTGGAACCAATTAGTGTTTCCAAGCATAAAATTAAATGTTCCCTGAAAAAAAAACATTCAAAAAAATAAAGTCCGTGGATAATATCACGAATACACAAACACAGAGGCTGTAGCAATATCTGGGATTGAATTAGACAAAACGAAACCGGATATTTCCGGTTTCATCCAGGCATATCAGGCAAACTGGTGTGGAATTCGTATGCAATGGACCGAGAAAATCACAGTAAAAATGGTTTTGGAGAAAAGCAAAGTCTTTTCGTTAGGCAAGTGCATAAAATGTCATCTATACAAACAGAAATATCATGTTTGTTTGCCGCAGTTCCTCTAGCTTTCTCCCTAGAAAATACAAATGTGTAGAGCTGGTGACTCCATGTGGAACCATTTAGTGTTTCCAAGCATAAAATTAAATGTTCCCTGAAAAAAAACATTCAAAAAAATAAAGTCCGTGGATAATATCAGGAATACACAAACACAGAGGCTGTAGCAATATCTGGGATTGAATTAGACAAAAGGAAACCGGATAATTCCAGTTTCATCCAGTCATATCCGGACAAAGTGGTGTGGAATTCGTATGCAATGGACCGAGAAAATCACAGGAAAAATGGTTTTGGAGAAAAGCAAAGTCTTTTCGTTAGGCAAGTGCATAAAATATCATCTATACAAACAGAAATATCATGTTTGTTTGCCGCAGTTCCTCTAGCTTTCTCCCTAGAAAATACGAATGTGTAGAGCTGGTGTCTCCATGTGGAACCAATTAGTGTTTCCAAGCATAAAATTAAATGTTCCCTGAAAAAAAAACATTCAAAAAAATAAAGTCCGTGGATAATATCACGAATACACAAACACAGAGGCTGTAGCAATATCTGGGATTGAATTAGACAAAACGAAACCGGATATTTCCGGTTTCATCCAGGCATATCAGGCAAACTGGTGTGGAATTCGTATGCAATGGACCGAGAAAATCACAGTAAAAATGGTTTTGGAGAAAAGCAAAGTCTTTTCGTTAGGCAAGTGCATAAAATGTCATCTATACAAACAGAAATATCATGTTTGTTTGCCGCAGTTCCTCTAGATTTCTCCCTAGAACATAAAAATGTGTAGAGCTGGTGTGTCCATGTGGAACCAATTAGTGTTTCCAAGCATAAAATTAAATGTTCCCTGAAAACAAAACGTTCAAAAAAATAAAGTCCGTGGATAATATCAGGAATACACAAACACAGAGGCTGTAGCAATATCTGGGATTGAATTAGACAAAAGGAAACCGGATATTTCCGGTTTCATCCAGTCATATCCGGACAAAGTGGTGTGGAATTCGTATGCAATGGACCGAGAAAATCACAGGAAAAATGGTTTTGGAGAAAAGCAAAGTCTTTTCGTTAGGCAAGTGCATAAAATGTCATCTATACAAACAGAAATATCATGTTTGTTTGCCGCAGTTCCTCTAGCTTTCTCCCTAGAAAATACGAATGTGTAGAGCTGGTGTCTCCATGTGGAACCAATTAGTGTTTCCAAGCATAAAATTAAATGTTCCCTGAAAAAAAAACATTCAAAAAAATAAAGTCCGAGGATAATATCACGAATACACAAACACAGAGGCTGTAGCAATATCTGGGATTGAGTTAGACAAAAGGAAACCAGATATTTCCGGTTTCATCCAGTCATATCCGGACAAACTGGTGTGGAATTCGTATGCAATGGACCGAGAAAATCACAGTAAAAATGGTTTTGGAGAAAAGCAAAGTCTTTTCGTTAGGCAAGTGCATAAAATGTCATCTATACAAACACAAATATCATGTTTGTTTGCCGCAGTTCCTCTAGCTTTCTCCCTAGAACATAAAAATGTGTAGAGCTATTGTCTCCATGTGGAACCAATTAGTGTTTCCAAGCATAAAATTAAATGTTCCCTGAAAAAAAAAAACATTCAAAAAAATAAAGTCCGTGGATAATATCAGGAATACACAAACACAGAGGCTGTAGCAATATCTGGGATTGAATTAGACAAAAGGAAACCGGATATTTCCGGTTTCATCCAGTCATATCCGGACAAACTTGTGTGGAATTCGTATGCAATGGACCAAGAAAATCACAGGAAAAATGGTTTTGGAGAAAAGCAAAGTCTTTTCGTTAGGCAAGTGCATAAAATGTCATCTATACAAACAGAAATATCATGTTTGTTTGCCGCAGTTCCTCTAGCTTTCTCCCTAGAAAATACGAATGTGTAGAGCTGGTGTCTCCATGTGGAACCAATTAGTGTTTCCAAGCATAAAATTAAATGTTCCCTGAAAAAAAACATTCAAAAAATAAAGTCCGTGGATAATATCAGGAATACACAAACACAGAGGCTGTAGCAATATCTGGGATTGAATTAGACAAAAGGAAACCGGATAATTCCGGTTTCATCCAGTCATATCCGGACAAAGTGGTGTGGAATTCGTATGCAATGGACCGAGAAAATCACAGTAAAAATGGTTTTGGAGAAAAGCAAAGTCTTTTCGTTAGGCAAGTGCATAAAATGTCATCTATACAAACAGAAATATCATGTTTGTTTGCCACAGTTCCTCTAGCTTTCTCCCTAGAAAATACGAATGTGTAGAGCTGGTGTCTCCATGTGGAACCAATTAGTGTTTCCAAGCATAAAATTAAATGTTCCCTGAAAAAAAAAAACATTCAAAAAATAAAGTCCGTGGATAATATCAGGAATATACAAACAAAGAGGCTGTAGCAATATCTGGGATTGAATTAGCCAAAACGAAACCGGATATTTCCGGTTTCATCCAGTCATATCCAGACAAAGTGGTGTGGAATTCGTTGCAATGGACCGAGAAAATCACAGGAAAAATGGTTTTGGAGAAAAGCAAAGTCTTTTCGTTAGGCAAGTGCATAAAATGTCATCTATACAAACAGAAATAGCATGTTTGTTTGCCGCAGTTCCTCTAGCTTTCTCCCTAGAACAAACGAATGTGTAGAGCTGGTGTCTCCATGTGGAATCAATTAGCGTTTCCAAGCATAAAATTAAATGTTCCCTGAAAAAAAAAACATTCAAAAAAATAAAGTCCGTGGATAATATCAGGAATACACAAACACAGATGCTGTAGCAATATCCGGGATTGAATTAGACAAAAGGAAACCGGATATTTCAGGTTTCATCCAGTCATATCGGGACAAACTGGTGTGGAATTCGTATGCAATGGACCGAGAAAATCACAGGAAAAATGGTTTTGGAGAAAAGCAAAGTCTTTTCATTAGGCAAGTGCATAAAATGTCATCTATACAAACAGAAATATCATGTTTGTTTGCCGCAGTTCCTCTAGCTTTCTCCCTAGAAAATACGAATGTGTAGAGCTGGTGTCTCCATGTGGAACCAATTAGTGTTTCCAAGCATAAAATTAAATGTTCCCTGAAAAAAAACATTCAAAATATAAAGTCCGTGGATAATATCAGGAATACACAAACAAAGAGGCTGTAGCAATATCTGGGATTGAATTAGACAAAAGGAAACCGGATATTTCCGGTTTCATCCAGTCATATCCGCACAACGTGGTGTGGAATTCGTATGCAATGGACCGAGAAAATCACAGTAAAAATGGTTTTGGGGAAAAGCAAAGTCTTTTCGTTAGGCAAGTGCATAAAATGTCATCTATACAAACAGAAATATCATGTTTGTTTGCCGCAGTTCCTCTAGATTTCTCCCTAGAAAATACAAATGTGTAGAGCTGGTGTGTCCATGTGGAACCAATTAGTGTTTCCAAGCATAAAATTAAATGTTCCCTGAAAATAAAACGTTCAAAAAAATAAAGTCCGTGGATAATATCAGGAATACACAAACACAGAGGCTGTAGCAATATCTGGGATTGAATTAGACAAAAGGAAACCGGATATTTCCGGTTTCATCCAGTCATATCCGGACAAAGTGGTGTGGAATTCGTATGCAATGGACCGAGAAAATCACAGGAAAAATGGTTTTGGAGAAAAGCAAAGTCTTTTCTTTAGGCAAGTGCATAAAATGTCATCTATAGAAACAGAAATATCATGTTTGTTTGCCGCAGTTCCTCTAGCTTTCTCCCTAGAAAATACGAATGTGTAGAGCTGGTGTGTCCATGTGGAACCAATTAGTGTTTCCAAGCATAAAATTAAATGTTCCCTGAAAAAAAAACATTCAAAAAAATAAAGTCCGTGGATAATATCACGAATACACAAACACAGAGGCTGTAGCAATATCTGGGATTGAATTAGACAAAACGAAACCGGATATTTCCGGTTTCATCCAGGCATATCAGGCAAACTGGTGTGGAATTCGTATGCAATGGACCGAGAAAATCACAGTAAAAATGGTTTTGGAGAAAAGCAAAGTCTTTTCGTTAGGCAAGTGCATAAAATGTCATCTATACAAACAGAAATATCATGTTTGTTTGCTGCAGTTCCTCTAGCTTTCTCCCTAGAAAATACAAATGTGTAGAGCTGGTGTCTCCATGTGGAACCATTTAGTGTTTCCAAGCATAAAATTAAATGTTCCCTGAAAAAAAACATTCAAAAAAATAAAGTCCGTGGATAATATCAGGAATACACAAACAAAGAGGTTGTAGCAATATCTGGGATTGAATTAGACAAAAGGAAACCGGATAATTCCAGTTTCATCCAGGCATATCCGGACAAAGTGGTGTGGAATTCGTATGCAATGGACCGAGAAAATCACAGGAAAAATGGTTTTGGAGAAAAGCAAAGTCTTTTCGTTAGGCAAGTGCATAAAATATCATCTATACAAACAGAAATATCATGTTTGTTTGCCGCAGTTCCTCTAGCTTTCTCCCTAGAAAATACGAATGTGTAGAGCTGGTGTCTCCATGTGGAACCAATTAGTGTTTCCAAGCATAAAATTAAATGTTCCCTGAAAAAAAAACATTCAAAAAAATAAAGTCCGTGGATAATATCACGAATACACAAACACAGAGGCTGTAGCAATATCTGGGATTGAATTAGACAAAACGAAACCGGATATTTCCGGTTTCATCCAGGCATATCAGGCAAACTGGTGTGGAATTCGTATGCAATGGACCGAGAAAATCACAGTAAAAATGGTTTTGGAGAAAAGCAAAGTCTTTTCGTTAGGCAAGTGCATAAAATGTCATCTATACAAACAGAAATATCATGTTTGTTTGCCGCAGTTCCTCTAGATTTCTCCCTAGAAAATACAAATGTGTAGAGCTGGTGTGTCCATGTGGAACCAATTAGTGTTTCCAAGCATATAATTAAATGTTCCCTGAAAATAAAACGTTCAAATATATAAAGTCCGTGGATAATATCAGGAATACACAAACACAGAGGCTGTAGCAATATCTGGGATTGAATTAGACAAAAGGAAACCGGATATTTCCGGTTTCATCCAGTCATATCCGGACAAAGTGGTGTGGAATTCGTATGCAAAGGACTGAGAAAATCACAGTAAAAATGGTTTTGGAGAAAAGCAAAGTCTTTTCGTTAGGCAAGTGCATAAAATGTTATTTATACAAACAGAAATATCATGTTAGTTTGCCGCAGTTCCTCTAGCTTTCTCCCTAGAAAATACGAATGTGTAGAGCTGGTGTCTCCATGTGGAACCAATTAGTGTTTCCAAGCATAAAATTAAATGTTCCCTGATAAAATACAGTCAAAAAAATAAAGTCCTTGGATAATATCAGGAATACACAAACAAAGAGGCTGTAGCAATATCTGGGATTGAATTAGCCAAAATGAAACCGGATATTTCCGGTTTCATCCAGTCATATCCGGACAAAGTGGTGTGGAATTCGTATGCAATGGCCCGAGAAAATCACAGTAAAAATGGTTTTGGAGAAAAGCAAAGTCTTTTCGTTAGGCAAGTGCATAAAATGTTATTTATACAAACAGAAATATCACGTTAGTTTGCCGCAGTTCCTCTAGCTTTCTCCCTAGAAAATACGAATGTGTAGAGCTGGTGTGTCCATGTGGAACCAATTAGTGTTTCCAAGCATAAAATTAAATGTTCTCTGAAAATAAAATGTTCAAAAATATAAAGTCCGTGGATAATATCAGGAATACACAAACACAGAGGCTGTAGCAATATCTGGGATTGAATTAGACAAAAGGAAACCGGATATTTCCGGTTTCATCCAGTCATATCGGAAAAAAGTGGTGTGGAATTCGTATGCAAAGGACTGAGAAAATCACAGTAAAAATGGTTTTGGAGAAAAGCAAAGTCTTTTCGTTAGGCAAGTGCATAAAATGTTATTTATACAAACAGAAATATCATGTTAGTTTGCCGCAGTTCCTCTAGGTTTCTCCCTAGAAAATACGAATGTGTAGAGCTGGTGTCTCCATGTGGAACCAATTAGTGTTTCCAAGCATAAAATTAAATGTTCCCTGATAAAAAACATTCAAAAAAATAAAGTCCATGGATAATATCAGGAATACACAAACACAGAGGCTGTAGCAATATCTGGGATTGAATTAGCCAAAATGAAACCGGATATTTCCGGTTTCATCCAGTCATATCCGGACAAAGTGGTGTGGAATTCGTATGCAATGGACCGAGAAAATCACAGGAAAAAAGGTTTTGGAGAAAGGCAAAGTCTTTTCGTTAGGCAAGTGCATAAAATGTCATCTATACAAACAGAAATATCATGTTTGTTTGCCGCAGTTCCTCTAGCTTTCTCCCTAGAAAATACGAATGTGTAGAGCTGGTGTCTCCATGTGGAACCAATTAGTGTTTCCAAGCATAAAATTAAATGTTCCCTTAAAAAAAAACATTCAAAAAAATAAAGTCCATGGATAATATCAGGAATACACAAACACAGAGGCTGTAGCAATATCTGGGATTGAATTAGACAAAAGGAAACCGGATAATTCCGGTTTCATCCAGTCATATCCGGACAAAGTGGTGTGGAATTCGTATGCAATGGACCGAGAAAATCACAGGAAAAATGGTTTTGGAGAAAAGCAAAGTCTTTTCGTTAGGCAAGTGCATAAAATGTCATCTATACAAACAGAAATATCATGTTTGTTTGCCGCAGTTCCTCTAGCTTTCTCCCTAGAAAATACGAATGTGTAGAGCTGGTGTCTCCATGTGGAACCAATTAGTGTTTCCAAGCATAAAATTAAATGTTCCCTGAAAAAAAAACATTCAAAAAAATAAAGTCCGTGGATAATATCACGAATACACAAACACAGAGGCTGTAGCAATATCTGGGATTGAATTAGACAAAACGAAACCGGATATTTCCGGTTTCATCCAGGCATATCAGGCAAACTGGTGTGGAATTCGAATGCAATGGACCGAGAAAATCACAGTAAAAATGGTTTTGGAGAAAAGCAAAGTCTTTTCGTTAGGCAAGTGCATCAAATGTCATCTATACAAACAGAAATATCATGTTTGTTTGCCGCAGTTCCTCTAGCTTTCTCCCTAGAACATAAAAATGTGTAGAGCTGGTGTCTCCATGTGGAACCAATTAGTGTTTCCAAGCATAAAATTAAATGTTCCCTGAAAAAAAAAAACATTCAAAAAAATAAAGTCCGTGGATAATATCAGGAATACACAAACAAAGAGGTTGTAGCAATATCTGGGATTGAATTAGACAAAAGGAAACCGGATAATTCCAGTTTCATCCAGGCATATCCGGACAAAGTGGTGTGGAATTCGTATGCAATGGACCGAGAAAATCACAGGAAAAATGGTTTTGGAGAAAAGCAAAGTCTTTTCGTTAGGCAAGTGCATAAAATATCATCTATACAAACAGAAATATCATGTTTGTTTGCCGCAGTTCCTCTAGCTTTCTCCCTAGAAAATACGAATGTGTAGAGCTGGTGTCTCCATGTGGAACCAATTAGTGTTTCCAAGCATAAAATTAAATGTTCCCTGAAAAAAAAACATTCAAAAAAATAAAGTCCGTGGATAATATCACGAATACACAAACACAGAGGCTGTAGCAATATCTGGGATTGAATTAGACAAAACGAAACCGGATATTTCCGGTTTCATCCAGGCATATCAGGCAAACTGGTGTGGAATTCGTATGCAATGGACCGAGAAAATCACAGTAAAAATGGTTTTGGAGAAAAGCAAAGTCTTTTCGTTAGGCAAGTGCATAAAATGTCATCTATACAAACAGAAATATCATGTTTGTTTGCCGCAGTTCCTCTAGATTTCTCCCTAGAAAATACAAATGTGTAGAGCTGGTGTGTCCATGTGGAACCAATTAGTGTTTCCAAGCATATAATTAAATGTTCCCTGAAAATAAAACGTTCAAATATATAAAGTCCGTGGATAATATCAGGAATACACAAACACAGAGGCTGTAGCAATATCTGGGATTGAATTAGACAAAAGGAAACCGGATATTTCCGGTTTCATCCAGTCATATCCGGACAAAGTGGTGTGGAATTCGTATGCAAAGGACTGAGAAAATCACAGTAAAAATGGTTTTGGAGAAAAGCAAAGTCTTTTCGTTAGGCAAGTGCATAAAATGTTATTTATACAAACAGAAATATCATGTTAGTTTGCCGCAGTTCCTCTAGCTTTCTCCCTAGAAAATACGAATGTGTAGAGCTGGTGTCTCCATGTGGAACCAATTAGTGTTTCCAAGCATAAAATTAAATGTTCCCTGATAAAATACAGTCAAAAAAATAAAGTCCTTGGATAATATCAGGAATACACAAACAAAGAGGCTGTAGCAATATCTGGGATTGAATTAGCCAAAATGAAACCGGATATTTCCGGTTTCATCCAGTCATATCCGGACAAAGTGGTGTGGAATTCGTATGCAATGGACCGAGAAAATCACAGTAAAAATGGTTTTGGAGAAAAGCAAAGTCTTTTCGTTAGGCAAGTGCATAAAATGTTATTTATACAAACAGAAATATCACGTTAGTTTGCCGCAGTTCCTCTAGCTTTCTCCCTAGAAAATACGAATGTGTAGAGCTGGTGTGTCCATGTGGAACCAATTAGTGTTTCCAAGCATAAAATTAAATGTTCCCTGAAAATAAAATGTTCAAAAATATAAAGTCCGTGGATAATATCAGGAATACACAAACACAGAAGCTGTAGCAATATCTGGGATTGAATTAGACAAAAGGAAACCGGATATTTCCGGTTTCATCCAGTCATATCGGAAAAAAGTGGTGTGGAATTCGTATGCAAAGGACTGAGAAAATCACAGTAAAAATGGTTTTGGAGAAAAGCAAAGTCTTTTCGTTAGGCAAGTGCATAAAATGTTATTTATACAAACAGAAATATCATGTTAGTTTGCCGCAGTTCCTCTAGGTTTCTCCCTAGAAAATACGAATGTGTAGAGCTGGTGTCTCCATGTGGAACCAATTAGTGTTTCCAAGCATAAAATTAAATGTTCCCTGATAAAAAACATTCAAAAAAATAAAGTCCATGGATAATATCAGGAATACACAAACACAGAGGCTGTAGCAATATCTGGGATTGAATTAGCCAAAATGAAACCGGATATTTCCGGTTTCATCCAGTCATATCCGGACAAAGTGGTGTGGAATTCGTATGCAATGGACCGAGAAAATCACAGGAAAAAAGGTTTTGGAGAAAAGCAAAGTCTTTTCGTTAGGCAAGTGCATAAAATGTCATCTATACAAACAGAAATATCATGTTTGTTTGCCGCAGTTCCTCTAGCTTTCTCCCTAGAAAATACGAATGTGTAGAGCTGGTGTCTCCATGTGGAACCAATTAGTGTTTCCAAGCATAAAATTAAATGTTCCCTTAAAAAAAAACATTCAAAAAAATAAAGTCCATGGATAATATCAGGAATACACAAACACAGAGGCTGTAGCAATATCTGGGATTGAATTAGACAAAAGGAAACCGGATAATTCCGGTTTCATCCAGTCATATCCGGACAAAGTGGTGTGGAATTCGTATGCAATGGACCGAGAAAATCACAGGAAAAATGGTTTTGGAGAAAAGCAAAGTCTTTTCGTTAGGCAAGTGCATAAAATGTCATCTATACAAACAGAAATATCATGTTTGTTTGCCGCAGTTCCTCTAGCTTTCTCCCTAGAAAATACGAATGTGTAGAGCTGGTGTCTCCATGTGGAACCAATTAGTGTTTCCAAGCATAAAATTAAATGTTCCCTGAAAAAAAAACATTCAAAAAAATAAAGTCCGTGGATAATATCACGAATACACAAACACAGAGGCTGTAGCAATATCTGGGATTGAATTAGACAAAACGAAACCGGATATTTCCGGTTTCATCCAGGCATATCAGGCAAACTGGTGTGGAATTCGTATGCAATGGACCGAGAAAATCACAGTAAAAATGGTTTTGGAGAAAAGCAAAGTCTTTTCGTTAGGCAAGTGCATCAAATGTCATCTATACAAACACAAATATCATGTTTGTTTGCCGCAGTTCCTCTAGCTTTCTCCCTAGAACATAAAAATGTGTAGAGCTGGTGTCTCCATGTGGAACCAATTAGTGTTTCCAAGCATAAAATTAAATGTTCCCTGAAAAAAAAAAACATTCAAAAAAATAAAGTCCGTGGATAATATCACGAATACACAAACACAGAGGCTGTAGCAATATCTGGGATTGAATTAGCCAAACGAAACCGGATATTTCCGGTTTCATCCAGTCATATCCAGACAAAGTGGTGTGGAATTCGTAAGCAATGGACCGAGAAAATCACAGTAAAAATGTTTTTGGAGAAAAGCAAAGTCTTTTCGTTAGGCAAGTGCATAAAATGTCATCTATACAAACAGAAATAGCATGTTTGTTTGCCGCAGTTCCTCTAGCTTTCTCCCTAGAACAAACGAATGTGTAGAGCTGGTGTCTCCATGTGGAACCAATTAGCGTTTCCAAGCATAAAATTAAATGTTCCCTGAAAAAAAAAACATTCAAAAAAATAAAGTCCGTGGATAATATCAGGAATACACAAACACAGAGGCTGTAGCAATATCTGGGATTGAATTAGCCAAAATGAAACCGGATATTTCCGGTTTCATCCACTCATATCAGGACAAACTGGTGTGGAATTCGTATGCAATGGACCGAGAAAATCACAGTAAAAATGGTTTTGGAGAAAAGCAAAGTCTTTTCGTTAGGCAAGTGCATAAAATGTCATCTAGACAAACAGAAATATCATGTTTGTTTGCCGCAGTTCCTCTAGCTTTCTCCCTAGAAAATACGAATGTGTAGAGCTGGTGTCTCCATGTGGAACCAATTAGTGTTTCCAAGCATAAAATTAAATGTTCCCTGAAAAAAAAAAACATTCAAAAAAATAAAGTCCGTGGATAATATCAGGAATACACAAACACAGAGGCTGTAGCAATATCTGGGATTGAATTAGACAAAACGAAACCGGATATTTCCGTTTTCATCCAGGCATATCAGGCAAACTGGTGTGGAATTCGTATGCAATGGACCGAGAAAATCACAGTAAAAATGGTTTTGGAGAAAAGCAAAGTCTTTTCGTTAGGCAAGTGCATCAAATGTCATCTATACAAACACAAATATCATGTTTGTTTGCCGCAGTTCCTCTAGCATTCTCCCTAGAACATAAAAATGTGTAGAGCTGGTGTGTCCATGTGGAACCAATAAGTGTTTCCAAGCATAAAATTAAATGTTCCCTGAAAAAAAAAACATTCAAAAAAATAAAGTCCGTGGATAATATCACGAATACACAAACAAAGAGGCTGTAGCAATATCTGGGATTGAATTAGCCAAACGAAACCGGATATTTCCGGTTTCATCCAGTCATATCCAGACAAAGTGGTGTGGAATTCGTATGCAATGGACCGAGAAAATCACAGTAAAAATGGTTTTGGAGAAAAGCAAAGTCTTTTCGTTAGGCAAGTGCATAAAATGTCATCTATACAAACAGAAATAGCATGTTTGTTTGAAGCAGTTCCTCTAGCTTTCTCCCTAGAAAATACGAATGTGTAGAGCTGGTGTCTCCATGTGGAACCAATTAGTGTTTCCAAGCATAAAATTAAATGTTCCCTGATAAAATACAGTCAAAAAAATAAAGTCCTTGGATAATATCAGGAATACACAAACAAAGAGGCTGTAGCAATATCTGGGATTGAATTAGCCAAAATGAAACCGGATATTTCCGGTTTCATCCAGTCATATCCGGACAAAGTGGTGTGGAATTCGTATGCAATGGACCGAGAAAATCACAGGAAAAATGGTTTTGGAGAAAAGCAAAGACTTTTCGTTAGGCAAGTGCATAAAATGTCATCTATACAAACAGAAATATCATGTTTGTTTGCCGCAGTTCCTCTAGCTTTCTCCCTAGAAAATACGAATGTGTAGAGCTGGTGTCTCCATGTGGAACCAATTAGTGTTTCCAAGCATAAAATTAAATGTTCCCTGAAAAAAAAACATTCAAAAAAATAAAGTCCGTGGATAATATCACGAATACACAAACACAGAGGCTGTAGCAATATCTGGGATTGAATTAGACAAAACGAAACCGGATATTTCCGGTTTCATCCAGGCATATCAGGCAAACTGGTGTGGAATTCGTATGCAATGGACCGAGAAAATCACAGGAAAAATGGTTTTGGAGAAAAGCAAAGTCTTTTCGTTAGGCAAGTGCATCAAATGTCATCTATACAAACACAAATATCATGTTTGTTTGCCGCAGTTCCTCTAGCTTTCTCCCTAGAAAATACGAATGTGTAGAGCTGGTGTCTCCATGTGGAACCAATTAGTGTTTCCAAGCATAAAATTAAATGTTCCCTGAAAATAAAACGTTAAAAAATATAAAGTCCGTGGATAATATCAGGAATACACAAACACAGAGGCTGTAGCAATATCTGGGATTGAATTAGACAAAAGGAAACCGGATATTTCCGGTTTCATCCAGTCATATCGGGAAAAAGTGGTGTGGAATTCGTATGCAAAGAACTGAGAAAATCACAGTAAAAATGGTTTTGGAGAAAAGCAAAGTCTTTTCGTTAGGCAAGTGCATAAAATGTTATTTATACAAACAGAAATATCATGTTAGTTTGCAGCAGTTCCTCTAGCTTTCTACCTAGAAAATACGAATGTGTAGAGCTGGTGTCTCCATGTGGAACCAATTAGTGTTTCCAAGCATAAAATTAAATGTTCCCTGATAAAAAACAGTCAAAAAAATAAAGTCCGTGGATAATATCAGGAATACACAAACAAAGAGGCTGTAGCAATATCTGGGATTGTATTAGCCAAAATGAAACCGATATTTCCGGTTTCATCCAGTCATATCCGGACAAAGTGGTGTGGAATTCGTATGCAATGGACCGAGAAAATCACAGGAAAAATGGTTTTGGAGAAAAGCAAAGTCATTTCGTTAGGCAAGTGCATCAAATGTCATCTATAGAAACAGAAATATCATGTTTGTTTGCCGCAGTTCCTCTAGCTTTCTCCCTAGAACATAAAAATGTGTAGAGCTGGTGTCTCCATGTGGAACCATTTAGTGTTTCCAAGCATAAAATTAAATGTTCCTTGAAAATAAACATTCAAAAAAATAAAGTCCGTGGATAATATCAGGAATACACAAACACAGAGGCTGTAGCAATATCTGGGATTGAATTAGACAAAAGGAAACCGGATAATTCCAGTTTCATCCAGTCATATCCGGACAAAGTGGTGTGGAATTCGTATGCAATGGACCGAGAAAATCACAGGAAAAATGGTTTTGGAGAAAAGCAAAGTCTTTTCGTTAGGTAAGTGCATAAAATGTCATCTATACAAACAGAAATATCATGTTTGTTTGCCGCAGTTCCTCTAGCTTTCTCCCTAGAAAATACGAATGTGTAGAGCTGGTGTCTCCATGTGGAACCAATTAGTGTTTCCAAGCATAAAATTAAATGTTCCCTGAAAAAAAAACATTCAAAAAAATAAAGTCCGTGGATAATATCAGGAATACACAAACACAGAGGCTGTAGCAATATCTGGGATTGAATTAGACAAAAGGAAACCGGATAATTCCGGTTTCATCCAGTCATATCCGGACAAACTGGTGTGGAATTCGTATGCAATGGACCGAGAAAATCACAGTAAAAATGGTTTTGGAGAAAAGCAAAGTCTTTTCGTTAGGCAAGTGCATAAAATGTCATCTATACAAACAGAAATATCATGTTTGTTTGCCGCAGTTCCTCTAGCTTTCTCCCTAGAAAATACAAATGTGTAGAGCTGGTGTGTCCATGTGGAACCAATTAGTGTTTCCAAGCATAAAATTAAATGTTCCCTGATAAAAAACAGTCAAAAAAATAAAGTCCGTGGATAATATCAGGAATACACAAACAAAGAGGCTGTAGCCATATCTGGGATTGAATTAGACAAAAGGAAACCGGATATTTCCGGTTTCATCCAGGCATATCAGGCAAACTGGTGTGGAATTCGTATGCAATGGACCGAGAAAATCACAGTAAAAATGGTTTTGGAGAAAAGCAAAATCTTTTCGTTAGGCAAGTGCATCAAATGTCATCTATACAAACACAAATATCATGTTTGTTTGCCGCAGTTCCTCTAGCTTTCTCCCTAGAACATAAAAATGTGTAGAGCTGGTGTCTCCATGTGGAACCAATTAGTGTTTCCAAGCATAAAATTAAATGTTCCCTGAAAAAAAAAACATTCAAAAAAATAAAGTCCGTGGATAATATCACGAATACACAAACACAGAGGCTGTAGCAATATCTGGGATTGAATTAGCCAAACGAAACCGGATATTTCCGGTTGCATCCAGTTATATCCAGACAAAGTGGTGTGGAATTCGTATGCAATGGACCGAGAAAATCACAGGAAAAATGGTTTTGGAGAAAAGCAAAGTCTTTTCGTTAGGCAAGTGCATAAAATGTCATCTATACAAACAGAAATAGCATGTTTGTTTGCCGCAGTTCCTCTAGCTTTCTCCCTAGAACAAACGAATGTGTAGAGCTGGTGTCTCCATGTGGAAACAATTAGCGTTTCCAAGCATAAAATTAAATGTTCCCTGAAAAAAAAAACATTCAAAAAAATAAAGTCCGTGGATAATATCAGGAATACACAAACACAGAGGCTGTAGCAATATCTGGGATTGAATTAGCCAAAATGAAACCGGATATTTCCGGTTTCATCCACTCATATCAGGATAAACTGGTGTGGAATTCGTAAGCAATGGACCGAGAAAATCACAGTAAAAATGGTTTTGGAGAAAAGCAAAGTCTTTTCGTTAGGCAAGTGCATCAAATGTCATCTCTACAAACAGAAATATCATGTTTGTTTGCCGCAGTTCCTCTAGCTTTCTCCCTAGAAAATACGAATGTGTAGAGCTGGTGTCTCCATGTGGAACCAATTAGTGTTTCCAAGCATAAAATTAAATGTTCCCTGAAAAAAAAAACATTCAAAAAAATAAAGTCCGTGGATAATATCACGAATACACAAACACAGAGGCTGTAGCAATATCTGGGATTGAATTAGCCAAAACGAAACCGGATATTTCCGGTTTCATCCAGGCATATCAGGCAAACTGGTGTGGAATTCGTATGCAATGGACCGAGAAAATCACAGTAAAAATGGTTTTGGAGAAAAGCAAAGTCTTTTCGTTAGGCAAGTGCATAAAATGTCATCTATACAAACAGAAATATCATGTTTGTTTGCCGCAGTTCCTCTAGCTTTCTCCCTAGAAAATACGAATGTGTAGAGCTGGTGTGTCCATGTGGAACCTATTAGTGTTTCCAAGCATAAAATTAAATGTTCCCTGAAAAAAAATCATTCAAAAAAATAAAGTCCGTGGATAATATCAGGAATACACAAACACAGAGGCTGTGGCAATATTTCGGTTTGAGTTAGCCAAAACAAAACCGCATATTTCCGGTTACATCCAGTCATATCCAGACAAGTGGTGTGGAATTCGTATGCAATGGACCGAGAAAATCACAGTAAAAATGGTTTTGAAGAAAAGCAAAGTCTTTTCGTTAGGCAAGTGCATAAAATGTCATCTATACAAACAGAAATATCATGTGTGTTTGCCGCAGTTCCTCTACCTTTCTCCCTAGAAAATACAAATTTGTAGAGCTGGTGTCTCCATGTGGAACCATTTAGTGTTTCCAAGCATAAAATTAAATGTTCCCTGAAAAAAAAACATTCAAAAAAATACAGTCCGTGGATAATATCAGGAATACACAAACACAGAGGCTGTAGCAATATCTGGGATTGAATTAGACAAAAGGAAACCGGATAATTCCAGTTTCATCCAGTCATATCCGGACAAAGTGGTTTGGAATTTGTATGCAATGGACCGAGAAAATCACAGTAAAATGGTTTTGGAGAGAAGCAAAGTCTTTTCGTTAGGCAAGTGCATAAAATGTCATCTATACAAACAGAAATATCATGTTTGTTTGTCGCAGTTCCTCTAGCATTCTCCCTAGAAAATACGAATGTGTAGAGCTGGTGTCTCCATGTGGAACCAATTAGTGTTTCCAAGCATAAAATTAAATGTTCCCTGAAAAAAAAAACATTCAAAAAAATAAAGTCCGTGGATAATATCACGAATACACAAACACAGAGGCTGTAGCAATATCTGGGATTGAATTAGACAAAACGAAACCGGATATTTCCGGTTTCATCCAGGCATATCAGGCAAACTGGTGTGGAATTCGTATGCAATGGACCGAGAAAATCACAGAAAAAATGGTTTTGGAGAAAAGCAAAGTCTTTTCGTTAGGCAAGTGCATAAAATGTCATCTATACAAACAAAAATATCATGTTTGTTTGCCGCAGTTCCTCTAGCTTTCTCCCTAGAACATAAAAATGTGTAGAGCTGGTCTCTCCATGTGGAACCAATTAGTGTTTCCAAGCATAAAATTAAATGTTCCCTGAAAAAAAAAACATTCCAAAAAATAAAGTCCGTGGATAATATCACGAATACACAAACAAAGAGGCTGTAGCAATATCTGGGATTGAATTAGCCAAACGAAACCGGATATTTCCGGTTTCATCCAGTCATATCCAGACAAACTGGTGTGGAATTCGTATGCAATGGATCGAGAAAATCACAGTAAAAATGGTTTTGGAGAAAAGCAAAGTCTTTTCGTTAGGCAAGTGCATAAAATGTCATCTATACAAACAGAAATATCATGTTTGTTTGCCGCAGTTCCTCTAGCTTTCTCCCTAGAAAATACGAATGTGTAGAGCTGGTGTCTCCATGTGGAACCAATTAGTGTTTCCAAGCATAAAATTAAATGTTCCCTGAAAAAAAAACATTCAAAAAAATAAAGTCCGTGGATAATATCACGAATACACAAACACAGAGGCTGTAGCAATATCTGGGATTGAATTAGCCAAAACGAAACTGGATATTTCCGGTTTCATCCAGGCATATCAGGCAAACTGGTGTGTAATTCGTATGCAATGGACCGAGAAAATCACAGTAAAAATGGTTTTGGAGAAAAGCAAAGTCTTTTCGTTAGGCAAGTGCATAAAATGTCATCTATACAAACACAAATATCATGTTTGTTTGCCGCAGTTCCTCTAGCTTTCTCCCTAGAACATAAAAATGTGTAGAGCTATTGTCTCCATGTGGAACCAATTAGTGTTTCCAAGCATAAAATTAAATGTTCCCTGAAAAAAAAAACATTCAAAAAAATAAAGTCCGTGGATAATATCACGAATACACAAACAAAGAGGCTGTAGCAATATCTGGGATTGAATTAGCCAAACGAAACCGGATATTTCCGGTTTCATCCAGTCATATCCAGACAAAGTGGTGTGGAATTCGTATGCAATGGACCGAGAAAATCACAGGAAAAATGGTTTTGGAGAAAAGAAAAGTCTTTTCGTTAGGCAAGTGCATAAAATGTCATCTATACAAACAGAAATAGCATGTTTGTTTGCCGCAGTTCCTCTAGCTTTCTCCCTAGAAAATACGAATGTGTAGAGCTGGTGTCTCCATGTGGAACCAATTAGCGTTTCCAAGCATAAAATTAAATGTTCCCTGAAAAAAAAACATTCAAAAAAATAAAGTCCGTGGATAATATCAGGAATACACAAACACAGAGGCTGTAGCAATATCTGGGATTGAATTAGACAAAAGGAAACCGGATATTTCAGGTTTCATCCAGTCATATCGGGACAAACTGGTGTGGAATTCGTATGCAATGGACCGAGAAAATCACAGTAAAAATGGTTTTGGAGAAAAGCAAAGTCTTTTCGTTAGGCAAGTGCATAAAATGTTATTTATACAAACAGAAATATCATGTTAGTTTGCAGCAGTTCCTCTAGCTTTCTCCCTAGAAAATACGAATGTGTAGAGCTGGTGTCTCCATGTGGAACCAATTAGTGTTTCCAAGCATAAAATTAAATGTTCCCTGATAAAAAACAGTCAAAAAAATAAAGTCCGTGGATAATATCAGGAATACACAAACACAGAGGCTGTAGCAATATCTGGGATTGAATTAGCCAAAATGAAACCGGATAATTCCGGTTTCATCCAGTCATATCCGGACAAAGTGGTGTGGAATTCGTATGCAATGGACCGAGAAAATCACGTAAAAATGGTTTTGGAGAAAAGCAGTCTTTTCGTTAGCCAA
This sequence comes from Lepus oiostolus, assembly GCA_036325905.1. Taxonomy (NCBI): domain Eukaryota; kingdom Metazoa; phylum Chordata; class Mammalia; order Lagomorpha; family Leporidae; genus Lepus; species Lepus oiostolus. The sequence goes on from CM070795.1 coordinate 47,887,024, forward strand.
GTGCATAAAATGTCATCTATACAAACAGAAATATCATGTTTGTTTGCCGCAGTTCCTCTAGCTTTCTCCCTAGAAAATACGAATGTGTAGAGCTGGTGTCTCCATGTGGAACCAATTAGTGTTTCCAAGCATAAAATTAAATGTTCCCTGAAAAAAAAAACATTCAAAAAAATAAAGTCCGTGGATAATATCAGGAATACACAAACACAGAGGCTGTAGCAATATCTGGGATTGAATTAGCCAAAACGAAACCGGATATTTCCGGTTTCATCCAGGCATATCAGGACAAACTGGTGTGGAATTCGTATGCAATGGACCGAGAAAATCACAGGAAAAATGGTTTTGGAGAAAAGCAAAGTCTTTTCGTTAGGCAAGTGCATAAAATGTCATCTATACAAACAGAAATATCATGTTTGTTTGCCGCAGTTCCTCTAGATTTCTCCCTAGAAAATACAAATGTGTAGAGCTGGTGTCTCCATGTGGAACCATTTAGTGTTTCCAAGCATAAAATTAAATGTTCCCTGAAAAAAAACATTCAAAAAAATAAAGTCCGTGGATAATATCAGGAATACACAAACACAGAGGCTGTAGCAATATTTCGGTTTGAGTTAGCCAAAACAAAACCGGATATTTCCGGTTTCATCCAGTCATATCCGGACAAAGTGGTGTGGAATTCGTATGCAATGGACCGAGAAAATCACAGGAAAAATGGTTTTGGAGAAAAGCAAAGTCTTTTTGTTAGGCAAGTGCATAAAATGTCATCTATACAAACAGAAATATCATGTTTGTTTGCCACAGTTCCTCTAGCTTTCTCCCTAGAAAATACGAATGTGTAGAGCTGGTGTCTCCATGTGGAACCAATTAGTGTTTCCAAGCATAAAATTAAATGTTCCCTGAAAAAAAAAAACATTCAAAAAAATAAAGTCCGTGGATAATATCAGGAATACACAAACACAGAGGCTGTAGCAATATCTGGGATTGAATTAGACAAAAGGAAACCGGATATTTCCGGTTTCATCCAGTCATATCCGGACAAAGTGGTGTGGAATTCGTATGCAATGGACCGAGAAAATCACAGGAAAAATGGTTTTGGAGAAAAGCAAAGTCTTTTCGTTAGGAAAGTGCATAAAATGTCATCTATACAAACAGAAATATCATGTTTGTTTGCCGCAGTTCCTCTAGCTTTCTCCCTAGAAAATACAAATGTGTAGAGCTGGTGTGTCCATGTGGAACCAATTAGTGTTTCCAAGCATAAAATTAAATGTTCCCTGAAAATAAAACGTTCAAAAATATAAAGTCCGTGGATAATATCAGGAATACACAAACACAGAGGCTGTAGCAATATCTGGGATTGAATTAGACAAAAGGAAACCGGATATTTCCGGTTTCATCCAGTCATATCGGGAAAAAGTGGTGTGGAATTCGTATGCAAAGGACTGAGAAAATCACAGTAAAAATGGTTTTGGAGAAAAGCAAAGTCTTTTCGTTAGGCAAGTGCATAAAATGTTATTTATACAAACAGAAATATCATGTTAGTTTGCAGCAGTTCCTCTAGCTTTCTTCCTAGAAAATACGAATGTGTAGAGCTGGTGTCTCCATGTGGAACCAATTAGTGTTTCCAAGCATAAAATTAAATGTTCCCTGATAAAAAACAGTCAAAAAAATAAAGTCCATGGATAATATCAGGAATACACAAACAAAGAGGCTGTAGCAATATCTGGGATTGAATTAGCCAAAACGAAACCGGATATTTCCGGTTTCATCCAGGCATATCAGGCAAACTGGTGTGGAATTCGTATGCAATGGACCGAGAAAATCACAGTAAAAATGGTTTTGGAGAAAAGCAAAGTCTTTTCGTTAGGCAAGTGCATAAAATGTCATCTATACAAACACAAATATCATGTTTGTTTGCCGCAGTTCCTCTAGCTTTTTCCCTAGAACATAAAAATGTGTAGAGCTATTGTCTCCATGTGGAACCAATTAGTGTTTCCAAGCATAAAATTAAATGTTCCCTGAAAAAAAAACATTCAAAAAAATAAAGTCCGTGGATAATATCACGAATACACAAACAAAGAGGCTGTAGCAATATCTGGGATTGAATTAGCCAAACGAAACCGGATATTTCCGGTTTCATCCAGTCATATCCAGACAAAGTGGTGTGGAATTCGTATGCAATGGACCGAGAAAATCACAGTAAAAATGGTTTTGGAGAAAAGCAAAGTCTTTTCGTTAGGCAAGTGCATAAAATGTCATCTATACAAACAGAAATAGCATGTTTGTTTGCCGCAGTTCCTCTAGCTTTCTCCCTAGAAGAAACGAATGTGTAGAGCTGGTGTCTCCATGTGGAACCAATTAGCGTTTCCAAGCATAAAATTAAATGTTCCCTGAAAAAAAAAACATTCAAAAAAATAAAGTCCGTGGATAATATCAGGAATACACAAACACAGAGGCTGTAGCAATATCTGGGATTGAATTAGACAAAAGGAAACCGGATATTTCAGGTTTCATCCAGTCATATCGGGACAAACTGGTGTGGAATTCGTATGCAATGGACCGAGAAAATCACAGTAAAAATGGTTTTGGAGAAAAGCAAAGTCTTTTCGTTAGGCAAGTGCATAAAATGTTATTTATACAAACAGAAATATCATGTTAGTTTGCCGCAGTTCCTCTAGCTTTCTCCCTAGAAAATACGAATGTGTAGAGCTGGTGTCTCCATGTGGAACCAATTAGTGTTTCCAAGCATAAAATTAAATGTTCCCTGATAAAAAACAGTCAAAAAAATAAAGTCCGTGGATAATATCAGGAATACACAAACAAAGAGGCTGTAGCAATATCTGGGATTGAATTAGCCAAAATGAAACCGGATAATTCCGGTTTCATCCAGTCATATCCGGACAAAGTGGTGTGGAATTCGTATGCAATGGACCGAGAAAATCACAGTAAAAATGGTTTTGGAGAAAAGCAGTCTTTTCGTTAGCCAAGTGCATAAAATGTCATCTATACAAACAGAAATATCATGTTTGTTTGCCGCAGTTCCTCTAGCTTTCTCCCTAGAAAATACGAATGTGTAGAGCTGGTGTCTCCATGTGGAACCAATTAGTGTTTCCAAGCATAAAATTAAATGTTCCCTGAAAAAAAAAACATTCAAAAAAATAAAGTCCGTGGATAATATCAGGAATACACAAACACAGAGGCTGTAGCAATATCTGGGATTGAATTAGCCAAAACGGAACCGGATATTTCCGGTTTCATCCAGGCATATCAGGACAAACTGGTGTGGAATTCGTATGCAATGGACCGAGAAAATCACAGGAAAAATGGTTTTGGAGAAAAGCAAAGTCTTTTCGTTAGGCAAGTGCATAAAATGTCATCTATACAAACAGAAATATCATGTTTGTTTGCCGCAGTTCCTCTAGCTTTCTCCCTAGAAAATACAAATGTGTAGAGCTGGTGTCTCCATGTGGAACCATTTAGTGTTTCCAAGCATAAAATTAAATGTTCCCTGAAAAAAAAACATTCAAAAAAATAAAGTCCGTGGATAATATCAGGAATACACAAACACAGAGGCTGTAGCAATATTTCGGTTTGAGTTAGCCAAAACAAAACCGGATATTTCCGGTTTCATCCAGTCATATCCGGACAAAGTGGTGTGGAATTCGTATGCAATGGACCGAGAAAATCACAGGAAAAATGGTTTTGGAGAAAAGCAAAGTCTTTTTGTTAGGCAAGTGCATAAAATGTCATCTATACAAACAGAAATATCATGTTTGTTTGCCACAGTTCCTCTAGCTTTCTCCCTAGAAAATACGAATGTGTAGAGCTGGTGTCTCCATGTGGAACCAATTAGTGTTTCCAAGCATAAAATTAAATGTTCCCTGAAAAAAAAAACATTCAAAAAAATAAAGTCCGTGGATAATATCAGGAATACACAAACACAGAGGCTGTAGCAATATCTGGGATTGAATTAGACAAAAGGAAACCGGATATTTCCGGTTTCATCCAGTCATATCCGGACAAAGTGGTGTGGAATTCGTATGCAATGGACCGAGAAAATCACAGGAAAAATGGTTTTGGAGAAAAGCAAAGTCTTTTCGTTAGGAAAGTGCATAAAATGTCATCTATACAAACAGAAATATCATGTTTGTTTGCCGCAGTTCCTCTAGCTTTCTCCCTAGAAAATACAAATGTGTAGAGCTGGTGTGTCCATGTGGAACCAATTAGTGTTTCCAAGCATAAAATTAAATGTTCCCTGAAAATAAAACGTTCAAAAATATAAAGTCCGTGGATAATATCAGGAATACACAAACACAGAGGCTGTAGCAATATCTGGGATTGAATTAGACAAAAGGAAACCGGATATTTCCGGTTTCATCCAGTCATATCGGGAAAAAGTGGTGTGGAATTCGTATGCAAAGGACTGAGAAAATCACAGTAAAAATGGTTTTGGAGAAAAGCAAAGTCTTTTCGTTAGGCAAGTGCATAAAATGTTATTTATACAAACAGAAATATCATGTTAGTTTGCAGCAGTTCCTCTAGCTTTCTTCCTAGAAAATACGAATGTGTAGAGCTGGTGTCTCCATGTGGAACCAATTAGTGTTTCCAAGCATAAAATTAAATGTTCCCTGATAAAAAACAGTCAAAAAAATAAAGTCCATGGATAATATCAGGAATACACAAACAAAGAGGCTGTAGCAATATCTGGGATTGAATTAGCCAAAACGAAACCGGATATTTCCGGTTTCATCCAGGCATATCAGGCAAACTGGTGTGGAATTCGTATGCAATGGACCGAGAAAATCACAGTAAAAATGGTTTTGGAGAAAAGCAAAGTCTTTTCGTTAGGCAAGTGCATAAAATGTCATCTATACAAACACAAATATCATGTTTGTTTGCCGCAGTTCCTCTAGCTTTTTCCCTAGAACATAAAAATGTGTAGAGCTATTGTCTCCATGTGGAACCAATTAGTGTTTCCAAGCATAAAATTAAATGTTCCCTGAAAAAAAAACATTCAAAAAAATAAAGTCCGTGGATAATATCACGAATACACAAACAAAGAGGCTGTAGCAATATCTGGGATTGAATTAGCCAAACGAAACCGGATATTTCCGGTTTCATCCAGTCATATCCAGACAAAGTGGTGTGGAATTCGTATGCAATGGACCGAGAAAATCACAGTAAAAATGGTTTTGGAGAAAAGCAAAGTCTTTTCGTTAGGCAAGTGCATAAAATGTCATCTATACAAACAGAAATAGCATGTTTGTTTGCCGCAGTTCCTCTAGCTTTCTCCCTAGAAGAAACGAATGTGTAGAGCTGGTGTCTCCATGTGGAACCAATTAGCGTTTCCAAGCATAAAATTAAATGTTCCCTGAAAAAAAAAACATTCAAAAAAATAAAGTCCGTGGATAATATCAGGAATACACAAACACAGAGGCTGTAGCAATATCTGGGATTGAATTAGACAAAAGGAAACCGGATATTTCAGGTTTCATCCAGTCATATCGGGACAAACTGGTGTGGAATTCGTATGCAATGGACCGAGAAAATCACAGTAAAAATGGTTTTGGAGAAAAGCAAAGTCTTTTCGTTAGGCAAGTGCATAAAATGTTATTTATACAAACAGAAATATCATGTTAGTTTGGAGCAGTTCCTCTAGCTTTCTCCCTAGAAAATACGAATGTGTAGAGCTGGTGTCTCCATGTGGAACCAATTAGTGTTTCCAAGCATAAAATTAAATGTTCCCTGATAAAAAACAGTCAAAAAAATAAAGTCCGTGGATAATATCAGGAATACACAAACAAAGAGGCTGTAGCAATATCTGGGATTGAATTAGCCAAAATGAAACCGGATAATTCTGGTTTCATCCAGTCATATCCGGACAAAGTGGTGTGGAATTCGTATGCAATGGACCGAGAAAATCACAGGAATAATGGTTTTGGAGAAAAGCAAAGTCTTTTTGTTAGGAAAGTGCATAAAATGTCATCTATACAAACAGAAATATCATGTTTGTTTGCCGCAGTTCCTCTAGCTTTCTCCCTAGAAAATACAAATGTGTAGAGCTGGTGTGTCCATGTGGAACCAATTAGTGTTTCCAAGCATAAAATTAAATGTTCCCTGAAAATAAAACGTTCAAAAATATAAAGTCCGTGGATAATATCAGGAATACACAAACACAGAGGCTGTAGCAATATCTGGGATTGAATTAGACAAAAGGAAACCGGATATTTCCGGTTTCATCCAGTCATTTCGGGAAAAACTGGCGTGGAATTCATATGCAAAGGACTGAGAAAATCACAGTAAAAATGGTTTTGGAGAAAAGCAAAGTCTTTTCGTTAGGCAAGTGCATAAAATGTTATTTATACAAACAGAAATATCATGTTAGTTTGCAGCAGTTCCTCTAGCTTTCTCCCTAGAAAATACGAATGTGTAGAGCTGGTGTCTCCATGTGGAACCAATTAGTGTTTCCAAGCATAAAATTAAATGTTCCCTGATAAAAAACAGTCAAAAAAATAAAGTCCATGGATAATATCAGGAATACACAAACAAAGAGGCTGTAGCAATATCTGGGATTGAATTAGCCAAAACGAAACCGGATATTTCCGGTTTCATCCAAGCATATCAGGCAAACTGGTGTGTCATTCGTATGCAATGGACCGAGAAAATCACAGTAAAAATGGTTTTGGAGAAAAGCAAAGTCTTTTCGTTAGGCAAGTGCATAAAATGTCATCTATACAAACACAAATATCATGTTTGTTTGCCGCAGTTCCTCTAGCTTTCTCCCTAGAACATAAAAATGTGTAGAGCTATTGTCTCCATGTGGAACCAATTAGTGTTTCCAAGCATAAAATTAAATGTTCCCTGAAAAAAAAACATTCAAAAAAATAAAGTCCGTGGATAATATCACGAATACACAAACAAAGAGGCTGTAGCAATATCTGGGATTGAATTAGCCAAACGAAACCGGATATTTCCGGTTTCATCCAGTCATATCCAGACAAAGTGGTGTGGAATTCGTATGCAATGGACCGAGAAAATCACAGTAAAAATGGTTTTGGAGAAAAGCAAAGTCTTTTCGTTAGGCAAGTGCATCAAATGTCATCTATACAAACAGAAATAGCATGTTTGTTTGCCGCAGTTCCTCTAGCTTTCTCCCTAGAAGAAACGAATGTGTAGAGCTGGTGTCTCCATGTGGAACCAATTAGCGTTTCCAAGCATAAAATTAAATGTTCCCTGAAAAAAAAAACATTCAAAAAAATAAAGTCCGTGGATAATATCAGGAATACACAAACACAGAGGCTGTAGCAATATCTGGGATTGAATTAGACAAAAGGAAACCGGATATTTCCGGTTTCATCCAGTCATATCGGGACAAACTGGTGTGGAATTCGTATGCAATGGACCGAGAAAATCACAGTAAAAATGGTTTTGGAGAAAAGCAAAGTCTTTTCGTTAGGCAAGTGCATAAAATGTTATTTATACAAACAGAAATATCATGTTAGTTTGCCGCAGTTCCTCTAGCTTTCTCCCTAGAACATAAAAATGTGTAGAGCTATTGTCTCCATGTGGAACCAATTAGTGTTTCCAAGCATAAAATTAAATGTTCCCTGAAAAAAAAAACATTCAAAAAAATAAAGTCCGTGGATAATATCACGAATACACAAACAAAGAGGCTGTAGCAATATCTGGGATTGAATTAGCCAAACAAAACCGGATATTTCCGGTTTCATCCAGTCATATCCAGACAAAGTGGTGTGGAATTCGTATGCAATGGACCGAGAAAATCACAGTAAAAATGGTTTTGGAGAAAAGCAAAGTCTTTTCGTTAGGCAAGTGCATCAAATGTCATCTATACAAACAGAAATAGCATGTTTGTTTGCCGCAGTTCCTCTAGCTTTCTCCCTAGAAGAAACGAATGTGTAGAGCTGGTGTCTCCATGTGGAACCAATTAGCGTTTCCAAGCATAAAATTAAATGTTCCCTGAAAAAAAAAACATTCAAAAATATAAAGTCCGTGGATAATATCAGGAATACACAAACACAGAGGCTGTAGCAATATCTGGGATTGAATTAGACAAAAGGAAACCGGATATTTCAGGTTTCATCCAGTCATATCGGGACAAACTGGTGTGGAATTGGTATGCAATGGACCGAGAAAATCACAGGAAAAATGGTTTTGGAGAAAAGCAAAGTCTTTTCGTTAGGCAAGTGCATAAAATGTTATTTATACAAACAGAAATATCATGTTAGTTTGCAGCAGTTCCTCTAGCTTTCTCCCTAGAAAATACGAATGTGTAGAGCTGGTGTCTCCATGTGGAACCAATTAGTGTTTCCAAGCATAAAATTAAATGTTCCCTGATAAAAAACAGTCAAAAAAATAAAGTCCGTGGATAATATCAGGAATACACAAACACAGAGGCTGTAGCAATATCTGGGATTGAATTAGCCAAAATGAAACCGGATAATTCCAGTTTCATCCAGTCATATCCGGACAAAGTGGTGTGGAATTCGTATGCAATGGACCGAGAAAATCACAGGAAAAATGGTTTTGGAGAAAAGCAAAGTCTTTTCGTTAGGCAAGTGCATAAAATGTCATCTATACAAACAGAAATATCATGTTTGTTTGCCGCAGTTCCTCTAGCTTTCTCCCTAGAAAATACAAATGTGTAGAGCTGCTGTCTCCATGTGGAACCATTTAGTATTTCCAAGCATAAAATTAAATGTTCCCTGAAAAAAAAAACATTCAAAAAAATAAAGTCCGTGGATAATATCAGGAATACACAAACACAGAGGCTGTAGCAATATCTGGGATTGAATTAGACAAAAGGAAACCGGATAATTCCGGTTTCATCCAGTCATATCCGGACAAAGTGGTGTGGAATTCGTATGCAATGGACCGAGAAAATCACAGGAAAAATGGTTTTGGAGAAAAGCAAAGTCTTTTTGTTAGGCAAGTGCATAAAATGTCATCTATACAAACAGAAATATCATGTTTGTTTGCCACAGTTCCTCTAGCTTTCTCCCTAGAATATACGAATATGTAGAGCTGGTGTCTCCATGTGGAACCAATTAGTGTTTCCAAGCATAAAATTAAATGTTCCCTGAAAAAAAAACATTCAAAAAAATAAAGTCCGTGGATAATATCAGGAATACACAAACACAGAGGCTGTAGCAATATCTGGGATTGAATTAGACAAAAGGAAACCGGATAATTCCGGTTTCATCCAGTCATATCCGGACAAAGTGGTGTGGAATTCGTATGCAATGGACCGAGAAAATCACAGGAAAAATGGTTTTGGAGAAAAGCAAAGTCTTTTCGTTAGGAAAGTGCATAAAATGTCATCTATACAAACAGAAATATCATGTTTGTTTGCCGCAGTTCCTCTAGCTTTCTCCCTAGAAAATACAAATGTGTAGAGCTGGTGTGTCCATGTGGAACCAATTAGTGTTTCCAAGCATAAAATTAAATGTTCCCTGAAAATAAAACGTTCAAAAATATAAAGTCCGTGGATAATATCAGGAATACACAAACACAGAGGCTGTAGCAATATCTGGGATTCAATTAGACAAAAGGAAACCGGATATTTCCGGTTTCATCCAGTCATATCGGGAAAAAGTGGTGTGGAATTCGTATGCAATGGACCGAGAAAATCACAGTAAAAATGGTTTTGGAGAAAAGCAAAGTCTTTTCGTTAGGCAAGTGCATAAAATGTTATTTATACAAACAGAAATATCATGTTAGTTTGCCGCAGTTCCTCTAGCTTTCTCCCTAGAAAATACGAATGTGTAGAGCTGGTGTCTCCATGTGGAACCAATTAGTGTTTCCAAGCATAAAATTAAATGTTCCCTGATAAAAAACAGTCAAAAAAATAAAGTCCATGGATAATATCAGGAATACACAAACACAGAGGCTGTAGCAATATCTGGGATTGAATTAGCCAAAATGAAACCGGATATTTCCGGTTTCATCCAGTCATATCCGGACAAAGTGGTGTGGAATTCGTATGCAATGGACCGAGAAAATCACAGGAAAAATGGTTTTGGAGAAAAGCAAAGTCTTTTCGTTAGGCAAGTGCATAAAATGTCATCTATACAAACAGAAATATCATGTTTGTTTGCCGCAGTTCCTCTAGCTTTCTCCCTAGAAAATACGAATGTGTAGAGCTGGTGTCTCCATGTGGAACCAATTAGTGTTTCCAAGCATAAAATTAAATGTTCCCTGAAAAAAAAAACATTCAAAAAAATAAAGTCCGTGGATAATATCAGGAATACACAAACACAGAGGCTGTAGCAATATCTGGGATTGAATTAGACAAAAGGAAACCGGATAATTCCGGTTTCATCCAGTCATATCCGGACAAAGTGGTGTGGAATTCATATGCAATGGACCGAGAAAATCACAGGAAAAATGGTTTTGGAGAAAAGCAAAGTCTTTTTGTTAGGCAAGTGCATAAAATGTCATCTATACAAACAGAAATATCATGTTTGTTTGCCACAGTTCCTCTAGCTTTCTCCCTAGAATATACGAATATGTAGAGCTGGTGTCTCCATGTGGAACCAATTAGTGTTTCCAAGCATAAAATTAAATGTTCCCTGAAAAAAAAAACATTCAAAAAAATAAAGTCCGTGGATAATATCAGGAATACACAAACACAGAGGCTGTAGCAATATCTGGGATTGAATTAGACAAAAGGAAACCGGATAATTCCGGTTTCATCCAGTCATATCCGGACAAAGTGGTGTGGAATTCATATGCAATGGACCGAGAAAATCACAGGAAAAATGGTTTTGGAGAAAAGCAAAGTCTTTTTGTTAGGCAAGTGCATAAAATGTCATCTATACAAACAGAAATATCATGTTTGTTTGCCACAGTTCCTCTAGCTTTCTCCCTAGAATATACGAATATGTAGAGCTGGTGTCTCCATGTGGAACCAATTAGTGTTTCCAAGCATAAAATTAAATGTTCCCTGAAAAAAAAAACATTCAAAAAAATAAAGTCCGTGGATAATATCAGGAATACACAAACACAGAGGCTGTAGCAATATCTGGGATTGAATTAGACAAAAGGAAACCGGATAATTCCGGTTTCATCCAGTCATATCCGGACAAAGTGGTGTGGAATTCGTATGCAATGGACCGAGAAAATCACAGGAAAAATGGTTTTGGAGAAAAGCAAAGTCTTTTCGTTAGGAAAGTGCATAAAATGTCATCTATACAAACAGAAATATCATGTTTGTTTGCCGCAGTTCCTCTAGCTTTCTCCCTAGAAAATACAAATGTGTAGAGCTGGTGTGTCCATGTGGAACCAATTAGTGTTTCCAAGCATAAAATTAAATGTTCCCTGAAAATAAAACGTTCAAAAATATAAAGTCCGTGGATAATATCAGGAATACACAAACACAGAGGCTGTAGCAATATCTGGGATTCAATTAGACAAAAGGAAACCGGATATTTCCGGTTTCATCCAGTCATATCGGGAAAAAGTGGTGTGGAATTCGTATGCAATGGACCGAGAAAATCACAGTAAAAATGGTTTTGGAGAAAAGCAAAGTCTTTTCGTTAGGCAAGTGCATAAAATGTTATTTATACAAACAGAAATATCATGTTAGTTTGCCGCAGTTCCTCTAGCTTTCTCCCTAGAAAATACGAATGTGTAGAGCTGGTGTCTCCATGTGGAACCAATTAGTGTTTCCAAGCATAAAATTAAATGTTCCCTGATAAAAAACAGTCAAAAAAATAAAGTCCATGGATAATATCAGGAATACACAAACACAGAGGCTGTAGCAATATCTGGGATTGAATTAGCCAAAATGAAACCGGATATTTCCGGTTTCATCCAGTCATATCCGGACAAAGTGGTGTGGAATTCGTATGCAATGGACCGAGAAAATCACAGGAAAAATGGTTTTGGAGAAAAGCAAAGTCTTTTCGTTAGGCAAGTGCATAAAATGTCATCTATACAAACAGAAATATCATGTTTGTTTGCCGCAGTTCCTCTAGCTTTCTCCCTAGAAAATACGAATGTGTAGAGCTGGTGTCTCCATGTGGAACCAATTAGTGTTTCCAAGCATAAAATTAAATGTTCCCTGAAAAAAAAAACATTCAAAAAAATAAAGTCCGTGGATAATATCAGGAATACACAAACACAGAGGCTGTAGCAATATCTGGGATTGAATTAGACAAAAGGAAACCGGATAATTCCGGTTTCATCCAGGCATATCAGGCAAACTGGTGTGGAATTCGTATGCAATGGACCGAGAAAATCACAGGAAAAATGGTTTTGGAGAAAAGCAAAGTCTTTTTGTTAGGCAAGTGCATCAAATGTCATCTATACAAACACAAATATCATGTTTGTTTGCCACAGTTCCTCTAGCTTTCTCCCTAGAATATACGAATATGTAGAGCTGGTGTCTCCATGTGGAACCAATTAGTGTTTCCAAGCATAAAATTAAATGTTCCCTGAAAAAAAAAACATTCAAAAAAATAAAGTCCGTGGATAATATCAGGAATACACAAACACAGAGGCTGTAGCAATATCTGGGATTGAATTAGACAAAAGGAAACCGGATAATTCCGGTTTCATCCAGTCATATCCGGACAAAGTGGTGTGGAATTCGTATGCAATGGACCGAGAAAATCACAGGAAAAATGGTTTTGGAGAAAAGCAAAGTCTTTTCGTTAGGAAAGTGCATAAAATGTCATCTATACAAACAGAAATATCATGTTTGTTTGCCGCAGTTCCTCTAGCTTTCTCCCTAGAAAATACAAATGTGTAGAGCTGGTGTGTCCATGTGGAACCAATTAGTGTTTCCAAGCATAAAATTAAATGTTCCCTGAAAATAAAACGTTCAAAAAAATAAAGTCCGTGGATAATATCAGGAATACACAAACACAGAGGCTGTAGCAATATCTGGGATTCAATTAGACAAAAGGAAACCGGATATTTCCGGTTTCATCCAGTCATATCGGGAAAAAGTGGTGTGGAATTCGTATGCAAGGACTGAGAAAATCAGAGTAAAAATGGTTTTGGAGAAAAGCAAAGTCTTTTCGTTAGGCAAGTGCATAAAATGTTATTTATACAAACAGAAATATCATGTTAGTTTGCAGCAGTTCCTCTAGCTTTCTCCCTAGAAAATACGAATGTGTAGAGCTGGTGTCTCCATGTGGAACCAATTAGTGTTTCCAAGAATAAAATTAAATGTTCCCTGATAAAAAACAGTCAAAAAAATAAAGTCCATGGATAATATCAGGAATACACAAACAAAGAGGCTGTAGCAATATCTGGGATTGAATTAGCCAAAATGAAACCGGATATTTCCGGTTTCATCCAGTCATATCCGGACAAAGTGGTGTGGAATTCGTATGCAATGGACCGAGAAAATCACAGTAAAAATGGTTTTGGAGAAAAGCAAAGTCTTTTCGTTAGGCAAGTGCATAAAATGTCATCTATACAAACAGAAATATCATGTTTGTTTGCCGCAGTTCCTCTAGCTTTCTCCCTAGAAAATACGAATGTGTAGAGCTGGTGTCTCCATGTGGAACCAATTAGTGTTTCCAAGCATAAAATTAAATGTTCCCTGAAAAAAAAACATTCAAAAAAATAAAGTCCGTGGATAATATCAGGAATACACAAACAAAGAGGCTGTAGCAATATCTGGGATTGAATTAGACAAAAGGAAACCGTATAATTCCGGTTTCATCCAGTCATATCCAGACAAAGTGGTGTGGAATTCGTATGCAATAGACCGAGAAAATCACAGTAAAAATGGTTTTGGAGAAAAGCAAAGTCTTTTCGTTAGGCAAGTGCATAAAATGTCATCTATACAAACACAAATATCATGTTTGTTTGCCGCAGTTCCTCTAGCTTTCTCCCTAGAAAATACGAATGTGTAGAGCTGGTGTGTCCATGTGGAACCAATTAGTGTTTCCAAGCATAAAATTAAATGTTCCCTGAAAATAAAACGTTCAAAAAAATAAAGTCCGTGGATAATATCAGGAATACACAAACACAGAGGCTGTGGCAATATCTGGGATTGAATTAGACAAAAGGAAACCGGATATTTCCGGTTTCATCCAGTCATATCCGGACAAAGTGGTGTGGAATTCGTATGCAATGGACCGAGAAAATCACAGGAAAAATGGTTTTGGAGAAAAGCAAAGTCTTTTCGTTAGGCAAGTGCTTAAAATGTCATCTATACAAAGAGAAATATCATGTTTGTTTGCCGCAGTTCCTCTAGCTTTCTCCCTAGAAAATACGAATGTGTAGAGCTGGTGTCTCCATGTGGAACCAATTAGTGTTTCCAAGCATAAAATTAAATGTTCCCTGAAAAAAAAACATTCAAAAAAATAAAGTCCATGGATAATATCACGAATACACAAACACAGAGGCTGTAGCAATATCTGGGATTGAATTAGACAAAACGAAACCGGATATTTCCGGTTTCATCCAGGCATATCAGGCAAACTGGTGTGGAATTCGTATGCAATGGACCGAGAAAATCACAGTAAAAATGGTTTTGGAGAAAAGCAAAGTCTTTTCGTTAGGCAAGTGCATAAAATGTCATCTATACAAACACAAATATCATGTTTGTTTGCCGCAGTTCCTCTAGCTTTCTCCCTAGAAAATACGAATGTGTAGAGCTGGTGTCTCCATGTGGAACCAATTAGTGTTTCCAAGCATAAAACTAAATGTTCCCTGAAAAAAAAACATTCAAAAAAATAAAGTCCGTGGATAATATCAGGAATACACAAACACAGAGGCTGTGGCAATATTTCGGTTTGAGTTCGCCAAAACAAAACCGCATATTTCCGGTTTCATCCAGTCATATCCAGACAAAGTGGTGTGGAATTCCTATGCAATGGACCGAGAAAATCACAGTAAAAATGGTTTTGGAGAAAAGCAAAGTCTTTTCGTTAGGCAAGTGCATAAAATGTCATCTATACAAACAGAAATATCATGTTTGTTTGCCGCAGTTCCTCTAGCTTTCTCCCTAGAAAATACGAATGTGTAGAGCTGGTTTCTCCATGTGGAACCAATTAGTGTTTCCAAGCATAAAATTAAATGTTCCCTGAAAAAAAAACATTCAAAAAAATAAAGTCCGTGGATAATATCACGAATACACAAACACAGAGGCTGTGGCAATATTTCGGTTTGAGTTCGCCAAAACAAAACCGCATATTTCCGGTTTCATCCAGTCATATCCAGACAAAGTGGTGTGGAATTCCTATGCAATGGTCGAGAAAATCAAAGTAAAAATGGTTTTGAAGAAAAGCAAAGTCTTTTCGTTAGGCAAGTGCATAAAATGTCATCTATACAAACAGAAATATCATGTGTGTTTGCCGCAGTTCCTCTAGCTTTCTCCCTAGAAAATACGAATGTGTAGAGCTGGTGTCTCCATGTGGAACCAATTAGTGTTTCCAAGCATAAAATTAAATGTTCCCTGAAAAAAAAAACATTCAAAAAAATAAAGTCCGTGGATAATATCAGGAATACACAAACACAGAGGCTGTAGCAATATCTGGGATTGAATTAGACAAAAGGAAACCGGATAATCCGGTTTCATCCAGTCATAGCCGGACAAAGTGGTGTGGAATTCGTATGCAATGGACAGAGAAAATCACAGGAAAAATGGTTTTGGAGAAAAGCAAAGTCTTTTCGTTAGGCAAGTGCTTAAAATGTCATCTATACAAACAGAAATATCATGTTTGTTTGCCGCAGTTCCTCTAGCTTTCTCCCTAAAACAAACGAATGTGTAGAGCTCGTGTCTCCATGTGGAACCAATTAGTGTTTCCAAGCACAAAATGAAATGTTCCCTAAAAAAAAAAACATTCAAAAAATAAAGTCCGTGGATAATATCAGGAATACACAAACACAGATGCTGTAGCAATATCTGGGATTGAATTAGCCAAAACGAAACCGGATATTTCCGGTTTCATCCAGTCATATCCGGACAAAGTGGTCTGGAATTCGTATTCAATGGCCCGAGAAAAGCACAGGGAAAATGGTTTTGGAGAAAAGCAAAGTCTTTTCGTTAAGCCAGTGCATAAAATGTCATCTATACAAACAGAAATATCATGTTTGTTTGCCGCAGTTCCTCTAGCTTTCTCGCTAAAAAATACGAATATGTAGAGCTGGTGTCTCCATGTGGAACCAATTAGTGTTTCCAAGCATAAAATTAAATGTTCCCTGAAAAAAAACCATTCAAAAAAATAAAATCCGTGGATAATATAGGAATACACAAACACAGATGCTGTAGCAAAAACAGGGATTGAGTTAGCAAAAAAAAAAAAAAAAAAAAAAAAAAAAAACGGACATTATCGGTTTCATCCAGTCATATCCGGACAAAGTGTTGTGGAATTCGTATGCAATGGACCAAGAAAATCACAGTAAAAATGGTTTTGGAGAAAAGCAAAGTCTTTTCGTTAGGCAAGTGCATAAAATGTCATCTATACAAACAGAAATATCATGTTTGTTTGCCGCAGTTCCTCTAGCTTTCTCCCTAGAAAATACGAATGTGTAGAGCTGGTGTCTCCATGTGGGACCAATTAGAGTTTCCAAGGACAAAATTAAATGTTCCCTGATAAAAAAAAAAACAAAACAATGAAGTCCGTGGATAATATCAGGAATACACAAACACAGATGCTGTAGCAATATTTCGGTTTGAGTTAGCCAAAACAAAACCGGATATTTCCGGTTTCATCCCGTCATATCCGGACAAAGTGGTGTGCAATTCGTATGCAATGGCCCGAGAAAATCACAGGAAAAATGGTTTTGGAGAAAAGCAAAGTCTTTTCGTTTGGCAAGTGCATAAAATGTCATGTATAAAAACAGAAATATCAAGTTTGTGTGCTGCAGTTCCTATAGCTTTCTCCCTAGAAAATAAAAATGTGTAGATCTGGTGTGTCCATGTGGAACCAATTAGTGTTTCCAAGCATAAAATTAAATGTTCCCTGAAAAAAAAACGTTAAAAAAAATAAAGTCCATGGATAATATCAGGAATACACAAACACAGAGGCTGTAGCAATATCTGTGATTGAATTAGCCAAAATGAAACCGGATATTTCCGGTTTTATCCAGTCATATCCGTAAAAACTGATGTGGAATTCGTATGCAATGGACGGAGAAAATCACAGTAAAAATGGTTTTGGAGAAAAGCAAAGTCTTTTCGTTAGGCAAGTGTATCAAATGTCATCTATACAAACAAAAATATCATGTTTGTTTGCCACAGTTCCTCTAGTTTTCTCCCTATAAAATACGAATGTGTAGAGCTGGTGTCTCCATGTGGAACCAATTAGTGTTTCCAAGCATAAAATTAAATGTTCCCTGAAAATAAAACGTTCCAAAAAATAAAGTCCGTGGATAATATCAGGAATACAAAAACACAGATGCTGTAGCAATATTTCGGTTTGAGTTAACCAAAAAAAACCGCATATTTCCGGTTTCATCCAGTCATATCCGGACAAAGTGGTGTGGAATTCGTATTCAATGGCCCGAGAAAATCACAGGGAAAATGGTTTTGGAGAAAAGCAAAGTCTTTTCGTTAGGCAAGTGCATAAAATGTCATCTATACAAACAGAAATATCATGTTTGTTTGCCGCAGTTCCTCTAGCTTTCTCCCTAGAAAATACGAATGTGTAGATCTGGTGTCTCCATGTGGAACCAATTAGTGTTTCCAAGCATAAAATTAAATGTTCCCTGAAAAAAAAACCATTCAAAACCATAAAGTCCGTGGATAATATCAGGAATACACAAACACAGATGCTGTAGCAATAACAGGGATTGAGTTAGCAAAAAAAAAAAAAAAAAAAAAAAAAAAAAACGGACATTATCGGTTTCATCCAGTCATATCCGGACAAACTGGTGTGGAATTCGTATGCAATGGACCGAGAAAATCACAGTAAAAATGGTTTTGGAGAAAAGCAGTCTTTTCGTTAGGCAAGTGCATCAAATGTCATCTATACAAACAGAAATATCATGTTTGTTTGCCGCAGTTCCTCTAGCTTTCTCCCTAGAAAATACGAATGTGTAGAGCTGGTGTCTCCATGTGGAACCAATTAGTGTTTCCAAGCATAAAATTAAATGTTCCCTGATTAAAAACAGTCAAAAAAATAAAGTTCGTGGATAATATCAGGAATACACAAACACAGAGGCTGTAGCAAATTTTCGGTTTGAGTTAGCCAAAACAAAAACGGATATTTCCGATTTCATCAAGTCATATCCGGACAAGGTGGTGTGGAATTCGTATTAATGGACCGAGAAAAATCACAGTAAAAATGGTTTTGGAGAAAAGCAAAGTCTTTTCGTTAGGCAAGTGCATCAAATGTCATCTATACAAACAGAAATATCATGTTTGTTTGCCGCAGTTCCTCTAGCTTTCTCCCTATAAAATACGAATGTGTAGAGCTGGTGTCTCCATGTGGAACCAATTAGTGTTTCCAAGCATAAAATTAAATGTTCCCTGAAAAAAAAAAATTCAAAAAAATAAAATCCGTGGATAATATCAGGAATACACAAACACAGATGCTGTAGCAATATTTCGGTTTGAGTTAGCCAAAACAAAACCGGATATTTCCGGTTTCATCCAGGCATATCCGGACAAAGTGCTGTGGAATTCGTATGTAATGGACCGAGAAAATCACAGTAAAAATGGTTTTGGAGAAAAGCAGTCTTTTCGTTAGGCAAGTGCATCAAATGTCATCTATACAAACAGAAATATCATGTTTGTTTGCCACAGTTTCACTAGCTTTCTCCCTAGAAAATACGAATGTGTAGAGCTGGTGTCTCCATGTGGAAACAATTAGTGTTTCCAAGCATAAAATTAAATGTTCCCTGAAAAAAAAACATTCAAAACAATAAAGTCCGTGGATAATATCAGGAATACACAAACAAAGAGGCTGTAGCAATATCAAGGATTGAATTAGCCAAAACGAAACCGGATATTTCCAGTTTCATCCAGACATATTCAGACAAACTGGTGTGGAATTCCTATGCAATGGACCGAGAAAATCACAGTAAAATGGTTTTGGAGAAAAGCAAAGTCTTTTCGTTAGGCAAGTGCATAAAATGTCATCTATACAGAAAGAAATAGCATGTTTGTTTGCCGCAGTTCCTCTAGATTTCTCCGTGGAACATAAAAATGTGTAGAAGTGGTGTCTCCATGTGGAACCAATTAGTGTTTCCAAGCATAAAGTTAAATGTTCCCTGAAAAAAAAAACATTCAAAAAAATAAAGTCCGTGGATAATATCAGGAATACACAAACAAAGAGGCTGTAGCAATATCTGGGATTGAATTAGGCAAAAAGAAACCGGATATTTCCTTTTTAATCCAGTCATATCCGGACAAAGTCGTGTGGAATTCGTATGCAATGGACCGAGAAAATCACAGTAAAAATGGTTTTGGAGAAAAGCAAAGTCTTTTCGTTAGGCAAGTGCATAAAATGTCATCTATACAAACAGAAATATCATGTTTGTTTGCCGCAGTTCCTCTAGCTTTCGCCCTAGAACAAACGAATGTGTAGAGCTGGTGTGTCCATGTGGAACCAATTAGTGTTTCCAAGCATAAAATTAAATGTTCCCTGAAAAAAAAATTCAAAAAAATAAAGTCCGTGGATAATATCAGGAATACACAAACAAAGAGGCTGTAGCAATATCTGGGATTGAATTAGCCAAAACTAAACCGGATATTTCCGGTTTCATCCAGTCATATCCGGACAAAGTGGTGTGCAATTCGTATGCAATGGACCGAGAAAATCACAGGAAAAATGGTTTTGGAGAAAAGCAAAGTCTTTTCGTTAGGCAAGTGCATAAAATGTCATCTATACAAACAGAAATATCATGTTTGTTTGCCGCAGTTCCTCTAGCTTTCTCCCTAGAACATAAACATGTGTAGAGCTGGTGTCTCCATGTGGAACCAATTAGTGTTTCCAAGCATAAAATTAAATGTTCCCTGAAAAAAAAAAACACATTCAAAAAAATAAAGTCCGTGGATAATATCAGGAATACACAAACACAGAGGCTGTAGCAATATCTGGGATTGAATTAGACAAAAGGAAACCGGATATTTCCGGTTTCATCCAGTCATATCGGGAAAAAGTGGTGTGGAATTCGTATGCAAAGGACTGAGAAAATCACAGTAAAAATGGTTTTGGAGAAAAGCAAAGTCTTTTCGTTAGGCAAGTGCATAAAATGTCATCTATACAAACAGAAATATCATGTTTGTTTGCCGCAGTTCCTCTAGCTTTCTCCCTAGAAAATACGAATGTGTAGAGCTGGTGTCTCCATGTGGAACCAATTAGTGTTTCCAAGCACAAAATTAAATGTTCCCTGAAAAAAAATACATTCAAAAAATAAAGTCTGTGGATAATATCAGGAATACACAAACACAGATGCTGTAGCAATATTTCGATTTGAGTTAACCAAAACAAAACCGCATATTTCCGGTTTCATCCAGTCATATCGGGAAAAACTGGGGTGGAATTCGTATGCAAAGGACTGAGAAAATCACAGTAAAAATGGTTTTGGAGAAAAGCAAAGTCTTTTCGTTAGGCAAGTGCATAAAATGTTATTTATACAAACAGAAATATCATGTTAGTTTGCAGCAGTTCCTCTAGCTTTCTCCCTAGAAAATACGAATGTGTAGAGCTGGTGTGTCCATGTGGAACCAATTAGTGTTTCCAAGCATAAAATTAAATGTTCCCTGAAAAAAAATTTCAAAAAAATAATGTCCGTGGATAATATCAGGAATACACAAACAAAGAGGCTGTAGCAATATCTGGGATTGAATTAGCCAAAACGAAACCGAATATTTCCGGTTTCATCCAGTCATATCCGGACAAAGTGGTGTGGAATTCGTATGCAATGGACCGAGAACATCACAGGAAACATGGTTTTGGAGAAAAGCAAAGTCTTTTCGTTAGGCAAGTGCATAAAATGTCATCTATACAAACACAAATATCATGTTTGCTTGCCGCAGTCCCTCTAGCTTTCTCCCTAGAAAATACGAATGTGTAGAGCTGGTGTCTCCATGTGGAACCAATTAATGTTTCCAAGGATAAAATTAAATGTTCCCTGAAAAAAAAACATTCAAAAAAATAAAGTCCATGGATAATATCATGAATACACAAACACAGAGGCTGTAGCAATATCTGGGATTGAATTAGCCAAAACAAAACCGGATATTTCCGGTTTCATCCAGGCATATCAGGACAAACTGGTGTGGAATTCGTATGCAATGGACCGAGAAAATCACAGGAAAAATGGTTTTGGAGGAAAGCAAAGTCTTTTCGTTAGGCAAGTGCATAAAATGTCATCTATACAAACACAAATATCATGTTTGTTTGCCGCAGTTCCTCTAGCTTTCTCCCTAGAACATAAAAATGTGTAGAGCTGGTGTCTCCATGTGGAACCAATTAGTGTTTCCAAGCATAAAATTAAATGTTCCCTGAAAAAAAAAAAACATTCAAAAAAATAAAGTCCGTGGATAATATCACGAATACACAAACAAAGAGGCTGTAGCAATATCTGGGATTGAATTAGACAAAAGGAAACCGGATATTTCCGGTTTCATCCAGTCATATCCGGACAAAGTGGTGTGGAATTCGTCTGCAATGGACCGAGAAAATCACAGTAAAAATGGTTTTGGAGAAAAGCAAAGTCTTTTCGTTAGGCAAGTGCATAAAATGTCATCTATACAAACAGAAATAGCATGTTTGTTTGCCGCAGTTCCTCTAGCTTTCTCCCTAGAAAATACGAATGTGTAGAGCTGGTGTCTCCATGTGGAACCAATTAGTGTTTCTAAGCATAAAATTAAATGTTCCCTGAAAAAAAAAACATTCAAAAAAATAAAGTCTGTGGATAATATCAGGAATACACAAACACAGAGGCTGTAGCAATATCTGGGATTGAATTAGACAAAAGGAAACCGGATATTTCAGGTTTCATCCAGTCATATCGGGACAACCTGGTGTAGAATTCGTATGCAATGGACCGAGAAAATCACAGTAAAAATGGTTTTGGAGAAAAGCAAAGTCTTTTCGTTAGGCAAGTGCATCAAATGTCATCTATACAAACAGAAATATCATGTTTGTTTGCCACAGTTGCTCTAGCTTTCTCCCTAGAAAATACGAATGTGTAGAGCTGCTGTGTCCATGTGGAACCAATTAGTGTTTCCAAGCATAAAATTAAATGTTCCCTGATAAAAAACATTCAAAAAAATAAAGTCCGAGGATAATATCACGAATACACAAACAAAGAGGCTGTAGCAAATTTTCGGTTTGCGATAGGCAAATCAAAACGGGATACTTCCGGTTTCATCCAGTCATATCTGGACAAACTGGTGTGGAATTTGTATGCAATGGACCGAGAAAATCACAGTAAAAATGGTTTTGGAGAAAAGCAAAGTCTTTTCGTTAGGCAAGTGCATAAAATGTCATCTATACAAACAGAAATATCATGTTTGTTTGCCGCAGTTCCTCTAGCTTTCGCCCTAGAACAAACGAATGTGTAGAGCGGGTGTCTCCATGTGGAACCAATTAGTGTTTCCAAGCATAAAATTAAATGTTCCCTGAAAAAAAATTCAAAAAAATAAAGTCCGTGGATAATATCAGGAATACACAAACAAAGAGGCTGTAGCAATATCTGGGATTGAATCAGCCAAAACGAAACCGGATATTTCCGGTTTCATCCAGTCATATCCGGACAAAGTGATGTGGAATTCGTATGCAATGGACCGAGAACATCACAGGAAAAATGGTTTTGGAGAAAAGCAAAGTATTTTCGTTAGGCAAGTGCATAAAATGTCATCTATACAAACAGAAATATCATGTTTGTTTGCCGCAGTTCCTCTAGCATTCTCCCTAGAAAATACGAATGTGTAGATCTGGTGTCTCCATGTGGAACCAATTACTGTTTCCAAGCATAAAATTAAATGTTCCCTGAAAAAAAAAACATTCAAAAAAATAAAGTCCATGGATAATATCACGAATACACAAACACAGAAGTTGTAGCAATATCTGGGATTGAATTAGCCAAAACGAAACCGGATATTTCCGGTTTCATCCAGGCATATAAGGACAAACTGGTGTGGAATTCGTATGCAATGGACCGAGAAAATCACAGGAAAAATGGTTTTGGAGAAAAGCAAAGTCTTTTCGTTAGGCAAGTGCATAAAATGTCATCTATACAAACACAAATATCATGTTTGTTTGCCGCAGTTCCTCTAGCTTTCTCCCTATAAAATACGAATGTGTAGAGCTGGTGTCTCCATGTGGAACCAATTAGTGTTTCCAAGCATAAAATTAAATGTTCCCTGAAAAAAAAAATTCAAAAAAATAAAATCCGTGGATAATATCAGGAATACACAAACACAGATGCTGTAGCAATATTTCGGTTTGAGTTAGCCAAAACAAAACCGGATATTTCCGGTTTCATCCAGGCATATCCGGACAAAGTGCTGTGGAATTCGTATGTAATGGACCGAGAAAATCACAGTAAAAATGGTTTTGGAGAAAAGCAGTCTTTTCGTTAGGCAAGTGCATCAAATGTCATCTATACAAACAGAAATATCATGTTTGTTTGCCACAGTTTCACTAGCTTTCTCCCTAGAAAATACGAATGTGTAGAGCTGGGGTCTCCATGTGGAAACAATTAGTGTTTCCAAGCATAAAATTAAATGTTCCCTGAAAAAAAAAACATTCAAAACAATAAAGTCCGTGGATAATATCAGGAATACACAAACAAAGAGGCTGTAGCAATATCAAGGATTGAATTAGCCAAAACGAAACCGGATATTTCCAGTTTCATCCAGACATATTCAGACAAACTGGTGTGGAATTCCTATGCAATGGACCGAGAAAATCACAGTAAAATGGTTTTGGAGAAAAGCAAAGTCTTTTCGTTAGGCAAGTGCATAAAATGTCATCTATACAGAAAGAAATAGCATGTTTGTTTGCCGCAGTTCCTCTAGATTTCTCCGTGGAACATAAAAATGTGTAGAAGTGGTGTCTCCATGTGGAACCAATTAGTGTTTCCAAGCATAAAGTTAAATGTTCCCTGAAAAAAAAAACATTCAAAAAAATAAAGTCCATGGATAATATCACGAATACACAAACACAGAAGTTGTAGCAATATCTGGGATTGAATTAGCCAAAACGAAACCGGATATTTCCGGTTTCATCCAGGCATATAAGGACAAACTGGTGTGGAATTCGTATGCAATGGACCGAGAAAATCACAGGAAAAATGGTTTTGGAGAAAAGCAAAGTCTTTTCGTTAGGCAAGTGCATAAAATGTCATCTATACAAACACAAATATCATGTTTGTTTGCCGCAGTTCCTCTAGCTTTCTCCCTAGAAAATACGAATGTGTAGAGCTGGTGTCTCCATGTGGAACCAATTAGTGTTTCCAAGCATAAAATTAAATGTTCCCTGAAAAAAAAACATTCAAAAAAATAAAGTCCATGGATAATATCACGAATACACAAACACAGAGGCTGTAGCAATATCTGGGATTGAATTAGCCAAAACAAAACCGGATATTTCCGGTTCCATCCAGGCATATCAGGACAAACTGGTGTGGAATTCGTATGCAATGGACCGAGAAAATCACAGGAAAAATGGTTTTGGAGAAAAGCAAAGTCTTTTCGTTAGGCAAGTGCATAAAATGTCATCTATACAAACAGAAATATCATGTTTGTTTGCCGCAATTCCTCTAGCTTTCTCCCTAGAAAATACAAATGTGTAGAGCTGGTGTCTCCATGTGGAACCATTTAGTGTTTCCAAGCATAAAATTAAATGTTCACTGAAAAAAAAACAGTCAAAAAAATAAAGTACGTGGATAATATCAGGAATACACAAACACAGAGGCTGTAGCAATATTTCGGTTTGAGTTAGCCAAAACAAAACCGGATATTTCCGGTTTCATCCAGTCATATCCGGACAAAGTGGTGTGGAATTCGTATGCAATGGACCGAGAAAATCACAGGAAAAATGGTTTTGGAGAAAAGCAAAGTCTTTTCGTTAGGCAAGTGCATCAAATGTCATCTATACAAACAGAAATATCATGTTTGTTTGCCGCAGTTCCTCTAGCTTTCTCCCTAGAAAATACGAATGTGTAGAGCTGGTGTCTCCATGTGGAACCAATTAGTGTTTCCAAGCATAAAATTAAATGTTCCCTGAAAAAAAAAACATTCAAAAAAATAAAGTCCGTGGATAATATCACGAATACACAAACACAGAGGTTGTAGCAATATCTGGGATTGAATTAACTAAAACGAAACCGGATATTTCCGGTTTCATCCGTGCATATCAGGACAAACTGGTGTGGAATTCGTATGCAATGGACTGAAAAAATCACAGGAAAAATGGTTTTGGAGAAAAGCAAAGTCTTTTCGTTAGGCAAGTGCATCAAATGTCATCTATACAAACAGAAATATCATGTTTGTTTGCCACAGTTCCTCTAGCTTTCTCCCTAGAACATAAAAATGTGTAGAGCTGGTGTCTCCATGTGGAACCAATTAGTGTTTCCAAGCATAAAATTAAATGTTCCCTGAAAAAAAAAACATTCAAAAAAATAAAGTCCGTGGATAATATCAGGAATACACAAACAAAGAGGCTGTAGCAATATCTGGGATTGAATCAGCCAAAACAAAACCGGATATTTCCGGTTTCATCCAGTCATATCCGGACAAAGTGGTGTGGAATTCGTATGCAATGGACCGAGAACATCACAGGAAAAATGGTTTTGGAGATAAGCAAAGTATTTTCGTTAGGCAAGTGCATAAAATGTCATCTATACAAACAGCAATATCATGTTTGTTTGCCGCAGTTCCTCTAGCTTTCTCCCTAGAAAATACGAATGTGTAGAGCTGGTGTCTCCATGTGGAACCAATTAGTGTTTCCAAGCATAAAATTAAATGTTCCCTGAAAAAAAAACATTCAAAAAAATAAAGTCCATGGATAATATCACGAATACACAAACACAGAAGTTGTAGCAATATCTGGGATTGAATTAGCCAAAACGAAACCGGATATTTCCGGTTTCATCCAGGCATATCAGGAGAAACTGGTGTGGAATTCGTATGCAATGGACCGAGAAAATCACAGGAAAAATGGTTTTGGAGAAAAGCAAAGTCTTTTCGTTAGGCAAGTGCATAAAATGTCATCTATACAAACACAAATATCATGTTTGTTTGCCGCAGTTCCTCTAGCTTTCTCCCTAGAAAATACGAATGTGTAGAGCTGGTGTCTCCATGTGGAACCAATTAGTGTTTCCAAGCATAAAATTAAATGTTCCCTGAAAAAAAAAACATTCAAAAAAATAAAGTCCATGGATAATATCACGAATACACAAACACAGAGGCTGTAGCAATATCTGGGATTGAATTAGCCAAAACAAAACCGGATATTTCCGGTTTCATCCAGGCATATCAGGACAAACTGGTGTGGAATTCGTATGCAATGGACCGAGAAAATCACAGGAAAAATGGTTTTGGAGAAAAGCAAAGTCTTTTCGTTAGGCAAGTGCATCAAATGTCATCTATACAAACACAAATATCATGTTTGTTTGCCGCAGTTCCTCTAGCTTTCTCCCTAGAACATAAAAATGTGTAGAGCTGGTGTCTCCATGTGGAACCAATTAGTGTTTCCAAGCATAAAATTAAATGTTCCCTGAAAAAAAAACAGTCAAAAAAATAAAGTCCGTGGATAATATCAGGAATACACAAACACAGAGGCTGTAGCAATATTTCGGTTTGAGTTACCCAAAACAACAGCGGATATTTCCGATTTCATCCAGTCTTATTCGGACAATCTGGTTTGGATTTCGTATGCAATGGACACAGAAAATCACAGTAAAAATGGTTTTGGAGAAAAGCAAAGTCTTTTCGTTAGGCAAATACATAAAATGTCATCTATACAAACAGAAATATCATGTTTGTTTGCCGCAGTTCTTCTAGCTTTCTCCCTAGAAAATACAATTGTGTAGATCTGGTGTGTCCATGTGGAACCAATTAGTGTTTCCAAGCATAAAATTAAATGTTCCCTGAAAAAAAAAGTTCAAAAAAATAAAGTCCATGGATAATATCAGGAATACACAAACACAGAGGCTGTAGCAATATCTGGGATTGAATTAGCCAAAATGAAACCGGATATTTCCGGTTTCATCCAGTCATATCCCGACAAAGTGGTGTGGAATTCGTATGCAATGGACCGAGAAAATCACAGTAAAAATGGTTTTGGAGAAAAGCAAAGTCTTTTCGTTAGGCAAGTGCATCAAATGTCATCTATACAAACAGAAATATCATGTTTGTTTGCCGCAGTTCCTCTAGCTTTCTCCCTAGAACATACGAATGTGTAGAGCTGGTGTCTCCATGTGGAACCAATTAGTGTTTCCAAGCATAAAATTAAATGTTCCCTGAAAAAAAAACGTTCAAAAAAATAAAGTCCGTGGATAATATCAGGAATACACAAACAAAGAGGCTGTAGCAATATCTGGGATTGAATTAGCCAAAACGAAACCGGATATTTCCGGGTTCATCCAGTCATATCCGGACAAAGTGGTGTGGAATTCGTATGCAATGGACCGAGAACATCACAGGAAAAATGGTTTTGGAGAAAAGCAAAGTGTTTTCGTTAGGCAAGTGCATAAAATGTCATCTATACAAACAGAAATATCATGTTTGTTTGCCGCAGTTCCTCTAGCTTTCTCCCTAGAAAATACGAATGTGTAGAGCTGGTGTCTCCATGTGGAACCAATTAGTGTTTCCAAGCATAAAATTAAATGTTCCCTGAAAAAAAAAACATTCAAAAAAATAAAGTCCATGGATAATATCACGAATACACAAACACAGAGGCTGTAGCAATATCTGGGATTGAATTAGCCAAAACAAAACCGGATATTTCCGGTTTCATCCAGTCATATCGGGAAAAACTGGTGTGGAATTCGTATGCAAAGAACTGAGAAAATCACAGTAAAAATGGTTTTGGAGAAAAGCAAAGTCTTTTCGTTAGGCAAGTGCATAAAATGTTATTTATACAAACAGAAATATCATGTTAGTTTGCCACAGTTCCTCTAGCTTTCTCCCTAGAAAATACGAATGTGTAGAGCTGGTGTCACCATGTGGAACCAATTAGTGTTTCCAAGCATAAAATTAAATGTTCCCTGAAAAAAAAACATTCAAAAAAATAAAGTCCATGCATAATATCAGGAATACACAAACACAGAGGCTGTAGCAATATTTCAGTTTGAGTTAGCCAAAACAAAACCGGATATTTCCGGTTTCATCGAGTCATATCCGGACAAAGTGGTGTGTAATTCGTATGCAATGGACTGAGAAAATCACAGTAAAAATGGTTTTCGAGAAAAGCAAAGTCTTTTCATTAGGCAAGTGCATGAAATGTCATCTACACAAACAAAAAAATCATGTTTGTTTGCCGCAGTTCCTCTAGCTTTCTCCCTAGAACAAACGAATGTGTAGAGCTGGTGTCTCCATGTGGAACCAATTAGTGTTTCCAAGCATAAAATTAAATGTTCCCTGAAAAAAAAAACATTCAAAAAAATAAAGTCCGTGGATAATATCAGGAATACACAAACACAGAGGCTGTAGCAATATCTGGGATTGAATTAGAGAAAAGGAAACAGATATTTCAGGTTTCATCCAGTCATATCAGGAAAAACTGGGGTGGAATTCGTATGCAAAGGACTGAGAAAATCACAGTAAAAATGGTTGTGAAGAAAAGCAAAGTCTTTTCGTTAGGCAAGTGCATAAAATGTCATCTAGACAAACAGAAATATCATGTTTGTTTGCCGCAGTTCCTCTAGCTTTCTCCCTAGAACAAACGAATGTGTAGAGCTGGTGTCTCCATGTGGAACCAATTAGTGTTTCCAAGCATAAAATTAAATGTTCCCTGAAAAAAAAACATTCAAAAAAATAAAGTCCGTGGATAATATCAGGAATACACAAACACAGAGGCTGTAGCAATATCTGGGATTGAATTAGACAAAAGGAAACCAGATATTTCAGGTTTCATCCAGTGATATCGGGAAAAACTGGGGTGGAATTCGTATGCAAAGGACTGAGAAAATCACAGTAAAAATGGTTGTGAAGAAAAGCAAAGTCTTTTCGTTAGGCAAGTGCATAAAATGTTATTTATACAAACAGAAATATCATGTTAGTTTGCCGCAGTTCCTCTAGCTTTCTCCCTAGAAAATACGAATGTGTAGAGCTGGTGTCTCCATGTGGAACCAATTAGTGTTTCCAAGCATAAAATTAAATGTTCCCTGAAAAAAAAAATTCAAAAAAATAAAGTCCATGGATAATATCAGGAATACACAAACAAAGAGGCTGTAGCAATATCTGGGATTGAATTAGCCAAAACGAAACCGGATATTTCCGGTTTCATCCAGTCATATCCGGACAAAGTGGTGTGGAATTGGTATGCAATGGACCGAGAACATCACAGGAAAAATGGTTTTGGAGAAAAGCAAAGTATTTTCGTTAGGCAAGTGCATAAAATGTCATCTATACAAACAGAAATATCATGTTTGTTTGCCGCAGTTCCTCTAGCTTTCTCCCTAGAAAATACGAATGTGTAGAACTGGTGTCTCCATGTGGAACCAATTAGTGTTTCCAAGGATAAAATTAAATGTTCCCTGAAAAAAAAAACATTCAAAAAAATAAAGTCCATGGATAATATCACGAATACACAAACACAGAGGCTGTAGCAATATCTGGGATTGAATTAGCCAAAACAAAACCGGATATTTCCGGTTTCATCCAGGCATATCAGGACAAACTGGTGTGGAATTCGTATGCAATGGACGGAGAAAATCACAGGAAAAATGGTTTTGGAGAAAAGCAAAGTCTTTTCGTTAGGCAAGTGCATAAAATGTCATCTATACAAACAGAAATAGCATGTTTGTTTGCCGCAGTTCCTCTAGCTTTCTCCCGAGAACATAAAAATGTGTAGAGCTGGTGTCTCCATGTGGAACCAATTAGTGTTTCCAAGCATAAAATTAAATGTTCCCTGAAAAAAAAACATTCAAAAAAATAAAGTCCGTGGATAATATCAGGAATACACAAACACAGAGGCTGTAGCAATATCTGGGATTGAATTAGACAAAAGGAAACCGGATATTTCAGGTTTCATCCAGTCATATCGGGACAACCTGGTGTAGAATTCGTATGCAATGGACCGAGAAAATCACAGTAAAAATGGTTTTCGAGAAAAGCAAAGTCTTTTCGTTAGGCAAGTGCATAAAATGTCATCTAGACAAACAGAAATATCATGTTTGTTTGCCGCAGTTGCTCTAGCTTTCTCCCTAGAAAATACAAATGTGTAGAGCTGCTGTGTCCATGTGGAAACAATTAGTGTTTCCAAGCATAAAATTAAATGTTCCCTGATAAAAAACATTCAAAAAAATAAAGTCCGAGGATAATATCACGAATACACAAACAAAGATGCTGTAGCAAATTTTCGGTTTGCGTTAGCCAAAACAAAACGGGATACTTCCGGTTTCATCCAGTCATATCTGGACAAACTGGTGTGGAATTGGTATGCAATGGACCGAGAAAATCACAGTAAAAATGGTTTTGGAGAAAAGCAAAGTCTTTTCGTTAGGCAAGTGCATAAAATGTCATCTATACAAACAGAAATATCATGTTTGTTTGCCGCAGTTCCTCAAGCTTTCGCCCTAGAACAAACGAATGTGTAGAGCTGGTGTGTCCATGTGGAACCAATTAGTGTTTCCAAGCATAAAATTAAATGTTCCCTGAAAAAAAAATTCAAAAAAATAAAGTCCGTGGATAATATCAGGAATACACAAACAAAGAGGCTGTAGCAATATCTGGGATTGAATTAGCCAAAACGAAACCGGATATTTCCGGTTTCATCCAGTCATATCCGGACAAAGTGGTGTGGAATTCGTATGCAATGGACCGAGAACATCACAGGAAAAATGGTTTTGGAGAAAAGCAAAGTATTTTCGTTAGGCAAGTGCATAAAATGTCATCTATACAAACAGAAATATCATGTTTGTTTGCCGCAGTTCCTCTAGCTTTCTCCCTAGAAAATACGAATGTGTAGAGCTGGTGTCTCCATGTGGAACCAATTAGTGTTTCCAAGCATAAAATTAAATGTTCCCTGAAAAAAAAACATTCAAAAAAATAAAGTCCATGGATAATATCACGAATACACAAACACAGAGGCTGTAGCAATATCTGGGATTGAATTAGACAAAACAAAACCGGATATTTCCGGTTTCATCCAGGCATATCAGGACAAACTGGTGTGGAATTCGTATGCAATGGACCGAGAAAATCACAGGAAAAATGGTTTTGGAGAAAAGCAAAGTTTTTCGTTAGGCAAGTGCATAAAATGTCATCATTACAAACACAAATATCATGTTTGTTTGCCGCAGTTCCTTTAGCTTTCTCCCTAGAACATAAAAATGTGTAGAGCTGGTGTCTCCATGTGGAACCAATTAGTGTTTCCAAGCATAAAATTAAATGTTCCCTGAAAAAAAAAAAACAGTCAAAAAAATAAAGTCCGTGGATAATATCAGGAATACACAAACACAGAGGCTGTAGCAATATTTCGGTTTGAGTTAGCCAAAACAAAACCGGATATTTCCGGTTTCATCCAGTCATATCCGGACAAAGTGGTGTGGAATTGGTAAGCAATGGACCGAGAAAATCACAGTAAAAATGGTTTTGGAGAAAAGCAAAGTCTTTTCGTTAGGCAAGTGCATAAAATGTCATCTATACAAACAGAAATATCATGTTAGTTTGCCGCAGTTCCTCTAGCTTTCTCCCTAGAACAAACGAATATGTAGAGCTGGTGTCTCCATGTGGAACCAATTAGTGTTTCCAAGCATAAAATTAAATGTTCCCTGAAAAAAAAACATTCAAAAAAATAAAGTCCGTGGATAATATCAGGAATACACAAACACAGAGGCTATAGCAATATTTCAGTTTGAGTTAGCCAAAACAAAATCGGATATTTCCGGGTTCATCCAGTCATATCCGGACAAAGTGGTGTGGAATTCGTATGCAATGGACGGAGAAAATCACAGTAAAAATGGTTTTGGAGAAAAGCAAAGTCTTTTCGTTAGGCAAGTGCATAAAATGTCATCTATACAAACAGAAATATCATGTTTGTTTGCCGCAGTTCCTCTAGCTTTCTCCCTAGAAAATACGAATGTGTAGAGCTGGTGTCTCCATGTGGAACCAATTAGTGTTTCCAAGCATAAAATTAAATGTTCCCTGAAAAAAAAAACATTCAAAAAAATAAAGTCCGTGGATAATATCAGGAATACACAAACACAGAGGCTGTAGCAATATCTGGGATTGAATTAGACAAAAGGAAACCGGATATTTCCGGTTCATCCAGTCATATCCGGACAAAGTGGTGTGGAATTCATATGCAATGGACCGAGAAAATCACAGTAAAAATGGTTTTGGAGAAAAGCAAAGTCTTTTCGTTAGGCAAGTGCATAAAATGTCATCTATACAAACAGAAATATCATGTTAGTTTGCCGCAGTTCCTCTAGCTTTCTCCCTAGAAAATACGAATGTGTAGAGCTGGTGTCTCCATGTGGAACCAATTAGTGTTTCCAAGCATAAAATTAAATGTTCCCTGAAAATAAAACGTTCAAAAAAATAAAGTACGTGGATAATATCAGGAATACACAAACACAGAGGCTGTAGCAATATCTGGGATTGAATTAGACAAAAGGAAACCGGATATTTCCGGTTCATCCAGTCATATCCGGACAAAGTGGTGTGGAATTGGTATGCAATGGACCGAGAAAATCACAGTAAAAATGGTTTTGGAGAAAAGCAAAGTCTTTTCGTTAGGCAAGTGCATAAAATGTCATCTATACAAACAGAAATATCATGTTAGTTTGCCGCAGTTCCTCTAGCTTTCTCCCTAGAAAATACGAATGTGTAGAGCTGGTGTGTCCATGTGGAACCAATTAGTGTTTCCAAGCATAAAATTAAATGTTCCCTGAAAATAAAACGTTCAAAAAAATAAAGTACGTGGATAATATCAGGAATACACAAACACAGAGGCTGTAGCAATATCTGGGATTGAATTAGACAAAAGGAAACCGGATATTTCCGGTTCATCCAGTCGTATCGGGAAAAACTGGTGTGGAATTCGTATGCAAAGGACTGAGAAAATCACAGTAAAAATGGTTTTGAAGAAAAGCAATGTCTTTTCGTTAGGCAAGTGCATAAAATGTTATTTATGCAAACAGAAATATCATGTTAGTTTGCCGCAGTTCCTCTAGCTTTCTCCCTAGAAAATACGAATGTGTAGAGCTGGTGTCTCCATGTGGAACCAATTAGTGTTTCCAAGCATAAAATTAAATGTTCCCTGAAAAAAAAAAACATTCAAAAAAATAAAGTCCTTGGATAATATCAGGAATACACAAACAAAGAGGCTGTAGCAATATCTGGGATTGAATTAGCCAAAACGAAACCGGATATTTCCGGTTTCATCCAGTCATATCCGGACAAAGTGGTGTGGAATTCGTATGCAATGGACCGAGAAAATCACAGGAAAAATGGTTTTGGAGAAAAGCAAAGTCTTTTCGTTAGGCAAGTGCATAAAATGTAATCTATACAAAAAGAAATATCATGTTTGTTTGCCGCAGTTCCTCTAGCTTTCTCCCTAGAAAATACGAATGTGTAGAGCTGGTGTCTCCATGTGGAACCAATTAGTGTTTCCAAGCATAAAATTAAATGTTCCCTGAAAAAATCATTCAAAAAAATAAAGTCCGTGGATAATATCACGAATACACAAACAGAGAGGTTGTAGCAATATCTGGGATTGAATTAGCCAAAACGAAACCGGATATTTCCAGTTTCATCCATGCCTATCAGGACAAACTGGTGTGGAATTCGTATGCAATGGACCGAGAAAATCACAGGAAAAATGGTTTTGGAGAAAAGCAAAGTCTTTTCGTTAGGCAAGTGCATAAAATGTCATCTATACAAACAGACATAGCATGTTTGTTTGCCGCAGTTCCTATAGCTTTCTCCCTAGAACATAAAAATGTGTAGAGCTGGTGTCTCCATGTGGAACCAATTAGTGTTTCCAAGCATAAAATTAAATGTTCCCTGAAAAAAAAAACATTCAAAAAAATAAAGTCCGTGGATAATATCACGAATACACAAACACAGAGGCTGTAGCAATATCTGGGATTGAATTAGACAAAAGGAAACCGGATATTTCCGGTTTCATCCAGTCATATCCGGACAAAGTGGTGTGGAATTCGTATGCAATGGACCGAGAAAATCACAGTAGAAATGGTTTTGGAGAAAAGCAAAGTCTTTTCGTTAGGCAAGTGCATAAAATGTCATCTATACAAACAGAAATAGCATGTTTGTTTGCCGCAGTTCCTCTAGCTTTCTCCCTAGAAAATACGAATGTGTAGAGCTGGTGTCTCCATGTGGAACCAATTAGTGTTTCCAAGCATAAAATTAAATGTTCCCTGAAAAAAAATACATTCAAAAAAATAAAGTCTGTGGATAATATCAGGAATACACAAACACAGAGGTTGTAGCAATATCTGGGATTGAATTAGACAAAAGGAAACCGGATATTTCAGGTTTCATCCAGTCATATCGGGACAACCTGGTGTAGAATTCGTATGCAATGGACCGAGAAAATCACAGTAAAAATGGTTTTGGAGAAAAGCAAAGTCTTTTCGTTAGGCAAGTGCATAAAATGTCATCTATACAAACAGAAATATCATGTTTGTTTGCCGCAGTTGCTCTAGCTTTCTCCCTAGAAAATACGAATGTGTAGAGCTGCTGTGTCCATGTGGAAACAATTAGTGTTTCCAAGCATAAAATTAAATGTTCCCTGATAAAAAACATTCAAAAAAATAAAGTCCGAGGATAATATCACGAATACACAAACAAAGAGGCTGTAGCAAATTTTCGGTTTGCGTTAGCCAAAACAAAACGGGATACTTCCGGTTTCATCCAGTCATATCTGGACAAACTGGTGTGGAATTCGTATGCAATGGACCGAGAAAATCACAGGAAAAATGGTTTTGGAGGAAAGCAAAGTCTTTTCGTTAGGCAAGTGCATAAAATGTCATCTATACAAACACAAATATCATGTTTGTTTGCCGCAGTTCCTCTAGCTTTCTCCCTAGAACATAAAAATGTGTAGAGCTGGTGTCTCCATGTGGAACCAATTAGTGTTTCCAAGCATAAAATTAAATGTTCCCTGAAAAAAAAAACATTCAAAAAAATAAAGTCCGTGGATAATATCAGGAATACACAAACACAGAGGCTGTAGCAATATTTCGGTTTGAGTTAGCCAAAACAAAACCGCATATTTCCGGTTTCATCCAGTCATATCCGGACAAAGTGGTGTGGAATTCGTATGCAATGGACCGAGAAAATCACAGTAAAAATGGTTTTGGAGAAAAGCAAAGTCTTTTCGTTAGGCAAGTGCATAAAATGTCATCTATACAAACAGAAATATTATGTTTGTTTGCCGCAGTTCCTCTAGCTTTCTCCCTAGAACATAAAAAGGTGTAGAGCTATTGTCTCCATGTGGAACCAATTAGTGTTTCCAAGCATAAAATGAAATGTTCCCTGAAAAAAAAAACATTCAAAAAAATAAAGTCCGTGGATAATATCACGAATACACAAACAAATAGGCTGTAACAATATCTGGGATTGAATTAGCCAAACGAAACCGGATATTTCCGGTTTCATCCAGTCATATCCAGACAAAGTGGTGTGGAATTCGTATGCAATGGACTGAGAAAATCACAGTAAAAATGTTTTTGGAGAAAAGCAAAGTCTTTTCGTTAGGCAAGTGCATAAAATGTCATCTATACAAACAGAAATAGCATGTTTGTTTGCCGCAGTTCCTCTAGCTTTCTCCCTAGAAGAAACGAATGTGTAGAGCTGGTGTCTCCATGTGGAACCAATTAGTGTTTCCAAGCATAAAATTAAATGTTCCCTGAAAAAAAAAACATTCAAAAAAATAAAGTCCGTGGATAATATCAGGAATACACAAACACAGAGGCTGTAGCAATATCTGGGATTGAATTAGACAAAAGGAAACCGGATATTTCAGGTTTCATCCAGTCATATCGGGACAAACTGGTGTGGAATTCGTATGCAATGGACCCAGAAAATCACAGTAAAAATGGTTTTGGAGAAAAGCAAAGTCTTTTCGTTAGGCAAGTGCATAAAATGTTATTTATACAAACAGAAATATCATGTTAGTTTGCCACAGTTCCTCTAGCTTTCTCCCTAGAAAATACGAATGTGTAGAGCTGGTGTCTCCATGTGGAACCAATTAGTGTTTCCAAGCATAAAATTAAATGTTCCCTGAAAAAAAAACATTCAAAAAAATAAAGTCCTTGGATAATATCAGGAATACACAAACACAGAGGCTGTAGCAATATTTCGGTTTGAGTTAGCCAAAACAAAACCGGATATTTCCGGTTTCATCCAGTCATATCCGGACAAACTGGTGTGGAATTCGTATGCAATGGACCGAGAAAATCACAGTAAAAATGGTTTTGGAGAAAAGCAAAGTCTTTTCGTTAGGCAAGTGCATAAAATGTCATCTATACAAACAGAAATATCATGTTTGTTTGCCGCAGTTCCTCTAGCTTTCTCCCTAGAAAATACGAATGTGTAGAGCTGGTGTCTCCATGTGGAACCAATTAGTGTTTCCAAGCATAAAATTAAATGTTCCCTGAAAATAAAACGTTCAAAAAAATAAAGTCCGTGAATATATCAGGAATACACAAACACAGAGGCTGTAGCAATATCTGGGATTGAATTAGACAAAAGGAAACCGGATATTTCCGGTTCATCCAGTCATATTGGGAAAAACTGGTGTGGAATTCGTATGCAAAGGACTGAGAAAATCACAGTAAAAATGGTTTTGAAGAAAAGCAAAGTCTTTTCGTTAGGCAAGTGCATAAAATGTTATTTATACAAACAGAAATATCATGTTAGTTTGCCGCAGTTCCTCTAGCTTTCTCCCTAGAAAATACGAATGTGTAGAGCTGGTGTCTCCATGTGGAACCAATTAGTGTTTCCAAGCATAAAATTAAATCTTCCCTGAAAAAAAAACATTCAAAAAAATAAAGTCCTTGGATAATATCAGGAATACACAAACAAAGAGGCTGTAGCAATATCTGGGATTGAATTAGCCAAAACAGAACCGGATATTTCCGGTTTCATCCAGGCATATCAGGACAAACTGGTGTGGAATTCGTATGCAATGGACGGAGAAAATCACAGTAAAAATGGTTTTGGAGAAAAGCAAAGTCTTTTCGTTAGGCAAGTGCATAAAATGTCATCTATACAAACAGAAATATCATGTTTGTTTGCCGCAGTTCCTCTAGCTTTCTCCCTAGAAAATACGAATGTGTAGAGCTGGTGTCTCCATGTGGAACCAATTAGTGTTTCCAAGCATAAAATTAAATGTTCCCTGATTAAAAACAGTCAAAAAAATAAAGTTCGTGGATAATATCAGGAATACACAAACACAGAGGCTGTAGCAATATCTGGGATTGAATTAGACAAAAGGAAACCGGATATTTCCGGTTCATCCAGTCATATCCGGACAAAGTGGTGTGGAATTCGTATGCAATGGACCGAGAAAATCACAGTAAAAATGGTTTTGGAGAAAAGCAAAGTCTTTTCGTTAGGCAAGTGCATAAAATGTCATCTATACAAACATAAATATCATGTTAGTTTGCCGCAGTTCCTCTAGCTTTCTCCCTAGAAAATACAAATGTGTAGAGCTGGTGTCTCCATGTGGAACCAATTAGTGTTTCCAAGCATAAAATTAAATGTTCCCTGAAAATAAAACGTTCAAAAAAATAAAGTCCGTGGATAATATCAGGAATACACAAACACAGAGGCTGTAGCAATATCTGGGATTGAATTAGCCAAAATGAAACCGGATATTTCCGGTTCATCCAGTCATATCGGGATAAACTGGTGTGGAATTCGTATGCAAAGGACTGAGGAAATCACAGTAAAAATGGTTTTGAAGAAAAGCAAAGTCTTTTCGTTAGGCAAGTGCATAAAATGTTATTTATACAAACAGAAATATCATGTTAGTTTGCCGCAGTTCCTCTAGCTTTCTCCCTAGAAAATACGAATGTGTAGAGCTGGTGTCTCCATGTGGAACCAATTAGTGTTTCCAAGCATAAAATTAAATGTTCCCTGAAAAAAAAAAATAAAGTCCTTGGATAATATCAGGAATACACAAACAAAGAGGCTGTAGCAATATCTGGGATTGAATTAGCCAAAACGAAACCGGATATTTCCGGTTTCATCCAGTCATATCCGGACAAAGTGGTGTGGAATTCGTATGCAATGGACCGAGAAAATCACAGTAAAAATGGTTTTGGAGAAAAGCAAAGTCTTTTCGTTAGGCAAGTGCATAAAATGTCATCTATACAAACAGAAATATCATGTTTGTTTGCCGCAGTTCCTCTAGCTTTCTCCCTAGAACATAAAAATGTGTAGAACTGGTGTCTCCATGTGGAACCAATTAGTGTTTCCAAGCATAAAATTAAATGTTCCCTGAAAAAAAAAAAAAACAGTCAAAAAAATAAAGTCCGTGGATAATATCAGGAATACACAAACACAGAGGCTGTAGCAATATTTCGGTTTGAGTTAGCCAAAAAAAACCCGGATATTTCCGGTTTCATCCAGTCATATCCGGACAAAGTGGTGTGGAATTCGTATGCAATGGACCGAGAAAATCACAGGAAAAATGGTTTTGGAGAAAAGCAAAGTCTTTTCGTTAGGCAAGTGCATAAAATGTCATCTATACAAACAGAAATAGCATGTTTGTTTGCCGCAGTTCCTCTAGCTTTCTCCCTAGAACATAAAAATGTGTAGAGCTGGTGTCTCCATGTGGAACCAATTAGTGTTTCCAAGCATAAAATTAAATGTTCCCTGAAAAAAAAACATTCAAAAAAATAAAGTCCGTGGATAATATCAGGAATACACAAACACAGAGGCTGTAGCAATATCTGGGATTGAATTAGACAAAAGGAAACCGGATATTTCAGGTTTCATCCAGTCATATCGGGACAACCTGGTGTAGAATTCGTATGCAATGGACCGAGAAAATCACAGTAAAAATGGTTTTGGAGAAAAGCAAAGTCTTTTCGTTAGGCAAGTGCATAAAATGTCATCTATACAAACAGAAATATCATGTTTGTTTGCCGCAGTTGCTCTAGCTTTCTCCCTAGAAAATACGAATGTGTAGAGCTGGTGTCTCCATGTGGAACCAATTAGTGTTTCCAAGCATAAAATTAAATGTTCCGTGAAAAAAAAAACATTCAAAAAAATAAAGTCCGTGGATAATATCAGGAATACACAAACACAGATGCTGTAGCAATATTTCGGTTTGAGTTAGCCAAAACAAAACTGGATATTTCCGGTTTCATCCAGTCATATTCGGACAAAGTGGTGTGGAATTCGTATGCAATGGACCGAGAAAATCACAGTAAAAATGGTTTTGGAGAAAAGCAAAGTCTTTTCGTTAGGCAAGTGCATAAAATGTTATTTATACAAACAGAAATATCATGTTAGTTTGCCGCAGTTCCTCTAGCTTTCTCCCTAGAAAATACGAATGTGTAGAGCTGGTGTGTCCATGTGGAACCAATTAGTGTTTCCAAGCATAAAATTAAATGTTCCCTGAAAAAAAAAAACATTCAAAAAAATAAAGTCCGTGGATAATATCAGGAATACACAAACACAGAGGCTGTAGCAATATCTGGGATTCAATTAGACAAAAGGAAACCGGATATTTCCGGTTCATCCAGTCATATCCGGACAAAGTGGTGTGGAATTCGTATGCAATGGACCGAGAAAATCACAGTAAAAATGGTTTTGGAGAAAAGCAAAGTCTTTTCGTTAGGCAACTGCATCAAATGTCATCTATACAAACAGAAATATCATGTTAGTTTGCCGCAGTTGCTCTAGCTTTCTCCCTAGAAAATACGAATGTGTAGAGCTGCTGTGTCCATGTGGAAACAATTAGTGTTTCCAAGCATAAAATTAAATGTTCCCTGATAAAAAACATTCAAAAAAATAAAGTCCGAGGATAATATCACGAATACACAAACAAAGAGGCTGTAGCAAATTTTCGGTTTGCGTTAGCCAAAACAAAACGGGATACTTCCGGTTTCATCCAGTCATATCTGGACAAACTGGTGTGGAATTTGTATGCAATGGACCGAGAAAATCACAGGAAAAATGGTTTTGGAGAAAAGCAAAGTCTTTTCGTTAGGCAAGTGCATAAAATGTCATCTATACAAACAGAAATATCATGTTTGTTTGCCGCAGTTCCTCAAGCTTTCGCCCTAGAACAAACGAATGTGTAGAGCTGGTGTCTCCATGTGGAACCAATTAGTGTTTCCAAGCATAAAATTAAATGTTCCCTGAAAAAAAATTCAAAAATATAAAGTCCGTGGATAATATCACGAATACACAAACAAAGAGGCTGTATCAATATCTGGGATTGAATTAGCCAAAACGAAACCGGATATTTCCGGTTTCATCCAGTCATATCCGGACAAAGTGGTGTGGAATTCGTATGCAATGGACCGAGAACATCACAGGAAAAATGGTTTTGGAGAAAAGCAAAGTATTTTCGTTAGGCAAGTGCATAAAATGTCATCTATACAAACAGAAATATCATGTTTGTTTGCCGCAGTTCCTCTAGCTTTCTCCCTAGAAAATACGAATGTGTAGAGCTGGTGTCTCCATGTGGAAGCAATTAGTGTTTCCAAGGATAAAATTAAATGTTCCCTGAAAAAAAAACATTCAAAAAAATAAAGTCCATGGATAATATCACGAATACACAAATACAGAGGCTGTAGAAATATCTGGGATTGAATTAGACAAAACAAAACCGGATATTTCCGGTTTCATCCAGGCATATCAGGACAAACTGGTGTGGAATTCGTATGCAATGGACCGAGAAAATCACAGGAAAAATGGTTTTGGAGAAAAGCAAAGTTTTTCGTTAGGCAAGTGCATAAAATGTCATCTATACAAACACAAATATCATGTTTGTTTGCCGCAGTTCCTCTAGTTTTCTCCCGAGAACATAAAAATGTGTAGAGCTGGTGTCTCCATGTGGAACCAATTAGTGTTTCCAAGCATAAAATTAAATGTTCCCTGAAAAAAAAAAACAGTCAAAAAAATAAAGTCCGTGGATAATATCAGGAATACACAAACACAGAGGCTGTAGCAATATTTCGGTTTGAGTTAGCCAAAACAAAACCGGATATTTCCGGTTTCATCCAGTCATATCCGGACAAACTGGTGTGGAATTGGTATGCAATGGACCGAGAAAATCACAGTAAAAATGGTTTTGGAGAAAAGCAAAGTCTTTTCGTTAGGAAAGTGCATAAAATGTCATCTATACAAACAGAAATATCATGTTTGTTTGCCGCAGTTCCTCTAGCTTTCTCCCTAGAACAAACGAATATGTAGAGCTGGTGTCTCCATGTGGAACCAATTAGTGTTTCCAAGGATAAAATTAAATGTTCCCTGAAAAAAAAAACATTCAAAAAAATAAAGTCCGTGGATAATATCAGGAATACACAAACACAGAGGCTATAGCAATATTTCAGTTTGAGTTAGCCAAAACAAAACCGGATATTTCCGGGTTCATCCAGTCATATCCGGACAAAGTGGTGTGGAATTCGTATGCAATGGACGGAGAAAATCACAGTAAAAATGGTTTTGGAGAAAAGCAAAGTCTTTTCGTTAGGCAAGTGCATAAAATGTCATCTATACAAACAGAAATATCATGTTTGTTTGCCGCAGTTCCTCTAGCTTTCTCCCTAGAAAATACGAATGTGTAGAGCTGGTGTCTCCATGTGGAACCAATTAGTGTTTCCAAGCATAAAATTAAATGTTCCCTGAAAAAAAAAAAACATTCAAAAAAATAAAGTCCGTGGATAATATCAGGAATACACAAACACAGAGGCTGTAGCAATATCTGGGATTGAATTAGACAAAAGGAAACCGGATATTTCCGGTTCATCCAGTCATATCCGGACAAAGTGGTGTGGAATTCGTATGCAATGGACCGAGAAAATCACAGGAAAAATGGTTTTGGAGAAAAGCAAAGTCTTTTCGTTAGGCAAGTGCATAAAATGTCATCTATACAAACAGAAATATCATGTTAGTTTGCCGCAGTTCCTCTAGCTTTCTCCCTAGAAAATACGAATGTGTAGAGCTGGTGTCTCCATGTGGAACCAATTAGTGTTCCAAGCATAAAATTAAATGTTCCCTGAAAATAAAACGTTCAAAAAAATAAAGTCCGTGGATAATATCAGGAATACACAAACACAGAGGCTGTAGCAATATCTGGGATTGAATTAGACAAAAGGAAACCGGATATTTCCGGTTCATCCAGTCGTATCGGGAAAAACTGGTGTGGAATTCGTATGCAAAGGACTGAGAAAACCACAGTAAAAATGGTTGTGAAGAAAAGCAATGTCTTTTCGTTAGGCAAGTGCATAAAATGTTATTTATACAAACAGAAATATCATGTTAGTTTGCCGCAGTTCCTCTAGCTTTCTCCCTAGAAAATACGAATGTGTAGAGCTGGTGTCTCCATGTGGAACCAATTAGTGTTTCCAAGCATAAAATTAAATGTTCCCTGAAAAAAAACATT
The DNA here is from genome assembly GCA_036325905.1 of Lepus oiostolus. NCBI lineage: Eukaryota > Metazoa > Chordata > Mammalia > Lagomorpha > Leporidae > Lepus > Lepus oiostolus. The sequence continues at coordinate 47,929,725 of CM070795.1, forward strand.
CAAAAAAATAAAGTCCGTGGATAATATCAGGAATACACAAACAAAGAGGCTGTAGCAATATCTGGGATTGAATTAGCCAAAACGAAACCGGATATTTCCGGTTTCATCCAGTCATATCCGGACAAAGTGGTGTGGAATTCGTATGCAATGGACCGAGAAAATCACAGGAAAAATGGTTTTGGAGAAAAGCAAAGTCTTTTCGTTAGGCAAGTGCATAAAATGTCATCTATACAAACAGAAATAGCATGTTTGTTTGCCGCAGTTCCTCTAGCTTTCTCCCTAGAAAATACGAATGTGTAGAGCTGGTGTCTCCATGTGGAACCAATTAGTGTTTCCAAGCATAAAATTAAATGTTCCCTGAAAAAATCATTCAAAAAAATAAAGTCCGTGGATAATATCACGAATACACAAACACAGAGGTTGTAGCAATATCTGGGATTGAATTGGCCAAAACGAAACCGGATATTTCCGGTTTCATCCATGCCTATCAGGACAAACTGGTGTGGAATTCGTATGCAATGGACCGAGAAAATCACAGGAAAAATGGTTTTGGAGAAAAGCAAAGTCTTTTCGTTAGGCAAGTGCATAAAATGTCATCTATACAAACAGACATAGCATGTTTGTTTGCCGCAGTTCCTATAGCTTTCTCCCTAGAACATAAAAATGTGTAGAGCTGGTGTCTCCATGTGGAACCAATTAGTGTTTCCAAGCATAAAATTAAATGTTCCCTGATTAAAAACAGTCAAAAAAATAAAGTCCGTGGATAATATCACGAATACACAAACACAGAGGCTGTAGCAATATCTGGGATTGAATTAGACAAAAGGAAACCGGATATTTCCGGTTTCATCCAGTCATAACCGGACAAAGTGGTGTGGAATTCGTATGCAATGGACCGAGAAAATCACAGTAGAAATGGTTTTGGAGAAAAGCAAAGTCTTTTCGTTAGGCAAGTGCATAAAATGTCATCTATACAAACAGAAATAGCATGTTTGTTTGCCGCAGTTCCTCTAGCTTTCTCCCTAGAAAATACGAATGTGTAGAGCTGGTGTCTCCATGTGGAACCAATTAGTGTTTCCAAGCATAAAATTAAATGTTCCCTGAAAAAAAATACGTTCAAAAAAATAAAGTCCGTGGATAATATCAGGAATACACAAACACAGAGGCTGTAGCAATATCTGGGATTGAATTAGACAAAAGGAAACCGGATATTTCAGGTTTCATCCAGTCATATCGGGACAACCTGGTGTAGAATTCGTATGCAATGGATCGAGAAAATCACAGTAAAAATGGTTTTGGAGAAAAGCAAAGTCTTTTCGTTAGGCAAGTGCATAAAATGTCATCTATACAAACAGAAATATCATGTTTGTTTGCCGCAGTTGCTCTAGCTTTCTCCCTAGAAAATACGAATGTGTAGAGCTGCTGTGTCCATGTGGAACCAATTAGTGTTTCCAAGCATAAAATTAAATGTTCCCTGATAAAAAACATTCAAAAAAATAAAGTCCGAGGATAATATCACGAATACACAAACAAAGAGGCTGTAGCAAATTTTCGGTTTGCGTTAGCCAAAACAAAACGGGATACTTCCGGTTTCATCCAGTCATATCCGGACAAAGTGGTGTGGAATTCGTATGCAATGGACCGAGAAAATCACAGTAAAAATGGTTTTGGAGAAAAGCAAAGTCTTTTCGTTAGGCAAGTGCATAAAATGTCATCTATACAAACAGAAATATCATGTTAGTTTGCCGCAGTTCCTCTAGCTTTCTCCCTAGAAAATACGAATGTGTAGAGCTGGTGTCTCCATGTGGAACCAATTAGTGTTCCAAGCATAAAATTAAATGTTCCCTGAAAATAAAACGTTCAAAAAAATAAAGTCCGTGGATAATATCAGGAATACACAAACACAGAGGCTGTAGCAATATCTGGGATTGAATTAGACAAAAGGAAACCGGATATTTCCGGTTCATCCAGTCGTATCGGGAAAAACTGGTGTGGAATTCGTATGCAAAGGACTGAGAAAATCACAGGAAAAATGGTTTTGAAGAAAAGCAATGTCTTTTCGTTAGGCAAGTGCATAAAATGTTATTTATACAAACAGAAATATCATGTTAGTTTGCCGCAGTTCCTCTAGCTTTCTCCCTAGAAAATACGAATGTGTAGAGCTGGTGTCTCCATGTGGAACCAATTAGTGTTTCCAAGCATAAAATTAAATGTTCCCTGAAAAAAAAACATTCAAAAAAATAAAGTCCGTGGATAATATCAGGAATACACAAACAAAGAGGCTGTAGCAATATCTGGGATTGAATTAGACAAAACAAAACCGGATATTTCCGGTTTCATCCAGGCATATCAGGACAAACTGGTGTGGAATTCGTATGCAATGGACCGAGAAAATCACAGGAAAAATGGTTTTGGAGAAAAGCAAAGTTTTTCGTTAGGCAAGTGCATAAAATGTCATCTATACAAACACAAATATCATGTTTGTTTGCCGCAGTTCCTCTAGTTTTCTCCCGAGAACATAAAAATGTGTAGAGCTGGTGTCTCCATGTGGAACCAATTAGTGTTTCCAAGCATAAAATTAAATGTTCCCTGAAAAAAAAAACAGTCAAAAAAATAAAGTCCGTGGATAATATCAGGAATACACAAACACAGAGGCTGTAGCAATATTTCGGTTTGAGTTAGCCAAAACAAAACCGGATATTTCCGGTTTCATCCAGTCATATCCGGACAAACTGGTGTGGAATTGGTATGCAATGGACCGAGAAAATCACAGTAAAAATGGTTTTGGAGAAAAGCAAAGTCTTTTCGTTAGGAAAGTGCATAAAATGTCATCTATACAAACAGAAATATCATGTTTGTTTGCCGCAGTTCCTCTAGCTTTCTCCCTAGAACAAACGAATATGTAGAGCTGGTGTCTCCATGTGGAACCAATTAGTGTTTCCAAGGATAAAATTAAATGTTCCCTGAAAAAAAAAACATTCAAAAAAATAAAGTCCGTGGATAATATCAGGAATACACAAACACAGAGGCTATAGCAATATTTCAGTTTGAGTTAGCCAAAACAAAACCGGATATTTCCGGGTTCATCCAGTCATATCCGGACAAAGTGGTGTGGAATTCGTATGCAATGGACGGAGAAAATCACAGTAAAAATGGTTTTGGAGAAAAGCAAAGTCTTTTCGTTAGGCAAGTGCATAAAATGTCATCTATACAAACAGAAATATCATGTTTGTTTGCCGCAGTTCCTCTAGCTTTCTCCCTAGAAAATACGAATGTGTAGAGCTGGTGTCTCCATGTGGAACCAATTAGTGTTTCCAAGCATAAAATTAAATGTTCCCTGAAAAAAAAAAACATTCAAAAAAATAAAGTCCGTGGATAATATCAGGAATACACAAACACAGAGGCTGTAGCAATATCTGGGATTGAATTAGACAAAAGGAAACCGGATATTTCCGGTTCATCCAGTCATATCCGGACAAAGTGGTGTGGAATTCGTATGCAATGGACCGAGAAAATCACAGGAAAAATGGTTTTGGAGAAAAGCAAAGTCTTTTCGTTAGGCAAGTGCATAAAATGTCATCTATACAAACAGAAATATCATGTTAGTTTGCCGCAGTTCCTCTAGCTTTCTCCCTAGAAAATATGAATGTGTAGAGCTGGTGTCTCCATGTGGAACCAATTAGTGTTCCAAGCATAAAATTAAATGTTCCCTGAAAATAAAACGTTCAAAAAAATAAAGTCCGTGGATAATATCAGGAATACACAAACACAGAGGCTGTAGCAATATCTGGGATTGAATTAACCAAAACGAAACCGGATATTTCCGGTTCATCCAGTCGTATCGGGAAAAACTGGTGTGGAATTCGTATGCAAAGGACTGAGAAAACCACAGTAAAAATGGTTGTGAAGAAAAGCAATGTCTTTTCGTTAGGCAAGTGCATAAAATGTTATTTATACAAACAGAAATATCATGTTAGTTTGCCGCAGTTCCTCTAGCTTTCTCCCTAGAAAATACGAATGTGTAGAGCTGGTGTCTCCATGTGGAACCAATTAGTGTTTCCAAGCATAAAATTAAATGTTCCCTGAAAAAAAACATTCAAAAAAATAAAGTCCGTGGATAATATCAGGAATACACAAACAAAGAGGCTGTAGCAATATCTGGGATTGAATTAGCCAAAACGAAACCGGATATTTCCGGTTTCATCCAGTCATATCCGGACAAAGTGGTGTGGAATTCGTATGCAATGGACCGAGAAAATCACAGGAAAAATGGTTTTGGAGAAAAGCAAAGTCTTTTCGTTAGGCAAGTGCATAAAATGTCATCTATACAAACAGAAATAGCATGTTTGTTTGCCGCAGTTCCTCTAGCTTTCTCCCTAGAAAATACGAATGTGTAGAGCTGGTGTCTCCATGTGGAACCAATTAGTGTTTCCAAGCATAAAATTAAATGTTCCCTGAAAAAATCATTCAAAAAAATAAAGTCCGTGGATAATATCACGAATACACAAACACAGAGGTTGTAGCAATATCTGGGATTGAATTGGCCAAAACGAAACCGGATATTTCCGGTTTCATCCATGCCTATCAGGACAAACTGGTGTGGAATTCGTATGCAATGGACCGAGAAAATCACAGGAAAAATGGTTTTGGAGAAAAGCAAAGTCTTTTCGTTAGGCAAGTGCATAAAATGTCATCTATACAAACAGACATAGCATGTTTGTTTGCCGCAGTTCCTATAGCTTTCTCCCTAGAACATAAAAATGTGTAGAGCTGGTGTCTCCATGTGGAACCAATTAGTGTTTCCAAGCATAAAATTAAATGTTCCCTGATTAAAAACAGTCAAAAAAATAAAGTCCGTGGATAATATCACGAATACACAAACACAGAGGCTGTAGCAATATCTGGGATTGAATTAGACAAAAGGAAACCGGATATTTCCGGTTTCATCCAGTCATATCCGGACAAAGTGGTGTGGAATTCGTATGCAATGGACCGAGAAAATCACAGTAGAAATGGTTTTGGAGAAAAGCAAAGTCTTTTCGTTAGGCAAGTGCATAAAATGTCATCTATACAAACAGAAATAGCATGTTTGTTTGCCGCAGTTCCTCTAGCTTTCTCCCTAGAAAATACGAATGTGTAGAGCTGGTGTCTCCATGTGGAACCAATTAGTGTTTCCAAGCATAAAATTAAATGTTCCCTGAAAAAAAATACGTTCAAAAAAATAAAGTCCGTGGATAATATCAGGAATACACAAACACAGAGGCTGTAGCAATATCTGGGATTGAATTAGACAAAAGGAAACCGGATATTTCAGGTTTCATCCAGTCATATCGGGACAACCTGGTGTAGAATTCGTATGCAATGGATCGAGAAAATCACAGTAAAAATGGTTTTGGAGAAAAGCAAAGTCTTTTCGTTAGGCAAGTGCATAAAATGTCATCTATACAAACAGAAATATCATGTTTGTTTGCCGCAGTTGCTCTAGCTTTCTCCCTAGAAAATACGAATGTGTAGAGCTGCTGTGTCCATGTGGAACCAATTAGTGTTTCCAAGCATAAAATTAAATGTTCCCTGATAAAAAACATTCAAAAAAATAAAGTCCGAGGATAATATCACGAATACACAAACAAAGAGGCTGTAGCAAATTTTCGGTTTGCGTTAGCCAAAACAAAACGGGATACTTCCGGTTTCATCCAGTCATATCCGGACAAAGTGGTGTGGAATTCGTATGCAATGGACCGAGAAAATCACAGTAAAAATGGTTTTGGAGAAAAGCAAAGTCTTTTCGTTAGGCAAGTGCATAAAATGTCATCTATACAAACAGAAATATCATGTTAGTTTGCCGCAGTTCCTCTAGCTTTCTCCCTAGAAAATACGAATGTGTAGAGCTGGTGTCTCCATGTGGAACCAATTAGTGTTCCAAGCATAAAATTAAATGTTCCCTGAAAATAAAACGTTCAAAAAAATAAAGTCCGTGGATAATATCAGGAATACACAAACACAGAGGCTGTAGCAATATCTGGGATTGAATTAGACAAAAGGAAACCGGATATTTCCGGTTCATCCAGTCGTATCGGGAAAAACTGGTGTGGAATTCGTATGCAAAGGACTGAGAAAATCACAGGAAAAATGGTTTTGAAGAAAAGCAATGTCTTTTCGTTAGGCAAGTGCATAAAATGTTATTTATACAAACAGAAATATCATGTTAGTTTGCCGCAGTTCCTCTAGCTTTCTCCCTAGAAAATACGAATGTGTAGAGCTGGTGTCTCCATGTGGAACCAATTAGTGTTTCCAAGCATAAAATTAAATGTTCCCTGAAAAAAAAACATTCAAAAAAATAAAGTCCGTGGATAATATCAGGAATACACAAACAAAGAGGCTGTAGCAATATCTGGGATTGAATTAGCCAAAACGAAACCGGATATTTCCGGTTTCATCCAGGCATATCCGGACAAAGTGGTGTGGAATTCGTATGCAATGGACCGAGAAAATCACAGGAAAAATGGTTTTGGAGAAAAGCAAAGTCTTTTCGTTAGGCAAGTGCATAAAATGTCATCTATACAAACAGAAATATCATGTTTGTTTGCCGCAGTTCCTCTAGCTTTCTCCCTAGAAAATACGAATGTGTAGAGCTGGTGTCTCCATGTGGAACCAATTAGTGTTTCCAAGCATAAAATTAAATGTTCCCTGAAAAAATCATTCAAAAAAATAAAGTCCGTGGATAACATCACGAATACACAAACACAGAGGTTGTAGCAATATCTGGGATTGAATTAGCCAAAACGAAACCGGATATTTCCGGTTTCATCCATGCCTATCAGGACAAACTGGTGTGGAATTCGTATGCAATGGACCGAGAAAATCACAGGAAAAATGGTTTTGGAGAAAAGCAAAGTCTTTTCGTTAGGCAAGTGCATAAAATGTCATCTATACAAACAGACATAGCATGTTTGTTTGCCGCAGTTCCTATAGCTTTCTCCCTAGAACATAAAAATGTGTAGAGCTGGTGTCTCCATGTGGAACCAATTAGTGTTTCCAAGCATAAAATTAAATGTTGCCTGATTAAAAACAGTCAAAAAAATAAAGTCCGTGGATAATATCACGAATACACAAACACAGAGGCTGTAGCAATATCTGGGATTGAATTAGACAAAAGGAAACCGGATATTTCCGGTTTCATCCAGTCATATCCGGACCAAGTGGTGTGGAATTCGTATGCAATGGACCGAGAAAATCACAGTAGAAATGGTTTTGGAGAAAAGCAAAGTCTTTTCGTTAGGCAAGTGCATAAAATGTCATCTATACAAACAGAAATAGCATGTTTGTTTGCCGCAGTTCCTCTAGCTTTCTCCCTAGAAAATACGAATGTGTAGAGCTGGTGTCTCCATGTGGAACCAATTAGTGTTTCCAAGCATAAAATTAAATGTTCCCTGAAAAAAAATACGTTCAAAAAAATAAAGTCCGTGGATAATATCAGGAATACACAAACACAGAGGCTGTAACAATATCTGGGATTGAATTAGACAAAAGGAAACCGGATATTTCAGGTTTCATCCAGTCATATCCGGACAAAGTGATGTGGAATTCGTATGCAATGGACCGAGAACATCACAGGAAAAATGGTTTTGGAGAAAAGCAAAGTATTTTCGTTAGGCAAGTGCATAAAATGTCATCTATACAAACAGAAATATCATGTTTGTTTGCCGCAGTTCCTCTAGCTTTCTCCCTAGAAAATACGAATGTGTAGAGCTGGTGTCTCCATGTGGAACCAATTAGTGTTTCCAAGCATAAAATTACATGTTCCCTGAAAAAAAAAACATTCAAAAAAATAAAGTCCGTGGATAATATCAGGAATACACAAACACAGAGGCTGTAGCAATATTTCGGTTTGAGTTAGCCAAAACAAAACCGGATATTTCCGGTTTCATCCAGTCATATCCGGACAAAGTGGTGTGGAATTCGTATGCAATGGACCGAGAAAATCACAGTAAAATGGTTTTGGAGAAAAGCAAAGTCTTTTCGTTAGGCAAGTGCATAAAATGTCATCTATACAAACAGAAATATCATGTTTGTTTGCCGCAGTTCCTCTAGCTTTTTCCCTAGAAAATAGGAATGTGTAGAGCTGGTGTCTCCATGTGGAACCAATTAGTGTTTACAAGCATAAAATTAAATGTTCCCTGAAAAAAAAACATTCAAAAAAATAAAGTCCGTGGATAATATCAGGAATACACAAACAAAGAGGCTGTAGCAATATCTGGGATTGAATTAGCCAAAACGAAACCGGATATTTCCGGTTTCATCCAGTCATATCCGGACAAAGTGGTGTGGAATTTGTATGCAATGGACCGAGAAAATCACAGTAAAAATGGTTTTGTAGAAAAGCAAAGTCTTTTCGTTAGGCAAGTGCATCAAATGTCATCTATACAAACAGAAATATCATGTTTGTTTGCCGCAGTTCCTCTAGCTTTCTACCTAGAACATAAAAATGTGTAGAGCTGGTGTCTCCATGTGGAACCAATTAGTGTTTCCAAGCATAAAATTAAATGTTCCCTGAAAAAAAAAACATTCAAAAAAATAAAGTCCGTGGATAATATCACGAATACACAAACACAGAGGTTGTAGCAATATCTGGGATTGAATTAACCAAAACGAAACCGGATATTTCCGGTTTCATCCATGCATATCAGGACAAACTGGTGTGGAATTCGTATGCAATGGACCGAGAAAATCACAGGAAAAATGGTTTTGGAGAAAAGCAAAGTCTTTTCGTTAGGCAAGTGCATAAAATGTCATCTATACAAACAGAAATATCATGTTTGTTTGCCGCAGTTCCTATAGCTTTCTCCCTAGAACATAAAAATGTGTAGAGCTGGTGTCTCCATGTGGAACCAATTAGTGTTTCCAAGCATAAAATTAAATGTTCCCTGAAAAAAAATACGTTCAAAAAAATAAAGTCCGTGGATAATATCAGGAATACACAAACACAGAGGCTATAGCAATATCTGGGATTGAATTAGACAAAAGGAAACCGGATATTTCAGGTTTCATCCAGTCATATCCGGACAAAGTGGTGTGGAATTCGTATGCAATGGACCGAGAAAATCACAGTAAAAATGGTTTTGGAGAAAAGCAAAGTCTTTTCGTTAGGCAAGTGCATAAAATGTCATCTATACAAACAGAAATAGCATGTTTGTTTGCCGCAGTTCCTCTAGCTTTCTCCCTAGAAAATACGAATGTGTAGTGCTGGTGTCTCCATGTGGAACCAATTAGTGTTTCCAAGCATAAAATTAAATGTTCCCTGAAAAAAAAACATTCAAAAATATAAAGTCCGTGGATAATATCACGAATACACAAACACAGAGGTTGTAGCAATATCTGGGATTGAATTAACCAAAACGAAACCGGATATTTCCGGTTTCATCCATGCATATCAGGACAAACTGGTGTGGAATTCGTATGCAAAGGACTGAGAAAATCACAGTAAAAATGGTTTTGAAGAAAAGCAAAGTCTTTTCGTTAGGCAAGTGCATAAAATGTTATTTATACAAACAGAAATATCATGTTAGTTTGCCGCAGTTCCTCTAGCTTTCTCCCTAGAAAATACGAATGTGTAGAGCTGGTGTCTCCATGTGGAACCAATTAGTGTTTCCAAGCATAAAATTAAATGTTCCCTGATAAAAAACATTCAAAAATATAAAGTCCGAGGATAATTTCACGAATACACAAACAAAGAGGCTGTAGCAAATATTCGCTTTGCGTTAGCCAAAACAAAAAGGGATACTTCCGGTTTCATCCAGTCATATCTGGACAAACTGGTGTGGAATTTGTATGCAATGGACCGAGAAAATCACAGTAAAAATGGTTTTGGAGAAAAGCAAAGTCTTTTCGTTAGGCAAGTGCATAAAATGTCATCTATACAAACAGAAATATCATGTTTGTTTGCCGCAGTTCATCAAGCTTTCGCCCTAGAACAAACGAATGTGTAGAGCTGGTGTCTCCATGTGGAACCAATTAGTGTTTCCAAGCATAAAATTAAATGTTCCTTGAAAAAAAAACATTCAAAAAAATAAAGTCCGTGGATAATATCACGAATACACAAACAAAGAGGCTGTAGCAATATCTGGGATTGAATTAGCCAAAACGAAACCGGATATTTCCGGTTTGATCCATGCCTATCAGGACAAACTGGTGTGGAATTCGTATGCAATGGACCGAGAACATCACAGGAAAAATGGTTTTGGAGAAAAGCAAAGTCTTTTCGTTAGGCAAGTGCATAAAATGTCATCTATACAAACAGAAATAGCATGTTTGTTTGCCGCAGTTCCTCTAGCTTTCTCCCTAGAACATAAAAATGTGTAGAGCTGGTGTCTCCATGTGGAACCAATTAGTGTTTCCAAGCATAAAATTAAATGTTCCCTGAAAAAAAAAAACATTCAAAAAAATAAAGTCCGTGGATAATATCACGAATACACAAACAAAGAGGCTGTAGCAATATCTGGGATTGAATTAGACAAAAGGAAACCGGATATTTCCGGTTTCATCCAGTCATATCCGGACAAAGTGGTGTGGAATTCGTCTGCAATGGACCGAGAAAATCACAGTAAAAATGGTTTTGGAGAAAAGCAAAGTCTTTTCGTTAGGCAAGTGCATAAAATGTCATCTGTACAAACAGAAATAGCATGTTTGTTTGCCGCAGTTCCTCTAGATTTCTCCCTAGAAAATACGAATGTGTAGAGCTGGTGTCTCCATGTGGAACCAATTAGTGTTTCCAAGCATAAAATTAAATGTTCCCTGAAAAAAAACATTCAAAAAAATAAAGTCCGTGGATAATATCAGGAATACACAAACACAGAGGCTGTAGCAATATCTGGGATTGAATTAGACAAAAGGAAACCGGATATTTCCGGTTTCATCCAGTCATATCGGGACAACCTGGTGTAGAATTCGTATGCAATGGACCGAGAAAATCACAGTAAAAATGGTTTTGGAGAAAAGCAAAGTATTTTCGTTAGGCAAGTGCATAAAATGTCATCTATACAAACAGAAATATCATGTTTGTTTGCCGCAGTTGCTCTAGCTTTCTCCCTAGAAAATACGAATGTGTAGAGCTGCTGTGTCCATGTGGAAACAATTAGTGTTTCCAAGCATAAAATTAAATGTTCCCTGATAAAAAACATTCAAAAAAATAAAGTCCGAGGATAATATCAGGAATACACAAACAAAGAGGCTGTAGCAAATTTTCGGTTTGCGTTAGCCAAAACAAAACGGGATACTTCCGGTTTCATCCAGTCATATCTGGACAAACTGGTGTGGAATTTGTATGCAATGGACCGAGAAAATCACAGTAAAAATGGTTTTGGAGAAAAGCAAAGTCTTTTCGTTAGGCAAGTGCATAAAATGTCATCTATACAAACACAAATATCATGTTTGTTTGCCGCAGTTCCTCTAGCTTTCGCCCTAGAACAAACGAATGTGTAGAGCTGGTGTGTCCATGTGGAACCAATTAGTGTTTCCAAGGATAAAATTAAATGTTCCCTGAAAAAAAAATTCAAAAAATAAAGTCCGTGGATAATATCAGGAATACACAAACAAAGAGGCTGTAGCAATATCTGGGATTGAATTAGCCAAAACGAAACCGGATAATTCCGGTTTCATCCAGTCATATCCGGACAAAGTGATGTGGAATTCGTATGCAATGGACCGAGAAAATCACAGGAAAAATGGTTTTGGAGAAAAGCAAAGTCTTTTCGTTAGGCAAGTGCATAAAATGTCATCTATACAAACAGAAATAGCATGTTTGTTTGCCGCAGTTCCTCTAGCTTTCTCCCTAGAAAATACGAATGTGTAGAGCTGGTGTCTCCATGTGGAACCAATTAGTGTTTCCAAGCATAAAATTAAATGTTCCCTGAAAAAAACATTCAAAAAAATAAAGTCCATGGATAATATCACGAATACACAAACACAGAAGTTATAGCAATATCTGGGATTGAAATAGCCAAAACGAAACCGGATATTTCCGGTTTCATCCAGGCATATCAGGACAAACTGGTGTGGAATTCGTATGCAATGGACCCAGAAAATCACAGGAAAAATGGTTTTGGAGAAAAGCAAAGTCTTTTCGTTAGGCAAGTGCATAAAATGTCATCTATACAAACAGAAATATCATGTTTGTTTGCCGCAGTTCCTCTAGCTTTCTCCCTAGAAAATACGAATGTGTAGAGCTGGTGTCTCCATGTGGAACCAATTAGTGTTTCCAAGGATAAAATTAAATGTTCCCTGAAAAAAAAACATTCAAAAAAATAAAATCCATGGATAATATCACGAATACACAAACACAGAGGCTGTAGCAATATCTGGGATTGAATTAGCCAAAACAAAACCGGATATTTCCGGTTTCATCCAGGCATATCAGGACAAACTGGTGTGGAATTCGTATGCAATGGACCGAGAAAATCACAGGAAAAATGGTTTTGGAGAAAAGCAAAGTCTTTTCGTTAGGCAAGTGCATAAAATGTCATCTATACAAACACAAATATTATGTTTGTTTGCCGCAGTTCCTCTAGCTTTCTCCCTAGAACATAAAAATGTGTAGAGCTGGTGTCTCCATGTGGAACCAATTAGTGTTTCCAAGCATAAAATTAAATGTTCCCTGAAAAAAAAAACAGTCAAAAAAATAAAGTCCGTGGATAATATCAGGAGTACACAAACACAGAGGCTGTAGCAATATTTCGGTTTGAGTTAGCCAAAACAAAACCGGATATTTCCGGTTTCATCAAGTCATATCCGGACAAAGTGGTGTGGAATTTGTATGCAATGGACCGAGAAAATCACAGTAAAAATGGCTTTGGAGAAACGCAAAGTCTTTTCGTTAGGCAAGTGCATAAAATGTCATCTATACAAACAGAAATATCATGTTTGTTTGCCGCAGTTCCTCTAGCTTTCTCCCTAGAAAATACGAATGTGTAGAGCTGGTGTCTCCATGTGGAACCAATTAGTGTTTCCAAGCATAAAATTAAATGTTCCCTGAAAAAAAAACATTCAAAAAAATAAAGTCCGTGGATAATATCACGAATACACAAACACAGAGGTTGTAGCAATATCTGGGATTGAATTAACGAAAACGAAACCGGATATTTCCGGTTTCATCCATGCATATCAGGACAAACTGGTGTGGAATTCGTATGCAATGTACTGAGAAAATCACAGGAAAAATGGTTTTGGAGAAAAGCAAAGTCTTTTCGTTAGGCAAGTGCATAAAATGTCATCTATACAAACAGAAATATCATGTTTGTTTGCCGCAGTTGCTCTAGCTTTCTCCCTAGAAAATACGAATGTGTAGAGCTGCTGTGTCCATGTGGAACCAATTAGTGTTTCCAAGCATAAAATTAAATGTTCCCTGATAAAAAACATTCAAAAAAATAAAGTCCGAGGATAATATCACGAATACACAAACAAAGAGGCTGTAGCAAATTTTCGGTTTGCGTTAGCCAAAACAAAACGGGATACTTCCGGTTTCATCCAGTCATATCCGGACAAAGTGGTGTGGAATTCGTATGCAATGGACCGAGAAAATCACAGTAAAAATGGTTTTGGAGAAAAGCAAAGTCTTTTCGTTAGGCAAGTGCATAAAATGTCATCTATACAAACAGAAATATCATGTTAGTTTGCCGCAGTTCCTCTAGCTTTCTCCCTAGAAAATACGAATGTGTAGAGCTGGTGTCTCCATGTGGAACCAATTAGTGTTCCAAGCATAAAATTAAATGTTCCCTGAAAATAAAACGTTCAAAAAAATAAAGTCCGTGGATAATATCAGGAATACACAAACACAGAGGCTGTAGCAATATCTGGGATTGAATTAGACAAAAGGAAACCGGATATTTCCGGTTCATCCAGTCGTATCGGGAAAAACTGGTGTGGAATTCGTATGCAAAGGACTGAGAAAATCACAGGAAAAATGGTTTTGAAGAAAAGCAATGTCTTTTCGTTAGGCAAGTGCATAAAATGTTATTTATACAAACAGAAATATCATGTTAGTTTGCCGCAGTTCCTCTAGCTTTCTCCCTAGAAAATACGAATGTGTAGAGCTGGTGTCTCCATGTGGAACCAATTAGTGTTTCCAAGCATAAAATTAAATGTTCCCTGAAAAAAAAAACATTCAAAAAAATAAAGTCCGTGGATAATATCAGGAATACACAAACAAAGAGGCTGTAGCAATATCTGGGATTGAATTAGCCAAAACGAAACCGGATATTTCCGGTTTCATCCAGGCATATCCGGACAAAGTGGTGTGGAATTCGTATGCAATGGACCGAGAAAATCACAGGAAAAATGGTTTTGGAGAAAAGCAAAGTCTTTTCGTTAGGCAAGTGCATAAAATGTCATCTATACAAACAGAAATATCATGTTTGTTTGCCGCAGTTCCTCTAGCTTTCTCCCTAGAAAATACGAATGTGTAGAGCTGGTGTCTCCATGTGGAACCAATTAGTGTTTCCAAGCATAAAATTAAATGTTCCCTGAAAAAATCATTCAAAAAAATAAAGTCCGTGGATAACATCACGAATACACAAACACAGAGGTTGTAGCAATATCTGGGATTGAATTAGCCAAAACGAAACCGGATATTTCCGGTTTCATCCATGCCTATCAGGACAAAATGGTGTGGAATTCGTATGCAATGGACCGAGAAAATCACAGGAAAAATGGTTTTGGAGAAAAGCAAAGTCTTTTCGTTAGGCAAGTGCATAAAATGTCATCTATACAAACAGACATAGCATGTTTGTTTGCCGCAGTTCCTATAGCTTTCTCCCTAGAACATAAAAATGTGTAGAGCTGGTGTCTCCATGTGGAACCAATTAGTGTTTCCAAGCATAAAATTAAATGTTGCCTGATTAAAAACAGTCAAAAAAATAAAGTCCGTGGATAATATCACGAATACACAAACACAGAGGCTGTAGCAATATCTGGGATTGAATTAGACAAAAGGAAACCGGATATTTCCGGTTTCATCCAGTCATATCCGGACAAAGTGGTGTGGAATTCGTATGCAATGGACCGAGAAAATCACAGTAGAAATGGTTTTGGAGAAAAGCAAAGTCTTTTCGTTAGGCAAGTGCATAAAATGTCATCTATACAAACAGAAATAGCATGTTTGTTTGCCGCAGTTCCTCTAGCTTTCTCCCTAGAAAATACGAATGTGTAGAGCTGGTGTCTCCATGTGGAACCAATTAGTGTTTCCAAGCATAAAATTAAATGTTCCCTGAAAAAAAATACGTTCAAAAAAATAAAGTCCGTGGATAATATCAGGAATACACAAACACAGAGGCTGTAACAATATCTGGGATTGAATTAGACAAAAGGAAACCGGATATTTCAGGTTTCATCCAGTCATATCCGGACAAAGTGATGTGGAATTCGTATGCAATGGACCGAGAACATCACAGGAAAAATGGTTTTGGAGAAAAGCAAAGTATTTTCGTTAGGCAAGTGCATAAAATGTCATCTATACAAACAGAAATATCATGTTTGTTTGCCGCAGTTCCTCTAGCTTTCTCCCTAGAAAATACGAATGTGTAGAGCTGGTGTCTCCATGTGGAACCAATTAGTGTTTCCAAGCATAAAATTAAATGTTCCCTGAAAAAAAAACATTCAAAAAAATAAAGTCCATGGATAATATCACGAATACACAAACACAGAAGTTGTAGCAATATCTGGGATTGAATTAGCCAAAACGAAACCGGATATTTCCGGTTTCATCCAGGCATATCAGGACAAACTGGTGTGGAATTCGTATGCAATGGACCGAGAAAATCACAGGAAAAATGGTTTTGGAGAAAAGCAAAGTCTTTTCGTTAGGCAAGTGCATAAAATGTCATCTATACAAACAGAAATATCATGTTTGTTTGCCGCAGTTCCTCTAGCTTTCTCCCTAGAAAATACGAATGTGTAGAGCTGTGTCTCCATGTGGAACCAATTAATGTTTCCAAGGATAAAATTAAATGTTCCCTGAAAAAAAAAACATTCAAAAAAATAAAGTCCATGGATAATATCACGAATACACAAACACAGAGGTTGTAGCAATATCTGGGATTGAATTAGCCAAAACAAAACCGGATATTTTCGGTTTCATCCAGGCATATCAGGACAAACTGGTGTGGAATTCGTATGCAATGGACCGAGAAAATCACAGGAAAAATGGTTTTGGAGGAAAGCAAAGTCTTTTCGTTAGGCAAGTGCATAAAATGTCATCTATACAAACACAAATATCATGTTTGTTTGCCGCAGTTCCTCTAGCTTTCTCCCTAGAACATAAAAATGTGTAGAGCTGGTGTCTCCATGTGGAACCAATTAGTGTTTCCAAGCATAAAATTACATGTTCCCTGAAAAAAAAAACATTCAAAAAAATAAAGTCCGTGGATAATATCAGGAATACACAAACACAGAGGCTGTAGCAATATTTCGGTTTGAGTTAGCCAAAACAAAACCGGATATTTCCGGTTTCATCCAGTCATATCCGGACAAAGTGGTGTGGAATTCGTATGCAATGGACCGAGAAAATCACAGTAAAATGGTTTTGGAGAAAAGCAAAGTCTTTTCGTTAGGCAAGTGCATAAAATGTCATCTATACAAACAGAAATATCATGTTTGTTTGCCGCAGTTCCTCTAGCTTTTTCCCTAGAAAATACGAATGTGTAGAGCTGGTGTCTCCATGTGGAACCAATTAGTGTTTACAAGCATAAAATTAAATGTTCCCTGAAAAAAAAACATTCAAAAAAATAAAGTCCGTGGATAATATCAGGAATACACAAACACAGAGGCTGTAGCAATATCTGGGATTGAATTAGCCAAAACGAAACCGGATATTTCCGGTTTCATCCAGGCATATCAGGACAAACTGGTGTGGAATTCGTATGCAATGGACCGAGAAAATCACAGGAAAAATGGTTTTGGAGAAAAGCAAAGTCTTTTCGTTAGGCAAGTGCATAAAATGTCATCTATACAAACAGAAATATCATGTTTGTTTGCCGCAGTTCCTCTAGCTTTCTCCCTAGAAAATACGAATGTGTAGAGCTGTGTCTCCATGTGGAACCAATTAATGTTTCCAAGGATAAAATTAAATGTTCCCTGAAAAAAAAAACATTCAAAAAAATAAAGTCCATGGATAATATCACGAATACACAAACACAGAGGTTGTAGCAATATCTGGGATTGAATTAGCCAAAACAAAACCGGATATTTTCGGTTTCATCCAGGCATATCAGGACAAACTGGTGTGGAATTCGTATGCAATGGACCGAGAAAATCACAGGAAAAATGGTTTTGGAGGAAAGCAAAGTCTTTTCGTTAGGCAAGTGCATAAAATGTCATCTATACAAACACAAATATCATGTTTGTTTGCCGCAGTTCCTCTAGCTTTCTCCCTAGAACATAAAAATGTGTAGAGCTGGTGTCTCCATGTGGAACCAATTAGTGTTTCCAAGCATAAAATTACATGTTCCCTGAAAAAAAAAACATTCAAAAAAATAAAGTCCGTGGATAATATCAGGAATACACAAACACAGAGGCTGTAGCAATATTTCGGTTTGAGTTAGCCAAAACAAAACCGGATATTTCCGGTTTCATCCAGTCATATCCGGACAAAGTGGTGTGGAATTCGTATGCAATGGACCGAGAAAATCACAGTAAAATGGTTTTGGAGAAAAGCAAAGTCTTTTCGTTAGGCAAGTGCATAAAATGTCATCTATACAAACAGAAATATCATGTTTGTTTGCCGCAGTTCCTCTAGCTTTTTCCCTAGAAAATACGAATGTGTAGAGCTGGTGTCTCCATGTGGAACCAATTAGTGTTTACAAGCATAAAATTAAATGTTCCCTGAAAAAAAAACATTCAAAAAAATAAAGTCCGTGGATAATATCAGGAATACACAAACAAAGAGGCTGTAGCAATATCTGGGATTGAATTAGCCAAAACGAAACCGGATATTTCCGGTTTCATCCAGTCATATCCGGACAAAGTGGTGTGGAATTTGTATGCAATGGACCGAGAAAATCACAGGAAAAATGGTTTTGGAGAAAAGCAAAGTCTTTTCGTTAGGCAAGTGCATAAAATGTCATCTATACAAACAGAAATATCATGTTTGTTTGCCGCAGTTCCTCTAGCTTTCTCCCTAGAACATAAAAATGTGTAGAGCTGGTGTCTCCATGTGGAACCAATTAGTGTTTCCAAGCATAAAATTAAATGTTCCCTGAAAAAAAAAACGTTCAAAAAAATAAAGTCCGTGGATAATATCAGGAATACACAAACACAGAGGCTGTAGCAATATCTGGGATTGAATTAGACAAAAGGAAACCGGATATTTCAGGTTTCATCCAGTCATATCCGGACAAAGTGGTGTGGAATTCGTATGCAATGGACCGAGAAAATCACAGTAAAAATGGTTTTGGAGAAAAGCAAAGTCTTTTCGTTAGGCAAGTGCATAAAATGTCATCTATACAAACAGAAATATCATGTATGTTTGCCGCAGTTGCTCTAGCTTTCTCCCTAGAAAATACGAATGTGTAGAGCTGGTGTCTCCATGTGGAACCAATTAGTGTTTCCAAGCATAAAATTAAATGTTCCCTGAAAAAAAAACATTCAAAAAAATAAAGTCCGTGGATAATATCACGAATACACAAACACAGAGGCTGTAGCAATATCTGGGATTGAATTAGACAAAAGGAAACCGGATATTTCAGGTTTCATCCAGTCATATCGGGACAACCTGGTGTAGAATTCGTATGCAATGGACCGAGAAAATCACAGTAAAAATGGTTTTGGAGAAAAGCAAAGTCTTTTCGTTAGGCAAGTGCATAAAATGTCATCTATACAAACAGAAATATCATGTTTGTTTGCCGCAGTTGCTCTAGCTTTCTCCCTAGAAAATACGAATGTGTAGAGCTGCTGTGTCCATGTGGAAACAATTAGTGTTTCCAAGCATAAAATTAAATGTTCCCTGATAAAAAACATTCAAAAAAATAAAGTCCGAGGATAATATCACGAATACACAAACAAAGAGGCTGTAGCAAATTTTCGCTTTGCGTTAGCCAAAACAAAACGGGATACTTCCGGTTTCATCCAGTCATATCTGGACAAAGTGGTGTGGAATTTGTATGCAATGGACCGAGAAAATCACAGTAAAAATGGTTTTGGAGAAAAGCAAAGTCTTTTCGTTAGGCAAGTGCATAAAATGTCATCTATACAAACAGAAATATCATGTTTGTTTGCCGCAGTTCCTCAAGCTTTCGCCCTAGAACAAACGAATGTGTAGAGCTGGTGTCTCCATGTGGAACCAATTAGTGTTTCCAAGCATAAAATTAAATGTTCCCTGAAAAAAAAACAGTCAAAAAAATAAAGTCCGTGGATAATATCAGGAATACACAAACAAAGAGGCTGTAGCAATATCTGGGATTGAATTAGCCAAAACGAAACCGGATATTTCCGGTTTCATCAAGTCATATCCGGACAAAGTGGTGTGGAATTCGTATGCAATGGACCGAGAAAATCACAGTAAAAATGGTTTTGGAGAAAAGCAAAGTCTTTTCGTTAGGCAAGTGCATAAAATGTCATCTATACAAACACAAATATCATGTTTGTTTGCCGCAGTTCCTCTAGCTTTCTCCCTAGAACATAAAAATGTGTAGAGCTGGTGTCTCCATGTGGAACCAATTAGTGTTTCCAAGCATAAAATTAAATGTTCCCTGAAAAAAAAACAGTCAAAAAAATAAAGTCCGTGGATAATATCAGGAATACACAAACACAGAGGCTGTAGCAATATTTCGGTTTGAGTTAGCCAAAACAAAACCGGATATTTCCGGTTTCATCCAGTCATATCCGGACAAAGTGGTGTGGAATTCGTATGCAATGGACCGAGAAAATCACAGGAAAAATGGTTTTGGAGAAAAGCAAAGTCTTTTCGTTAGGCAAGTGCATAAAATGTCATCTATACAAACAGAAATATCATGTTTGTTTGCCGCAGTTCCTCTAGCTTTCTCCCTAGAAAATACGAATGTGTAGAGCTGGTGTCTCCATGTGGAACCAATTAGTGTTTCCAAGCATAAAATTAAATGTTCCCTGAAAAAAAAAACAGTCAAAAAAATAAAGTCCGTGGATAATATCAGGAATACACAAACACAGAGGCTGTAGCAATATCTGGGATTGAATTAGCCAAAACGAAACCGGATATTTCCGGTTTCATCCAGTCATATCCGGACAAAGTGGTGTGGAATTCGTATGCAATGGACCGAGAAAATCACAGTAAAAATGGTTTTGGAGAAAAGCAAAGTCTTTTCGTTAGGCAAGTGCATCAAATGTCATCTATACAAACAGAAATATCATGTTTGTTTGCCGCAGTTCCTCTAGCTTTCTCCCTAGAAAATACGAATGTGTAGTGCTGGTGTCTCCATGTGGAACCAATTAGTGTTTCCAAGCATAAAATTAAATGTTCCCTGAAAAAAAACATTCAAAAATATAAAGTCCGTGGATAATATCACGAATACACAAACACAGAGGTTGTAGCAATATCTGGGATTGAATTAACCAAAACGAAACCGGATATTTCCGGTTTCATCCATGCATATCAGGACAAACTGGTGTGGAATTCGTATGCAAAGGACTGAGAAAATCACAGTAAAAATGGTTTTGAAGAAAAGCAAAGTCTTTTCGTTAGGCAAGTGCATAAAATGTTATTTATACAAACAGAAATATCATGTTAGTTTGCCGCAGTTCCTCTAGCTTTCTCCCTAGAAAATACGAATGTGTAGAGCTGGTGTCTCCATGTGGAACCAATTAGTGTTTCCAAGGATAAAATTAAATGTTCCCTGAAAAAAAAACATTCAAAAAAATAAAGTCCTTGGATAATATCAGGAATACACAAACAAAGAGGCTGTAGCAATATCTGGGATTGATATGCCAAAACGAAACCGGATATTTCCGTTTTCATCCAGTCATATCCGGACAAAGTGGTGTGGAATAAGTATGCAATGGACCGAGAAAATCACAGGAAAAATGGTTTTGGAGAAAAGCAAAGTCTTTTCGTTAGGCAAGTGCATAAAATGTCATCTATACAAACAGAAATATCATGTTTGTTTGCCGCAGTTCCTCTAGCTTTCTCCCTAGAACATAAAAATGTGTAGAGCTGGTGTCTCCATGTGGAACCAATTAGTGTTTCCAAGCATAAAATTAAATGTTCCCTGAAAAAAAAAACATTCAAAAAAATAAAGTCCGTGGATAATATCACGAATACACAAACACAGAGGTTGTAGCAATATCTGGGATTGAATTAACCAAAACGAAACCGGATATTTCCGGTTTCATCCAGTCATATCCGGACAAAGTGGTGTGGAATTCGTATGCAATGGACCGAGAACATCACAGGAAAAATGGTTTTGGAGAAAAGCAAAGTCTTTTCGTTAGGCAAGTGCATAAAATGTCATCTATACACACAGAAATATCATGTTTGTTTGCCGCAGTTCCTATAGCTTTCTCCCTAGAACATAAAAATGTGTAGAGCTGGTGTCTCCATGTGGAACCAATTAGTGTTTCCAAGCATAAAATTAAATGTTCCCTGAAAAAAAAAAATTCAAAAAAATAAAGTCCGTGGATAATATCAGGAACACACAAACACAGAGGCTGTAACAATATCTGGGATTGAATTAGACAAAAGGAAACCGGATATTTCAGGTTTCATCCAGTCATATCGGGACAACCTGGTGTAGAATTCGTATGCAATGGACCGAGAAAATCACAGTAAAAATGGTTTGGAGAAAAGCAAAGTCTTTTCGTTAGGCAAGTGCATAAAATGTCATCTATACAAACAGAAATATCATGTTTGTTTGCCGCAGTTGCTCTAGCTTTCTCCCTAGAAAATACGAATGTGTAGAGCTGCTGTGTCCATGTGGAAACAATTAGTGTTTCCAAGCATAAAATTAAATGTTCCCTGATAAAAAACATTCAAAAAAATAAAGTCCGAGGATAATATCACGAATACACAAACAAAGAGGCTGTAGCAAATTTTCGCTTTGCGTTAGCCAAAACAAAACGGGATACTTCCGGTTTCATCCAGTCATATCTGGACAAACTGGTGTGGAATTTGTATGCAATGGACCGAGAAAATCACAGTAAAAATGGTTTTGGAGAAAAGCAAAGTCTTTTCGTTAGGCAAGTGCATAAAATGTCATCTATACAAACACAAATATCATGTTTGTTTGCCGCAGTTCCTATAGCTTTCGCCCTAGAACAAACGAATGTGTAGAGCTGGTGTCTCCATGTGGAACCAATTAGTGTTTCCAAGCATAAAATTAAATGTTCCCTGAAAAAAAAACATTCAAAAAAATAAAGTCCGTGGATAATATCAGGAATACACAAACAAAGAGGCTGTAGCAATATCTGGGATTGAATTAGCCAAAACGAAACCGGATATTTCCGGTTTCATCCAGTCATATCCGGACAAAGTGGTGTGGAATTCGTATGCAATGGACCGAGAAAATCACAGTAAAAATGGTTTTGGAGAAAAGCAAAGTCTTTTCGTTAGGCAAGTGCATCAAATGTCATCTATACAAACAGAAATATCATGTTTGTTTGCCGCAGTTCCTATAGCTTTCTCCCTAGAACATAAAAATGTGTAGAGCTGGTGTCTCCATGTGGAACCAATTAGTGTTTCCAAGCATAAAATTAAATGTTCCCTGAAAAAAAAAAACATTCAAAAAAATAAAGTCCGTGGATAATATCACGAATACACAAACACAGAGGTTGTAGCAATATCTGGGATTGAATTAACCAAAACGAAACCGGATATTTCCGGTTTCATCCATGCATATCAGGACAAAATGGTGTGGAATTCGTATGCAATGGACCGAGAAAATCACAGGAAAAATGGTTTTGGAGAAAAGCAAAGTCTTTTCGTTAGGCAAGTGCATAAAATGTCATCTATACAAACAGAAATATCATGTTTGTTTGCCGCAGTTCCTATAGCTTTCTCCCTAGAACATAAAAATGTGTAGAGCTGGTGTCTCCATGTGGAACCAATTAGTGTTTCCAAGCATAAAATTAAATGTTCCCTGAAAAAAAAAAAAAACGTTCAAAAAAATAAAGTCCGTGGATAATATCACGAATACACAAACAAAGAGGCTGTAGCAATATCTGGGATTGAAATAGACAAAAGGAAACCGGATATTTCCGGTTTCATCCAGTCATATCCGGACAAAGTGGTGTGGAATTCGTATGCAATGGACCGAGAAAATCACAGTAAAAATGGTTTTGGAGAAAAGCAAAGTCTTTTCGTTAGGCAAGTGCATAAAATGTCATCTATACAAACAGAAATATCATGTTTGTTTGCCGCAGTTCCTCTAGCTTTCTCCCTAGAAAATACGAATGTGTAGAGCTGGTGTCTCCATGTGGAACCAATTAGTGTTTCCAAGCATAAAATTAAATGTTCCCTGAAAAAAAAAACATTCAAAAAAATAAAGTCCGTGGATAATATCAGGAATACACAAACACAGAGGCTGTAGCAATATCTGGGATTGAATTAGACAAAAGGAAACCGGATATTTCAGGTTTCATCCAGTCATATCGGGACAACCTGGTGTAGAATTCGTATGCAATGGACCGAGAAAATCACAGTAAAAATGGTTTTGGAGAAAAGCAAAGTCTTTTCGTTAGGCAAGTGCATAAAATGTCATCTATACAAACAGAAATATCATGTTTGTTTGCCGCAGTTGCTCTAGCTTTCTCCCTAGAAAATACGAATGTGTAGAGCTGCTGTGTCCATGTGGAAACAATTAGTGTTTCCAAGCATAAAATTAAATGTTCCCTGATAAAAAACATTCAAAAATATAAAGTCCGAGGATAATTTCACGAATACACAAACAAAGAGGCTGTAGCAAATTTTCGCTTTGCGTTAGCCAAAACAAAACGGGATACTTCCGGTTTCATCCAGTCATATCTGGACAAACTGGTGTGGAATTTGTATGCAATGGACCGAGAAAATCACAGTAAAAATGGTTTTGGAGAAAAGCAAAGTCTTTTCGTTAGGCAAGTGCATAAAATGTCATCTATACAAACAGAAATATCATGTTTGTTTGCCGCAGTTCCTCAAGCTTTCGCCCTAGAACAAACGAATGTGTAGAGCTGGTGTCTCCATGTGGAACCAATTAGTGTTTCCAAGCATAAAATTAAATGTTCCTTGAAAAAAAAACATTCAAAAAAATAAAGTCCGTGGATAATATCACGAATACACAAACAAAGAGGCTGTAGCAATATCTGGGATTGAATTAGCCAAAACAAAACCGGATATTTCCGGTTTGATCCATGCCTATCAGGACAAACTGGTGTGGAATTCGTATGCAATGGACCGAGAACATCACAGGAAAAATGGTTTTGGAGAAAAGCAAAGTCTTTTCGTTAGGCAAGTGCATAAAATGTCATCTATACAAACAGAAATAGCATGTTTGTTTGCCGCAGTTCCTCTAGCTTTCTCCCTAGAACATAAAAATGTGTAGAGCTGGTGTCTCCATGTGGAAATAATTAGTGTTTCCAAGCATAAAATTAAATGTTCCCTGAAAAAAAAAACATTCAAAAAAATAAAGTCCGTGGATAATATCACGAATACACAAACAAAGAGGCTGTAGCAATATCTGGGATTGAATTAGACAAAAGGAAACCGGATATTTCCGGTTTCATCCAGTCATATCCGGACAAAGTGGTGTGGAATTCGTCTGCAATGGACCGAGAAAATCACAGTAAAAATGGTTTTGGAGAAAAGCAAAGTCTTTTCGTTAGGCAAGTGCATAAAATGTCATCTGTACAAACAGAAATAGCATGTTTGTTTGCCGCAGTTCCTCTAGCTTTCTCCCTAGAAAATACGAATGTGTAGAGCTGGTGTCTCCATGTGGAACCAATTAGTGTTTCCA
This sequence comes from Lepus oiostolus, assembly GCA_036325905.1. Taxonomy (NCBI): domain Eukaryota; kingdom Metazoa; phylum Chordata; class Mammalia; order Lagomorpha; family Leporidae; genus Lepus; species Lepus oiostolus. The sequence continues at coordinate 47,954,666 of CM070795.1, forward strand.
AGCATAAAATTAAATGTTCCCTGAAAAAAAATACATTCAAAAAAATAAAGTCCGTGGATAATATCAGGAATACACAAACACAGAGGCTGTAGCAATATCTGGGATTGAATTAGACAAAAGGAAACCGGATATTTCAGGTTTCATCCAGTCATATCGGGACAACCTGGTGTAGAATTCGTATGCAATGGACCGAGAAAATCACAGTAAAAATGGTTTTGGAGAAAAGCAAAGTATTTTCGTTAGGCAAGTGCATAAAATGTCATCTATACAAACAGAAATATCATGTTTGTTTGCCGCAGTTGCTCTAGCTTTCTCCCTAGAAAATACGAATGTGTAGAGCTGCTGTGTCCATGTGGAAACAATTAGTGTTTCCAAGCATAAAATTAAATGTTCCCTGATAAAAAACATTCAAAAAAATAAAGTCCGAGGATAATATCAGGAATACACAAACAAAGAGGCTGTAGCAAATTTTCGGTTTGCGTTAGCCAAAACAAAACGGGATACTTCCGGTTTCATCCAGTCATATCTGGACAAACTGGTGTGGAATTTGTATGCAATGGACCGAGAAAATCACAGTAAAAATGGTTTTGGAGAAAAGCAAAGTCTTTTCGTTAGGCAAGTGCATAAAATGTCATCTATACAAACAGAAATATCATGTTTGTTTGCCGCAGTTCCTCTAGCTTTCGCCCTAGAACAAACGAATGTGTAGAGCTGGTGTGTCCATGTGGAACCAATTAGTGTTTCCAAGCATAAAATTAAATGTTCCCTGAAAAAAAAATTCAAAAAATAAAGTCCGTGGATAATATCAGGAATACACAAACAAAGAGGCTGTAGCAATATCTGGGATTGAATTAGCCAAAACGAAACCGGATATTTCCGGTTTCATCCAGTCATATCCGGACAAAGTGATGTGGAATTCGTATGCAATGGACCGAGAAAATCACAGGAAAAATGGTTTTGGAGAAAAGCAAAGTCTTTTCGTTAGGCAAGTGCATAAAATGTCATCTATACAAACAGAAATAGCATGTTTGTTTGCCGCAGTTCCTCTAGCTTTCTCCCTAGAAAATACGAATGTGTAGAGCTGGTGTCTCCATGTGGAACCAATTAGTGTTTCCAAGCATAAAATTAAATGTTCCCTGAAAAAAACATTCAAAAAAATAAAGTCCATGGATAATATCACGAATAAACAAACACAGAAGTTGTAGCAATATCTGGGATTGAATTAGCCAAAACGAAACCGGATATTTCCGGTTTCATCCAGGCATATCAGGACAAACTGGTGTGGAATTCGTATGCAATGGACCCAGAAAATCACAGGAAAAATGGTTTTGGAGAAAAGCAAAGTCTTTTCGTTAGGCAAGTGCATAAAATGTCATCTATACAAACAGAAATATCATGTTTGTTTGCCGCAGTTCCTCTAGCTTTCTCCCTAGAAAATACGAATGTGTAGAGCTGGTGTCTCCATGTGGAACCAATTAGTGTTTCCAAGGATAAAATTAAATGTTCCCTGAAAAAAAAACATTCAAAAAAATAAAATCCATGGATAATATCACGAATACACAAACACAGAGGCTGTAGCAATATCTGGGATTGAATTAGCCAAAACAAAACCGGATATTTCCGGTTTCATCCAGGCATATCAGGACAAACTGGTGTGGAATTCGTATGCAATGGACCGAGAAAATCACAGGAAAAATGGTTTTGGAGAAAAGCAAAGTCTTTTCGTTAGGCAAGTGCATAAAATGTCATCTATACAAACACAAATATTATGTTTGTTTGCCGCAGTTCCTCTAGCTTTCTCCCTAGAACATAAAAATGTGTAGAGCTGGTGTCTCCATGTGGAACCAATTAGTGTTTCCAAGCATAAAATTAAATGTTCCCTGAAAAAAAAAAACAGTCAAAAAAATAAAGTCCGTGGATAATATCAGGAGTACACAAACACAGAGGCTGTAGCAATATTTCGGTTTGAGTTAGCCAAAACAAAACCGGATATTTCCGGTTTCATCAAGTCATATCCGGACAAAGTGGTGTGGAATTTGTATGCAATGGACCGAGAAAATCACAGTAAAAATGGCTTTGGAGAAAAGCAAAGTCTTTTCGTTAGGCAAGTGCATAAAATGTCATCTATACAAACAGAAATATCATGTTTGTTTGCCGCAGTTCCTCTAGCTTTCTCCCTAGAAAATACGAATGTGTAGAGCTGGTGTCTCCATGTGGAACCAATTAGTGTTTCCAAGCATAAAATTAAATGTTCCCTGAAAAAAAAACATTCAAAAAAATAAAGTCCGTGGATAATATCACGAATACACAAACACAGAGGTTGTAGCAATATCTGGGATTGAATTAACCAAAACGAAACCGGATATTTCCGGTTTCATCCATGCATATCAGGACAAACTGGTGTGGAATTCGTATGCAATGGACTGAGAAAATCACAGGAAAAATGGTTTTGGAGAAAAGCAAAGTCTTTTCGTTAGGCAAGTGCATAAAATGTCATCTATACAAACAGAAATATCATGTTTGTTTGCCGCAGTTCCTATAGCTTTCTCCCTAGAACATAAAAATGTGTAGAGCTGGTGTCTCCATGTGGAACCAATTAGTGTTTCCAAGCATAAAATTAAATGTTCCCTGAAAAAAAAAACATTCAAAAAAATAAAGTCCGTGGATAATATCAGGAATACACAAACAAAGAGGCTGTAGCAATATCTGGGATTGAATTAGCCAAAACAAAACCGGATATTTCCGGTTTCATCCAGGCATATCCGGACAAAGTGGTGTGGAATTCGTATGCAATGGACCGAGAACATCACAGGAAAAATGGTTTTGGAGAAAAGCAAAGTCTTTTCGTTAGGCAAGTGCATAAAATGTCATCTATACAAACAGAAATATCATGTTTGTTTGCCGCAGTTGCTCTAGCTTTCTCCCTAGAAAATACGAATGTGTAGAGCTGGTGTCTCCATGTGGAACCAATTAGTGTTTCCAAGCATAAAATTAAATGTTCCCTGAAAAAAAAACATTCAAAAAAATAAAGTCCATGGATAATATCACGAATACACAAACACAGAAGTTGTAGCAATATCTGGGATTGAATTAGCCAAAACGAAACCGGATATTTCCGGTTTCATCCAGTCATATCAGGACAAACTGGTGTGGAATTCGTATGCAATGGACCGAGAAAATCACAGGAAAAATGGTTTTCGAGAAAAGCAAAGTCTTTTCGTTAGGCAAGTGCATAAAATGTCATCTATACAAACAAAAATATCATGTATGTTTGCCACAGTTCCTCTAGCTTTCTCCCTAGAAAATACGAATGTGTAGAGCTGGTGTCTCCATGTGGAACCAATTAGTGTTTCCAAGCATAAAATTAAATGTTCCCTGAAAAAAAACATTCAAAAAAATAAAGTCCATGGATAATATCACGAATACACAAACACAGAGGCTGTAGCAATATCTGGGATTGAATTAGCCAAAACAAAACCGGATATTTCCGGTTTCATCCAGGCATATCAGGACAAACTGGTGTGGAATTCGTATGCAATGGACCGAGAACATCACAGGAAAAATGGTTTTGGAGAAAAGCAAAGTCTTTTCATTAGGCAAGTGCATAAAATGTCATCTATACAAACAGAAATATCATGTTTGTTTGCCGCAGTTCCTCTAGCTTTCTCCCTAGAAAATACGAATGTGTAGAGCTGGTGTCTCCATGTGGAACCAATTAGTGTTTCCAAGCATAAAATTAAATGTTCCCTGAAAAAAAAAACATTCAAAAAAATAAAGTCCGTGGATAATATCACGAATACACAAACAAAGAGGCTGTAGCAATATCTGGGATTGAATCAGCCAAAACGAAACCGGATATTTCCGGTTTCATCCAGTCATATCCGGACAAAGTGGTGTGGAATTCGTATGCAATGGACCGAGAACATCACAGGAAAAATGGTTTTGGAGAAAAGCAAAGTCTTTTCGTTAGGCAAGTGCATAAAATGTCATCTATACAAACAGAAATAGCATGTTTGTTTGCCGCAGTTCCTCTAGCTTTCTCCCTTGAAAATACGAATGTGTAGAGCTGGTGACTCCATGTGGAACCAATTAGTGTTTCCAAGCATAAAATTAAATGTTCCCTGAAAAAAAAACATTCAAAAAAATAAAGTCCATGGATAATATCACGAATACACAAACACAGAAGTTGTAGCAATATCTGGGATTGAATTAGCCAAAACGAAACCGGATATTTCCGGTTTCATCCAGTCATATCAGGACAAACTGGTGTGGAATTCGTATGCAATGGACCGAGAAAATCACAGGAAAAATGGTTTTGGAGAAAAGCAAAGTCTTTTCGTTAGGCAAGTGCATAAAATGTCATCTATACAAACAAAAATATCATGTTTGTTTGCCACAGTTCCTCTAGCTTTCTCCCTAGAAAACACGAATGTGTAGAGCTGGTGTCTCCATGTGGAACCAATTAGTGTTTCCAAGCATAAAATTAAATGTTCCCTGAAAAAAAACATTCAAAAAAATAAAGTCCATGGATAATATCACGAATACACAAACACAGAGGCTGTAGCAATATCTGGGATTGAATTAGCCAAAACAAAACCGGATATTTCCGGTTTCATCCAGGCATATCAGGACAAACTGGTGTGGAATTCGTATGCAATGGACCGAGAAAATCACAGGAAAAATGGTTTTGGAGAAAAGCAAAGTCTTTTCGTTAGGCAAGTGCATAAAATGTCATCTATACAAACAGAAATATCATGTTTGTTTGCCACAGTTCCTCTAGCTTTCTCCCTAGAAAATACGAATGTGTAGAGCTGGTGTCTCCATGTGGAACCAATTAGTGTTTCCAAGCATAAAATTAAATGTTCCCTGAAAAAAAAAAACATTCAAAAAAATAAAGTCCGTGGATAATATCACGAATACACAAACACAGAGGCTGTAGCAATATCTGGGATTGAATTAGACAAAACAAAACCGGATATTTCCGGTTTCATCCAGGCATATCAGGACAAACTGGTGTGGAATTCGTATGCAATGGACCGAGAAAATCACAGGAAAAATGGTTTTGGAGAAAAGCAAAGTCTTTTCGTTAGGCAAGTGCATAAAATGTCATCTATACAAACACAAATATCATGTTTGTTTGCCGCAGTTCCTCTAGCTTTCTCCCTAGAACATAAAAATGTGTAGAGCTGGTGTCTCCATGTGGAACCAATTAGTGTTTCCAAGCATAAAATTAAATGTTCCCTGAAAAAAAAGCAGTCAAAAAAATAAAGTCAGTGGATAATATCAGGAATACACAAACACAGAGGCTGTAGCAATATTTCGGTTTGAGTTAGCCAATACAAAACCGGATATTTCCGGTTTCATCCAGTCATATCCGGACAAAGTGGTGTGGAATTCGTATGCAATGGACCGAGAACATCACAGGAAAAATGGTTTTGGAGAAAAGCAAAGTCTTTTCGTTAGGAAAGTGCATAAAATGTCATCTATACAAACAGAAATATCATGTTTGTTTGCCGCAGTTCCTCTAGCTTTCTCCCTAGAAAATACGAATGTGTAGAGCTGGTGTCTCCATGTGGAACCAATTAGTGTTTCCAAGCATAAAATTAAATGTTCCCTGAAAAAAAAACATTCAAAAAAATAAAGTCCATGGATAATATCACGAATACACAAACACAGAAGTTGTAGCAATATCTGGGATTGAATTAGCCAAAAAGAAACCGGATATTTCCGGTTTCATCCAGGCATATCAGGACAAACTGGTGTGGAATTCGTATGCAATGGACCGAGAAAATCACAGTAAAAATGGTTTTGGAGAAAAGCAAAGTCTTTTCGTTAGGCAAGTGCATAAAATGTCATCTATACAAACACAAATATCATGTTTGTTTGCCGCAGTTCCTCTAGCTTTCTCCCTAGAAAATACGAATGTGTAGAGCTGGTGTCTCCATGTGGAACCAATTAGTGTTTCCAAGCATAAAATTAAATGTTCCCTGAAAAAAAAACATTCAAAAAAATAAAGTCCATGGATAATATCACGAATACACAAACACAGAGGTTGTAGCAATATCTGGGATTGAATTAACCAAAACGAAACCGGATATTTCCGGTTTCATCCATGCATATCAGGACAAACTGGTGTGGAATTCGTATGCAATGGACCGAGAAAATCACAGGAAAATGGTTTTGGAGAAAAGCAAAGTCTTTTCGTTAGGCAAGTGCATAAAATGTCATCTATACAAACAGAAATATCATGTTTGTTTGCCGCAGTTCCTCTAGCTTTCTCCCTAGAAAATACGAATGTGTAGAGCTGGTGTCTCCATGTGGAACCAATTAGTGTTTCCAAGCATAAAATTAAATGTTCCCTGAAAAAAAAAACATTCAAAAAAATAAAGTCCGTGGATAATATCAGGAATACACAAACACAGAGGCTGTAGCAATATCTGGGATTGAATTAGACAAAAGGAAACCGGATATTTCAGGTTTCATCCAGTCATATCGGGACAACCTGGTGTAGAATTCGTATGCAATGGACCGAGAAAATCACAGTAAAAATGGTTTTGGAGAAAAGCAAAGTCTTTTCGTTAGGCAAGTGCATAAAATGTCATCTATACAAACACAAATATCATGTTTGTTTGCCGCAGTTCCTCTAGCTTTCTCCCTAGAACTTAAAAATGTGTAGAGCTGGTGTCTCCATGTGGAACCAATTAGTGTTTCCAAGCATAAAATTAAATGTTCCCTGATAAAAAACATTCAAAAAAATAAAGTCCGAGGATAATATCACGAATACACAAACAAAGAGGCTGTAGCAAATTTTCGGTTTGCGTTAGCCAAAACAAAACGGGATACTTCCGGTTTCATCCAGTCATATCTGGACAAACTGGTGTGGAATTTGTATGCAATGGACCGAGAAAATCACAGTAAAAATGGTTTTGGAGAAAAGCAAAGTCTTTTCGTTAGGCAAGTGCATGAAATGTCATCTATACAAACAGAAATATCATGTTTGTTTGCCGCAGTTCCTCAAGCTTTCACCCTAGAACAAACGAATGTGTAGAGCTGGTGTCTCCATGTGGAACCAATTAGTGTTTCCAAGCATAAAATTAAATGTTCCCTGAAAAAAAAAACATTCAAAAAAATAAAGTCCGTGGATAATATCAGGAATACACAAACACAGAGGCTGTAGCAATATTTGGGATTGAATTAGCCAAAACGAAACCGGATATTTCCGGTTTCATCCAGTCATATCCGGACAAAGTGGTGTGGAATTCGTATGCAATGGACCGAGAACATCACAGGAAAAATGGTTTTGGAGAAAAGCAAAGTCTTTTCGTTAGGCAAGTGCATAAAATGTCATCTATACAAACACAAATATCATGTTTGTTTGCCGCAGTTCCTCTAGCTTTCTCCCTAGAACATAAAAATGTGTAGAGCTGGTGTCCCCATGTGGAACCAATTAGTGTTTCCAAGCATAAAATTAAATGTTCCCTGAAAAAAAAAACAGTCAAAAAAATAAAGTCCGTGGATAATATCAGGAATACACAAACACAGAGGCTGTAGCAATATTTCGGTTTGAGTTAGCCAATACAAAACCGGATATTTCCGGTTTCATCCAGTCATATCCGGACAAAGTGGTGTGGAATTCGTATGCAATGGACCGAGAAAATCACAGTAAAAACGGTTTTGAAGAAAAGCAAAGTCTTTTCGTTAGCTAAGTGCATAAAATGTTATTCATACAAACAGAAATATCATGTTAGTTTGCCGCAGTTCCTCTAGCTTTCTCCCTAGAAAATATGAATGTGTAGAGCTGGTGTCTCCATGTGGAACCAATTAGTGTTTCCAAGGATAAAATTAAATGTTCCCTGAAAAAAAAACATTCAAAAAAATAAAGTCCGTGGATAATATCAGGAATACACAAACAAAGAGGCTGTAGCAATATCTGGGATTGATATGCCAAAACGAAACCGGATATTTCCGGTTTCATCCAGTCATATCCGGACAAAGTGGTGTGGAATTCGTATGCAATGGACCGAGAAAATCACAGGAAAAATGGTTTTGGAGAAAAGCAAAGTCTTTTCGTTAGGCAAGTGCATAAAATGTCATCTATACAAACAGAAATAGCATGTTTGTTTGCCGCAGTTCCTCTAGCTTTCTCCCTAGAAAATACGAATGTGTAGAGCTGGTGTCTCCATGTGGAACCAATTAGTGTTTCCAAGCATAAAATTAAATGTTCCCTAAAAAAAATACATTCAAAAAAATAAAGTCCGTGGATAATATCAGGAATACACAAACACAGAGGCTGTAGCAATATCTGGGATTGAATTAGACAAAAGGAAACCGGATATTTCAGGTTTCATCCAGTCATATCGGGACAACCTGGTGTAGAATTCGTATGCAATGGACCGAGAAAATCATAGTAAAAATGGTTTTGGAGAAAAGCAAAGTATTTTCGTTAGGCAAGTGCATAAAATGTCATCTATACAAACAGAAATATCATGTTTGTTTGCCGCAGTTGCTCTAGCTTTCTCCCTAGAAAATACGAATGTGTAGAGCTGGTGTCTCCATGTGGAACCAATTAGTGTTTCCAAGCATAAAATTAAATGTTCCCTGAAAAAAAAACATTCAAAAAAATAAAGTCCATGGATAATATAACGAATACACAAACACAGAAGTTGTAGCAATATCTGGGATTGAATTAGCCAAAAAGAAACCGGATATTTCCGGTTTCATCCAGGCATATCAGGACAAACTGGTGTGGAATTCGTATGCAATGGACCGAGAAAATCACAGGAAAAATGGTTTTGGAGAAAAGCAAAGTCTTTTCGTTAGGCAAGTGCATAAAATGTCATCTATACAAACACAAATATCATGTTTGTTTGCCGCAGTTCCTCTAGCTTTCTCCCTAGAACATAAAAATGTGTAGAGCTGGTGTCTCCATGTGGAACCAATTAGTGTTTCCAAGCATAAAATTAAATGTTCCCTGAAAAAAAAAATTCAAAAAAATAAAGTCCGAGGATAATATCACGAATACACAAACAAAGAGGCTGTAGCAATATCTGGGATTGAATTAGCCAAAATGAAACCGGATATTTCCGGTTTCATCCAGTCATATCCGGACAAACTGGTGTGGAATTCGTATGCAATGGACCGAGAAAATCACAGTAAAAATGGTTTTGGAGAAAAGCAAAGTCTTTTCGTTAGGCAAGTGCATAAAATGTCATCTATACAAACAGAAATATCATGTTTGTTTGCCGCAGTTCCTCTAGCTTTCTCCCTAGAAAATACGAATGTGTAGAGCTGGTGTCTCCATGTGGAACCAATTAGTGTTTCCAAGCATAAAATTAAATGTTCCCTGAAAAAAAAACATTCAAAAAAATAAAGTCCGTGGATAATATCAGGAATACACAAACACAGAGGCTGTAGCAATATCTGGGATTGAATTAGACAAAAGGAAACCGGATATTTCCGGTTTCATCCAGTCATATCCGGACAAAGTGGTGTGGAATTCGTATGCAATGGACCGAGAAAATCACAGGAAAAATGGTTTTGGAGAAAAGCAAAGTCTTTTCGTTAGGCAAGTGCATAAAATGTCATCTATACAAACAGAAATATCATGTTTGTTTCCGCAGTTCCTCTAGCTTTCTCCCTAGAGCAAACGAATGTGTAGAGCTGGTGTCTCCATGTGGAACCAATTAGTGTTTCCAAGCATAAAATTAAATGTTCCCTGAAAAAAAAACATTCAAAAAAATAAAGTCCGTGGATAATATCAGGAATACACAAACAAAGAGGCTGTGGCAATATTTCGGTTTGAGTTAGCCAAAACAAAACCGCATATTTCCGGTTTCATCCAGTCATATCCGGACAAAGTGGTGTGGAATTCGTATGCAATGGACCGAGAACACCACAGGAAAAATGGTTTTGGAGAAAAGCAAAGTCTTTTCGTTAGGCAAGTGCATAAAATGTCATCTATACAAACAGAAATATCATGTTTGTTTGCCGCAGTTCCTCTAGCTTTCTCCCTAGAAAATACGAATGTGTAGAGCTGGTGTCTCCATGTGGAACCAATTAGTGTTTCCAAGCATAAAATTAAATGTTCCCTGAAAAAAAAACATTCAAAAAAATAAAGTCCATGGATAATATCACGAATACACAAACACAGAGGTTGTAGCAATATCTGGGATTGAATTAACCAAAACGAAACCGGATATTTCCGGTTTCATCCATGCATATCAGGACAAACTGGTGTGGAATTCGTATGCAATGGACCGAGAAAATCACAGGAAAATGGTTTTGGAGAAAAGCAAAGTCTTTTCGTTAGGCAAGTGCATAAAATGTCATCTATACAAACAGAAATATCATGTTTGTTTGCCGCAGTTCCTCTAGCTTTCTCCCTAGAAAATACGAATGTGTAGAGCTGGTGTCTCCATGTGGAACCAATTAGTGTTTCCAAGCATAAAATTAAATGTTCCCTGAAAAAAAAAACATTCAAAAAAATAAAGTCCGTGGATAATATCAGGAATACACAAACACAGAGGCTGTAGCAATATCTGGGATTGAATTAGACAAAAGGAAACCGGATATTTCAGGTTTCATCCAGTCATATCGGGACAACCTGGTGTAGAATTCGTATGCAATGGACCGAGAAAATCACAGTAAAAATGGTTTTGGAGAAAAGCAAAGTCTTTTCGTTAGGCAAGTGCATAAAATGTCATCTATACAAACACAAATATCATGTTTGTTTGCCGCAGTTCCTCTAGCTTTCTCCCTAGAACTTAAAAATGTGTAGAGCTGGTGTCTCCATGTGGAACCAATTAGTGTTTCCAAGCATAAAATTAAATGTTCCCTGATAAAAAACATTCAAAAAAATAAAGTCCGAGGATAATATCACGAATACACAAACAAAGAGGCTGTAGCAAATTTTCGGTTTGCGTTAGCCAAAACAAAACGGGATACTTCCGGTTTCATCCAGTCATATCTGGACAAACTGGTGTGGAATTTGTATGCAATGGACCGAGAAAATCACAGTAAAAATTGTTTTGGAGAAAAGCAAAGTCTTTTCGTTAGGCAAGTGCATGAAATGTCATCTATACAAACAGAAATATCATGTTTGTTTGCCGCAGTTCCTCAAGCTTTCACCCTAGAACAAACGAATGTGTAGAGCTGGTGTCTCCATGTGGAACCAATTAGTGTTTCCAAGCATAAAATTAAATGTTCCCTGAAAAAAAAAAACATTCAAAAAAATAAAGTCCGTGGATAATATCACGAATACACAAACAAAGAGGCTGTAGCAATATTTGGGATTGAATTAGCCAAAACAAAACCGGATATTTCCGGTTTCATCCAGTCATATCCGGACAAAGTGGTGTGGAATTCGTATGCAATGGACCGAGAACATCACAGGAAAAATGGTTTTGGAGAAAAGCAAAGTCTTTTCGTTAGGCAAGTGCATAAAATGTCATCTATACAAACAGAAATATCATGTTTGTTTGCCGCAGTTCCTCTAGCTTTCTCCCTAGAACATAAAAATGTGTAGAGCTGGTGTCCCCATGTGGAACCAATTAGTGTTTCCAAGCATAAAATTAAATGTTCCCTGAAAAAAAAACATTCAAAAAAATAAAGTCCGTGGATAATATCAGGAATACACAAACACAGAGGCTGTAGCAATATTTCGGTTTGAGTTAGCCAATACAAAACCGGATATTTCCGGTTTCATCCAGTCATATCCGGACAAAGTGGTGTGGAATTCGTATGCAATGGACCGAGAAAATCACAGTAAAAACGGTTTTGAAGAAAAGCAAAGTCTTTTCGTTAGGCAAGTGCATAAAATGTTATTCATACAAACAGAAATATCATGTTAGTTTGCCGCAGTTCCTCTAGCTTTCTCCCTAGAAAATATGAATGTGTAGAGCTGGTGTCTCCATGTGGAACCAATTAGTGTTTCCAAGGATAAAATTAAATGTTCCCTGAAAAAAAAACATTCAAAAAAATAAAGTCCGTGGATAATATCAGGAATACACAAACAAAGAGGCTGTAGCAATATCTGGGATTGATATGCCAAAACGAAACCGGATATTTCCGGTTTCATCCAGTCATATCCGGACAAAGTGGTGTGGAATTCGTATGCAATGGACCGAGAAAATCACAGTAAAAATGGTTTTGGAGAAAAGCAAAGTCTTTTCGTTAGGCAAGTGCATAAAATGTCATCTATACAAACAGAAATAGCATGTTTGTTTGCCGCAGTTCCTCTAGCTTTCTCCCTAGAAAATACGAATGTGTAGAGCTGGTGTCTCCATGTGGAACCAATTAGTGTTTCCAAGCATAAAATTAAATGTTCCCTGAAAAAAAATACATTCAAAAAAATAAAGTCCGTGGATAATATCAGGAATACACAAACACAGAGGCTGTAGCAATATCTGGGATTGAATTAGACAAAAGGAAACCGGATATTTCAGGTTTCATCCAGTCATATCGGGACAACCTGGTGTAGAATTCGTATGCAATGGACCGAGAAAATCATAGTAAAAATGGTTTTGGAGAAAAGCAAAGTATTTTCGTTAGGCAAGTGCATAAAATGTCATCTATACAAACAGAAATATCATGTTTGTTTGCCGCAGTTGCTCTAGCTTTCTCCCTAGAAAATACGAATGTGTAGAGCTGGTGTCTCCATGTGGAACCAATTAGTGTTTCCAAGCATAAAATTAAATGTTCCCTGAAAAAAAAACATTCAAAAAAATAAAGTCCGTGGATAATATCACGAATACACAAACACAGAAGTTGTAGCAATATCTGGGATTGAATTAGCCAAAAAGAAACCGGATATTTCCGGTTTCATCCAGGCATATCAGGACAAACTGGTGTGGAATTCGTATGCAATGGACCGAGAAAATCACAGGAAAAATGGTTTTGGAGAAAAGCAAAGTCTTTTCGTTAGGCAAGTGCATAAAATGTCATCTATACAAACACAAATATCATGTTTGTTTGCCGCAGTTCCTCTAGCTTTCTCCCTAGAACATAAAAATGTGTAGAGCTGGTGTCTCCATGTGGAACCAATTAGTGTTTCCAAGCATAAAATTAAATGTTCCCTGAAAAAAAAAATTCAAAAAAATAAAGTCCGAGGATAATATCACGAATACACAAACAAAGAGGCTGTAGCAATATCTGGGATTGAATTAGCCAAAATGAAACCGGATATTTCCGGTTTCATCCAGTCATATCCGGACAAACTGGTGTGGAATTCGTATGCAATGGACCGAGAAAATCACAGTAAAAATGGTTTTGGAGAAAAGCAAAGTCTTTTCGTTAGGCAAGTGCATAAAATGTCATCTATACAAACAGAAATATCATGTTTGTTTGCCGCAGTTCCTCTAGCTTTCTCCCTAGAAAATACGAATGTGTAGAGCTGGTGTCTCCATGTGGAACCAATTAGTGTTTCCAAGCATAAAATTAAATGTTCCCTGAAAAAAAAAAACATTCAAAAAAATAAAGTCCGTGGATAATATCAGGAATACACAAACACAGAGGCTGTAGCAATATCTGGGATTGAATTAGACAAAAGGAAACCGGATATTTCCGGTTTCATCCAGTCATATCCGGACAAAGTGGTGTGGAATTCGTATGCAATGGACCGAGAAAATCACAGGAAAAATGGTTTTGGAGAAAAGCAAAGTCTTTTCGTTAGGCAAGTGTATAAAATGTCATCTATACAAACAGAAATATCATGTTTGTTTCCGCAGTTCCTCTAGCTTTCTCCCTAGAGCAAACGAATGTGTAGAGCTGGTGTCTCCATGTGGAACCAATTAGTGTTTCCAAGCATAAAATTAAATGTTCCCTGAAAAAAAAACATTCAAAAAAATAAAGTCCGTGGATAATATCAGGAATACACAAACAAAGAGGCTGTGGCAATATTTCGGTTTGAGTTAGCCAAAACAAAACCGCATATTTCCGGTTTCATCCAGTCATATCCGGACAAAGTGGTGTGGAATTGGTATGCAATGGACCGAGAAAATCACAGTAAAAATGGTTTTGAAGAAAAGCAAAGTCTTTTCGTTAGGCAAGTGCATAAAATGTCATCTATACAAACAGAAATAGCATGTTTGTTTGCCGCAGTTCCTCTAGCTTTCTCCCTAGAACAAACGAATGTGTAGAGCTGGTGTCTCCATGTGGAACCAATTAGTGTTTCCAAGCATAAAATTTAATGTTCCCTGAAAAAAAAAACATTCAAAAAAATAAAGTCCGTGGATAATATCAGGAATACACAAACACAGAGGCTGTAGCAATATTTCGGTTTGAGTTAGCCAAAACAAAAGCGCATATTTCCAGTTTCATCCAGTCATATCCGGACAAAGTGGTGTGGAATTCGTATGCAATGGACCGAGAAAATCACAGTAAAAATGGTTTTGAAGAAAAGCAAAGTCTTTTCGTTAGGCAAGTGCATAAAATGTCATCTATACAAACAGAAATATCATGTTTGTTTGCCGCAGTTCCTCTAGCTTTCTCCCTAGAAAATACGAATGTGTAGAGCTGGTGTCTCCATGTGGAACCAATTAGTGTTTCCAAGCATAAAATTAAATGCTCCCTGAAAAAAAAAACATTCAAAAAAATAAAGTCCGTGGATAATATCAGGAATACACAAACACAGAGGCTGTAGCAATATTTCGGTTTGAGTTAGCCAAAACAAAACCGCATATTTCCGGTTTCATCCAGTCATATCCGGACAAAGTGGTGTGGAATTCGGATGCAATGGACCGAGAAAATCACAGTAAAAATGGTTTTGGAGAAAAGCAAAGTCTTTTCGTTAGGCAAGTGCATAAAATGTCATCTATACAAACAGAAATAGCATGTTTGTTTGCTGCAGTTCCTCTAGCTTTCTCCCTAGAACAAACGAATGTGTAGAGCTGGTGTCTCCATGTGGAACCAATTAGTGTTTCCAAGCATAAAATTAAATGTTCCCTGAAAAAAAAATTCAAAAAAATAAAGTCCGTGGATAATATCACGAATACACAAACAAAGAGGCTTTAGCAATATCTGGGATTGAATTAGACAAAACGAAACCGGATATTTCCGGTTTCATCCAGTCATATCCGGACAAATTTTTGTGGAATTGGTATGCAATGGACCGAGAAAATCATAGGAAAAATGGTTTTGGAGAAAAGCAAAGTCTTTTCGTTAGGCAAGTGCATAAAATGTCATCTATACAAACAGAAATAGCATGTTTGTTTGCCGCAGTTCCTCTAGCTTTCTCCCTAGAACAAACGAATGTGTAGAGCTGGTGTCTCCATGTGGAACCAATTAGTGTTTCCAAGCATAAAATTAAATGTTCCCTGAAAAAAAAAACATTCAAAAAAATAAAGTCCGTGGATAATATCAGGAATACACAAACACAGAGGCTGTGGCAATATTTCGGTTTGAGTTAGCCAAAACAAAACCTCATATTTCCGGTTTCATCCAGTCATATCCGGACAAAGTGTTGTGGAATTCGTATGCAATGGACCGAGAAAATCACAGTAAAAATGGTTTTGAAGAAAAGCAAAGTCTTTTCGTTAGGCAAGTGCATAAAATGTCATCTATACAAACAGAAATATCATGTTTGTTTGCCGCAGTTCCTCTAGCTTTCTCCCTAGAACAAACGAATGTGTAGAGCTGGTGTCTCCATGTGGAACCAATTAGTGTTTCCAAGCATAAAATTAAATGTTCCCTGAAAAAAAAAACAGTCAAAAAATAAAGTCCGTGGATAATATCAGGAATACACAAACACAGAGGCTGTAGCAATATTTCGGTTTGTGTTACCCAAAACAAAACCGCATATTTCCGGTTTCATCCAGTCATATCGGGACAACCTGGTGTAGAATTCGTATGCAATGGACCGAGAAAATCACAGTAAAAATGGTTTTGGAGAAAAGCAAAGTCTTTTCTTTAGGCAAGTGCATAAAATATCATCTATACAAACAGAAATAGCATGTTTGTTTGCCGCAGTTCCTCTAGCTTTCTCCCTAGAAAATACGAATGTGTAGAGCTGGTGTCTCCATGTGGAACCAATTAGCGTTTCCAAGCATAAAATTAAATGTTCCCTGATAAAAAACATTCAAAAAAATAAAGTCCGAGGATAATATCACGAATACACAAACAAAGAGGCTGTAGCAAATTTTCGGTTTGCGTTAGCCAAAACAAAACGGGATACTTCCGGTTTCATCCAGTCATATCTGGACAAACTGGTGTGGAATTTGTATGCAATGGACCGAGAAAATCACAGTAAAAATGGTTTTGGAGAAAAGCAAAGTCTTTTCGTTAGGCAAGTGCATAAAATGTCATCTATACAAACAGAAATATCATGTTTGCCGCAGTACCTCAAGCTTTCACCCTAGAACAAACGAATGTGTAGAGCTGGTGACTCCATGTGGAACCAATTAGTGTTTCCAAGCATAAAATTAAATGTTCCCTGAAAAAAAAAACATTCAAAAAAATAAAGTCCGTGGATAATATCAGGAATACACAAACAAAGAGGCTGTAGCAATATCTGGGATTGAATTAGCCAAAATGAAACCGGATATTTCCGGTTTCATCCAGTCATATCCGGACAAAGTGGTGTGGAATTCGTATGCAGTGGACCGAGAACATCACAGGAAAAATGGTTTTGGAGAAAAGCAAAGTCTTTTCGTTAGGCAAGTGCATAAAATGTCATCTATACAAACACAAATATCATGTTTGTTTGCCGCAGTTCCTCTAGCTTTCTCCCTAGAACATAAAAATGTGTAGAGCTGGTGTCCCCATGTGGAACCAATTAGTGTTTCCAAGCATAAAATTAAATGTTCCCTGAAAAAAAAAACAGTCAAAAAAATAAAGTCCGTGGATAATATCAGGAATACACAAACACAGAGGCTGTAGCAATATTTCGGTTTGAGTTAGCCAAAACAAAACCGGATATTTCCGGTTTCATCCAGTCATATCTGGACAAAGTGGTGTGGAATTCGTATGCAATGGACCGAGAAAATCACAGTAAAAATGGTTTTGAAGAAAAGCAAAGTCTTTTCGTTAGGCAAGTGCATAAAATGTTATTTATACAAACAGAAATATCATGTTAGTTTGCCGCAGTTCCTCTAGCTTTCTCCCTAGAAGAAACGAATGTGTAGAGCTGGTGTCTCCATGTGGAACCAATTAGTGTTTCCAAGGATAAAATTAAATGTTCCCTGAAAAAAAAACATTCAAAAAAATAAAGTCCTTGGATAATATCAGGAATACACAAACAAAGAGGCTGTAGCAATATCTGGGATTGATATGCCAAAACGAAACCGGATATTTCCGGTTTCATCCAGTCATATCCGGACAAAGTGGTGTGGAATTCGTATGCAATGGACCGAGAAAATCACAGTAAAAATGGTTTTGGAGAAAAGCAAAGTCTTTTCGTTAGGCAAGTGCATAAAATGTCATCTATACAAACAGAAATAGCATGTTTGTTTGCCGCAGTTCCTCTAGCTTTCTCCCTAGAAAATACGAATGTGTAGAGCTGGTGTCTCCATGTGGAACCAATTAGTGTTTCCAAGCATAAAATTAAATGTTCCCTGAAAAAAAATACATTCAAAAAAATAAAGTCCGTGGATAATATCAGGAATACACAAACACAGAGGCTGTAGCAATATCTGGGATTGAATTAGACAAAAGGAAACCGGATATTTCAGGTTTCATCCAGTCATATCGGGACAACCTGGTGTAGAATTCGTATGCAATGGACCGAGAAAATCATAGTAAAAATGGTTTTGGAGAAAAGCAAAGTATTTTCGTTAGGCAAGTGCATAAAATGTCATCTATACAAACAGAAATATCATGTTTGTTTGCCGCAGTTGCTCTAGCTTTCTCCCTAGAAAATACGAATGTGTAGAGCTGGTGTCTCCATGTGGAACCAATTAGTGTTTCCAAGCATAAAATTAAATGTTCCCTGAAAAAAAAACATTCAAAAAAATAAAGTCCATGGATAATATCACGAATACACAAACACAGAAGTTGTAGCAATATCTGGGATTGAATTAGCCAAAAAGAAACCGGATATTTCCGGTTTCATCCAGGCATATCAGGACAAACTGGTGTGGAATTCGTATGCAATGGACCGAGAAAATCACAGGAAAAATGGTTTTGGAGAAAAGCAAAGTCTTTTCGTTAGGCAAGTGCATAAAATGTCATCTATACAAACACAAATATCATGTTTGTTTGCCGCAGTTCCTCTAGCTTTCTCCCTAGAACATAAAAATGTGTAGAGCTGGTGTCTCCATGTGGAACCAATTAGTGTTTCCAAGCATAAAATTAAATGTTCCCTGAAAAAAAAAATTCAAAAAAATAAAGTCCGAGGATAATATCACGAATACACAAACAAAGAGGCTGTAGCAATATCTGGGATTGAATTAGCCAAAATGAAACCGGATATTTCCGGTTTCATCCAGTCATATCCGGACAAACTGGTGTGGAATTCGTATGCAATGGACCGAGAAAATCACAGTAAAAATGGTTTTGGAGAAAAGCAAAGTCTTTTCGTTAGGCAAGTGCATAAAATGTCATCTATACAAACAGAAATATCATGTTTGTTTGCCGCAGTTCCTCTAGCTTTCTCCCTAGAAAATACGAATGTGTAGAGCTGGTGTCTCCATGTGGAACCAATTAGTGTTTCCAAGCATAAAATTAAATGTTCCCTGAAAAAAAAAAACATTCAAAAAAATAAAGTCCGTGGATAATATCAGGAATACACAAACACAGAGGCTGTAGCAATATCTGGGATTGAATTAGACAAAAGGAAACCGGATATTTCCGGTTTCATCCAGTCATATCCGGACAAAGTGGTGTGGAATTCGTATGCAATGGACCGAGAAAATCACAGGAAAAATGGTTTTGGAGAAAAGCAAAGTCTTTTCGTTAGGCAAGTGTATAAAATGTCATCTATACAAACAGAAATATCATGTTTGTTTCCGCAGTTCCTCTAGCTTTCTCCCTAGAGCAAACGAATGTGTAGAGCTGGTGTCTCCATGTGGAACCAATTAGTGTTTCCAAGCATAAAATTAAATGTTCCCTGAAAAAAAAACATTCAAAAAAATAAAGTCCGTGGATAATATCAGGAATACACAAACAAAGAGGCTGTGGCAATATTTCGGTTTGAGTTAGCCAAAACAAAACCGCATATTTCCGGTTTCATCCAGTCATATCCGGACAAAGTGGTGTGGAATTGGTATGCAATGGACCGAGAAAATCACAGTAAAAATGGTTTTGAAGAAAAGCAAAGTCTTTTCGTTAGGCAAGTGCATAAAATGTCATCTATACAAACAGAAATAGCATGTTTGTTTGCCGCAGTTCCTCTAGCTTTCTCCCTAGAACAAACGAATGTGTAGAGCTGGTGTCTCCATGTGGAACCAATTAGTGTTTCCAAGCATAAAATTTAATGTTCCCTGAAAAAAAAAACATTCAAAAAAATAAAGTCCGTGGATAATATCAGGAATACACAAACACAGAGGCTGTAGCAATATTTCGGTTTGAGTTAGCCAAAACAAAAGCGCATATTTCCAGTTTCATCCAGTCATATCCGGACAAAGTGGTGTGGAATTCGTATGCAATGGACCGAGAAAATCACAGGAAAAATGGTTTTGGAGAAAAGCAAAGTCTTTTCGTTAGGCAAGTGCATAAAATGTCATCTATACAAACAGAAATATCATGTTTGTTTGCCGCAGTTCCTCTAGCTTTCTCCCTAGAAAATACGAATGTGTAGAGCTGGTGTCTCCATGTGGAACCAATTAGTGTTTCCAAGCATAAAATTAAATGCTCCCTGAAAAAAAAAACATTCAAAAAAATAAAGTCCGTGGATAATATCAGGAATACACAAACACAGAGGCTGTAGCAATATTTCGGTTTGAGTTAGCCAAAACAAAACCGCATATTTCCGGTTTCATCCAGTCATATCCGGACAAAGTGGTGTGGAATTCGGATGCAATGGACCGAGAAAATCACAGTAAAAATGGTTTTGGAGAAAAGCAAAGTCTTTTCGTTAGGCAAGTGCATAAAATGTCATCTATACAAACAGAAATAGCATGTTTGTTTGCTGCAGTTCCTCTAGCTTTCTCCCTAGAACAAACGAATGTGTAGAGCTGGTGTCTCCATGTGGAACCAATTAGTGTTTCCAAGCATAAAATTAAATGTTCCCTGAAAAAAAAATTCAAAAAAATAAAGTCCGTGGATAATATCACGAATACACAAACAAAGAGGCTTTAGCAATATCTGGGATTGAATTAGACAAAACGAAACCGGATATTTCCGGTTTCATCCAGTCATATCCGGACAAATTTTTGTGGAATTGGTATGCAATGGACCGAGAAAATCATAGGAAAAATGGTTTTGGAGAAAAGCAAAGTCTTTTCGTTAGGCAAGTGCATAAAATGTCATCTATACAAACAGAAATAGCATGTTTGTTTGCCGCAGTTCCTCTAGCTTTCTCCCTAGAACAAACGAATGTGTAGAGCTGGTGTCTCCATGTGGAACCAATTAGTGTTTCCAAGCATAAAATTAAATGTTCCCTGAAAAAAAAAACATTCAAAAAAATAAAGTCCGTGGATAATATCAGGAATACACAAACACAGAGGCTGTGGCAATATTTCGGTTTGAGTTAGCCAAAACAAAACCTCATATTTCCGGTTTCATCCAGTCATATCCGGACAAAGTGTTGTGGAATTCGTATGCAATGGACCGAGAAAATCACAGTAAAAATGGTTTTGAAGAAAAGCAAAGTCTTTTCGTTAGGCAAGTGCATAAAATGTCATCTATACAAACAGAAATATCATGTTTGTTTGCCGCAGTTCCTCTAGCTTTCTCCCTAGAACAAACGAATGTGTAGAGCTGGTGTCTCCATGTGGAACCAATTAGTGTTTCCAAGCATAAAATTAAATGTTCCCTGAAAAAAAAAACAGTCAAAAAATAAAGTCCGTGGATAATATCAGGAATACACAAACACAGAGGCTGTAGCAATATTTCGGTTTGTGTTACCCAAAACAAAACCGCATATTTCCGGTTTCATCCAGTCATATCGGGACAACCTGGTGTAGAATTCGTATGCAATGGACCGAGAAAATCACAGTAAAAATGGTTTTGGAGAAAAGCAAAGTCTTTTCTTTAGGCAAGTGCATAAAATATCATCTATACAAACAGAAATAGCATGTTTGTTTGCCGCAGTTCCTCTAGCTTTCTCCCTAGAAAATACGAATGTGTAGAGCTGGTGTCTCCATGTGGAACCAATTAGCGTTTCCAAGCATAAAATTAAATGTTCCCTGATAAAAAACATTCAAAAAAATAAAGTCCGAGGATAATATCACGAATACACAAACAAAGAGGCTGTAGCAAATTTTCGGTTTGCGTTAGCCAAAACAAAACGGGATACTTCCGGTTTCATCCAGTCATATCTGGACAAACTGGTGTGGAATTTGTATGCAATGGACCGAGAAAATCACTGTAAAAATGGTTTTGGAGAAAAGCAAAGTCTTTTCGTTAGGCAAGTGCATAAAATGTCATCTATACAAACAGAAATATCATGTTTGCCGCAGTACCTCAAGCTTTCACCCTAGAACAAACGAATGTGTAGAGCTGGTGACTCCATGTGGAACCAATTAGTGTTTCCAAGCATAAAATTAAATGTTCCCTGAAAAAAAAAACATTCAAAAAAATAAAGTCCGTGGATAATATCAGGAATACACAAACAAAGAGGCTGTAGCAATATCTGGGATTGAATTAGCCAAAATGAAACCGGATATTTCCGGTTTCATCCAGTCATATCCGGACAAAGTGGTGTGGAATTCGTATGCAGTGGACCGAGAACATCACAGGAAAAATGGTTTTGGAGAAAAGCAAAGTCTTTTCGTTAGGCAAGTGCATAAAATGTCATCTATACAAACACAAATATCATGTTTGTTTGCCGCAGTTCCTCTAGCTTTCTCCCTAGAACATAAAAATGTGTAGAGCTGGTGTCCCCATGTGGAACCAATTAGTGTTTCCAAGCATAAAATTAAATGTTCCCTGAAAAAAAAAACAGTCAAAAAAATAAAGTCCGTGGATAATATCAGGAATACACAAACACAGAGGCTGTAGCAATATTTCGGTTTGAGTTAGCCAAAACAAAACCGGATATTTCCGGTTTCATCCAGTCATATCTGGACAAAGTGGTGTGGAATTCGTATGCAATGGACCGAGAAAATCACAGTAAAAATGGTTTTGAAGAAAAGCAAAGTCTTTTCGTTAGGCAAGTGCATAAAATGTTATTTATACAAACAGAAATATCATGTTAGTTTGCCGCAGTTCCTCTAGCTTTCTCCCTAGAAGAAACGAATGTGTAGAGCTGGTGTCTCCATGTGGAACCAATTAGTGTTTCCAAGGATAAAATTAAATGTTCCCTGAAAAAAAAACATTCAAAAAAATAAAGTCCTTGGATAATATCAGGAATACACAAACAAAGAGGCTGTAGCAATATCTGGGATTGATATGCCAAAACGAAACCGGATATTTCCGGTTTCATCCAGTCATATCCGGACAAAGTGGTGTGGAATTCGTATGCAATGGACCGAGAAAATCACAGGAAAAATGGTTTTGGAGAAAAGCAAAGTCTTTTCGTTAGGCAAGTGCATAAAATGTCATCTATACAAACAGAAATAGCATGTTTGTTTGCCGCAGTTCCTCTAGCTTTCTCCCTAGAAAATACGAATGTGTAGAGCTGGTGTCTCCATGTGGAACCAATTAGTGTTTCCAAGCATAAAATTAAATGTTCCCTGAAAAAAAATACATTCAAAAAAATAAAGTCCGTGGATAATATCAGGAATACACAAACACAGAGGCTGTAGCAATATCTGGGATTGAATTAGACAAAAGGAAACCGGATATTTCAGGTTTCATCCAGTCATATCGGGACAACCTGGTGTAGAATTCGTATGCAATGGACCGAGAAAATCACAGTAAAAATGGTTTTGGAGAAAAGCAAAGTCTTTTCGTTAGGCAAGTGCATAAAATGTCATCTATACAAACAGAAATATCATGTTTGTTTGCCGCAGTTGCTCTAGCTTTCTCCCTAGAAAATACGAATGTGTAGAGCTGCTGTGTCCATGTGCAAACAATTAGTGTTTCCAAGCATAAAATTAAATGTTCCCTGATAAAAAACATTCAAAAAAATAAAGTCCGAGGATAATATCACGAATACACAAACAAAGAGGCTGTAGCAAATTTTCGGTTTGCGTTAGCCAAAACAAAACGGGATACTTCCGGTTTCATCCAGTCATATCTGGACAAATTGGTGTGGAATTTGTATGCAATGGACCGAGAAAATCACAGTAAAAATGGTTTTGGAGAAAAGCAAAGTCTTTTCGTTAGGCAAGTGCATAAAATGTCATCTATACAAACAGAAATATCATGTTTGTTTGCCGCAGTTCCTCTAGCTTTCGCCCTAGAACAAACGAATGTGTAGAGCTGGTGTCTCCATGTGGAACCAATTAGTGTTTCCAAGCATAAAATTAAATGTTCCCTGAAAAAAAATTCAAAAAAATAAAGTCCGTGGATAATATCAGGAATACACAAACAAAGAGGCTGTAGCAATATCTGGGATTGAATCAGCCAAAACGAAACCGGATATTTCCGGTTTCATCCAGTCATATCCGGACAAAGTGGTGTAGAATTCATATGCAATGGACCGAGAACATCACAGGAAAAATGGTTTTGGAGAAAAGCAAAGTATTTTCGTTAGGCAAGTGCATAAAATGTCATCTATACAAACAGAAATATCATGTTTGTTTGCCGCAGTTCCTCTAGCTTTCTCCCTAGAAAATACGAATGTGTAGAGCTGGTGTCTCCATGTGGAACCAATTAGTGTTTCCAAGCATAAAATTAAATGTTCCCTGAAAAAAAAACATTCAAAAAAATAAAGTCCATGGATAATATCACGAATACACAAACACAGAAGTTGTAGCAATATCTGGGATTGAATTAGCCAAAACGAAACCGGATATTTCCGGTTTCATCCAGGCATATCAGGACAAACTGGTGTGGAATTCGTATGCAATGGACCGAGAAAATCACAGGAAAAATGGTTTTGGAGAAAAGCAAAGTCTTTTCGTTAGGCAAGTGCATAAAATGTCATCTATACAAACAGAAATATCATGTTTGTTTGCCGCAGTTTCTCTAGCTTTCTCCCTAGAACATAAAAATGTGTAGAGCTGGTGTCTCCATGTGGAACCAATTAGTGTTTCCAAGCATAAAATTAAATGTTCCCTGAAAAAAAAAATTCAAAAAAATAAAGTCCGAGGATAATATCAGGAATACACAAACACAGAGGCTGTAGCAATATCTGGGATTGAATTAGCCAAAATGAAACCGGATATTTCCGGTTTCATCCAGTCATATCCGGACAAACTGGTGTGGAATTCGTATGCAATGGACGGAGAAAATCACAGTAAAAATGGTTTTGGAGAAAAGCAAAGTCCTTTCGTTAGGCAAGTGCATAAAATGTCATCTATACAAACAGAAATATCATGTTTGTTTGCCGCAGTTCCTCTAGCTTTCTCCCTAGAAAATACGAATGTGTAGAGCTGGTGTCTCCATGTGGAACCAATTAGTGTTTCCAAGCATAAAATTAAATGTTCCCTGAAAAAAAAAACATTCAAAAAAATAAAGTCCGTGGATAATATCAGGAATACACAAAAAAAGAGGCTGTAGCACTATCTGAGATTGAATTAGCCAAAACGAAACCGGATATTTCCGGTTTCATCCAGTCATATCCGGACAAAGTGGTCTGGAATTCGTATGCAATGGACTTAGAAAATCGCAGGAAAAATGGTTTTGGAGAAAACCAAAGTCTTTCCTTAGGCAAGTGCATCAAATGTCATCTCTACAAACAGAAATATCATGTTTGTTTGCCGCAGTTCCTCTAGCTTTCTCCCTAGGACAAACGAGTGTGTAGAGCTGCTGTGTCCATGTGGAACCAATTAGTGTTTCCAAGCATAAAATTAAATGTTCCCGGAAAAAAATACATTCAAAAAAATTAAGTCCGTGGATAATATCAGGAATACACAAACACAGAGGCTGTAGCAATATTTCGGTTTGAGTTAGCCAAAACAAAAGCGCATATTTCCAGTTTCATCCAGTCATATCCGGACAAAGTGGTGTGGAATTCGTATGCAATGGACCGAGAAAATCACAGGAAAAATGGTTTTGGAGAAAAGCAAAGTCTTTTCGTTAGGCAAGTGCATAAAATGTCATCTATACAAACAGAAATATCATGTTTGTTTGCCGCAGTTCCTCTAGCTTTCTCCCTAGAAAATACGAATGTGTAGAGCTGGTGTCTCCATGTGGAACCAATTAGTGTTTCCAAGCATAAAATTTAATGTTCCCTGAAAAAAAAAACATTCAAAAAAATAAAGTCCGTGGATAATATCAGGAATACACAAACACAGAGGCTGTAGAAATATTTCGGTTTGAGTTAGCCAAAACAAAAGCGCATATTTCCGGTTTCATCCAGTCATATCCGGACAAAGTGGTGTGGAATTCGGATGCAATGGACCGAGAAAATCACAGTAAAAATGGTTTTGGAGAAAAGCAAAGTCTTTTCGTTAGGCAAGTGCATAAAATGTCATCTATACAAACAGAAATAGCATGTTTGTTTCCCGCAGTTCCTCTAGCTTTCTCCCTAGAACAAACGAATGTGTAGAGCTGGTGTCTCCATGTGGAACCAATTAGTGTTTCCAAGCATAAAATTAAATGTTCCCTGAAAAAAAAATTCAAAAAAATAAAGTCCGTGGATAATATCACGAATACACAAACAAAGAGGCTTTAGCAATATCTGGGATTGAATTTGCCAAAACAAAACCGGATATTTCCGGTTTCATCCAGTCATATCCGGACAAAGTGGTGTGGAATTCGTATGCAATGGACGGAGAAAATCACAGTAAAAATGGTTTTGGAGAAAAGCAAAGTCTTTTCGTTAGGCAAGTGCATCAAATGTCATCTATACAAACAGAAATATCATGTTTGTTTGCCGCAGTTCCTCTAGCTTTCTCCCTAGAAAATACGAAAGTGTTGAGCTGGTGTCTCCATGTGGAACCAATTAGTGTTTCCAAGCATAAAATTAAATGTTCCCTGAAAATAAAACATTCAAAAAATAAAGTCCGTGGAAAATATCAGGAATACACAAACACAGAGGCTGTA
This sequence comes from Lepus oiostolus, assembly GCA_036325905.1. Lineage (NCBI taxonomy): Eukaryota > Metazoa > Chordata > Mammalia > Lagomorpha > Leporidae > Lepus > Lepus oiostolus. The sequence continues at coordinate 47,980,853 of CM070795.1, forward strand.
GCAATATCTGGGATTGAATTAGACAAAACGAAACCGGATATTTCCGGTTTCATCCAGTCATATCCGGACAAAGTGGTGTGGAATTCGTATGCAATGGACCGAGAAAATCACAGGAGAAATGGTTTTGGAGAAAAGCAAAGTCTTTTCGTTAGGCAAGTGCATAAAATGTCATCTATACAAACAGAAATAGCATGTTTGTTTGCCGCAGTTCCTCTAGCTTTCTCCCTAGAACAAACGAATGTGTAGAGCTGGTGTCTCCATGTGGAACCAATTAGTGTTTCCAAGCATAAAATTAAATGTTCCCTGAAAAAAAAAACATTCAAAAAAATAAAGTCCGTGGATAATATCAGGAATACACAAACACAGAGGCTGTGGCAATATTTCGGTTTGAGTTAGCCAAAACAAAACCGCATATTTCCGGTTTCATCCAGTCATATCCGGACAAAGTGTTGTGGAATTCGTATGTAATGGACCGAGAAAATCACAGTAAAAATGGTTTTGAAGAAAAGCAAAGTCTTTTCGTTAGGCAAGTGCATAAAATGTCATCTATACAAACAGAAATATCATGTTTGTTTGCCGCAGTTCCTCTAGCTTTCTCCCTAGAATAAACGAATGTGTAGAGCTGGTGTCTCCATGTGGAACCAATTAGTGTTTCCAAGCATAAAATTAAATGTTCCCTGAAAAAAAAAATAGTCAAAAAATAAAGTCCGTGGATAATATCAGGAATACACAAACAAAGAGGCTGTAGCAATATTTCGGTTTGAGTTAGCCAAAACAAAACCGCATATTTCCGGTTTCATCCAGTCATATCCGGACAAAGTGGTGTGGAATTCGTATGCAATGGACCGAGAAAATCACAGGAAAAATGGTTTTGGAGAAAAGCAAAGTCTTTTCGTTAGGCAAGTGCATCAAATGTCATCTATACAAACAGAAATATCATGTTTGTTTGCCGCCGTTCCTCTAGATTTCTCCCTAGAAAATACGAATGTGTAGAGCTGGTGTCTCCATGTGGAACCAATTAGTGTTTCCAAGCATAAAATTAAATGTTCCCTGAAAAAAAAACATTCAAAAAAATAAAATCCGTGGATAATATCAGGAATACACAAACACAGATGCTGTAGCAATATTTCGGTTTGAGTTAGCCAAAACAAAACCGGATATTTCCGGTTTCATCCAGTCATATCCGGACAAAGTGGTGTGGAATTGGTATGCAATGGACCGAGAAAATCACAGGAAAAATGGTTTTGGAGAAAAGCAAAGTCTTTTCGTTAGGCAAGTGCATAAAATGTCATCTATACAAACAGAAATATCATGTTTGTTTGCCGCAGTTCCTCTAGCTTTCTCCCTAGAAAATACGAATGTGTAGAGCTGGTGTCTCCGTGTGCACCAATTAGAGTTTCCAAGGACAAAGTTAAATGTTCCATGATAAAAAAAAAAAAAAAACAAAACAATAAAGTCCGTGGATAATATCAGGAATACACAAACACAGATGCTGTAGCAATATTTCGGTTTGAGTTAGCCAAAACAAAACCGCATATTTCCGGTTTCATCCAGTCATATCCGGACAAAGTGGTGTGGAATTGGTATGCAATGGACGGAGAAAATCACAGGAAAAATGGTTTTGGAGAAAAGCAAAGTCTTTTCGTTAGGCAAGTGCATAAAATGTCATCTATACAAACAGATATATCATGTTTGTTTGCCACAGTTCCTCTAGCTTTCTCCCTAGAAAATACGAATGTGTAGAGCTGGTGTCTCCATGTGGAACCAATTAGTGTTTCCAAGCATAAAATTAAATGTTCTGTAAAAAAAAAAAACATTCAAAAAAATAAAGTCCTTGGATAATATCAGGAATACACAAACAAAGAGGCTGTAGCAATATCTGGGATTGAATTAGCCAAAACGAAACCGGATGTTTCCGGTTTCATCCAGTCATATTCAGACCAACTGGTGTGGAATTCGTATGCAATGGACCGAGAAAATCACAGGAAAAATGGTTTTGGAGAAAAGCAAATTCTTTTCCTTAGGCAAGTGCATAAAATGTCATCTATACAAACAGAAATAGCATGTTTGTTTGCTGCAGTTCCTCTAGATTTCTCCCTAAAACATAAAAATGTGTAGAACTGGTGTCTCCATGTGGAACCAATTAGTGTTTCCAAGCATAAAATTAAATGTTCCCTGAAAAAAAAAACATTCAAAAAAATAAAGTCCGTGGATAATATCAGGAATACACAAACAAAGAGGCTGTAGCAATATCTTGGATTGAATTAGGCAAAACGAATCCGGATATTTCCGGTTTAATCCAGTCATAATCGGACAAATTGGTGTGGAATTCGTTTGCAATGGACCGAGAAAATCACAGGAAAAATGGTTTTGGAGAAAAGCAAAGTCTTTTCGTTAGGCAAGTTTATAAAATGTCATCTATACAAACAGAAATATCATGTTTGTTTGCCGCAGTTCCTCTAGCTTTCTCCCTAGAAAATACGAATGTGTAGAGCTGGTGTCTCCATGTGGAACCAATTAGTGTTTCCAAGCATAAAATTAAATGCTCCCTGAAAAAAAAAACATTCAAAAAAATAAAGTCCGTGGATAATATCAGGAATACACAAACACAGAGGCTGTAGCAATATTTCGGTTTGAGTTAGCCAAAACAAAACCGCATATTTCCGGTTTCATCCAGTCATATCCGGACAAAGTGTTGTGGAATTCGGATGCAATGGACCGAGAAAATCACAGTAAAAATGGTTTTGGAGAAAAGCAAAGTCTTTTCGTTAGGCAAGTGCATAAAATGTCATCTATACAAACAGAAATAGCATGTTTGTTTGCCACAGTTCCTCTAGCTTTCTCCCTAGAACAAACGAATGTGTAGAGCTGGTGTCTCCATGTGGAACCAATTAGTGTTTCCAAGCATAAAATTAAATGTTCCCTGAAAAAAAAATTCAAAAAAATAAAGTCCGTGGATAATATCACGAATACACAAACAAAGAGGCTTTAGCAATATCTGGGATTGAATTTGCCAAAACAAAACCGGATATTTCCGGTTTCATCCAGTCATATCCGGACAAAGTGGTGTGGAATTCGTATGCAATGGACGGAGAAAATCACAGTAAAAATGGTTTTGGAGAAAAGCAAAGTCTTTTCGTTAGGCAAGTGCATAAAATGTCATCTATACAAACAGAAATATCATGTTTGTTTGCCGCAGTTCCTCTAGCTTTCTCCCTAGAAAATACGAATGTGTAGAGCTGGTGTCTCCATGTGGAACCAATTAGTGTTTCCAAGCATAAAATTAAATGTTCCCTGAAAATAAAACATTCAAAAAATAAAGTCCGTGGAAAATATCAGGAATACACAAACACAGAGGCTGTAGCAATATCTGGGATTGAATTAGACAAAACGAAACCGGATATTTCCGGTTTCATCCAGTCATATCCGGACAAAGTGGTGTGGAATTCGTATGCAATGGACCGAGAAAATCACAGGAAAAATGGTTTTGGAGAAAAGCAAAGTCTTTTCGTTAGGCAAGTGCATAAAATGTCATCTATACAAACAGAAATAGCATGTTTGTTTGCCGCAGTTCCTCTAGGTTTCTCCCTAGAACAAACGAATGTGTAGAGCTGGTGTCTCCATGTGGAACCAATTAGTGTTTCCAAGCATAAAATTAAATGTTCCCTGAAAAAAAAAACATTCAAAAAAATAAAGTCCGTGGATAATATCAGGAATACACAAACACAGAGGCTGTGGCAATATTTCGGTTTGAGTTAGCCAAAACAAAACCGCATATTTCCGGTTTCATCCCGTCATATCCGGACAAAGTGTTGTGGAATTCGTATGCAATGGACCGAGAAAATCACAGGAAAAATGGTTTTGAAGAAAAGCAAAGTCTTTTCGTTAGGCAAGTGCATAAAATGTCATCTATACAAACAGAAATATCATGTTTGTTTGCCGCAGTTCCTCTAGCTTTCTCCCTAGAATAAACGAATGTGTAGAGCTGGTGTCTCCATGTGGAACCAATTAGTGTTTCCAAGCATAAAATTAAATGTTCCCTGAAAAAAAAAAACAGTCAAAAAATAAAGTCCGTGGATAATATCAGGAATACACAAACACAGAGGCTGTAGCAATATTTCGGTTTGAGTTAGCCAAAACAAAACCGCATATTTCCGGTTTCATCCAGTCATATCCGGACAAAGTGTTGTGGAATTCGTATGCAATGGAGCGAGAAAATCACAGTAAAAATGGTTTTGAAGAAAAGCAAAGTCTTTTCGTTAGGCAAGTGCATAAAATGTCATCTATACAAACAGAAATATCATGTTTGTTTGCCGCAGTTCCTCTAGCTTTCTCCCTAGAATAAACGAATGTGTAGAGCTGGTGTCTCCATGTGGAACCAATTAGTGTTTCCAAGCATAAAATTAAATGTTCCCTGAAAAAAAAAACAGTCAAAAAATAAAGTCCGTGGATAATATCAGGAATACACAAACAAAGAGGCTGTAGCAATATTTCGGTTTGAGTTAGCCAAAACAAAACCGCATATTTCCGGTTTCATCCAGTCATATCCGGACAAAGTGGTGTGGAATTCGTATGCAATGGACCGAGAAAATCACAGGAAAAATGGTTTTGGAGAAAAGCAAAGTCTTTTCGTTACGCAAGTGCATCAAATGTCATCTATACAAACAGAAATATCATGTTTGTTTGCCGCCGTTCCTCTAGATTTCTCCCTAGAAAATACGAATGTGTAGAGCTGGTGTCTCCATGTGGAACCAATTAGTGTTTCCAAGCATAAAATTAAATGTTCCCTGAAAAAAAAAACATTCAAAAAAATAAAATCCGTGGATAATATCAGGAATACACAAACACAGATGCTGTAGCAATATTTCGGTTTGAGTTAGCCAAAACAAAACCGGATATTTCCGGTTTCATCCAGTCATATCCGGACAAAGTGGTGTGGAATTGGTATGCAATGGACCGAGAAAATCACAGGAAAAATGGTTTTGGAGAAAAGCAAAGTCTTTTCGTTAGGCAAGTGCATAAAATGTCATCTATACAAACAGAAATATCATGTTTGTTTGCCGCAGTTCCTCTAGCTTTCTCCCTAGAAAATACGAATGTGTAGAGCTGGTGTCTCCGTGTGCACCAATTAGAGTTTCCAAGGACAAAGTTAAATGTTCCATGATAAAAAAAAAAAACAAAACAATAAAGTCCGTGGATAATATCAGGAATACACAAACACAGATGCTGTAGCAATATTTCGGTTTGAGTTAGCCAAAACAAAACCGGATATTTCCGGTTTCATCCAGTCATATCCGGACAAAGTGGTGTGGAATTGGTATGCAATGGACGGAGAAAATCACAGGAAAAATGGTTTTGGAGAAAAGCAAAGTCTTTTCGTTAGGCAAGTGCATAAAATGTCATCTATACAAACAGATATATCATGTTTGTTTGCCACAGTTCCTCTAGCTTTCTCCCTAGAAAATACGAATGTGTAGAGCTGGTGTCTCCATGTGGAACCAATTAGTGTTTCCAAGCATAAAATTTAATGTTCCCTGAAAAAAAAAACATTCAAAAAAATAAAGTCCTTGGATAATATCAGGAATACACAAACAAAGAGGCTGTAGCAATATCTGGGATTGAATTAGCCAAAACGAAACCGGATGTTTCCGGTTTCATCCAGTCATATTCGGACCAACTGGTTTGGAATTCGTATGCAATGGACCGAGCAAATCACTCTAAAAATGGTTTTGGAGAAAAGCAAAATCTTTTCGTTAGGCAAGTGCATAAAATGTCATCTATACAAACAGAAATAGCATGTTTGTTTGCTGCAGTTCCTCTAGATTTCTCCCTAAAACATAAAAATGTGTAGAACTGGTGTCTCCATGTGGAACCAATTAGTGTTTCCAAGCATAAAATTAAATGTTCCCTGAAAAAAAAAAACATTCAAAAAAATAAAGTCCGTGGATAATATCAGGAATACACAAACACAGAGGCTGTAGCAATATCTGGGATTGAATTAGACAAAACGAAACCGGATATTTCCGGTTTCATCCAGTCATATCCGGACAAAGTGGTGTGGAATTCGTATGCAATGGACCGAGAAAATCACAGGAGAAATGGTTTTGGAGAAAAGCAAAGTCTTTTCGTTAGGCAAGTGCATAAAATGTCATCTATACAAACAGAAATAGCATGTTTGTTTGCCGCAGTTCCTCTAGCTTTCTCCCTAGAACAAACGAATGTGTAGAGCTGGTGTCTCCATGTGGAACCAATTAGTGTTTCCAAGCATAAAATTAAATGTTCCCTGAAAAAAAAAAACATTCAAAAAAATAAAGTCCGTGGATAATATCAGGAATACACAAACACAGAGGCTGTGGCAATATTTCGGTTTGAGTTAGCCAAAACAAAACCGCATATTTCCGGTTTCATCCAGTCATATCCGGACAAAGTGTTGTGGAATTCGTATGTAATGGACCGAGAAAATCACAGTAAAAATGGTTTTGAAGAAAAGCAAAGTCTTTTCGTTAGGCAAGTGCATAAAATGTCATCTATACAAACAGAAATATCATGTTTGTTTGCCGCAGTTCCTCTAGCTTTCTCCCTAGAATAAACGAATGTGTAGAGCTGGTGTCTCCATGTGGAACCAATTAGTGTTTCCAAGCATAAAATTAAATGTTCCCTGAAAAAAAAAATAGTCAAAAAATAAAGTCCGTGGATAATATCAGGAATACACAAACAAAGAGGCTGTAGCAATATTTCGGTTTGAGTTAGCCAAAACAAAACCGCATATTTCCGGTTTCATCCAGTCATATCCGGACAAAGTGGTGTGGAATTCGTATGCAATGGACCGAGAAAATCACAGGAAAAATGGTTTTGGAGAAAAGCAAAGTCTTTTCGTTAGGCAAGTGCATCAAATGTCATCTATACAAACAGAAATATCATGTTTGTTTGCCGCCGTTCCTCTAGATTTCTCCCTAGAAAATACGAATGTGTAGAGCTGGTGTCTCCATGTGGAACCAATTAGTGTTTCCAAGCATAAAATTAAATGTTCCCTGAAAAAAAAACATTCAAAAAAATAAAATCCGTGGATAATATCAGGAATACACAAACACAGATGCTGTAGCAATATTTCGGTTTGAGTTAGCCAAAACAAAACCGGATATTTCCGGTTTCATCCAGTCATATCCGGACAAAGTGGTGTGGAATTGGTATGCAATGGACCGAGAAAATCACAGGAAAAATGGTTTTGGAGAAAAGCAAAGTCTTTTCGTTAGGCAAGTGCATAAAATGTCATCTATACAAACAGAAATATCATGTTTGTTTGCCGCAGTTCCTCTAGCTTTCTCCCTAGAAAATACGAATGTGTAGAGCTGGTGTCTCCGTGTGCACCAATTAGAGTTTCCAAGGACAAAGTTAAATGTTCCATGATAAAAAAAAAAAAAAAACAAAACAATAAAGTCCGTGGATAATATCAGGAATACACAAACACAGATGCTGTAGCAATATTTCGGTTTGAGTTAGCCAAAACAAAACCGCATATTTCCGGTTTCATCCAGTCATATCCGGACAAAGTGGTGTGGAATTGGTATGCAATGGACGGAGAAAATCACAGGAAAAATGGTTTTGGAGAAAAGCAAAGTCTTTTCGTTAGGCAAGTGCATAAAATGTCATCTATACAAACAGATATATCATGTTTGTTTGCCACAGTTCCTCTAGCTTTCTCCCTAGAAAATACGAATGTGTAGAGCTGGTGTCTCCATGTGGAACCAATTAGTGTTTCCAAGCATAAAATTAAATGTTCTGTAAAAAAAAAAAAACATTCAAAAAAATAAAGTCCTTGGATAATATCAGGAATACACAAACAAAGAGGCTGTAGCAATATCTGGGATTGAATTAGCCAAAACGAAACCGGATGTTTCCGGTTTCATCCAGTCATATTCAGACCAACTGGTGTGGAATTCGTATGCAATGGACCGAGAAAATCACAGGAAAAATGGTTTTGGAGAAAAGCAAATTCTTTTCCTTAGGCAAGTGCATAAAATGTCATCTATACAAACAGAAATAGCATGTTTGTTTGCTGCAGTTCCTCTAGATTTCTCCCTAAAACATAAAAATGTGTAGAACTGGTGTCTCCATGTGGAACCAATTAGTGTTTCCAAGCATAAAATTAAATGTTCCCTGAAAAAAAAAACATTCAAAAAAATAAAGTCCGTGGATAATATCAGGAATACACAAACAAAGAGGCTGTAGCAATATCTTGGATTGAATTAGGCAAAACGAATCCGGATATTTCCGGTTTAATCCAGTCATAATCGGACAAATTGGTGTGGAATTCGTTTGCAATGGACCGAGAAAATCACAGGAAAAATGGTTTTGGAGAAAAGCAAAGTCTTTTCGTTAGGCAAGTTTATAAAATGTCATCTATACAAACAGAAATATCATGTTTGTTTGCCGCAGTTCCTCTAGCTTTCTCCCTAGAAAATACGAATGTGTAGAGCTGGTGTCTCCATGTGGAACCAATTAGTGTTTCCAAGCATAAAATTAAATGCTCCCTGAAAAAAAAAACATTCAAAAAAATAAAGTCCGTGGATAATATCAGGAATACACAAACACAGAGGCTGTAGCAATATTTCGGTTTGAGTTAGCCAAAACAAAACCGCATATTTCCGGTTTCATCCAGTCATATCCGGACAAAGTGTTGTGGAATTCGGATGCAATGGACCGAGAAAATCACAGTAAAAATGGTTTTGGAGAAAAGCAAAGTCTTTTCGTTAGGCAAGTGCATAAAATGTCATCTATACAAACAGAAATAGCATGTTTGTTTGCCACAGTTCCTCTAGCTTTCTCCCTAGAACAAACGAATGTGTAGAGCTGGTGTCTCCATGTGGAACCAATTAGTGTTTCCAAGCATAAAATTAAATGTTCCCTGAAAAAAAAATTCAAAAAAATAAAGTCCGTGGATAATATCACGAATACACAAACAAAGAGGCTTTAGCAATATCTGGGATTGAATTTGCCAAAACAAAACCGGATATTTCCGGTTTCATCCAGTCATATCCGGACAAAGTGGTGTGGAATTCGTATGCAATGGACGGAGAAAATCACAGTAAAAATGGTTTTGGAGAAAAGCAAAGTCTTTTCGTTAGGCAAGTGCATAAAATGTCATCTATACAAACAGAAATATCATGTTTGTTTGCCGCAGTTCCTCTAGCTTTCTCCCTAGAAAATACGAATGTGTAGAGCTGGTGTCTCCATGTGGAACCAATTAGTGTTTCCAAGCATAAAATTAAATGTTCCCTGAAAATAAAACATTCAAAAAATAAAGTCCGTGGAAAATATCAGGAATACACAAACACAGAGGCTGTAGCAATATCTGGGATTGAATTAGACAAAACGAAACCGGATATTTCCGGTTTCATCCAGTCATATCCGGACAAAGTGGTGTGGAATTCGTATGCAATGGACCGAGAAAATCACAGGAAAAATGGTTTTGGAGAAAAGCAAAGTCTTTTCGTTAGGCAAGTGCATAAAATGTCATCTATACAAACAGAAATAGCATGTTTGTTTGCCGCAGTTCCTCTAGGTTTCTCCCTAGAACAAACGAATGTGTAGAGCTGGTGTCTCCATGTGGAACCAATTAGTGTTTCCAAGCATAAAATTAAATGTTCCCTGAAAAAAAAAACATTCAAAAAAATAAAGTCCGTGGATAATATCAGGAATACACAAACACAGAGGCTGTGGCAATATTTCGGTTTGAGTTAGCCAAAACAAAACCGCATATTTCCGGTTTCATCCCGTCATATCCGGACAAAGTGTTGTGGAATTCGTATGCAATGGACCGAGAAAATCACAGGAAAAATGGTTTTGAAGAAAAGCAAAGTCTTTTCGTTAGGCAAGTGCATAAAATGTCATCTATACAAACAGAAATATCATGTTTGTTTGCCGCAGTTCCTCTAGCTTTCTCCCTAGAATAAACGAATGTGTAGAGCTGGTGTCTCCATGTGGAACCAATTAGTGTTTCCAAGCATAAAATTAAATGTTCCCTGAAAAAAAAAAACAGTCAAAAAATAAAGTCCGTGGATAATATCAGGAATACACAAACACAGAGGCTGTAGCAATATTTCGGTTTGAGTTAGCCAAAACAAAACCGCATATTTCCGGTTTCATCCAGTCATATCCGGACAAAGTGTTGTGGAATTCGTATGCAATGGAGCGAGAAAATCACAGTAAAAATGGTTTTGAAGAAAAGCAAAGTCTTTTCGTTAGGCAAGTGCATAAAATGTCATCTATACAAACAGAAATATCATGTTTGTTTGCCGCAGTTCCTCTAGCTTTCTCCCTAGAATAAACGAATGTGTAGAGCTGGTGTCTCCATGTGGAACCAATTAGTGTTTCCAAGCATAAAATTAAATGTTCCCTGAAAAAAAAAACAGTCAAAAAATAAAGTCCGTGGATAATATCAGGAATACACAAACAAAGAGGCTGTAGCAATATTTCGGTTTGAGTTAGCCAAAACAAAACCGCATATTTCCGGTTTCATCCAGTCATATCCGGACAAAGTGGTGTGGAATTCGTATGCAATGGACCGAGAAAATCACAGGAAAAATGGTTTTGGAGAAAAGCAAAGTCTTTTCGTTACGCAAGTGCATCAAATGTCATCTATACAAACAGAAATATCATGTTTGTTTGCCGCCGTTCCTCTAGATTTCTCCCTAGAAAATACGAATGTGTAGAGCTGGTGTCTCCATGTGGAACCAATTAGTGTTTCCAAGCATAAAATTAAATGTTCCCTGAAAAAAAAAACATTCAAAAAAATAAAATCCGTGGATAATATCAGGAATACACAAACACAGATGCTGTAGCAATATTTCGGTTTGAGTTAGCCAAAACAAAACCGGATATTTCCGGTTTCATCCAGTCATATCCGGACAAAGTGGTGTGGAATTGGTATGCAATGGACCGAGAAAATCACAGGAAAAATGGTTTTGGAGAAAAGCAAAGTCTTTTCGTTAGGCAAGTGCATAAAATGTCATCTATACAAACAGAAATATCATGTTTGTTTGCCGCAGTTCCTCTAGCTTTCTCCCTAGAAAATACGAATGTGTAGAGCTGGTGTCTCCGTGTGCACCAATTAGAGTTTCCAAGGACAAAGTTAAATGTTCCATGATAAAAAAAAAAAAAACAAAACAATAAAGTCCGTGGATAATATCAGGAATACACAAACACAGATGCTGTAGCAATATTTCGGTTTGAGTTAGCCAAAACAAAACCGGATATTTCCGGTTTCATCCAGTCATATCCGGACAAAGTGGTGTGGAATTGGTATGCAATGGACGGAGAAAATCACAGGAAAAATGGTTTTGGAGAAAAGCAAAGTCTTTTCGTTAGGCAAGTGCATAAAATGTCATCTATACAAACAGATATATCATGTTTGTTTGCCACAGTTCCTCTAGCTTTCTCCCTAGAAAATACGAATGTGTAGAGCTGGTGTCTCCATGTGGAACCAATTAGTGTTTCCAAGCATAAAATTTAATGTTCCCTGAAAAAAAAAACATTCAAAAAAATAAAGTCCTTGGATAATATCAGGAATACACAAACAAAGAGGCTGTAGCAATATCTGGGATTGAATTAGCCAAAACGAAACCGGATGTTTCCGGTTTCATCCAGTCATATTCGGACCAACTGGTTTGGAATTCGTATGCAATGGACCGAGCAAATCACTCTAAAAATGGTTTTGGAGAAAAGCAAAATCTTTTCGTTAGGCAAGTGCATAAAATGTCATCTATACAAACAGAAATAGCATGTTTGTTTGCTGCAGTTCCTCTAGATTTCTCCCTAAAACATAAAAATGTGTAGAACTGGTGTCTCCATGTGGAACCAATTAGTGTTTCCAAGCATAAAATTAAATGTTCCCTGAAAAAAAAAAACATTCAAAAAAATAAAGTCCGTGGATAATATCAGGAATACACAAACAAAGAGGCTGTAGCAATATCTTGGATTGAATTAGGCAAAACGAATCCGGATATTTCCGGTTTAATCCAGTCATAATCGGACAAATTGGTGTGGAATTCGTTTGCAATGGACCGAGAAAATCACAGTAAAAATGGTTTTGGAGAAAAGCAAAGTCTTTTCGTTAGGCAAGTGCATAAAATGTCATCTATACAAACAGAAATATCATGTTTGTTTGCCGCAGTTCCTCTAGCTTTCTCCCTAGAAAATACGAATGTGTAGAGCTGGTGTCTCCATGTGGAACCAATTAGTGTTTCCAAGCATAAAATTAAATGCTCCCTGAAAAAAAAACATTCAAAAAAATAAAGTCCGTGGATAATATCAGGAATACACAAACACAGAGGCTGTAGCAATATTTCGGTTTGAGTTAGCCAAAACAAAACCGGATATTTCCGGTTTCATCCAGTCATATCCGGACAAAGTGGTGTGGAATTGGTATGCAATGGACGGAGAAAATCACAGGAAAAATGGTTTTGGAGAAAAGCAAAGTCTTTTCGTTAGGCAAGTGCATAAAATGTCATCTATACAAACAGATATATCATGTTTGTTTGCCACAGTTCCTCTAGCTTTCTCCCTAGAAAATACGAATGTGTAGAGCTGGTGTCTCCATGTGGAACCAATTAGTGTTTCCAAGCATAAAATTTAATGTTCCCTGAAAAAAAAAACATTCAAAAAAATAAAGTCCTTGGATAATATCAGGAATACACAAACAAAGAGGCTGTAGCAATATCTGGGATTGAATTAGCCAAAACGAAACCGGATGTTTCCGGTTTCATCCAGTCATATTCGGACCAACTGGTTTGGAATTCGTATGCAATGGACCGAGCAAATCACTCTAAAAATGGTTTTGGAGAAAAGCAAAATCTTTTCGTTAGGCAAGTGCATAAAATGTCATCTATACAAACAGAAATAGCATGTTTGTTTGCTGCAGTTCCTCTAGATTTCTCCCTAAAACATAAAAATGTGTAGAACTGGTGTCTCCATGTGGAACCAATTAGTGTTTCCAAGCATAAAATTAAATGTTCCCTGAAAAAAAAAAACATTCAAAAAAATAAAGTCCGTGGATAATATCAGGAATACACAAACAAAGAGGCTGTAGCAATATCTTGGATTGAATTAGGCAAAACGAATCCGGATATTTCCGGTTTAATCCAGTCATAATCGGACAAATTGGTGTGGAATTCGTTTGCAATGGACCGAGAAAATCACAGTAAAAATGGTTTTGGAGAAAAGCAAAGTCTTTTCGTTAGGCAAGTGCATAAAATGTCATCTATACAAACAGAAATATCATGTTTGTTTGCCGCAGTTCCTCTAGCTTTCTCCCTAGAAAATACGAATGTGTAGAGCTGGTGTCTCCATGTGGAACCAATTAGTGTTTCCAAGCATAAAATTAAATGCTCCCTGAAAAAAAAACATTCAAAAAAATAAAGTCCGTGGATAATATCAGGAATACACAAACACAGAGGCTGTAGCAATATTTCGGTTTGAGTTAGCCAAAACAAAACCGCATATTTCCGGTTTCATCCAGTCATATCCGGACAAAGTGGTGTGGAATTCGGATGCAATGGACCGAGAAAATCACAGTAAAAATGGTTTTGGAGAAAAGCAAAGTCTTTTTGTTAGGCAAGTGCATAAAATGTCATCTATACAAACAGAAATAGCATGTTTGTTTGCCGCAGTTCCTCTAGCTTTCTCCCTAGAACAAACGAATGTGTAGAGCTGGTGTCTCCATGTGGAACCAATTAGTGTTTCCAAGCATAAAATTAAATGTTCCCTGAAAAAAAAATTCAAAAAAATAAAGTCCGTGGATAATATCACGAATACACAAACACAGAGGATGTAGCAATATTTCCGTTTGAGTTAGCCAAAACAAAACCGGATATTTCCGGTTTCATCCAGTCATATCCGGACAAAGTGGTGTGGAATTCGTATGCAATGGACGGAGAAAATCACAGTAAAAATGGTTTTGGAGAAAAGCAAAGTCTTTTCGTTAGGCAAGTGCATAAAATGTCATCTATACAAACACAAATATCATGTTTGTTTGCCGCAGTTCCTCTAGCTTTCTCCCTAGAAAATACGAATGTGTAGAGCTGGTGTCTCCATGTGGAACCAATTAGTGTTTCCAAGCATAAAATTAAATGTTCCCTGAAAATAAAACATTCAAAAAAATAAAGTCCGTGGAAAATATCAGGAATACACAAACACAGAGGCTGTAGCAATATCTGGGATTGAATTAGACAAAACGAAACCGGATATTTCCGGTTTCATCCAGTCATATCCGGACAAAGTGGTGTGGAATTCGTATGCAATGGACCGAGAAAATCACAGGAAAAATGGTTTTGGAGAAAAGCAAAGTCTTTTCGTTAGGCAAGTGCATAAAATGTCATCTATACAAACAGAAATAGCATGTTTGTTTGCCGCAGTTCCTCTAGGTTTCTCCCTAGAACAAACGAATGTGTAGAGCTGGTGTCTCCATGTGGAACCAATTAGTGTTTCCAAGCATAAAATTAAATGTTCCCTGAAAAAAAAAACATTCAAAAAAAGAAAATCCGTGGATAATATCAGGAATACACAAACACAGAGGCTGTGGCAATATTTCGGTTTGAGTTAGCCAAAACAAAACCGCATATTTCCGGTTTCATCCAGTCATATCCGGACAAAGTGTTGTGGAATTCGTATGCAATGGACCGAGAAAATCACAGGAAAAATGGTTTTGAAGAAAAGCAAAGTCTTTTCGTTAGGCAAGTGCATAAAATGTCATCTATACAAACAGAAATATCATGTTTGTTTGCCGCAGTTCCTCTAGCTTTCTCCCTAGAAAATACGAATGTGTAGAGCTGGTGTCTCCGTGTGCACCAATTAGAGTTTCCAAGGACAAAGTTAAATGATCCCTGATAAAAAAAAAACATTCAAAAAATAATGTCCGTGGATAATATCAAGAATACACAAACACAGATGATGTAGCAATATTTCGGTTTGAGTTAGCCAAAACAAAACCGGATATTTCCGGTTTCATCCAGTCATATCCGGACATAGCGGTGTGGAATTGGTATGCAATGGACCGAGAAAATCACAGGAAAAATGGTTTTGGAGAAAAGCAAAGTCTTTTCGTTAGGCAAGTGCATAAAATGTCATCTATACAAACAGAAATATCATGTGTGGTTGCTGCAGTTCCTCTAGCTTTCTCCCTAGAAAATACGAATGTGTAGAGCTGGTGTCTCCATGTGGAACCAATTACTGTTTCCAAGCATAAAATGAAATGTTCCCTGAAAAAAAAACATTCAAAAAAATAAAGTCCATGGATAATATCAGGAATACACAAACACAGAGGCGGTAGCAATATGTGGGATTGAATTATCCAAAACAAAACCGGATATTTCCGGTTTCATCCAGTCATATCCGGACAAAGTGGTGTGGAATTCGTATGCAATGGACCGAGAAAATCACAGTAAAAATGGTTTTAAGAGAAAAGCAAAGTCTTTTCGTTAGGCAAGTGCATAAAATGTCATCTAGACAAACAGAAATATCATGTTTGTTTGCAGAAGTTCCTCTAGATTTCTCCCTAGAAAATACGAATGTGTAGAGCTGGTGTCTCCATGTGGAATCAATTAGTGTTTCCAAGCATAAAATTAAATGTTCCCTGAAAAAAAAAAACATTGAAAAAAATAAAGTCCGTGGATAATATCAGGAATACACAAACACAGATGCTGTAGCAATATTTCGGTTTGAGTTAGCCAAAACAAAATCGGATATTTCCGGTTTCATCCAGTCATATCCGGACAAAGTGGTGTGGAATGTGTATGCAATGGACCGAGACAATCACAGGAAAAATGGTTTTGGAGAAAAGCAAAGTCTTTTCGTTAGGCAAGTGCATAAAATGTCATCTATACAAACAGAAATATCATGTTTGTTTGCCGCAGTTCCTCTAGCTTTCTCCCTAGAACATAAAAATATGTAGAGCTGGTGTCTCCATGTGGAACCAATTAGTGTTTCCAAGCATAAAATTAAATGTTCCCTGAAAAAAAAAACACATTCAAAAAAATAAAGTCCGTGGATAATATCAGGAATACACAAACAAAGAGGCTGTAGCAATATCTGGGATTGAATTAGCCAAAACGAAACCGGATATTTCCTGTTTCATCCAGTCATATCCGGACAAACTGATGTGGAATTCTTATTCAATGGACCGAGAAAATCACAGTAAAAATGGTTTTGGAGAAAAGCAAAGTCTTTTCGTTAGGCAAGTGCATAAAATGTCATCTAGACAAACACAAATATCATGTTTGTTTGCCGCAGTTCCTCTAGCTTTCTCCCTAGAACAAACAAATGTGTAGAGCTGGTGTCTCCATGTGGAACCAATTAGTGTTTCCAAGCATAAAATTAAATGTTCCCAGAAAAAAAAAACATTCAAAAAAATACAGTCCGTGGATAATATCAGGAATACACAAACGCAGATGCTGTACAAATATTTCGGTTTGAGTTAGCCAAAACACAACCGGATATTTCCGGTTTAATCCAGTCATATCCGGACAAAGTGGTGTGGAATTCGTATGCAATCGACCGAGAAAATCACAGTAAAAATGGTTTTAAGAGAAAAGCAAAGTCTTTTCGTTAGGCAAGTGCATAAAATGTCATCTATACAAACAGAAATATCATGTTTGTTTGCCGCAGTTCCTCTAGCTTTCTCCCAAAAAATACGAATGTGTAGAGCTGGTGTCTCCATGTGGAACCAATTACTGTTTCCAAGCATAAAATGAAATGTTCCCTGAAAAAAAAAAAACATTCAAAAAAATAAAGTCCGTGGATAATATCAGGAATACACAAACACAGAGGCTGTAGCAATATTTCGGTTTGAGTTAGCCAAAACAAAACCGCAGATTTCCGGTTTCATCCAGTCATATCCGGACAAAGTGGTGTGGAATTTGTATGCAATGGACCGAGTAAATCAGAGTAAAAATGGTTTTGGAGAAAAGCAAAGTCTTTTCGTTAGGCAAGTGCATAAAATATCATCTATACAAACAGAAATATCATGTTTGTTTGCCGAAGTTCCTCTAGATTTCTCCCTAGAAAATACGAATGTGTAGAGCTGGTGTCTCCATGTGGAATCAATTAGTGTTTCCAAGCATAAAATTAAATGTTCCCTGAAAAAAAAAAAACATTGAAAAAAATAAAGTCCGTGGATAATATCAGGAATACACAAACACAGAGGCTGTAGCAATATTTCGGTTTGAGTTAGCCAAAACCAAACCGGATATTTCCGGTTTCATCCAGTCATATCCGGACAAAGTGGTGTGGAATTGGTATGCAATGGACCGAGACAATCATAGGAAAAATGGTTTTGGAGAAAAGCAAAGCCTTTTCGTTAGGCAAGTGCATAAAATGTCATCTATACAAACAAAAATATCATGTTTGTTTGCCGCAGTTCCTCTAGCTTTCTCCCTAGAACATAAAAATATGTAGAGCTGGTGTCTCCATGTGGAACCAATTAGTGTTTCCAAGCATAAAATTAAATGTTCCCAGAAAAAAAAAACATTCAAAAAAATACAGTCCGTGGATAATATCAGGAATACACAAATGCAGAGGCTGTAGCAATATTTCGGTTTGAGTTAGCCAAAACAAAACCGCAGATTTCCGCTTTCATCCAGTCATATCCAGACAAAGTGTTGTATAATTTGTATGCAATGGACCGAGAAAATCACAGGAAAAATGGTTTTGGAGAAAAGCAAAGTCTTTTCGTTAGGCAAGTGCATAAAATGTCATCTATACAAACAGAAATATCATGTTTGTTTGCCGCAGTTCCTCTAGCTTTCTCCCTAGAAAATACGAATGTGTAGAGCTGGTGTCTCCATGTGGAACCAATTAGTGTTTCCAAGCACAAAATTAAATGTTCCCTGAAAAAAAAACATTCAAAAAAATAAAGTCCTTGGATAACATCAGGAATACACAAACAAAGAGGCTGTAGCAATATCTGGGATTGACTTAGCCAAAACGAAACCGGATATTTCCGGTTTCATCCAGTCATATCCGGACAAAGTGGTGTGGAATTCGTATGCAATGGAATGAGAAAATCACAGTAAAAATGGTTTTGGAGAAAAGCAAAGTCTTTTCGTTAGGCAAGTGCATAAAATGTCAACTATACAAACAGAAATAGCATGTTTGTTTGCTGCAGTTCCTCTAGCTTTCTCCCTAGAACATACGAATGTGTAGAGCTGCTGTGTCCATGTGCAACCAATTAGTGTTTCCAAGCATAAAATTAAATGTTCCCGGAAAAAAAACATTCAAAAAAATAAAGCCGTGGATAATATCAGGAATATACAAACAAGGAGGCTGTAGCAATATCTGGGATTGAATTAGCCAAAACGAAACCGGATATTTCCGGTTTCATCCAGTCATATCCGGACAAAGTGGTGTGGAATTCGTATGCAATGGACCGAGAAAATCACAGTAAAAATGGTTTTAAGAGAAAAGCAAAGTCTTTTCGTTAGGCAAGTGCATAAAATGTCATCTAGACAAACAGAAATATCATGTTTATTTGCTGCAGTTCCTCTAGCTTTCTCCCTAGAACATACGAATGTGTAGAGCTGGTATCTCCATGTGGGACAAATTAGTGTTTCCAAGCATAAAATTAAATGTTCCCAGAAAAAAAAAACATTCAAAAAAATACAGTCCGTGGATAATATCAGGAATACACTAACACGGATGCTGTAGCAACATTTCGGTTTGAGTTAGCCAAAACAAAACCGGATATTTCCGGTTTCATCCAGTCATATCCGGACAAACTGGTGTGGAATTCGTATGCAATGGACCGAGAAAATCAGAGTAAAAATGGTTTTGGAGAAAAGCAAAGTCTTTTCGTTAGGCAAGTGCATAAAATGTCATCTATACAAACAGAAATATCATGTTTGTTTGCCGCAGTTCCTCTAGCTTTCTCCCTAGAAAATACGAATGTGTAGAGCTGGTGTCTCCGTGTGCACCAATAGAGTTTCCAAGGACAAAGTTAAATGTTCCCTGATAAAAAAAAACAAAACGATAAAGTCCCTGGATAATATCAGGGATACACAAACACTGATGCTGTAGCAATATTTCGGTTTGAGTTAGCCAAAACCAAACCGGATATTTCCGGTTTCATCCAGTCATATCCGGACAAAGTGGTGTGGAATTGGTATGCAATGGACCGAGAAAATCACAGTAAAAATGGTTTTGGAGGAAAGCAAAGTCTTTTCGTTAGGCAAGTGCATAAAATGTCATCTATACAAACAGAAATATCATGTTTGTTTGCCGCAGTTCCTCTAGCTTTCTCCCTAGAAAATACGAATGTGTAGAGCTGGTGTCTCCCTGTGGAACCAATTAGTGTTTCCAAGCATAAAATTAAATGTTCCCTGAAAAAAAAACATTCAAAAAAATAAAGTCCGTGGATAATATCAGGAATACACAAGCAAAGAGGCTGTAGCAATATCTGGGATTGAATTAGCCAAAACGAAACCGGATATTTCCGGTTTCATCCAGTCATATTCGGACAAACTGGTGTGGAATTCGTATGCAATGGACCGAGAAAATCACAGTAAAAATGGTTTTGGCGAAAAGCAAAGTCTTTTCGTTAGGCAAGTGCATAAAATGTCATCTATACAAACAGAAATAGCATGTTTGTTTGCTGCAGTTCCTCTAGCTTTCTCCCTAGAACAAACGAATGTGTAGAGCTGGTGTCTCCATGTGGAACCAATTAGTGTTTCCAAGCATAAAATTAAATGTTCCCAGAAAAAAAACATTCAAAAAAATACAGTCCGTGGATAATATCAGGAATACACAAACACAGATGCTGTACAAATATTTCGGTTTGAGTTTGCCAAAACAAAACCGCATATTTCCGGTTTCATCCAGTCATATCCAGAAAAAGTGTTGTATAATTTGTATGCAATGGACTGAGAAAATCACAGTAAAAATGGTTTTGGAGAAAAGCAAAGTTTTTTCGTTAGGCAAGTGCATCAAATGTCATCATTACAAACAGAAATATCATGTTTGTTTGCCGCAGTTCCTCTAGCTTTCTCCCTAGAAAATACGAATGTGTAGAGCTGGTGTCTCCATGTGGAACAAATTAGAGTTTCCAAGGACAAAATTAAATGTTCCCTGAAAAAAAAACATTCAAAAAAATAAAGTCCGTGGATAATATCAGGAATACACAAACACAGATGCTGTAGCAATATTTCGGTTTGAGTTAGCCAAAACAAAACCGGATATTTCCGGTTTCATCCAGTCAAATCCACACAAAGCGGTGTGCAATTCGTATGCAGTGGACCGAGAAAATCACAGGAAAAATGGTTTTGGAGAAAAGCAAAGTATTTTCGTTAGGCAAGTGCATAAAATGTCATCTATACAAACAGAAATATCATGTTTGTTTGCCACAGTTCTTCTAGCTTTCTCCCTAGAAAATATGAATGTGTAGAGCTGGTGTCTCCATGTGGAACCAATTAGTGTTTCCAAGCATAAAATTAAATGTTCCCTGAAAAAAAAATTCAAAAAAATAAAGTCCATGGATAATATCAGGAATACACAAACACAGAGGCTGTAGCAATATTATGTTTGAGTTAGCCAAAACAAAACCGGATATTTCCGGTTTCATCCAGTCATATCCGGACAAAGTGGTGTGGAATTCGTATTCAATGGCCCGAGAAAATCACAGGAAAAATAGTTTTGGAGAAAAGCAAAGTCTTTTCGTTAGGCAAGTGCATCAAATGTCATCTATACAAGCAGAAATATCATGTTTGTTTGCCGCAGTTCCTCTAGCTTTCTCCCTAGAAAATACGAATGTGTAGAGCTGGTGTCTCCATGTGGAACCAATTAGTGTGTCCAAGCATAAAATTAAATGTTCCCTGATAAAAAATATTCAAAAAAATAAAATCCGTGGACAATATCACGAATACACAAACAAAGAGGCTGTAGCAATATCTGGGATTAAATTAGCCAAAACGAAACCGGATATTTCCGGTTTCATCCAGTCATATTCGGACCAACTGGTGTGGAATTCGTATGCAATGGACCGAGAAAATCACAGGAAAAATGGTTTTGGAGAAAAGCAAAGTATTTTCGTTAGGCAAGTGCATAAAATGTCATCTATACAAACAGAAATATCATGTTTGTTTGCCGCAGTTCCTCTAGCTTTCTCCCTAGAACAAACGAATGTGTAGAGCTGGTGTCTCCATGTGGAACCAATTAGTGTTTCCAAGCATAAAATTAAATGTTCAAAGAAAAAAAAACATTCAAAAAAATACAGTCCGTGGATAATATCAGGAATACACAAACACAGATGCTGTACAAATATTTCGGTTTGAGTTTGCCAAAACAAAACCGCATATTTCCGGTTTCATCCAGTCATCTCCAGAAAAAGTGTTGTATAATTTGTATGCAATGGACTGAGAAAATCACAGTAAAAATGGTTTTGGAGAAAAGCAAAGTTTTTTCATTAGGCAAGTGCATCAAATGTCATCTATACAAACAGAAATATCATGTTTGTTTGCAGCAGTTCCTCTAGCTTTCTCCCTAGAAAATACGAATGTGTAGAGCTGGTGTCTCCATGTGGAACAAATTAGAGTTTCCAAGGACAAAATTAAATGTTCCCTGAAAAAAAAAACATTCAAAAAAATAAAGTCCGTGGATAATATCAGGAATACACAAACACAGATGCTGTAGCAATATTTCGGTTTGAGTTAGCCAAAACAAAACCGGATATTTCCGGTTTCCTCCAGTCAAATCCGGACAAAGCGGTGTGCAATTCGTATGCAGTGGAGCGAGAAAATCACAGGAAAAATGGTTTTGGAGAAAAGCAAAGTATTTTCGTTAGGCAAGTGGATAAAATGTCATCTATACAAACAGAAATATCATGTATGTTTGCCGCAGTTCTTCTAGCTTTCTCCCTAGAAAATATGAATGTGTAGAGCTGGTGTCTCCATGTGGAACCAATTAGTGTTTCCAAGCATAAAATTAAATGTTCCCTGAAAAAAAAATTGAAAAAAATAAAGTCCATGGATAATATCAGGAATACACAAACACAGAGGCTGTAGCAATATTATGTTTGAGTTAGCCAAAACAAAACCGGATATTTCCGGTTTCATCCAGTCATATCCGGACAAAGTGGTGTGGAATTCGTATTCAATGGCCCAAGAAAATCACAGGAAAAATAGTTTTGGAGAAAAGAAAAGTCTTTTCGTTAGGCAAGTGCATCAAATGTCATCTATACAAGCAGAAATATCATGTTTGTTTGCTGCAGTTCCTCTAGCTTTCTCCCTAGAAAATACGAATGTGTAGAGCTGGTGTCTCCATGTGGAACGAATTAGTGTGTCCAAGCATAAAATTAAATGTTCCCTGATAAAAAACATTCAAAAAAATAAAATCTGTGGACAATATCACGAATACACAAACAAAGAGGCTGTAGCAATATCTGGGATTAAATTAGCCAAAACGAAACCGGATATTTCCGGTTTCATCCAGTCATATTCGGACCAACTGGTGTGGAATTCGTATGCAATGGATGGAGAAAATCACAGGAAAAATGGTTTTGGAGAAAAGCAAAGTCTTTTCGTTAGGCAAGTGCATAAAATGTCATCTATACAAACAGAAATAGCATGTTTGTTTGCTGCAGTTCCTCTAGATTTCTCCCTAGAACATAAAAATGTGTAGAGCTGGTGTCTCCATGTGGAACCAATTAGTGTTTCCAAGCATAAAATTAAATGTTCCCTGAAAAAAAAACATTCAAAAAAATAAAGTCCATGGATAATATCAGGAATACACAAACAAAGAGGCTGTAGCAATATCTGAGATGGAATTAGGCAAAACGAAACCGGATATTTCCGGTTACATCCAGTCATATCCAGACAAAGTGCTGTGGAATTCGTATTTAATGGACGGAGAAAATCACAGGAAACATGGTTTTGGAGAAAAGCAAAGTCTTTTCATTAGGCAAGTGCTTAAAATATCATCTATACAAACAGAAATATCATGTTTGTTTGCCGCAGTTCCTCTAGCTTTCTCCCTAGAAAATACGAATGTGTAGAGCTGGAGTCTCCATCTGGAAACAATTAGTGTTTCTAAGCACAAAATTAAATGTTCCCTGAAAAAAAAACATTCAAAAAAATAAAATCCGTGGATAATATCAAGAATACACAAACACAGAGGCTGTAGCAATATCTGGGATTGAATTAGCCAAAACGAAACCGGATATTTCCGGTTTCATCCAGTCATGTTTGGACAAACTGGTGTGGAATTCGTATGCAATGGACTGAGAAAATCACAGTAAAAATTGTTTTGGAGAAAAGGAAAGTCTTTTCGTTAGGCAAGTGCATAAAATGTCATCTATACAAACAGAAATATCATGTTTGTTTGCCACAGATCCCCTAGCTTTCTCCCTAGAAAATACGAATGTTTAGAGCTGGTGTCTCCGTGTGGGACCAATTAGAGTTTCCAAGGACAAAGTTAAATGTCCCCTGATAAAAAAAAAAAAAAAACAAAACAATAAAGTCCGTGGATAATATCAGGAATACACCATCACAGAGGCTGTAGTAATATTTCGGTTTGACTTAGCCAAAACAAAACCACATATTTCCGGTTTCATCCAGTCATATCCGGATAAATTGGTGTGGAATTCGTATGCAATGGGCCGAGAAAATCACAGGAAAAATGGTTTTGGAGAAAAGCAAAGTCTTTTCGTTAGGCAAGTGCATCAAATGTCATCTATACAAACAGAAATATCATGTTTGTTTGCCGCAGTTCCTCTAGCTTTCTCCCTAGAAAATATGAATGTGTAGAGCTGGTGTCTCCATCTGGAAACAATTAGTGTTTCCAAGCATAAAATTAAATGTTCCCTGATAAAAAACATTCAAAAAAATAAAGTCCATGGATAATATCAGGAATACACAAACACAGAGCCTGTAGCAATATCTGGGATTGAATTAGACAAAAGGAAACCGGATATTTCCGGTTTCATCCAGTCATATCCGGACAAACTAGTGTGGAATTCGTATGCAATGGACCGAGACAATCACAGTAAAAATGGTTTTGGAGAAAAGCAAAGTCTTTTCGTTAGGCAAGTGCATAAAATGTCATCTATACAAACAGAAATATCATGTTTGTTTGCCGCAGTTCCTCTAGCTTTCTCCCTAGAACAAACGAATGTGTAGAGCTGGTGTCTCCATGTGGAACCAATTAGTGTTTCCAAGCATAAAATTAAATGTTCAAAGAAAAAAAAACATTCAAAAAAATACAGTCCGTGGATAATATCAGGAATACACAAACACAGATGCTGTAGCAATATTTCGGTTTGAGTTAGCCAAAACAAAACCGGATATTTCCGGTTTCCTCCAGTCAAATCCGGACAAAGCGGTGTGCAATTCGTATGCAGTGGAGCGAGAAAATCACAGGAAAAATGGTTTTGGAGAAAAGCAAAGTCTTTTCGTTAGGCAAGTGCATAAAATGTCATCTATACAAACAGAAATATCATGTTTGTTTGCCGCAGTTCCTCTAGCTTTCTCCCTAGAAAATATGAATGTGTAGAGCTGGTGTCTCCATGTGGAACCAATTAGTGTTTCCAAGCATAAAATTAAATGTTCAAAGAAAAAAAAACATTCAAAAAAATACAGTCCGTGGATAATATCAGGAATACACAAACACAGATGCTGTACAAATATTTCGGTATGAGTTTGCCAAAACAAAACCGGATATTTCCGGTTTCATCCAGTCATATCCAGACAAAGTGTTGTATAATTTGTATGCAATGGACTGAGAAAATCACAGTAAAAATGGTTTTGGAGAAAAGCAAAGTCTTTTCGTTAGGCAAGTGCATAAAATGTCATCTATACAAACAGAAATATCATGTTTGTTTGCCGCAGTTCCTCTAGCTTTCTCCCTAGAAAATATGAATGTGTAGAGCTGGTGTCTCCATGTGGAACCAATTAGTGTTTCCAAGCACAAAATTAAATGTTCCCTGAAAAAAAAAATATTCAAAAAAATAAAATCCATGGATAACATCAGGAATACACAAACAAAGAGGCTGTAGCAATATTTTGGTTTGAGTTAGCCAAAACGAAACCGGATGTTTCCGGTTTCATCCAGTCATATCGGGACAAAGTGGTGTGGAATTGGTATGCAATGGACCGAGAAAATCACAGGAAAAATGGTTTTGGAGAAAAGCAAAGTCTTTTTGTTAGGCAAGTGCATAAAATGTCATCTATACAAACAGAAATATCATGTTTGTTTGCCGCAGTTCCTCTAGCTTTCTCCCTAGAAAATACGAATGTGTAGAGCTGGAGTCTCCATCTGGAAACAGTTAGTGTTTCCAAGCATAAAATTAAATGTTCCCTGATAAAAAACATTCAAAACAATAAAGTCCGTGGATAATATCACGAATACACAAACACAGAGGCTGTAGCAATATCTGGGATTGAATTAGCCAAAACGAAACCGGATATTTCCGGTTTCATCCAGTCATATCGGACAAACTGGTGTGGAATTCGTATGCAATGGACGGAGAAAATTACAATAAAAATGGTTTTGGAGAAAAGCAAAGTCTTTTCGTTAGGCAAGTGCATAAAATGTCATCTATACAAACAGAAATATCATGTTTGTTTGCCGCAGTTCCTCTAGCTTTCTCCCTGGAAAATACGAATGTGTAGAGCTGGTGTCTCCATGTGGAACCAATTAGTGTTTCCAAGCATAAAATGAAATGATCCCTGAAAAAAAAAACATTCAAAAAAATAAAGTCCGTGGATAATATCAGGAATACACAAACAAAGAGGCTGTAGCAATATCTGGGATTGAATTAGACAAAAGGAAACCGGATATTTCCGGTTTCATCCAGTCATATCCGGAAAAAGTGGTGTGCAATTCGTATGCAATGGACCGAGAAAATCACAGTAAAAATGGTTTTGGAGAAAAGCAAAGTATTTTCGTTAGGCAAGTGCATAAAATGTCATCTAGACAAACAGAAATATCATGTTTGTTTGCCGCAGTTCCTCTAGCTTTCTCCCTAGAAAATACGAATGTGTAGAGCTGGTGTCTCCATGTGGAACCAATTAGTGTTTCCAAGCATAAAATTAAATGTTCCCTTAAAAAAAAACACATTCAAAATAATAAAGTCCGTGGATAATATCAGGAATACACAAACAAAGAGGCTGTAGCAATATCTGGGATTGAATTAGCCAAAACGAAACCGGATATTTCCGGTTACATCCAGTCATATCCAGACAAATTGCTGTGGAATTCGTATTTAATGGACGGAGAAAATCACAGGAAACATGGTTTTGGAGAAAAGCAAAGTCTTTTCATTAGGCAAGTGCTTAAAATGTCATCTATACAAACAGAAATATCATGTTTGTTTGCCGCAGTTCCTCTAGCTTTCTCCCTAGAAAATACGAATGTGTAGAGCTGGAGTACCCATCTGGAAACAATAGTGTTTCTAAGCACAAAATTAAATGTTCCCTGAAAAAAAACTTTCAAAAAAATAAAGTCCGTGGATAATATCAAGAATACACAAACAAAGAGGCTGTAGCAATATCTGGGATTGAATTAGCCAAAACGAAACCGGATATTTCCGGTTTCATCCAGTCATGTTTGGACAAACTGGTGTGGAATTCATATGCAATGGACTGAGAAAATCACAGTAAAAATGGTTTTGGAGAAAAGCAAAGTCTTTTCGTTAGGCAAGTGCATAAAATGTCATCTAGACAAACAGAAATAGCATGTTTGTTTGCCGCAGTTCCTCTAGCTTTCTCCCTAGAAAATACGAATGTGTAGAGCTGGTGTCTCCATGTGGAACCAATTAGTGTTTCCAAGCATAAAATTAAATGTTCCCTGAAAAAAAAACACATTCAAAATAATAAAGTCCGTGGATAATATCAGGAATACACAAACAAAGAGGCTGTAGCAATATTTCGGTTTGAGTTAGCCAAAACAAAACCGGATATTTCCGGTTTTATCCAGTCAAATCCGGACAAACTGCTGTGGAATTCGCATGCAGTGGACCGAGAAAATCACAGTTAAAATGGTTTTGGAGAAAAGCAAAGTCTTTTCGTTAGGCAAGTGCATAAAATGTCATCTATACAAACAGAAATATCATGTTTGTATGCCGCAGTTCCCCTAGCTTTCTCCCTAGAAAATACGAATGTTTAGAGCTGGTGTCTCCGTGTGGGACCAATTAGAGTTTCCAAGGACAAAGTTAAATGTCCCCTGATAAAAAAAAAAAAACAAAACAATAAAGTCCATGGATAATATCAGGAATACACCAACACAGAGGCTGTAGTAATATTTCAGTTTGACTTAGCCAAAACAAAACCGCATATTTCCGGTTTCATCCAGTCATATCCGGATAAAGTGGTGTGGAATCCGTATGCAATGGACTGAGAAAATCACAGGAAAAATGGTTTTGGAGAAAAGCAAAGTCTTTTCGTTAGGCAAGTGCATAAAATGTCATCTATACAAACAGAAATATCATGTTTGTTTGCCGCAGTTCCTCTAGCTTTCTCCCTAGAAAATATGAATGTGTAGAGCTGGAGTCTCCATGTGGAAACAATGAGTGTTTCCAAGCATAAAATTAAATGTTCCCTGATAAAAAACATTCAAAAAAATAAAGTCCATGGATAATATCAGGAATACACAAACACAGAGGCTGTAGCAATATCTGGGATTGAATTAGACAAAAGGAAACCAGATATTTCCGGTTTCATCCAGTCATATCCGGACAAAGTGGTGTGGAATTCGTATGCAATGGACCGAGAAAATCACAGTAAAAATGGTTTTGGAGAAAAGCAAAGTATTTTTGTTAGGCAAGTGCATAAAATGTCATCTAGACAAACAGAAATATCATGTTTGTTTGCCGCAGTTCCTCTAGCTTTCTCCCTAGAACAAACGAATGTGTAGAGCTGGTGTCTCCATGTGGAACCAATTAGTGTTTCCAAGCATAAAATTAAATGTTCCCAGAAAAAAAAACATTCAAAAAAATACAGTCCGTGGATAATATCAGGAATACACAAACACAGATGCTGTACAAATATTTCGGTATGAGTTTGCCAAAACAAAACCGCATATTTCCGGTTTCATCCAGTCATATCCAGACAAAGTGTTGTATAATTTGTATGCAATGGACTGAGAAAATCACAGTAAAAATGGTTTTGGAGAAAAGCAAAGTTTTTTCGTTGGGCAAGTGCATAAAATGTCATCTATACAAACAGAAATATCATGTTTGTTTGCCGCAGTTCCTCTAGCTTTCTCCCTAGAAAATAGGAATGTGTAGAGCTGGTGTCTCCATGTGGAACCAATTAGTGTTTCCAAGGATAAAATTAAATGTTCCCTGAAAATAAAAATTCAAAAAAATAAAGTCCGTGGATAATATCAGGAATACACAAACACAGAGGCTGTAGCAATATTATGTTTGAGTAATCAAAACAAAACCGGATATTTCCGGTTTCATCCAGTCATATCCGGACAAAGTGGTGTGGAATTCGTATTCAATGGCCCGAGAAAATCACAGTAAAAATGGTTTTGGAGAAAAGCAAAGTCTTTTCATTAGGCAAGTGCATCAAATGTCATCTATACAAACAGAAATATCATGTTTGTTTGCCGCAGTTCCTCTAGCTTTCTCCCTAGAAAATACGAATGTGTAGAGCTGGTGTCTCCATGTGGAACCAATTACTGTTTCCAAGCACAAAATTAAATGTTCCCTGAAAAAAAAAACATTCAAAAAAATAAAGTCCATGGATAACATCAGGAATACACAAACACAGAGGCTGTAGCAATATCTGGTATTGACTTAGCCAAAACGAAACCGGATATTTCCGGTTTCATCCAGTCATATCAGGACAAAGTGATGTGGAATTCGTTTGCAACGGACCGAGAAAATCACAGGAAAAATGGTTTTGGAGAAAATAAAGTTTTTTCGTTAGGCAAGTGCATCAAATGTCATCTATACAAACAGAAATATCATGTTTGTTTGCCGCAGTTCCTCTAGCTTTCTCCCTAGAAAATACGAATGTGTAGAGCTGGTGTCTCCATGTGGAATCAATTAGTGTTTGCAAGCATAAAATTAAATGTTCCCTGAAAAAAAAACATTCAAAAAAATAAAGTCCGTGGATAATATCAGGAATACACAAACACAGAGGCTGTAGCAATATTTCGGTTTGAGTTAGCCAAAACAAAACCGCATATTTCCGGTTTCATCCAGTCATATCCGGACAAAGTGGTGTGGAATTCGTATCCATGGCCCGAGAAAATCACAGTAAAAATGGATTTGGAGAAAAGCAAAGTCTTTTCGTTAGGCAAGTGCATAAAATGTCATCTATACAAACAGAAATACCATGTTTGTTTGCCGCAGTTCCTCTAGCTTTCTCCCTAGAAAATACGAATGTGTAGAGCTGGTGTCTCCATGTGGAACCAATTAGAGTTTCCAAGCACAAAATTAAATGTTCCCTGAAAAAAAACATTCAAAAAAATAAAGTCCTTGGATAACATCAGGAAAACACTAACAAAGAGGCTGTAGCAATATCTGGGATTGACTTAGCCAAAACAAACCGGATATTTCCGGTTTCATCCGGTCATATCTGGACAAAGTGCTGTGGAATTCGTATGCAATGGACAGAGAACATCACAGTAAAAATGGTTTTGGAGTAAAGCAAAGTCTTTTCGTTAGGCAAGTGCATAAAATGTAATCTATACAAACAGAAATAGCATGTTTGTTTGCTGTAGTTCCTCTAGCTTTCTCCCTAGAACATACGAATGTGTAGAGCTGCTGTGTCCATGTGGAACCAATTAGTGTTTCCAAGCATAAAATTAAACGTTCCCGGAAAAAAATACATTCAAAAAAATAAAGTCCGTGGATAATATCAGGAATACACAAACAAGGAGGCTGTAGCAATATCTGGGATTGAATTAGCCAAAACGAAACCGGATATTTCAGGTTTCATCCAGTCATATCCGGACAAAGTGGTGTGGATTTCGTATTCAATGGACCGAGAAAATCACAGTAAAAATGGTTTTAAGAGAAAAGCAAAGTCTTTTCGTTAGGCAAGTGCATAAAATGTCATCTAGACAAACAGAAATACCATGTTTGTTTGCCGCAGTTCCTCTAGCTTTCTCCCTAGAACATACGAATGTGTAGAGCTGGAGTCTCCACCTGGCAACAATTAGTGTTTCTAAGCATAACACTAAATGTTCCCTGATAAAAAACATTCAAAAAAATAAAGTCTGAGGATAATATCACGAATACACAAACAAAGAGGCTGTAGCAATATCTGGGATTGAATTAGCCAAAACGAAACCGGATATTTCAGGTTTCATCCAGTCATATCCGGACAAATTGGTGTGGATTTCGTATTCAATGGACCGAGAAAATCACAGTAAAAATGGTTTTAAGAGAAAAGCAAAGTCTTTTCGTTAGGCAAGTGCATAAAATGTCATCTAGACAAACAGAAATACCATGTTTGTTTGCCGCAGTTCCTCTAGCTTTCTCCCTAGAAAATACGAATGTGTAGAGCTGGAGTCTCCATCTGGAAACAATTAGTGTTTCTAAGCATAACACTAAATGTTCCCTGATAAAAAACATTCAAAAAAATAAAGTCTGAGGATAATATCACGAATACACAAACAAAGAGGCTGTAGCAATATCTGGGATTGAATTAGACAAAAGGAAACCGGATATTTCCGGTTTCATCCAGTCATATCCGGACAAAGTGGTGTGGAATTGGTATGCAATGGACCGAGAAAATCACAGTAAAAATGGTTTTGGAGAAAAGCAAAGTCTTTTCGTTAGGCAAGTGCATAAAATGTCATCTATACAAACAGAAATATCATGTTTGTTTGCCGCAGTTCCTCTAGCTTTCTCCCTAGAAAATACGAATGTGTAGAGCTGGTGTCTCCATCTGGAAACAATTAGTGTTTCCAAGCATAAAATTAAATGTTCCCTGAAAAAAAAACATTCAAAAAAATAAAGTCCGTGGATAACATCAGGAATACACAAACACAGAGGCTGTAGCAATATCTGGGATTGAATTAGACAAAAGGAAACCGGATAATTCCGGTTTCATCCAGTCATATCCGGACAAAGTGGTGTGGAATTCGTATGCAATGGACCGAGAAAATCACATTAAAAATGGTTTTGGAGAAAAGCAAAGTCTTTTCGTTAGGCAAGTGCATAAAATGTCACCTATACAAACAGAAATATCATGTTTGTTTGCCGCAGTTCCTCTAGCTTTCTCCCTAGAAAATACGAATGTGTAGAGCTGGTGTCTCCATGTGGAACCAATTAGTGTTTCCAAGCATAAAATTAAATGTTCCCTGAAAAAAAAAAACATTCAAAAAAATAAAGTCCGTGGATAATATCAGGAATATACAAACAAAGAGGGTGTAGCAATATCTGGGATTGAATTAGCCAAAACGAAACCGGATATTTCCGGTTTCATCCAGTCATATCCAAACAAAGTGGTGTGGAATTCGTATGCAATGGACCGAGAAAATCACAGGAAAAATGGTTTTGGAGAAAAGCAAAGTCTTTTCGTTAGGCAAGTGCATAAAATGTCATCTATACAAACAGAAATATCATGTTTGTTTGCCGCAGTTCCTCTAGCTTTCTCCCTAGAACAAACGAATGTGTAGAGCTGGTGTCTCCATGTGGAACCAATTAGCGTTTCCAAGCATAAAATTAAATGTTCCCTGAAAAAAAAACATTCAAAAAAATAAAGTCCGTGGATAATATCAGGAATACACAAACACAGAGGCTGTAGCAATATCCGGGATTGAATTATACAAAAGGAAACCGGATATTTCAGGTTTCATCCAGTCATATCGGGACAAACTGGTGTGGAATTCGTATGCAATGGACCGAGAAAATCACAGGAAAAATGGTTTTGGAGAAAAGAAAAGTCTTTTCGTTAGGCAAGTGCATAAAATGTCATCTATACAAACAGAAATATCATGTTTGTTTGCCGCAGTTCCTCTAGCTTTCTCCCTAGAACAAACGAATGTGTAGAGCTGGTGTTTCCATGTGGAACCAATTAGCGTTTCCAAGCATAAAATTAAATGTTCCCTGAAAAAAAAACATTCAAAAAAATAAAGTCCGTGGATAATATCAGGAATACACAAACAGAGAGGCTGTAGCTATATCTGGGATTGAATTAGACAAAAGGAGACCAGATATTTCCGGTTTCATCCAGTCATATCCGGACAAAGTGGTGTGGAATTTGTATGCAATGGACCGAGAAAATCACAGTAAAAATGGTTTTGGAGAAAAGCAAAGTATTTTTGTTAGGCAAGTGCATAAAATGTCATCTAGACAAACAGAAATATCATGTTTGTTTGCCGCAGTTCCTCTAGCTTTCTCCCTAGAACAAACGAATGTGTAGAGCTGGTGTCTCCATGTGGAACCAATTAGTGTTTCCAAGCATAAAATTAAATGTTACCAGAAAAAAAAACATTCAAAAAAATACAGTCCGTGGATAATATCAGGAATACACAAACACAGATGCTGTACAAATATTTCGGTATGAGTTTGCCAAAACAAAACCGCATATTTCCGGTTTCATCCAGTCATATCCAGACAAAGTGTTGTATAATTTGTATGCAATGGACTGAGAAAATCATAGTAAAAATGGTTTTGGAGAAAAGCAAAGTTTTTTCGTTGGGCAAGTGCATAAAATGTCATCTATACAAACAGAAATATCATGTTTGTTTGCCGCAGTTCCTCTAGCTTTCTCCCTAGAAAATACGAATGTGTAGAGCTGGTGTCTCCATGTGGAACCAATTAGTGTTTCCAAGCATAAAATTAAATGTTCCCTGAAAAAAAAACATTCAAAAAAATAAAGTCCGTGGATAATATCAGGAATACACAAACACAGAGGCTGTAGCAATATTATGTTTGAGTAATCAAAACAAAACCGGATATTTCCGGTTTCATCCAGTCATATCCGGACAAAGTGGTGTGGAATTCGTATTCAATGGCCCGAGAAAATCACAGTAAAAATGGTTTTGGAGAAAAGCAAAGTCTTTTCGTTAGGCAAGTGCATCAAATGTCATCTATACAAACAGAAATATCATGTTTGTTTGCCACAGTTCCTCTAGCTTTCTCCCTAGAAAATACGAATGTGTAGAGCTGGTGTCTCCATGTGGAACCAATTACTGTTTCCAAGCACAAAATTAAATGTTCCCTGAAAAAAAAAACATTCAAAAAAATAAAGTCCATGGATAACATCAGGAATACACAAACAAAGAGGCTGTAGCAATATCTGGTATTGACTTAGCCAAAACGAAACCGGATATTTCCGGTTTCATCCAGTCATATCCGGACAAAGTGATGTGGAATTCGTATTCAATGGCCCGAGAAAATCACAGTAAAAATGGTTTTGGAGAAAAGCAAAGTCTTTTCGTTAGGCAAGTGCATCAAATGTCATCTATACAAACAGAAATATCATGTTTGTTTGCCGCAGTTCCTCTAGCTTTCTCCCTAGAAAATACGAATGTGTAGAGCTGGTGTCTGCATGTGGAACCAATTACTGTTTCCAAGCACAAAATTAAATGTTCCCTGAAAAAAAAAACATTCAAAAAAATAAAGTCCGTGGATAATATCAGGAATACACAAACACAGAGGCTGTAGCAATATTTCGGTTTGAGTTAGCCAAAACAAAACCGCATATTTCCGGTTTCATCCAGTCATATCCGGACAAAGTGGTGTGGAATTCGTATCCATGGCCCGAGAAAATCACAGTAAAAATGGATTTGGAGAAAAGCAAAGTCTTTTCGTTAGGCAAGTGCATAAAATGTCATCTATACAAACAGAAATACCATGTTTGTTTGCCGCAGTTCCTCTAGCTTTCTCCCTAGAACATACGAATGTGTAGAGCTGGTGTCTCCATGTGGAACCAATTAGAGTTTCCAAGCATAAAATTAAACGTTCCCGGAAAAAAATACATTCAAAAAAATAAAGTCCGTGGATAATATCAGGAATACACAAACAAGGAGGCTGTAGCAATATCTGGGATTGAATTAGCCAAAATGAAACCGGATATTTCAGGTTTCATCCAGTCATATCCGGACAAAGTGGTGTGGATTTCGTATTCAATGGACCGAGAAAATCACAGTAAAAATGGTTTTAAGAGAAAAGCAAAGTCTTTTCGTTAGGCAAGTGCATAAAATGTCATCTAGACAAACAGAAATACCATGTTTGTTTGCCGCAGTTCCTCTAGCTTTCTCCCTAGAACAAACGAATGTGTAGAGCTGGAGTCTCCATCTGGAAACAATTAGTGTTTCTAAGCATAACACTAAATGTTCCCTGATAAAAAACATTCAAAAAAATAAAGTCTGAGGATAATATCACGAATACACAAACAAAGAGGCTGTAGCAATATCTGGGATTGAATTAGCCAAAATGAAACCGGATATTTCCGGTTTCATCCAGTCATATCCGGACAAAGTGGTGTGGAATTCGTATGCAATGGACCGAGAAAATCACAGGAAAAATGGTTTTGGAGAAAAGCAAAGTCTTTTCGTTAGGCAAGTGCATAAAATGTCATCTATACAAATAGAAATATCATGTTTGTTTGCCGCAGTTCCTCTAGCTTTCTCCCTAGAAAATACGAATGTGTAGAGCTGGTGTCTCCATGTGGAACCAATTAGTGTTTCCAAGCATAAAATTAAATGTTCCCTGAAAAAAAAACATTCAAAAAAATAAAGTCCGTGGATAATATCAGGAATACACAAACACAGAGGCTGTAGCAATATTATGTTTGAGTAATCAAAACAAAACCGGATATTTCCGGTTTCATCCAGTCATATCCGGACAAAGTGGTGTGGAATTCGTATTCAATGGCCCGAGAAAATCACAGTAAAAATGGTTTTGGAGAAAAGCAAAGTCTTTTCGTTAGGCAAGTGCATCAAATGTCATCTATACAAACAGAAATATCATGTTTGTTTGCCGCAGTTCCTCTAGCTTTCTCCCTAGAAAATACGAATGTGTAGAGCTGGTGTCTCCATGTGGAACCAATTACTGTTTCCAAGCACAAAATTAAATGTTCCCTGAAAAAAAAAATATTCAAAAAAATAAAGTCCATGGATAACATCAGGAATACACAAACAAAGAGGCTGTAGCAATATCTGGTATTGACTTAGCCAAAACGAAACCGGATATTTCCGGTTTCATCCAGTCATATCCGGACAAAGTGATGTGGAATTCGTATGCAACGGACCGAGAAAATCACAGGAAAAATGGTTTTGGAGAAAAGCAAAGTCTTTTCGTTAGGCAAGTGCATAAAATGTCATCTATACAAACAGAAATATCATGTTTGTTTGCCGCAGTTCCTCTAGCTTTCTCCCTAGAAAATACGAATGTGTAGAGCTGGTGTCTCCGTGTGGGACCAATTAGAGTTTCCAAGGACAAAGTTAAATGTTCCCTGATAAAAAAAAAACAAAACAATAAAGTCCGTGGATAATATCAGGAATACACCATCACAGAGGCTGTAGTAATATTTCAGTTTGACTTAGCCAAAACAAAACCGCATATTTCCGGTTTCATCCAGTCATATCCAGACAAAGTGTTGTATAATTTGTATGCAATGGACTGAGAAAATCACAGTAAAAATGGTTTTGGAGAAAAGCAAAGTTTTTTCGTTGGGCAAGTGCATAAAATGTCATCTATACAAACAGAAATATCATGTTTGTTTGCCGCAGTTCCTCTAGCTTTCTCCCTAGAAAATACGAATGTGTAGAGCTGGTGTCTCCATGTGGAACCAATTAGTGTTTCCAAGCATAAAATTAAATGTTCCCTGAAAAAAAAACATTCAAAAAAATAAAGTCCGTGGATAATATCAGGAATACACAAACACAGAGGCTGTAGCAATATTATATTTGAGTAATCAAAACAAAACCGGATATTTCCGGTTTCATCCAGTCATATCCGGACAAAGTGGTGTGGAATTCGTATGCAATGGACCGAGAAAATCACAGGAAAAATGGTTTTGGAGAAAAGCAAAGTCTTTTCGTTAGGCAAGTGCATCAAATGTCATCTATACAAACAGAAATATCATGTTTGTTTGCCGCAGTTCCTCTAGCTTTCTCCCTAGAAAATACGAATGTGTAGAGCTGGTGTCTCCATGTGGAATCAATTAGTGTTTCCAAGCATAAAATTAAATGTTCCCTGAAAAAAAAACATTCAAAAAAATAAAGTCCGTGGATAATATCAGGAATACACAAACACAGAGGCTGTAGCAATATTTCGGTTTGAGTTAGCCAAAACAAAACCGCATATTTCCGGTTTCATCCAGTCATATCCGGACAAAGTGGTGTGGAATTCGTATGCAATGGCCCGAGAAAATCACAGGAAAAATGGATTTGGAGAAAAGCAAAGTCTTTTCGTTAGGCAAGTGCATAAAATGTCATCTAGACAAACAGAAATACCATGTTTGTTTGCCGCAGTTCCTCTAGCTTTCTCCCTAGAACATACGAATGTGTAGAGCTGGAGTCTCCATCTGGAAACAATTAGTGTTTCTAAGCATAACACTAAATGTTCCCTGATAAAAAACATTCAAAAAAATAAAGTCTGAGGATAATATCACGAATACACAAACAAAGAGGCTGTAGCAATATCTGGGATTGAATTAGCCTAAACGAAACCGGATATTTCCGGTTTCATCCAGTCATATCCGGACAAAGTGGTGTGGAATTCGTATGCAATGGACCGAGAAAATCACAGTAAAAATGGTTTTGGAGAAAAGCAAAGTCTTTTCGTTAGGCAAGTGCATAAAATGTCATCTATACAAACAGAAATATCATGTTTGTTTGCCGCAGTTCCTCTAGCTTTCTCCCTAGAAAATACGAATATGTAGAGCTGGTGTCTCCATGTGGAACCAATTAGTGTTTCCAAGCATAAAATTAAATGTTCCCTGAAAATAAAACATTCAAAAAAATAAAGTCCGTGGATAATATCAGGAATACACAAACACAGAGGCTGTAGCAATATCTGGGATTGAATTAGACAAAAGGAAACCGGATATTTCCGGTTTCATCCAGTCATATCCGGACAAAGTGGTGTGGAATTCGTATGCAAAGGACTGAGAAAATCACAGTAAAAATGGTTTTGGAGAAAAGCAAAGTCTTTTCGTTAGGCAAGTGCATAAAATGTTATTTATACAAACAGAAATATCATGTTAGTTTGCAGCAGTTCCTCTAGCTTTCTCCCTAGAAAATACGAATGTGTGGAGCTGGTGTCTCCATGTGGAACCAATTAGTGTTTCCAAGCATAAAATTAAATGTTCCCTGATAAAAAACAGTCAAAAAAATAAAGTCCATGGATAATATCAGGAATACACAAACAAAGAGGCTGTAGCAATATCTGGGATTGAATTATCCAAAATGAAACCGGATATTTCCGATTTCATCCAGTCATATCCTGACAAAGTGGTGTGGAATTCGTATGCAATGGACCGAGAAAATCACAGGAAAAATGGTTTTGGAGAAAAGCAAAGTCTTTTCGTTAGGCAAGTGCATAAAATGTCATCTATACAAACAGAAATATCATGTTTGTTTGCCGCAGTTCCTCTAGCTTTCTCCCTAGAAAATACGAATGTGTAGAGCTGGTGTCTCCATGTGGAACCAATTAGTGTTTCCAAGCATAAAATTAAATGTTCCCTGAAAAAAAAAACATTCAAAAAAATAAAGTCCGTGGATAATATCAGGAATATACAAACAAAGAGGGTGTAGCAATATCTGGGATTGAATTAGCCAAAACGAAACCGGATATTTCCGGTTTCATCCAGTCATATCCAAACAAAGTGGTGTGGAATTCGTATGCAATGGACCGAGAAAATCACAGTAAAAATGGTTTTGGAGAAAAGCAAAGTCTTTTCGTTAGGCAAGTGCATAAAATGTCATCTATACAAACAGAAATAGCATGTTTGTTTGCCGCAGTTCCACTAGCTTTCTCCCTAGAACAAACGAATGTGTAGAGCTGGTGTCTCCATGTGGAACCAATTAGCGTTTCCAAGCATAAAATTAAATGTTCCCTGAAAAAAAAACATTCAAAAAATAAAGTCCGTGGATAATATCAGGAATACACAAACACAGAGGCTGTAGCAATATCCGGGATTGAATTAGACAAAAGGAAACCGGATATTTCAGGTTTCATCCAGTCATATCGGACAAACTGGTGTGGAATTCGTATGCAATGGACCGAGAAAATCACAGGAAAAATGGTTTTGGAGAAAAGAAAAGTCTTTTCGTTAGGCAAGTGCATAAAATGTCATCTATACAAACAGAAATATCATGTTTGTTTGCCGCAGTTCCTCTAGCTTTCTCCCTAGAAAATACGAATGTGTAGAGCTGGTGTCTCCATGTGGAAACAATTAGTGTTTCCAAGCATAAAATTAAATGTTCCCTGATAAAAAACATTCAAAAAAATAAAGTCTGAGGATAATATCACGAATACACAAACAAAGAGGCTGTAGCAATATCTGGGATTGAATTAGCCAAAACGAAACCGGATATTTCCGGTTTCATCCAGTCATATCCGGACAAACTGGTGTGGATTTCGTATGCAATGGACACAGAAAATCACAGTAAAAATGGTTTTGGAGAAAAGCAAAGTCTTTTCGTTAGGCAAGTGCATAAAATGTCATCTATACAAACAGAAATAGCATGTTTGTTTGCCGCAGTTCCTCTAGCTTTCTCCCTAGAAAATACGAATGTGTAGAGCTGGTGTCTCCATGTGGAACCAATTAGTGTTTCCAAGCATAAAATTAAATGTTCCCTGAAAAAAAAACATTCAAAAAAATAAAGTCCGTGGATAATATCAGGAATATACAAACACAGAGGCTGTAGCAATATCTGGGATTGAATTAGACAAAAGGAAACCGTATAATTCCGGTTTCATCCAGTCATATCCGGACAAAGTGGTGTGGAATTCGTATGCAATGGACCGAGAAAATCACAGTAAAAATGGTTTTGGAGAAAAGCAAAGTCTTTTCGTTAGGCAAGTGCACAAAATGTCATCTATACAAACAGAAATATCATGTTTGTTTGCCGCAGTTCCTCTAGCTTTCTCCCTAGAAAATACAAATGTGTAGAGCTGGTGTGTCCATGTGGAACCAATTAGTGTTTCCAAGCATAAAATTAAATGTTCCCTGAAAATAAAACGTTCAAAAAAATAAAGTCCGTGGATAATATCAGGAATACACAAACACAGAGGCTGTAGCAATTTCTGGGATTGAATTAGACAAAAGGAAACCGGATATTTCCGGTTTCATCCAGTCATATCGGGAAAAAGTGGTGTGGAATTCGTATGCAAAGGACTGAGAAAATCACAGTAAAAATGGTTTTGGAGAAAAGCAAAGTCTTTTCGTTAGGCAAGTGCATAAAATGTTATTTATACAAACAGAAATATCATGTTAGTTTGCAGCAGTTCCTCTAGCTTTCTCCCTAGAAAATACGAATGTGTAGAGCTGGTGTCTCCATGTGGAACCAATTAGTGTTTCCAAGCATAAAATTAAATGTTCCCTGATAAAAAACAGTCAAAAAAATAAAGTCCATGGATAATATCAGGAATACACAAACACAGAGGCTGTAGCAATATCTGGGATTGAATTAGCCAAAATGAAACCGGATATTTCCGGTTTCATCCAGTCATATCCGGACAAAGTGTTGTGGAATTCGTATGCAATGGACCGAGAAAATCACAGTAAAAATGGTTTTGGAGAAAAGCAAAGTCTTTTCGTTAGGCAAGTGCATAAAATGTCATCTATACAAACAGAAATATCATGTTTGTTTGCCGCAGTTCCTCTAGCTTTCTCCCTAGAAAATACGAATGTGTAGAGCTGGTATCTCCATGTGGAACCAATTAGTGTTTCCAAGCATAAAATTAAATGTTCCCTTAAAAACAAACATTCAAAAAAATAAAGTCCGTGGATAATATCAGGAATACACAAACACAGAGGCTGTAGCAATATCTGGGATTGAATTAGACAAAAGGAAACCGGATAATTCCGGTTTCATCCAGTCATATCCGGACAAAGTGGTGTGGAATTCGTATGCAATGGACCGAGAAAATCACAGGAAAAATGGTTTTGGAGAAAAGCAAAGTCTTTTCGTTAGACAAGTGCATAAAATGTCATCTATACAAACAGAAATATCATGTTTGTTTGCCGCAGTTCCTCTAGCTTTCTCCCTAGAAAATACAAATTTGTAGAGCTGGTGTGTCCATGTGGAACCAATTAGTGTTTCCAAGCATAAAATTAAATGTTCCCTGAAAATAAAACGTTCAAAAAAATAAAGTCCGTGGATAATATCAGGAATACACAAACACAGAGGCTGTAGCAATATCTGGGATTGAATTAGACAAAAGGAAACCGGATATTTCCGGTTTCATCCAGTCATATCGGGAAAAAGTGGTGTGGAATTCGTATGCAAAGGACTGAGAAAATCACAGTAAAAATGGTTTTGGAGAAAAGCAAAGTCTTTTCGTTAGGTAAGTGCATAAAATGTTATTTATACAAACAGAAATATCATGTTAGTTTGCCGCAGTTCCTCTAGCTTTCTCCCTAGAAAATACGAATGTGTGGAGCTGGTGTCTCCATGTGGAACCAATTAGTGTTTCCAAGCATAAAATTAAAAGTTCCCTGAAAAAAAAAACATTCAAAAAAATAAAGTCCGTGGATAATATCAGGAATATACAAACAAAGAGGCTGTAGCAATATCTGGGATTGAATTAGCCAAAA
The DNA here is from genome assembly GCA_036325905.1 of Lepus oiostolus. Classification (NCBI taxonomy): domain Eukaryota; kingdom Metazoa; phylum Chordata; class Mammalia; order Lagomorpha; family Leporidae; genus Lepus; species Lepus oiostolus. The sequence continues at coordinate 48,021,565 of CM070795.1, forward strand.
CGAAACCGGATATTTCCGGTTTCATCCAGTCATATCCAGACAAAGTAGTGTGGAATTCGTTGCAATGGACCGAGAAAATCACAGTAAAAATGGTTTTGGAGAAAGCAAAGTCTTTTCGTTAGGCAAGTGCATAAAATGTCATCTATACAAACAGAAATAGCATGTTTGTTTGCCGCAGTTCCTCTAGCTTTCTCCCTAGAACAAACGAATGTGTAGAGCTGGTGTCTCCATGTGGAATCAATTAGCGTTTCCAAGCATAAAATTAAATGTTCCCTGAAAAAAAAAACATTCAAAAAAATAAAGTCCGTGGATAATATCAGGAATACACAAACACAGAGGCTGTAGCAATATCCGGGATTGAATTAGACAAAAGGAAACCGGATATTTCCGATTTCAGCCAGTCATATCCGGACAAAGTGGTGTGGAATTCGTATGCAATGGACCGAGAAAATCACAGTAAAAATGGTTTTGGAGAAAAGCAAAGTCTTTTCGTTAGGCAAGTGCATAAAATGTCATCTATACAAACAGAAATATCATGTTTGTTTGCCGCAGTTCCTCTAGCTTTCTCCCTAGAAAATACGAATGTGTAGAGCTGGTGTCTCCATGTGGAACCAATTAGTGTTTCCAAGCATAAAATTAAATGTTCCCTGAAAAAAAAACATTCAAAAAAATAAAGTCCGTGGATAATATCACGAATACACAAACACAGAGGCTGTAGCAATATCTGGGATTGAGTTAGACAAAAGGAAACCAGATATTTCCGGTTTCATCCAGTCATATCCGGACAAACTGGTGTGGAATTCGTATGCAATGGACCGAGAAAATCACAGTAAAAATGGTTTTGGAGAAAAGCAAAGTCTTTTCGTTAGGCAAGTGCATAAAATGTCATCTATACAAACACAAATATCATGTTTGTTTGCCGCAGTTCCTCTAGCTTTCTCCCTAGAACATAAAAATGTGTAGAGCTATTGTCTCCATGTGGAACCAATTAGTGTTTCCAAGCATAAAATTAAATGTTCCCTGAAAAAAAAACATTCAAAAAAATAAAGTCCGTGGATAATATCAGGAATACACAAACACAGAGGCTGTAGCAATATCTGGGATTGAATTAGACAAAAGGAAACCGGATATTTCCGATTTCAGCCAGTCATATCCGGACAAAGTGGTGTGGAATTCGTATGCAATGGACCGAGAAAATCACAGTAAAAATGGTTTTGGAGAAAAGCAAAGTCTTTTCGTTAGGCAAGTGCATAAAATGTCATCTATACAAACAGAAATATCATGTTTGTTTGCCGCAGTTCCTCTAGCTTTCTCCCTAGAAAATACGAATGTGTAGAGCTGGTGTCTCCATGTGGAACCAATTAGTGTTTCCAAGCATAAAATTAAATGTTCCCTGAAAAAAAACATTCAAAATATAAAGTCCGTGGATAATATCAGGAATACACAAACATAGAGGCTGTAGCAATATCTGGGATTGAATTAGACAAAAGGAAACCGGATATTTCCGGTTTCATCCAGTCATATCCGCACAACGTGGTGTGGAATTCGTATGCAATGGACCGAGAAAATCACAGTAAAAATGGTTTTGGGGAAAAGCAAAGTCTTTTCGTTAGGCAAGTGCATAAAATGTCATCTATACAAACAGAAATATCATGTTTGTTTGCCGCAGTTCCTCTAGCTTTCTCCCTAGAAAATACAAATGTGTAGAGCTGGTGTGTCCATGTGGAACCAATTAGTGTTTCCAAGCATAAAATTAAATGTTCCCTGAAAATAAAACGTTCAAAAAAATAAAGTCCGTGGATAATATCAGGAATACACAAACACAGAGGCTGTAGCAATATCTGGGATTGAATTAGACAAAAGGAAACCGGATATTTCCGGTTTCATCCAGTCATATCCGGACAAAGTGGTGTGGAATTCGTATGCAATGGACCGAGAAAATCACAGGAAAAATGGTTTTGGAGAAAAGCAAAGTCTTTTCTTTAGGCAAGTGCATAAAATGTCATCTATAGAAACAGAAATATCATGTTTGTTTGCCGCAGTTCCTCTAGCTTTCTCCCTAGAAAATACGAATGTGTAGAGCTGGTGTCTCCATGTGGAACCAATTAGTGTTTCCAAGCATAAAATTAAATGTTCCCTGAAAAAAAAACATTCAAAAAAATAAAGTCCGTGGATAATATCACGAATACACAAACACAGAGGCTGTAGCAATATCTGGGATTGAATTAGACAAAACGAAACCGGATATTTCCGGTTTCATCCAGGCATATCAGGCAAACTGGTGTGGAATTCGTATGCAATGGACCGAGAAAATCACAGTAAAAATGGTTTTGGAGAAAAGCAAAGTCTTTTCGTTAGGCAAGTGCATAAAATGTCATCTATACAAACAGAAATATCATGTTTGTTTGCCGCAGTTCCTCTAGCTTTCTCCCTAGAAAATACAAATGTGTAGAGCTGGTGACTCCATGTGGAACCATTTAGTGTTTCCAAGCATAAAATTAAATGTTCCCTGAAAAAAAACATTCAAAAAAATAAAGTCCGTGGATAATATCAGGAATACACAAACACAGAGGCTGTAGCAATATCTGGGATTGAATTAGACAAAAGGAAACCGGATAATTCCAGTTTCATCCAGTCATATCCGGACAAAGTGGTGTGGAATTCGTATGCAATGGACCGAGAAAATCACAGGAAAAATGGTTTTGGAGAAAAGCAAAGTCTTTTCGTTAGGCAAGTGCATAAAATATCATCTATACAAACAGAAATATCATGTTTGTTTGCCGCAGTTCCTCTAGCTTTCTCCCTAGAAAATACGAATGTGTAGAGCTGGTGTCTCCATGTGGAACCAATTAGTGTTTCCAAGCATAAAATTAAATGTTCCCTGAAAAAAAAACATTCAAAAAAATAAAGTCCGTGGATAATATCACGAATACACAAACACAGAGGCTGTAGCAATATCTGGGATTGAATTAGACAAAACGAAACCGGATATTTCCGGTTTCATCCAGGCATATCAGGCAAACTGGTGTGGAATTCGTATGCAATGGACCGAGAAAATCACAGTAAAAATGGTTTTGGAGAAAAGCAAAGTCTTTTCGTTAGGCAAGTGCATAAAATGTCATCTATACAAACAGAAATATCATGTTTGTTTGCCGCAGTTCCTCTAGATTTCTCCCTAGAACATAAAAATGTGTAGAGCTGGTGTGTCCATGTGGAACCAATTAGTGTTTCCAAGCATAAAATTAAATGTTCCCTGAAAACAAAACGTTCAAAAAAATAAAGTCCGTGGATAATATCAGGAATACACAAACACAGAGGCTGTAGCAATATCTGGGATTGAATTAGACAAAAGGAAACCGGATATTTCCGGTTTCATCCAGTCATATCCGGACAAAGTGGTGTGGAATTCGTATGCAATGGACCGAGAAAATCACAGGAAAAATGGTTTTGGAGAAAAGCAAAGTCTTTTCGTTAGGCAAGTGCATAAAATGTCATCTATACAAACAGAAATATCATGTTTGTTTGCCGCAGTTCCTCTAGCTTTCTCCCTAGAAAATACGAATGTGTAGAGCTGGTGTCTCCATGTGGAACCAATTAGTGTTTCCAAGCATAAAATTAAATGTTCCCTGAAAAAAAAACATTCAAAAAAATAAAGTCCGAGGATAATATCACGAATACACAAACACAGAGGCTGTAGCAATATCTGGGATTGAGTTAGACAAAAGGAAACCAGATATTTCCGGTTTCATCCAGTCATATCCGGACAAACTGGTGTGGAATTCGTATGCAATGGACCGAGAAAATCACAGTAAAAATGGTTTTGGAGAAAAGCAAAGTCTTTTCGTTAGGCAAGTGCATAAAATGTCATCTATACAAACACAAATATCATGTTTGTTTGCCGCAGTTCCTCTAGCTTTCTCCCTAGAACATAAAAATGTGTAGAGCTATTGTCTCCATGTGGAACCAATTAGTGTTTCCAAGCATAAAATTAAATGTTCCCTGAAAAAAAAAAACATTCAAAAAAATAAAGTCCGTGGATAATATCAGGAATACACAAACACAGAGGCTGTAGCAATATCTGGGATTGAATTAGACAAAAGGAAACCGGATATTTCCGGTTTCATCCAGGCATATCAGGCAAACTTGTGTGGAATTCGTATGCAATGGACCAAGAAAATCACAGGAAAAATGGTTTTGGAGAAAAGCAAAGTCTTTTCGTTAGGCAAGTGCATAAAATGTCATCTATACAAACAGAAATATCATGTTTGTTTGCCGCAGTTCCTCTAGCTTTCTCCCTAGAAAATACGAATGTGTAGAGCTGGTGTCTCCATGTGGAACCAATTAGTGTTTCCAAGCATAAAATTAAATGTTCCCTGAAAAAAAACATTCAAAAAATAAAGTCCGTGGATAATATCAGGAATACACAAACACAGAGGCTGTAGCAATATCTGGGATTGAATTAGACAAAAGGAAACCGGATAATTCCGGTTTCATCCAGTCATATCCGGACAAAGTGGTGTGGAATTCGTATGCAATGGACCGAGAAAATCACAGTAAAAATGGTTTTGGAGAAAAGCAAAGTCTTTTCGTTAGGCAAGTGCATAAAATGTCATCTATACAAACAGAAATATCATGTTTGTTTGCCACAGTTCCTCTAGCTTTCTCCCTAGAAAATACGAATGTGTAGAGCTGGTGTCTCCATGTGGAACCAATTAGTGTTTCCAAGCATAAAATTAAATGTTCCCTGAAAAAAAAAAACATTCAAAAAATAAAGTCCGTGGATAATATCAGGAATATACAAACAAAGAGGCTGTAGCAATATCTGGGATTGAATTAGCCAAAACGAAACCGGATATTTCCGGTTTCATCCAGTCATATCCAGACAAAGTGGTGTGGAATTCGTTGCAATGGACCGAGAAAATCACAGGAAAAATGGTTTTGGAGAAAAGCAAAGTCTTTTCGTTAGGCAAGTGCATAAAATGTCATCTATACAAACAGAAATAGCATGTTTGTTTGCCGCAGTTCCTCTAGCTTTCTCCCTAGAACAAACGAATGTGTAGAGCTGGTGTCTCCATGTGGAATCAATTAGCGTTTCCAAGCATAAAATTAAATGTTCCCTGAAAAAAAAAACATTCAAAAAAATAAAGTCCGTGGATAATATCAGGAATACACAAACACAGATGCTGTAGCAATATCCGGGATTGAATTAGACAAAAGGAAACCGGATATTTCAGGTTTCATCCAGTCATATCGGGACAAACTGGTGTGGAATTCGTATGCAATGGACCGAGAAAATCACAGGAAAAATGGTTTTGGAGAAAAGCAAAGTCTTTTCATTAGGCAAGTGCATAAAATGTCATCTATACAAACAGAAATATCATGTTTGTTTGCCGCAGTTCCTCTAGCTTTCTCCCTAGAAAATACGAATGTGTAGAGCTGGTGTCTCCATGTGGAACCAATTAGTGTTTCCAAGCATAAAATTAAATGTTCCCTGAAAAAAAACATTCAAAATATAAAGTCCGTGGATAATATCAGGAATACACAAACAAAGAGGCTGTAGCAATATCTGGGATTGAATTAGACAAAAGGAAACCGGATATTTCCGGTTTCATCCAGTCATATCCGCACAACGTGGTGTGGAATTCGTATGCAATGGACCGAGAAAATCACAGTAAAAATGGTTTTGGGGAAAAGCAAAGTCTTTTCGTTAGGCAAGTGCATAAAATGTCATCTATACAAACAGAAATATCATGTTTGTTTGCCGCAGTTCCTCTAGCTTTCTCCCTAGAAAATACAAATGTGTAGAGCTGGTGTGTCCATGTGGAACCAATTAGTGTTTCCAAGCATAAAATTAAATGTTCCCTGAAAATAAAACGTTCAAAAAAATAAAGTCCGTGGATAATATCAGGAATACACAAACACAGAGGCTGTAGCAATATCTGGGATTGAATTAGACAAAAGGAAACCGGATATTTCCGGTTTCATCCAGTCATATCCGGACAAAGTGGTGTGGAATTCGTATGCAATGGACCGAGAAAATCACAGGAAAAATGGTTTTGGAGAAAAGCAAAGTCTTTTCTTTAGGCAAGTGCATAAAATGTCATCTATAGAAACAGAAATATCATGTTTGTTTGCCGCAGTTCCTCTAGCTTTCTCCCTAGAAAATACGAATGTGTAGAGCTGGTGTGTCCATGTGGAACCAATTAGTGTTTCCAAGCATAAAATTAAATGTTCCCTGAAAAAAAAACATTCAAAAAAATAAAGTCCGTGGATAATATCACGAATACACAAACACAGAGGCTGTAGCAATATCTGGGATTGAATTAGACAAAACGAAACCGGATATTTCCGGTTTCATCCAGGCATATCAGGCAAACTGGTGTGGAATTCGTATGCAATGGACCGAGAAAATCACAGTAAAAATGGTTTTGGAGAAAAGCAAAGTCTTTTCGTTAGGCAAGTGCATAAAATGTCATCTATACAAACAGAAATATCATGTTTGTTTGCTGCAGTTCCTCTAGCTTTCTCCCTAGAAAATACAAATGTGTAGAGCTGGTGTCTCCATGTGGAACCATTTAGTGTTTCCAAGCATAAAATTAAATGTTCCCTGAAAAAAAACATTCAAAAAAATAAAGTCCGTGGATAATATCAGGAATACACAAACAAAGAGGTTGTAGCAATATCTGGGATTGAATTAGACAAAAGGAAACCGGATAATTCCAGTTTCATCCAGGCATATCCGGACAAAGTGGTGTGGAATTCGTATGCAATGGACCGAGAAAATCACAGGAAAAATGGTTTTGGAGAAAAGCAAAGTCTTTTCGTTAGGCAAGTGCATAAAATATCATCTATACAAACAGAAATATCATGTTTGTTTGCCGCAGTTCCTCTAGCTTTCTCCCTAGAAAATACGAATGTGTAGAGCTGGTGTCTCCATGTGGAACCAATTAGTGTTTCCAAGCATAAAATTAAATGTTCCCTGAAAAAAAAACATTCAAAAAAATAAAGTCCGTGGATAATATCACGAATACACAAACACAGAGGCTGTAGCAATATCTGGGATTGAATTAGACAAAACGAAACCGGATATTTCCGGTTTCATCCAGGCATATCAGGCAAACTGGTGTGGAATTCGTATGCAATGGACCGAGAAAATCACAGTAAAAATGGTTTTGGAGAAAAGCAAAGTCTTTTCGTTAGGCAAGTGCATAAAATGTCATCTATACAAACAGAAATATCATGTTTGTTTGCCGCAGTTCCTCTAGATTTCTCCCTAGAAAATACAAATGTGTAGAGCTGGTGTGTCCATGTGGAACCAATTAGTGTTTCCAAGCATATAATTAAATGTTCCCTGAAAATAAAACGTTCAAATATATAAAGTCCGTGGATAATATCAGGAATACACAAACACAGAGGCTGTAGCAATATCTGGGATTGAATTAGACAAAAGGAAACCGGATATTTCCGGTTTCATCCAGTCATATCCGGACAAAGTGGTGTGGAATTCGTATGCAAAGGACTGAGAAAATCACAGTAAAAATGGTTTTGGAGAAAAGCAAAGTCTTTTCGTTAGGCAAGTGCATAAAATGTTATTTATACAAACAGAAATATCATGTTAGTTTGCCGCAGTTCCTCTAGCTTTCTCCCTAGAAAATACGAATGTGTAGAGCTGGTGTCTCCATGTGGAACCAATTAGTGTTTCCAAGCATAAAATTAAATGTTCCCTGATAAAATACAGTCAAAAAAATAAAGTCCTTGGATAATATCAGGAATACACAAACAAAGAGGCTGTAGCAATATCTGGGATTGAATTAGCCAAAATGAAACCGGATATTTCCGGTTTCATCCAGTCATATCCGGACAAAGTGGTGTGGAATTCGTATGCAATGGCCCGAGAAAATCACAGTAAAAATGGTTTTGGAGAAAAGCAAAGTCTTTTCGTTAGGCAAGTGCATAAAATGTTATTTATACAAACAGAAATATCACGTTAGTTTGCCGCAGTTCCTCTAGCTTTCTCCCTAGAAAATACGAATGTGTAGAGCTGGTGTGTCCATGTGGAACCAATTAGTGTTTCCAAGCATAAAATTAAATGTTCCCTGAAAATAAAATGTTCAAAAATATAAAGTCCGTGGATAATATCAGGAATACACAAACACAGAGGCTGTAGCAATATCTGGGATTGAATTAGACAAAAGGAAACCGGATATTTCCGGTTTCATCCAGTCATATCGGAAAAAAGTGGTGTGGAATTCGTATGCAAAGGACTGAGAAAATCACAGTAAAAATGGTTTTGGAGAAAAGCAAAGTCTTTTCGTTAGGCAAGTGCATAAAATGTTATTTATACAAACAGAAATATCATGTTAGTTTGCCGCAGTTCCTCTAGGTTTCTCCCTAGAAAATACGAATGTGTAGAGCTGGTGTCTCCATGTGGAACCAATTAGTGTTTCCAAGCATAAAATTAAATGTTCCCTGATAAAAAACATTCAAAAAAATAAAGTCCATGGATAATATCAGGAATACACAAACACAGAGGCTGTAGCAATATCTGGGATTGAATTAGCCAAAATGAAACCGGATATTTCCGGTTTCATCCAGTCATATCCGGACAAAGTGGTGTGGAATTCGTATGCAATGGACCGAGAAAATCACAGGAAAAAAGGTTTTGGAGAAAGGCAAAGTCTTTTCGTTAGGCAAGTGCATAAAATGTCATCTATACAAACAGAAATATCATGTTTGTTTGCCGCAGTTCCTCTAGCTTTCTCCCTAGAAAATACGAATGTGTAGAGCTGGTGTCTCCATGTGGAACCAATTAGTGTTTCCAAGCATAAAATTAAATGTTCCCTTAAAAAAAAACATTCAAAAAAATAAAGTCCATGGATAATATCAGGAATACACAAACACAGAGGCTGTAGCAATATCTGGGATTGAATTAGACAAAAGGAAACCGGATAATTCCGGTTTCATCCAGTCATATCCGGACAAAGTGGTGTGGAATTCGTATGCAATGGACCGAGAAAATCACAGGAAAAATGGTTTTGGAGAAAAGCAAAGTCTTTTCGTTAGGCAAGTGCATAAAATGTCATCTATACAAACAGAAATATCATGTTTGTTTGCCGCAGTTCCTCTAGCTTTCTCCCTAGAAAATACGAATGTGTAGAGCTGGTGTCTCCATGTGGAACCAATTAGTGTTTCCAAGCATAAAATTAAATGTTCCCTGAAAAAAAAACATTCAAAAAAATAAAGTCCGTGGATAATATCACGAATACACAAACACAGAGGCTGTAGCAATATCTGGGATTGAATTAGACAAAACGAAACCGGATATTTCCGGTTTCATCCAGGCATATCAGGCAAACTGGTGTGGAATTCGTATGCAATGGACCGAGAAAATCACAGTAAAAATGGTTTTGGAGAAAAGCAAAGTCTTTTCGTTAGGCAAGTGCATCAAATGTCATCTATACAAACAGAAATATCATGTTTGTTTGCCGCAGTTCCTCTAGCTTTCTCCCTAGAACATAAAAATGTGTAGAGCTGGTGTCTCCATGTGGAACCAATTAGTGTTTCCAAGCATAAAATTAAATGTTCCCTGAAAAAAAAAAAAAACATTCAAAAAAATAAAGTCCGTGGATAATATCAGGAATACACAAACAAAGAGGTTGTAGCAATATCTGGGATTGAATTAGACAAAAGGAAACCGGATAATTCCAGTTTCATCCAGGCATATCCGGACAAAGTGGTGTGGAATTCGTATGCAATGGACCGAGAAAATCACAGGAAAAATGGTTTTGGAGAAAAGCAAAGTCTTTTCGTTAGGCAAGTGCATAAAATATCATCTATACAAACAGAAATATCATGTTTGTTTGCCGCAGTTCCTCTAGCTTTCTCCCTAGAAAATACGAATGTGTAGAGCTGGTGTCTCCATGTGGAACCAATTAGTGTTTCCAAGCATAAAATTAAATGTTCCCTGAAAAAAAAACATTCAAAAAAATAAAGTCCGTGGATAATATCACGAATACACAAACACAGAGGCTGTAGCAATATCTGGGATTGAATTAGACAAAACGAAACCGGATATTTCCGGTTTCATCCAGGCATATCAGGCAAACTGGTGTGGAATTCGTATGCAATGGACCGAGAAAATCACAGTAAAAATGGTTTTGGAGAAAAGCAAAGTCTTTTCGTTAGGCAAGTGCATAAAATGTCATCTATACAAACAGAAATATCATGTTTGTTTGCCGCAGTTCCTCTAGATTTCTCCCTAGAAAATACAAATGTGTAGAGCTGGTGTGTCCATGTGGAACCAATTAGTGTTTCCAAGCATATAATTAAATGTTCCCTGAAAATAAAACGTTCAAATATATAAAGTCCGTGGATAATATCAGGAATACACAAACACAGAGGCTGTAGCAATATCTGGGATTGAATTAGACAAAAGGAAACCGGATATTTCCGGTTTCATCCAGTCATATCCGGACAAAGTGGTGTGGAATTCGTATGCAAAGGACTGAGAAAATCACAGTAAAAATGGTTTTGGAGAAAAGCAAAGTCTTTTCGTTAGGCAAGTGCATAAAATGTTATTTATACAAACAGAAATATCATGTTAGTTTGCCGCAGTTCCTCTAGCTTTCTCCCTAGAAAATACGAATGTGTAGAGCTGGTGTCTCCATGTGGAACCAATTAGTGTTTCCAAGCATAAAATTAAATGTTCCCTGATAAAATACAGTCAAAAAAATAAAGTCCTTGGATAATATCAGGAATACACAAACAAAGAGGCTGTAGCAATATCTGGGATTGAATTAGCCAAAATGAAACCGGATATTTCCGGTTTCATCCAGTCATATCCGGACAAAGTGGTGTGGAATTCGTATGCAATGGACCGAGAAAATCACAGTAAAAATGGTTTTGGAGAAAAGCAAAGTCTTTTCGTTAGGCAAGTGCATAAAATGTTATTTATACAAACAGAAATATCACGTTAGTTTGCCGCAGTTCCTCTAGCTTTCTCCCTAGAAAATACGAATGTGTAGAGCTGGTGTGTCCATGTGGAACCAATTAGTGTTTCCAAGCATAAAATTAAATGTTCCCTGAAAATAAAATGTTCAAAAATATAAAGTCCGTGGATAATATCAGGAATACACAAACACAGAGGCTGTAGCAATATCTGGGATTGAATTAGACAAAAGGAAACCGGATATTTCCGGTTTCATCCAGTCATATCGGAAAAAAGTGGTGTGGAATTCGTATGCAAAGGACTGAGAAAATCACAGTAAAAATGGTTTTGGAGAAAAGCAAAGTCTTTTCGTTAGGCAAGTGCATAAAATGTTATTTATACAAACAGAAATATCATGTTAGTTTGCCGCAGTTCCTCTAGGTTTCTCCCTAGAAAATACGAATGTGTAGAGCTGGTGTCTCCATGTGGAACCAATTAGTGTTTCCAAGCATAAAATTAAATGTTCCCTGATAAAAAACATTCAAAAAAATAAAGTCCATGGATAATATCAGGAATACACAAACACAGAGGCTGTAGCAATATCTGGGATTGAATTAGCCAAAATGAAACCGGATATTTCCGGTTTCATCCAGTCATATCCGGACAAAGTGGTGTGGAATTCGTATGCAATGGACCGAGAAAATCACAGGAAAAAAGGTTTTGGAGAAAAGCAAAGTCTTTTCGTTAGGCAAGTGCATAAAATGTCATCTATACAAACAGAAATATCATGTTTGTTTGCCGCAGTTCCTCTAGCTTTCTCCCTAGAAAATACGAATGTGTAGAGCTGGTGTCTCCATGTGGAACCAATTAGTGTTTCCAAGCATAAAATTAAATGTTCCCTTAAAAAAAAACATTCAAAAAAATAAAGTCCATGGATAATATCAGGAATACACAAACACAGAGGCTGTAGCAATATCTGGGATTGAATTAGACAAAAGGAAACCGGATAATTCCGGTTTCATCCAGTCATATCCGGACAAAGTGGTGTGGAATTCGTATGCAATGGACCGAGAAAATCACAGGAAAAATGGTTTTGGAGAAAAGCAAAGTCTTTTCGTTAGGCAAGTGCATAAAATGTCATCTAGACAAACAGAAATATCATGTTTGTTTGCCGCAGTTCCTCTAGCTTTCTCCCTAGAAAATACGAATGTGTAGAGCTGGTGTCTCCATGTGGAACCAATTAGTGTTTCCAAGCATAAAATTAAATGTTCCCTGAAAAAAAAACATTCAAAAAAATAAAGTCCGTGGATAATATCACGAATACACAAACACAGAGGCTGTAGCAATATCTGGGATTGAATTAGACAAAACGAAACCGGATATTTCCGGTTTCATCCAGGCATATCAGGCAAACTGGTGTGGAATTCGTATGCAATGGACCGAGAAAATCACAGTAAAAATGGTTTTGGAGAAAAGCAAAGTCTTTTCGTTAGGCAAGTGCATCAAATGTCATCTATACAAACAGAAATATCATGTTTGTTTGCCGCAGTTCCTCTAGCTTTCTCCCTAGAACATAAAAATGTGTAGAGCTGGTGTCTCCATGTGGAACCAATTAGTGTTTCCAAGCATAAAATTAAATGTTCCCTGAAAAAAAAAAACATTCAAAAAAATAAAGTCCGTGGATAATATCACGAATACACAAACACAGAGGCTGTAGCAATATCTGGGATTGAATTAGCCAAACGAAACCGGATATTTCCGGTTTCATCCAGTCATATCCAGACAAAGTGGTGTGGAATTCGTAAGCAATGGACCGAGAAAATCACAGTAAAAATGTTTTTGGAGAAAAGCAAAGTCTTTTCGTTAGGCAAGTGCATAAAATGTCATCTATACAAACAGAAATAGCATGTTTGTTTGCCGCAGTTCCTCTAGCTTTCTCCCTAGAACAAACGAATGTGTAGAGCTGGTGTCTCCATGTGGAACCAATTAGCGTTTCCAAGCATAAAATTAAATGTTCCCTGAAAAAAAAAACATTCAAAAAAATAAAGTCCGTGGATAATATCAGGAATACACAAACACAGAGGCTGTAGCAATATCTGGGATTGAATTAGCCAAAATGAAACCGGATATTTCCGGTTTCATCCACTCATATCAGGACAAACTGGTGTGGAATTCGTATGCAATGGACCGAGAAAATCACAGTAAAAATGGTTTTGGAGAAAAGCAAAGTCTTTTCGTTAGGCAAGTGCATAAAATGTCATCTAGACAAACAGAAATATCATGTTTGTTTGCCGCAGTTCCTCTAGCTTTCTCCCTAGAAAATACGAATGTGTAGAGCTGGTGTCTCCATGTGGAACCAATTAGTGTTTCCAAGCATAAAATTAAATGTTCCCTGAAAAAAAAAAACATTCAAAAAAATAAAGTCCGTGGATAATATCAGGAATACACAAACACAGAGGCTGTAGCAATATCTGGGATTGAATTAGACAAAACGAAACCGGATATTTCCGTTTTCATCCAGGCATATCAGGCAAACTGGTGTGGAATTCGTATGCAATGGACCGAGAAAATCACAGTAAAAATGGTTTTGGAGAAAAGCAAAGTCTTTTCGTTAGGCAAGTGCATCAAATGTCATCTATACAAACACAAATATCATGTTTGTTTGCCGCAGTTCCTCTAGCATTCTCCCTAGAACATAAAAATGTGTAGAGCTGGTGTGTCCATGTGGAACCAATAAGTGTTTCCAAGCATAAAATTAAATGTTCCCTGAAAAAAAAAACATTCAAAAAAATAAAGTCCGTGGATAATATCACGAATACACAAACAAAGAGGCTGTAGCAATATCTGGGATTGAATTAGCCAAACGAAACCGGATATTTCCGGTTTCATCCAGTCATATCCAGACAAAGTGGTGTGGAATTCGTATGCAATGGACCGAGAAAATCACAGTAAAAATGGTTTTGGAGAAAAGCAAAGTCTTTTCGTTAGGCAAGTGCATAAAATGTCATCTATACAAACAGAAATAGCATGTTTGTTTGAAGCAGTTCCTCTAGCTTTCTCCCTAGAAAATACGAATGTGTAGAGCTGGTGTCTCCATGTGGAACCAATTAGTGTTTCCAAGCATAAAATTAAATGTTCCCTGATAAAATACAGTCAAAAAAATAAAGTCCTTGGATAATATCAGGAATACACAAACAAAGAGGCTGTAGCAATATCTGGGATTGAATTAGCCAAAATGAAACCGGATATTTCCGGTTTCATCCAGTCATATCCGGACAAAGTGGTGTGGAATTCGTATGCAATGGACCGAGAAAATCACAGGAAAAATGGTTTTGGAGAAAAGCAAAGACTTTTCGTTAGGCAAGTGCATAAAATGTCATCTATACAAACAGAAATATCATGTTTGTTTGCCGCAGTTCCTCTAGCTTTCTCCCTAGAAAATACGAATTTGTAGAGCTGGTGTCTCCATGTGGAACCAATTAGTGTTTCCAAGCATAAAATTAAATGTTCCCTGAAAAAAAAACATTCAAAAAAATAAAGTCCGTGGATAATATCACGAATACACAAACACAGAGGCTGTAGCAATATCTGGGATTGAATTAGACAAAACGAAACCGGATATTTCCGGTTTCATCCAGGCATATCAGGCAAACTGGTGTGGAATTCGTATGCAATGGACCGAGAAAATCACAGGAAAAATGGTTTTGGAGAAAAGCAAAGTCTTTTCGTTAGGCAAGTGCATCAAATGTCATCTATACAAACACAAATATCATGTTTGTTTGCCGCAGTTCCTCTAGCTTTCTCCCTAGAAAATACGAATGTGTAGAGCTGGTGTCTCCATGTGGAACCAATTAGTGTTTCCAAGCATAAAATTAAATGTTCCCTGAAAATAAAACGTTAAAAAATATAAAGTCCGTGGATAATATCAGGAATACACAAACACAGAGGCTGTAGCAATATCTGGGATTGAATTAGACAAAAGGAAACCGGATATTTCCGGTTTCATCCAGTCATATCGGGAAAAAGTGGTGTGGAATTCGTATGCAAAGAACTGAGAAAATCACAGTAAAAATGGTTTTGGAGAAAAGCAAAGTCTTTTCGTTAGGCAAGTGCATAAAATGTTATTTATACAAACAGAAATATCATGTTAGTTTGCAGCAGTTCCTCTAGCTTTCTACCTAGAAAATACGAATGTGTAGAGCTGGTGTCTCCATGTGGAACCAATTAGTGTTTCCAAGCATAAAATTAAATGTTCCCTGATAAAAAACAGTCAAAAAAATAAAGTCCGTGGATAATATCAGGAATACACAAACAAAGAGGCTGTAGCAATATCTGGGATTGTATTAGCCAAAATGAAACCGATATTTCCGGTTTCATCCAGTCATATCCGGACAAAGTGGTGTGGAATTCGTATGCAATGGACCGAGAAAATCACAGGAAAAATGGTTTTGGAGAAAAGCAAAGTCATTTCGTTAGGCAAGTGCATCAAATGTCATCTATAGAAACAGAAATATCATGTTTGTTTGCCGCAGTTCCTCTAGCTTTCTCCCTAGAACATAAAAATGTGTAGAGCTGGTGTCTCCATGTGGAACCATTTAGTGTTTCCAAGCATAAAATTAAATGTTCCTTGAAAATAAACATTCAAAAAAATAAAGTCCGTGGATAATATCAGGAATACACAAACACAGAGGCTGTAGCAATATCTGGGATTGAATTAGACAAAAGGAAACCGGATAATTCCAGTTTCATCCAGTCATATCCGGACAAAGTGGTGTGGAATTCGTATGCAATGGACCGAGAAAATCACAGGAAAAATGGTTTTGGAGAAAAGCAAAGTCTTTTCGTTAGGTAAGTGCATAAAATGTCATCTATACAAACAGAAATATCATGTTTGTTTGCCGCAGTTCCTCTAGCTTTCTCCCTAGAAAATACGAATGTGTAGAGCTGGTGTCTCCATGTGGAACCAATTAGTGTTTCCAAGCATAAAATTAAATGTTCCCTGAAAAAAAAACATTCAAAAAAATAAAGTCCGTGGATAATATCAGGAATACACAAACACAGAGGCTGTAGCAATATCTGGGATTGAATTAGACAAAAGGAAACCGGATAATTCCGGTTTCATCCAGTCATATCCGGACAAACTGGTGTGGAATTCGTATGCAATGGACCGAGAAAATCACAGTAAAAATGGTTTTGGAGAAAAGCAAAGTCTTTTCGTTAGGCAAGTGCATAAAATGTCATCTATACAAACAGAAATATCATGTTTGTTTGCCGCAGTTCCTCTAGCTTTCTCCCTAGAAAATACAAATGTGTAGAGCTGGTGTGTCCATGTGGAACCAATTAGTGTTTCCAAGCATAAAATTAAATGTTCCCTGATAAAAAACAGTCAAAAAAATAAAGTCCGTGGATAATATCAGGAATACACAAACAAAGAGGCTGTAGCCATATCTGGGATTGAATTAGACAAAAGGAAACCGGATATTTCCGGTTTCATCCAGGCATATCAGGCAAACTGGTGTGGAATTCGTATGCAATGGACCGAGAAAATCACAGTAAAAATGGTTTTGGAGAAAAGCAAAATCTTTTCGTTAGGCAAGTGCATCAAATGTCATCTATACAAACACAAATATCATGTTTGTTTGCCGCAGTTCCTCTAGCTTTCTCCCTAGAACATAAAAATGTGTAGAGCTGGTGTCTCCATGTGGAACCAATTAGTGTTTCCAAGCATAAAATTAAATGTTCCCTGAAAAAAAAAACATTCAAAAAAATAAAGTCCGTGGATAATATCACGAATACACAAACACAGAGGCTGTAGCAATATCTGGGATTGAATTAGCCAAACGAAACCGGATATTTCCGGTTGCATCCAGTTATATCCAGACAAAGTGGTGTGGAATTCGTATGTAATGGACCGAGAAAATCACAGTAAAAATGTTTTTGGAGAAAAGCAAAGTCTTTTCGTTAGGCAAGTGCATAAAATGTCATCTATACAAACAGAAATAGCATGTTTGTTTGCCGCAGTTCCTCTAGCTTTCTCCCTAGAACAAACGAATGTGTAGAGCTGGTGTCTCCATGTGGAAACAATTAGCGTTTCCAAGCATAAAATTAAATGTTCCCTGAAAAAAAAAAACATTCAAAAAAATAAAGTCCGTGGATAATATCAGGAATACACAAACACAGAGGCTGTAGCAATATCTGGGATTGAATTAGCCAAAATGAAACCGGATATTTCCGGTTTCATCCACTCATATCAGGATAAACTGGTGTGGAATTCGTAAGCAATGGACCGAGAAAATCACAGTAAAAATGGTTTTGGAGAAAAGCAAAGTCTTTTCGTTAGGCAAGTGCATCAAATGTCATCTCTACAAACAGAAATATCATGTTTGTTTGCCGCAGTTCCTCTAGCTTTCTCCCTAGAAAATACGAATGTGTAGAGCTGGTGTCTCCATGTGGAACCAATTAGTGTTTCCAAGCATAAAATTAAATGTTCCCTGAAAAAAAAAACATTCAAAAAAATAAAGTCCGTGGATAATATCACGAATACACAAACACAGAGGCTGTAGCAATATCTGGGATTGAATTAGCCAAAACGAAACCGGATATTTCCGGTTTCATCCAGGCATATCAGGCAAACTGGTGTGGAATTCGTATGCAATGGACCGAGAAAATCACAGTAAAAATGGTTTTGGAGAAAAGCAAAGTCTTTTCGTTAGGCAAGTGCATAAAATGTCATCTATACAAACAGAAATATCATGTTTGTTTGCCGCAGTTCCTCTAGCTTTCTCCCTAGAAAATACGAATGTGTAGAGCTGGTGTGTCCATGTGGAACCTATTAGTGTTTCCAAGCATAAAATTAAATGTTCCCTGAAAAAAAATCATTCAAAAAAATAAAGTCCGTGGATAATATCAGGAATACACAAACACAGAGGCTGTGGCAATATTTCGGTTTGAGTTAGCCAAAACAAAACCGCATATTTCCGGTTTCATCCAGTCATATCCAGACAAGTGGTGTGGAATTCGTATGCAATGGACCGAGAAAATCACAGTAAAAATGGTTTTGAAGAAAAGCAAAGTCTTTTCGTTAGGCAAGTGCATAAAATGTCATCTATACAAACAGAAATATCATGTGTGTTTGCCGCAGTTCCTCTACCTTTCTCCCTAGAAAATACAAATGTGTAGAGCTGGTGTCTCCATGTGGAACCATTTAGTGTTTCCAAGCATAAAATTAAATGTTCCCTGAAAAAAAAACATTCAAAAAAATACAGTCCGTGGATAATATCAGGAATACACAAACACAGAGGCTGTAGCAATATCTGGGATTGAATTAGACAAAAGGAAACCGGATAATTCCAGTTTCATCCAGTCATATCCGGACAAAGTGGTTTGGAATTTGTATGCAATGGACCGAGAAAATCACAGTAAAATGGTTTTGGAGAGAAGCAAAGTCTTTTCGTTAGGCAAGTGCATAAAATGTCATCTATACAAACAGAAATATCATGTTTGTTTGTCGCAGTTCCTCTAGCATTCTCCCTAGAAAATACGAATGTGTAGAGCTGGTGTCTCCATGTGGAACCAATTAGTGTTTCCAAGCATAAAATTAAATGTTCCCTGAAAAAAAAAACATTCAAAAAAATAAAGTCCGTGGATAATATCACGAATACACAAACACAGAGGCTGTAGCAATATCTGGGATTGAATTAGACAAAACGAAACCGGATATTTCCGGTTTCATCCAGGCATATCAGGCAAACTGGTGTGGAATTCGTATGCAATGGACCGAGAAAATCACAGAAAAAATGGTTTTGGAGAAAAGCAAAGTCTTTTCGTTAGGCAAGTGCATAAAATGTCATCTATACAAACAAAAATATCATGTTTGTTTGCCGCAGTTCCTCTAGCTTTCTCCCTAGAACATAAAAATGTGTAGAGCTGGTCTCTCCATGTGGAACCAATTAGTGTTTCCAAGCATAAAATTAAATGTTCCCTGAAAAAAAAAACATTCCAAAAAATAAAGTCCGTGGATAATATCACGAATACACAAACAAAGAGGCTGTAGCAATATCTGGGATTGAATTAGCCAAACGAAACCGGATATTTCCGGTTTCATCCAGTCATATCCAGACAAACTGGTGTGGAATTCGTATGCAATGGATCGAGAAAATCACAGTAAAAATGGTTTTGGAGAAAAGCAAAGTCTTTTCGTTAGGCAAGTGCATAAAATGTCATCTATACAAACAGAAATATCATGTTTGTTTGCCGCAGTTCCTCTAGCTTTCTCCCTAGAAAATACGAATGTGTAGAGCTGGTGTCTCCATGTGGAACCAATTAGTGTTTCCAAGCATAAAATTAAATGTTCCCTGAAAAAAAAACATTCAAAAAAATAAAGTCCGTGGATAATATCACGAATACACAAACACAGAGGCTGTAGCAATATCTGGGATTGAATTAGCCAAAACGAAACTGGATATTTCCGGTTTCATCCAGGCATATCAGGCAAACTGGTGTGTAATTCGTATGCAATGGACCGAGAAAATCACAGTAAAAATGGTTTTGGAGAAAAGCAAAGTCTTTTCGTTAGGCAAGTGCATAAAATGTCATCTATACAAACACAAATATCATGTTTGTTTGCCGCAGTTCCTCTAGCTTTCTCCCTAGAACATAAAAATGTGTAGAGCTATTGTCTCCATGTGGAACCAATTAGTGTTTCCAAGCATAAAATTAAATGTTCCCTGAAAAAAAAAACATTCAAAAAAATAAAGTCCGTGGATAATATCACGAATACACAAACAAAGAGGCTGTAGCAATATCTGGGATTGAATTAGCCAAACGAAACCGGATATTTCCGGTTTCATCCAGTCATATCCAGACAAAGTGGTGTGGAATTCGTATGCAATGGACCGAGAAAATCACAGTAAAAATGGTTTTGGAGAAAAGCAAAGTCTTTTCGTTAGGCAAGTGCATAAAATGTCATCTATACAAACAGAAATAGCATGTTTGTTTGCCGCAGTTCCTCTAGCTTTCTCCCTAGAAAATACGAATGTGTAGAGCTGGTGTCTCCATGTGGAACCAATTAGCGTTTCCAAGCATAAAATTAAATGTTCCCTGAAAAAAAAACATTCAAAAAAATAAAGTCCGTGGATAATATCAGGAATACACAAACACAGAGGCTGTAGCAATATCTGGGATTGAATTAGACAAAAGGAAACCGGATATTTCAGGTTTCATCCAGTCATATCGGGACAAACTGGTGTGGAATTCGTATGCAATGGACCGAGAAAATCACAGTAAAAATGGTTTTGGAGAAAAGCAAAGTCTTTTCGTTAGGCAAGTGCATAAAATGTTATTTATACAAACAGAAATATCATGTTAGTTTGCAGCAGTTCCTCTAGCTTTCTCCCTAGAAAATACGAATGTGTAGAGCTGGTGTCTCCATGTGGAACCAATTAGTGTTTCCAAGCATAAAATTAAATGTTCCCTGATAAAAAACAGTCAAAAAAATAAAGTCCGTGGATAATATCAGGAATACACAAACACAGAGGCTGTAGCAATATCTGGGATTGAATTAGCCAAAATGAAACCGGATAATTCCGGTTTCATCCAGTCATATCCGGACAAAGTGGTGTGGAATTCGTATGCAATGGACCGAGAAAATCACGTAAAAATGGTTTTGGAGAAAAGCAGTCTTTTCGTTAGCCAAGTGCATAAAATGTCATCTATACAAACAGAAATATCATGTTTGTTTGCCGCAGTTCCTCTAGCTTTCTCCCTAGAAAATACGAATGTGTAGAGCTGGTGTCTCCATGTGGAACCAATTAGTGTTTCCAAGCATAAAATTAAATGTTCCCTGAAAAAAAAAACATTCAAAAAAATAAAGTCCGTGGATAATATCAGGAATACACAAACACAGAGGCTGTAGCAATATCTGGGATTGAATTAGCCAAAACGAAACCGGATATTTCCGGTTTCATCCAGGCATATCAGGACAAACTGGTGTGGAATTCGTATGCAATGGACCGAGAAAATCACAGGAAAAATGGTTTTGGAGAAAAGCAAAGTCTTTTCGTTAGGCAAGTGCATAAAATGTCATCTATACAAACAGAAATATCATGTTTGTTTGCCGCAGTTCCTCTAGATTTCTCCCTAGAAAATACAAATGTGTAGAGCTGGTGTCTCCATGTGGAACCATTTAGTGTTTCCAAGCATAAAATTAAATGTTCCCTGAAAAAAAACATTCAAAAAAATAAAGTCCGTGGATAATATCAGGAATACACAAACACAGAGGCTGTAGCAATATTTCGGTTTGAGTTAGCCAAAACAAAACCGGATATTTCCGGTTTCATCCAGTCATATCCGGACAAAGTGGTGTGGAATTCGTATGCAATGGACCGAGAAAATCACAGGAAAAATGGTTTTGGAGAAAAGCAAAGTCTTTTTGTTAGGCAAGTGCATAAAATGTCATCTATACAAACAGAAATATCATGTTTGTTTGCCACAGTTCCTCTAGCTTTCTCCCTAGAAAATACGAATGTGTAGAGCTGGTGTCTCCATGTGGAACCAATTAGTGTTTCCAAGCATAAAATTAAATGTTCCCTGAAAAAAAAAACATTCAAAAAAATAAAGTCCGTGGATAATATCAGGAATACACAAACACAGAGGCTGTAGCAATATCTGGGATTGAATTAGACAAAAGGAAACCGGATATTTCCGGTTTCATCCAGTCATATCCGGACAAAGTGGTGTGGAATTCGTATGCAATGGACCGAGAAAATCACAGGAAAAATGGTTTTGGAGAAAAGCAAAGTCTTTTCGTTAGGAAAGTGCATAAAATGTCATCTATACAAACAGAAATATCATGTTTGTTTGCCGCAGTTCCTCTAGCTTTCTCCCTAGAAAATACAAATGTGTAGAGCTGGTGTGTCCATGTGGAACCAATTAGTGTTTCCAAGCATAAAATTAAATGTTCCCTGAAAATAAAACGTTCAAAAATATAAAGTCCGTGGATAATATCAGGAATACACAAACACAGAGGCTGTAGCAATATCTGGGATTGAATTAGACAAAAGGAAACCGGATATTTCCGGTTTCATCCAGTCATATCGGGAAAAAGTGGTGTGGAATTCGTATGCAAAGGACTGAGAAAATCACAGTAAAAATGGTTTTGGAGAAAAGCAAAGTCTTTTCGTTAGGCAAGTGCATAAAATGTTATTTATACAAACAGAAATATCATGTTAGTTTGCAGCAGTTCCTCTAGCTTTCTTCCTAGAAAATACGAATGTGTAGAGCTGGTGTCTCCATGTGGAACCAATTAGTGTTTCCAAGCATAAAATTAAATGTTCCCTGATAAAAAACAGTCAAAAAAATAAAGTCCATGGATAATATCAGGAATACACAAACAAAGAGGCTGTAGCAATATCTGGGATTGAATTAGCCAAAACGAAACCGGATATTTCCGGTTTCATCCAGGCATATCAGGCAAACTGGTGTGGAATTCGTATGCAATGGACCGAGAAAATCACAGTAAAAATGGTTTTGGAGAAAAGCAAAGTCTTTTCGTTAGGCAAGTGCATAAAATGTCATCTATACAAACACAAATATCATGTTTGTTTGCCGCAGTTCCTCTAGCTTTTTCCCTAGAACATAAAAATGTGTAGAGCTATTGTCTCCATGTGGAACCAATTAGTGTTTCCAAGCATAAAATTAAATGTTCCCTGAAAAAAAAACATTCAAAAAAATAAAGTCCGTGGATAATATCACGAATACACAAACAAAGAGGCTGTAGCAATATCTGGGATTGAATTAGCCAAACGAAACCGGATATTTCCGGTTTCATCCAGTCATATCCAGACAAAGTGGTGTGGAATTCGTATGCAATGGACCGAGAAAATCACAGTAAAAATGGTTTTGGAGAAAAGCAAAGTCTTTTCGTTAGGCAAGTGCATAAAATGTCATCTATACAAACAGAAATAGCATGTTTGTTTGCCGCAGTTCCTCTAGCTTTCTCCCTAGAAGAAACGAATGTGTAGAGCTGGTGTCTCCATGTGGAACCAATTAGCGTTTCCAAGCATAAAATTAAATGTTCCCTGAAAAAAAAAACATTCAAAAAAATAAAGTCCGTGGATAATATCAGGAATACACAAACACAGAGGCTGTAGCAATATCTGGGATTGAATTAGACAAAAGGAAACCGGATATTTCAGGTTTCATCCAGTCATATCGGGACAAACTGGTGTGGAATTCGTATGCAATGGACCGAGAAAATCACAGTAAAAATGGTTTTGGAGAAAAGCAAAGTCTTTTCGTTAGGCAAGTGCATAAAATGTTATTTATACAAACAGAAATATCATGTTAGTTTGCCGCAGTTCCTCTAGCTTTCTCCCTAGAAAATACGAATGTGTAGAGCTGGTGTCTCCATGTGGAACCAATTAGTGTTTCCAAGCATAAAATTAAATGTTCCCTGATAAAAAACAGTCAAAAAAATAAAGTCCGTGGATAATATCAGGAATACACAAACAAAGAGGCTGTAGCAATATCTGGGATTGAATTAGCCAAAATGAAACCGGATAATTCCGGTTTCATCCAGTCATATCCGGACAAAGTGGTGTGGAATTCGTATGCAATGGACCGAGAAAATCACAGTAAAAATGGTTTTGGAGAAAAGCAGTCTTTTCGTTAGCCAAGTGCATAAAATGTCATCTATACAAACAGAAATATCATGTTTGTTTGCCGCAGTTCCTCTAGCTTTCTCCCTAGAAAATACGAATGTGTAGAGCTGGTGTCTCCATGTGGAACCAATTAGTGTTTCCAAGCATAAAATTAAATGTTCCCTGAAAAAAAAAACATTCAAAAAAATAAAGTCCGTGGATAATATCAGGAATACACAAACACAGAGGCTGTAGCAATATCTGGGATTGAATTAGCCAAAACGGAACCGGATATTTCCGGTTTCATCCAGGCATATCAGGACAAACTGGTGTGGAATTCGTATGCAATGGACCGAGAAAATCACAGGAAAAATGGTTTTGGAGAAAAGCAAAGTCTTTTCGTTAGGCAAGTGCATAAAATGTCATCTATACAAACAGAAATATCATGTTTGTTTGCCGCAGTTCCTCTAGCTTTCTCCCTAGAAAATACAAATGTGTAGAGCTGGTGTCTCCATGTGGAACCATTTAGTGTTTCCAAGCATAAAATTAAATGTTCCCTGAAAAAAAAACATTCAAAAAAATAAAGTCCGTGGATAATATCAGGAATACACAAACACAGAGGCTGTAGCAATATTTCGGTTTGAGTTAGCCAAAACAAAACCGGATATTTCCGGTTTCATCCAGTCATATCCGGACAAAGTGGTGTGGAATTCGTATGCAATGGACCGAGAAAATCACAGGAAAAATGGTTTTGGAGAAAAGCAAAGTCTTTTTGTTAGGCAAGTGCATAAAATGTCATCTATACAAACAGAAATATCATGTTTGTTTGCCACAGTTCCTCTAGCTTTCTCCCTAGAAAATACGAATGTGTAGAGCTGGTGTCTCCATGTGGAACCAATTAGTGTTTCCAAGCATAAAATTAAATGTTCCCTGAAAAAAAAAACATTCAAAAAAATAAAGTCCGTGGATAATATCAGGAATACACAAACACAGAGGCTGTAGCAATATCTGGGATTGAATTAGACAAAAGGAAACCGGATATTTCCGGTTTCATCCAGTCATATCCGGACAAAGTGGTGTGGAATTCGTATGCAATGGACCGAGAAAATCACAGGAAAAATGGTTTTGGAGAAAAGCAAAGTCTTTTCGTTAGGAAAGTGCATAAAATGTCATCTATACAAACAGAAATATCATGTTTGTTTGCCGCAGTTCCTCTAGCTTTCTCCCTAGAAAATACAAATGTGTAGAGCTGGTGTGTCCATGTGGAACCAATTAGTGTTTCCAAGCATAAAATTAAATGTTCCCTGAAAATAAAACGTTCAAAAATATAAAGTCCGTGGATAATATCAGGAATACACAAACACAGAGGCTGTAGCAATATCTGGGATTGAATTAGACAAAAGGAAACCGGATATTTCCGGTTTCATCCAGTCATATCGGGAAAAAGTGGTGTGGAATTCGTATGCAAAGGACTGAGAAAATCACAGTAAAAATGGTTTTGGAGAAAAGCAAAGTCTTTTCGTTAGGCAAGTGCATAAAATGTTATTTATACAAACAGAAATATCATGTTAGTTTGCAGCAGTTCCTCTAGCTTTCTTCCTAGAAAATACGAATGTGTAGAGCTGGTGTCTCCATGTGGAACCAATTAGTGTTTCCAAGCATAAAATTAAATGTTCCCTGATAAAAAACAGTCAAAAAAATAAAGTCCATGGATAATATCAGGAATACACAAACAAAGAGGCTGTAGCAATATCTGGGATTGAATTAGCCAAAACGAAACCGGATATTTCCGGTTTCATCCAGGCATATCAGGCAAACTGGTGTGGAATTCGTATGCAATGGACCGAGAAAATCACAGTAAAAATGGTTTTGGAGAAAAGCAAAGTCTTTTCGTTAGGCAAGTGCATAAAATGTCATCTATACAAACACAAATATCATGTTTGTTTGCCGCAGTTCCTCTAGCTTTTTCCCTAGAACATAAAAATGTGTAGAGCTATTGTCTCCATGTGGAACCAATTAGTGTTTCCAAGCATAAAATTAAATGTTCCCTGAAAAAAAAACATTCAAAAAAATAAAGTCCGTGGATAATATCACGAATACACAAACAAAGAGGCTGTAGCAATATCTGGGATTGAATTAGCCAAACGAAACCGGATATTTCCGGTTTCATCCAGTCATATCCAGACAAAGTGGTGTGGAATTCGTATGCAATGGACCGAGAAAATCACAGTAAAAATGGTTTTGGAGAAAAGCAAAGTCTTTTCGTTAGGCAAGTGCATAAAATGTCATCTATACAAACAGAAATAGCATGTTTGTTTGCCGCAGTTCCTCTAGCTTTCTCCCTAGAAAATACGAATGTGTAGAGCTGGTGTCTCCATGTGGAACCAATTAGCGTTTCCAAGCATAAAATTAAATGTTCCCTGAAAAAAAAAACATTCAAAAAAATAAAGTCCGTGGATAATATCAGGAATACACAAACACAGAGGCTGTAGCAATATCTGGGATTGAATTAGACAAAAGGAAACCGGATATTTCAGGTTTCATCCAGTCATATCGGGACAAACTGGTGTGGAATTCGTATGCAATGGACCGAGAAAATCACAGTAAAAATGGTTTTGGAGAAAAGCAAAGTCTTTTCGTTAGGCAAGTGCATAAAATGTTATTTATACAAACAGAAATATCATGTTAGTTTGCAGCAGTTCCTCTAGCTTTCTCCCTAGAAAATACGAATGTGTAGAGCTGGTGTCTCCATGTGGAACCAATTAGTGTTTCCAAGCATAAAATTAAATGTTCCCTGATAAAAAACAGTCAAAAAAATAAAGTCCGTGGATAATATCAGGAATACACAAACAAAGAGGCTGTAGCAATATCTGGGATTGAATTAGCCAAAATGAAACCGGATAATTCCGGTTTCATCCAGTCATATCCGGACAAAGTGGTGTGGAATTCGTATGCAATGGACCGAGAAAATCACAGGAATAATGGTTTTGGAGAAAAGCAAAGTCTTTTTGTTAGGAAAGTGCATAAAATGTCATCTATACAAACAGAAATATCATGTTTGTTTGCCGCAGTTCCTCTAGCTTTCTCCCTAGAAAATACAAATGTGTAGAGCTGGTGTGTCCATGTGGAACCAATTAGTGTTTCCAAGCATAAAATTAAATGTTCCCTGAAAATAAAACGTTCAAAAATATAAAGTCCGTGGATAATATCAGGAATACACAAACACAGAGGCTGTAGCAATATCTGGGATTGAATTAGACAAAAGGAAACCGGATATTTCCGGTTTCATCCAGTCATTTCGGGAAAAACTGGCGTGGAATTCATATGCAAAGGACTGAGAAAATCACAGTAAAAATGGTTTTGGAGAAAAGCAAAGTCTTTTCGTTAGGCAAGTGCATAAAATGTTATTTATACAAACAGAAATATCATGTTAGTTTGCAGCAGTTCCTCTAGCTTTCTCCCTAGAAAATACGAATGTGTAGAGCTGGTGTCTCCATGTGGAACCAATTAGTGTTTCCAAGCATAAAATTAAATGTTCCCTGATAAAAAACAGTCAAAAAAATAAAGTCCATGGATAATATCAGGAATACACAAACAAAGAGGCTGTAGCAATATCTGGGATTGAATTAGCCAAAACGAAACCGGATATTTCCGGTTTCATCCAAGCATATCAGGCAAACTGGTGTGTAATTCGTATGCAATGGACCGAGAAAATCACAGTAAAAATGGTTTTGGAGAAAAGCAAAGTCTTTTCGTTAGGCAAGTGCATAAAATGTCATCTATACAAACACAAATATCATGTTTGTTTGCCGCAGTTCCTCTAGCTTTCTCCCTAGAACATAAAAATGTGTAGAGCTATTGTCTCCATGTGGAACCAATTAGTGTTTCCAAGCATAAAATTAAATGTTCCCTGAAAAAAAAACATTCAAAAAAATAAAGTCCGTGGATAATATCACGAATACACAAACAAAGAGGCTGTAGCAATATCTGGGATTGAATTAGCCAAACGAAACCGGATATTTCCGGTTTCATCCAGTCATATCCAGACAAAGTGGTGTGGAATTCGTATGCAATGGACCGAGAAAATCACAGTAAAAATGGTTTTGGAGAAAAGCAAAGTCTTTTCGTTAGGCAAGTGCATCAAATGTCATCTATACAAACAGAAATAGCATGTTTGTTTGCCGCAGTTCCTCTAGCTTTCTCCCTAGAAGAAACGAATGTGTAGAGCTGGTGTCTCCATGTGGAACCAATTAGCGTTTCCAAGCATAAAATTAAATGTTCCCTGAAAAAAAAACATTCAAAAAAATAAAGTCCGTGGATAATATCAGGAATACACAAACACAGAGGCTGTAGCAATATCTGGGATTGAATTAGACAAAAGGAAACCGGATATTTCCGGTTTCATCCAGTCATATCGGGACAAACTGGTGTGGAATTCGTATGCAATGGACCGAGAAAATCACAGTAAAAATGGTTTTGGAGAAAAGCAAAGTCTTTTCGTTAGGCAAGTGCATAAAATGTTATTTATACAAACAGAAATATCATGTTAGTTTGCAGCAGTTCCTCTAGCTTTCTCCCTAGAAAATACGAATGTGTAGAGCTGGTGTCTCCATGTGGAACCAATTAGTGTTTCCAAGCATAAAATTAAATGTTCCCTGATAAAAAACAGTCAAAAAAATAAAGTCCGTGGATAATATCAGGAATACACAAACACAGAGGCTGTAGCAATATCTGGGATTGAATTAGCCAAAATGAAACCGGATAATTCCAGTTTCATCCAGTCATATCCGGACAAAGTGGTGTGGAATTCGTATGCAATGGACCGAGAAAATCACAGGAAAAATGGTTTTGGAGAAAAGCAAAGTCTTTTCGTTAGGCAAGTGCATAAAATGTCATCTATACAAACAGAAATATCATGTTTGTTTGCCGCAGGTCCTCTAGCTTTCTCCCTAGAAAATACAAATGTGTAGAGCTGCTGTCTCCATGTGGAACCATTTAGTATTTCCAAGCATAAAATTAAATGTTCCCTGAAAAAAAAACATTCAAAAAAATAAAGTCCGTGGATAATATCAGGAATACACAAACACAGAGGCTGTAGCAATATCTGGGATTGAATTAGACAAAAGGAAACCGGATAATTCCGGTTTCATCCAGTCATATCCGGACAAAGTGGTGTGGAATTCGTATGCAATGGACCGAGAAAATCACAGGAAAAATGGTTTTGGAGAAAAGCAAAGTCTTTTTGTTAGGCAAGTGCATAAAATGTCATCTAGACAAACAGAAATATCATGTTTGTTTGCCACAGTTCCTCTAGCTTTCTCCCTAGAATATACGAATATGTAGAGCTGGTGTCTCCATGTGGAACCAATTAGTGTTTCCAAGCATAAAATTAAATGTTCCCTGAAAAAAAAAACATTCAAAAAAATAAAGTCCGTGGATAATATCAGGAATACACAAACACAGAGGCTGTAGCAATATCTGGGATTGAATTAGACAAAAGGAAACCGGATAATTCCGGTTTCATCCAGTCATATCCGGACAAAGTGGTGTGGAATTCGTATGCAATGGACCGAGAAAATCACAGGAAAAATGGTTTTGGAGAAAAGCAAAGTCTTTTCGTTAGGAAAGTGCATAAAATGTCATCTATACAAACAGAAATATCATGTTTGTTTGCCGCAGTTCCTCTAGCTTTCTCCCTAGAAAATACAAATGTGTAGAGCTGGTGTGTCCATGTGGAACCAATTAGTGTTTCCAAGCATAAAATTAAATGTTCCCTGAAAATAAAACGTTCAAAAATATAAAGTCCGTGGATAATATCAGGAATACACAAACACAGAGGCTGTAGCAATATCTGGGATAAAATTAGACAAAAGGAAATCGGATATTTCCGGTTTCATCCAGTCATATCGGGAAAAAGTGGTGTGGAATTCGTATGCAATGGACCGAGAAAATCACAGTAAAAATGGTTTTGGAGAAAAGCAAAGTCTTTTCGTTAGGCAAGTGCATAAAATGTTATTTATACAAACAGAAATATCATGTTAGTTTGCCGCAGTTCCTCTAGCTTTCTCCCTAGAAAATACGAATGTGTAGAGCTGGTGTCTCCATGTGGAACCAATTAGTGTTTCCAAGCATAAAATTAAATGTTCCCTGATAAAAAACAGTCAAAAAAATAAAGTCCATGGATAATATCAGGAATACACAAACACAGAGGCTGTAGCAATATCTGGGATTGAATTAGCCAAAATGAAACCGGATATTTCCGGTTTCATCCAGTCATATCCGGACAAAGTGGTGTGGAATTCGTATGCAATGGACCGAGAAAATCACAGGAAAAATGGTTTTGGAGAAAAGCAAAGTCTTTTCGTTAGGCAAGTGCATAAAATGTCATCTATACAAACAGAAATATCATGTTTGTTTGCCGCAGTTCCTCTAGCTTTCTCCCTAGAAAATACGAATGTGTAGAGCTGGTGTCTCCATGTGGAACCAATTAGTGTTTCCAAGCATAAAATTAAATGTTCCCTGAAAAAAAAAACATTCAAAAAAATAAAGTCCGTGGATAATATCAGGAATACACAAACACAGAGGCTGTAGCAATATCTGGGATTGAATTAGACAAAAGGAAACCGGATAATTCCGGTTTCATCCAGTCATATCCGGACAAAGTGGTGTGGAATTCATATGCAATGGACCGAGAAAATCACAGGAAAAATGGTTTTGGAGAAAAGCAAAGTCTTTTTGTTAGGCAAGTGCATAAAATGTCATCTATACAAACAGAAATATCATGTTTGTTTGCCACAGTTCCTCTAGCTTTCTCCCTAGAATATACGAATATGTAGAGCTGGTGTCTCCATGTGGAACCAATTAGTGTTTCCAAGCATAAAATTAAATGTTCCCTGAAAAAAAAAACATTCAAAAAAATAAAGTCCGTGGATAATATCAGGAATACACAAACACAGAGGCTGTAGCAATATCTGGGATTGAATTAGACAAAAGGAAACCGGATAATTCCGGTTTCATCCAGTCATATCCGGACAAAGTGGTGTGGAATTCATATGCAATGGACCGAGAAAATCACAGGAAAAATGGTTTTGGAGAAAAGCAAAGTCTTTTTGTTAGGCAAGTGCATAAAATGTCATCTATACAAACAGAAATATCATGTTTGTTTGCCACAGTTCCTCTAGCTTTCTCCCTAGAATATACGCATATGTAGAGCTGGTGTCTCCATGTGGAACCAATTAGTGTTTCCAAGCATAAAATTAAATGTTCCCTGAAAAAAAAAACATTCAAAAAAATAAAGTCCGTGGATAATATCAGGAATACACAAACACAGAGGCTGTAGCAATATCTGGGATTGAATTAGACAAAAGGAAACCGGATAATTCCGGTTTCATCCAGTCATATCCGGACAAAGTGGTGTGGAATTCGTATGCAATGGACCGAGAAAATCACAGGAAAAATGGTTTTGGAGAAAAGCAAAGTCTTTTCGTTAGGAAAGTGCATAAAATGTCATCTATACAAACAGAAATATCATGTTTGTTTGCCGCAGTTCCTCTAGCTTTCTCCCTAGAAAATACAAATGTGTAGAGCTGGTGTGTCCATGTGGAACCAATTAGTGTTTCCAAGCATAAAATTAAATGTTCCCTGAAAATAAAACGTTCAAAAATATAAAGTCCGTGGATAATATCAGGAATACACAAACACAGAGGCTGTAGCAATATCTGGGATTCAATTAGACAAAAGGAAACCGGATATTTCCGGTTTCATCCAGTCATATCGGGAAAAAGTGGTGTGGAATTCGTATGCAATGGACCGAGAAAATCACAGTAAAAATGGTTTTGGAGAAAAGCAAAGACTTTTCGTTAGGCAAGTGCATAAAATGTTATTTATACAAACAGAAATATCATGTTAGTTTGCCGCAGTTCCTCTAGCTTTCTCCCTAGAAAATACGAATGTGTAGAGCTGGTGTCTCCATGTGGAACCAATTAGTGTTTCCAAGCATAAAATTAAATGTTCCCTGATAAAAAACAGTCAAAAAAATAAAGTCCATGGATAATATCAGGAATACACAAAC
Source organism: Lepus oiostolus (assembly GCA_036325905.1). NCBI lineage: Eukaryota > Metazoa > Chordata > Mammalia > Lagomorpha > Leporidae > Lepus > Lepus oiostolus. Next base: position 48,053,201 of record CM070795.1, read on the forward strand.
ACAGAGGCTGTAGCAATATCTGGGATTGAATTAGCCAAAATGAAACCGGATATTTCCGGTTTCATCCAGTCATATCCGGACAAAGTGGTGTGGAATTCGTATGCAATGGACCGAGAAAATCACAGGAAAAATGGTTTTGGAGAAAAGCAAAGTCTTTTCGTTAGGCAAGTGCATAAAATGTCATCTATACAAACAGAAATATCATGTTTGTTTGCCGCAGTTCCTCTAGCTTTCTCCCTAGAAAATACGAATGTGTAGAGCTGGTGTCTCCATGTGGAACCAATTAGTGTTTCCAAGCATAAAATTAAATGTTCCCTGAAAAAAAAACATTCAAAAAAATAAAGTCCGTGGATAATATCAGGAATACACAAACACAGAGGCTGTAGCAATATCTGGGATTGAATTAGACAAAAGGAAACCGGATAATTCCGGTTTCATCCAGTCATATCCGGACAAAGTGGTGTGGAATTCATATGCAATGGACCGAGAAAATCACAGGAAAAATGGTTTTGGAGAAAAGCAAAGTCTTTTTGTTAGGCAAGTGCATAAAATGTCATCTATACAAACAGAAATATCATGTTTGTTTGCCACAGTTCCTCTAGCTTTCTCCCTAGAATATACGAATATGTAGAGCTGGTGTCTCCATGTGGAACCAATTAGTGTTTCCAAGCATAAAATTAAATGTTCCCTGAAAAAAAAAACATTCAAAAAAATAAAGTCCGTGGATAATATCAGGAATACACAAACACAGAGGCTGTAGCAATATCTGGGATTGAATTAGACAAAAGGAAACCGGATAATTCCGGTTTCATCCAGTCATATCCGGACAAAGTGGTGTGGAATTCGTATGCAATGGACCGAGAAAATCACAGGAAAAATGGTTTTGGAGAAAAGCAAAGTCTTTTCGTTAGGAAAGTGCATAAAATGTCATCTATACAAACAGAAATATCATGTTTGTTTGCCGCAGTTCCTCTAGCTTTCTCCCTAGAAAATACAAATGTGTAGAGCTGGTGTGTCCATGTGGAACCAATTAGTGTTTCCAAGCATAAAATTAAATGTTCCCTGAAAATAAAACGTTCAAAAAAATAAAGTCCGTGGATAATATCAGGAATACACAAACACAGAGGCTGTAGCAATATCTGGGATTCAATTAGACAAAAGGAAACCGGATATTTCCGGTTTCATCCAGTCATATCGGGAAAAAGTGGTGTGGAATTCGTATGCAAGGACTGAGAAAATCAGAGTAAAAATGGTTTTGGAGAAAAGCAAAGTCTTTTCGTTAGGCAAGTGCATAAAATGTTATTTATACAAACAGAAATATCATGTTAGTTTGCAGCAGTTCCTCTAGCTTTCTCCCTAGAAAATACGAATGTGTAGAGCTGGTGTCTCCATGTGGAACCAATTAGTGTTTCCAAGAATAAAATTAAATGTTCCCTGATAAAAAACAGTCAAAAAAATAAAGTCCATGGATAATATCAGGAATACACAAACAAAGAGGCTGTAGCAATATCTGGGATTGAATTAGCCAAAATGAAACCGGATATTTCCGGTTTCATCCAGTCATATCCGGACAAAGTGGTGTGGAATTCGTATGCAATGGACCGAGAAAATCACAGTAAAAATGGTTTTGGAGAAAAGCAAAGTCTTTTCGTTAGGCAAGTGCATAAAATGTCATCTATACAAACAGAAATATCATGTTTGTTTGCCGCAGTTCCTCTAGCTTTCTCCCTAGAAAATACGAATGTGTAGAGCTGGTGTCTCCATGTGGAACCAATTAGTGTTTCCAAGCATAAAATTAAATGTTCCCTGAAAAAAAAACATTCAAAAAAATAAAGTCCGTGGATAATATCAGGAATACACAAACAAAGAGGCTGTAGCAATATCTGGGATTGAATTAGACAAAAGGAAACCGTATAATTCCGGTTTCATCCAGTCATATCCAGACAAAGTGGTGTGGAATTCGTATGCAATAGACCGAGAAAATCACAGTAAAAATGGTTTTGGAGAAAAGCAAAGTCTTTTCGTTAGGCAAGTGCATAAAATGTCATCTATACAAACACAAATATCATGTTTGTTTGCCGCAGTTCCTCTAGCTTTCTCCCTAGAAAATACGAATGTGTAGAGCTGGTGTGTCCATGTGGAACCAATTAGTGTTTCCAAGCATAAAATTAAATGTTCCCTGAAAATAAAACGTTCAAAAAAATAAAGTCCGTGGATAATATCAGGAATACACAAACACAGAGGCTGTGGCAATATCTGGGATTGAATTAGACAAAAGGAAACCGGATATTTCCGGTTTCATCCAGTCATATCCGGACAAAGTGGTGTGGAATTCGTATGCAATGGACCGAGAAAATCACAGGAAAAATGGTTTTGGAGAAAAGCAAAGTCTTTTCGTTAGGCAAGTGCTTAAAATGTCATCTATACAAAGAGAAATATCATGTTTGTTTGCCGCAGTTCCTCTAGCTTTCTCCCTAGAAAATACGAATGTGTAGAGCTGGTGTCTCCATGTGGAACCAATTAGTGTTTCCAAGCATAAAATTAAATGTTCCCTGAAAAAAAAACATTCAAAAAAATAAAGTCCATGGATAATATCACGAATACACAAACACAGAGGCTGTAGCAATATCTGGGATTGAATTAGACAAAACGAAACCGGATATTTCCGGTTTCATCCAGGCATATCAGGCAAACTGGTGTGGAATTCGTATGCAATGGACCGAGAAAATCACAGTAAAAATGGTTTTGGAGAAAAGCAAAGTCTTTTCGTTAGGCAAGTGCATAAAATGTCATCTATACAAACACAAATATCATGTTTGTTTGCCGCAGTTCCTCTAGCTTTCTCCCTAGAAAATACGAATGTGTAGAGCTGGTGTCTCCATGTGGAACCAATTAGTGTTTCCAAGCATAAAATTAAATGTTCCCTGAAAAAAAAACATTCAAAAAAATAAAGTCCGTGGATAATATCAGGAATACACAAACACAGAGGCTGTGGCAATATTTCGGTTTGAGTTCGCCAAAACAAAACCGCATATTTCCGGTTTCATCCAGTCATATCCAGACAAAGTGGTGTGGAATTCCTATGCAATGGACCGAGAAAATCACAGTAAAAATGGTTTTGGAGAAAAGCAAAGTCTTTTCGTTAGGCAAGTGCATAAAATGTCATCTATACAAACAGAAATATCATGTTTGTTTGCCGCAGTTCCTCTAGCTTTCTCCCTAGAAAATACGAATGTGTAGAGCTGGTTTCTCCATGTGGAACCAATTAGTGTTTCCAAGCATAAAATTAAATGTTCCCTGAAAAAAAAACATTCAAAAAAATAAAGTCCGTGGATAATATCACGAATACACAAACACAGAGGCTGTGGCAATATTTCGGTTTGAGTTCGCCAAAACAAAACCGCATATTTCCGGTTTCATCCAGTCATATCCAGACAAAGTGGTGTGGAATTCCTATGCAATGGACCGAGAAAATCACAGTAAAAATGGTTTTGAAGAAAAGCAAAGTCTTTTCGTTAGGCAAGTGCATAAAATGTCATCTATACAAACAGAAATATCATGTGTGTTTGCCGCAGTTCCTCTAGCTTTCTCCCTAGAAAATACGAATGTGTAGAGCTGGTGTCTCCATGTGGAACCAATTAGTGTTTCCAAGCATAAAATTAAATGTTCCCTGAAAAAAAAAACATTCAAAAAAATAAAGTCCGTGGATAATATCAGGAATACACAAACACAGAGGCTGTAGCAATATCTGGGATTGAATTAGACAAAAGGAAACCGGATAATCCGGTTTCATCCAGTCATAGCCGGACAAAGTGGTGTGGAATTCGTATGCAATGGACAGAGAAAATCACAGGAAAAATGGTTTTGGAGAAAAGCAAAGTCTTTTCGTTAGGCAAGTGCTTAAAATGTCATCTATACAAACAGAAATATCATGTTTGTTTGCCGCAGTTCCTCTAGCTTTCTCCCTAAAACAAACGAATGTGTAGAGCTCGTGTCTCCATGTGGAACCAATTAGTGTTTCCAAGCACAAAATGAAATGTTCCCTAAAAAAAAAAACATTCAAAAAATAAAGTCCGTGGATAATATCAGGAATACACAAACACAGATGCTGTAGCAATATCTGGGATTGAATTAGCCAAAACGAAACCGGATATTTCCGGTTTCATCCAGTCATATCCGGACAAAGTGGTCTGGAATTCGTATTCAATGGCCCGAGAAAAGCACAGGGAAAATGGTTTTGGAGAAAAGCAAAGTCTTTTCGTTAAGCCAGTGCATAAAATGTCATCTATACAAACAGAAATATCATGTTTGTTTGCCGCAGTTCCTCTAGCTTTCTCGCTAAAAAATACGAATATGTAGAGCTGGTGTCTCCATGTGGAACCAATTAGTGTTTCCAAGCATAAAATTAAATGTTCCCTGAAAAAAAACCATTCAAAAAAATAAAATCCGTGGATAATATAGGAATACACAAACACAGATGCTGTAGCAAAAACAGGGATTGAGTTAGCAAAAAAAAAAAAAAAAAAAAAAAAAAACGGACATTATCGGTTTCATCCAGTCATATCCGGACAAAGTGTTGTGGAATTCGTATGCAATGGACCAAGAAAATCACAGTAAAAATGGTTTTGGAGAAAAGCAAAGTCTTTTCGTTAGGCAAGTGCATAAAATGTCATCTATACAAACAGAAATATCATGTTTGTTTGCCGCAGTTCCTCTAGCTTTCTCCCTAGAAAATACGAATGTGTAGAGCTGGTGTCTCCATGTGGGACCAATTAGAGTTTGCAAGGACAAAATTAAATGTTCCCTGATAAAAAAAAAAACAAAACAATGAAGTCCGTGGATAATATCAGGAATACACAAACACAGATGCTGTAGCAATATTTCGGTTTGAGTTAGCCAAAACAAAACCGGATATTTCCGGTTTCATCCCGTCATATCCGGACAAAGTGGTGTGCAATTCGTATGCAATGGCCCGAGAAAATCACAGGAAAAATGGTTTTGGAGAAAAGCAAAGTCTTTTCGTTTGGCAAGTGCATAAAATGTCATGTATAAAAACAGAAATATCAAGTTTGTGTGCTGCAGTTCCTATAGCTTTCTCCCTAGAAAATAAAAATGTGTAGATCTGGTGTGTCCATGTGGAACCAATTAGTGTTTCCAAGCATAAAATTAAATGTTCCCTGAAAAAAAAACGTTAAAAAAAATAAAGTCCATGGATAATATCAGGAATACACAAACACAGAGGCTGTAGCAATATCTGTGATTGAATTAGCCAAAATGAAACCGGATATTTCCGGTTTTATCCAGTCATATCCGTAAAAACTGGTGTGGAATTCGTATGCAATGGACGGAGAAAATCACAGTAAAAATGGTTTTGGAGAAAAGCAAAGTCTTTTCGTTAGGCAAGTGTATCAAATGTCATCTATACAAACAAAAATATCATGTTTGTTTGCCACAGTTCCTCTAGTTTTCTCCCTATAAAATACGAATGTGTAGAGCTGGTGTCTCCATGTGGAACCAATTAGTGTTTCCAAGCATAAAATTAAATGTTCCCTGAAAATAAAACGTTCCAAAAAATAAAGTCCGTGGATAATATCAGGAATACAAAAACACAGATGCTGTAGCAATATTTCGGTTTGAGTTAACCAAAAAAAACCGCATATTTCCGGTTTCATCCAGTCATATCCGGACAAAGTGGTGTGGAATTCGTATGCAATGGCCCGAGAAAATCACAGGGAAAATGGTTTTGGAGAAAAGCAAAGTCTTTTCGTTAGGCAAGTGCATAAAATGTCATCTATACAAACAGAAATATCATGTTTGTTTGCCGCAGTTCCTCTAGCTTTCTCCCTAGAAAATACGAATGTGTAGATCTGGTGTCTCCATGTGGAACCAATTAGTGTTTCCAAGCATAAAATTAAATGTTCCCTGAAAAAAAAACCATTCAAAACCATAAAGTCCGTGGATAATATCAGGAATACACAAACACAGATGCTGTAGCAATAACAGGGATTGAGTTAGCAAAAAAAAAAAAAAAAAAAAAAAAACGGACATTATCGGTTTCATCCAGTCATATCCGGACAAACTGGTGTGGAATTCGTATGCAATGGACCGAGAAAATCACAGTAAAAATGGTTTTGGAGAAAAGCAAAGTCTTTTCGTTAGGCAAGTGCATAAAATGTCATCTATACAAACAGTAATATCATGTTTGTTTGCCGCAGTTCCTCTAGCTTTCTCCCTAAAAAATACGAATGTGTAGAGCTGGTGTCTCCATGTGGAACCAATTAGTGTTTCCAAGCATAAAATTAAATGTTCCCTGGAAAATAAAAACATTCAAAACCATAAATGCCGTGGATAATATCAGGAATACACAAACACAGATGCTGTAGCAATATTTCGGTTTGAGTTCACCAAAACAAAACCGCATATTTCCGGTTTCATCCAGTCATATCCGGACAAAGTGGGGAGGAATTCGTATGCAATGGACCGAGAAAATCACAGGAAAAATGGTTTTGGAGAAAAGCAAAGTCTTTTCGTTAGGCAAGTGCATAAAATGTCATCTATACAAACAGAAATATCATGTTTGTTTGCCGCAGTTCCTCTAGCTTTCTCCATAGAAAATATGAATGTGTAGAGCTGGTGTCTCCATGTGGAAACAATTAGTGTTTCCAAGCGTAAAATTAAATTTTCCCCGAAAAAAAACATTCAAAAAAAATAAAGTCCGTGGATAATATCAGGAATACACAAACACAGAGGCTGTAGCAAATTTTCGGTTTGAGTTAGCCAAAACAAAAACGGATATTTCCGATTTCATCAAGTCATATCCGGACAAGGTGGTGTGGAATTCGTATTAATGGACCGAGAAAAATCACAGTAAAAATGGTTTTGGAGAAAAGCAAAGTCTTTTCGTTAGGCAAGTGCATCAAATGTCATCTATACAAACAGAAATATCATGTTTGTTTGCCGCAGTTCCTCTAGCTTTCTCCCTATAAAATACGAATGTGTAGAGCTGGTGTCTCCATGTGGAACCAATTAGTGTTTCCAAGCATAAAATTAAATGTTCCCTGAAAAAAAAAAATTCAAAAAAATAAAATCCGTGGATAATATCAGGAATACACAAACACAGATGCTGTAGCAATATTTCGGTTTGAGTTAGCCAAAACAAAACCGGATATTTCCGGTTTCATCCAGGCATATCCGGACAAAGTGCTGTGGAATTCGTATGTAATGGACCGAGAAAATCACAGTAAAAATGGTTTTGGAGAAAAGCAGTCTTTTCGTTAGGCAAGTGCATCAAATGTCATCTATACAAACAGAAATATCATGTTTGTTTGCCACAGTTTCACTAGCTTTCTCCCTAGAAAATACGAATGTGTAGAGCTGGTGTCTCCATGTGGAAACAATTAGTGTTTCCAAGCATAAAATTAAATGTTCCCTGAAAAAAAAACATTCAAAACAATAAAGTCCGTGGATAATATCAGGAATACACAAACAAAGAGGCTGTAGCAATATCAAGGATTGAATTAGCCAAAACGAAACCGGATATTTCCAGTTTCATCCAGACATATTCAGACAAAGTGGTGTGGAATTCGTATGCAATGGACCGAGAAAATCACAGTAAAATGGTTTTGGAGAAAAGCAAAGTCTTTTCGTTAGGCAAGTGCATAAAATGTCATCTATACAGAAAGAAATAGCATGTTTGTTTGCCGCAGTTCCTCTAGATTTCTCCGTGGAACATAAAAATGTGTAGAAGTGGTGTCTCCATGTGGAACCAATTAGTGTTTCCAAGCATAAAGTTAAATGTTCCCTGAAAAAAAAAACATTCAAAAAAATAAAGTCCGTGGATAATATCAGGAATACACAAACAAAGAGGCTGTAGCAATATCTGGGATTGAATTAGGCAAAAAGAAACCGGATATTTCCTTTTTAATCCAGTCATATCCGGACAAAGTCGTGTGGAATTCGTATGCAATGGACCGAGAAAATCACAGTAAAAATGGTTTTGGAGAAAAGCAAAGTCTTTTCGTTAGGCAAGTGCATAAAATGTCATCTATACAAACAGAAATATCATGTTTGTTTGCCGCAGTTCCTCTAGCTTTCGCCCTAGAACAAACGAATGTGTAGAGCTGGTGTGTCCATGTGGAACCAATTAGTGTTTCCAAGCATAAAATTAAATGTTCCCTGAAAAAAAAATTCAAAAAAATAAAGTCCGTGGATAATATCAGGAATACACAAACAAAGAGGCTGTAGCAATATCTGGGATTGAATTAGCCAAAACTAAACCGGATATTTCCGGTTTCATCCAGTCATATCCGGACAAAGTGGTGTGCAATTCGTATGCAATGGACCGAGAAAATCACAGGAAAAATGGTTTTGGAGAAAAGCAAAGTCTTTTCGTTAGGCAAGTGCATAAAATGTCATCTATACAAACAGAAATATCATGTTTGTTAGCCGAAGTTCCTCTAGCTTTATCCCTAGAAAATACGAATGTGTAGAGCTGGTGTCTCCATGTGGAACCAATTAGTGTTTGCAAGCATAAAATTAAATGTTCCCTGAAAAAAAAACATTCAAAAAAATAAAGTCCGTGGATAATATCACAAATACACAAACAAAGAGGCTGTAGCAATATCTGGGATTGAATTAGCCAAAATGAAACCGGATATTTCCAGTTTAATCCAGTCATATCCGCACAAAGTGGTGTGGAATTCGTATGCAATGGACCGCGAAAATCACAGTAAAAATGGTTTTGGAGAAAAGCAAAGTCTTTTCGTTAGGCAATTGCATAAAATGTCATCTAGACAAACAGAAATATCATGTTTGTTTGCCGCAGTTCCTCTAGCTTTCTCCCTAGAACATAAACATGTGTAGAGCTGGTGTCTCCATGTGGAACCAATTAGTGTTTCCAAGCATAAAATTAAATGTTCCCTGAAAAAAAAAACACATTCAAAAAAATAAAGTCCGTGGATAATATCAGGAATACACAAACACAGAGGCTGTAGCAATATCTGGGATTGAATTAGACAAAAGGAAACCGGATATTTCCGGTTTCATCCAGTCATATCGGGAAAAAGTGGTGTGGAATTCGTATGCAAAGGACTGAGAAAATCACAGTAAAAATGGTTTTGGAGAAAAGCAAAGTCTTTTCGTTAGGCAAGTGCATAAAATGTCATCTATACAAACAGAAATATCATGTTTGTTTGCCGCAGTTCCTCTAGCTTTCTCCCTAGAAAATACGAATGTGTAGAGCTGGTGTCTCCATGTGGAACCAATTAGTGTTTCCAAGCACAAAATTAAATGTTCCCTGAAAAAAAATACATTCAAAAAATAAAGTCTGTGGATAATATCAGGAATACACAAACACAGATGCTGTAGCAATATTTCGATTTGAGTTAACCAAAACAAAACCGCATATTTCCGGTTTCATCCAGTCATATCGGGAAAAACTGGGGTGGAATTCGTATGCAAAGGACTGAGAAAATCACAGTAAAAATGGTTTTGGAGAAAAGCAAAGTCTTTTCGTTAGGCAAGTGCATAAAATGTTATTTATACAAACAGAAATATCATGTTAGTTTGCAGCAGTTCCTCTAGCTTTCTCCCTAGAAAATACGAATGTGTAGAGCTGGTGTGTCCATGTGGAACCAATTAGTGTTTCCAAGCATAAAATTAAATGTTCCCTGAAAAAAAATTTCAAAAAAATAATGTCCGTGGATAATATCAGGAATACACAAACAAAGAGGCTGTAGCAATATCTGGGATTGAATTAGCCAAAACGAAACCGAATATTTCCGGTTTCATCCAGTCATATCCGGACAAAGTGGTGTGGAATTCGTATGCAATGGACCGAGAACATCACAGGAAACATGGTTTTGGAGAAAAGCAAAGTCTTTTCGTTAGGCAAGTGCATAAAATGTCATCTATACAAACACAAATATCATGTTTGCTTGCCGCAGTCCCTCTAGCTTTCTCCCTAGAAAATACGAATGTGTAGAGCTGGTGTCTCCATGTGGAACCAATTAATGTTTCCAAGGATAAAATTAAATGTTCCCTGAAAAAAAAACATTCAAAAAAATAAAGTCCATGGATAATATCATGAATACACAAACACAGAGGCTGTAGCAATATCTGGGATTGAATTAGCCAAAACAAAACCGGATATTTCCGGTTTCATCCAGGCATATCAGGACAAACTGGTGTGGAATTCGTATGCAATGGACCGAGAAAATCACAGGAAAAATGGTTTTGGAGGAAAGCAAAGTCTTTTCGTTAGGCAAGTGCATAAAATGTCATCTATACAAACACAAATATCATGTTTGTTTGCCGCAGTTCCTCTAGCTTTCTCCCTAGAACATAAAAATGTGTAGAGCTGGTGTCTCCATGTGGAACCAATTAGTGTTTCCAAGCATAAAATTAAATGTTCCCTGAAAAAAAAAAAAAACATTCAAAAAAATAAAGTCCGTAGATAATTTCACGAATACACAAACAAAGAGGCTGTAGCAATATCTGGGATTGAATTAGACAAAAGGAAACCGGATATTTCCGGTTTCATCCAGTCATATCCGGACAAAGTGGTGTGGAATTCGTCTGCAATGGACCGAGAAAATCACAGTAAAAATGGTTTTGGAGAAAAGCAAAGTCTTTTCGTTAGGCAAGTGCATAAAATGTCATCTATACAAACAGAAATAGCATGTTTGTTTGCCGCAGTTCCTCTAGCTTTCTCCCTAGAAAATACGAATGTGTAGAGCTGCTGTCTCCATGTGGAACCAATTAGTGTTTCTAAGCATAAAATTAAATGTTCCCTGAAAAAAAAAACATTCAAAAAAATAAAGTCTGTGGATAATATCAGGAATACACAAACACAGAGGCTGTAGCAATATCTGGGATTGAATTAGACAAAAGGAAACCGGATATTTCAGGTTTCATCCAGTCATATCGGGACAACCTGGTGTAGAATTCGTATGCAATGGACCGAGAAAATCACAGTAAAAATGGTTTTGGAGAAAAGCAAAGTCTTTTCGTTAGGCAAGTGCATCAAATGTCATCTATACAAACAGAAATATCATGTTTGTTTGCCACAGTTGCTCTAGCTTTCTCCCTAGAAAATACGAATGTGTAGAGCTGCTGTGTCCATGTGGAACCAATTAGTGTTTCCAAGCATAAAATTAAATGTTCCCTGATAAAAAACATTCAAAAAAATAAAGTCCGAGGATAATATCACGAATACACAAACAAAGAGGCTGTAGCAAATTTTCGGTTTGCGATAGGCAAATCAAAACGGGATACTTCCGGTTTCATCCAGTCATATCTGGACAAACTGGTGTGGAATTTGTATGCAATGGACCGAGAAAATCACAGTAAAAATGGTTTTGGAGAAAAGCAAAGTCTTTTCGTTAGGCAAGTGCATAAAATGTCATCTATACAAACAGAAATATCATGTTTGTTTGCCGCAGTTCCTCTAGCTTTCGCCCTAGAACAAACGAATGTGTAGAGCGGGTGTCTCCATGTGGAACCAATTAGTGTTTCCAAGCATAAAATTAAATGTTCCCTGAAAAAAAATTCAAAAAAATAAAGTCCGTGGATAATATCAGGAATACACAAACAAAGAGGCTGTAGCAATATCTGGGATTGAATCAGCCAAAACGAAACCGGATATTTCCGGTTTCATCCAGTCATATCCGGACAAAGTGATGTGGAATTCGTATGCAATGGACCGAGAACATCACAGGAAAAATGGTTTTGGAGAAAAGCAAAGTATTTTCGTTAGGCAAGTGCATAAAATGTCATCTATACAAACAGAAATATCATGTTTGTTTGCCGCAGTTCCTCTAGCATTCTCCCTAGAAAATACGAATGTGTAGAGCTGGTGTCTCCATGTGGAACCAATTACTGTTTCCAAGCATAAAATTAAATGTTCCCTGAAAAAAAAAACATTCAAAAAAATAAAGTCCATGGATAATATCACGAATACACAAACACAGAAGTTGTAGCAATATCTGGGATTGAATTAGCCAAAACGAAACCGGATATTTCCGGTTTCATCCAGGCATATAAGGACAAACTGGTGTGGAATTCGTATGCAATGGACCGAGAAAATCACAGGAAAAATGGTTTTGGAGAAAAGCAAAGTCTTTTCGTTAGGCAAGTGCATAAAATGTCATCTATACAAACACAAATATCATGTTTGTTTGCCGCAGTTCCTCTAGCTTTCTCCCTATAAAATACGAATGTGTAGAGCTGGTGTCTCCATGTGGAACCAATTAGTGTTTCCAAGCATAAAATTAAATGTTCCCTGAAAAAAAAACATTCAAAAAAATAAAATCCGTGGATAATATCAGGAATACACAAACACAGATGCTGTAGCAATATTTCGGTTTGAGTTAGCCAAAACAAAACCGGATATTTCCGGTTTCATCCAGGCATATCCGGACAAAGTGCTGTGGAATTCGTATGTAATGGACCGAGAAAATCACAGTAAAAATGGTTTTGGAGAAAAGCAGTCTTTTCGTTAGGCAAGTGCATCAAATGTCATCTATACAAACAGAAATATCATGTTTGTTTGCCACAGTTTCACTAGCTTTCTCCCTAGAAAATACGAATGTGTAGAGCTGGTGTCTCCATGTGGAAACAATTAGTGTTTCCAAGCATAAAATTAAATGTTCCCTGAAAAAAAAAACATTCAAAACAATAAAGTCCGTGGATAATATCAGGAATACACAAACAAAGAGGCTGTAGCAATATCAAGGATTGAATTAGCCAAAACGAAACCGGATATTTCCAGTTTCATCCAGACATATTCAGACAAACTGGTGTGGAATTCCTATGCAATGGACCGAGAAAATCACAGTAAAATGGTTTTGGAGAAAAGCAAAGTCTTTTCGTTAGGCAAGTGCATAAAATGTCATCTATACAGAAAGAAATAGCATGTTTGTTTGCCGCAGTTCCTCTAGATTTCTCCGTGGAACATAAAAATGTGTAGAAGTGGTGTCTCCATGTGGAACCAATTAGTGTTTCCAAGCATAAAGTTAAATGTTCCCTGAAAAAAAAAACATTCAAAAAAATAAAGTCCATGGATAATATCACGAATACACAAACACAGAAGTTGTAGCAATATCTGGGATTGAATTAGCCAAAACGAAACCGGATATTTCCGGTTTCATCCAGGCATATAAGGACAAACTGGTGTGGAATTCGTATGCAATGGACCGAGAAAATCACAGGAAAAATGGTTTTGGAGAAAAGCAAAGTCTTTTCGTTAGGCAAGTGCATAAAATGTCATCTATACAAACACAAATATCATGTTTGTTTGCCGCAGTTCCTCTAGCTTTCTCCCTAGAAAATACGAATGTGTAGAGCTGGTGTCTCCATGTGGAACCAATTAGTGTTTCCAAGCATAAAATTAAATGTTCCCTGAAAAAAAAACATTCAAAAAAATAAAGTCCATGGATAATATCACGAATACACAAACACAGAGGCTGTAGCAATATCTGGGATTGAATTAGCCAAAACAAAACCGGATATTTCCGGTTCCATCCAGGCATATCAGGACAAAATGGTGTGGAATTCGTATGCAATGGACCGAGAAAATCACAGGAAAAATGGTTTTGGAGAAAAGCAAAGTCTTTTCGTTAGGCAAGTGCATAAAATGTCATCTATACAAACAGAAATATCATGTTTGTTTGCCGCAATTCCTCTAGCTTTCTCCCTAGAAAATACAAATGTGTAGAGCTGGTGTCTCCATGTGGAACCATTTAGTGTTTCCAAGCATAAAATTAAATGTTCACTGAAAAAAAAACAGTCAAAAAAATAAAGTACGTGGATAATATCAGGAATACACAAACACAGAGGCTGTAGCAATATTTCGGTTTGAGTTAGCCAAAACAAAACCGGATATTTCCGGTTTCATCCAGTCATATCCGGACAAAGTGGTGTGGAATTCGTATGCAATGGACCGAGAAAATCACAGGAAAAATGGTTTTGGAGAAAAGCAAAGTCTTTTCGTTAGGCAAGTGCATAAAATGTCATCTATACAAACAGAAATATCATGTTTGTTTGCCGCAGTTCCTCTAGCTTTCTCCCTAGAAAATACGAATGTGTAGAGCTGGTGTCTCCATGTGGAACCAATTAGTGTTTCCAAGCATAAAATTAAATGTTCCCTGAAAAAAAAAACATTCAAAAAAATAAAGTCCGTGGATAATATCACGAATACACAAACACAGAGGTTGTAGCAATATCTGGGATTGAATTAACTAAAACGAAACCGGATATTTCCGGTTTCATCCGTGCATATCAGGACAAACTGGTGTGGAATTCGTATGCAATGGACTGAAAAAATCACAGGAAAAATGGTTTTGGAGAAAAGCAAAGTCTTTTCGTTAGGCAAGTGCATCAAATGTCATCTATACAAACAGAAATATCATGTTTGTTTGCCACAGTTCCTCTAGCTTTCTCCCTAGAACATAAAAATGTGTAGAGCTGGTGTCTCCATGTGGAACCAATTAGTGTTTCCAAGCATAAAATTAAATGTTCCCTGAAAAAAAAAACATTCAAAAAAATAAAGTCCGTGGATAATATCAGGAATACACAAACAAAGAGGCTGTAGCAATATCTGGGATTGAATCAGCCAAAACAAAACCGGATATTTCCGGTTTCATCCAGTCATATCCGGACAAAGTGGTGTGGAATTCGTATGCAATGGACCGAGAACATCACAGGAAAAATGGTTTTGGAGATAAGCAAAGTATTTTCGTTAGGCAAGTGCATAAAATGTCATCTATACAAACAGCAATATCATGTTTGTTTGCCGCAGTTCCTCTAGCTTTCTCCCTAGAAAATACGAATGTGTAGAGCTGGTGTCTCCATGTGGAACCAATTAGTGTTTCCAAGCATAAAATTAAATGTTCCCTGAAAAAAAAACATTCAAAAAAATAAAGTCCATGGATAATATCACGAATACACAAACACAGAAGTTGTAGCAATATCTGGGATTGAATTAGCCAAAACGAAACCGGATATTTCCGGTTTCATCCAGGCATATCAGGAGAAACTGGTGTGGAATTCGTATGCAATGGACCGAGAAAATCACAGGAAAAATGGTTTTGGAGAAAAGCAAAGTCTTTTCGTTAGGCAAGTGCATAAAATGTCATCTATACAAACACAAATATCATGTTTGTTTGCCGCAGTTCCTCTAGCTTTCTCCCTAGAAAATACGAATGTGTAGAGCTGGTGTCTCCATGTGGAACCAATTAGTGTTTCCAAGCATAAAATTAAATGTTCCCTGAAAAAAAAAACATTCAAAAAAATAAAGTCCATGGATAATATCACGAATACACAAACACAGAGGCTGTAGCAATATCTGGGATTGAATTAGCCAAAACAAAACCGGATATTTCCGGTTTCATCCAGGCATATCAGGACAAACTGGTGTGGAATTCGTATGCAATGGACCGAGAAAATCACAGGAAAAATGGTTTTGGAGAAAAGCAAAGTCTTTTCGTTAGGCAAGTGCATCAAATGTCATCTATACAAACACAAATATCATGTTTGTTTGCCGCAGTTCCTCTAGCTTTCTCCCTAGAACATAAAAATGTGTAGAGCTGGTGTCTCCATGTGGAACCAATTAGTGTTTCCAAGCATAAAATTAAATGTTCCCTGAAAAAAAAACAGTCAAAAAAATAAAGTCCGTGGATAATATCAGGAATACACAAACACAGAGGCTGTAGCAATATTTCGGTTTGAGTTACCCAAAACAACAGCGGATATTTCCGATTTCATCCAGTCTTATTCGGACAATCTGGTTTGGATTTCGTATGCAATGGACACAGAAAATCACAGTAAAAATGGTTTTGGAGAAAAGCAAAGTCTTTTCGTTAGGCAAATACATAAAATGTCATCTATACAAACAGAAATATCATGTTTGTTTGCCACAGTTCCTCTAGCTTTCTCCCTAGAAAATACGAATGTGTAGAGCTGGTGTGTCCATGTGGAACCAATTAGTGTTTCCAAGCATAAAATTAAATGTTCCCTGAAAAAAAAAGTTCAAAAAAATAAAGTCCATGGATAATATCAGGAATACACAAACACAGAGGCTGTAGCAATATCTGGGATTGAATTAGCCAAAATGAAACCGGATATTTCCGGTTTCATCCAGTCATATCCCGACAAAGTGGTGTGGAATTCGTATGCAATGGACCGAGAAAATCACAGTAAAAATGGTTTTGGAGAAAAGCAAAGTCTTTTCGTTAGGCAAGTGCATCAAATGTCATCTATACAAACAGAAATATCATGTTTGTTTGCCGCAGTTCCTCTAGCTTTCTCCCTAGAACATACGAATGTGTAGAGCTGGTGTCTCCATGTGGAACCAATTAGTGTTTCCAAGCATAAAATTAAATGTTCCCTGAAAAAAAAACGTTCAAAAAAATAAAGTCCGTGGATAATATCAGGAATACACAAACACAGAGGCTGTAGCAATATCTGGGATTGAATTAGCCAAAACGAAACCGGATATTTCCGGTTTCATCCAGTCATATCCGGACAAAGTGGTGTGGAATTCGTATGCAATGGACCGAGAACATCACAGGAAAAATGGTTTTGGAGAAAAGCAAAGTGTTTTCGTTAGGCAAGTGCATAAAATGTCATCTATACAAACAGAAATATCATGTTTGTTTGCCGCAGTTCCTCTAGCTTTCTCCCTAGAAAATACGAATGTGTAGAGCTGGTGTCTCCATGTGGAACCAATTAGTGTTTCCAAGGATAAAATTAAATGTTCCCTGAAAAAAAAAACATTCAAAAAAATAAAGTCCATGGATAATATCACGAATACACAAACACAGAGGCTGTAGCAATATCTGGGATTGAATTAGCCAAAACAAAACCGGATATTTCCGGTTTCATCCAGTCATATCGGGAAAAACTGGTGTGGAATTCGTATGCAAAGAACTGAGAAAATCACAGTAAAAATGGTTTTGGAGAAAAGCAAAGTCTTTTCGTTAGGCAAGTGCATAAAATGTTATTTATACAAACAGAAATATCATGTTAGTTTGCCACAGTTCCTCTAGCTTTCTCCCTAGAAAATACGAATGTGTAGAGCTGGTGTCACCATGTGGAACCAATTAGTGTTTCCAAGCATAAAATTAAATGTTCCCTGAAAAAAAAACATTCAAAAAAATAAAATCCGTGGATAATATCAGGAATACACAAACACAGATGCTGTAGCAATATTTCGGTTTGAGTTAGCCAAAACAAAACCGGATATTTCCGGTTTCATCCAGGCATATCCGGACAAAGTGCTGTGGAATTCGTATGTAATGGACCGAGAAAATCACAGTAAAAATGGTTTTGGAGAAAAGCAGTCTTTTCGTTAGGCAAGTGCATCAAATGTCATCTATACAAACAGAAATATCATGTTTGTTTGCCACAGTTTCACTAGCTTTCTCCCTAGAAAATACGAATGTGTAGAGCTGGTGTCTCCATGTGGAAACAATTAGTGTTTCCAAGCATAAAATTAAATGTTCCCTGAAAAAAAAAACATTCAAAACAATAAAGTCCGTGGATAATATCAGGAATACACAAACAAAGAGGCTGTAGCAATATCAAGGATTGAATTAGCCAAAACGAAACCGGATATTTCCAGTTTCATCCAGACATATTCAGACAAACTGGTGTGGAATTCCTATGCAATGGACCGAGAAAATCACAGTAAAATGGTTTTGGAGAAAAGCAAAGTCTTTTCGTTAGGCAAGTGCATAAAATGTCATCTATACAGAAAGAAATAGCATGTTTGTTTGCCGCAGTTCCTCTAGATTTCTCCGTGGAACATAAAAATGTGTAGAAGTGGTGTCTCCATGTGGAACCAATTAGTGTTTCCAAGCATAAAGTTAAATGTTCCCTGAAAAAAAAAACATTCAAAAAAATAAAGTCCATGGATAATATCACGAATACACAAACACAGAAGTTGTAGCAATATCTGGGATTGAATTAGCCAAAACGAAACCGGATATTTCCGGTTTCATCCAGGCATATAAGGACAAACTGGTGTGGAATTCGTATGCAATGGACCGAGAAAATCACAGGAAAAATGGTTTTGGAGAAAAGCAAAGTCTTTTCGTTAGGCAAGTGCATAAAATGTCATCTATACAAACACAAATATCATGTTTGTTTGCCGCAGTTCCTCTAGCTTTCTCCCTAGAAAATACGAATGTGTAGAGCTGGTGTCTCCATGTGGAACCAATTAGTGTTTCCAAGCATAAAATTAAATGTTCCCTGAAAAAAAAACATTCAAAAAAATAAAGTCCATGGATAATATCACGAATACACAAACACAGAGGCTGTAGCAATATCTGGGATTGAATTAGCCAAAACAAAACCGGATATTTCCGGTTCCATCCAGGCATATCAGGACAAACTGGTGTGGAATTCGTATGCAATGGACCGAGAAAATCACAGGAAAAATGGTTTTGGAGAAAAGCAAAGTCTTTTCGTTAGGCAAGTGCATAAAATGTCATCTATACAAACAGAAATATCATGTTTGTTTGCCGCAATTCCTCTAGCTTTCTCCCTAGAAAATACAAATGTGTAGAGCTGGTGTCTCCATGTGGAACCATTTAGTGTTTCCAAGCATAAAATTAAATGTTCACTGAAAAAAAAACAGTCAAAAAAATAAAGTACGTGGATAATATCAGGAATACACAAACACAGAGGCTGTAGCAATATTTCGGTTTGAGTTAGCCAAAACAAAACCGGATATTTCCGGTTTCATCCAGTCATATCCGGACAAAGTGGTGTGGAATTCGTATGCAATGGACCGAGAAAATCACAGGAAAAATGGTTTTGGAGAAAAGCAAAGTCTTTTCGTTAGGCAAGTGCATAAAATGTCATCTATACAAACAGAAATATCATGTTTGTTTGCCGCAGTTCCTCTAGCTTTCTCCCTAGAAAATACGAATGTGTAGAGCTGGTGTCTCCATGTGGAACCAATTAGTGTTTCCAAGCATAAAATTAAATGTTCCCTGAAAAAAAAAACATTCAAAAAAATAAAGTCCGTGGATAATATCACGAATACACAAACACAGAGGTTGTAGCAATATCTGGGATTGAATTAACTAAAACGAAACCGGACATTTCCGGTTTCATCCGTGCATATCAGGACAAACTGGTGTGGAATTCGTATGCAATGGACTGAAAAAATCACAGGAAAAATGGTTTTGGAGAAAAGCAAAGTCTTTTCGTTAGGCAAGTGCATCAAATGTCATCTATACAAACAGAAATATCATGTTTGTTTGCCACAGTTCCTCTAGCTTTCTCCCTAGAACATAAAAATGTGTAGAGCTGGTGTCTCCATGTGGAACCAATTAGTGTTTCCAAGCATAAAATTAAATGTTCCCTGAAAAAAAAAACATTCAAAAAAATAAAGTCCGTGGATAATATCAGGAATACACAAACAAAGAGGCTGTAGCAATATCTGGGATTGAATCAGCCAAAACAAAACCGGATATTTCCGGTTTCATCCAGTCATATCCGGACAAAGTGGTGTGGAATTCGTATGCAATGGACCGAGAACATCACAGGAAAAATGGTTTTGGAGATAAGCAAAGTATTTTCGTTAGGCAAGTGCATAAAATGTCATCTATACAAACAGCAATATCATGTTTGTTTGCCGCAGTTCCTCTAGCTTTCTCCCTAGAAAATACGAATGTGTAGAGCTGGTGTCTCCATGTGGAACCAATTAGTGTTTCCAAGCATAAAATTAAATGTTCCCTGAAAAAAAAACATTCAAAAAAATAAAGTCCATGGATAATATCACGAATACACAAACACAGAAGTTGTAGCAATATCTGGGATTGAATTAGCCAAAACGAAACCGGATATTTCCGGTTTCATCCAGGCATATCAGGAGAAACTGGTGTGGAATTCGTATGCAATGGACCGAGAAAATCACAGGAAAAATGGTTTTGGAGAAAAGCAAAGTCTTTTCGTTAGGCAAGTGCATAAAATGTCATCTATACAAACACAAATATCATGTTTGTTTGCCGCAGTTCCTCTAGCTTTCTCCCTAGAAAATACGAATGTGTAGAGCTGGTGTCTCCATGTGGAACCAATTAGTGTTTCCAAGCATAAAATTAAATGTTCCCTGAAAAAAAAAACATTCAAAAAAATAAAGTCCATGGATAATATCACGAATACACAAACACAGAGGCTGTAGCAATATCTGGGATTGAATTAGCCAAAACAAAACCGGATATTTCCGGTTTCATCCAGGCATATCAGGACAAACTGGTGTGGAATTCGTATGCAATGGACCGAGAAAATCACAGGAAAAATGGTTTTGGAGAAAAGCAAAGTCTTTTCGTTAGGCAAGTGCATCAAATGTCATCTATACAAACACAAATATCATGTTTGTTTGCCGCAGTTCCTCTAGCTTTCTCCCTAGAACATAAAAATGTGTAGAGCTGGTGTCTCCATGTGGAACCAATTAGTGTTTCCAAGCATAAAATTAAATGTTCCCTGAAAAAAAAACAGTCAAAAAAATAAAGTCCGTGGATAATATCAGGAATACACAAACACAGAGGCTGTAGCAATATTTCGGTTTGAGTTACCCAAAACAACAGCGGATATTTCCGATTTCATCCAGTCTTATTCGGACAATCTGGTTTGGATTTCGTATGCAATGGACACAGAAAATCACAGTAAAAATGGTTTTGGAGAAAAGCAAAGTCTTTTCGTTAGGCAAATACATAAAATGTCATCTATACAAACAGAAATATCATGTTTGTTTGCCGCAGTTCTTCTAGCTTTCTCCCTAGAAAATACAATTGTGTAGATCTGGTGTGTCCATGTGGAACCAATTAGTGTTTCCAAGCATAAAATTAAATGTTCCCTGAAAAAAAAAGTTCAAAAAAATAAAGTCCATGGATAATATCAGGAATACACAAACACAGAGGCTGTAGCAATATCTGGGATTGAATTAGCCAAAATGAAACCGGATATTTCCGGTTTCATCCAGTCATATCCCGACAAAGTGGTGTGGAATTCGTATGCAATGGACCGAGAAAATCACAGTAAAAATGGTTTTGGAGAAAAGCAAAGTCTTTTCGTTAGGCAAGTGCATCAAATGTCATCTATACAAACAGAAATATCATGTTTGTTTGCCGCAGTTCCTCTAGCTTTCTCCCTAGAACATACGAATGTGTAGAGCTGGTGTCTCCATGTGGAACCAATTAGTGTTTCCAAGCATAAAATTAAATGTTCCCTGAAAAAAAAACGTTCAAAAAAATAAAGTCCGTGGATAATATCAGGAATACACAAACAAAGAGGCTGTAGCAATATCTGGGATTGAATTAGCCAAAACGAAACCGGATATTTCCGGGTTCATCCAGTCATATCCGGACAAAGTGGTGTGGAATTCGTATGCAATGGACCGAGAACATCACAGGAAAAATGGTTTTGGAGAAAAGCAAAGTGTTTTCGTTAGGCAAGTGCATAAAATGTCATCTATACAAACAGAAATATCATGTTTGTTTGCCGCAGTTCCTCTAGCTTTCTCCCTAGAAAATACGAATGTGTAGAGCTGGTGTCTCCATGTGGAACCAATTAGTGTTTCCAAGGATAAAATTAAATGTTCCCTGAAAAAAAAAACATTCAAAAAAATAAAGTCCATGGATAATATCACGAATACACAAACACAGAGGCTGTAGCAATATCTGGGATTGAATTAGCCAAAACAAAACCGGATATTTCCGGTTTCATCCAGTCATATCGGGAAAAACTGGTGTGGAATTCGTATGCAAAGAACTGAGAAAATCACAGTAAAAATGGTTTTGGAGAAAAGCAAAGTCTTTTCGTTAGGCAAGTGCATAAAATGTTATTTATACAAACAGAAATATCATGTTAGTTTGCCACAGTTCCTCTAGCTTTCTCCCTAGAAAATACGAATGTGTAGAGCTGGTGTCACCATGTGGAACCAATTAGTGTTTCCAAGCATAAAATTAAATGTTCCCTGAAAAAAAAACATTCAAAAAAATAAAGTCCATGCATAATATCAGGAATACACAAACACAGAGGCTGTAGCAATATTTCAGTTTGAGTTAGCCAAAACAAAACCGGATATTTCCGGTTTCATCGAGTCATATCCGGACAAAGTGGTGTGTAATTCGTATGCAATGGACTGAGAAAATCACAGTAAAAATGGTTTTCGAGAAAAGCAAAGTCTTTTCATTAGGCAAGTGCATGAAATGTCATCTACACAAACAAAAAAATCATGTTTGTTTGCCGCAGTTCCTCTAGCTTTCTCCCTAGAACAAACGAATGTGTAGAGCTGGTGTCTCCATGTGGAACCAATTAGTGTTTCCAAGCATAAAATTAAATGTTCCCTGAAAAAAAAAACATTCAAAAAAATAAAGTCCGTGGATAATATCAGGAATACACAAACACAGAGGCTGTAGCAATATCTGGGATTGAATTAGAGAAAAGGAAACCAGATATTTCAGGTTTCATCCAGTCATATCAGGAAAAACTGGGGTGGAATTCGTATGCAAAGGACTGAGAAAATCACAGTAAAAATGGTTGTGAAGAAAAGCAAAGTCTTTTCGTTAGGCAAGTGCATAAAATGTCATCTAGACAAACAGAAATATCATGTTTGTTTGCCGCAGTTCCTCTAGCTTTCTCCCTAGAACAAACGAATGTGTAGAGCTGGTGTCTCCATGTGGAACCAATTAGTGTTTCCAAGCATAAAATTAAATGTTCCCTGAAAAAAAAACATTCAAAAAAATAAAGTCCGTGGATAATATCAGGAATACACAAACACAGAGGCTGTAGCAATATCTGGGATTGAATTAGACAAAAGGAAACCAGATATTTCAGGTTTCATCCAGTGATATCGGGAAAAACTGGGGTGGAATTCGTATGCAAAGGACTGAGAAAATCACAGTAAAAATGGTTGTGAAGAAAAGCAAAGTCTTTTCGTTAGGCAAGTGCATAAAATGTTATTTATACAAACAGAAATATCATGTTAGTTTGCCGCAGTTCCTCTAGCTTTCTCCCTAGAAAATACGAATGTGTAGAGCTGGTGTCTCCATGTGGAACCAATTAGTGTTTCCAAGCATAAAATTAAATGTTCCCTGAAAAAAAAAATTCAAAAAAATAAAGTCCATGGATAATATCAGGAATACACAAACAAAGAGGCTGTAGCAATATCTGGGATTGAATTAGCCAAAACGAAACCGGATATTTCCGGTTTCATCCAGTCATATCCGGACAAAGTGGTGTGGAATTGGTATGCAATGGACCGAGAACATCACAGGAAAAATGGTTTTGGAGAAAAGCAAAGTATTTTCGTTAGGCAAGTGCATAAAATGTCATCTATACAAACAGAAATATCATGTTTGTTTGCCGCAGTTCCTCTAGCTTTCTCCCTAGAAAATACGAATGTGTAGAACTGGTGTCTCCATGTGGAACCAATTAGTGTTTCCAAGGATAAAATTAAATGTTCCCTGAAAAAAAAAACATTCAAAAAAATAAAGTCCATGGATAATATCACGAATACACAAACACAGAGGCTGTAGCAATATCTGGGATTGAATTAGCCAAAACAAAACCGGATATTTCCGGTTTCATCCAGGCATATCAGGACAAACTGGTGTGGAATTCGTATGCAATGGACCGAGAAAATCACAGGAAAAATGGTTTTGGAGAAAAGCAAAGTCTTTTCGTTAGGCAAGTGCATAAAATGTCATCTATACAAACAGAAATAGCATGTTTGTTTGCCGCAGTTCCTCTAGCTTTCTCCCGAGAACATAAAAATGTGTAGAGCTGGTGTCTCCATGTGGAACCAATTAGTGTTTCCAAGCATAAAATTAAATGTTCCCTGAAAAAAAAACATTCAAAAAAATAAAGTCCGTGGATAATATCAGGAATACACAAACACAGAGGCTGTAGCAATATTTCGGTTTGAGTTAGCCAAAACAAAACCGGATATTTCCGGTTTCATCCAGTCATATCCGGACAAAGTGGTGTGGAATTGGTATGCAATGGACCGAGAAAATCACAGTAAAAATGGTTTTGGAGAAAAGCAAAGTCTTTTCGTTAGGCAAGTGCATAAAATGTCATCTATACAAACAGAAATATCATGTTTGTTTGCCGCAGTTCCTCTAGCTTTCTCCCTAGAACAAACGAATATGTAGAGCTGGTGTCTCCATGTGGAACCAATTAGTGTTTCCAAGCATAAAATTAAATGTTCCCTGAAAAAAAAAAACATTCAAAAAAATAAAGTCCGTGGATAATATCAGGAATACACAAACAGAGAGGCTATAGCAATATTTCAGTTTGAGTTAGCCAAAACAAAATCGGATATTTCCGGGTTCATCCAGTCATATCCGGACAAAGTGGTGTGGAATTCGTATGCAATGGACGGAGAAAATCACAGTAAAAATGGTTTTGGAGAAAAGCAAAGTCTTTTCGTTAGGCAAGTGCATAAAATGTCATCTATACAAACAGAAATAGCATGTTTGTTTGCCGCAGTTCCTCTAGCTTTCTCCCGAGAACATAAAAATGTGTAGAGCTGGTGTCTCCATGTGGAACCAATTAGTGTTTCCAAGCATAAAATTAAATGTTCCCTGAAAAAAAAATTCAAAAAAATAAAGTCCGTGGATAATATCAGGAATACACAAACAAAGAGGCTGTAGCAATATCTGGGATTGAATTAGCCAAAACGAAACCGGATATTTCCGGTTTCATCCAGTCATATCCGGACAAAGTGGTGTGGAATTCGTATGCAATGGACCGAGAACATCACAGGAAAAATGGTTTTGGAGAAAAGCAAAGTATTTTCGTTAGGCAAGTGCATAAAATGTCATCTATACAAACAGAAATATCATGTTTGTTTGCCGCAGTTCCTCTAGCTTTCTCCATAGAAAATATGAATGTGTAGAGCTGGTGTCTCCATGTGGAAACAATTAGTGTTTCCAAGCGTAAAATTAAATTTTCCCCGAAAAAAAACATTCAAAAAAAATAAAGTCCGTGGATAATATCAGGAATACACAAACACAGAGGCTGTAGCAAATTTTCGGTTTGAGTTAGCCAAAACAAAAACGGATATTTCCGATTTCATCAAGTCATATCCGGACAAGGTGGTGTGGAATTCGTATTAATGGACCGAGAAAAATCACAGTAAAAATGGTTTTGGAGAAAAGCAAAGTCTTTTCGTTAGGCAAGTGCATCAAATGTCATCTATACAAACAGAAATATCATGTTTGTTTGCCGCAGTTCCTCTAGCTTTCTCCCTATAAAATACGAATGTGTAGAGCTGGTGTCTCCATGTGGAACCAATTAGTGTTTCCAAGCATAAAATTAAATGTTCCCTGAAAAAAAAAAATTCAAAAAAATAAAATCCGTGGATAATATCAGGAATACACAAACACAGATGCTGTAGCAATATTTCGGTTTGAGTTAGCCAAAACAAAACCGGATATTTCCGGTTTCATCCAGGCATATCCGGACAAAGTGCTGTGGAATTCGTATGTAATGGACCGAGAAAATCACAGTAAAAATGGTTTTGGAGAAAAGCAGTCTTTTCGTTAGGCAAGTGCATCAAATGTCATCTATACAAACAGAAATATCATGTTTGTTTGCCACAGTTCCTCTAGCTTTCTCCCTAGAAAATACGAATGTGTAGAGCTGGTGTCTCCATGTGGAAACAATTAGTGTTTCCAAGCATAAAATTAAATGTTCAAAGAAAAAAAAACATTCAAAACAATAAAGTCCGTGGATAATATCAGGAATACACAAACAAAGAGGCTGTAGCAATATCAAGGATTGAATTAGCCAAAACGAAACCGGATATTTCCAGTTTCATCCAGACATATTCAGACAAAGTGGTGTGGAATTCGTATGCAATGGACCGAGAAAATCACAGTAAAATGGTTTTGGAGAAAAGCAAAGTCTTTTCGTTAGGCAAGTGCATAAAATGTCATCTATACAGAAAGAAATAGCATGTTTGTTTGCCGCAGTTCCTCTAGATTTCTCCGTGGAACATAAAAATGTGTAGAAGTGGTGTCTCCATGTGGAACCAATTAGTGTTTCCAAGCATAAAGTTAAATGTTCCCTGAAAAAAAAAACATTCAAAAAAATAAAGTCCGTGGATAATATCAGGAATACACAAACAAAGAGGCTGTAGCAATATCTGGGATTGAATTAGGCAAAAAGAAACCGGATATTTCCTTTTTAATCCAGTCATATCCGGACAAAGTCGTGTGGAATTCGTATGCAATGGACCGAGAAAATCACAGTAAAAATGGTTTTGGAGAAAAGCAAAGTCTTTTCGTTAGGCAAGTGCATAAAATGTCATCTATACAAACAGAAATATCATGTTTGTTTGCCGCAGTTCCTCTAGCTTTCGCCCTAGAACAAACGAATGTGTAGAGCTGGTGTGTCCATGTGGAACCAATTAGTGTTTCCAAGCATAAAATTAAATGTTCCCTGAAAAAAAAATTCAAAAAAATAAAGTCCGTGGATAATATCAGGAATACACAAACAAAGAGGCTGTAGCAATATCTGGGATTGAATTAGCCAAAACTAAACCGGATATTTCCGGTTTCATCCAGTCATATCCGGACAAAGTGGTGTGCAATTCGTATGCAATGGACCGAGAAAATCACAGGAAAAATGGTTTTGGAGAAAAGCAAAGTCTTTTCGTTAGGCAAGTGCATAAAATGTCATCTATACAAACAGAAATATCATGTTTGTTAGCCGAAGTTCCTCTAGCTTTATCCCTAGAAAATACGAATGTGTAGAGCTGGTGTCTCCATGTGGAACCAATTAGTGTTTGCAAGCATAAAATTAAATGTTCCCTGAAAAAAAAACATTCAAAAAAATAAAGTCCGTGGATAATATCACAAATACACAAACAAAGAGGCTGTAGCAATATCTGGGATTGAATTAGCCAAAATGAAACCGGATATTTCCAGTTTAATCCAGTCATATCCGCACAAAGTGGTGTGGAATTCGTATGCAATGGACCGCGAAAATCACAGTAAAAATGGTTTTGGAGAAAAGCAAAGTCTTTTCGTTAGGCAATTGCATAAAATGTCATCTAGACAAACAGAAATATCATGTTTGTTTGCCGCAGTTCCTCTAGCTTTCTCCCTAGAACATAAACATGTGTAGAGCTGGTGTCTCCATGTGGAACCAATTAGTGTTTCCAAGCATAAAATTAAATGTTCCCTGAAAAAAAAAACACATTCAAAAAAATAAAGTCCGTGGATAATATCAGGAATACACAAACACAGAGGCTGTAGCAATATCTGGGATTGAATTAGACAAAAGGAAACCGGATATTTCCGGTTTCATCCAGTCATATCGGGAAAAAGTGGTGTGGAATTCGTATGCAAAGGACTGAGAAAATCACAGTAAAAATGGTTTTGGAGAAAAGCAAAGTCTTTTCGTTAGGCAAGTGCATAAAATGTCATCTATACAAACAGAAATATCATGTTTGTTTGCCGCAGTTCCTCTAGCTTTCTCCCTAGAAAATACGAATGTGTAGAGCTGGTGTCTCCATGTGGAACCAATTAGTGTTTCCAAGCACAAAATTAAATGTTCCCTGAAAAAAAATACATTCAAAAAATAAAGTCTGTGGATAATATCAGGAATACACAAACACAGATGCTGTAGCAATATTTCGATTTGAGTTAACCAAAACAAAACCGCATATTTCCGGTTTCATCCAGTCATATCGGGAAAAACTGGGGTGGAATTCGTATGCAAAGGACTGAGAAAATCACAGTAAAAATGGTTTTGGAGAAAAGCAAAGTCTTTTCGTTAGGCAAGTGCATAAAATGTTATTTATACAAACAGAAATATCATGTTAGTTTGCAGCAGTTCCTCTAGCTTTCTCCCTAGAAAATACGAATGTGTAGAGCTGGTGTGTCCATGTGGAACCAATTAGTGTTTCCAAGCATAAAATTAAATGTTCCCTGAAAAAAAATTTCAAAAAAATAATGTCCGTGGATAATATCAGGAATACACAAACAAAGAGGCTGTAGCAATATCTGGGATTGAATTAGCCAAAACGAAACCGAATATTTCCGGTTTCATCCAGTCATATCCGGACAAAGTGGTGTGGAATTCGTATGCAATGGACCGAGAACATCACAGGAAACATGGTTTTGGAGAAAAGCAAAGTCTTTTCGTTAGGCAAGTGCATAAAATGTCATCTATACAAACACAAATATCATGTTTGCTTGCCGCAGTCCCTCTAGCTTTCTCCCTAGAAAATACGAATGTGTAGAGCTGGTGTCTCCATGTGGAACCAATTAATGTTTCCAAGGATAAAATTAAATGTTCCCTGAAAAAAAAACATTCAAAAAAATAAAGTCCATGGATAATATCATGAATACACAAACACAGAGGCTGTAGCAATATCTGGGATTGAATTAGCCAAAACAAAACCGGATATTTCCGGTTTCATCCAGGCATATCAGGACAAAATGGTGTGGAATTCGTATGCAATGGACCGAGAAAATCACAGGAAAAATGGTTTTGGAGGAAAGCAAAGTCTTTTCGTTAGGCAAGTGCATAAAATGTCATCTATACAAACACAAATATCATGTTTGTTTGCCGCAGTTCCTCTAGCTTTCTCCCTAGAACATAAAAATGTGTAGAGCTGGTGTCTCCATGTGGAACCAATTAGTGTTTCCAAGCATAAAATTAAATGTTCCCTGAAAAAAAAAAAAAACATTCAAAAAAATAAAGTCCGTAGATAATTTCACGAATACACAAACAAAGAGGCTGTAGCAATATCTGGGATTGAATTAGACAAAAGGAAACCGGATATTTCCGGTTTCATCCAGTCATATCCGGACAAAGTGGTGTGGAATTCGTCTGCAATGGACCGAGAAAATCACAGTAAAAATGGTTTTGGAGAAAAGCAAAGTCTTTTCGTTAGGCAAGTGCATAAAATGTCATCTATACAAACAGAAATAGCATGTTTGTTTGCCGCAGTTCCTCTAGCTTTCTCCCTAGAAAATACGAATGTGTAGAGCTGGTGTCTCCATGTGGAACCAATTAGTGTTTCTAAGCATAAAATTAAATGTTCCCTGAAAAAAAAAACATTCAAAAAAATAAAGTCTGTGGATAATATCAGGAATACACAAACACAGAGGCTGTAGCAATATCTGGGATTGAATTAGACAAAAGGAAACCGGATATTTCAGGTTTCATCCAGTCATATCGGGACAACCTGGTGTAGAATTCGTATGCAATGGACCGAGAAAATCACAGTAAAAATGGTTTTGGAGAAAAGCAAAGTCTTTTCGTTAGGCAAGTGCATCAAATGTCATCTATACAAACAGAAATATCATGTTTGTTTGCCACAGTTGCTCTAGCTTTCTCCCTAGAAAATACGAATGTGTAGAGCTGCTGTGTCCATGTGGAACCAATTAGTGTTTCCAAGCATAAAATTAAATGTTCCCTGATAAAAAACATTCAAAAAAATAAAGTCCGAGGATAATATCACGAATACACAAACAAAGAGGCTGTAGCAAATTTTCGGTTTGCGATAGGCAAATCAAAACGGGATACTTCCGGTTTCATCCAGTCATATCTGGACAAACTGGTGTGGAATTTGTATGCAATGGACCGAGAAAATCACAGTAAAAATGGTTTTGGAGAAAAGCAAAGTCTTTTCGTTAGGCAAGTGCATAAAATGTCATCTATACAAACAGAAATATCATGTTTGTTTGCCGCAGTTCCTCTAGCTTTCGCCCTAGAACAAACGAATGTGTAGAGCGGGTGTCTCCATGTGGAACCAATTAGTGTTTCCAAGCATAAAATTAAATGTTCCCTGAAAAAAAATTCAAAAAAATAAAGTCCGTGGATAATATCAGGAATACACAAACAAAGAGGCTGTAGCAATATCTGGGATTGAATCAGCCAAAACGAAACCGGATATTTCCGGTTTCATCCAGTCATATCCGGACAAAGTGATGTGGAATTCGTATGCAATGGACCGAGAACATCACAGGAAAAATGGTTTTGGAGAAAAGCAAAGTATTTTCGTTAGGCAAGTGCATAAAATGTCATCTATACAAACAGAAATATCATGTTTGTTTGCCGCAGTTCCTCTAGCATTCTCCCTAGAAAATACGAATGTGTAGAGCTGGTGTCTCCATGTGGAACCAATTACTGTTTCCAAGCATAAAATTAAATGTTCCCTGAAAAAAAAAACATTCAAAAAAATAAAGTCCATGGATAATATCACGAATACACAAACACAGAAGTTGTAGCAATATCTGGGATTGAATTAGCCAAAACGAAACCGGATATTTCCGGTTTCATCCAGGCATATAAGGACAAACTGGTGTGGAATTCGTATGCAATGGACCGAGAAAATCACAGGAAAAATGGTTTTGGAGAAAAGCAAAGTCTTTTCGTTAGGCAAGTGCATAAAATGTCATCTATACAAACACAAATATCATGTTTGTTTGCCGCAGTTCCTCTAGCTTTCTCCCTATAAAATACGAATGTGTAGAGCTGGTGTCTCCATGTGGAACCAATTAGTGTTTCCAAGCATAAAATTAAATGTTCCCTGAAAAAAAAAAATTCAAAAAAATAAAATCCGTGGATAATATCAGGAATACACAAACACAGATGCTGTAGCAATATTTCGGTTTGAGTTAGCCAAAACAAAACCGGATATTTCCGGTTTCATCCAGGCATATCCGGACAAAGTGCTGTGGAATTCGTATGTAATGGACCGAGAAAATCACAGTAAAAATGGTTTTGGAGAAAAGCAGTCTTTTCGTTAGGCAAGTGCATCAAATGTCATCTATACAAACAGAAATATCATGTTTGTTTGCCACAGTTTCACTAGCTTTCTCCCTAGAAAATACGAATGTGTAGAGCTGGTGTCTCCATGTGGAAACAATTAGTGTTTCCAAGCATAAAATTAAATGTTCCCTGAAAAAAAAAACATTCAAAACAATAAAGTCCGTGGATAATATCAGGAATACACAAACAAAGAGGCTGTAGCAATATCAAGGATTGAATTAGCCAAAACGAAACCGGATATTTCCAGTTTCATCCAGACATATTCAGACAAACTGGTGTGGAATTCCTATGCAATGGACCGAGAAAATCACAGTAAAATGGTTTTGGAGAAAAGCAAAGTCTTTTCGTTAGGCAAGTGCATAAAATGTCATCTATACAGAAAGAAATAGCATGTTTGTTTGCCGCAGTTCCTCTAGATTTCTCCGTGGAACATAAAAATGTGTAGAAGTGGTGTCTCCATGTGGAACCAATTAGTGTTTCCAAGCATAAAGTTAAATGTTCCCTGAAAAAAAAAACATTCAAAAAAATAAAGTCCATGGATAATATCACGAATACACAAACACAGAAGTTGTAGCAATATCTGGGATTGAATTAGCCAAAACGAAACCGGATATTTCCGGTTTCATCCAGGCATATAAGGACAAACTGGTGTGGAATTCGTATGCAATGGACCGAGAAAATCACAGGAAAAATGGTTTTGGAGAAAAGCAAAGTCTTTT
This sequence comes from Lepus oiostolus, assembly GCA_036325905.1. Classification (NCBI taxonomy): domain Eukaryota; kingdom Metazoa; phylum Chordata; class Mammalia; order Lagomorpha; family Leporidae; genus Lepus; species Lepus oiostolus. The sequence goes on from CM070795.1 coordinate 48,084,724, forward strand.
CGTTAGGCAAGTGCATAAAATGTCATCTATACAAACACAAATATCATGTTTGTTTGCCGCAGTTCCTCTAGCTTTCTCCCTAGAAAATACGAATGTGTAGAGCTGGTGTCTCCATGTGGAACCAATTAGTGTTTCCAAGCATAAAATTAAATGTTCCCTGAAAAAAAAACATTCAAAAAAATAAAGTCCATGGATAATATCACGAATACACAAACACAGAGGCTGTAGCAATATCTGGGATTGAATTAGCCAAAACAAAACCGGATATTTCCGGTTCCATCCAGGCATATCAGGACAAAATGGTGTGGAATTCGTATGCAATGGACCGAGAAAATCACAGGAAAAATGGTTTTGGAGAAAAGCAAAGTCTTTTCGTTAGGCAAGTGCATAAAATGTCATCTATACAAACAGAAATATCATGTTTGTTTGCCGCAATTCCTCTAGCTTTCTCCCTAGAAAATACAAATGTGTAGAGCTGGTGTCTCCATGTGGAACCATTTAGTGTTTCCAAGCATAAAATTAAATGTTCACTGAAAAAAAAACAGTCAAAAAAATAAAGTACGTGGATAATATCAGGAATACACAAACACAGAGGCTGTAGCAATATTTCGGTTTGAGTTAGCCAAAACAAAACCGGATATTTCCGGTTTCATCCAGTCATATCCGGACAAAGTGGTGTGGAATTCGTATGCAATGGACCGAGAAAATCACAGGAAAAATGGTTTTGGAGAAAAGCAAAGTCTTTTCGTTAGGCAAGTGCATAAAATGTCATCTATACAAACAGAAATATCATGTTTGTTTGCCGCAGTTCCTCTAGCTTTCTCCCTAGAAAATACGAATGTGTAGAGCTGGTGTCTCCATGTGGAACCAATTAGTGTTTCCAAGCATAAAATTAAATGTTCCCTGAAAAAAAAAACATTCAAAAAAATAAAGTCCGTGGATAATATCACGAATACACAAACACAGAGGTTGTAGCAATATCTGGGATTGAATTAACTAAAACGAAACCGGATATTTCCGGTTTCATCCGTGCATATCAGGACAAACTGGTGTGGAATTCGTATGCAATGGACTGAAAAAATCACAGGAAAAATGGTTTTGGAGAAAAGCAAAGTCTTTTCGTTAGGCAAGTGCATCAAATGTCATCTATACAAACAGAAATATCATGTTTGTTTGCCACAGTTCCTCTAGCTTTCTCCCTAGAACATAAAAATGTGTAGAGCTGGTGTCTCCATGTGGAACCAATTAGTGTTTCCAAGCATAAAATTAAATGTTCCCTGAAAAAAAAAACATTCAAAAAAATAAAGTCCGTGGATAATATCAGGAATACACAAACAAAGAGGCTGTAGCAATATCTGGGATTGAATCAGCCAAAACAAAACCGGATATTTCCGGTTTCATCCAGTCATATCCGGACAAAGTGGTGTGGAATTCGTATGCAATGGACCGAGAACATCACAGGAAAAATGGTTTTGGAGATAAGCAAAGTATTTTCGTTAGGCAAGTGCATAAAATGTCATCTATACAAACAGCAATATCATGTTTGTTTGCCGCAGTTCCTCTAGCTTTCTCCCTAGAAAATACGAATGTGTAGAGCTGGTGTCTCCATGTGGAACCAATTAGTGTTTCCAAGCATAAAATTAAATGTTCCCTGAAAAAAAAACATTCAAAAAAATAAAGTCCATGGATAATATCACGAATACACAAACACAGAAGTTGTAGCAATATCTGGGATTGAATTAGCCAAAACGAAACCGGATATTTCCGGTTTCATCCAGGCATATCAGGAGAAACTGGTGTGGAATTCGTATGCAATGGACCGAGAAAATCACAGGAAAAATGGTTTTGGAGAAAAGCAAAGTCTTTTCGTTAGGCAAGTGCATAAAATGTCATCTATACAAACACAAATATCATGTTTGTTTGCCGCAGTTCCTCTAGCTTTCTCCCTAGAAAATACGAATGTGTAGAGCTGGTGTCTCCATGTGGAACCAATTAGTGTTTCCAAGCATAAAATTAAATGTTCCCTGAAAAAAAAAACATTCAAAAAAATAAAGTCCATGGATAATATCACGAATACACAAACACAGAGGCTGTAGCAATATCTGGGATTGAATTAGCCAAAACAAAACCGGATATTTCCGGTTTCATCCAGGCATATCAGGACAAACTGGTGTGGAATTCGTATGCAATGGACCGAGAAAATCACAGGAAAAATGGTTTTGGAGAAAAGCAAAGTCTTTTCGTTAGGCAAGTGCATCAAATGTCATCTATACAAACACAAATATCATGTTTGTTTGCCGCAGTTCCTCTAGCTTTCTCCCTAGAACATAAAAATGTGTAGAGCTGGTGTCTCCATGTGGAACCAATTAGTGTTTCCAAGCATAAAATTAAATGTTCCCTGAAAAAAAAACAGTCAAAAAAATAAAGTCCGTGGATAATATCAGGAATACACAAACACAGAGGCTGTAGCAATATTTCGGTTTGAGTTACCCAAAACAACAGCGGATATTTCCGATTTCATCCAGTCTTATTCGGACAATCTGGTTTGGATTTCGTATGCAATGGACACAGAAAATCACAGTAAAAATGGTTTTGGAGAAAAGCAAAGTCTTTTCGTTAGGCAAATACATAAAATGTCATCTATACAAACAGAAATATCATGTTTGTTTGCCACAGTTCCTCTAGCTTTCTCCCTAGAAAATACGAATGTGTAGAGCTGGTGTGTCCATGTGGAACCAATTAGTGTTTCCAAGCATAAAATTAAATGTTCCCTGAAAAAAAAAGTTCAAAAAAATAAAGTCCATGGATAATATCAGGAATACACAAACACAGAGGCTGTAGCAATATCTGGGATTGAATTAGCCAAAATGAAACCGGATATTTCCGGTTTCATCCAGTCATATCCCGACAAAGTGGTGTGGAATTCGTATGCAATGGACCGAGAAAATCACAGTAAAAATGGTTTTGGAGAAAAGCAAAGTCTTTTCGTTAGGCAAGTGCATCAAATGTCATCTATACAAACAGAAATATCATGTTTGTTTGCCGCAGTTCCTCTAGCTTTCTCCCTAGAACATACGAATGTGTAGAGCTGGTGTCTCCATGTGGAACCAATTAGTGTTTCCAAGCATAAAATTAAATGTTCCCTGAAAAAAAAACGTTCAAAAAAATAAAGTCCGTGGATAATATCAGGAATACACAAACACAGAGGCTGTAGCAATATCTGGGATTGAATTAGCCAAAACGAAACCGGATATTTCCGGGTTCATCCAGTCATATCCGGACAAAGTGGTGTGGAATTCGTATGCAATGGACCGAGAACATCACAGGAAAAATGGTTTTGGAGAAAAGCAAAGTGTTTTCGTTAGGCAAGTGCATAAAATGTCATCTATACAAACAGAAATATCATGTTTGTTTGCCGCAGTTCCTCTAGCTTTCTCCCTAGAAAATACGAATGTGTAGAGCTGGTGTCTCCATGTGGAACCAATTAGTGTTTCCAAGGATAAAATTAAATGTTCCCTGAAAAAAAAAACATTCAAAAAAATAAAGTCCATGGATAATATCACGAATACACAAACACAGAGGCTGTAGCAATATCTGGGATTGAATTAGCCAAAACAAAACCGGATATTTCCGGTTTCATCCAGTCATATCGGGAAAAACTGGTGTGGAATTCGTATGCAAAGAACTGAGAAAATCACAGTAAAAATGGTTTTGGAGAAAAGCAAAGTCTTTTCGTTAGGCAAGTGCATAAAATGTTATTTATACAAACAGAAATATCATGTTAGTTTGCCACAGTTCCTCTAGCTTTCTCCCTAGAAAATACGAATGTGTAGAGCTGGTGTCACCATGTGGAACCAATTAGTGTTTCCAAGCATAAAATTAAATGTTCCCTGAAAAAAAAACATTCAAAAAAATAAAATCCGTGGATAATATCAGGAATACACAAACACAGATGCTGTAGCAATATTTCGGTTTGAGTTAGCCAAAACAAAACCGGATATTTCCGGTTTCATCCAGGCATATCCGGACAAAGTGCTGTGGAATTCGTATGTAATGGACCGAGAAAATCACAGTAAAAATGGTTTTGGAGAAAAGCAGTCTTTTCGTTAGGCAAGTGCATCAAATGTCATCTATACAAACAGAAATATCATGTTTGTTTGCCACAGTTTCACTAGCTTTCTCCCTAGAAAATACGAATGTGTAGAGCTGGTGTCTCCATGTGGAAACAATTAGTGTTTCCAAGCATAAAATTAAATGTTCCCTGAAAAAAAAAACATTCAAAACAATAAAGTCCGTGGATAATATCAGGAATACACAAACAAAGAGGCTGTAGCAATATCAAGGATTGAATTAGCCAAAACGAAACCGGATATTTCCAGTTTCATCCAGACATATTCAGACAAACTGGTGTGGAATTCCTATGCAATGGACCGAGAAAATCACAGTAAAATGGTTTTGGAGAAAAGCAAAGTCTTTTCGTTAGGCAAGTGCATAAAATGTCATCTATACAGAAAGAAATAGCATGTTTGTTTGCCGCAGTTCCTCTAGATTTCTCCGTGGAACATAAAAATGTGTAGAAGTGGTGTCTCCATGTGGAACCAATTAGTGTTTCCAAGCATAAAGTTAAATGTTCCCTGAAAAAAAAAACATTCAAAAAAATAAAGTCCATGGATAATATCACGAATACACAAACACAGAAGTTGTAGCAATATCTGGGATTGAATTAGCCAAAACGAAACCGGATATTTCCGGTTTCATCCAGGCATATAAGGACAAACTGGTGTGGAATTCGTATGCAATGGACCGAGAAAATCACAGGAAAAATGGTTTTGGAGAAAAGCAAAGTCTTTTCGTTAGGCAAGTGCATAAAATGTCATCTATACAAACACAAATATCATGTTTGTTTGCCGCAGTTCCTCTAGCTTTCTCCCTAGAAAATACGAATGTGTAGAGCTGGTGTCTCCATGTGGAACCAATTAGTGTTTCCAAGCATAAAATTAAATGTTCCCTGAAAAAAAAACATTCAAAAAAATAAAGTCCATGGATAATATCACGAATACACAAACACAGAGGCTGTAGCAATATCTGGGATTGAATTAGCCAAAACAAAACCGGATATTTCCGGTTCCATCCAGGCATATCAGGACAAACTGGTGTGGAATTCGTATGCAATGGACCGAGAAAATCACAGGAAAAATGGTTTTGGAGAAAAGCAAAGTCTTTTCGTTAGGCAAGTGCATAAAATGTCATCTATACAAACAGAAATATCATGTTTGTTTGCCGCAATTCCTCTAGCTTTCTCCCTAGAAAATACAAATGTGTAGAGCTGGTGTCTCCATGTGGAACCATTTAGTGTTTCCAAGCATAAAATTAAATGTTCACTGAAAAAAAAACAGTCAAAAAAATAAAGTACGTGGATAATATCAGGAATACACAAACACAGAGGCTGTAGCAATATTTCGGTTTGAGTTAGCCAAAACAAAACCGGATATTTCCGGTTTCATCCAGTCATATCCGGACAAAGTGGTGTGGAATTCGTATGCAATGGACCGAGAAAATCACAGGAAAAATGGTTTTGGAGAAAAGCAAAGTCTTTTCGTTAGGCAAGTGCATAAAATGTCATCTATACAAACAGAAATATCATGTTTGTTTGCCGCAGTTCCTCTAGCTTTCTCCCTAGAAAATACGAATGTGTAGAGCTGGTGTCTCCATGTGGAACCAATTAGTGTTTCCAAGCATAAAATTAAATGTTCCCTGAAAAAAAAAACATTCAAAAAAATAAAGTCCGTGGATAATATCACGAATACACAAACACAGAGGTTGTAGCAATATCTGGGATTGAATTAACTAAAACGAAACCGGATATTTCCGGTTTCATCCGTGCATATCAGGACAAACTGGTGTGGAATTCGTATGCAATGGACTGAAAAAATCACAGGAAAAATGGTTTTGGAGAAAAGCAAAGTCTTTTCGTTAGGCAAGTGCATCAAATGTCATCTATACAAACAGAAATATCATGTTTGTTTGCCACAGTTCCTCTAGCTTTCTCCCTAGAACATAAAAATGTGTAGAGCTGGTGTCTCCATGTGGAACCAATTAGTGTTTCCAAGCATAAAATTAAATGTTCCCTGAAAAAAAAAACATTCAAAAAAATAAAGTCCGTGGATAATATCAGGAATACACAAACAAAGAGGCTGTAGCAATATCTGGGATTGAATCAGCCAAAACAAAACCGGATATTTCCGGTTTCATCCAGTCATATCCGGACAAAGTGGTGTGGAATTCGTATGCAATGGACCGAGAACATCACAGGAAAAATGGTTTTGGAGATAAGCAAAGTATTTTCGTTAGGCAAGTGCATAAAATGTCATCTATACAAACAGCAATATCATGTTTGTTTGCCGCAGTTCCTCTAGCTTTCTCCCTAGAAAATACGAATGTGTAGAGCTGGTGTCTCCATGTGGAACCAATTAGTGTTTCCAAGCATAAAATTAAATGTTCCCTGAAAAAAAAACATTCAAAAAAATAAAGTCCATGGATAATATCACGAATACACAAACACAGAAGTTGTAGCAATATCTGGGATTGAATTAGCCAAAACGAAACCGGATATTTCCGGTTTCATCCAGGCATATCAGGAGAAACTGGTGTGGAATTCGTATGCAATGGACCGAGAAAATCACAGGAAAAATGGTTTTGGAGAAAAGCAAAGTCTTTTCGTTAGGCAAGTGCATAAAATGTCATCTATACAAACACAAATATCATGTTTGTTTGCCGCAGTTCCTCTAGCTTTCTCCCTAGAAAATACGAATGTGTAGAGCTGGTGTCTCCATGTGGAACCAATTAGTGTTTCCAAGCATAAAATTAAATGTTCCCTGAAAAAAAAAACATTCAAAAAAATAAAGTCCATGGATAATATCACGAATACACAAACACAGAGGCTGTAGCAATATCTGGGATTGAATTAGCCAAAACAAAACCGGATATTTCCGGTTTCATCCAGGCATATCAGGACAAACTGGTGTGGAATTCGTATGCAATGGACCGAGAAAATCACAGGAAAAATGGTTTTGGAGAAAAGCAAAGTCTTTTCGTTAGGCAAGTGCATCAAATGTCATCTATACAAACACAAATATCATGTTTGTTTGCCGCAGTTCCTCTAGCTTTCTCCCTAGAACATAAAAATGTGTAGAGCTGGTGTCTCCATGTGGAACCAATTAGTGTTTCCAAGCATAAAATTAAATGTTCCCTGAAAAAAAAACAGTCAAAAAAATAAAGTCCGTGGATAATATCAGGAATACACAAACACAGAGGCTGTAGCAATATTTCGGTTTGAGTTACCCAAAACAACAGCGGATATTTCCGATTTCATCCAGTCTTATTCGGACAATCTGGTTTGGATTTCGTATGCAATGGACACAGAAAATCACAGTAAAAATGGTTTTGGAGAAAAGCAAAGTCTTTTCGTTAGGCAAATACATAAAATGTCATCTATACAAACAGAAATATCATGTTTGTTTGCCGCAGTTCTTCTAGCTTTCTCCCTAGAAAATACAATTGTGTAGATCTGGTGTGTCCATGTGGAACCAATTAGTGTTTCCAAGCATAAAATTAAATGTTCCCTGAAAAAAAAAGTTCAAAAAAATAAAGTCCATGGATAATATCAGGAATACACAAACACAGAGGCTGTAGCAATATCTGGGATTGAATTAGCCAAAATGAAACCGGATATTTCCGGTTTCATCCAGTCATATCCCGACAAAGTGGTGTGGAATTCGTATGCAATGGACCGAGAAAATCACAGTAAAAATGGTTTTGGAGAAAAGCAAAGTCTTTTCGTTAGGCAAGTGCATCAAATGTCATCTATACAAACAGAAATATCATGTTTGTTTGCCGCAGTTCCTCTAGCTTTCTCCCTAGAACATACGAATGTGTAGAGCTGGTGTCTCCATGTGGAACCAATTAGTGTTTCCAAGCATAAAATTAAATGTTCCCTGAAAAAAAAACGTTCAAAAAAATAAAGTCCGTGGATAATATCAGGAATACACAAACAAAGAGGCTGTAGCAATATCTGGGATTGAATTAGCCAAAACGAAACCGGATATTTCCGGGTTCATCCAGTCATATCCGGACAAAGTGGTGTGGAATTCGTATGCAATGGACCGAGAACATCACAGGAAAAATGGTTTTGGAGAAAAGCAAAGTGTTTTCGTTAGGCAAGTGCATAAAATGTCATCTATACAAACAGAAATATCATGTTTGTTTGCCGCAGTTCCTCTAGCTTTCTCCCTAGAAAATACGAATGTGTAGAGCTGGTGTCTCCATGTGGAACCAATTAGTGTTTCCAAGGATAAAATTAAATGTTCCCTGAAAAAAAAAACATTCAAAAAAATAAAGTCCATGGATAATATCACGAATACACAAACACAGAGGCTGTAGCAATATCTGGGATTGAATTAGCCAAAACAAAACCGGATATTTCCGGTTTCATCCAGTCATATCGGGAAAAACTGGTGTGGAATTCGTATGCAAAGAACTGAGAAAATCACAGTAAAAATGGTTTTGGAGAAAAGCAAAGTCTTTTCGTTAGGCAAGTGCATAAAATGTTATTTATACAAACAGAAATATCATGTTAGTTTGCCACAGTTCCTCTAGCTTTCTCCCTAGAAAATACGAATGTGTAGAGCTGGTGTCACCATGTGGAACCAATTAGTGTTTCCAAGCATAAAATTAAATGTTCCCTGAAAAAAAAACATTCAAAAAAATAAAGTCCATGCATAATATCAGGAATACACAAACACAGAGGCTGTAGCAATATTTCAGTTTGAGTTAGCCAAAACAAAACCGGATATTTCCGGTTTCATCGAGTCATATCCGGACAAAGTGGTGTGTAATTCGTATGCAATGGACTGAGAAAATCACAGTAAAAATGGTTTTCGAGAAAAGCAAAGTCTTTTCATTAGGCAAGTGCATGAAATGTCATCTACACAAACAAAAAAATCATGTTTGTTTGCCGCAGTTCCTCTAGCTTTCTCCCTAGAACAAACGAATGTGTAGAGCTGGTGTCTCCATGTGGAACCAATTAGTGTTTCCAAGCATAAAATTAAATGTTCCCTGAAAAAAAAAACATTCAAAAAAATAAAGTCCGTGGATAATATCAGGAATACACAAACACAGAGGCTGTAGCAATATCTGGGATTGAATTAGAGAAAAGGAAACCAGATATTTCAGGTTTCATCCAGTCATATCAGGAAAAACTGGGGTGGAATTCGTATGCAAAGGACTGAGAAAATCACAGTAAAAATGGTTGTGAAGAAAAGCAAAGTCTTTTCGTTAGGCAAGTGCATAAAATGTCATCTAGACAAACAGAAATATCATGTTTGTTTGCCGCAGTTCCTCTAGCTTTCTCCCTAGAACAAACGAATGTGTAGAGCTGGTGTCTCCATGTGGAACCAATTAGTGTTTCCAAGCATAAAATTAAATGTTCCCTGAAAAAAAAACATTCAAAAAAATAAAGTCCGTGGATAATATCAGGAATACACAAACACAGAGGCTGTAGCAATATCTGGGATTGAATTAGACAAAAGGAAACCAGATATTTCAGGTTTCATCCAGTGATATCGGGAAAAACTGGGGTGGAATTCGTATGCAAAGGACTGAGAAAATCACAGTAAAAATGGTTGTGAAGAAAAGCAAAGTCTTTTCGTTAGGCAAGTGCATAAAATGTTATTTATACAAACAGAAATATCATGTTAGTTTGCCGCAGTTCCTCTAGCTTTCTCCCTAGAAAATACGAATGTGTAGAGCTGGTGTCTCCATGTGGAACCAATTAGTGTTTCCAAGCATAAAATTAAATGTTCCCTGAAAAAAAAAATTCAAAAAAATAAAGTCCATGGATAATATCAGGAATACACAAACAAAGAGGCTGTAGCAATATCTGGGATTGAATTAGCCAAAACGAAACCGGATATTTCCGGTTTCATCCAGTCATATCCGGACAAAGTGGTGTGGAATTGGTATGCAATGGACCGAGAACATCACAGGAAAAATGGTTTTGGAGAAAAGCAAAGTATTTTCGTTAGGCAAGTGCATAAAATGTCATCTATACAAACAGAAATATCATGTTTGTTTGCCGCAGTTCCTCTAGCTTTCTCCCTAGAAAATACGAATGTGTAGAACTGGTGTCTCCATGTGGAACCAATTAGTGTTTCCAAGGATAAAATTAAATGTTCCCTGAAAAAAAAAACATTCAAAAAAATAAAGTCCATGGATAATATCACGAATACACAAACACAGAGGCTGTAGCAATATCTGGGATTGAATTAGCCAAAACAAAACCGGATATTTCCGGTTTCATCCAGGCATATCAGGACAAACTGGTGTGGAATTCGTATGCAATGGACCGAGAAAATCACAGGAAAAATGGTTTTGGAGAAAAGCAAAGTCTTTTCGTTAGGCAAGTGCATAAAATGTCATCTATACAAACAGAAATAGCATGTTTGTTTGCCGCAGTTCCTCTAGCTTTCTCCCGAGAACATAAAAATGTGTAGAGCTGGTGTCTCCATGTGGAACCAATTAGTGTTTCCAAGCATAAAATTAAATGTTCCCTGAAAAAAAAACATTCAAAAAAATAAAGTCCGTGGATAATATCAGGAATACACAAACACAGAGGCTGTAGCAATATTTCGGTTTGAGTTAGCCAAAACAAAACCGGATATTTCCGGTTTCATCCAGTCATATCCGGACAAAGTGGTGTGGAATTGGTATGCAATGGACCGAGAAAATCACAGTAAAAATGGTTTTGGAGAAAAGCAAAGTCTTTTCGTTAGGCAAGTGCATAAAATGTCATCTATACAAACAGAAATATCATGTTTGTTTGCCGCAGTTCCTCTAGCTTTCTCCCTAGAACAAACGAATATGTAGAGCTGGTGTCTCCATGTGGAACCAATTAGTGTTTCCAAGCATAAAATTAAATGTTCCCTGAAAAAAAAAAACATTCAAAAAAATAAAGTCCGTGGATAATATCAGGAATACACAAACAGAGAGGCTATAGCAATATTTCAGTTTGAGTTAGCCAAAACAAAATCGGATATTTCCGGGTTCATCCAGTCATATCCGGACAAAGTGGTGTGGAATTCGTATGCAATGGACGGAGAAAATCACAGTAAAAATGGTTTTGGAGAAAAGCAAAGTCTTTTCGTTAGGCAAGTGCATAAAATGTCATCTATACAAACAGAAATAGCATGTTTGTTTGCCGCAGTTCCTCTAGCTTTCTCCCGAGAACATAAAAATGTGTAGAGCTGGTGTCTCCATGTGGAACCAATTAGTGTTTCCAAGCATAAAATTAAATGTTCCCTGAAAAAAAAATTCAAAAAAATAAAGTCCGTGGATAATATCAGGAATACACAAACAAAGAGGCTGTAGCAATATCTGGGATTGAATTAGCCAAAACGAAACCGGATATTTCCGGTTTCATCCAGTCATATCCGGACAAAGTGGTGTGGAATTCGTATGCAATGGACCGAGAACATCACAGGAAAAATGGTTTTGGAGAAAAGCAAAGTATTTTCGTTAGGCAAGTGCATAAAATGTCATCTATACAAACAGAAATATCATGTTTGTTTGCCGCAGTTCCTCTAGCTTTCTCCCTAGAAAATACGAATGTGTAGAGCTGGTGTCTCCATGTGGAACCAATTAGTGTTTCCAAGCATAAAATTAAATGTTCCCTGAAAAAAAAACATTCAAAAAAATAAAGTCCATGGATAATATCACGAATACACAAACACAGAGGCTGTAGCAATATCTGGGATTGAATTAGACAAAACAAAACCGGATATTTCCGGTTTCATCCAGGCATATCAGGACAAACTGGTGTGGAATTCGTATGCAATGGACCGAGAAAATCACAGGAAAAATGGTTTTGGAGAAAAGCAAAGTTTTTCGTTAGGCAAGTGCATAAAATGTCATCATTACAAACACAAATATCATGTTTGTTTGCCGCAGTTCCTTTAGCTTTCTCCCTAGAACATAAAAATGTGTAGAGCTGGTGTCTCCATGTGGAACCAATTAGTGTTTCCAAGCATAAAATTAAATGTTCCCTGAAAAAAAAAAAACAGTCAAAAAAATAAAGTCCGTGGATAATATCAGGAATACACAAACACAGAGGCTGTAGCAATATTTCGGTTTGAGTTAGCCAAAACAAAACCGGATATTTCCGGTTTCATCCAGTCATATCCGGACAAAGTGGTGTGGAATTGGTAAGCAATGGACCGAGAAAATCACAGTAAAAATGGTTTTGGAGAAAAGCAAAGTCTTTTCGTTAGGCAAGTGCATAAAATGTCATCTATACAAACAGAAATATCATGTTAGTTTGCCGCAGTTCCTCTAGCTTTCTCCCTAGAACAAACGAATATGTAGAGCTGGTGTCTCCATGTGGAACCAATTAGTGTTTCCAAGCATAAAATTAAATGTTCCCTGAAAAAAAAACATTCAAAAAAATAAAGTCCGTGGATAATATCAGGAATACACAAACACAGAGGCTATAGCAATATTTCAGTTTGAGTTAGCCAAAACAAAATCGGATATTTCCGGGTTCATCCAGTCATATCCGGACAAAGTGGTGTGGAATTCGTATGCAATGGACGGAGAAAATCACAGTAAAAATGGTTTTGGAGAAAAGCAAAGTCTTTTCGTTAGGCAAGTGCATAAAATGTCATCTATACAAACAGAAATATCATGTTTGTTTGCCGCAGTTCCTCTAGCTTTCTCCCTAGAAAATACGAATGTGTAGAGCTGGTGTCTCCATGTGGAACCAATTAGTGTTTCCAAGCATAAAATTAAATGTTCCCTGAAAAAAAAAACATTCAAAAAAATAAAGTCCGTGGATAATATCAGGAATACACAAACACAGAGGCTGTAGCAATATCTGGGATTGAATTAGACAAAAGGAAACCGGATATTTCCGGTTCATCCAGTCATATCCGGACAAAGTGGTGTGGAATTGGTATGCAATGGACCGAGAAAATCACAGTAAAAATGGTTTTGGAGAAAAGCAAAGTCTTTTCGTTAGGCAAGTGCATAAAATGTCATCTATACAAACAGAAATATCATGTTAGTTTGCCGCAGTTCCTCTAGCTTTCTCCCTAGAAAATACGAATGTGTAGAGCTGGTGTCTCCATGTGGAACCAATTAGTGTTTCCAAGCATAAAATTAAATGTTCCCTGAAAATAAAACGTTCAAAAAAATAAAGTACGTGGATAATATCAGGAATACACAAACACAGAGGCTGTAGCAATATCTGGGATTGAATTAGACAAAAGGAAACCGGATATTTCCGGTTCATCCAGTCGTATCGGGAAAAACTGGTGTGGAATTCGTATGCAAAGGACTGAGAAAATCACAGTAAAAATGGTTTTGAAGAAAAGCAATGTCTTTTCGTTAGGCAAGTGCATAAAATGTTATTTATGCAAACAGAAATATCATGTTAGTTTGCCGCAGTTCCTCTAGCTTTCTCCCTAGAAAATACGAATGTGTAGAGCTGGTGTCTCCATGTGGAACCAATTAGTGTTTCCAAGCATAAAATTAAATGTTCCCTGAAAAAAAAAACATTCAAAAAAATAAAGTCCTTGGATAATATCAGGAATACACAAACAAAGAGGCTGTAGCAATATCTGGGATTGAATTAGCCAAAACGAAACCGGATATTTCCGGTTTCATCCAGTCATATCCGGACAAAGTGGTGTGGAATTCGTATGCAATGGACCGAGAAAATCACAGGAAAAATGGTTTTGGAGAAAAGCAAAGTCTTTTCGTTAGGCAAGTGCATAAAATGTAATCTATACAAAAAGAAATATCATGTTTGTTTGCCGCAGTTCCTCTAGCTTTCTCCCTAGAAAATACGAATGTGTAGAGCTGGTGTCTCCATGTGGAACCAATTAGTGTTTCCAAGCATAAAATTAAATGTTCCCTGAAAAAATCATTCAAAAAAATAAAGTCCGTGGATAATATCACGAATACACAAACAGAGAGGTTGTAGCAATATCTGGGATTGAATTAGCCAAAACGAAACCGGATATTTCCAGTTTCATCCATGCCTATCAGGACAAACTGGTGTGGAATTCGTATGCAATGGACCGAGAAAATCACAGGAAAAATGGTTTTGGAGAAAAGCAAAGTCTTTTCGTTAGGCAAGTGCATAAAATGTCATCTATACAAACAGACATAGCATGTTTGTTTGCCGCAGTTCCTATAGCTTTCTCCCTAGAACATAAAAATGTGTAGAGCTGGTGTCTCCATGTGGAACCAATTAGTGTTTCCAAGCATAAAATTAAATGTTCCCTGAAAAAAAAAACATTCAAAAAAATAAAGTCCGTGGATAATATCACGAATACACAAACACAGAGGCTGTAGCAATATCTGGGATTGAATTAGACAAAAGGAAACCGGATATTTCCGGTTTCATCCAGTCATATCCGGACAAAGTGGTGTGGAATTCGTATGCAATGGACCGAGAAAATCACAGTAGAAATGGTTTTGGAGAAAAGCAAAGTCTTTTCGTTAGGCAAGTGCATAAAATGTCATCTATACAAACAGAAATAGCATGTTTGTTTGCCGCAGTTCCTCTAGCTTTCTCCCTAGAAAATACGAATGTGTAGAGCTGGTGTCTCCATGTGGAACCAATTAGTGTTTCCAAGCATAAAATTAAATGTTCCCTGAAAAAAAATACATTCAAAAAAATAAAGTCTGTGGATAATATCAGGAATACACAAACACAGAGGTTGTAGCAATATCTGGGATTGAATTAGACAAAAGGAAACCGGATATTTCAGGTTTCATCCAGTCATATCGGGACAACCTGGTGTAGAATTCGTATGCAATGGACCGAGAAAATCACAGTAAAAATGGTTTTGGAGAAAAGCAAAGTCTTTTCGTTAGGCAAGTGCATAAAATGTCATCTATACAAACAGAAATATCATGTTTGTTTGCCGCAGTTGCTCTAGCTTTCTCCCTAGAAAATACGAATGTGTAGAGCTGCTGTGTCCATGTGGAAACAATTAGTGTTTCCAAGCATAAAATTAAATGTTCCCTGATAAAAAACATTCAAAAAAATAAAGTCCGAGGATAATATCACGAATACACAAACAAAGAGGCTGTAGCAAATTTTCGGTTTGCGTTAGCCAAAACAAAACGGGATACTTCCGGTTTCATCCAGTCATATCTGGACAAACTGGTGTGGAATTCGTATGCAATGGACCGAGAAAATCACAGGAAAAATGGTTTTGGAGGAAAGCAAAGTCTTTTCGTTAGGCAAGTGCATAAAATGTCATCTATACAAACACAAATATCATGTTTGTTTGCCGCAGTTCCTCTAGCTTTCTCCCTAGAACATAAAAATGTGTAGAGCTGGTGTCTCCATGTGGAACCAATTAGTGTTTCCAAGCATAAAATTAAATGTTCCCTGAAAAAAAAAACATTCAAAAAAATAAAGTCCGTGGATAATATCAGGAATACACAAACACAGAGGCTGTAGCAATATTTCGGTTTGAGTTAGCCAAAACAAAACCGCATATTTCCGGTTTCATCCAGTCATATCCGGACAAAGTGGTGTGGAATTCGTATGCAATGGACCGAGAAAATCACAGTAAAAATGGTTTTGGAGAAAAGCAAAGTCTTTTCGTTAGGCAAGTGCATAAAATGTCATCTATACAAACAGAAATATTATGTTTGTTTGCCGCAGTTCCTCTAGCTTTCTCCCTAGAACATAAAAAGGTGTAGAGCTATTGTCTCCATGTGGAACCAATTAGTGTTTCCAAGCATAAAATGAAATGTTCCCTGAAAAAAAAAACATTCAAAAAAATAAAGTCCGTGGATAATATCACGAATACACAAACAAATAGGCTGTAACAATATCTGGGATTGAATTAGCCAAACGAAACCGGATATTTCCGGTTTCATCCAGTCATATCCAGACAAAGTGGTGTGGAATTCGTATGCAATGGACTGAGAAAATCACAGTAAAAATGTTTTTGGAGAAAAGCAAAGTCTTTTCGTTAGGCAAGTGCATAAAATGTCATCTATACAAACAGAAATAGCATGTTTGTTTGCCGCAGTTCCTCTAGCTTTCTCCCTAGAAGAAACGAATGTGTAGAGCTGGTGTCTCCATGTGGAACCAATTAGTGTTTCCAAGCATAAAATTAAATGTTCCCTGAAAAAAAAAACATTCAAAAAAATAAAGTCCGTGGATAATATCAGGAATACACAAACACAGAGGCTGTAGCAATATCTGGGATTGAATTAGACAAAAGGAAACCGGATATTTCAGGGTTCATCCAGTCATATCGGGACAAACTGGTGTGGAATTCGTATGCAATGGACCCAGAAAATCACAGTAAAAATGGTTTTGGAGAAAAGCAAAGTCTTTTCGTTAGGCAAGTGCATAAAATGTTATTTATACAAACAGAAATATCATGTTAGTTTGCCACAGTTCCTCTAGCTTTCTCCCTAGAAAATACGAATGTGTAGAGCTGGTGTCTCCATGTGGAACCAATTAGTGTTTCCAAGCATAAAATTAAATGTTCCCTGAAAATAAAACGTTCAAAAAAATAAAGTCCGTGAATATATCAGGAATACACAAACACAGAGGCTGTAGCAATATCTGGGATTGAATTAGACAAAAGGAAACCGGATATTTCCGGTTCATCCAGTCATATTGGGAAAAACTGGTGTGGAATTCGTATGCAAAGGACTGAGAAAATCACAGTAAAAATGGTTTTGAAGAAAAGCAAAGTCTTTTCGTTAGGCAAGTGCATAAAATGTTATTTATACAAACAGAAATATCATGTTAGTTTGCCGCAGTTCCTCTAGCTTTCTCCCTAGAAAATACGAATGTGTAGAGCTGGTGTCTCCATGTGGAACCAATTAGTGTTTCCAAGCATAAAATTAAATGTTCCCTGAAAAAAAAACATTCAAAAAAATAAAGTCCTTGGATAATATCAGGAATACACAAACAAAGAGGCTGTAGCAATATCTGGGATTGAATTAGCCAAAACAGAACCGGATATTTCCGGTTTCATCCAGGCATATCAGGACAAACTGGTGTGGAATTCGTATGCAATGGACGGAGAAAATCACAGTAAAAATGGTTTTGGAGAAAAGCAAAGTCTTTTCGTTAGGCAAGTGCATAAAATGTCATCTATACAAACAGAAATATCATGTTTGTTTGCCGCAGTTCCTCTAGCTTTCTCCCTAGAAAATACGAATGTGTAGAGCTGGTGTCTCCATGTGGAACCAATTAGTGTTTCCAAGCATAAAATTAAATGTTCCCTGATTAAAAACAGTCAAAAAAATAAAGTTCGTGGATAATATCAGGAATACACAAACACAGAGGCTGTAGCAATATCTGGGATTGAATTAGACAAAAGGAAACCGGATATTTCCGGTTCATCCAGTCATATCCGGACAAAGTGGTGTGGAATTCTTATGCAATGGACCGAGAAAATCACAGTAAAAATGGTTTTGGAGAAAAGCAAAGTCTTTTCGTTAGGCAAGTGCATAAAATGTCATCTATACAAACATAAATATCATGTTAGTTTGCCGCAGTTCCTCTAGCTTTCTCCCTAGAAAATACAAATGTGTAGAGCTGGTGTCTCCATGTGGAACCAATTAGTGTTTCCAAGCATAAAATTAAATGTTCCCTGAAAATAAAACGTTCAAAAAAATAAAGTCCGTGGATAATATCAGGAATACACAAACACAGAGGCTGTAGCAATATCTGGGATTGAATTAGCCAAAATGAAACCGGATATTTCCGGTTCATCCAGTCATATCGGGATAAACTGGTGTGGAATTCGTATGCAAAGGACTGAGGAAATCACAGTAAAAATGGTTTTGAAGAAAAGCAAAGTCTTTTCGTTAGGCAAGTGCATAAAATGTTATTTATACAAACAGAAATATCATGTTAGTTTGCCGCAGTTCCTCTAGCTTTCTCCCTAGAAAATACGAATGTGTAGAGCTGGTGTCTCCATGTGGAACCAATTAGTGTTTCCAAGCATAAAATTAAATGTTCCCTGAAAAAAAAAAATAAAGTCCTTGGATAATATCAGGAATACACAAACAAAGAGGCTGTAGCAATATCTGGGATTGAATTAGCCAAAACGAAACCGGATATTTCCGGTTTCATCCAGTCATATCCGGACAAAGTGGTGTGGAATTCGTATGCAATGGACCGAGAAAATCACAGTAAAAATGGTTTTGGAGAAAAGCAAAGTCTTTTCGTTAGGCAAGTGCATAAAATGTCATCTATACAAACAGAAATATCATGTTTGTTTGCCGCAGTTCCTCTAGCTTTCTCCCTAGAACATAAAAATGTGTAGAACTGGTGTCTCCATGTGGAACCAATTAGTGTTTCCAAGCATAAAATTAAATGTTCCCTGAAAAAAAAAAAAACAGTCAAAAAAATAAAGTCCGTGGATAATATCAGGAATACACAAACACAGAGGCTGTAGCAATATTTCGGTTTGAGTTAGCCAAAAAAAACCCGGATATTTCCGGTTTCATCCAGTCATATCCGGACAAAGTGGTGTGGAATTCGTATGCAATGGACCGAGAAAATCACAGGAAAAATGGTTTTGGAGAAAAGCAAAGTCTTTTCGTTAGGCAAGTGCATAAAATGTCATCTATACAAACAGAAATAGCATGTTTGTTTGCCGCAGTTCCTCTAGCTTTCTCCCTAGAACATAAAAATGTGTAGAGCTGGTGTCTCCATGTGGAACCAATTAGTGTTTCCAAGCATAAAATTAAATGTTCCCTGAAAAAAAAACATTCAAAAAAATAAAGTCCGTGGATAATATCAGGAATACACAAACACAGAGGCTGTAGCAATATCTGGGATTGAATTAGACAAAAGGAAACCGGATATTTCAGGTTTCATCCAGTCATATCGGGACAACCTGGTGTAGAATTCGTATGCAATGGACCGAGAAAATCACAGTAAAAATGGTTTTGGAGAAAAGCAAAGTCTTTTCGTTAGGCAAGTGCATAAAATGTCATCTATACAAACAGAAATATCATGTTTGTTTGCCGCAGTTGCTCTAGCTTTCTCCCTAGAAAATACGAATGTGTAGAGCTGGTGTCTCCATGTGGAACCAATTAGTGTTTCCAAGCATAAAATTAAATGTTCCGTGAAAAAAAAAACATTCAAAAAAATAAAGTCCGTGGATAATATCAGGAATACACAAACACAGATGCTGTAGCAATATTTCGGTTTGAGTTAGCCAAAACAAAACTGGATATTTCCGGTTTCATCCAGTCATATTCGGACAAAGTGGTGTGGAATTCGTATGCAATGGACCGAGAAAATCACAGTAAAAATGGTTTTGGAGAAAAGCAAAGTCTTTTCGTTAGGCAAGTGCATAAAATGTTATTTATACAAACAGAAATATCATGTTAGTTTGCCGCAGTTCCTCTAGCTTTCTCCCTAGAAAATACGAATGTGTAGAGCTGGTGTGTCCATGTGGAACCAATTAGTGTTTCCAAGCATAAAATTAAATGTTCCCTGAAAAAAAAAAACATTCAAAAAAATAAAGTCCGTGGATAATATCAGGAATACACAAACACAGAGGCTGTAGCAATATCTGGGATTCAATTAGACAAAAGGAAACCGGATATTTCCGGTTCATCCAGTCATATCCGGACAAAGTGGTGTGGAATTCGTATGCAATGGACCGAGAAAATCACAGTAAAAATGGTTTTGGAGAAAAGCAAAGTCTTTTCGTTAGGCAACTGCATCAAATGTCATCTATACAAACAGAAATATCATGTTAGTTTGCCGCAGTTGCTCTAGCTTTCTCCCTAGAAAATACGAATGTGTAGAGCTGCTGTGTCCATGTGGAAACAATTAGTGTTTCCAAGCATAAAATTAAATGTTCCCTGATAAAAAACATTCAAAAAAATAAAGTCCGAGGATAATATCACGAATACACAAACAAAGAGGCTGTAGCAAATTTTCGGTTTGCGTTAGCCAAAACAAAACGGGATACTTCCGGTTTCATCCAGTCATATCTGGACAAACTGGTGTGGAATTTGTATGCAATGGACCGAGAAAATCACAGTAAAAATGGTTTTGGAGAAAAGCAAAGTCTTTTCGTTAGGCAAGTGCATAAAATGTCATCTATACAAACAGAAATATCATGTTTGTTTGCCGCAGTTCCTCAAGCTTTCGCCCTAGAACAAACGAATGTGTAGAGCTGGTGTCTCCATGTGGAACCAATTAGTGTTTCCAAGCATAAAATTAAATGTTCCCTGAAAAAAAATTCAAAAATATAAAGTCCGTGGATAATATCACGAATACACAAACAAAGAGGCTGTATCAATATCTGGGATTGAATTAGCCAAAACGAAACCGGATATTTCCGGTTTCATCCAGTCATATCCGGACAAAGTGGTGTGGAATTCGTATGCAATGGACCGAGAACATCACAGGAAAAATGGTTTTGGAGAAAAGCAAAGTATTTTCGTTAGGCAAGTGCATAAAATGTCATCTATACAAACAGAAATATCATGTTTGTTTGCCGCAGTTCCTCTAGCTTTCTCCCTAGAAAATACGAATGTGTAGAGCTGGTGTCTCCATGTGGAAGCAATTAGTGTTTCCAAGGATAAAATTAAATGTTCCCTGAAAAAAAAACATTCAAAAAAATAAAGTCCATGGATAATATCACGAATACACAAATACAGAGGCTGTAGAAATATCTGGGATTGAATTAGACAAAACAAAACCGGATATTTCCGGTTTCATCCAGGCATATCAGGACAAACTGGTGTGGAATTCGTATGCAATGGACCGAGAAAATCACAGGAAAAATGGTTTTGGAGAAAAGCAAAGTTTTTCGTTAGGCAAGTGCATAAAATGTCATCTATACAAACACAAATATCATGTTTGTTTGCCGCAGTTCCTCTAGTTTTCTCCCGAGAACATAAAAATGTGTAGAGCTGGTGTCTCCATGTGGAACCAATTAGTGTTTCCAAGCATAAAATTAAATGTTCCCTGAAAAAAAAAAACAGTCAAAAAAATAAAGTCCGTGGATAATATCAGGAATACACAAACACAGAGGCTGTAGCAATATTTCGGTTTGAGTTAGCCAAAACAAAACCGGATATTTCCGGTTTCATCCAGTCATATCCGGACAAACTGGTGTGGAATTGGTATGCAATGGACCGAGAAAATCACAGTAAAAATGGTTTTGGAGAAAAGCAAAGTCTTTTCGTTAGGAAAGTGCATAAAATGTCATCTACACAAACAGAAATATCATGTTTGTTTGCCGCAGTTCCTCTAGCTTTCTCCCTAGAACAAACGAATATGTAGAGCTGGTGTCTCCATGTGGAACCAATTAGTGTTTCCAAGGATAAAATTAAATGTTCCCTGAAAAAAAAAACATTCAAAAAAATAAAGTCCGTGGATAATATCAGGAATACACAAACACAGAGGCTATAGCAATATTTCAGTTTGAGTTAGCCAAAACAAAACCGGATATTTCCGGGTTCATCCAGTCATATCCGGACAAAGTGGTGTGGAATTCGTATGCAATGGACGGAGAAAATCACAGTAAAAATGGTTTTGGAGAAAAGCAAAGTCTTTTCGTTAGGCAAGTGCATAAAATGTCATCTATACAAACAGAAATATCATGTTTGTTTGCCGCAGTTCCTCTAGCTTTCTCCCTAGAAAATACGAATGTGTAGAGCTGGTGTCTCCATGTGGAACCAATTAGTGTTTCCAAGCATAAAATTAAATGTTCCCTGAAAAAAAAAAAACATTCAAAAAAATAAAGTCCGTGGATAATATCAGGAATACACAAACACAGAGGCTGTAGCAATATCTGGGATTGAATTAGACAAAAGGAAACCGGATATTTCAGGTTTCATCCAGTCATATCGGGACAACCTGGTGTAGAATTCGTATGCAATGGACCGAGAAAATCACAGTAAAAATGGTTTTGGAGAAAAGCAAAGTCTTTTCGTTAGGCAAGTGCATAAAATGTCATCTATACAAACAGAAATATCATGTTTGTTTGCCGCAGTTGCTCTAGCTTTCTCCCTAGAAAATACGAATGTGTAGAGCTGGTGTCTCCATGTGGAACCAATTAGTGTTTCCAAGCATAAAATTAAATGTTCCGTGAAAAAAAAAACATTCAAAAAAATAAAGTCCGTGGATAATATCAGGAATACACAAACACAGATGCTGTAGCAATATTTCGGTTTGAGTTAGCCAAAACAAAACTGGATATTTCCGGTTTCATCCAGTCATATTCGGACAAAGTGGTGTGGAATTCGTATGCAATGGACCGAGAAAATCACAGTAAAAATGGTTTTGGAGAAAAGCAAAGTCTTTTCGTTAGGCAAGTGCATAAAATGTTATTTATACAAACAGAAATATCATGTTAGTTTGCCGCAGTTCCTCTAGCTTTCTCCCTAGAAAATACGAATGTGTAGAGCTGGTGTGTCCATGTGGAACCAATTAGTGTTTCCAAGCATAAAATTAAATGTTCCCTGAAAAAAAAAAACATTCAAAAAAATAAAGTCCGTGGATAATATCAGGAATACACAAACACAGAGGCTGTAGCAATATCTGGGATTCAATTAGACAAAAGGAAACCGGATATTTCCGGTTCATCCAGTCATATCCGGACAAAGTGGTGTGGAATTCGTATGCAATGGACCGAGAAAATCACAGTAAAAATGGTTTTGGAGAAAAGCAAAGTCTTTTCGTTAGGCAACTGCATCAAATGTCATCTATACAAACAGAAATATCATGTTAGTTTGCCGCAGTTGCTCTAGCTTTCTCCCTAGAAAATACGAATGTGTAGAGCTGCTGTGTCCATGTGGAAACAATTAGTGTTTCCAAGCATAAAATTAAATGTTCCCTGATAAAAAACATTCAAAAAAATAAAGTCCGAGGATAATATCACGAATACACAAACAAAGAGGCTGTAGCAAATTTTCGGTTTGCGTTAGCCAAAACAAAACGGGATACTTCCGGTTTCATCCAGTCATATCTGGACAAACTGGTGTGGAATTTGTATGCAATGGACCGAGAAAATCACAGTAAAAATGGTTTTGGAGAAAAGCAAAGTCTTTTCGTTAGGCAAGTGCATAAAATGTCATCTATACAAACAGAAATATCATGTTTGTTTGCCGCAGTTCCTCAAGCTTTCGCCCTAGAACAAACGAATGTGTAGAGCTGGTGTCTCCATGTGGAACCAATTAGTGTTTCCAAGCATAAAATTAAATGTTCCCTGAAAAAAAATTCAAAAATATAAAGTCCGTGGATAATATCACGAATACACAAACAAAGAGGCTGTATCAATATCTGGGATTGAATTAGCCAAAACGAAACCGGATATTTCCGGTTTCATCCAGTCATATCCGGACAAAGTGGTGTGGAATTCGTATGCAATGGACCGAGAACATCACAGGAAAAATGGTTTTGGAGAAAAGCAAAGTATTTTCGTTAGGCAAGTGCATAAAATGTCATCTATACAAACAGAAATATCATGTTTGTTTGCCGCAGTTCCTCTAGCTTTCTCCCTAGAAAATACGAATGTGTAGAGCTGGTGTCTCCATGTGGAAGCAATTAGTGTTTCCAAGGATAAAATTAAATGTTCCCTGAAAAAAAAACATTCAAAAAAATAAAGTCCATGGATAATATCACGAATACACAAATACAGAGGCTGTAGAAATATCTGGGATTGAATTAGACAAAACAAAACCGGATATTTCCGGTTTCATCCAGGCATATCAGGACAAACTGGTGTGGAATTCGTATGCAATGGACCGAGAAAATCACAGGAAAAATGGTTTTGGAGAAAAGCAAAGTTTTTCGTTAGGCAAGTGCATAAAATGTCATCTATACAAACACAAATATCATGTTTGTTTGCCGCAGTTCCTCTAGTTTTCTCCCGAGAACATAAAAATGTGTAGAGCTGGTGTCTCCATGTGGAACCAATTAGTGTTTCCAAGCATAAAATTAAATGTTCCCTGAAAAAAAAAAACAGTCAAAAAAATAAAGTCCGTGGATAATATCAGGAATACACAAACACAGAGGCTGTAGCAATATTTCGGTTTGAGTTAGCCAAAACAAAACCGGATATTTCCGGTTTCATCCAGTCATATCCGGACAAACTGGTGTGGAATTGGTATGCAATGGACCGAGAAAATCACAGTAAAAATGGTTTTGGAGAAAAGCAAAGTCTTTTCGTTAGGAAAGTGCATAAAATGTCATCTATACAAACAGAAATATCATGTTTGTTTGCCGCAGTTCCTCTAGCTTTCTCCCTAGAACAAACGAATATGTAGAGCTGGTGTCTCCATGTGGAACCAATTAGTGTTTCCAAGGATAAAATTAAATGTTCCCTGAAAAAAAAAACATTCAAAAAAATAAAGTCCGTGGATAATATCAGGAATACACAAACACAGAGGCTATAGCAATATTTCAGTTTGAGTTAGCCAAAACAAAACCGGATATTTCCGGGTTCATCCAGTCATATCCGGACAAAGTGGTGTGGAATTCGTATGCAATGGACGGAGAAAATCACAGTAAAAATGGTTTTGGAGAAAAGCAAAGTCTTTTCGTTAGGCAAGTGCATAAAATGTCATCTATACAAACAGAAATATCATGTTTGTTTGCCGCAGTTCCTCTAGCTTTCTCCCTAGAAAATACGAATGTGTAGAGCTGGTGTCTCCATGTGGAACCAATTAGTGTTTCCAAGCATAAAATTAAATGTTCCCTGAAAAAAAAAAACATTCAAAAAAATAAAGTCCGTGGATAATATCAGGAATACACAAACACAGAGGCTGTAGCAATATCTGGGATTGAATTAGACAAAAGGAAACCGGATATTTCCGGTTCATCCAGTCATATCCGGACAAAGTGGTGTGGAATTCGTATGCAATGGACCGAGAAAATCACAGGAAAAATGGTTTTGGAGAAAAGCAAAGTCTTTTCGTTAGGCAAGTGCATAAAATGTCATCTATACAAACAGAAATATCATGTTAGTTTGCCGCAGTTCCTCTAGCTTTCTCCCTAGAAAATACGAATGTGTAGAGCTGGTGTCTCCATGTGGAACCAATTAGTGTTCCAAGCATAAAATTAAATGTTCCCTGAAAATAAAACGTTCAAAAAAATAAAGTCCGTGGATAATATCAGGAATACACAAACACAGAGGCTGTAGCAATATCTGGGATTGAATTAGACAAAAGGAAACCGGATATTTCCGGTTCATCCAGTCGTATCGGGAAAAACTGGTGTGGAATTCGTATGCAAAGGACTGAGAAAACCACAGTAAAAATGGTTGTGAAGAAAAGCAATGTCTTTTATTTGGCAAGTGCATAAAATGTTATTTATACAAACAGAAATATCATGTTAGTTTGCCGCAGTTCCTCTAGCTTTCTCCCTAGAAAATACGAATGTGTAGAGCTGGTGTCTCCATGTGGAACCAATTAGTGTTTCCAAGCATAAAATTAAATGTTCCCTGAAAAAAAACATTCAAAAAAATAAAGTCCGTGGATAATATCAGGAATACACAAACAAAGAGGCTGTAGCAATATCTGGGATTGAATTAGCCAAAACGAAACCGGATATTTCCGGTTTCATCCAGTCATATCCGGACAAAGTGGTGTGGAATTCGTATGCAATGGACCGAGAAAATCACAGGAAAAATGGTTTTGGAGAAAAGCAAAGTCTTTTCGTTAGGCAAGTGCATAAAATGTCATCTATACAAACAGAAATAGCATGTTTGTTTGCCGCAGTTCCTCTAGCTTTCTCCCTAGAAAATACGAATGTGTAGAGCTGGTGTCTCCATGTGGAACCAATTAGTGTTTCCAAGCATAAAATTAAATGTTCCCTGAAAAAATCATTCAAAAAAATAAAGTCCGTGGATAATATCACGAATACACAAACACAGAGGTTGTAGCAATATCTGGGATTGAATTGGCCAAAACGAAACCGGATATTTCCGGTTTCATCCATGCCTATCAGGACAAACTGGTGTGGAATTCGTATGCAATGGACCGAGAAAATCACAGGAAAAATGGTTTTGGAGAAAAGCAAAGTCTTTTCGTTAGGCAAGTGCATAAAATGTCATCTATACAAACAGACATAGCATGTTTGTTTGCCGCAGTTCCTATAGCTTTCTCCCTAGAACATAAAAATGTGTAGAGCTGGTGTCTCCATGTGGAACCAATTAGTGTTTCCAAGCATAAAATTAAATGTTCCCTGATTAAAAACAGTCAAAAAAATAAAGTCCGTGGATAATATCACGAATACACAAACACAGAGGCTGTAGCAATATCTGGGATTGAATTAGACAAAAGGAAACCGGATATTTCCGGTTTCATCCAGTCATATCCGGACAAAGTGGTGTGGAATTCGTATGCAATGGACCGAGAAAATCACAGTAGAAATGGTTTTGGAGAAAAGCAAAGTCTTTTCGTTAGGCAAGTGCATAAAATGTCATCTATACAAACAGAAATAGCATGTTTGTTTGCCGCAGTTCCTCTAGCTTTCTCCCTAGAAAATACGAATGTGTAGAGCTGGTGTCTCCATGTGGAACCAATTAGTGTTTCCAAGCATAAAATTAAATGTTCCCTGAAAAAAAATACGTTCAAAAAAATAAAGTCCGTGGATAATATCAGGAATACACAAACACAGAGGCTGTAGCAATATCTGGGATTGAATTAGACAAAAGGAAACCGGATATTTCAGGTTTCATCCAGTCATATCGGGACAACCTGGTGTAGAATTCGTATGCAATGGATCGAGAAAATCACAGTAAAAATGGTTTTGGAGAAAAGCAAAGTCTTTTCGTTAGGCAAGTGCATAAAATGTCATCTATACAAACAGAAATATCATGTTTGTTTGCCGCAGTTGCTCTAGCTTTCTCCCTAGAAAATACGAATGTGTAGAGCTGCTGTGTCCATGTGGAACCAATTAGTGTTTCCAAGCATAAAATTAAATGTTCCCTGATAAAAAACATTCAAAAAAATAAAGTCCGAGGATAATATCACGAATACACAAACAAAGAGGCTGTAGCAAATTTTCGGTTTGCGTTAGCCAAAACAAAACGGGATACTTCCGGTTTCATCCAGTCATATCCGGACAAAGTGGTGTGGAATTCGTATGCAATGGACCGAGAAAATCACAGTAAAAATGGTTTTGGAGAAAAGCAAAGTCTTTTCGTTAGGCAAGTGCATAAAATGTCATCTATACAAACAGAAATATCATGTTAGTTTGCCGCAGTTCCTCTAGCTTTCTCCCTAGAAAATACGAATGTGTAGAGCTGGTGTCTCCATGTGGAACCAATTAGTGTTCCAAGCATAAAATTAAATGTTCCCTGAAAATAAAACGTTCAAAAAAATAAAGTCCGTGGATAATATCAGGAATACACAAACACAGAGGCTGTAGCAATATCTGGGATTGAATTAGACAAAAGGAAACCGGATATTTCCGGTTCATCCAGTCGTATCGGGAAAAACTGGTGTGGAATTCGTATGCAAAGGACTGAGAAAATCACAGGAAAAATGGTTTTGAAGAAAAGCAATGTCTTTTCGTTAGGCAAGTGCATAAAATGTTATTTATACAAACAGAAATATCATGTTAGTTTGCCGCAGTTCCTCTAGCTTTCTCCCTAGAAAATACGAATGTGTAGAGCTGGTGTCTCCATGTGGAACCAATTAGTGTTTCCAAGCATAAAATTAAATGTTCCCTGAAAAAAAAACATTCAAAAAAATAAAGTCCGTGGATAATATCAGGAATACACAAACAAAGAGGCTGTAGCAATATCTGGGATTGAATTAGACAAAACAAAACCGGATATTTCCGGTTTCATCCAGGCATATCAGGACAAACTGGTGTGGAATTCGTATGCAATGGACCGAGAAAATCACAGGAAAAATGGTTTTGGAGAAAAGCAAAGTTTTTCGTTAGGCAAGTGCATAAAATGTCATCTATACAAACACAAATATCATGTTTGTTTGCCGCAGTTCCTCTAGTTTTCTCCCGAGAACATAAAAATGTGTAGAGCTGGTGTCTCCATGTGGAACCAATTAGTGTTTCCAAGCATAAAATTAAATGTTCCCTGAAAAAAAAAACAGTCAAAAAAATAAAGTCCGTGGATAATATCAGGAATACACAAACACAGAGGCTGTAGCAATATTTCGGTTTGAGTTAGCCAAAACAAAACCGGATATTTCCGGTTTCATCCAGTCATATCCGGACAAACTGGTGTGGAATTGGTATGCAATGGACCGAGAAAATCACAGTAAAAATGGTTTTGGAGAAAAGCAAAGTCTTTTCGTTAGGAAAGTGCATAAAATGTCATCTATACAAACAGAAATATCATGTTTGTTTGCCGCAGTTCCTCTAGCTTTCTCCCTAGAACAAACGAATATGTAGAGCTGGTGTCTCCATGTGGAACCAATTAGTGTTTCCAAGGATAAAATTAAATGTTCCCTGAAAAAAAAAACATTCAAAAAAATAAAGTCCGTGGATAATATCAGGAATACACAAACACAGAGGCTATAGCAATATTTCAGTTTGAGTTAGCCAAAACAAAACCGGATATTTCCGGGTTCATCCAGTCATATCCGGACAAAGTGGTGTGGAATTCGTATGCAATGGACGGAGAAAATCACAGTAAAAATGGTTTTGGAGAAAAGCAAAGTCTTTTCGTTAGGCAAGTGCATAAAATGTCATCTATACAAACAGAAATATCATGTTTGTTTGCCGCAGTTCCTCTAGCTTTCTCCCTAGAAAATACGAATGTGTAGAGCTGGTGTCTCCATGTGGAACCAATTAGTGTTTCCAAGCATAAAATTAAATGTTCCCTGAAAAAAAAAAACATTCAAAAAAATAAAGTCCGTGGATAATATCAGGAATACACAAACACAGAGGCTGTAGCAATATCTGGGATTGAATTAGACAAAAGGAAACCGGATATTTCCGGTTCATCCAGTCATATCCGGACAAAGTGGTGTGGAATTCGTATGCAATGGACCGAGAAAATCACAGGAAAAATGGTTTTGGAGAAAAGCAAAGTCTTTTCGTTAGGCAAGTGCATAAAATGTCATCTATACAAACAGAAATATCATGTTAGTTTGCCGCAGTTCCTCTAGCTTTCTCCCTAGAAAATACGAATGTGTAGAGCTGGTGTCTCCATGTGGAACCAATTAGTGTTCCAAGCATAAAATTAAATGTTCCCTGAAAATAAAACGTTCAAAAAAATAAAGTCCGTGGATAATATCAGGAATACACAAACACAGAGGCTGTAGCAATATCTGGGATTGAATTAGACAAAAGGAAACCGGATATTTCCGGTTCATCCAGTCGTATCGGGAAAAACTGGTGTGGAATTCGTATGCAAAGGACTGAGAAAACCACAGTAAAAATGGTTGTGAAGAAAAGCAATGTCTTTTCGTTAGGCAAGTGCATAAAATGTTATTTATACAAACAGAAATATCATGTTAGTTTGCCGCAGTTCCTCTAGCTTTCTCCCTAGAAAATACGAATGTGTAGAGCTGGTGTCTCCATGTGGAACCAATTAGTGTTTCCAAGCATAAAATTAAATGTTCCCTGAAAAAAAACATTCAAAAAAATAAAGTCCGTGGATAATATCAGGAATACACAAACAAAGAGGCTGTAGCAATATCTGGGATTGAATTAGCCAAAACGAAACCGGATATTTCCGGGTTCATCCAGTCATATCCGGACAAAGTGGTGTGGAATTCGTATGCAATGGACCGAGAAAATCACAGGAAAAATGGTTTTGGAGAAAAGCAAAGTCTTTTCGTTAGGCAAGTGCATAAAATGTCATCTATACAAACAGAAATAGCATGTTTGTTTGCCGCAGTTCCTCTAGCTTTCTCCCTAGAAAATACGAATGTGTAGAGCTGGTGTCTCCATGTGGAACCAATTAGTGTTTCCAAGCATAAAATTAAATGTTCCCTGAAAAAATCATTCAAAAAAATAAAGTCCGTGGATAATATCACGAATACACAAACACAGAGGTTGTAGCAATATCTGGGATTGAATTGGCCAAAACGAAACCGGATATTTCCGGTTTCATCCATGCCTATCAGGACAAACTGGTGTGGAATTCGTATGCAATGGACCGAGAAAATCACAGGAAAAATGGTTTTGGAGAAAAGCAAAGTCTTTTCGTTAGGCAAGTGCATAAAATGTCATCTATACAAACAGACATAGCATGTTTGTTTGCCGCAGTTCCTATAGCTTTCTCCCTAGAACATAAAAATGTGTAGAGCTGGTGTCTCCATGTGGAACCAATTAGTGTTTCCAAGCATAAAATTAAATGTTCCCTGATTAAAAACAGTCAAAAAAATAAAGTCCGTGGATAATATCACGAATACACAAACACAGAGGCTGTAGCAATATCTGGGATTGAATTAGACAAAAGGAAACCGGATATTTCCGGTTTCATCCAGTCATATCCGGACAAAGTGGTGTGGAATTCGTATGCAATGGACCGAGAAAATCACAGTAGAAATGGTTTTGGAGAAAAGCAAAGTCTTTTCGTTAGGCAAGTGCATAAAATGTCATCTATACAAACAGAAATAGCATGTTTGTTTGCCGCAGTTCCTCTAGCTTTCTCCCTAGAAAATACGAATGTGTAGAGCTGGTGTCTCCATGTGGAACCAATTAGTGTTTCCAAGCATAAAATTAAATGTTCCCTGAAAAAAAATACGTTCAAAAAAATAAAGTCCGTGGATAATATCAGGAATACACAAACACAGAGGCTGTAGCAATATCTGGGATTGAATTAGACAAAAGGAAACCGGATATTTCAGGTTTCATCCAGTCATATCGGGACAACCTGGTGTAGAATTCGTATGCAATGGATCGAGAAAATCACAGTAAAAATGGTTTTGGAGAAAAGCAAAGTCTTTTCGTTAGGCAAGTGCATAAAATGTCATCTATACAAACAGAAATATCATGTTTGTTTGCCGCAGTTGCTCTAGCTTTCTCCCTAGAAAATACGAATGTGTAGAGCTGCTGTGTCCATGTGGAACCAATTAGTGTTTCCAAGCATAAAATTAAATGTTCCCTGATAAAAAACATTCAAAAAAATTAAGTCCGAGGATAATATCACGAATACACAAACAAAGAGGCTGTAGCAAATTTTCGGTTTGCGTTAGCCAAAACAAAACGGGATACTTCCGGTTTCATCCAGTCATATCCGGACAAAGTGGTGTGGAATTCGTATGCAATGGACCGAGAAAATCACAGTAAAAATGGTTTTGGAGAAAAGCAAAGTCTTTTCGTTAGGCAAGTGCATAAAATGTCATCTATACAAACAGAAATATCATGTTAGTTTGCCGCAGTTCCTCTAGCTTTCTCCCTAGAAAATACGAATGTGTAGAGCTGGTGTCTCCATGTGGAACCAATTAGTGTTCCAAGCATAAAATTAAATGTTCCCTGAAAATAAAACGTTCAAAAAAATAAAGTCCGTGGATAATATCAGGAATACACAAACACAGAGGCTGTAGCAATATCTGGGATTGAATTAGACAAAAGGAAACCGGATATTTCCGGTTCATCCAGTCGTATCGGGAAAAACTGGTGTGGAATTCGTATGCAAAGGACTGAGAAAATCACAGGAAAAATGGTTTTGAAGAAAAGCAATGTCTTTTCGTTAGGCAAGTGCATAAAATGTTATTTATACAAACAGAAATATCATGTTAGTTTGCCGCAGTTCCTCTAGCTTTCTCCCTAGAAAATACGAATGTGTAGAGCTGGTGTCTCCATGTGGAACCAATTAGTGTTTCCAAGCATAAAATTAAATGTTCCCTGAAAAAAAAACATTCAAAAAAATAAAGTCCGTGGATAATATCAGGAATACACAAACAAAGAGGCTGTAGCAATATCTGGGATTGAATTAGCCAAAACGAAACCGGATATTTCCGGTTTCATCCAGGCATATCCGGACAAAGTGGTGTGGAATTCGTATGCAATGGACCGAGAAAATCACAGGAAAAATGGTTTTGGAGAAAAGCAAAG
Organism: Lepus oiostolus; assembly: GCA_036325905.1. Taxonomy (NCBI): domain Eukaryota; kingdom Metazoa; phylum Chordata; class Mammalia; order Lagomorpha; family Leporidae; genus Lepus; species Lepus oiostolus. The sequence goes on from CM070795.1 coordinate 48,116,783, forward strand.
TCTTTTCGTTAGGCAAGTGCATAAAATGTCATCTATACAAACAGAAATATCATGTTTGTTTGCCGCAGTTCCTCTAGCTTTCTCCCTAGAAAATACGAATGTGTAGAGCTGGTGTCTCCATGTGGAACCAATTAGTGTTTCCAAGCATAAAATTAAATGTTTCCTGAAAAAATCATTCAAAAAAATAAAGTCCGTGGATAACATCACGAATACACAAACACAGAGGTTGTAGCAATATCTGGGATTGAATTAGCCAAAACGAAACCGGATATTTCCGGTTTCATCCATGCCTATCAGGACAAACTGGTGTGGAATTCGTATGCAATGGACCGAGAAAATCACAGGAAAAATGGTTTTGGAGAAAAGCAAAGTCTTTTCGTTAGGCAAGTGCATAAAATGTCATCTATACAAACAGACATAGCATGTTTGTTTGCCGCAGTTCCTATAGCTTTCTCCCTAGAACATAAAAATGTGTAGAGCTGGTGTCTCCATGTGGAACCAATTAGTGTTTCCAAGCATAAAATTAAATGTTGCCTGATTAAAAACAGTCAAAAAAATAAAGTCCGTGGATAATATCACGAATACACAAACACAGAGGCTGTAGCAATATCTGGGATTGAATTAGACAAAAGGAAACCGGATATTTCCGGTTTCATCCAGTCATATCCGGACAAAGTGGTGTGGAATTCGTATGCAATGGACCGAGAAAATCACAGTAGAAATGGTTTTGGAGAAAAGCAAAGTCTTTTCGTTAGGCAAGTGCATAAAATGTCATCTATACAAACAGAAATAGCATGTTTGTTTGCCGCAGTTCCTCTAGCTTTCTCCCTAGAAAATACGAATGTGTAGAGCTGGTGTCTCCATGTGGAACCAATTAGTGTTTCCAAGCATAAAATTAAATGTTCCCTGAAAAAAAATACGTTCAAAAAAATAAAGTCCGTGGATAATATCAGGAATACACAAACACAGAGGCTGTAACAATATCTGGGATTGAATTAGACAAAAGGAAACCGGATATTTCAGGTTTCATCCAGTCATATCCGGACAAAGTGATGTGGAATTCGTATGCAATGGACCGAGAACATCACAGGAAAAATGGTTTTGGAGAAAAGCAAAGTATTTTCGTTAGGCAAGTGCATAAAATGTCATCTATACAAACAGAAATATCATGTTTGTTTGCCGCAGTTCCTCTAGCTTTCTCCCTAGAAAATACGAATGTGTAGAGCTGGTGTCTCCATGTGGAACCAATTAGTGTTTCCAAGCATAAAATTAAATGTTCCCTGAAAAAAAAACATTCAAAAAAATAAAGTCCATGGATAATATCACGAATACACAAACACAGAAGTTGTAGCAATATCTGGGATTGAATTAGCCAAAACGAAACCGGATATTTCCGGTTTCATCCAGGCATATCAGGACAAACTGGTGTGGAATTCGTATGCAATGGACCGAGAAAATCACAGGAAAAATGGTTTTGGAGAAAAGCAAAGTCTTTTCGTTAGGCAAGTGCATAAAATGTCATCTATACAAACAGAAATATCATGTTTGTTTGCCGCAGTTCCTCTAGCTTTCTCCCTAGAAAATACGAATGTGTAGAGCTGTGTCTCCATGTGGAACCAATTAATGTTTCCAAGGATAAAATTAAATGTTCCCTGAAAAAAAAACATTCAAAAAAATAAAGTCCATGGATAATATCACGAATACACAAACACAGAGGTTGTAGCAATATCTGGGATTGAATTAGCCAAAACAAAACCGGATATTTTCGGTTTCATCCAGGCATATCAGGACAAACTGGTGTGGAATTCGTATGCAATGGACCGAGAAAATCACAGGAAAAATGGTTTTGGAGGAAAGCAAAGTCTTTTCGTTAGGCAAGTGCATAAAATGTCATCTATACAAACACAAATATCATGTTTGTTTGCCGCAGTTCCTCTAGCTTTCTACCTAGAACATAAAAATGTGTAGAGCTGGTGTCTCCATGTGGAACCAATTAGTGTTTCCAAGCATAAAATTAAATGTTCCCTGAAAAAAAAAACATTCAAAAAAATAAAGTCCGTGGATAATATCACGAATACACAAACACAGAGGTTGTAGCAATATCTGGGATTGAATTAACCAAAACGAAACCGGATATTTCCGGTTTCATCCATGCCTATCAGGACAAACTGGTGTGGAATTCGTATGCAATGGACCGAGAAAATCACAGGAAAAATGGTTTTGGAGAAAAGCAAAGTCTTTTCGTTAGGCAAGTGCATAAAATGTCATCTATACAAACAGAAATATCATGTTAGTTTGCCGCAGTTCCTATAGCTTTCTCCCTAGAACATAAAAATGTGTAGAGCTGGTGTCTCCATGTGGAACCAATTAGTGTTTCCAAGCATAAAATTAAATGTTCCCTGAAAAAAAATACGTTCAAAAAAATAAAGTCCGTGGATAATATCAGGAATACACAAACACAGAGGCTGTAGCAATATCTGGGATTGAATTAGACAAAAGGAAACCGGATATTTCAGGTTTCATCCAGTCATATCCGGACAAAGTGGTGTGGAATTCGTATGCAATGGACCGAGAAAATCACAGTAAAAATGGTTTTGGAGAAAAGCAAAGTCTTTTCGTTAGGCAAGTGCATAAAATGTCATCTATACAAACAGAAATATCATGTTTGTTTGCCGCAGTTGCTCTAGCTTTCTCCCTAGAAAATACGAATGTGTAGAGCTGGTGTCTCCATGTGGAACCAATTAGTGTTTCCAAGCATAAAATTAAATGTTCCCTGAAAAAAAAACATTCAAAAAAATAAAGTCCGTGGATAATATCAGGAATACACAAACACAGAGGCTGTAGCAATATCTGGGATTGAATTAGACAAAAGGAAACCGGATATTTCAGGTTTCATCCAGTCATATCGGGACAACCTGGTGTAGAATTCGTATGCAATGGACCGAGAAAATCACAGTAAAAATGGTTTTGGAGAAAAGCAAAGTCTTTTCGTTAGGCAAGTGCATAAAATGTCATCTATACAAACAGAAATATCATGTTTGTTTGCCGCAGTTGCTCTAGCTTTCTCCCTAGAAAATACGAATGTGTAGAGCTGCTGTGTCCATGTGGAAACAATTAGTGTTTCCAAGCATAAAATTAAATGTTCCCTGATAAAAAACATTCAAAAAAATAAAGTCCGAGGATAATATCACGAATACACAAACAAAGAGGCTGTAGGAAATTTTCGCTTTGCGTTAGCCAAAACAAAACGGGATACTTCCGGTTTCATCCAGTCATATCTGGACAAAGTGGTGTGGAATTTGTATGCAATGGACCGAGAAAATCACAGTAAAAATGGTTTTGGAGAAAAGCAAAGTCTTTTCGTTAGGCAAGTGCATAAAATGTCATCTATACAAACAGAAATATCATGTTTGTTTGCCGCAGTTCCTCAAGCTTTCGCCCTAGAACAAACGAATGTGTAGAGCTGGTGTCTCCATGTGGAACCAATTAGTGTTTCCAAGCATAAAATTAAATGTTCCCTGAAAAAAAAACAGTCAAAAAAATAAAGTCCGTGGATAATATCAGGAATACACAAACAAAGAGGCTGTAGCAATATCTGGGATTGAATTAGCCAAAACGAAACCGGATATTTCCGGTTTCATCAAGTCATATCCGGACAAAGTGGTGTGGAATTCGTATGCAATGGACCGAGAAAATCACAGTAAAAATGGTTTTGGAGAAAAGCAAAGTCTTTTCGTTAGGCAAGTGCATAAAATGTCATCTATACAAACACAAATATCATGTTTGTTTGCCGCAGTTCCTCTAGCTTTCTCCCTAGAACATAAAAATGTGTAGAGCTGGTGTCTCCATGTGGAACCAATTAGTGTTTCCAAGCATAAAATTAAATGTTCCCTGAAAAAAAAAAACAGTCAAAAAAATAAAGTCCGTGGATAATATCAGGAATACACAAACACAGAGTCTGTAGCAATATTTCGGTTTGAGTTAGCCAAAACAAAACCGGATATTTCCGGTTTCATCCAGTCATATCCGGACAAAGTGGTGTGGAATTCGTATGCAATGGACCGAGAAAATCACAGGAAAAATGGTTTTGGAGAAAAGCAAAGTCTTTTCGTTAGGCAAGTGCATAAAATGTCATCTATACAAACAGAAATATCATGTTTGTTTGCCGCAGTTCCTCTAGCTTTCTCCCTAGAAAATACGAATGTGTAGAGCTGGTGTCTCCATGTGGAACCAATTAGTGTTTCCAAGCATAAAATTAAATGTTCCCTGAAAAAAAAAACAGTCAAAAAAATAAAGTCCGTGGATAATATCAGGAATACACAAACACAGAGGCTGTAGCAATATCTGGGATTGAATTAGCCAAAACGAAACCGGATATTTCCGGTTTCATCCAGTCATATCCGGACAAAGTGGTGTGGAATTCGTATGCAATGGACCGAGAAAATCACAGGAAAAATGGTTTTGGAGAAAAGCAAAGTCTTTTCGTTAGGCAAGTGCATCAAATGTCATCTATACAAACAGAAATATCATGTTTGTTTGCCGCAGTTCCTCTAGCTTTCTCCCTAGAAAATACGAATGTGTAGTGCTGGTGTCTCCATGTGGAACCAATTAGTGTTTCCAAGCATAAAATTAAATGTTCCCTGAAAAAAAAACATTCAAAAATATAAAGTCCGTGGATAATATCACGAATACACAAACACAGAGGTTGTAGCAATATCTGGGATTGAATTAACCAAAACGAAACCGGATATTTCCGGTTTCATCCATGCATATCAGGACAAACTGGTGTGGAATTCGTATGCAAAGGACTGAGAAAATCACAGTAAAAATGGTTTTGAAGAAAAGCAAAGTCTTTTCGTTAGGCAAGTGCATAAAATGTTATTTATACAAACAGAAATATCATGTTAGTTTGCCGCAGTTCCTCTAGCTTTCTCCCTAGAAAATACGAATGTGTAGAGCTGGTGTCTCCATGTGGAACCAATTAGTGTTTCCAAGCATAAAATTAAATGTTCCCTGATAAAAAACATTCAAAAATATAAAGTCCGAGGATAATTTCACGAATACACAAACAAAGAGGCTGTAGCAAATTTTCGCTTTGCGTTAGCCAAAACAAAACGGGATACTTCCGGTTTCATCCAGTCATATCTGGACAAACTGGTGTGGAATTTGTATGCAATGGACCGAGAAAATCACAGTAAAAATGGTTTTGGAGAAAAGCAAAGTCTTTTCGTTAGGCAAGTGCATAAAATGTCATCTATACAAACAGAAATATCATGTTTGTTTGCCGCAGTTCATCAAGCTTTCGCCCTAGAACAAACGAATGTGTAGAGCTGGTGTCTCCATGTGGAACCAATTAGTGTTTCCAAGCATAAAATTAAATGTTCCTTGAAAAAAAAACATTCAATAAAATAAAGTCCGTGGATAATATCACGAATACACAAACAAAGAGGCTGTAGCAATATCTGGGATTGAATTAGCCAAAACGAAACCGGATATTTCCGGTTTGATCCATGCCTATCAGGACAAACTGGTGTGGAATTCGTATGCAATGGACCGAGAACATCACAGGAAAAATGGTTTTGGAGAAAAGCAAAGTCTTTTCGTTAGGCAAGTGCATAAAATGTCATCTATACAAACAGAAATAGCATGTTTGTTTGCCGCAGTTCCTCTAGCTTTCTCCCTAGAACATAAAAATGTGTAGAGCTGGTGTCTCCATGTGGAACCAATTAGTGTTTCCAAGCATAAAATTAAATGTTCCCTGAAAAAAAAAAACATTCAAAAAAATAAAGTCCGTGGATAATATCACGAATACACAAACAAAGAGGCTGTAGCAATATCTGGGATTGAATTAGACAAAAGGAAACCGGATATTTCCGGTTTCATCCAGTCATATCCGGACAAAGTGGTGTGGAATTCGTCTGCAATGGACCGAGAAAATCACAGTAAAAATGGTTTTGGAGAAAAGCAAAGTCTTTTCGTTAGGCAAGTGCATAAAATGTCATCTGTACAAACAGAAATAGCATGTTTGTTTGCCGCAGTTCCTCTAGCTTTCTCCCTAGAAAATACGAATGTGTAGAGCTGGTGTCTCCATGTGGAACCAATTAGTGTTTCCAAGCATAAAATTAAATGTTCCCTGAAAAAAAACATTCAAAAAAATAAAGTCCGTGGATAATATCAGGAATACACAAACACAGAGGCTGTAGCAATATCTGGGATTGAATTAGACAAAAGGAAACCGGATATTTCCGGTTTCATCCAGTCATATCGGGACAACCTGGTGTAGAATTCGTATGCAATGGACCGAGAAAATCACAGTAAAAATGGTTTTGGAGAAAAGCAAAGTATTTTCGTTAGGCAAGTGCATAAAATGTCATCTATACAAACAGAAATATCATGTTTGTTTGCCGCAGTTGCTCTAGCTTTCTCCCTAGAAAATACGAATGTGTAGAGCTGCTGTGTCCATGTGGAAACAATTAGTGTTTCCAAGCATAAAATTAAATGTTCCCTGATAAAAAACATTCAAAAAAATAAAGTCCGAGGATAATATCAGGAATACACAAACAAAGAGGCTGTAGCAAATTTTCGGTTTGCGTTAGCCAAAACAAAACGGGATACTTCCGGTTTCATCCAGTCATATCTGGACAAACTGGTGTGGAATTTGTATGCAATGGACCGAGAAAATCACAGTAAAAATGGTTTTGGAGAAAAGCAAAGTCTTTTCGTTAGGCAAGTGCATAAAATGTCATCTATACAAACACAAATATCATGTTTGTTTGCCGCAGTTCCTCTAGCTTTCGCCCTAGAACAAACGAATGTGTAGAGCTGGTGTGTCCATGTGGAACCAATTAGTGTTTCCAAGCATAAAATTAAATGTTCCCTGAAAAAAAAATTCAAAAAATAAAGTCCGTGGATAATATCAGGAATACACAAACAAAGAGGCTGTAGCAATATCTGGGATTGAATTAGCCAAAACGAAACCGGATAATTCCGGTTTCATCCAGTCATATCCGGACAAAGTGATGTGGAATTCGTATGCAATGGACCGAGAAAATCACAGGAAAAATGGTTTTGGAGAAAAGCAAAGTCTTTTCGTTAGGCAAGTGCATAAAATGTCATCTATACAAACAGAAATATCATGTTAGTTTGCCGCAGTTCCTCTAGCTTTCTCCCTAGAAAATACGAATGTGTAGAGCTGGTGTCTCCATGTGGAACCAATTAGTGTTTCCAAGGATAAAATTAAATGTTCCCTGAAAAAAAAACATTCAAAAAAATAAAGTCCTTGGATAATATCAGGAATACACAAACAAAGAGGCTGTAGCAATATCTGGGATTGATATGCCAAAACGAAACCGGATATTTCCGGTTTCATCCAGTCATATCCGGACAAAGTGGTGTGGAATTTGTATGCAATGGACCCAGAAAATCACAGGAAAAATGGTTTTGGAGAAAAGCAAAGTCTTTTCGTTAGGCAAGTGCATAAAATGTCATCTATACAAACAGAAATATCATGTTTGTTTGCCGCAGTTCCTCTAGCTTTCTCCCTAGAAAATACGAATGTGTAGAGCTGGTGTCTCCATGTGGAACCAATTAGTGTTTCCAAGGATAAAATTAAATGTTCCCTGAAAAAAAAACATTCAAAAAAATAAAATCCATGGATAATATCACGAATACACAAACACAGAGGCTGTAGCAATATCTGGGATTGAATTAGCCAAAACAAAACCGGATATTTCCGGTTTCATCCAGGCATATCAGGACAAACTGGTGTGGAATTCGTATGCAATGGACCGAGAAAATCACAGGAAAAATGGTTTTGGAGAAAAGCAAAGTCTTTTCGTTAGGCAAGTGCATAAAATGTCATCTATACAAACACAAATATTATGTTTGTTTGCCGCAGTTCCTCTAGCTTTCTCCCTAGAACATAAAAATGTGTAGAGCTGGTGTCTCCATGTGGAACCAATTAGTGTTTCCAAGCATAAAATTAAATGTTCCCTGAAAAAAAAAACAGTCAAAAAAATAAAGTCCGTGGATAATATCAGGAGTACACAAACACAGAGGCTGTAGCAATATTTCGGTTTGAGTTAGCCAAAACAAAACCGGATATTTCCGGTTTCATCAAGTCATATCCGGACAAAGTGGTGTGGAATTTGTATGCAATGGACCGAGAAAATCACAGTAAAAATGGCTTTGGAGAAACGCAAAGTCTTTTCGTTAGGCAAGTGCATAAAATGTCATCTATACAAACAGAAATATCATGTTTGTTTGCCGCAGTTCCTCTAGCTTTCTCCCTAGAAAATACGAATGTGTAGAGCTGGTGTCTCCATGTGGAACCAATTAGTGTTTCCAAGCATAAAATTAAATGTTCCCTGAAAAAAAAACATTCAAAAAAATAAAGTCCGTGGATAATATCACGAATACACAAACACAGAGGTTGTAGCAATATCTGGGATTGAATTAACGAAAACGAAACCGGATATTTCCGGTTTCATCCATGCATATCAGGACAAACTGGTGTGGAATTCGTATGCAATGGACTGAGAAAATCACAGGAAAAATGGTTTTGGAGAAAAGCAAAGTCTTTTCGTTAGGCAAGTGCATAAAATGTCATCTATACAAACAGAAATATCATGTTTGTTTGCCGCAGTTGCTCTAGCTTTCTCCCTAGAAAATACGAATGTGTAGAGCTGCTGTGTCCATGTGGAACCAATTAGTGTTTCCAAGCATAAAATTAAATGTTCCCTGATAAAAAACATTCAAAAAAATAAAGTCCGAGGATAATATCACGAATACACAAACAAAGAGGCTGTAGCAAATTTTCGGTTTGCGTTAGCCAAAACAAAACGGGATACTTCCGGTTTCATCCAGTCATATCCGGACAAAGTGGTGTGGAATTCGTATGCAATGGACCGAGAAAATCACAGTAAAAATGGTTTTGGAGAAAAGCAAAGTCTTTTCGTTAGGCAAGTGCATAAAATGTCATCTATACAAACAGAAATATCATGTTAGTTTGCCGCAGTTCCTCTAGCTTTCTCCCTAGAAAATACGAATGTGTAGAGCTGGTGTCTCCATGTGGAACCAATTAGTGTTCCAAGCATAAAATTAAATGTTCCCTGAAAATAAAACGTTCAAAAAAATAAAGTCCGTGGATAATATCAGGAATACACAAACACAGAGGCTGTAGCAATATCTGGGATTGAATTAGACAAAAGGAAACCGGATATTTCCGGTTCATCCAGTCGTATCGGGAAAAACTGGTGTGGAATTCGTATGCAAAGGACTGAGAAAATCACAGGAAAAATGGTTTTGAAGAAAAGCAATGTCTTTTCGTTAGGCAAGTGCATAAAATGTTATTTATACAAACAGAAATATCATGTTAGTTTGCCGCAGTTCCTCTAGCTTTCTCCCTAGAAAATACGAATGTGTAGAGCTGGTGTCTCCATGTGGAACCAATTAGTGTTTCCAAGCATAAAATTAAATGTTCCCTGAAAAAAAAACATTCAAAAAAATAAAGTCCGTGGATAATATCAGGAATACACAAACAAAGAGGCTGTAGCAATATCTGGGATTGAATTAGCCAAAACGAAACCGGATATTTCCGGTTTCATCCAGGCATATCCGGACAAAGTGGTGTGGAATTCGTATGCAATGGACCGAGAAAATCACAGGAAAAATGGTTTTGGAGAAAAGCAAAGTCTTTTCGTTAGGCAAGTGCATAAAATGTCATCTATACAAACAGAAATATCATGTTTGTTTGCCGCAGTTCCTCTAGCTTTCTCCCTAGAAAATACGAATGTGTAGAGCTGGTGTCTCCATGTGGAACCAATTAGTGTTTCCAAGCATAAAATTAAATGTTCCCTGAAAAAATCATTCAAAAAAATAAAGTCCGTGGATAACATCACGAATACACAAACACAGAGGTTGTAGCAATATCTGGGATTGAATTAGCCAAAACGAAACCGGATATTTCCGGTTTCATCCATGCCTATCAGGACAAAATGGTGTGGAATTCGTATGCAATGGACCGAGAAAATCACAGGAAAAATGGTTTTGGAGAAAAGCAAAGTCTTTTCGTTAGGCAAGTGCATAAAATGTCATCTATACAAACAGACATAGCATGTTTGTTTGCCGCAGTTCCTATAGCTTTCTCCCTAGAACATAAAAATGTGTAGAGCTGGTGTCTCCATGTGGAACCAATTAGTGTTTCCAAGCATAAAATTAAATGTTGCCTGATTAAAAACAGTCAAAAAAATAAAGTCCGTGGATAATATCACGAATACACAAACACAGAGGCTGTAGCAATATCTGGGATTGAATTAGACAAAAGGAAACCGGATATTTCCGGTTTCATCCAGTCATATCCGGACAAAGTGGTGTGGAATTCGTATGCAATGGACCGAGAAAATCACAGTAGAAATGGTTTTGGAGAAAAGCAAAGTCTTTTCGTTAGGCAAGTGCATAAAATGTCATCTATACAAACAGAAATAGCATGTTTGTTTGCCGCAGTTCCTCTAGCTTTCTCCCTAGAAAATACGAATGTGTAGAGCTGGTGTCTCCATGTGGAACCAATTAGTGTTTCCAAGCATAAAATTAAATGTTCCCTGAAAAAAAATACGTTCAAAAAAATAAAGTCCGTGGATAATATCAGGAATACACAAACACAGAGGCTGTAACAATATCTGGGATTGAATTAGACAAAAGGAAACCGGATATTTCAGGTTTCATCCAGTCATATCCGGACAAAGTGATGTGGAATTCGTATGCAATGGACCGAGAACATCACAGGAAAAATGGTTTTGGAGAAAAGCAAAGTATTTTCGTTAGGCAAGTGCATAAAATGTCATCTATACAAACAGAAATATCATGTTTGTTTGCCGCAGTTCCTCTAGCTTTCTCCCTAGAAAATACGAATGTGTAGAGCTGGTGTCTCCATGTGGAACCAATTAGTGTTTCCAAGCATAAAATTAAATGTTCCCTGAAAAAAAAACATTCAAAAAAATAAAGTCCATGGATAATATCACGAATACACAAACACAGAAGTTGTAGCAATATCTGGGATTGAATTAGCCAAAACGAAACCGGATATTTCCGGTTTCATCCAGGCATATCAGGACAAACTGGTGTGGAATTCGTATGCAATGGACCGAGAAAATCACAGGAAAAATGGTTTTGGAGAAAAGCAAAGTCTTTTCGTTAGGCAAGTGCATAAAATGTCATCTATACAAACAGAAATATCATGTTTGTTTGCCGCAGTTCCTCTAGCTTTCTCCCTAGAAAATACGAATGTGTAGAGCTGTGTCTCCATGTGGAACCAATTAATGTTTCCAAGCATAAAATTAAATGTTCCCTGAAAAAAAAACATTCAAAAAAATAAAGTCCGTGGATAATATCAGGAATACACAAACACAGAGGCTGTAGCAATATCTGGGATTGAATTAGACAAAAGGAAACCGGATATTTCAGGTTTCATCCAGTCATATCGGGACAACCTGGTGTAGAATTCGTATGCAATGGACCGAGAAAATCACAGTAAAAATGGTTTTGGAGAAAAGCAAAGTCTTTTCGTTAGGCAAGTGCATAAAATGTCATCTATACAAACAGAAATATCATGTTTGTTTGCCGCAGTTGCTCTAGCTTTCTCCCTAGAAAATACGAATGTGTAGAGCTGCTGTGTCCATGTGGAAACAATTAGTGTTTCCAAGCATAAAATTAAATGTTCCCTGATAAAAAACATTCAAAAAAATAAAGTCCGTGGATAATATCAGGAATACACAAACAAAGAGGCTGTAGCAATATCTGGGATTGAATTAGCCAAAACGAAACCGGATATTTCCGGTTTCATCAAGTCATATCCGGACAAAGTGGTGTGGAATTCGTATGCAATGGACCGAGAAAATCACAGTAAAAATGGTTTTGGAGAAAAGCAAAGTCTTTTCGTTAGGCAAGTGCATAAAATGTCATCTATACAAACACAAATATCATGTTTGTTTGCCGCAGTTCCTCTAGCTTTCTCCCTAGAACATAAAAATGTGTAGAGCTGGTGTCTCCATGTGGAACCAATTAGTGTTTCCAAGCATAAAATTAAATGTTCCCTGAAAAAAAAACAGTCAAAAAAATAAAGTCCGTGGATAATATCAGGAATACACAAACACAGAGGCTGTAGCAATATTTCGGTTTGAGTTAGCCAAAACAAAACCGGATATTTCCGGTTTCATCCAGTCATATCCGGACAAAGTGGTGTGGAATTCGTATGCAATGGACCGAGAAAATCACAGTAAAAATGGTTTTGGAGAAAAGCAAAGTCTTTTCGTTAGGCAAGTGCATAAAATGTCATCTATACAAACAGAAATATCATGTTTGTTTGCCGCAGTTCCTCTAGCTTTCTCCCTAGAAAATACGAATGTGTAGAGCTGGTGTCTCCATGTGGAACCAATTAGTGTTTCCAAGCATAAAATTAAATGTTCCCTGAAAAAAAAAACAGTCAAAAAAATAAAGTCCGTGGATAATATCAGGAATACACAAACACAGAGGCTGTAGCAATATCTGGGATTGAATTAGCCAAAACGAAACCGGATATTTCCGGTTTCATCCAGTCATATCCGGACAAAGTGGTGTGGAATTCGTATGCAATGGACCGAGAAAATCACAGTAAAAATGGTTTTGGAGAAAAGCAAAGTCTTTTCGTTAGGCAAGTGCATCAAATGTCATCTATACAAACAGAAATATCATGTTTGTTTGCCGCAGTTCCTCTAGCTTTCTCCCTAGAAAATACGAATGTGTAGTGCTGGTGTCTCCATGTGGAACCAATTAGTGTTTCCAAGCATAAAATTAAATGTTCCCTGAAAAAAAAACATTCAAAAATATAAAGTCCGTGGATAATATCACGAATACACAAACACAGAGGTTGTAGCAATATCTGGGATTGAATTAACCAAAACGAAACCGGATATTTCCGGTTTCATCCATGCATATCAGGACAAACTGGTGTGGAATTCGTATGCAAAGGACTGAGAAAATCACAGTAAAAATGGTTTTGAAGAAAAGCAAAGTCTTTTCGTTAGGCAAGTGCATAAAATGTTATTTATACAAACAGAAATATCATGTTAGTTTGCCGCAGTTCCTCTAGCTTTCTCCCTAGAAAATACGAATGTGTAGAGCTGGTGTCTCCATGTGGAACCAATTAGTGTTTCCAAGGATAAAATTAAATGTTCCCTGAAAAAAAAACATTCAAAAAAATAAAGTCCTTGGATAATATCAGGAATACACAAACAAAGAGGCTGTAGCAATATCTGGGATTGATATGCCAAAACGAAACCGGATATTTCCGTTTTCATCCAGTCATATCCGGACAAAGTGGTGTGGAATAAGTATGCAATGGACCGAGAAAATCACAGGAAAAATGGTTTTGGAGAAAAGCAAAGTCTTTTCGTTAGGCAAGTGCATAAAATGTCATCTATACAAACAGAAATATCATGTTTGTTTGCCGCAGTTCCTCTAGCTTTCTCCCTAGAACATAAAAATGTGTAGAGCTGGTGTCTCCATGTGGAACCAATTAGTGTTTCCAAGCATAAAATTAAATGTTCCCTGAAAAAAAAAACATTCAAAAAAATAAAGTCCGTGGATAATATCACGAATACACAAACACAGAGGTTGTAGCAATATCTGGGATTGAATTAACCAAAACGAAACCGGATATTTCCGGTTTCATCCAGTCATATCCTGACAAAGTGGTGTGGAATTTGTATGCAATGGACCGAGAACATCACAGGAAAAATGGTTTTGGAGAAAAGCAAAGTCTTTTCGTTAGGCAAGTGCATAAAATGTCATCTATACACACAGAAATATCATGTTTGTTTGCCGCAGTTCCTATAGCTTTCTCCCTAGAACATAAAAATGTGTAGAGCTGGTGTCTCCATGTGGAACCAATTAGTGTTTCCAAGCATAAAATTAAATGTTCCCTGAAAAAAAAAAAATTCAAAAAAATAAAGTCCGTGGATAATATCAGGAACACACAAACACAGAGGCTGTAACAATATCTGGGATTGAATTAGACAAAAGGAAACCGGATATTTCAGGTTTCATCCAGTCATATCGGGACAACCTGGTGTAGAATTCGTATGCAATGGACCGAGAAAATCACAGTAAAAATGGTTTGGAGAAAAGCAAAGTCTTTTCGTTAGGCAAGTGCATAAAATGTCATCTATACAAACAGAAATATCATGTTTGTTTGCCGCAGTTGCTCTAGCTTTCTCCCTAGAAAATACGAATGTGTAGAGCTGCTGTGTCCATGTGGAAACAATTAGTGTTTCCAAGCATAAAATTAAATGTTCCCTGATAAAAAACATTCAAAAAAATAAAGTCCGAGGATAATATCACGAATACACAAACAAAGAGGCTGTAGCAAATTTTCGCTTTGCGTTAGCCAAAACAAAACGGGATACTTCCGGTTTCATCCAGTCATATCTGGACAAACTGGTGTGGAATTTGTATGCAATGGACCGAGAAAATCACAGTAAAAATGGTTTTGGAGAAAAGCAAAGTCTTTTCGTTAGGCAAGTGCATAAAATGTCATCTATACAAACACAAATATCATGTTTGTTTGCCGCAGTTCCTATAGCTTTCGCCCTAGAACAAACGAATGTGTAGAGCTGGTGTCTCCATGTGGAACCAATTAGTGTTTCCAAGCATAAAATTAAATGTTCCCTGAAAAAAAAACATTCAAAAAAATAAAGTCCGTGGATAATATCAGGAATACACAAACAAAGAGGCTGTAGCAATATCTGGGATTGAATTAGCCAAAACGAAACCGGATATTTCCGGTTTCATCCAGTCATATCCGGACAAAGTGGTGTGGAATTCGTATGCAATGGACCGAGAAAATCACAGTAAAAATGGTTTTGGAGAAAAGCAAAGTCTTTTCGTTAGGCAAGTGCATCAAATGTCATCTATACAAACAGAAATATCATGTTTGTTTGCCGCAGTTCCTATAGCTTTCTCCCTAGAACATAAAAATGTGTAGAGCTGGTGTCTCCATGTGGAACCAATTAGTGTTTCCAAGCATAAAATTAAATGTTCCCTGAAAAAAAAAAACATTCAAAAAAATAAAGTCCGTGGATAATATCACGAATACACAAACACAGAGGTTGTAGCAATATCTGGGATTGAATTAACCAAAACGAAACCGGATATTTCCGGTTTCATCCATGCATATCAGGACAAAATGGTGTGGAATTCGTATGCAATGGACCGAGAAAATCACAGGAAAAATGGTTTTGGAGAAAAGCAAAGTCTTTTCGTTAGGCAAGTGCATAAAATGTCATCTATACAAACAGAAATATCATGTTTGTTTGCCGCAGTTCCTATAGCTTTCTCCCTAGAACATAAAAATGTGTAGAGCTGGTGTCTCCATGTGGAACCAATTAGTGTTTCCAAGCATAAAATTAAATGTTCCCTGAAAAAAAAAAAAACGTTCAAAAAAATAAAGTCCGTGGATAATATCACGAATACACAAACAAAGAGGCTGTAGCAATATCTGGGATTGAAATAGACAAAAGGAAACCGGATATTTCCGGTTTCATCCAGTCATATCCGGACAAAGTGGTGTGGAATTCGTATGCAATGGACCGAGAAAATCACAGTAAAAATGGTTTTGGAGAAAAGCAAAGTCTTTTCGTTAGGCAAGTGCATAAAATGTCATCTATACAAACAGAAATATCATGTTTGTTTGCCGCAGTTCCTCTAGCTTTCTCCCTAGAAAATACGAATGTGTAGAGCTGGTGTCTCCATGTGGAACCAATTAGTGTTTCCAAGCATAAAATTAAATGTTCCCTGAAAAAAAAAACATTCAAAAAAATAAAGTCCGTGGATAATATCAGGAATACACAAACACAGAGGCTGTAGCAATATCTGGGATTGAATTAGACAAAAGGAAACCGGATATTTCAGGTTTCATCCAGTCATATCGGGACAACCTGGTGTAGAATTCGTATGCAATGGACCGAGAAAATCACAGTAAAAATGGTTTTGGAGAAAAGCAAAGTCTTTTCGTTAGGCAAGTGCATAAAATGTCATCTATACAAACAGAAATATCATGTTTGTTTGCCGCAGTTGCTCTAGCTTTCTCCCTAGAAAATACGAATGTGTAGAGCTGCTGTGTCCATGTGGAAACAATTAGTGTTTCCAAGCATAAAATTAAATGTTCCCTGATAAAAAACATTCAAAAATATAAAGTCCGAGGATAATTTCACGAATACACAAACAAAGAGGCTGTAGCAAATTTTCGCTTTGCGTTAGCCAAAACAAAACGGGATACTTCCGGTTTCATCCAGTCATATCTGGACAAACTGGTGTGGAATTTGTATGCAATGGACCGAGAAAATCACAGTAAAAATGGTTTTGGAGAAAAGCAAAGTCTTTTCGTTAGGCAAGTGCATAAAATGTCATCTATACAAACAGAAATATCATGTTTGTTTGCCGCAGTTCCTCAAGCTTTCGCCCTAGAACAAACGAATGTGTAGAGCTGGTGTCTCCATGTGGAACCAATTAGTGTTTCCAAGCATAAAATTAAATGTTCCTTGAAAAAAAAACATTCAAAAAAATAAAGTCCGTGGATAATATCACGAATACACAAACAAAGAGGCTGTAGCAATATCTGGGATTGAATTAGCCAAAACAAAACCGGATATTTCCGGTTTGATCCATGCCTATCAGGACAAACTGGTGTGGAATTCGTATGCAATGGACCGAGAACATCACAGGAAAAATGGTTTTGGAGAAAAGCAAAGTCTTTTCGTTAGGCAAGTGCATAAAATGTCATCTATACAAACAGAAATAGCATGTTTGTTTGCCGCAGTTCCTCTAGCTTTCTCCCTAGAACATAAAAATGTGTAGAGCTGGTGTCTCCATGTGGAAATAATTAGTGTTTCCAAGCATAAAATTAAATGTTCCCTGAAAAAAAAAAAACATTCAAAAAAATAAAGTCCGTGGATAATATCACGAATACACAAACAAAGAGGCTGTAGCAATATCTGGGATTGAATTAGACAAAAGGAAACCGGATATTTCCGGTTTCATCCAGTCATATCCGGACAAAGTGGTGTGGAATTCGTCTGCAATGGACCGAGAAAATCACAGTAAAAATGGTTTTGGAGAAAAGCAAAGTCTTTTCGTTAGGCAAGTGCATAAAATGTCATCTGTACAAACAGAAATAGCATGTTTGTTTGCCGCAGTTCCTCTAGCTTTCTCCCTAGAAAATACGAATGTGTAGAGCTGGTGTCTCCATGTGGAACCAATTAGTGTTTCCAAGCATAAAATTAAATGTTCCCTGAAAAAAAATACATTCAAAAAAATAAAGTCCGTGGATAATATCAGGAATACACAAACACAGAGGCTGTAGCAATATCTGGGATTGAATTAGACAAAAGGAAACCGGATATTTCAGGTTTCATCCAGTCATATCGGGACAACCTGGTGTAGAATTCGTATGCAATGGACCGAGAAAATCACAGTAAAAATGGTTTTGGAGAAAAGCAAAGTATTTTCGTTAGGCAAGTGCATAAAATGTCATCTATACAAACAGAAATATCATGTTTGTTTGCCGCAGTTGCTCTAGCTTTCTCCCTAGAAAATACGAATGTGTAGAGCTGCTGTGTCCATGTGGAAACAATTAGTGTTTCCAAGCATAAAATTAAATGTTCCCTGATAAAAAACATTCAAAAAAATAAAGTCCGAGGATAATATCAGGAATACACAAACAAAGAGGCTGTAGCAAATTTTCGGTTTGCGTTAGCCAAAACAAAACGGGATACTTCCGGTTTCATCCAGTCATATCTGGACAAACTGGTGTGGAATTTGTATGCAATGGACCGAGAAAATCACAGTAAAAATGGTTTTGGAGAAAAGCAAAGTCTTTTCGTTAGGCAAGTGCATAAAATGTCATCTATACAAACAGAAATATCATGTTTGTTTGCCGCAGTTCCTCTAGCTTTCGCCCTAGAACAAACGAATGTGTAGAGCTGGTGTGTCCATGTGGAACCAATTAGTGTTTCCAAGCATAAAATTAAATGTTCCCTGAAAAAAAAATTCAAAAAATAAAGTCCGTGGATAATATCAGGAATACACAAACAAAGAGGCTGTAGCAATATCTGGGATTGAATTAGCCAAAACGAAACCGGATATTTCCGGTTTCATCCAGTCATATCCGGACAAAGTGATGTGGAATTCGTATGCAATGGACCGAGAAAATCACAGGAAAAATGGTTTTGGAGAAAAGCAAAGTCTTTTCGTTAGGCAAGTGCATAAAATGTCATCTATACAAACAGAAATAGCATGTTTGTTTGCCGCAGTTCCTCTAGCTTTCTCCCTAGAAAATACGAATGTGTAGAGCTGGTGTCTCCATGTGGAACCAATTAGTGTTTCCAAGCATAAAATTAAATGTTCCCTGAAAAAAACATTCAAAAAAATAAAGTCCATGGATAATATCACGAATACACAAACACAGAAGTTGTAGCAATATCTGGGATTGAATTAGCCAAAACGAAACCGGATATTTCCGGTTTCATCCAGGCATATCAGGACAAACTGGTGTGGAATTCGTATGCAATGGACCGAGAAAATCACAGGAAAAATGGTTTTGGAGAAAAGCAAAGTCTTTTCGTTAGGCAAGTGCATAAAATGTCATCTATACAAACAGAAATATCATGTTTGTTTGCCGCAGTTCCTCTAGCTTTCTCCCTAGAAAATACGAATGTGTAGAGCTGGTGTCTCCATGTGGAACCAATTAGTGTTTCCAAGGATAAAATTAAATGTTCCCTGAAAAAAAAACATTCAAAAAAATAAAATCCATGGATAATATCACGAATACACAAACACAGAGGCTGTAGCAATATCTGGGATTGAATTAGCCAAAACAAAACCGGATATTTCCGGTTTCATCCAGGCATATCAGGACAAACTGGTGTGGAATTCGTATGCAATGGACCGAGAAAATCACAGGAAAAATGGTTTTGGAGAAAAGCAAAGTCTTTTCGTTAGGCAAGTGCATAAAATGTCATCTATACAAACACAAATATTATGTTTGTTTGCCGCAGTTCCTCTAGCTTTCTCCCTAGAACATAAAAATGTGTAGAGCTGGTGTCTCCATGTGGAACCAATTAGTGTTTCCAAGCATAAAATTAAATGTTCCCTGAAAAAAAAAAACAGTCAAAAAAATAAAGTCCGTGGATAATATCAGGAGTACACAAACACAGAGGCTGTAGCAATATTTCGGTTTGAGTTAGCCAAAACAAAACCGGATATTTCCGGTTTCATCAAGTCATATCCGGACAAAGTGGTGTGGAATTTGTATGCAATGGACCGAGAAAATCACAGTAAAAATGGCTTTGGAGAAAAGCAAAGTCTTTTCGTTAGGCAAGTGCATAAAATGTCATCTATACAAACAGAAATATCATGTTTGTTTGCCGCAGTTCCTCTAGCTTTCTCCCTAGAAAATACGAATGTGTAGAGCTGGTGTCTCCATGTGGAACCAATTAGTGTTTCCAAGCATAAAATTAAATGTTCCCTGAAAAAAAAACATTCAAAAAATAAAGTCCGTGGATAATATCACGAATACACAAACACAGAGGTTGTAGCAATATCTGGGATTGAATTAACGAAAACGAAACCGGATATTTCCGGTTTCATCCATGCATATCAGGACAAACTGGTGTGGAATTCGTATGCAATGGACTGAGAAAATCACAGGAAAAATGGTTTTGGAGAAAAGCAAAGTCTTTTCGTTAGGCAAGTGCATAAAATGTCATCTATACAAACAGAAATATCATGTTTGTTTGCCGCAGTTCCTATAGCTTTCTCCCTAGAACATAAAAATGTGTAGAGCTGGTGTCTCCATGTGGAACCAATTAGTGTTTCCAAGCATAAAATTAAATGTTCCCTGAAAAAAAAAACATTCAAAAAAATAAAGTCCGTGGATAATATCAGGAATACACAAACAAAGAGGCTGTAGCAATATCTGGGATTGAATTAGCCAAAACAAAACCGGATATTTCCGGTTTCATCCAGTCATATCCGGACAAAGTGGTGTGGAATTCGTATGCAATGGACCGAGAACATCACAGGAAAAATGGTTTTGGAGAAAAGCAAAGTCTTTTCGTTAGGCAAGTGCATAAAATGTCATCTATACAAACAGAAATATCATGTTTGTTTGCCGCAGTTGCTCTAGCTTTCTCCCTAGAAAATACGAATGTGTAGAGCTGGTGTCTCCATGTGGAACCAATTAGTGTTTCCAAGCATAAAATTAAATGTTCCCTGAAAAAAAAACATTCAAAAAAATAAAGTCCATGGATAATATCACGAATACACAAACACAGAAGTTGTAGCAATATCTGGGATTGAATTAGCCAAAACGAAACCGGATATTTCCGGTTTCATCCAGTCATATCAGGACAAACTGGTGTGGAATTCGTATGCAATGGACCGAGAAAATCACAGGAAAAATGGTTTTCGAGAAAAGCAAAGTCTTTTCGTTAGGCAAGTGCATAAAATGTCATCTATACAAACAAAAATATCATGTATGTTTGCCACAGTTCCTCTAGCTTTCTCCCTAGAAAATACGAATGTGTAGAGCTGGTGTCTCCATGTGGAACCAATTAGTGTTTCCAAGCATAAAATTAAATGTTCCCTGAAAAAAAACATTCAAAAAAATAAAGTCCATGGATAATATCACGAATACACAAACACAGAGGCTGTAGCAATATCTGGGATTGAATTAGCCAAAACAAAACCGGATATTTCCGGTTTCATCCAGGCATATCAGGACAAACTGGTGTGGAATTCGTATGCAATGGACCGAGAACATCACAGGAAAAATGGTTTTGGAGAAAAGCAAAGTCTTTTCATTAGGCAAGTGCATAAAATGTCATCTATACAAACAGAAATATCATGTTTGTTTGCCGCAGTTCCTCTAGCTTTCTCCCTAGAAAATACGAATGTGTAGAGCTGGTGTCTCCATGTGGAACCAATTAGTGTTTCCAAGCATAAAATTAAATGTTCCCTGAAAAAAAAAACATTCAAAAAAATAAAGTCCGTGGATAATATCACGAATACACAAACAAAGAGGCTGTAGCAATATCTGGGATTGAATCAGCCAAAACGAAACCGGATATTTCCGGTTTCATCCAGTCATATCCGGACAAAGTGGTGTGGAATTCGTATGCAATGGACCGAGAACATCACAGGAAAAATGGTTTTGGAGAAAAGCAAAGTCTTTTCGTTAGGCAAGTGCATAAAATGTCATCTATACAAACAGAAATATCATGTTTGTTTGCCGCAGTTCCTCTAGCTTTCTCCCTTGAAAATACGAATGTGTAGAGCTGGTGACTCCATGTGGCACCAATTAGTGTTTCCAAGCATAAAATTAAATGTTCCCTGAAAAAAAAACATTCAAAAAAATAAAGTCCATGGATAATATCACGAATACACAAACACAGAAGTTGTAGCAATATCTGGGATTGAATTAGCCAAAACGAAACCGGATATTTCCGGTTTCATCCAGTCATATCAGGACAAACTGGTGTGGAATTCGTATGCAATGGACCGAGAAAATCACAGGAAAAATGGTTTTGGAGAAAAGCAAAGTCTTTTCGTTAGGCAAGTGCATAAAATGTCATCTATACAAACAAAAATATCATGTTTGTTTGCCACAGTTCCTCTAGCTTTCTCCCTAGAAAACACGAATGTGTAGAGCTGGTGTCTCCATGTGGAACCAATTAGTGTTTCCAAGCATAAAATTAAATGTTCCCTGAAAAAAAACATTCAAAAAAATAAAGTCCATGGATAATATCACGAATACACAAACACAGAGGCTGTAGCAATATCTGGGATTGAATTAGCCAAAACAAAACCGGATATTTCCGGTTTCATCCAGGCATATCAGGACAAACTGGTGTGGAATTCGTATGCAATGGACCGAGAAAATCACAGGAAAAATGGTTTTGGAGAAAAGCAAAGTCTTTTCGTTAGGCAAGTGCATAAAATGTCATCTATACAAACAGAAATATCATGTTTGTTTGCCACAGTTCCTCTAGCTTTCTCCCTAGAAAATACGAATGTGTAGAGCTGGTGTCTCCATGTGGAACCAATTAGTGTTTCCAAGCATAAAATTAAATGTTCCCTGAAAAAAAAAACATTCAAAAAAATAAAGTCCGTGGATAATATCACGAATACACAAACACAGAGGCTGTAGCAATATCTGGGATTGAATTAGACAAAACAAAACCGGATATTTCCGGTTTCATCCAGGCATATCAGGACAAACTGGTGTGGAATTCGTATGCAATGGACCGAGAAAATCACAGGAAAAATGGTTT
Source organism: Lepus oiostolus (assembly GCA_036325905.1). NCBI lineage: Eukaryota > Metazoa > Chordata > Mammalia > Lagomorpha > Leporidae > Lepus > Lepus oiostolus. The sequence continues at coordinate 48,139,144 of CM070795.1, forward strand.
TGGAGAAAAGCAAAGTCTTTTCGTTAGGCAAGTGCATAAAATGTCATCTATACAAACACAAATATCATGTTTGTTTGCCGCAGTTCCTCTAGCTTTCTCCCTAGAACATAAAAATGTGTAGAGCTGGTGTCTCCATGTGGAACCAATTAGTGTTTCCAAGCATAAAATTAAATGTTCCCTGAAAAAAAAGCAGTCAAAAAAATAAAGTCAGTGGATAATATCAGGAATACACAAACACAGAGGCTGTAGCAATATTTCGGTTTGAGTTAGCCAATACAAAACCGGATATTTCCGGTTTCATCCAGTCATATCCGGACAAAGTGGTGTGGAATTCGTATGCAATGGACCGAGAACATCACAGGAAAAATGGTTTTGGAGAAAAGCAAAGTCTTTTCGTTAGGCAAGTGCATAAAATGTCATCTATACAAACAGAAATATCATGTTTGTTTGCCGCAGTTCCTCTAGCTTTCTCCCTAGAAAATACGAATGTGTAGAGCTGGTGTCTCCATGTGGAACCAATTAGTGTTTCCAAGCATAAAATTAAATGTTCCCTGAAAAAAAAACATTCAAAAAAATAAAGTCCATGGATAATATCACGAATACACAAACACAGAAGTTGTAGCAATATCTGGGATTGAATTAGCCAAAAAGAAACCGGATATTTCCGGTTTCATCCAGGCATATCAGGACAAACTGGTGTGGAATTCGTATGCAATGGACCGAGAAAATCACAGTAAAAATGGTTTTGGAGAAAAGCAAAGTCTTTTCGTTAGGCAAGTGCATAAAATGTCATCTATACAAACACAAATATCATGTTTGTTTGCCGCAGTTCCTCTAGCTTTCTCCCTAGAAAATACGAATGTGTAGAGCTGGTGTCTCCATGTGGAACCAATTAGTGTTTCCAAGCATAAAATTAAATGTTCCCTGAAAAAAAAACATTCAAAAAAATAAAGTCCATGGATAATATCACGAATACACAAACACAGAGGTTGTAGCAATATCTGGGATTGAATTAACCAAAACGAAACCGGATATTTCCGGTTTCATCCATGCATATCAGGACAAACTGGTGTGGAATTCGTATGCAATGGACCGAGAAAATCACAGGAAAATGGTTTTGGAGAAAAGCAAAGTCTTTTCGTTAGGCAAGTGCATAAAATGTCATCTATACAAACAGAAATATCATGTTTGTTTGCCGCAGTTCCTCTAGCTTTCTCCCTAGAAAATACGAATGTGTAGAGCTGGTGTCTCCATGTGGAACCAATTAGTGTTTCCAAGCATAAAATTAAATGTTCCCTGAAAAAAAAAACATTCAAAAAAATAAAGTCCGTGGATAATATCAGGAATACACAAACACAGAGGCTGTAGCAATATCTGGGATTGAATTAGACAAAAGGAAACCGGATATTTCAGGTTTCATCCAGTCATATCGGGACAACCTGGTGTAGAATTCGTATGCAATGGACCGAGAAAATCACAGTAAAAATGGTTTTGGAGAAAAGCAAAGTCTTTTCGTTAGGCAAGTGCATAAAATGTCATCTATACAAACACAAATATCATGTTTGTTTGCCGCAGTTCCTCTAGCTTTCTCCCTAGAACTTAAAAATGTGTAGAGCTGGTGTCTCCATGTGGAACCAATTAGTGTTTCCAAGCATAAAATTAAATGTTCCCTGATAAAAAACATTCAAAAAAATAAAGTCCGAGGATAATATCACGAATACACAAACAAAGAGGCTGTAGCAAATTTTCGGTTTGCGTTAGCCAAAACAAAACGGGATACTTCCGGTTTCATCCAGTCATATCTGGACAAACTGGTGTGGAATTTGTATGCAATGGACCGAGAAAATCACAGTAAAAATGGTTTTGGAGAAAAGCAAAGTCTTTTCGTTAGGCAAGTGCATGAAATGTCATCTATACAAACAGAAATATCATGTTTGTTTGCCGCAGTTCCTCAAGCTTTCACCCTAGAACAAACGAATGTGTAGAGCTGGTGTCTCCATGTGGAACCAATTAGTGTTTCCAAGCATAAAATTAAATGTTCCCTGAAAAAAAAAACATTCAAAAAAATAAAGTCCGTGGATAATATCAGGAATACACAAACAAAGAGGCTGTAGCAATATTTGGGATTGAATTAGCCAAAACGAAACCGGATATTTCCGGTTTCATCCAGTCATATCCGGACAAAGTGGTGTGGAATTCGTATGCAATGGACCGAGAACATCACAGGAAAAATGGTTTTGGAGAAAAGCAAAGTCTTTTCGTTAGGCAAGTGCATAAAATGTCATCTATACAAACACAAATATCATGTTTGTTTGCCGCAGTTCCTCTAGCTTTCTCCCTAGAACATAAAAATGTGTAGAGCTGGTGTCCCCATGTGGAACCAATTAGTGTTTCCAAGCATAAAATTAAATGTTCCCTGAAAAAAAAAACAGTCAAAAAAATAAAGTCCGTGGATAATATCAGGAATACACAAACACAGAGGCTGTAGCAATATTTCGGTTTGAGTTAGCCAATACAAAACCGGATATTTCCGGTTTCATCCAGTCATATCCGGACAAAGTGGTGTGGAATTCGTATGCAATGGACCGAGAAAATCACAGTAAAAACGGTTTTGAAGAAAAGCAAAGTCTTTTCGTTAGCTAAGTGCATAAAATGTTATTCATACAAACAGAAATATCATGTTAGTTTGCCGCAGTTCCTCTAGCTTTCTCCCTAGAAAATATGAATGTGTAGAGCTGGTGTCTCCATGTGGAACCAATTAGTGTTTCCAAGGATAAAATTAAATGTTCCCTGAAAAAAAAACATTCAAAAAAATAAAGTCCGTGGATAATATCAGGAATACACAAACAAAGAGGCTGTAGCAATATCTGGGATTGATATGCCAAAACGAAACCGGATATTTCCGGTTTCATCCAGTCATATCCGGACAAAGTGGTGTGGAATTCGTATGCAATGGACCGAGAAAATCACAGGAAAAATGGTTTTGGAGAAAAGCAAAGTCTTTTCGTTAGGCAAGTGCATAAAATGTCATCTATACAAACAGAAATAGCATGTTTGTTTGCCGCAGTTCCTCTAGCTTTCTCCCTAGAAAATACGAATGTGTAGAGCTGGTGTCTCCATGTGGAACCAATTAGTGTTTCCAAGCATAAAATTAAATGTTCCCTAAAAAAAATACATTCAAAAAAATAAAGTCCGTGGATAATATCAGGAATACACAAACACAGAGGCTGTAGCAATATCTGGGATTGAATTAGACAAAAGGAAACCGGATATTTCAGGTTTCATCCAGTCATATCGGGACAACCTGGTGTAGAATTCGTATGCAATGGACCGAGAAAATCATAGTAAAAATGGTTTTGGAGAAAAGCAAAGTATTTTCGTTAGGCAAGTGCATAAAATGTCATCTATACAAACAGAAATATCATGTTTGTTTGCCGCAGTTGCTCTAGCTTTCTCCCTAGAAAATACGAATGTGTAGAGCTGGTGTCTCCATGTGGAACCAATTAGTGTTTCCAAGCATAAAATTAAATGTTCCCTGAAAAAAAAAACATTCAAAAAAATAAAGTCCATGGATAATATCACGAATACACAAACACAGAAGTTGTAGCAATATCTGGGATTGAATTAGCCAAAAAGAAACCGGATATTTCCGGTTTCATCCAGGCATATCAGGACAAACTGGTGTGGAATTCGTATGCAGTGGACCGAGAAAATCACAGGAAAAATGGTTTTGGAGAAAAGCAAAGTCTTTTCGTTAGGCAAGTGCATAAAATGTCATCTATACAAACACAAATATCATGTTTGTTTGCCGCAGTTCCTCTAGCTTTCTCCCTAGAACATAAAAATGTGTAGAGCTGGTGTCTCCATGTGGAACCAATTAGTGTTTCCAAGCATAAAATTAAATGTTCCCTGAAAAAAAAAATTCAAAAAAATAAAGTCCGAGGATAATATCACGAATACACAAACAAAGAGGCTGTAGCAATATCTGGGATTGAATTAGCCAAAATGAAACCGGATATTTCCGGTTTCATCCAGTCATATCCGGACAAACTGGTGTGGAATTCGTATGCAATGGACCGAGAAAATCACAGTAAAAATGGTTTTGGAGAAAAGCAAAGTCTTTTCGTTAGGCAAGTGCATAAAATGTCATCTATACAAACAGAAATATCATGTTTGTTTGCCGCAGTTCCTCTAACTTTCTCCCTAGAAAATACGAATGTGTAGAGCTGGTGTCTCCATGTGGAACCAATTAGTGTTTCCAAGCATAAAATTAAATGTTCCCTGAAAAAAAAACATTCAAAAAAATAAAGTCCGTGGATAATATCAGGAATACACAAACACAGAGGCTGTAGCAATATCTGGGATTGAATTAGACAAAAGGAAACCGGATATTTCCGGTTTCATCCAGTCATATCCGGACAAAGTGGTGTGGAATTCGTATGCAATGGACCGAGAAAATCACAGGAAAAATGGTTTTGGAGAAAAGCAAAGTCTTTTCGTTAGGCAAGTGCATAAAATGTCATCTATACAAACAGAAATATCATGTTTGTTTCCGCAGTTCCTCTAGCTTTCTCCCTAGAGCAAACGAATGTGTAGAGCTGGTGTCTCCATGTGGAACCAATTAGTGTTTCCAAGCATAAAATTAAATGTTCCCTGAAAAAAAAAACATTCAAAAAAATAAAGTCCGTGGATAATATCAGGAATACACAAACAAAGAGGCTGTGGCAATATTTCGGTTTGAGTTAGCCAAAACAAAACCGCATATTTCCGGTTTCATCCAGTCATATCCGGACAAAGTGGTGTGGAATTCGTATGCAATGGACCGAGAACACCACAGGAAAAATGGTTTTGGAGAAAAGCAAAGTCTTTTCGTTAGGCAAGTGCATAAAATGTCATCTATACAAACAGAAATATCATGTTTGTTTGCCGCAGTTCCTCTAGCTTTCTCCCTAGAAAATACGAATGTGTAGAGCTGGTGTCTCCATGTGGAACCAATTAGTGTTTCCAAGCATAAAATTAAATGTTCCCTGAAAAAAAAACATTCAAAAAAATAAAGTCCATGGATAATATCACGAATACACAAACACAGAGGTTGTAGCAATATCTGGGATTGAATTAACCAAAACGAAACCGGATATTTCCGGTTTCATCCATGCATATCAGGACAAACTGGTGTGGAATTCGTATGCAATGGACCGAGAAAATCACAGGAAAATGGTTTTGGAGAAAAGCAAAGTCTTTTCGTTAGGCAAGTGCATAAAATGTCATCTATACAAACAGAAATATCATGTTTGTTTGCCGCAGTTCCTCTAGCTTTCTCCCTAGAAAATACGAATGTGTAGAGCTGGTGTCTCCATGTGGAACCAATTAGTGTTTCCAAGCATAAAATTAAATGTTCCCTGAAAAAAAAAACATTCAAAAAAATAAAGTCCGTGGATAATATCAGGAATACACAAACACAGAGGCTGTAGCAATATCTGGGATTGAATTAGACAAAAGGAAACCGGATATTTCAGGTTTCATCCAGTCATATCGGGACAACCTGGTGTAGAATTCGTATGCAATGGACCGAGAAAATCACAGTAAAAATGGTTTTGGAGAAAAGCAAAGTCTTTTCGTTAGGCAAGTGCATAAAATGTCATCTATACAAACACAAATATCATGTTTGTTTGCCGCAGTTCCTCTAGCTTTCTCCCTAGAACTTAAAAATGTGTAGAGCTGGTGTCTCCATGTGGAACCAATTAGTGTTTCCAAGCATAAAATTAAATGTTCCCTGATAAAAAACATTCAAAAAAATAAAGTCCGAGGATAATATCACGAATACACAAACAAAGAGGCTGTAGCAAATTTTCGGTTTGCGTTAGCCAAAACAAAACGGGATACTTCCGGTTTCATCCAGTCATATCTGGACAAACTGGTGTGGAATTTGTATGCAATGGACCGAGAAAATCACAGTAAAAATTGTTTTGGAGAAAAGCAAAGTCTTTTCGTTAGGCAAGTGCATGAAATGTCATCTATACAAACAGAAATATCATGTTTGTTTGCCGCAGTTCCTCAAGCTTTCACCCTAGAACAAACGAATGTGTAGAGCTGGTGTCTCCATGTGGAACCAATTAGTGTTTCCAAGCATAAAATTAAATGTTCCCTGAAAAAAAAAAAACATTCAAAAAAATAAAGTCCGTGGATAATATCACGAATACACAAACAAAGAGGCTGTAGCAATATTTGGGATTGAATTAGCCAAAACAAAACCGGATATTTCCGGTTTCATCCAGTCATATCCGGACAAAGTGGTGTGGAATTCGTATGCAATGGACCGAGAACATCACAGGAAAAATGGTTTTGGAGAAAAGCAAAGTCTTTTCGTTAGGCAAGTGCATAAAATGTCATCTATACAAACAGAAATATCATGTTTGTTTGCCGCAGTTCCTCTAGCTTTCTCCCTAGAACATAAAAATGTGTAGAGCTGGTGTCCCCATGTGGAACCAATTAGTGTTTCCAAGCATAAAATTAAATGTTCCCTGAAAAAAAAACATTCAAAAAAATAAAGTCCGTGGATAATATCAGGAATACACAAACACAGAGGCTGTAGCAATATTTCGGTTTGAGTTAGCCAATACAAAACCGGATATTTCCGGTTTCATCCAGTCATATCCGGACAAAGTGGTGTGGAATTCGTATGCAATGGACCGAGAAAATCACAGTAAAAACGGTTTTGAAGAAAAGCAAAGTCTTTTCGTTAGGCAAGTGCATAAAATGTTATTCATACAAACAGAAATATCATGTTAGTTTGCCGCAGTTCCTCTAGCTTTCTCCCTAGAAAATATGAATGTGTAGAGCTGGTGTCTCCATGTGGAACCAATTAGTGTTTCCAAGGATAAAATTAAATGTTCCCTGAAAAAAAAACATTCAAAAAAATAAAGTCCGTGGATAATATCAGGAATACACAAACAAAGAGGCTGTAGCAATATCTGGGATTGATATGCCAAAACGAAACCGGATATTTCCGGTTTCATCCAGTCATATCCTGACAAAGTGGTGTGGAATTCGTATGCAATGGACCGAGAAAATCACAGTAAAAATGGTTTTGGAGAAAAGCAAAGTCTTTTCGTTAGGCAAGTGCATAAAATGTCATCTATACAAACAGAAATAGCATGTTTGTTTGCCGCAGTTCCTCTAGCTTTCTCCCTAGAAAATACGAATGTGTAGAGCTGGTGTCTCCATGTGGAACCAATTAGTGTTTCCAAGCATAAAATTAAATGTTCCCTGAAAAAAAATACATTCAAAAAAATAAAGTCCGTGGATAATATCAGGAATACACAAACACAGAGGCTGTAGCAATATCTGGGATTGAATTAGACAAAAGGAAACCGGATATTTCAGGTTTCATCCAGTCATATCGGGACAACCTGGTGTAGAATTCGTATGCAATGGACCGAGAAAATCATAGTAAAAATGGTTTTGGAGAAAAGCAAAGTATTTTCGTTAGGCAAGTGCATAAAATGTCATCTATACAAACAGAAATATCATGTTTGTTTGCCGCAGTTGCTCTAGCTTTCTCCCTAGAAAATACGAATGTGTAGAGCTGGTGTCTCCATGTGGAACCAATTAGTGTTTCCAAGCATAAAATTAAATGTTCCCTGAAAAAAAAACATTCAAAAAAATAAAGTCCATGGATAATATCACGAATACACAAACACAGAAGTTGTAGCAATATCTGGGATTGAATTAGCCAAAAAGAAACCGGATATTTCCGGTTTCATCCAGGCATATCAGGACAAACTGGTGTGGAATTCGTATGCAATGGACCGAGAAAATCACAGGAAAAATGGTTTTGGAGAAAAGCAAAGTCTTTTCGTTAGGCAAGTGCATAAAATGTCATCTATACAAACACAAATATCATGTTTGTTTGCCGCAGTTCCTCTAGCTTTCTCCCTAGAACATAAAAATGTGTAGAGCTGGTGTCTCCATGTGGAACCAATTAGTGTTTCCAAGCATAAAATTAAATGTTCCCTGAAAAAAAAAATTCAAAAAAATAAAGTCCGAGGATAATATCACGAATACACAAACAAAGAGGCTGTAGCAATATCTGGGATTGAATTAGCCAAAATGAAACCGGATATTTCCGGTTTCATCCAGTCATATCCGGACAAACTGGTGTGGAATTCGTATGCAATGGACCGAGAAAATCACAGTAAAAATGGTTTTGGAGAAAAGCAAAGTCTTTTCGTTAGGCAAGTGCATAAAATGTCATCTATACAAACAGAAATATCATGTTTGTTTGCCGCAGTTCCTCTAGCTTTCTCCCTAGAAAATACGAATGTGTAGAGCTGGTGTCTCCATGTGGAACCAATTAGTGTTTCCAAGCATAAAATTAAATGTTCCCTGAAAAAAAAAAAACATTCAAAAAAATAAAGTCCGTGGATAATATCAGGAATACACAAACACAGAGGCTGTAGCAATATCTGGGATTGAATTAGACAAAAGGAAACCGGATATTTCCGGTTTCATCCAGTCATATCCGGACAAAGTGGTGTGGAATTCGTATGCAATGGACCGAGAAAATCACAGGAAAAATGGTTTTGGAGAAAAGCAAAGTCTTTTCGTTAGGCAAGTGTATAAAATGTCATCTATACAAACAGAAATATCATGTTTGTTTCCGCAGTTCCTCTAGCTTTCTCCCTAGAAAATACGAATGTGTAGAGCTGGTGTCTCCATGTGGAACCAATTAGTGTTTCCAAGCATAAAATTAAATGTTCCCTGAAAAAAAAACATTCAAAAAAATAAAGTCCGTGGATAATATCAGGAATACACAAACAAAGAGGCTGTGGCAATATTTCGGTTTGAGTTAGCCAAAACAAAACCGCATATTTCCGGTTTCATCCAGTCATATCCAGACAAAGTGGTGTGGAATTGGTATGCAATGGACCGAGAAAATCACAGTAAAAATGGTTTTGAAGAAAAGCAAAGTCTTTTCGTTAGGCAAGTGCATAAAATGTCATCTATACAAACAGAAATAGCATGTTTGTTTGCCGCAGTTCCTCTAGCTTTCTCCCTAGAACAAACGAATGTGTAGAGCTGGTGTCTCCATGTGGAACCAATTAGTGTTTCCAAGCATAAAATTTAATGTTCCCTGAAAAAAAAAACATTCAAAAAAATAAAGTCCGTGGATAATATCAGGAATACACAAACACAGAGGCTGTAGCAATATTTCGGTTTGAGTTAGCCAAAACAAAAGCGCATATTTCCAGTTTCATCCAGTCATATCCGGACAAAGTGGTGTGGAATTCGTATGCAATGGACCGAGAAAATCACAGGAAAAATGGTTTTGGAGAAAAGCAAAGTCTTTTCGTTAGGCAAGTGCATAAAATGTCATCTATACAAACAGAAATATCATGTTTGTTTGCCGCAGTTCCTCTAGCTTTCTCCCTAGAAAATACGAATGTGTAGAGCTGGTGTCTCCATGTGGAACCAATTAGTGTTTCCAAGCATAAAATTAAATGCTCCCTGAAAAAAAAAACATTCAAAAAAATAAAGTCCGTGGATAATATCAGGAATACACAAACACAGAGGCTGTAGCAATATTTCGGTTTGAGTTAGCCAAAACAAAACCGCATATTTCCGGTTTCATCCAGTCATATCCGGACAAAGTGGTGTGGAATTCGGATGCAATGGACCGAGAAAATCACAGTAAAAATGGTTTTGGAGAAAAGCAAAGTCTTTTCGTTAGGCAAGTGCATAAAATGTCATCTATACAAACAGAAATAGCATGTTTGTTTGCTGCAGTTCCTCTAGCTTTCTCCCTAGAACAAACGAATGTGTAGAGCTGGTGTCTCCATGTGGAACCAATTAGTGTTTCCAAGCATAAAATTAAATGTTCCCTGAAAAAAAAATTCAAAAAAATAAAGTCCGTGGATAATATCACGAATACACAAACAAAGAGGCTTTAGCAATATCTGGGATTGAATTAGACAAAACGAAACCGGATATTTCCGGTTTCATCCAGTCATATCCGGACAAATTTTTGTGGAATTGGTATGCAATGGACCGAGAAAATCATAGGAAAAATGGTTTTGGAGAAAAGCAAAGTCTTTTCGTTAGGCAAGTGCATAAAATGTCATCTATACAAACAGAAATAGCATGTTTGTTTGCCGCAGTTCCTCTAGCTTTCTCCCTAGAACAAACGAATGTGTAGAGCTGGTGTCTCCATGTGGAACCAATTAGTGTTTCCAAGCATAAAATTAAATGTTCCCTGAAAAAAAAAACATTCAAAAAAATAAAGTCCGTGGATAATATCAGGAATACACAAACACAGAGGCTGTGGCAATATTTCGGTTTGAGTTAGCCAAAACAAAACCTCATATTTCCGGTTTCATCCAGTCATATCCGGACAAAGTGTTGTGGAATTCGTATGCAATGGACCGAGAAAATCACAGTAAAAATGGTTTTGAAGAAAAGCAAAGTCTTTTCGTTAGGCAAGTGCATAAAATGTCATCTATACAAACAGAAATATCATGTTTGTTTGCCGCAGTTCCTCTAGCTTTCTCCCTAGAACAAACGAATGTGTAGAGCTGGTGTCTCCATGTGGAACCAATTAGTGTTTCCAAGCATAAAATTAAATGTTCCCTGAAAAAAAAAACAGTCAAAAAATAAAGTCCGTGGATAATATCAGGAATACACAAACACAGAGGCTGTAGCAATATTTCGGTTTGTGTTACCCAAAACAAAACCGCATATTTCCGGTTTCATCCAGTCATATCGGGACAACCTGGTGTAGAATTCGTATGCAATGGACCGAGAAAATCACAGTAAAAATGGTTTTGGAGAAAAGCAAAGTCTTTTCTTTAGGCAAGTGCATAAAATATCATCTATACAAACAGAAATAGCATGTTTGTTTGCCGCAGTTCCTCTAGCTTTCTCCCTAGAAAATACGAATGTGTAGAGCTGGTGTCTCCATGTGGAACCAATTAGCGTTTCCAAGCATAAAATTAAATGTTCCCTGATAAAAAACATTCAAAAAAATAAAGTCCGAGGATAATATCACGAATACACAAACAAAGAGGCTGTAGCAAATTTTCGGTTTGCGTTAGCCAAAACAAAACGGGATACTTCCGGTTTCATCCAGTCATATCTGGACAAACTGGTGTGGAATTTGTATGCAATGGACCGAGAAAATCACTGTAAAAATGGTTTTGGAGAAAAGCAAAGTCTTTTCGTTAGGCAAGTGCATAAAATGTCATCTATACAAACAGAAATATCATGTTTGCCGCAGTACCTCAAGCTTTCACCCTAGAACAAACGAATGTGTAGAGCTGGTGACTCCATGTGGAACCAATTAGTGTTTCCAAGCATAAAATTAAATGTTCCCTGAAAAAAAAAACATTCAAAAAAATAAAGTCCGTGGATAATATCAGGAATACACAAACAAAGAGGCTGTAGCAATATCTGGGATTGAATTAGCCAAAATGAAACCGGATATTTCCGGTTTCATCCAGTCATATCCGGACAAAGTGGTGTGGAATTCGTATGCAGTGGACCGAGAACATCACAGGAAAAATGGTTTTGGAGAAAAGCAAAGTCTTTTCGTTAGGCAAGTGCATAAAATGTCATCTATACAAACACAAATATCATGTTTGTTTGCCGCAGTTCCTCTAGCTTTCTCCCTAGAACATAAAAATGTGTAGAGCTGGTGTCCCCATGTGGAACCAATTAGTGTTTCCAAGCATAAAATTAAATGTTCCCTGAAAAAAAAAACAGTCAAAAAAATAAAGTCCGTGGATAATATCAGGAATACACAAACACAGAGGCTGTAGCAATATTTCGGTTTGAGTTAGCCAAAACAAAACCGGATATTTCCGGTTTCATCCAGTCATATCTGGACAAAGTGGTGTGGAATTCGTATGCAATGGACCGAGAAAATCACAGTAAAAATGGTTTTGAAGAAAAGCAAAGTCTTTTCGTTAGGCAAGTGCATAAAATGTTATTTATACAAACAGAAATATCATGTTAGTTTGCCGCAGTTCCTCTAGCTTTCTCCCTAGAAGAAACGAATGTGTAGAGCTGGTGTCTCCATGTGGAACCAATTAGTGTTTCCAAGGATAAAATTAAATGTTCCCTGAAAAAAAAACATTCAAAAAAATAAAGTCCTTGGATAATATCAGGAATACACAAACAAAGAGGCTGTAGCAATATCTGGGATTGATATGCCAAAACGAAACCGGATATTTCCGGTTTCATCCAGTCATATCCGGACAAAGTGGTGTGGAATTCGTATGCAATGGACCGAGAAAATCACAGGAAAAATGGTTTTGGAGAAAAGCAAAGTCTTTTCGTTAGGCAAGTGCATAAAATGTCATCTATACAAACAGAAATAGCATGTTTGTTTGCCGCAGTTCCTCTAGCTTTCTCCCTAGAAAATACGAATGTGTAGAGCTGGTGTCTCCATGTGGAACCAATTAGTGTTTCCAAGCATAAAATTAAATGTTCCCTGAAAAAAAATACATTCAAAAAAATAAAGTCCGTGGATAATATCAGGAATACACAAACACAGAGGCTGTAGCAATATCTGGGATTGAATTAGACAAAAGGAAACCGGATATTTCAGGTTTCATCCAGTCATATCGGGACAACCTGGTGTAGAATTCGTATGCAATGGACCGAGAAAATCACAGTAAAAATGGTTTTGGAGAAAAGCAAAGTCTTTTCGTTAGGCAAGTGCATAAAATGTCATCTATACAAACAGAAATATCATGTTTGTTTGCCGCAGTTGCTCTAGCTTTCTCCCTAGAAAATACGAATGTGTAGAGCTGCTGTGTCCATGTGCAAACAATTAGTGTTTCCAAGCATAAAATTAAATGTTCCCTGATAAAAAACATTCAAAAAAATAAAGTCCGAGGATAATATCACGAATACACAAACAAAGAGGCTGTAGCAAATTTTCGGTTTGCGTTAGCCAAAACAAAACGGGATACTTCCGGTTTCATCCAGTCATATCTGGACAAATTGGTGTGGAATTTGTATGCAATGGACCGAGAAAATCACAGTAAAAATGGTTTTGGAGAAAAGCAAAGTCTTTTCGTTAGGCAAGTGCATAAAATGTCATCTATACAAACAGAAATATCATGTTTGTTTGCCGCAGTTCCTCTAGCTTTCGCCCTAGAACAAACGAATGTGTAGAGCTGGTGTCTCCATGTGGAACCAATTAGTGTTTCCAAGCATAAAATTAAATGTTCCCTGAAAAAAAATTCAAAAAAATAAAGTCCGTGGATAATATCAGGAATACACAAACAAAGAGGCTGTAGCAATATCTGGGATTGAATCAGCCAAAACGAAACCGGATATTTCCGGTTTCATCCAGTCATATCCGGACAAAGTGGTGTAGAATTCATATGCAATGGACCGAGAACATCACAGGAAAAATGGTTTTGGAGAAAAGCAAAGTATTTTCGTTAGGCAAGTGCATAAAATGTCATCTATACAAACAGAAATATCATGTTTGTTTGCCGCAGTTCCTCTAGCTTTCTCCCTAGAAAATACGAATGTGTAGAGCTGGTGTCTCCATGTGGAACCAATTAGTGTTTCCAAGCATAAAATTAAATGTTCCCTGAAAAAAAAACATTCAAAAAAATAAAGTCCATGGATAATATCACGAATACACAAACACAGAAGTTGTAGCAATATCTGGGATTGAATTAGCCAAAACGAAACCGGATATTTCCGGTTTCATCCAGGCATATCAGGACAAACTGGTGTGGAATTCGTATGCAATGGACCGAGAAAATCACAGGAAAAATGGTTTTGGAGAAAAGCAAAGTCTTTTCGTTAGGCAAGTGCATAAAATGTCATCTATACAAACAGAAATATCATGTTTGTTTGCCGCAGTTTCTCTAGCTTTCTCCCTAGAACATAAAAATGTGTAGAGCTGGTGTCTCCATGTGGAACCAATTAGTGTTTCCAAGCATAAAATTAAATGTTCCCTGAAAAAAAAAATTCAAAAAAATAAAGTCCGAGGATAATATCAGGAATACACAAACACAGAGGCTGTAGCAATATCTGGGATTGAATTAGCCAAAATGAAACCGGATATTTCCGGTTTCATCCAGTCATATCCGGACAAACTGGTGTGGAATTCGTATGCAATGGACGGAGAAAATCACAGTAAAAATGGTTTTGGAGAAAAGCAAAGTCCTTTCGTTAGGCAAGTGCATAAAATGTCATCTATACAAACAGAAATATCATGTTTGTTTGCCGCAGTTCCTCTAGCTTTCTCCCTAGAAAATACGAATGTGTAGAGCTGGTGTCTCCATGTGGAACCAATTAGTGTTTCCAAGCATAAAATTAAATGTTCCCTGAAAAAAAAAAACATTCAAAAAAATAAAGTCCGTGGATAATATCAGGAATACACAAACACAGAGGCTGTAGCAATATCTGGGATTGAATTAGACAAAAGGAAACCGGATATTTCCGGTTTCATCCAGTCATATCCGGACAAAGTGGTGTGGAATTCGTATGCAATGGACCGAGAAAATCACAGGAAAAATGGTTTTGGAGAAAAGCAAAGTCTTTTCGTTAGGCAAGTGCATAAAATGTCATCTATACAAACAGAAATATCATGTTTGTTTCCGCAGTTCCTCTAGCTTTCTCCCTAGAGCAAACGAATGTGTAGAGCTGGTGTCTCCATGTGGAACCAATTAGTGTTTCCAAGCATAAAATTAAATGTTCCCTGAAAAAAAAAACATTCAAAAAAATAAAGTCCGTGGATAATATCAGGAATACACAAAAAAAGAGGCTGTAGCACTATCTGAGATTGAATTAGCCAAAACGAAACCGGATATTTCCGGTTTCATCCAGTCATATCCGGACAAAGTGGTCTGGAATTCGTATGCAATGGACTTAGAAAATCGCAGGAAAAATGGTTTTGGAGAAAACCAAAGTCTTTCCTTAGGCAAGTGCATCAAATGTCATCTCTACAAACAGAAATATCATGTTTGTTTGCCGCAGTTCCTCTAGCTTTCTCCCTAGGACAAACGAGTGTGTAGAGCTGCTGTGTCCATGTGGAACCAATTAGTGTTTCCAAGCATAAAATTAAATGTTCCCGGAAAAAAATACATTCAAAAAAATTAAGTCCGTGGATAATATCAGGAATACACAAACACAGAGGCTGTAGCAATATTTCGGTTTGAGTTAGCCAAAACAAAAGCGCATATTTCCAGTTTCATCCAGTCATATCCGGACAAAGTGGTGTGGAATTCGTATGCAATGGACCGAGAAAATCACAGGAAAAATGGTTTTGGAGAAAAGCAAAGTCTTTTCGTTAGGCAAGTGCATAAAATGTCATCTATACAAACAGAAATATCATGTTTGTTTGCCGCAGTTCCTCTAGCTTTCTCCCTAGAAAATACGAATGTGTAGAGCTGGTGTCTCCATGTGGAACCAATTAGTGTTTCCAAGCATAAAATTTAATGTTCCCTGAAAAAAAAAACATTCAAAAAAATAAAGTCCGTGGATAATATCAGGAATACACAAACACAGAGGCTGTAGAAATATTTCGGTTTGAGTTAGCCAAAACAAAAGCGCATATTTCCGGTTTCATCCAGTCATATCCGGACAAAGTGGTGTGGAATTCGGATGCAATGGACCGAGAAAATCACAGTAAAAATGGTTTTGGAGAAAAGCAAAGTCTTTTCGTTAGGCAAGTGCATAAAATGTCATCTATACAAACAGAAATAGCATGTTTGTTTCCCGCAGTTCCTCTAGCTTTCTCCCTAGAACAAACGAATGTGTAGAGCTGGTGTCTCCATGTGGAACCAATTAGTGTTTCCAAGCATAAAATTAAATGTTCCCTGAAAAAAAAATTCAAAAAAATAAAGTCCGTGGATAATATCACGAATACACAAACAAAGAGGCTTTAGCAATATCTGGGATTGAATTTGCCAAAACAAAACCGGATATTTCCGGTTTCATCCAGTCATATCCGGACAAAGTGGTGTGGAATTCGTATGCAATGGACGGAGAAAATCACAGGAAAAATGGTTTTGGAGAAAAGCAAAGTCTTTTCGTTAGGCAAGTGCATCAAATGTCATCTATACAAACAGAAATATCATGTTTGTTTGCCGCAGTTCCTCTAGCTTTCTCCCTAGAAAATACGAAAGTGTTGAGCTGGTGTCTCCATGTGGAACCAATTAGTGTTTCCAAGCATAAAATTAAATGTTCCCTGAAAATAAAACATTCAAAAAATAAAGTCCGTGGAAAATATCAGGAATACACAAACACAGAGGCTGTAGCAATATCTGGGATTGAATTAGACAAAACGAAACCGGATATTTCCGGTTTCATCCAGTCATATCCGGACAAAGTGGTGTGGAATTCGTATGCAATGGACCGAGAAAATCACAGGAGAAATGGTTTTGGAGAAAAGCAAAGTCTTTTCGTTAGGCAAGTGCATAAAATGTCATCTATACAAACAGAAATAGCATGTTTGTTTGCCGCAGTTCCTCTAGCTTTCTCCCTAGAACAAACGAATGTGTAGAGCTGGTGTCTCCATGTGGAACCAATTAGTGTTTCCAAGCATAAAATTAAATGTTCCCTGAAAAAAAAAACATTCAAAAAAATAAAGTCCGTGGATAATATCAGGAATACACAAACACAGAGGCTGTGGCAATATTTCGGTTTGAGTTAGCCAAAACAAAACCGCATATTTCCGGTTTCATCCAGTCATATCCGGACAAAGTGTTGTGGAATTCGTATGTAATGGACCGAGAAAATCACAGTAAAAATGGTTTTGAAGAAAAGCAAAGTCTTTTCGTTAGGCAAGTGCATAAAATGTCATCTATACAAACAGAAATATCATGTTTGTTTGCCGCAGTTCCTCTAGCTTTCTCCCTAGAATAAACGAATGTGTAGAGCTGGTGTCTCCATGTGGAACCAATTAGTGTTTCCAAGCATAAAATTAAATGTTCCCTGAAAAAAAAAATAGTCAAAAAATAAAGTCCGTGGATAATATCAGGAATACACAAACAAAGAGGCTGTAGCAATATTTCGGTTTGAGTTAGCCAAAACAAAACCGCATATTTCCGGTTTCATCCAGTCATATCCGGACAAAGTGGTGTGGAATTCGTATGCAATGGACCGAGAAAATCACAGGAAAAATGGTTTTGGAGAAAAGCAAAGTCTTTTCGTTAGGCAAGTGCATCAAATGTCATCTATACAAACAGAAATATCATGTTTGTTTGCCGCCGTTCCTCTAGATTTCTCCCTAGAAAATACGAATGTGTAGAGCTGGTGTCTCCATGTGGAACCAATTAGTGTTTCCAAGCATAAAATTAAATGTTCCCTGAAAAAAAAACATTCAAAAAAATAAAATCCGTGGATAATATCAGGAATACACAAACACAGATGCTGTAGCAATATTTCGGTTTGAGTTAGCCAAAACAAAACCGGATATTTCCGGTTTCATCCAGTCATATCCGGACAAAGTGGTGTGGAATTGGTATGCAATGGACCGAGAAAATCACAGGAAAAATGGTTTTGGAGAAAAGCAAAGTCTTTTCGTTAGGCAAGTGCATAAAATGTCATCTATACAAACAGAAATATCATGTTTGTTTGCCGCAGTTCCTCTAGCTTTCTCCCTAGAAAATACGAATGTGTAGAGCTGGTGTCTCCGTGTGCACCAATTAGAGTTTCCAAGGACAAAGTTAAATGTTCCATGATAAAAAAAAAAAAACAAAACAATAAAGTCCGTGGATAATATCAGGAATACACAAACACAGATGCTGTAGCAATATTTCGGTTTGAGTTAGCCAAAACAAAACCGCATATTTCCGGTTTCATCCAGTCATATCCGGACAAAGTGGTGTGGAATTGGTATGCAATGGACGGAGAAAATCACAGGAAAAATGGTTTTGGAGAAAAGCAAAGTCTTTTCGTTAGGCAAGTGCATAAAATGTCATCTATACAAACAGATATATCATGTTTGTTTGCCACAGTTCCTCTAGCTTTCTCCCTAGAAAATACGAATGTGTAGAGCTGGTGTCTCCATGTGGAACCAATTAGTGTTTCCAAGCATAAAATTAAATGTTCTGTAAAAAAAAAAAACATTCAAAAAAATAAAGTCCTTGGATAATATCAGGAATACACAAACAAAGAGGCTGTAGCAATATCTGGGATTGAATTAGCCAAAACGAAACCGGATGTTTCCGGTTTCATCCAGTCATATCCGGACAAAGTGGTGTGGAATTCGTATGCAATGGACCGAGAAAATCACAGGAAAAATGGTTTTGGAGAAAAGCAAATTCTTTTCCTTAGGCAAGTGCATAAAATGTCATCTATACAAACAGAAATAGCATGTTTGTTTGCTGCAGTTCCTCTAGATTTCTCCCTAAAACATAAAAATGTGTAGAACTGGTGTCTCCATGTGGAACCAATTAGTGTTTCCAAGCATAAAATTAAATGTTCCCTGAAAAAAAAAACATTCAAAAAAATAAAGTCCGTGGATAATATCAGGAATACACAAACAAAGAGGCTGTAGCAATATCTTGGATTGAATTAGGCAAAACGAATCCGGATATTTCCGGTTTAATCCAGTCATAATCGGACAAATTGGTGTGGAATTCGTTTGCAATGGACCGAGAAAATCACAGTAAAAATGGTTTTGGAGAAAAGCAAAGTCTTTTCGTTAGGCAAGTTTATAAAATGTCATCTATACAAACAGAAATATCATGTTTGTTTGCCGCAGTTCCTCTAGCTTTCTCCCTAGAAAATACGAATGTGTAGAGCTGGTGTCTCCATGTGGAACCAATTAGTGTTTCCAAGCATAAAATTAAATGCTCCCTGAAAAAAAAAACATTCAAAAAAATAAAGTCCGTGGATAATATCAGGAATACACAAACACAGAGGCTGTAGCAATATTTCGGTTTGAGTTAGCCAAAACAAAACCGCATATTTCCGGTTTCATCCAGTCATATCCGGACAAAGTGTTGTGGAATTCGGATGCAATGGACCGAGAAAATCACAGTAAAAATGGTTTTGGAGAAAAGCAAAGTCTTTTCGTTAGGCAAGTGCATAAAATGTCATCTATACAAACAGAAATAGCATGTTTGTTTGCCACAGTTCCTCTAGCTTTCTCCCTAGAACAAACGAATGTGTAGAGCTGGTGTCTCCATGTGGAACCAATTAGTGTTTCCAAGCATAAAATTAAATGTTCCCTGAAAAAAAATTCAAAAAAATAAAGTCCGTGGATAATATCACGAATACACAAACAAAGAGGCTTTAGCAATATCTGGGATTGAATTTGCCAAAACAAAACCGGATATTTCCGGTTTCATCCAGTCATATCCGGACAAAGTGGTGTGGAATTCGTATGCAATGGACGGAGAAAATCACAGTAAAAATGGTTTTGGAGAAAAGCAAAGTCTTTTCGTTAGGCAAGTGCATAAAATGTCATCTATACAAACAGAAATATCATGTTTGTTTGCCGCAGTTCCTCTAGCTTTCTCCCTAGAAAATACGAATGTGTAGAGCTGGTGTCTCCATGTGGAACCAATTAGTGTTTCCAAGCATAAAATTAAATGTTCCCTGAAAATAAAACATTCAAAAAATAAAGTCCGTGGAAAATATCAGGAATACACAAACACAGAGGCTGTAGCAATATCTGGGATTGAATTAGACAAAACGAAACCGGATATTTCCGGTTTCATCCAGTCATATCCGGACAAAGTGGTGTGGAATTCGTATGCAATGGACCGAGAAAATCACAGTAAAAATGGTTTTGAAGAAAAGCAAAGTCTTTTCGTTAGGCAAGTGCATAAAATGTCATCTATACAAACAGAAATATCATGTTTGTTTGCCGCAGTTCCTCTAGCTTTCTCCCTAGAATAAACGAATGTGTAGAGCTGGTGTCTCCATGTGGAACCAATTAGTGTTTCCAAGCATAAAATTAAATGTTCCCTGAAAAAAAAAAACAGTCAAAAAATAAAGTCCGTGGATAATATCAGGAATACACAAACAAAGAGGCTGTAGCAATATTTCGGTTTGAGTTAGCCAAAACAAAACCGCATATTTCCGGTTTCATCCAGTCATATCCGGACAAAGTGGTGTGGAATTCGTATGCAATGGACCGAGAAAATCACAGGAAAAATGGTTTTGGAGAAAAGCAAAGTCTTTTCGTTACGCAAGTGCATCAAATGTCATCTATACAAACAGAAATATCATGTTTGTTTGCCGCCGTTCCTCTAGATTTCTCCCTAGAAAATACGAATGTGTAGAGCTGGTGTCTCCATGTGGAACCAATTAGTGTTTCCAAGCATAAAATTAAATGTTCCCTGAAAAAAAAAACATTCAAAAAAATAAAATCCGTGGATAATATCAGGAATACACAAACACAGATGCTGTAGCAATATTTCGGTTTGAGTTAGCCAAAACAAAACCGGATATTTCCGGTTTCATCCAGTCATATCCGGACAAAGTGGTGTGGAATTGGTATGCAATGGACCGAGAAAATCACAGTAAAAATGGTTTTGGAGAAAAGCAAAGTCTTTTCGTTAGGCAAGTGCATAAAATGTCATCTATACAAACAGAAATATCATGTTTGTTTGCCGCAGTTCCTCTAGCTTTCTCCCTAGAAAATACGAATGTGTAGAGCTGGTGTCTCCATGTGGAACCAATTAGTGTTTCCAAGCATAAAATTAAATGCTCCCTGAAAAAAAAACATTCAAAAAAATAAAGTCCGTGGATAATATCAGGAATACACAAACACAGAGGCTGTAGCAATATTTCGGTTTGAGTTAGCCAAAACAAAACCGGATATTTCCGGTTTCATCCAGTCATATCCGGACAAAGTGGTGTGGAATTGGTATGCAATGGACGGAGAAAATCACAGGAAAAATGGTTTTGGAGAAAAGCAAAGTCTTTTCGTTAGGCAAGTGCATAAAATGTCATCTATACAAACAGATATATCATGTTTGTTTGCCACAGTTCCTCTAGCTTTCTCCCTAGAAAATACGAATGTGTAGAGCTGGTGTCTCCATGTGGAACCAATTAGTGTTTCCAAGCATAAAATTTAATGTTCCCTGAAAAAAAAAACATTCAAAAAAATAAAGTCCTTGGATAATATCAGGAATACACAAACAAAGAGGCTGTAGCAATATCTGGGATTGAATTAGCCAAAACGAAACCGGATGTTTCCGGTTTCATCCAGTCATATTCGGACCAACTGGTTTGGAATTCGTATGCAATGGACCGAGCAAATCACTCTAAAAATGGTTTTGGAGAAAAGCAAAATCTTTTCGTTAGGCAAGTGCATAAAATGTCATCTATACAAACAGAAATAGCATGTTTGTTTGCTGCAGTTCCTCTAGATTTCTCCCTAAAACATAAAAATGTGTAGAACTGGTGTCTCCATGTGGAACCAATTAGTGTTTCCAAGCATAAAATTAAATGTTCCCTGAAAAAAAAAACATTCAAAAAAATAAAGTCCGTGGATAATATCAGGAATACACAAACAAAGAGGCTGTAGCAATATCTTGGATTGAATTAGGCAAAACGAATCCGGATATTTCCGGTTTAATCCAGTCATAATCGGACAAATTGGTGTGGAATTCGTTTGCAATGGACCGAGAAAATCACAGTAAAAATGGTTTTGGAGAAAAGCAAAGTCTTTTCGTTAGGCAAGTGCATAAAATGTCATCTATACAAACAGAAATAGCATGTTTGTTTGCCGCAGTTCCTCTAGCTTTCTCCCTAGAAAATACGAATGTGTAGAGCTGGTGTCTCCATGTGGAACCAATTAGTGTTTCCAAGCATAAAATTAAATGCTCCCTGAAAAAAAAACATTCAAAAAAATAAAGTCCGTGGATAATATCAGGAATACACAAACACAGAGGCTGTAGCAATATTTCGGTTTGAGTTAGCCAAAACAAAACCGCATATTTCCGGTTTCATCCAGTCATATCCGGACAAAGTGGTGTGGAATTCGGATGCAATGGACCGAGAAAATCACAGTAAAAATGGTTTTGGAGAAAAGCAAAGTCTTTTTGTTAGGCAAGTGCATAAAATGTCATCTATACAAACAGAAATAGCATGTTTGTTTGCCGCAGTTCCTCTAGCTTTCTCCCTAGAACAAACGAATGTGTAGAGCTGGTGTCTCCATGTGGAACCAATTAGTGTTTCCAAGCATAAAATTAAATGTTCCCTGAAAAAAAAATTCAAAAAAATAAAGTCCGTGGATAATATCACGAATACACAAACAAAGAGGCTTTAGCAATATCTGGGATTGAATTTGCCAAAACAAAACCGGATATTTCCGGTTTCATCCAGTCATATCCGGACAAAGTGGTGTGGAATTCGTATGCAATGGACGGAGAAAATCACAGTAAAAATGGTTTTGGAGAAAAGCAAAGTCTTTTCGTTAGGCAAGTGCATAAAATGTCATCTATACAAACACAAATATCATGTTTGTTTGCCGCAGTTCCTCTAGCTTTCTCCCTAGAAAATACGAATGTGTAGAGCTGGTGTCTCCATGTGGAACCAATTAGTGTTTCCAAGCATAAAATTAAATGTTCCCTGAAAATAAAACATTCAAAAAATAAAGTCCGTGGAAAATATCAGGAATACACAAACACAGAGGCTGTAGCAATATCTGGGATTGAATTAGACAAAACGAAACCGGATATTTCCGGTTTCATCCAGTCATATCCGGACAAAGTGGTGTGGAATTCGTATGCAATGGACCGAGAAAATCACAGGAAAAATGGTTTTGGAGAAAAGCAAAGTCTTTTCGTTAGGCAAGTGCATAAAATGTCATCTATACAAACAGAAATAGCATGTTTGTTTGCCGCAGTTCCTCTAGGTTTCTCCCTAGAACAAACGAATGTGTAGAGCTGGTGTCTCCATGTGGAACCAATTAGTGTTTCCAAGCATAAAATTAAATGTTCCCTGAAAAAAAAAACATTCAAAAAAAGAAAATCCGTGGATAATATCAGGAATACACAAACACAGAGGCTGTGGCAATATTTCGGTTTGAGTTAGCCAAAACAAAACCGCATATTTCCGGTTTCATCCAGTCATATCCGGACAAAGTGTTGTGGAATTCGTATGCAATGGACCGAGAAAATCACAGTAAAAATGGTTTTGAAGAAAAGCAAAGTCTTTTCGTTAGGCAAGTGCATAAAATGTCATGTATACAAACAGAAATATCATGTTTGTTTGCCGCAGTTCCTCTAGCTTTCTCCCTAGAACAAACGAATGTGTAGAGCTGGTGTCTCCATGTGGAACCAATTAGTGTTTCCAAGCATAAAATTAAATGTTCCCTGAAAAAAAACATTCAAAAAAATAAAGTCCGTGGATAATATCAGGAATACACAAACAAAGAGGCTGTAGCAATATTTCGGTTTGAGTTAGCCAAAAGAAAACCGCATATTTCCGGTTTCATCCAGTCATATCCGGACAAAGTGGTGTGGAATTCGTATGCAATGGACCGAGAAAATCACAGGAAAAATGGTTTTGGAGAAAAGCAAAGTCTTTTCGTTAGGCAAGTGCATCAAATGTCATCTATACAAACACAAATATCATGTTTGTTTGCCGCAGTTCCTCTAGCTTTCTCCCTAGAACAAACGAATGTGTAGAGCTGGTGTCTCCATGTGGAACCAATTAGTGTTTCCAAGCATAAAATTCAATGTTCCCTGAAAAAAAAACATTCAAAAAAATAAAATCCGTGGATAATATCAGGAATACACAAACACAGATGCTGTAGCAATATTTCGGTTTGAGTTAGCCAAAACAAAACCGGATATTTCCGGTTTCATCCAGTCATATCCGGACAAAGTGGTGTGGAATTGGTATGCAATGGACCGAGAAAATCACAGGAAAAATGGTTTTGGAGAAAAGCAAAGTCTTTTCGTTAGGCAAGTGCATAAAATGTCATCTATACAAACAGAAATATCATGTTTGTTTGCCGCAGTTCCTCTAGCTTTCTCCCTAGAAAATACGAATGTGTAGAGCTGGTGTCTCCGTGTGCACCAATTAGAGTTTCCAAGGACAAAGTTAAATGTTCCCTGATAAAAAAAAAACAAAACAATAAAGTCCGTGGATAATATCAGGAATACACAAACAGATGCTGTAGCAATATTTCGGTTTGAGTTAGCCAAAACAAAACCGGATATTTCCGGTTTCATCCAGTCATATCCGGACAAAGTGGTGTGGAATTGGTATGCAATGGACGGAGAAAATCACAGGAAAAATGGTTTTGGAGAAAAGCAAAGTCTTTTCGTTAGGCAAGTGCATAAAATGTCATCTATACAAACAGATATATCATGTTTGTTTGCCACAGTTCCTCTAGCTTTCTCCCTAGAAAATACGAATGTGTAGAGCTGGTGTCTCCATGTGGAACCAATTAGTGTTTCCAAGCATAAAATTTAATGTTCCCTGAAAAAAAAAACATTCAAAAAAATAAAGTCCTTGGATAATATCAGGAATACACAAACAAAGAGGCTGTAGCAATATCTGGGATTGAATTAGCCAAAACGAAACCGGATGTTTCCGGTTTCATCCAGTCATATTCGGACCAACTGGTGTGGAATTCGTATGCAATGGACCAAGAAAATCACAGGAAAAATGGTTTTGGAGAAAAGCAAATTCTTTTCCTTAGGCAAGTGCATAAAATGTCATCTATACAAACAGTAATAGCATGTTTGTTTGCTGCAGTTCCTCTAGATTTCTCCCTAAAACATAAAAATGTGTAGAACTGGTGTCTCCATGTGGAACCAATTAGTGTTTCCAAGCATAAAATTAAATGTTCCGTGAAAAAAAAAAACATTCAAAAAAATAAAGTCCGTGGATAATATCAGGAATACACAAACAAAGAGGCTGTAGCAATATCTTGGATTGAATTAGGCAAAACGAATCCGGATATTTCCGGTTTAATCCAGTCATAATCGGACAAATTGGTGTGGAATTCGTTTGCAATGGACCGAGAAAATCACAGTAAAAATGGTTTTGGAGAAAAGCAAAGTCTTTTCGTTAGGCAAGTGCATAAAATGTCATCTATACAAACAGAAATATCATGTTTGTTTGCCGCAGTTCCTCTAGCTTTCTCCCTAGAAAATACGAATGTGTAGAGCTGGTGTCTCCATGTGGAACCAATTAGTGTTTCCAAGCATAAAATTAAATGCTCCCTGAAAAAAAAAACATTCAAAAAAATAAAGTCCGTGGATAATATCAGGAATACACAAACACAGAGGCTGTAGCAATATTTCGGTTTGAGTTAGCCAAAACAAAACCGCATATTTCCGGTTTCATCCAGTCATATCCGGACAAAGTGTTGTGGAATTCGTATGCAATGGAGCGAGAAAATCACAGTAAAAATGGTTTTGGAGAAAAGCAAAGTCTTTTCGTTAGGCAAGTGCATAAAATGTCATCTATACAAACAGAAATAGCATGTTTGTTTGCCGCAGTTCCTCTAGCTTTCTCCCTAGAACAAACGAATGTGTAGAGCTGGTGTCTCCATGTGGAACCAATTAGTGTTTCCAAGCATAAAATTAAATGTTCCCTGAAAAAAAAATTCAAAAAAATAAAGTCCGTGGATAATATCACGAATACACAAACAAAGAGGCTTTAGCAATATCTGGGATTGAATTTGCCAAAACAAAACCGGATATTTCCGGTTTCATCCAGTCATATCCGGACAAAGTGGTGTGGAATTCGTATGCAATGGACGGAGAAAATCACAGTAAAAATGGTTTTGGAGAAAAGCAAAGTCTTTTCGTTAGGCAAGTGCATAAAATGTCATCTATACAAACAGAAATATCATGTTTGTTTGCCGCAGTTCCTCTAGCTTTCTCCCTAGAAAATACGAAAGTTTTGAGCTGGTGTCTCCATGTGGAACCAATTAGTGTTTCCAAGCATAAAATTAAATGTTCCCTGAAAATAAAACATTCAAAAAATAAAGTCCGTGGATAATATCAGGAATACACAAACACAGAGGCTGTAGCAATATTTCGGTTTGAGTTAGCCAAAACAAAACCGCATATTTCCGGTTTCATCC
Source organism: Lepus oiostolus (assembly GCA_036325905.1). Classification (NCBI taxonomy): domain Eukaryota; kingdom Metazoa; phylum Chordata; class Mammalia; order Lagomorpha; family Leporidae; genus Lepus; species Lepus oiostolus. The sequence continues at coordinate 48,165,179 of CM070795.1, forward strand.
AGTCATATCCGGACAAAGTGGTGTGGAATTCGTATGCAATGGAGCGAGAAAATCACAGTAAAAATGGTTTTGGAGAAAAGCAAAGTCTTTTCGTTAGGCAAGTGCATAAAATGTCATCTATACAAACACAAATATCATGTTTGTTTGCCGCAGTTCCTCTAGCTTTCTCCCTAGAACAAACGAATGTGTAGAGCTGGTGTCTCCATGTGGAACCAATTAGTGTTTCCAAGCATAAAATTAAATGTTCCCTGAAAAAAAACATTCAAAAAAATAAAGTCCGTGGATAATATCAGGAATACACAAACAAAGAGGCTGTAGCAATATTTCGGTTTGAGTTAGCCAAAAGAAAACCGCATATTTCCGGTTTCATCCAGTCATATCCGGACAAAGTGGTGTGGAATTCGTATGCAATGGACCGAGAAAATCACAGGAAAAATGGTTTTGGAGAAAAGCAAAGTCTTTTCGTTAGGCAAGTGCATCAAATGTCATCTATACAAACACAAATATCATGTTTGTTTGCCGCAGTTCCTCTAGCTTTCTCCCTAGAACAAACGAATGTGTAGAGCTGGTGTCTCCATGTGGAACCAATTAGTGTTTCCAAGCATAAAATTAAATGTTCCCTGAAAAAAAAACATTCAAAAAAATAAAATCCGTGGATAATATCAGGAATACACAAACACAGATGCTGTAGCAATATTTCGGTTTGAGTTAGCCAAAACAAAACCGGATATTTCCGGTTTCATCCAGTCATATCCGGACAAAGTGGTTTGGAATTGGTATGCAATGGACCGAGAAAATCACAGGAAAAATGGTTTTGGAGAAAAGCAAAGTCTTTTCGTTAGGCAAGTGCATCAAATGTCATCTATACAAACAGAAATATCATGTTTGTTTGCCGCAGTTCCTCTAGCTTTCTCCCTAGAAAATACGAATGTGTAGAGCTGGTGTCTCCGTGTGCACCAATTAGAGTTTCCAAGGACAAAGTTAAATGTTCCCTGATAAAAAAAAAAACAAAACAATAAAGTCCGTGGATAATATCAGGAATACACAAACAGATGCTGTAGCAATATTTCGGTTTGAGTTAGCCAAAACAAAACCGGATATTTCCGGTTTCATCCAGTCATATCCGGACAAAGTGGTGTGGAATTGGTATGCAATGGACGGAGAAAATCATAGGAAAAATGGTTTTGGAGAAAAGCAAAGTCTTTTCGTTAGGCAAGTGCATAAAATGTCATCTATACAAACAGATATATCATGTTTGTTTGCCACAGTTCCTCTAGCTTTCTCCCTAGAAAATACGAATGTGTAGAGCTGGTGTCTCCATGTGGAACCAATTAGTGTTTCCAAGCATAAAATTTAATGTTCCCTGAAAAAAAAAACATTCAAAAAAATAAAGTCCTTGGATAATATCAGGAATACACAAACAAAGAGGCTGTAGCAATATCTGGGATTGAATTAGCCAAAACGAAACCGGATGTTTCCGGTTTCATCCAGTCATATTCGGACCAACTGGTGTGGAATTCGTATGCAATGGACCAAGAAAATCACAGGAAAAATGGTTTTGGAGAAAAGCAAATTCTTTTCCTTAGGCAAGTGCATAAAATGTCATCTATACAAACAGAAATAGCATGTTTGTTTGCTGCAGTTCCTCTAGATTTCTCCCTAAAACATAAAAATGTGTAGAACTGGTGTCTCCATGTGGAACCAATTAGTGTTTCCAAGCATAAAATTAAATGTTCCGTGAAAAAAAAAAAACATTCAAAAAAATAAAGTCCGTGGATAATATCAGGAATACACAAACAAAGAGGCTGTAGCAATATCTTGGATTGAATTAGGCAAAACGAATCCGGATATTTCCGGTTTAATCCAGTCATAATCGGACAAATTGGTGTGGAATTCGTTTGCAATGGACCGAGAAAATCACAGTAAAAATGGTTTTGGAGAAAAGCAAAGTCTTTTCGTTAGGCAAGTGCATAAAATGTCATCTATACAAACAGAAATAGCATGTTTGTTTGCCGCAGTTCCTCTAGCTTTCTCCCTAGAACAAACGAATGTGTAGAGCTGGTGTCTCCATGTGGAACCAATTAGTGTTTCCAAGCATAAAATTAAATGTTCCCTGAAAAAAAAATTCAAAAAAATAAAGTCCGTGGATAATATCACGAATACACAAACAAAGAGGCTTTAGCAATATCTGGGATTGAATTTGCCAAAACAAAACCGGATATTTCCGGTTTCATCCAGTCATATCCGGACAAAGTGGTGTGGAATTCGTATGCAATGGACGGAGAAAATCACAGTAAAAATGGTTTTGGAGAAAAGCAAAGTCTTTTCGTTAGGCAAGTGCATAAAATGTCATCTATACAAACAGAAATATCATGTTTGTTTGCCGCAGTTCCTCTAGCTTTCTCCCTAGAAAATACGAAAGTTTTGAGCTGGTGTCTCCATGTGGAACCAATTAGTGTTTCCAAGCATAAAATTAAATGTTCCCTGAAAATAAAACATTCAAAAAATAAAGTCCGTGGATAATATCAGGAATACACAAACACAGAGGCTGTAGCAATATTTCGGTTTGAGTTAGCCAAAACAAAACCGCATATTTCCGGTTTCATCCAGTCATATCCGGACAAAGTGGTGTGGAATTCGTATGCAATGGAGCGAGAAAATCACAGTAAAAATGGTTTTGGAGAAAAGCAAAGTCTTTTCGTTAGGCAAGTGCATAAAATGTCATCTATACAAACACAAATATCATGTTTGTTTGCCGCAGTTCCTCTAGCTTTCTCCCTAGAACAAACGAATGTGTAGAGCTGGTGTCTCCATGTGGAACCAATTAGTGTTTCCAAGCATAAAATTAAATGTTCCCTGAAAAAAAACATTCAAAAAAATAAAGTCCGTGGATAATATCAGGAATACACAAACAAAGAGGCTGTAGCAATATTTCGGTTTGAGTTAGCCAAAAGAAAACCGCATATTTCCGGTTTCATCCAGTCATATCCGGACAAAGTGGTGTGGAATTCGTATGCAATGGACCGAGAAAATCACAGGAAAAATGGTTTTGGAGAAAAGCAAAGTCTTTTCGTTAGGCAAGTGCATCAAATGTCATCTATACAAACACAAATATCATGTTTGTTTGCCGCAGTTCCTCTAGCTTTCTCCCTAGAACAAACGAATGTGTAGAGCTGGTGTCTCCATGTGGAACCAATTAGTGTTTCCAAGCATAAAATTAAATGTTCCCTGAAAAAAAAACATTCAAAAAAATAAAATCCGTGGATAATATCAGGAATACACAAACACAGAGGCTGTAGCAATATTTCGGTTTGAGTTAGCCAAAACAAAACCGGATATTTCCGGTTTCATCCAGTCATATCCGGACAAAGTGGTTTGGAATTGGTATGCAATGGACCGAGAAAATCACAGGAAAAATGGTTTTGGAGAAAAGCAAAGTCTTTTCGTTAGGCAAGTGCATAAAATGTCATCTATACCAACAGAAATATCATGTTTGTTTGCCGCAGTTCCTCTAGCTTTCTCCCTAGAAAATACGAATGTGTAGAGCTGGTGTCTCCGTGTGCACCAATTAGAGTTTCCAAGGACAAAGTTAAATGTTCCCTGATAAAAAAAAAAACAAAACAATAAAGTCCGTGGATAATATCAGGAATACACAAACAGATGCTGTAGCAATATTTCGGTTTGAGTTAGCCAAAACAAAACCGGATATTTCCGGTTTCATCCAGTCATATCCGGACAAAGTGGTGTGGAATTGGTATGCAATGGACGGAGAAAATCACAGGAAAAATGGTTTTGGAGAAAAGCAAAGTCTTTTCGTTAGGCAAGTGCATAAAATGTCATCTATACAAACAGATATATCATGTTTGTTTGCCACAGTTCCTCTAGCTTTCTCCCTAGAAAATACGAATGTGTAGAGCTGGTGTCTCCATGTGGAACCAATTAGTGTTTCCAAGCATAAAATTTAATGTTCCCTGAAAAAAAAAACATTCAAAAAAATAAAGTCCTTGGATAATATCAGGAATACACAAACAAAGAGGCTGTAGCAATATCTGGGATTGAATTAGCCAAAACGAAACCGGATGTTTCCGGTTTCATCCAGTCATATTCGGACCAACTGGTGTGGAATTCGTATGCAATGGACCAAGAAAATCACAGGAAAAATGGTTTTGGAGAAAAGCAAATTCTTTTCCTTAGGCAAGTGCATAAAATGTCATCTATACAAACAGAAATAGCATGTTTGTTTGCTGCAGTTCCTCTAGATTTCTCCCTAAAACATAAAAATGTGTAGAACTGGTGTCTCCATGTGGAACCAATTAGTGTTTCCAAGCATAAAATTAAATGTTCCGTGAAAAAAAAAAAACATTCAAAAAAATAAAGTCCGTGGATAATATCAGGAATACACAAACAAAGAGGCTGTAGCAATATCTTGGATTGAATTAGGCAAAACGAATCCGGATATTTCCGGTTTAATCCAGTCATAATCGGACAAATTGGTGTGGAATTCGTTTGCAATGGACCGAGAAAATCACAGTAAAAATGGTTTTGGAGAAAAGCAAAGTCTTTTCGTTAGGCAAGTGCATAAAATGTCATCTATACAAACAGAAATATCATGTTTGTTTGCCGCAGTTCCTCTAGCTTTCTCCCTAGAAAATACGAATGTGTAGAGCTGGTGTCTCCATGTGGAACCAATTAGTGTTTCCAAGCATAAAATTAAATGCTCCCTGAAAAAAAAAACATTCAAAAAAATAAAGTCCGTGGATAATATCAGGAATACACAAACACAGAGGCTGTAGCAATATTTCGGTTTGAGTTAGCCAAAACAAAACCGCATATTTCCGGTTTCATCCAGTCATATCCGGACAAAGTGTTGTGGAATTCGTATGCAATGGAGCGAGAAAATCACAGTAAAAATGGTTTTGGAGAAAAGCAAAGTCTTTTCGTTAGGCAAGTGCATAAAATGTCATCTATACAAACAGAAATAGCATGTTTGTTTGCCGCAGTTCCTCTAGCTTTCTCCCTAGAACAAACGAATGTGTAGAGCTGGTGTCTCCATGTGGACCAATTAGTGTTTCCAAGCATAAAATTAAATGTTCCCTGAAAAAAAAATTCAAAAAAATAAAGTCCGTGGATAATATCACGAATACACAAACAAAGAGGCTTTAGCAATATCTGGGATTGAATTTGCCAAAACAAAACCGGATATTTCCGGTTTCATCCAGTCATATCCGGACAAAGTGGTGTGGAATTCGTATGCAATGGACGGAGAAAATCACAGTAAAAATGGTTTTGGAGAAAAGCAAAGTCTTTTCGTTAGGCAAGTGCATAAAATGTCATCTATACAAACAGAAATATCATGTTTGTTTGCCGCAGTTCCTCTAGCTTTCTCCCTAGAAAATACGAAAGTGTTGAGCTGGTGTCTCCATGTGGAACCAATTAGTGTTTCCAAGCATAAAATTAAATGTTCCCTGAAAATAAAACATTCAAAAAATAAAGTCCGTGGATAATATCAGGAATACACAAACACAGAGGCTGTAGCAATATTTCGGTTTGAGTTAGCCAAAACAAAACCGCATATTTCCGGTTTCATCCAGTCATATCCGGACAAAGTGTTGTGGAATTCGTATGCAATGGAGCGAGAAAATCACAGTAAAAATGGTTTTGGAGAAAAGCAAAGTCTTTTCGTTAGGCAAGTGCATAAAATGTCATCTATACAAACAGAAATATCATGTTTGTTTGCCGCAGTTCCTCTAGCTTTCTCCCTAGAACAAACGAATGTGTAGAGCTGGTGTCTCCATGTGGAACCAATTAGTGTTTCCAAGCATAAAATTAAATGTTCCCTGAAAAAAAAACATTCAAAAAAATAAAGTCCGTGGATAATATCAGGAATACACAAACAAAGAGGCTGTAGCAATATTTCGGTTTGAGTTAGCCAAAACAAAACCGCATATTTCCGGTTTCATCCAGTCATATCCGGACAAAGTGGTGTGGAATTCGTATGCAATGGACCGAGAAAATCACAGGAAAAATGGTTTTGGAGAAAAGCAAAGTCTTTTCGTTAGGCAAGTGCATCAAATGTCATCTATACAAACAGAAATATCATGTTTGTTTGCCGCTGTTCCTCTAGATTTCTCCCTAGAAAATACGAATGTGTAGAGCTGGTGTCTCCATGTGGAACCAATTAGTGTTTCCAAGCATAAAATTAAATGTTCCCTGAAAAAAAAAACATTCAAAAAAATAAAATCCGTGGATAATATCAGGAATACACAAACACAGATGCTGTAGCAATATTTCGGTTTGAGTTAGCCAAAACAAAACCGGATATTTCCGGTTTCATCCAGTCATATCCGGACAAAGTGGTGTGGAATTGGTATGCAATGGACCGAGAAAATCACAGGAAAAATGGTTTTGGAGAAAAGCAAAGTCTTTTCGTTAGGCAAGTGCATAAAATGTCATCTATACAAACAGAAATATCATGTTTGTTTGCCGCAGTTCCTCTAGCTTTCTCCCTAGAAAATACGAATGTGTAGAGCTGGTGTCTCCGTGTGCACCAATTAGAGTTTCCAAGGACAAAGTTAAATGTTCCATGATAAAAAAAAAAAAAAAAACAAAAAAATAAAGTCCGTGGATAATATCAGGAATACACAAACACAGATGCTGTAGCAATATTTCGGTTTGAGTTAGCCAAAACAAAACCGGATATTTCCGGTTTCATCCAGTCATATCCGGACAAAGTGGTGTGGAATTGGTATGCAATGGACGGAGAAAATCACAGGAAAAATGGTTTTGGAGAAAAGCAAAGTCTTTTCGTTAGGCAAGTGCATAAAATGTCATCTATACAAACAGATATATCATGTTTGTTTGCCACAGTTCCTCTAGCTTTCTCCCTAGAAAATACGAATGTGTAGAGCTGGTGTCTCCATGTGGAACCAATTAGTGTTTCCAAGCATAAAATTTAATGTTCCCTGAAAAAAAAAACATTCAAAAAAATAAAGTCCTTGGATAATATCAGGAATACACAAACAAAGAGGCTGTAGCAATATCTGGGATTGAATTAGCCAAAACGAAACCGGATGTTTCCGGTTTCATCCAGTCATATTCGGACCAACTGGTGTGGAATTCGTATGCAATGGACCGAGAAAATCACAGGAAAAATGGTTTTGGAGAAAAGCAAATTCTTTTCCTTAGGCAAGTGCATAAAATGTCATCTATACAAACAGAAATAGCATGTTTGTTTGCTGCAGTTCCTCTAGATTTCTCCCTAAAACATAAAAATGTGTAGAACTGGTGTCTCCATGTGGAACCAATTAGTGTTTCCAAGCATAAAATTAAATGTTCCGTGAAAAAAAAAACATTCAAAAAAATAAAGTCCGTGGATAATATCAGGAATACACAAACAAAGAGGCTGTAGCAATATCTTGGATTGAATTAGGCAAAACGAATCCGGATATTTCCGGTTTAATCCAGTCATAATCGGACAAATTGGTGTGGAATTCGTTTGCAATGGACCGAGAAAATCACAGTAAAAATGGTTTTGGAGAAAAGCAAAGTCTTTTCGTTAGGCAAGTGCATAAAATGTCATCTATACAAACAGAAATATCATGTTTGTTTGCCGCAGTTCCTCTAGCTTTCTCCCTAGAAAATACGAATGTGTAGAGCTGGTGTCTCCATGTGGAACCAATTAGTGTTTCCAAGCATAAAATTAAATGCTCCCTGAAAAAAAAAAACATTCAAAAAAATAAAGTCCGTGGATAATATCAGGAATACACAAACACAGAGGCTGTAGCAATATTTCGGTTTGAGTTAGCCAAAACAAAACCGCATATTTCCGGTTTCATCCAGTCATATCCGGACAAAGTGGTGTGGAATTCGGATGCAATGGACCGAGAAAATCACAGTAAAAATGGTTTTGGAGAAAAGCAAAGTCTTTTCGTTAGGCAAGTGCATAAAATGTCATCTATACAAACAGAAATAGCATGTTTGTTTGCCGCAGTTCCTCTAGCTTTCTCCCTAGAACAAACGAATGTGTAGAGCTGGTGTCTCCATGTGGAACCAATTAGTGTTTCCAAGCATAAAATTAAATGTTCCCTGAAAAAAAAAATTCAAAAAAATAAAGTCCGTGGATAATATCACGAATACACAAACAAAGAGGCTTTAGCAATATCTGGGATTGAATTTGCCAAAACAAAACCGGATATTTCCGGTTTCATCCAGTCATATCCGGACAAAGTGGTGTGGAATTCGTATGCAATGGACCGAGAACATCACAGGAAAAATGGTTTTGGAGAAAAGCAAAGTCTTTTCGTTAGGCAAGTGCATAAAATGTCATCTATACAAACAGAAATATCATGTTTGTTTGCCGCAGTTCCTCTAGCTTTCTCCCTAGAAAATACGAAAGTGTTGAGCTGGTGTCTCCATGTGGAACCAATTAGTGTTTCCAAGCATAAAATTAAATGTTCCCTGAAAATAAAACATTCAAAAAATGAAGTCCGTGGAAAATATCAGGAATACACAAACACAGAGGCTGTAGCAATATCTGGGATTGAATTAGACAAAACGAAACCGGATATTTCCGGTTTCATCCAGTCATATCCGGACAAAGTGGTGTGGAATTCGTATGCAATGGACCGAGAAAATCACAGGAAAAATGGTTTTGGAGAAAAGCAAAGTCTTTTCGTTAGGCAAGTGCATAAAATGTCATCTATACAAACAGAAATATCATGTTTGTTTGCCGCAGTTCCTCTAGCTTTCTCCCTAGAACAAACGAATGTGTAGAGCTGGTGTCTCCATGTGGAACCAATTAGTGTTTCCAAGCATAAAATTAAATGTTCCCTGAAAAAAAAAACATTCAAAAAAATAAAGTCCGTGGATAATATCAGGAATACACAAACACAGAGGCTGTGGCAATATTTCGGTTTGAGTTAGCCAAAACAAAACCGCATATTTCCGGTTTCATCCAGTCATATCCGGACAAAGTGTTGTGGAATTCGTATGCAATGGACCGAGAAAATCACAGTAAAAATGGTTTTGAAGAAAAGCAAAGTCTTTTCGTTAGGCAAGTGCATAAAATGTCATCTATACAAACAGAAATATCATGTTTGTTTGCCGCAGTTCCTCTAGCTTTCTCCCTAGAATAAACGAATGTGTAGAGCTGGTGTCTCCATGTGGAACCAATTAGTGTTTCCAAGCATAAAATTAAATGTTCCCTGAAAAAAAAAACAGTCAAAAAATAAAGTCCGTGGATAATATCAGGATACACAAACACAGAGGCTGTAGCAATATTTCGGTTTGAGTTAGCCAAAACAAAACCGCATATTTCCGGTTTCATCCAGTCATATCCGGACAAATTGTTGTGGAATTCGTATGCAATGGAGCGAGAAAATCACAGTAAAAATGGTTTTGGAGAAAAGCAAAGTCTTTTCGTTAGGCAAGTGCATAAAATGTCATCTATACAAACACAAATATCATGTTTGTTTGCCGCAGTTCCTCTAGCTTTCTCCCTAGAACAAACGAATGTGTAGAGCTGGTGTCTCCATGTGGAACCAATTAGTGTTTCCAAGCATAAAATTAAATGTTCCCTGAAAAAAAACATTCAAAAAAATAAAGTCCGTGGATAATATCAGGAATACACAAACAAAGAGGCTGTAGCAATATTTCGGTTTGAGTTAGCCAAAACAAAACCGCATATTTCCGGTTTCATCCAGTCATATCCGGACAAAGTGGTGTGGAATTCGTATGCAATGGACCGAGAAAATCACAGGAAAAATGGTTTTGGAGAAAAGCAAAGTCTTTTCGTTAGGCAAGTGCATAAAATGTCATCTATACAAACAGATATATCATGTTTGTTTGCCACAGTTCCTCTAGCTTTCTCCCTAGAAAATACGAATGTGTAGAGCTGGTGTCTCCATGTGGAACCAATTAGTGTTTCCAAGCATAAAATTTAATGTTCCCTGAAAAAAAAAAACATTCAAAAAAATAAAGTCCTTGGATAATATCAGGAATACACAAACAAAGAGGCTGTAGCAATATCTGGGATTGAATTAGCCAAAACGAAACCGGATGTTTCCGGTTTCATCCAGTCATATTCGGACCAACTGGTGTGGAATTCGTATGCAATGGACCGAGAAAATCACAGGAAAAATGGTTTTGGAGAAAAGCAAATTCTTTTCCTTAGGCAAGTGCATAAAATGTCATCTATACAAACAGAAATAGCATGTTTGTTTGCTGCAGTTCCTCTAGATTTCTCCCTAGAACAAACGAATGTGTAGAGCTGGTGTCTCCATGTGGAACCAATTAGTGTTTCCAAGCATAAAATTAAATGTTCCCTGAAAAAAAAAACATTCAAAAAAATAAAGTCCGTGGATAATATCAGGAATACACAAACAAAGAGGCTGTAGCAATATCTTGGATTGAATTAGGCAAAACGAATCCGGATATTTCCGGTTTAATCCAGTCATAATCGGACAAATTGGTGTGGAATTCGTTTGCAATGGACCGAGAAAATCACAGTAAAAATGGTTTTGGAGAAAAGCAAAGTCTTTTCGTTAGGCAAGTGCATAAAATGTCATCTATACAAACAGAAATATCATGTTTGTTTGCCGCAGTTCCTCTAGCTTTCTCCCTAGAAAATACGAATGTGTAGAGCTGGTGTCTCCATGTGGAACCAATTAGTGTTTCCAAGCATAAAATTAAATGCTCCCTGAAAAAAAAAACATTCAAAAAAATAAAGTCCGTGGATAATATCAGGAATACACAAACAAAGAGGCTGTAGCAATATTTCGGTTTGAGTTAGCCAAAACAAAACCGCATATTTCCGGTTTCATCCAGTCATATCCGGACAAAGTGGTGTGGAATTCGGATGCAATGGACCGAGAAAATCACAGTAAAAATGGTTTTGGAGAAAAGCAAAGTCTTTTCGTTAGGCAAGTGCATAAAATGTCATCTATACAAACAGAAATAGCATGTTTGTTTGCCGCAGTTCCTCTAGCTTTCTCCCTAGAACAAACGAATGTGTAGAGCTGGTGTCTCCATGTGGAACCAATTAGTGTTTCCAAGCATAAAATTAAATGTTCCCTGAAAAAAAAATTCAAAAAAATAAAGTCCGTGGATAATATCACGAATACACAAACAAAGAGGCTTTAGCAATATCTGGGATTGAATTTGCCAAAACAAAACCGGATATTTCCGGTTTCATCCAGTCATATCCGGACAAAGTGGTGTGGAATTCGTATGCAATGGACCGAGAACATCACAGGAAAAATGGTTTTGGAGAAAAGCAAAGTCTTTTCGTTAGGCAAGTGCATAAAATGTCATCTATACAAACAGAAATATCATGTTTGTTTGCCGCAGTTCCTCTAGCTTTCTCCCTAGAAAATACGAAAGTGTTGAGCTGGTGTCTCCATGTGGAACCAATTAGTGTTTCCAAGCATAAAATTAAATGTTCCCTGAAAATAAAACATTCAAAAAATGAAGTCCGTGGAAAATATCAGGAATACACAAACACAGAGGCTGTAGCAATATCTGGGATTGAATTAGACAAAACGAAACCGGATATTTCCGGTTTCATCCAGTCATATCCGGACAAAGTGGTGTGGAATTCGTATGCAATGGACCGAGAAAATCACAGGAAAAATGGTTTTGGAGAAAAGCAAAGTCTTTTCGTTAGGCAAGTGCATAAAATGTCATCTATACAAACAGAAATAGCATGTTTGTTTGCCGCAGTTCCTCTAGCTTTCTCCCTAGAACAAACGAATGTGTAGAGCTGGTGTCTCCATGTGGAACCAATTAGTGTTTCCAAGCATAAAATTAAATGTTCCCTGAAAAAAAAAAACATTCAAAAAAATAAAGTCCGTGGATAATATCAGGAATACACAAACACAGAGGCTGTGGCAATATTTCGGTTTGAGTTAGCCAAAACAAAACCGCATATTTCCGGTTTCATCCAGTCATATCCGGACAAAGTGTTGTGGAATTCGTATGCAATGGACCGAGAAAATCACAGTAAAAATGGTTTTGAAGAAAAGCAAAGTCTTTTCGTTAGGCAAGTGCATAAAATGTCATCTATACAAACAGAAATATCATGTTTGTTTGCCGCAGTTCCTCTAGCTTTCTCCCTAGAATAAACGAATGTGTAGAGCTGGTGTCTCCATGTGGAACCAATTAGTGTTTCCAAGCATAAAATTAAATGTTCCCTGAAAAAAAAAACAGTCAAAAAATAAAGTCCGTGGATAATATCAGGAATACACAAACACAGAGGCTGTAGCAATATTTCGGTTTGAGTTAGCCAAAACAAAACCGCATATTTCCGGTTTCATCCAGTCATATCCGGACAAATTGTTGTGGAATTCGTATGCAATGGAGCGAGAAAATCACAGTAAAAATGGTTTTGGAGAAAAGCAAAGTCTTTTCGTTAGGCAAGTGCATAAAATGTCATCTATACAAACACAAATATCATGTTTGTTTGCCGCAGTTCCTCTAGCTTTCTCCCTAGAACAAACGAATGTGTAGAGCTGGTGTCTCCATGTGGAACCAATTAGTGTTTCCAAGCATAAAATTAAATGTTCCCTGAAAAAAAACATTCAAAAAAATAAAGTCCGTGGATAATATCAGGAATACACAAACAAAGAGGCTGTAGCAATATTTCGGTTTGAGTTAGCCAAAACAAAACCGCATATTTCCGGTTTCATCCAGTCATATCCGGACAAAGTGGTGTGGAATTCGTATGCAATGGACCGAGAAAATCACAGGAAAAATGGTTTTGGAGAAAAGCAAAGTCTTTTCGTTAGGCAAGTGCATCAAATGTCATCTATACAAACAGAAATATCATGTTTGTTTGCCGCCGTTCCTCTAGATTTCTCCCTAGAAAATACGAATGTGTAGAGCTGGTGTCTCCGTGTGCACCAATTAGAGTTTCCAAGGACAAAGTTAAATGTTCCATGATAAAAAAAAAAACAAAACAATAAAGTCCGTGGATAATATCAGGAATACACAAACACAGATGCTGTAGCAATATTTCGGTTTGAGTTAGCCAAAACAAAACCGGATATTTCCGGTTTCATCTAGATATATCCGGACAAAGTGGTGTGGAATTGGTATGCAATGGACGGAGAAAATCACAGGAAAAATGGTTTTGGAGAAAAGCAAAGTCTTTTCGTTAGGCAAGTGCATAAAATGTCATCTATACAAACAGATATATCATGTTTGTTTGCCACAGTTCCTCTAGCTTTCTCCCTAGAAAATACGAATGTGTAGAGCTGGTGTGTCCATGTGGAACCAATTAGTGTTTCCAAGCATAAAATTTAATGTTCCCTGAAAAAAAAAACATTCAAAAAAATAAAGTCCTTGGATAATATCAGGAATACACAAACAAAGAGGCTGTAGCAATATCTGGGATTGAATTAGCCAAAACAAAACCGGATATTTCCGGTTTCATCTAGATATATCCGGACAAAGTGGTGTGGAATTGGTATGCAATGGACGGAGAAAATCACAGGAAAAATGGTTTTGGAGAAAAGCAAAGTCTTTTCGTTAGGCAAGTGCATCAAATGTCATCTATACAAACAGAAATATCATGTTTGTTTGCCGCAGTTCCTCTAGCTTTCTCCCTAGAACAAACGAATGTGTAGAGCTGGTGTCTCCATGTGGAACCAATTAGTGTTTCCAAGCATAAAAATAAATGTACCCTGATAAAAAACATTCAAAAAAATAAAGTCCGTGGATAATATCAGGAATACACAATCACAGAGGCTGTAGCAATATCTGGGATTGAATTAGCCAAAATGAAACCGGATATTTCCGGTTTCATCCAGTCATATCCGGACAAACTGGTGTGGAATTCGTATGCAATGGACCGAGAAAATCACAGGAAAAATGGTTTTGGAGAAAAGCAAAGTCTTTTCATTAGGCAAGTGCATAAAATGTCATCTATACAAACAGAAATATCATGTTTGTTTGCCACAGTTCCTCTAGCTTTCTCCCTAGAAAATACGAATGTGTAGAGCTGGTGTCTCCATGTGGAACCAATTAGTGTTTCCAAGCATAAAATTTAATGTTCCCTGAAAAAAAAAAACATTCAAAAAAATAAAGTCCGTGGATAATATCAGGAATACACAAACACAGAGGCTGTAGCAATATTTCGGTTTGAGTTAGCCAAAACAAAATGGGATACTTCCGGTTTCATCCAGTCATATCCGGACAAAGTGGTGTGGAATTCGTATGCAGTGGACCGAGAAAATCACAGGAAAAATGGTTTTGGAGAGAAGCAAAGTCTTTTCGTTAGGCAAGTGCATAAAATGTCATCTATACAAACAGAAATAGCATGTTTGTTTGCCGCAGTTCCTCTAGCTTTCTCCCTAGAAAATACGAATGTGTAGAGCTGGTGTCTCCATGTGGAACCAATTAATGTTTCCAAGCATAAAATTTAATGTTCCCTGAAAAAAAAAACATTCAAAAAAATAAAGTCCGTGGATAATATCAGGAATACACAAACACAGAGGCTGTAGCAATATCTGGGATTGAATTGGCGAAAATGAAACCGGATATTTCCGGTTTCATCCAGTCATATTCAGACCAACTGGTGTGGAATTCGTATGCAATGGACCGAGAAAATCACAGGAAAAATGGTTTTGGAGAAAAGCAAAGTCTTTTCGTTAGGCAAGTGCAAAAAAGTCATCTATACAAACAGAAATATCATGTTTGTTTGCCGCAGTTCCTCTAGCTTTCTCCCTAGAAAATACGAATGTGTAGAGCTGGTGTCTCCATGTGGAACCAATTAGTGTTTCCAAGCATAAAATTCAATGTTCCCTGAAAAAAAAAACAGTCAAAAATATAAAGTCCGTGGATAATATCAGGAATACACAAACACAGAGGCTGTAGCAATATTTCGGGTTGTGTTAGCCAAAACAAAACCACATATTTCCGGTTTCATCCAGTCATATCCGGACAAAGTGGTGTGGAATTCGTATGCAATGGACCGAGAAAATCACAGGAAAAATGGTTTTGGAGAAAAGCAAAGTCTTTTCGTTAGGCAAGTGCATCAAATGTCATCTATACAAACAGAAATATCATGTGTGTTTGCCGCAGTTCCTCTAGCTTTCTCCCTAGAACATACGAATGTGTAGAGCTGGTGTCTCCATGTGGAACCAATTAGTGTTTCCAAGCAGAAAATTAAATGTTCCCTGAAAAAAAACATTCAAAAAAATAAAGTCCGTGGATAATATCAGGAATACACAAACAAAGAGGCTGTAGCAATATCTGGGATTGAATTAGCTAAAACGAAACCGGATATTTCCGGTTTCATCTAGTTATATCCGGACAAACTGGTGTGGAATTTGTATGCAATGGACTGAGAAAATCACAGGAAAAATGGTTTTGGAGAAAAGCAAAGTCTTTTCGTTAGGCAAGTGCATAAAATGTCATCTATACAAACAGAAATAGCATGTTTGTTTGCCGCAGTTCCTCTAGCTTTCTTCCTAGAACATAAAAATGTGTAGAGCTGGTGTCTCCATGTGGAACCAATTAGTGTTTCCAAGCATAAAATTAAATGTTCCCTGAAAAAAAAAACATTCAAAAAAATAAAGTCCCTGGATAATATCAGGAATACACAAACACAGAGGCTGTAGCAATATTTCGGTTTGAGTTAGCCAAAACAAAACCGCATATTTCCGGTTTCATCCAGTCATATCCGGACAAAGTGTTGTGGAATTTGTATGCAATGGACCGAGAAAATCACAGTAAAAATGGTTTTGGAGAAAAGCAAAGTCTTTTCGTTAGGCAAGTGCATAAAATGTCATCTATACAAACAGAAATATCATGTTTGTTTGCCGCAGTTCCTCTAGCTTTCTCCCTACAAAATACGAATGTGTAGAGCTGGTGTCTCCATGTGGGACCAATTAGAGTTTCTAAGGACAAAGTTAAATGTTCCCTGATAAAAAAAAAAAAAACAATAAAGTCCGTGGATAATATCAGGAATACACAATCACAGAGGCTGTAGTAATATTTCGGTTTGAGTTAGCCAAAACAAAACCGCATATTTCCGGTTTCATCCAGTCATATCCGGACAAAGTGGTGTGGAATTCGTATGCAATGGACCGAGAAAATCACAGGAAAAATGGTTTTGGAGAAAAGCAAAGTCTTTTCGTTAGGCAATTGCATCAAATGTCATCTCTACAAACAGAAATATCATGTTTGTTTGCCGCAGTTCCTCTAGCTTTCTCCCTAGAGAAAACGAATGTGTAGAGCTGGTGTCTCCATGTGGAACCAATTAGTGTTTCCAAGCATAAAATTAAATATTCCCTGATAAAAAACATTCAAAAAAATAAAGTCTGTGGATAATATCAGGAATACACAAACACAGAGGCTGTAGCAATATCTGGGATTGAATTAGCCAAAACGAAACCGGATATTTCCGGTTTCATCCAGTCATATCCGGACAAACTGGTGTGGAATTTGTATGCAATGGACCGAGAAAATCACAGTAAAAATGGTTTTGGAGAAAAGCATAGTCTTTTCGTTAGGCAAGTGCATAAAATGTCATCTATACAAACAGAAATATCATGTTTGTTTGCCGCAGTTCCTCTAGCTTTCTCCCTAGAAAATACGAATGTGTAGAGCTGGTGACTCCATGTGGAACCAATTAGTGTTTCCAAGCATAAAATTAAATGTTCCCTGAAAAAAAAAACAGTCAAAAAAATGAAGTCCGTGGATAATATCAGGAATACACAAACACAGAGGCTGTAGCAATATTTCGGTTTGAGTTAGCCAAAACAAAACCGGATATTTCCGGTTTCATCCAGTCATATCCGGACAAAGTGTTGTGGAATTTGTATGCAATGGACCGAGAAAATCACAGTAAAAATGGTTTTGGAGAAAAGCAAAGTCTTTTCGTTAGGCAAGTGCATAAAATGTCATCTATACAAACAGAAATAGCATGTTTGTTTGCCGCAGTTCCTCTAGCTTTCTTCCTAGAACATAAAAATGAGTAGAGCTGGTGTCTCCATGTGGAACCAATTAGTGTTTCCAAGCATAAAATTAAATGTTCCCTGAAAAAAAAAAAAACATTCAAAAAAATAAAGTCCCTGGATAATATCACGAATACACAAACACAGAGGCTGTAGCAATATTTCGGTTTGAGTTAGCCAAAACAAAACCGCATATTTCCGGTTTCATCCAGTCATATCCGGACAAAGTGTTGTGGAATTTGTATGCAATGGACCGAGAAAATCACAGTAAAAATGGTTTTGGAGAAAAGCAAAGTCTTTTCGTTAGGCAAGTGCATAAAATGTCATCTATACAAACAGAAATATCATGTTTGTTTGCCGCAGTTCCTCTAGCTTTCTCCCTAGAAAATACGAATGTGTAGAGCTGGTGTCTCCATGTGGGACCAATTAGAGTTTCCAAGGACAAAGTTAAATGTTCCCTGATAAAAAAAAAAAGAAAACAATATAGTCCGTGGATAATATCAGGAATACACAATCACAGAGGCTGTAGTAATATTTCGGTTTGAGTTAGCCAAAACAAAACCGCATATTTCCGGTTTCATCCAGTCATATCCGGACAAAGTGTTGTTTAATTTGTATGCAATGGACCGAGAAAATCACAGTAAAAATGGTTGTGGAGAAAAGCAAAGTCTTTTCGTTTGGCAAGTGCATAAAATGTCATCTATACAAACAGAAATATCATGTTTGTTTGCCGCAGTTCCTCTAGCTTTCTCCCTAGAAAATACGAATGTGTAGAGCTGGTGTCTCCATGTGGGACCAATTAGAGTTTCCAAGGACAAAGTTAAATGTTCCCTGATAAAAAACAAAACAAAACAAAACAAAACAATAAAGTCCGTGGATAATATCAGGAATACACAATCACAGAGGCTGTAGTAATATTTCGGTTTGAGTTAGCCAAAACAAAACCGCATATTTCAGGTTTCATCCAGTCATATCCGGACAAAGTGGTGTGGA
The DNA here is from genome assembly GCA_036325905.1 of Lepus oiostolus. Taxonomy (NCBI): domain Eukaryota; kingdom Metazoa; phylum Chordata; class Mammalia; order Lagomorpha; family Leporidae; genus Lepus; species Lepus oiostolus. The sequence goes on from CM070795.1 coordinate 48,183,127, forward strand.
ATTCGTATGCAATGGAATGAGAAAATCACAGGAAAAATGGTTTTGGAGAAAAGCAAAGTCTTTTCGTTAGGCAACTGCATAAAATGTCATCTCTACAAACAGAAATATCATCTTTGTTTGCCGCAGTTCCTCTAGCTTTCTCCCTAGAGAAAACGAATGTGTAGAGCTGGTGTCTCCATGTGGAACCAATTAGTGTTTCCAAGCATAAAATTAAATATTCCCTGATAAAAAACATTCAAAAAAATAAAGTCTGTGGATAATATCACGAATACACAAACACAGAGGCTGTAGCAATATCTGGGATTGAATTAGCCAAAACGAAACCGGATATTTCCGGTTTCATCCAGTCATATCCGGACAAACTGGTGTGGAATTTGTATGCAATGGACCGAGAAAATCACAGTAAAAATGGTTTTGGAGAAAAGCAAAGTCTTTTAGTTAGGCAAGTGCATAAAATGTCATCTATACAAACAGAAATATCATGTTTGTTTGCTGCAGTTCCTCTAGCTTTCTCCGCAGAAAATACGAATGTGTAGAGCTGGTGTCTCCATGTGGAACCAATTAGTGTTTCCAAGCATAAAATTAAATGTTCCCTGAAAAAAAACATTCAAAAAAATAAAGTCCGTGGATAATATCAGGAATACACAAACACAGAGGCTGTAGCAATATCTGGGATTGAATTAGACAAAAGGAAACCGGATATTTCCGGTTTCATCCAGTCATATCCGGACAAAGTAGTGTGGAATTCGTATGCAATGGACCGAGAAAATCACAGTAAAAATGGTTTTGGAGAAAGCAAAGTCTTTTCGTTAGGCAAGTGCAAAAAAGTCATCTATACAAACAGAAATATCATGTTTGTTTGCCGCAGTTCCTCTAGCTTTCTCCCTAGAAGAAAAGAATGTGTAGAGCTGGTGTCTCCATGTGGAACCAATTAGTGTTTCCAAGCATAAAATTCAATGTTCCCTGAAAAAAAAAACAGTCAAAAAAACAAAGTCCGTGGATAATATCAGGAATACACAAACACAGAGGCTGTAGCAATATTTCGGTTTGTGTTAGCCAAAACAAAACCGCATATTTCCGGTTTCATCCAGTCATATCCGGACAAAGTGGTGTGGAATTCGTATGCAATGGACCGAGAAAATCACAGGAAAAATGGTTTTGGAGAAAAGCAAAGTCTTTTCGTTAGGCAAGTGCATAAAATGTCATCTAGACAAACAGAAATATCATGTTTGTTTGCCGCAGTTCCTCTAGCTTTCTCCGTAGAACAAACGAATGTGTAGAGCTGGTGTCTCCATGTGGAACCAATTAGTGTTTCCAAGCATAAAATTAAATGTTCCCTGATAAAAAACATTCAAAAAAATAAAGTCCGTGGATAATATCAGGAATACACAAACAAAGACGCTGTAGCAATATCTGGGATTGAATTAGCCAAAACGAAACCGGATATTTCCGGTTTCATCCAGTCATATCCGGACAAACTGGTGTGGAATTTGTTTGCAATGGACCGAGAAAATCACAGGAAAAATGGTTTTGGAGAAAAGCAAAGTTTTTTCGTTAGGCAAGTGCATAAAATGTCATCTATACAAACAGAAATATCAAGTTTGTTTGCCGCAGTTCCTCTAGCTTTCTTCCTAGAACATAAAAATGTGTAGAGCTGGTGTCTCCATGTGGAACCAATTAGTGTTTCCAAGCATAAAATTAAATGTTCCCTGAAAAAAAAAAACATTCAAAAAAATATAGTCCGTGGATAATATCAGGAATACACAAACTCAGAGGCTGTAGCAATATTTCGGTTTGAGTTAGCCAAAACAAAACCGCATATTTCCGGTTTCATCCAGTCATATCCGGACAAAGTGTTGTGGAATTTGTATGCAATGGACCGAGAAAATCACAGTAAAAATGGTTTTGGAGAAAAGCAAAGTCTTTTCGTTAGGCAAGTGCATAAAATGCCATCTATACAAACAGAAATATCATGTTTTTTTGCCGCAGTTCCTCTAGCTTTCTCCCTAGAAAATACGAATGTGTAGAGCTGGTGTCTCCATGTGGGACCAATTAGAGTTTACAAGGACAAAGTTAAATGTTCCCTGATAAAAAAAAAAAAAAAAAACAAAACAATAAAGTCCGTGGATAATATCAGGAATACACAATCACAGAGGCTGTAGTAATATTTCGGTTTGAGTTAGCCAAAACAAAACCGCATATTTCCGGTTTCATCCAGTCATATCCGGACAAAGTGGTGTGGAATTCGTATGCAATGGAATGAGAAAATCACAGGAAAAATGGTTTTGGAGAAAAGCAAAGTCTTTTCGTTAGGCAAGTGCATCAAATGTCATCTGTACAAACAGAAATATCATGTTTGTTTGCCGCAGTTCCTCTAGCTTTCTCCCTAGAGAAAACGAATGTGTAGAGCTGGTGTCTCCATGTGGAACCAATTAGTGTTTCCAAGCATAAAATTAAATGTTCCCTGAAAAAAAACATTCAAAAAAATAAAGTCCGTGGATAATATCACGAATACACAAACACAGAGGCTGTAGCAATATCTGGGATTGAATTAGCCAAAATGAAACCGGATATTTCCGGTTTCATCCAGTCATATCCGGACAAACTGGTGTGGAATTTGTATGCAATGGACCGAGAAAATCACAGTAAAAATGGTTTTGGAGAAAAGCATAGTCTTTTCGTTAGGCAAGTGCATAAAATGTCATCTATACAAACAGAAATATCATGTTTGTTTGCCGCAGTTCCTCTAGCTTTCTCCCTAGAAAATACGAATGTGTAGAGCTGGTGACTCCATGTGGAACCAATTAGTGTTTCCAAGCATAAAATTAAATGTTCCCTGAAAAAAAAAAACATTCAAAAAAATAAAGTCCGTGGATAATATCAGGAATACACAAACACAGAGGCTGTAGCAATATTTCGGTTTGAGTTAGCCAAAACAAAACCGGATATTTCCGGTTTCATCCAGTCATATCCGGACAAAGTGTTGTGGAATTCGTATGCAATGGACCGAGAAAATCACAGTAAAAATGGTTTTGGAGGAAAGCAAAGTCTTTTCGTTAGGCAAGTGCAAAAAAGTCATCTATACAAACAGAAATATCATGTTTGTTTGCCGCAGTTCCTCTAGCTTTCTCCCTAGAACAAACGAATGAGTAGAGCTGGTGTCTCCATGTGGAACCAATTAGTGTCTCCAAGCATAAAATTCAATGTTCCCTGAAAAAAAACAGTCAAAAATATAAAGTCCGTGGATAATATCAGGAATACACAAACACAGAGGCTGTAGCAATATTTCGGGTTGTGTTAGCCAAAACAAAACCGCATATTTCCGGTTTCATCCAGTCATATCCGGACAAAGTGGTGTGGAATTCGTATGCAATGGACCGAGAAAATCACAGGAAAAATGGTTTTGGAGAAAAGCAAAGTCTTTTCGTTAGGCAAGTGCATCAAATGTCATCTATACAAACAGAAATATCATGTTTGTTTGCCGCAGTTCCTCTAGCTTTCTCCGTAGAACAAACGAATGTGTAGAGCTGGTGTCTCCATGTGGAACCAATTAGTGTTTCCAAGCAGAAAATTAAATGTTCCCTGATAAAAAACATTCAAAAAAATAAAGTCCGTGGATAATATCAGGAATACACAAACAAGGGGCTGTAGCAATATCTGGGATTGAATTAGCCAAAACGAAACCGGATATTTCCGGTTTCATCCAGTTATATCCGGACAAACTGGTGTGGAATTTGTATGCAATGGACTGAGAAAATCACAGTAAAAATGGTTTTGGAGAAAAGCAAAGTCTTTTCGTTAGGCAAGTGCATAAAATGTCATCTATACAAACAGAAATAGCATGTTTGTTTGCCGCAGTTCCTCTAGCTTTCTTCCTAGAACATAAAAATGTGTAGAGCTGGTGTCTCCATGTGGAACCAATTAGTGTTTCCAAGCATAAAATTAAATGTTCCCTGAAAAAAAAAACATTCAAAAAAATAAAGTCCGTGGATAATATCAGGAATACACAAACTCAGAGGCTGTAGCAATATTTCGGTTTGAGTTAGCCAAAACAAAACCGCATATTTCCGGTTTCATCCAGTCATATCCTGACAAAGTGTTGTGGAATTTGTATGCAATGGACCGAGAAAATGACAGGAAAAATGGTTTTGGAGAAAAGCAAAGTCTTTTCGTTAGGCAAGTGCATAAAATGTCATCTATACAAACAGAAATATCATGTTTGTTTGCCGCAGTTCCTCTAGCTTTCTCCCTAGAAAATACGAATGTGTAGAGCTGGTGTCTCCATGTGGGACCAATTAGAGTTTCCAAGGACAAAGTTAAATGTTCCCTGATAAAAAAAAAAAACAAAACAATAAAGTCCGTGGATAATATCAGGAATACACAATCACAGAGGCTGTAGTAATATTTCGGTTTGAGTTAGCCAAAACAAAACCGCATATTTCAGGTTTCATCCAGTCATATCCGGACAAAGTGGTGTGGAATACGTATGCAATGGAATGAGAAAATCACAGGAAAAATGGTTTTGGAGAAAAGCAAATCTTTTCGTTAGGCAAGTGCATAAAATGTCATCTCTACATACAGAAATATCATGTTTGTTTGCCGCAGTTCCTCTAGCTTTCTCCCTAGAGAAAACGAATGTGTAGAGCTGGTGTCTCCATGTGGAACCAATTAGTGTTTCCAAGCATAAAATTAAATATTCCCTGATAAAAACATTCAAAAAAATAAAGTCCGTGGATAATATCAGGAATACACAAACACAGAGGCTGTAGCAATATCTGGGATTTAATTAGCCAAAACGAAACTGGATATTTCCGGTTTCATCCTGTCATATCCGGACAAACTGGTGTGGAATTTGTATGCAATGGACCGAGAAAATCACAGTAAAAATGGTTTTGGAGAAAAGCAAAGTCTTTTCGTTAGGCAAGTGCATAAAATGTCATCTATACAAACAGAAATATCATGTTTGTTTGCCGCAGTTCCTCTAGCTTTCTCCCTAGAAAATACGAATGTGTAGAGCTGGTGTCTCCATGTGGGACCAATTAGAGTTTCCAAGGACAAAGTTAAATGTTCCCTGATAAAAAAAAAAAAAAAACAATAAAGTCCGTGGATAATATCAGGAATACACAATCACAGAGGCTGTAGTAATATTTCGGTTTGAGTTAGCCAAAACAAAACCGCATATTTCCGGTTTCATCCAGTCATATCCGGACAAAGTGGTGTGGAATTCGTATGCAATGGAATGAGAAAATCACAGGAAAAATGGTTTTGGAGAAAAGCAAAGTCTTTTCGTTAGGCAAGTGCATAAAATGTCATCTCTACAAACAGAAATATCATGTTTGTTTGCCGCAGTTCCTCTAGCTTTCTCCCTAGAGAAAACGAATGTGTAGAGCTGGTGTCTCCATGTGGAACCAATTAGTGTTTCCAAGCATAAAATTAAATATTCCCTGATAGAAAACATTCAAAAAAATAAAGTCTGTGGATAATATCACGAATACACAAACACAGAGGCTGTAGCAATATCTGGGATTGAATTAGCCAAAACGAAACCGGATATTTCCGGTTTCATCCAGTCATATCCGGACAAACTGGTGTGGAATTTGTATGCAATGGACCGAGAAAATCACAGTAAAAATGGTTTTGGAGAAAAGCAAAGTCTTTTCGTTAGGCAAGTGCATAAAATGTCATCTATACAAACAGAAATATCATGTTTGTTTGCCACAGTTCCTCTAGCTTTCTCCCTAGAAAATACGAATGTGTAGAGCTGGTGTCTCCATGTGGAACCAATTAGTGTTTCCAAGCATAAAATTCAATGTTCCCTGAAAAAAAAAACAGTCAAAAAAACAAAGTCCGTGGATAATATCAGGAATACACAAACACAGAGGCTGTAGCAATATTTCGGTTTGTGTTAGCCAAAACAAAACCGCATATTTCCGGTTACATCCAGTCATATCCAGACAAAGTGGTGTGGAATTCGTATGCAATGGACCGAGAAAATCACAGGAAAAATGGTTTTGGAGAAAAGCAAAGTCTTTTCGTTAGGCAAGTGCATAAAATGTCATCTATACAAACAGAAATATCATGTTTGTTTGCCGCAGTTCCTCTAGCTTTCTCCGTAGAACAAACGAATGTGTAGAGCTGGTGTCTCTATGTGGAACCAATTAGTGTTTCCAAGCATAAAATTAAATGTTCCCTGATAAAAAACATTCAAAAAAATAAAGTCCGTGGATAATATCAGGAATACACAAACAAAGACGCTGTAGCAATATCTGGGATTGAATTAGACAAAACGAAACCGGATATTTCCGGTTTCATCCAGTTATATCCGGACAAACTGGTGTGGAATTTGTATGCAATGGACCGAGAAAATCACAGGAAAAATGGTTTTGGAGAAAAGCAAAGTTTTTTCGTTAGGCAAGTGCATAAAATGTCATCTATACAAACAGAAATATCATGTTTGTTTGCCGCAGTTCCTCTAGCTTTCTTCCTAGAACATAAAAATGTGTAGAGCTGGTGTCTCCATGTGGAACCAATTAGTGTTTCCAAGCATAAAATTAAATGTTCCCTGAAAAAAAAAACATTCAAAAAAATAAAGTCCGTGGATAATATCAGGAATACACAAACACAGAGGCTGTAGCAATATTTCGGTTTGAGTTAGCCAAAACAAAACCGCATATTTCCGGTTTCATCCAGTCATATCCGGACAAAGTGTTGTGGAATTTGTATGCAATGGACCGAGAAAATCACAGTAAAAATGGTTTTGGAGAAAAGCAAAGTCTTTTCGTTAGGCAAGTGCATAAAATGTCATCTATACAAACAGAAATATCATGTTTGTTTGCCGCAGTTCCTCTAGCTTTCTCCCTAGAAAATACGAATGTGTAGAGCTGGTGTCTCCATGTGGGACCAATTAGAGTTTCCAAGGACAAAGTTAAATGTTCCCTGATAAAAAAAAAAAAAACAATAAAGTCCGTGGATAATATCAGGAATACACAATCACAGAGGCTGTAGTAATATTTTGGTTTGAGTTAGCCAAAACAAAACCGTATATTTCCGGTTTCATCCAGTCATATCCGGACAAAGTGGTGTGGAATTCGTATGCAATGGAATGAGAAAATCACAGGAAAAATGGTTTTTGAGAAAAGCAAAGTCTTTTCGTTAGGCAACTGCATAAAATGTCATCTCTACAAACAGAAATATCATCTTTGTTTCCCGCAGTTCCTCTAGCTTTCTCCCTAGAGAAAACGAATGTGTAGAGCTGGTGTCTCCATGTGGAACCAATTAGTGTTTCCAAGCATAAAATTAAATATTCCCTGATAAAAAACATTCAAAAAAATAAAGTCCTTGGATAATATCACGAATACACAAACACAGAGGCTGTAGCAATATCTGGGATTGAATTAGCCAAAACGAAACCGGATATTTCCGGTTTCATCCAGTCATATCCGGACAAACTAGTGTGGAATTTGTATGCAATGGACCGAGAAAATCACAGTAAAAATGGTTTTGGAGAAAAGCAAAGTCTTTTCGTTAGGCAAGTGCATAAAATGTCATCTATACAAACAGAAATATCATGTTTGTTTGCCACAGTTCCTCTAGCTTTCTCCCTAGAAAATACGAATGTGTAGAGCTGGTTTCTCCATGTGGGACCAATTAGAGTTTCCAAGGACAAAGTTAAATGTTCTCTGATAAAAAAAAAAACAAAAAAATAAAGTCTGTGGATAATATCAGAAATACACAATCACAGAGGCTGTAGTAATATTTCGGTTTGAGTTAGCCAAAACAAAACCGCATATTTCCGGTTTCATCCAGTCATATCCGGACAAAGTGGTGTGGAATTCGTATGCAATGGAATGAGAAAATCACAGGAAAAATGGTTTTGGAGAAAAGCAAAGTCTTTTCGTTAGGCAAGTGCATAAAATGTCATCTCTACAAACAGAAATATCATGTTTGTTTGCCGCAGTTCCTCTAGCTTTCTCCCTAGAGAAAACGAATGTGTAGAACTGGTGTCTCCATGTGGAACCAATTAGTGTTTCCAAGCATAAAATTAAATATTCCCTGATAAAAAACATTCAAAAAAATAAAGTCCGTAGATAATATCAGGAATACACAAACACAGAGGCTGTAGCAATATTTCGGTTTGTGTTAGACAAAACAAAACCGCATATTTCCGGTTACATCCAGTCATATCCGGACAAAGTGGTGTGGAATTCGTATGCAATGGACCGAGAAAATCACAGGAAAAATGGTTTTGGAGAAAAGCAAAGTCTTTTCGTTAGGCAAGTGCATAAAATGTCATCTATACAAACAGAAATATCATGTTTGTTTGCCGCAGTTCCTCTAGCTTTCTCCCTAGAACATAAAAATGTGTAGAGCTGGTGTCTCCATGTGGAACCAATTAGTGTTTCCAAGCATAAAATTAAATGTTCCCTGATAAAAAACATTCAAAAAAATAAAGTCCGTGGATAATATCACGAATACACAAAGACAGAGGCTGTAGCAATATCTGGGATTGAATTAGCCAAAACGAAACCAGATATTTCCTGTTTGATCCAGTCATATCCGGACAAACTGGTGTGGAATTTGTATGCAATGGACCGAGAAAATCACAGTAAAAATGGTTTTGGAGAAAAGCAAAGTCTTTTCGTTAGGCAAGTGCATAAAATGTCATCTATACAAACAGAAATATCATGTTTGTTTGCCACAGTTCCTCTAGCTTTCTCCCTAGAAAATACGAATGTGTAGAGCTGGTGTCTCCATGTGGAACCAATTAGTGTTTCCAAGCATAAAATTAAATGTTCCGTGAAAAAAAAAACATGCAAAAAAATAAAGTCCGTGGATAATATCAGGAATACACAAACAAATAGGCTGTAGCAATATCTGGGATTGAATTAGCCAAAAAGAAACCTGATATTTCTGGTTTCATCCAGTCATATCCGGACAAAGTGGTGTGGAATTCCTATGCAATGGACCGAGAAAATCACAGTAAAAATGGTTTTGGAGAAAAGCAAAGTCTTTTCGTTAGGCAAGTGCATAAAATGTCATCTATACAAACAGAAATATCATGTTTGTTTGCCGCAGTTCCTCTAGCTTTCTCCCTAGAAAATAGGAATGTGTAGAGCGGGAGACTCCATGTGCAACCAACTAGTGTTTCCAAGCATAAAATTAAATGTTCCCTGAAAAAAAAACATTCAAAAAAATAAAGTCTGTGGATAATATCAGGAATACACAAACACAGAGGCTGTAGCAATATTTAGGTTTGAGTTAGCCAAAACAAAACCGGATATTTCCGGTTTCATCCAGTCATATCCGGACAAAGTGGTGTGGAATTCGTATGCAATGGACCGAGAAAATCACAGTAAAAATGGTTTTGGAGAAAAGCAAAGTCTTTTCGTTAGGCAAGTGCAAAAAAGTCATCTATAAAAACAGAAATATCATGTTTTTTGCCGCAGTTCCTCTAGCTTTCTCCCTAGAACAAACCAATGTGTAGAGCTGGTGTCTCCATGTGGAACCAATTAGTGTTTCCAAGCATAAAATTCAATGTTCCCTGAAAAAAAAAAAAACAGTCAAAAATATAAAGTCCGTGGATAATATCAGGAATACACAAACACAGAGGCTGTAGCAATATTTCGGTTTGAGTTAGCCAAAACAAAACCGCATATTTCTGGTTTCATCCAGTCATATCCGGACAAAGTGTTGTGGAATTCGTATGCAATGGAATGAGAAAATCACAGGAAAAATGGTTTTGGAGAAAAGCAAAGTCTTTTAGTTAGGCAAGTGCATAAAATGTCATCTAGACAAACAGAAATATCATGTTTGTTTGCCGCAGTTCCTCTAGCTTTCTCCCTAGAAAATACGAATGTGTAGAGCTGGTGTCTCCATGTGGGACCAATTAGAGTTTCCAAGGACAAAGTTAAATGTTCCCTGATAAAAAAAAAAAAAACAAAACAATAAAGTCCGTGGATAATATCAGGAATACACAATCACAGAGGCTGTAGTAATATTTCGGTTTGAGTTAGCCAAAACAAAACCGCATATTTCCGGTTTCATCCAGTCATATCCGGACAAAGTGGTGTGGAATTCGTATGCAATGGACCGAGAAAATCACAGGAAAAATGGTTTTGGAGAAAAGCAAAGTCTTTTCGTTAGGCAAGTGCATAAAATGTCATCTCTACAAACAGAAATATCATGTTTGTTTGCCGCAGTTCCTCTAGCTTTCTCCCTAGAGAAAACGAATGTGTAGAGCTGGTGTCTCCATGTGGAACCAATTAGTGTTTCCAAGCATAAAATTAAATATTCCCTGATAAAAAACATTCAAAAAAATAAAGTCCGTGGATAATATCACGAATACACAAACACAGAAGCTGTAGCAATATCTGGGATTGAATTAGCCAAAACGAAACAGGATATTTCCGGTTTCATCCAGTCATATCCGGACAAACTGGTGTGGAATTCGTATGCAATGGACCGAGAAAATCACAGTAAAAATGGTTTTGTAGAAAAGCAAAGTCTTTTCGTTAGGCAAGTGCATAAAATGTCATCTATACAAACAGAAATATCATGTTTGTTTGCCGCAGTTCCTCTAGCTTTCTCCCTAGAAAATACGAATGTGTAGAGCTGGTGTCTCCATGTGGAACCAATTAGTGTTTCCAAGCATAAAATTAAATGTTCCCTGAAAAAAAAAACATTCAAAAAATAAAGTCCGTGGATAATATCAGGAATACACAAACACAGAGGCTGTAGCAATATCTGGGATTGAATTAGCCAAAACAAAACCGCATATTTCCGGTTTCATCCAGTCATATCCGGACAAAGTGGTGTGGAATTCGTATGCAATGGACCGAGAAAATCACAGTAAAAATGGTTTTGGAGAAAAGCAAAGTCTTTTCGTTAGGCAAGTGCAAAAAAATCATCTATACAAACAGAAATATCATGTTTGTTTGCTGCAGTTCCTCTAGCTTTCTCCCTAGAAGAAACGAATGTGTAGAGCTGGTGTCTCCATGTGGAACCAATTAGTGTTTCCAAGCACAAAATTAAATGTTCCCTGAAAAAAAAAACAGTCAAAAAAATAAAGTCCGTGGATAATATCAGGAATACACAAACACAGAGGCTGTAGCAATATTTCGGTTTGTGTTACCCAAAACAAAACCGCATATTTCCGGTTTCATCCAGTCATATCCGGACAAAGTGGTGTGGAATTCGTATGCAATGGAATGAGAAAATCACAGGAAAAATGGTTTTGGAGAAAGCAAAGTCTTTTCGTTAGGCAAGTGCATAAAATGTCATCTATACAAACAGAAATATCATGTTTGTTTGCCGCAGTTCCTCTAGCTTTCTCCCTAGAAAATACAAATGTGTAGAGCTGGTGTCTCCATGTGGAACCAATTAGTGTTTCCAAGCATAAAATTAAATGTTCCCTGATAAAAAACATTCAAAAAAATAAAGTCCATGGATAATATCACGAATACACAAACACAGAGGCTGTAGCAATATCTGGGATTGAATTAGCCAAAACGAAACCGGATATTTCCGGTTTCATCCAGTCATATCCGGACAAACTGGTGTGGAATTTGTATGCAATGGACCGAGAAAATCACAGTAAAAATGGTTTTGGAGAAAAGCAAAGTCTTTTCGTTAGGCAAGTGCATAAAATGTCATGTATACAAACAGAAATATCATGTTTGTTTGCCTCAGTTCCTCTAGCTTTCTCCCTAGAAAATACGAATGTGTAGAGCTGGTGTCTACATGTGGAACCAATTAGTGTTTCCAAGCATAAAATTAAATGTTCCGTGAAAAAAAAAAAACATTCAAAAAAATAAAGTCCGTGGATAATATCAGGAATACACAAACAAATAGGCTGTAGCAATATCTGGGATTGAATTAGCCAAAAAGAAACCCGATATTTCTGGTTTCATCCAGGCATATCCGGACAACGTGGTGTGGAATTCGTATGCAATGGACCGAGAAAATCACAGTAAAAATGGTTTTGGAGAAAAGCAAAGTCTTTTCGTTAGGCAAGTGCATAAAATGTCATCTATACAAACAGAAATATCATGTTTGTTTGCCGCAGTTCCTCTAGCTTTCTCCCTAGAAAATACGAATGTGTAGAGCTGGTGTCTCCATGTGGAACCAATTAGTGTTTCCAAGCATAAAATTAAATGTTCCCTGAAAAAAAAAAACATTCAAAAAATAAAGTCCGTGGATAATATCAGGAATACACAAACACAGAGGCTGTAGCAATATCTGGGATTGAATTAGCCAAAACAAAACCGCATATTTCCGGTTTCATCCAGTCATATCCGGACAAAGTCGTGTGGAATTCGTATGCAATGGACCGAGAAAATCACAGTAAAAATGGTTTTGGAGAAAAGCAAAGTCTTTTCGTTAGGCAAGTGCAAAAAAATCATCTATACAAACAGAAATATCATGTTTGTTTGCTGCAGTTCCTCTAGCTTTCTCCCTAGAAGAAACGAATGTGTAGAGCTGGTGTCTCCATGTGGAACCAATTAGTGTTTCCAAGCACAAAATTAAATGTTCCCTGAAAAAAAAAAACATTCAAAAAAATAAAGTCCGTGGATAATATCAGGAATACACAAAGACAGATGCTGTAGCAATAACTGGGATTGAGTTAGCCAAAAAAAAACTGCTTATTTCCGGTTTCATCCAGTCATATCCGGACAAAGTGGTGTGGAATTCGTATGCAATGGACCGAGAAAATCACAGGAAAAATGGTTTTGGAGAAAAGCAAAGTCTTTTCGTTAGGCAAGTGCATAAAATATCATCTATACCAACAGAAATATCATGTTTGTTTGCTGCAGTTCCTCTAGCTTTCTCCCTAGAAAATACGAATGTGTAGAGCTGGTGTCTCCATGTGGGACCAAATAGAGTTTCCAAGGAGAAAATTAAATGTTCCCTGATTAAAAAAAAAAAAAAAACAAAACAATAAAGTTCATGGATAATATCAGGAATACACAAACACAGATGCTGTAGCAATATTTCGGTTTGATTTAGCCAAAACGAAACCGGATATTTCCGGTTTCATCCAGTCATATCCGGACAAAGTGGTGTTTAATTCGTATGCAATGGACCAAGAAAATCACAGGAAAAATGGTTTTGGAGAAAAGCAAAGTCTTTTCGTTAGGCAAGTGCATAAAATGTCATCTATACAAACAGAAATAGCATGTTTGTTTGCCGCAGTTCCTCTAGCTTTCTCCCTAGAGAAAACGAATGTGTAGAGCTGGTGTCTCCATGTGGAACCAATTAGTGTTTCCAAGCATAAAATTAAATATTCCCTGATAAAAAACATTCAAAAAAATAAAGTCCGTGGATAATATCACGAATACACAAACACAGAGGCTGTAGCAATATCTGGGATTGAATTAGCCAAAACGAAACCGGATATTTCCGGTTTCATCCAGTCATATCCGGACAAACTGGTGTGGAATTTGTATGCAATGGACCGAGAAAATCACAGTAAAAATGGTTTTGGAGAAAAGCATAGTCTTTTCGTTAGGCAAGTGCATAAAATGTCATCTATACAAACAGAAATATCATGTTTGTTTGCCGCAGTTCCTCTAGCTTTCTCCCTAGAAAATACGAATGTGTAGAGCTGGTGACTCCATGTGGAACCAATTAGTGTTTCCAAGCATAAAATTAAATGTTCCCTGATAAAAAACATTCAAAAAAATAAAGTCCATGGATAATATCAGGAATACACAAACACAGAGGTTGTAGCAATATCTGGGATTGAATTAGCCAAAACAAAACCGCATATTTCCGGTTTCATCCAGTCATATCCGGACAAAGTCGTGTGGAATTCGTATGCCATGGACCGAGAAAATCACAGTAAAAATGGTTTTGGAGAAAAGCAAAGTCTTTTCGTTAGGGAAGTGCAAAAAAATCATATATACAAACAGAAATATCATGTTTGTTTGCTGCAGTTCCTCTAGCTTTCTCCCTAGAAGAAACGAATGTGTAGAGCTGGTGTCTCCATGTGGAACCAATTAGTATTTCCAAGCATAAAATTCAATGTTCCCTGAAAAAAAAAAACAGTCAAAAAAATAAAGTCCGTGGATAATATCAGGAATACACAAACACAGAGGCTGTAGCAATATTTCGGTTTGTGTTACCCAAAACAAAACCGGATATTTCCGGTTTCATCCAGTCTTATCCGGACAAAGTGGTGTGGAATTCGTATGCAATGGAATGAGAAAATCACAGGAAAAATGGTTTTGGAGAAAGCAAAGTCTTTTCGTTAGGCAAGTGCATAAAATGTCATCTATACAAACAGAAATATCATGTTTGTTTGCCGCAGTTCCTCTAGCTTTCTCCCTAGAAAATACAAATGTGTAGAGCTGGTGTCTCCATGTGGAACCAATTAGTGTTTCCAAGCATAAAATTAAATGTTCCCTGATAAAAAACATTCAAAAAAATAAAGTCCATGGATAATATCAGGAATACACAAACACAGAGGCTGTAGCAATATCTGGGATTGAATTAGCCAAAACGAAAACGGATATTTCCGGTTTCATCCAGTCATATCCGGACAAACTGGTGTGGAATTTGTATGCAATGGACCGAGAAAATCACAGTAAAAATGGTTTTGGAGAAAAGCAAAGTCTTTTCGTTAGGCAAGTGCATAAAATGTCATGTATACAAACAGAAATATCATGTTTGTTTGCCTCAGTTCCTCTAGCTTTCTCCCTAGAAAATACGAATGTGTAGAGCTGGTGTCTACATGTGGAACCAATTAGTGTTTCCAAGCATAAAATTAAATGTTCCGTGAAAAAAAAAAAACATTCAAAAAAATAAAGTCCGTGGATAATATCAGGAATACACAAACAAATAGGCTGTAGCAATATCTGGGATTGAATTAGCCAAAAAGAAACCCGATATTTCTGGTTTCATCCAGGCATATCCGGACAACGTGGTGTGGAATTCGTATGCAATGGACCGATAAAATCACAGTAAAAATGGTTTTGGAGAAAAGCAAAGTCTTTTCGTTAGGCAAGTGCATAAAATGTCATCTATACAAACAGAAATAGCATGTTTGTTTGCCGCAGTTCCTCTAGCTTTCTCCATAGAACAAACGAATGTGTAGAGCTGGTGTCTCCATGTGGAACCAATTAGTGTTTCCAAGCACAAAATTAAATGTTCCCTGAAAAAAAAAACATTCAAAAAAATAAAGTCCGTGGATAATATCAGGAATACACAAAGACAGATGCTGTAGCAATAACTGGGATTGAGTTAGCCAAAAAAAAACTGCTTATTTCCGGTTTCATCCAGTCATATCCGGACAAAGTGGTGTGGAATTCGTATGCAATGGACCGAGAAAATCACAGGAAAAATGGTTTTGGAGAAAAGCAAAGTCTTTTCGTTAGGCAAGTGCATAAAATATCATCTATACCAACAGAAATATCATGTTTGTTTGCTGCAGTTCCTCTAGCTTTCTCCCTAGAAAATACGAATGTGTAGAGCTGGTGTCTCTATGTGGGACCAAATAGAGTTTCCAAGGAGAAAATTAAATGTTCCCTGATAAAAAAAAAAAACAAAACAAAACAATAAAGTTCATGGATAATATCAGGAATACACAAACACAGATGCTGTAGCAATATTTCGGTTTGATTTAGCCAAAACGAAACCGGATATTTCCGGTTTCATCCAGTCATATCCGGACAAAGTGGTGTGGAATTCGTATGCAATGGACCAAGAAAATCACAGGAAAAATGGTTTTGGAGAAAAGCAAAGTCTTTTCGTTAGGCAAGTGCATAAAATGTCATCTATACAAACAGAAATAGCATGTTTGTTTGCCGCAGTTCCTCTAGCTTTCTCCATAGAAAATATGAATGTGTAGAGCTGGTGTCTCCATGTGGAACCAATTATTGTTTCTAAGCACAAAATTAAATGTTCCCTGAAAAAAAAATTCAAAACCATAAAGTCCGTGGATAATATCAGGAATACACAAACACAGAGGCTGTAGCAATATCTGGGATTGAATTAGCCAAAAGGAAACCGGATATTTCCGGTTTCATCCAGTCATATTTGGACAAACTGGTGTGGAATTCGTATGCAATGGACTGAGAAAATCACAATAAAAATGGTTTTCGAGAAAAGCAAAGTCTTTTCGTTAGGTAAGTGCATAAAATGTCATCTATATAAACCGAAATATCATGTTTGTGTGCTGCAGTTCCTCTAGCTTTCTCCCTAGAAAATACAAATGTGTAGATCTGGTGTGTCCATGTGGAACCAATTAGTGTTTCCAAGCATAAAATTAAATGTTCCCTGAAAATAAAACATTCAAAAAATAAAGTCCGTGGATAATATCAGGAATACACAAACATAGAGGCTGTAGCAATATCTGGGATTGAATTATCCAAAACGAAACCGGATATTTCCGGTTTCATCCAGTCATATCCGGACAAAGTGGTGTGGAATTGGTATGCAATGGACCCAGAAAATCACAGGAAAAATGGTTTTGGAGAAAAGCAAAGTCTTTTCGTTAGGCAAGTGCATAAAATGTCATCTATACAAACAGAAATATCATGTTTGTTTGCCGCAGTTCCTCTAGCTTTCTCCCTAGAAAATATGAATGTGTAGAGCTGGTGTCTCCATGTGGAACCAATTAGTGTTTCTAAGCACAAAATTAAATGTTCCCTGAAAAAAAATTCAAAACCATAAAGTCCGTGGATAATAGCAGGAATACACAAACACAGAGGCTGTAGCAATATCTGGGATTGAATTAGCCAAAAGGAAACCGGATATTTCCGGTTTCATCCAGTCATATTCGGACAAACTGGTGTGGAATTCGAATGCAATGGACTGCGAAAATCACAATAAAAATGGTTTTGGAGAAAAGCGAAGTCTTTTCGTTAGGCAAGTGCATAAAATGTCATCTATACAAACAGAAATATCATGTTTGTTTGCCGCAGTTCCTCTAGCTTTCTCCCTAGAAAATACAAATGTGTAGATCTGGTGTGTCCATGTGGAACCAATTAGTGTTTCCAAGCATAAAATTAAATGTTCCCTGAAAATAAAATGTTCAAAAAAATAAAGTCCGTGGATAATATCAGGAATACACAAACACAGAGGCTGTAGCAATATCTGGGATTGAATTATCCAAAAAAAACCGGATATTTCCGGTTTCATCCAGTCATATCCGGACAAAGTGGTGTGGAATTGGTATGCAATGGACCCAGAAAATCACAGGAAAAATGGTTTTGGAGAAAAGCAAAGTCTTTTCGTTAGGCAAGTGCATAAAATGTCATCTATACAAACAGAAATAGCATGTTTGTTTGCCGCAGTTCCTCTAGCTTTCTCCCTAGAAAATACGAATGTGTAGAGCTGGTGTCTCCATGTGGAACCAATTAGTGTTTCCAAGCATAAAATTAAATGTTCCGTGAAAAAAAACATTCAAAAAAATAAAGTCCGTGGATAATATCACGAATACACAAACAAAGAGGCTGTAGCAATATCTGGGATTGAATTAGCCAAAACGAAACCGGATAATTCCGGTTTCATCCAGGCATATCCGGACAAAGTGGCATGGAATTCATATGCAATGGACCGAGAAAATCACAGTAAAAATGGTTTTGGAGAAAAGCAAAGTCTTTTCGTTAGGCAAGTGCATAAAATGTCATCTATACAAAGAGAAATAGCATGTTTGTTTGCCGCAGTTCCTCTAGCTTTCTCCCTAGAACATAAAAATGTGTAGAGCTGGTGTCTCCATGTGGAACCAATTAGTGTTTCCAAGCATAAAATTAAATGTTCCCTGAAAAAAAAACATTCAAAAAAATAAAGTCCGTGGATAATATCAGGGATACACAAACAAAGAGGGTGTAGCAATATCTGGGATTGAATTAGCCAAAACGAAACCGGATATTTCCGGTTTCATCCAGTCATATTCGGACCAACTGGTGTGGAATTCGTATGCAATGGACTGAGAAAATCACAGGAAAAATGGTTTTGGAGAAAAGCAAAGTCTTTTCGTTTGGTAAGTGCATAAAATGTCATCTATACAAACAGAAATATCATGTTTGTGTGCTGCAGTTCCTCTAGCTTTCTCCCTAGAAAATACAAATGTGTAGATCTGGTGTGTCCATGTGGAACCAATTAGTGTTTCCAAGCATAAAATTAAATGTTCCCTGAAAAGAAAACGTTCAAAAAAATAAAGTCCGTGGATAATATCAGGAATACACAAACACAGAGCCTGTAGCAATATCTGGGATTGGATTATCCAAAAAAAACCCGGATATTTCCGGTTTCATCCAGTCATATCCGGACAAAGTGTTGTGGAATTTGTATGCAATGGACCCAGAAAATCACAGGAAAAATGGTTTTGGAGAAAAGCAAAGTCTTTTCGTTAGGCAAGTGCATAAAATGTCATCTATACAAACAGAAATATCATGTTTGTATGCCGCAGTTCCTCTAGCTTTCTCCCTAGAAAATACGAATGTGTAGAGCTGGGGTCTCCATGTGGAACCAATTAGTGTTTCTAAGCACAAAATTAAATATTCCCTGAAAAAAAAATTCAAAACCATAAAGTCCGTGGATAATATCAGGAATACACAAACAACGAGGCTGTAGCAATATCTGGGATTGAATTAGCCAAAACGAAACCGGATATTTCCGGTTTCATCCAGTCATATTCGGACAAACTGGTGTGGAATTCGTATGCAATGGACCGAGAAAATCACAGGAAAAATGGTTTTGGAGAAAAGCAAAGTCTTTTCGTTAGGCAAGTGCATAAAATGTCATCTATACAAACAGAAATATCATGTTTGTTTGCCGCAGTTCCTCTAGCATTCTCCGTAGAAAATACGAATGTGTAGAGCTGGGGTCTCCATGTGGAACCAATTAGTGTTTCCAAGGACAAAATTAAATGTTCCCTGATAAAAAAAAAAAAAAAACAAAACAATAAAGTCCGTGGATAATATCAGGAATACACAATCACAGAGGCTGTAGTAATATTTCGGTTTGAGTTAGCCAAAACAAAACCGCATATTTCCGGTTTCATCCAGTCATATCCGGACAAAGTGGTGTGGAATTCGTATGCAATGGAATGAGAAAATCACAGGAAAAATGGTTTTGGAGAAAAGCAAAGTCTTTTCGTTAGGCAAGTGCATAAAATGTCATCTCTACAAACAGAAATATCATGTTTGTTTGCCGCAGTTCCTCTAGCTTTCTCCCTAGAGAAAACGAATGTGTAGAGCTGGTGTCTCCATGTGGAACCAATTAGTGTTTCCAAGCATAAAATTAAATATTCCCTGATAAAAAACATTCAAAAAATAAAGTCTGTGGATAATATCACGAATACACAAACACAGAGGCTGTAGCAATATCTGGGATTGAATTAGCCAAAACGAAACCGGATATTTCCGGTTTCATCCATTCATATCCGGACAAACTGGTGTGGAATTTGTATGCAATGGACCGAGAAAATCACAGTAAAAATGGTTTTGGAGAAAAGCAAAGTCTTTTAGTTAGGCAAGTGCATAAAATGTCATCTATACAAACAGAAATATCATGTTTGTTTGCCGCAGTTCCTCTAGCTTTCTCCGTAGAAAATACGAATGTGTAGAGCTGGTGTCTCCATGTGGAACCAATTAGTGTTTCCAAGCATAAAATTCAATGTTCCCTGAAAAAAAAAAAACAGTCAAAAAAACAAAGTCCGTGGATAATATCAGGAATACACAAACACAGAGGCTGTAGCAATATTTCGGTTTGTGTTAGCCAAAACAAAACCGCATATTTCCGGTTTCATCCAGTCATATCCGGACAAAGTGGTGTGGAATTCGTATGCAATGGACCGAGAAAATCACAGGAAAAATGGTTTTGGAGAAAAGCAAAGTCTTTTCGTTAGGCAAGTGCATAAAATGTCATCTATACAAACAGAAATATCATGTTTGTTTGCCGCAGTTCCTCTAGCTTTCTTCCTAGAACATAAAAATGTGTAGAGCTGGTGTCTCCATGTGGAACCAATTAGTGTTTCCAAGCATAAAATTAAATGTTCCCTGAAAAAAAAACATTCAAAAAAATAAAGTCCGTGGATAATATCAGGAATACACAAACACAGAGGCTGTAGCAATATTTCGGTTTGAGTTAGCCAAAACAAAACCCCATATTTCCGGTTTCATCCAGTCATATCCGGACAAAGTGTTGTGGAATTTGTATGCAATGCACCGAGAAAATCACAGTAAAAATGGTTTTGGAGAAAAGCAAAGTCTTTTCGTTAGGCAAGTGCATAAAATGTCATCTATACAAACAGAAATATCATGTTTGTTTGCCGCAGTTCCTCTAGCTTTCTCCCTAGAAAATACGAATGTGTAGAGCTGGTGTCTCCATGTGGGACCAATTAGAGTTTCCAAGGACAAAGTTAAATGCTCCCTGATAAAAAAAAAAATAAAGTCCGTGGATAATATCAGGAATACACAATCACAGAGGCTGTAGTAATATTTCGGTTTGAGTTAGCCAAAACAAAACCGCATATTTCCGGTTTCATCCAGTCATATCCGGACAAAGTGGTGTGGAATTCGTATGCAATGGAATGAGAAAATCACAGGAAAAATGGTTTTTGAGAAAAGCAAAGTCTTTTCGTTAGGCAACTGCATAAAATGTCATCTCTACAAACAGAAATATCATGTTTGTTTGCCGCAGTTCCTCTAGCTTTCTCCCTAGAGAAAACGAATGTGTAGAGCTGGTGTCTCCATGTGGAACCAATTAGTGTTTCCAAGCATAAAATTAAATATTCCCTGATAAAAAACATTCAAAAAAATAAAGTCCGTGGATAATATCACGAATACACAAACACAGAGGCTGTAGCAATATCTGGGATTGAATTAGCCAAAACGAAACCGGATATTTCCGGTTTCATCCAGTCATATCCGGACAAACTGGTGTGGAATTTGTATGCAATGGACCGAGAAAATCACAGTAAAAATGGTTTTGGAGAAAAGCAAAGTCTTTTCGTTAGGCAAGTGCATAAAATGTCATCTATACAAACAGAAATATCATGTTTGTTTGCCACAGTTCCTCTAGCTTTCTCCCTAGAAAATACGAATGTGTAGAGCTGGTGTCTCCATGTGGAACCAATTAGAGTTTCCAAGGACAAAGTTAAATGTTCCCTGATAAAAAAAAAAACCAAAAAATAAAGTCTGTGGATAATATCAGAAATACACAATCACAGAGGCTGTAGTAATATTTCGGTTTGAGTTAGCCAAAACAAAACCGCATATTTCCGGTTTCATCCAGTCATATCCGGACAAAGTGGTGTGGAATTCGTATGCAATGGAATGAGAAAATCACAGGAAAAATGGTTTTGGAGAAAAGCAAAGTCTTTTCGTTAGGCAAGTGCATAAAATGTCATCTCTACAAACAGAAATAACATGTTTGTTTGCCGCAGTTCCTCTAGCTTTCTCCCTAGAGAAAACGAATGCGTAGAGCTGGTGTCTCCATGTGGAACCAATTAGTGTTTCCAAGCATAAAATTAAATATTCCCTGATAAAAAACATTCAAAAAAATAAAGTCCGTGGATAATATCACGAATACACAAACACAGAGGCTGTAGCAATATCTGGGATTGAATTAGCCAAAACGAAACCGGATATTTCCGGTTTCATCCAGTCATATCCGGACAAACTGGTGTGGAATTTGTATGCAATGGACCGAGAAAATCACAGTAAAATGGTTTTGTAGAAAACAAAGTCTTTTCGTTAGGCAAGTGCATAAAATGTCATCTATACAAACAGAAATATCATGTTTGTTTGCCGCAGTTCCTCTAGCTTTCTCCGTAGAAAATACGAATGTGTAGAGCTGGTGTCTCCATGTGGAACCAATTAGTGTTTCCAAGCATAAAATTAAATGTTCCCTGAAAAAAAAAACATTCAAAAAAATAAAGTCCGTGGATAATATCAGGAATACACAAACACAGAGGCTGTAGCAATATCTGGGATTGAATTAGACAAAAGGAAACCGAATATTTCCGGTTTCATCCAGTCATATCCGGACAAAGTGGTGTGGAATTCGTATGCAATGGAACGAGAAAATCACAGTAAAAATGGTTTTGGAGAAAGCAAAGTCTTTTCGTTAGGCAAGTGCAAAAAAGTCATCTATACAAACAGAAATATCATGTTTGTTTGCCGCACTTCCTCTAGCTTTCTCCCTAGAAGAAACGAATGAGTAGAGCTTGTGTCTCCATGTGGAACCAATTAGTATTTCCAAGCATAAAATTCAATGTTCCCTTAAAAAAAAACAGTCAAAAAAATAAAGTCCGTAGATAATATCAGGAATACACAAACACAGAGGCTGTAGCAATATTTCGGTTTGTGTTAGCCAAAACAAAACCGCATATTTCCGGTTTCATCCAGTCATATCCGGACAAAGTGGTGTGGAATTCGTATGCAATGGACCGAGAAAATCACAGGAAAAATGGTTTTGGAGAAAAGCAAAGTCTTTTCGTTAGGCAAGTGCATAAAATGTCATCTATACAAAGAGAAATAGCATGTTTGTTTGCCGCAGTTCCTCTAGCTTTCTCCGTAGAACAAACGAATGTGTAGAGCTGGTGTCTCCATGTGGAACCAATTAGTGTTTCCAAGCATAAAATTAAATGTTCCCTGATAAAAAACATTCAAAAAAATAAAGTCCGTGGATAATATCACGAATACACAAACACAGAGGCTGTTGCAATATCTGGGATTGAATTAGCCAAAACGAAACCAGATATTTCCGGTTTGATCCAGTCATATCCGGACAAACTGGTGTGGAATTTGTATGCAATGGACCGGGAAAATCACAGTAAAAATGGTTTTGGAGAAAAGCAAAGTCTTTTCGTTAGGCAAGTGCATAAAAT
Organism: Lepus oiostolus; assembly: GCA_036325905.1. Classification (NCBI taxonomy): domain Eukaryota; kingdom Metazoa; phylum Chordata; class Mammalia; order Lagomorpha; family Leporidae; genus Lepus; species Lepus oiostolus. The sequence goes on from CM070795.1 coordinate 48,205,964, forward strand.
GTCATCTATACAAAGAGAAATAGCATGTTTGTTTGCCGCAGTTCCTCTAGCTTTCTCCCTAGAACATAAAAATGTGTAGAGCTGGTGTCTCCATGTGGAACCAATTAGTGTTTCCAAGCATAAAATTAAATGTTCCCTGAAAATAAAACGTTCAAAAAAATAAAGTCCGTGGATAATATCAGGAATACACAAACACAGAGCCTGTAGCAATATCTGGGATTGGATTATCCAAAAAAAAACCGGATATTTCCGGTTTCATCCAGTCATATCCGGACAAAGTGTTGTGGAATTTGTATGCAATGGACCCAGAAAATCACAGGAAAAATGGTTTTGGAGAAAAGCAAAGTCTTTTCGTTAGGCAAGTGCATAAAATGTCATCTATACAAACAGAAATATCATGTTTGTATGCCGCAGTTCCTCTAGCTTTCTCCCTAGAAAATACGAATGTGTAGAGCTGGGGTCTCCATGTGGAACCAATTAGTGTTCCTAAGCACAAAATTAAATATTCCCTGAAAAAAAAATTCAAAACCATAAAGTCCGTGGATAATATCAGGAATACACAAACAACGAGGCTGTAGCAATATCTGGGATTGAATTAGCCAAAACGAAACCGGATATTTCCGGTTTCATCCAGTCATTTTCGGACAAACTGGTGTGGAATTCGTATGCAATGGACCGAGAAAATCACAGGAAAAATGGTTTTGGAGAAAAGCAAAGTCTTTTCGTTAGGCAAGTGCATAAAATGTCATCTATACAAACAGAAATATCATGTTTGTTTGCCGCAGTTCCTCTAGCATTCTCCGTAGAAAATACGAATGTGTAGAGCTGGTGTCTCCATGTGGAACCAATTAGTGTTTCCAAGGACAAAATTAAATGTTCCCTGATAAAAAAAAAAAAAAAAAAAAAAAACAATAAAGTCCGTGGATAATATCAGGAATATACAATCACAGAGGCTGTAGTAATATTTCGGTTTGAGTTAGCCAAAACAAAACCGCATATTTCCGGTTTCATCCAGTCATATCCGGACAAAGTGGTGTGGAATTCGTATGCAATGGAATGAGAAAATCACAGGAAAAATGGTTTTGGAGAAAAGCAAAGTCTTTTCGTTAGGCAAGTGCATAAAATGTCATCTCTACAAACAGAAATATCATGTTTGTTTGCCGCAGTTCCTCTAGCTTTCTCCCTAGAGAAAACGAATGTGTAGAGCTGGTGTCTCCATGTGGAACCAATTAGTGTTTCCAAGCATAAAATTAAATATTCCCTGATAAAAAACATTCAAAAAAATAAAGTCCGTGGATAATATCACGAATACACAAACACAGAGGCTGTAGCAATATCTGGGATTGAATTAGCCAAAACGAAACCGGATATTTCCGGTTTCATCCAGTCATATCCGGACAAACTGGTGTGGAATTTGTATGCAATGGACCGAGAAAATCACAGTAAAATGGTTTTGTAGAAAACAAAGTCTTTTCGTTAGGCAAGTGCATCAAATGTCATCTATACAAACAGAAATATCATGTTTGTTTGCCGCAGTTCCTCTAGCTTTCTCCGTAGAAAATACGAATGTGTAGAGCTGGTGTCTCCATGTGGAACCAATTAGTGTTTCCAAGCATAAAATTAAATGTTCCCTGAAAAAAAAAACATTCAAAAAAATAAAGTCCGTGGATAATATCAGGAATACACAAACACAGAGGCTGTAGCAATATCTGGGATTGAATTAGCCAAAACGAAACCAGATATTTCCGGTTTGATCCAGTCATATCCGGACAAAGTGGTGTGGAATTCGTATGCAATGGACCGAGAAAATCACAGGAAAAATGGTTTTGGAGAAAAGCAAAGTCTTTTCGTTAGGCAAGTGCATAAAATGTCATCTATATAAACAGAAATATCATGTTTGTTTGCCGCAGTTCCTCTAGCTTTCTCCCTAGAAAATAGGAATGTGTAGAGCGGGTGTCTCCATGTGGAACCAACTAGTGTTTCCAAGCATAAAATTAAATGTTCCCTGAAAAAAAAAAACATTGAAAAAAATATAGTCCGTGGATAATATCAGGAATACACAAACACAGAGGCTGTAGCAATATTTAGGTTTGAGTTAGCCAAAACAAAACCGGATATTTCCGGTTTCATCCAGTCATATCTGGACAAAGTGGTGTGGAATTCGTATGCAATGGACCGAGAAAATCACAGTAAAAATGGTTTTGGAGAAAAGCAAAGTCTTTTCGTTAGGCAAGTGCAAAGAAGTCATCTATAAAAACAGAAATATCATGTTTTTTGCCGCAGTACCTCTAGCTTTCTCCCTAGAACAAACGAATGTGTAGAGCTGGTGTCTCCATGTGGAACCAATTAGTGTTTCCAAGCATAAAATTAAATGTTCCCTGAAAAAAAAACATTCAAAAAAATAAAGTCCGTGGATAATATCAGGAATACACAAACACAGAGGCTGTAGCAATATTTCGGTTTGAGTTAGCCAAAACAAAACCCCATATTTCCGGTTTCATCCAGTCATATCCGGACAAAGTGTTGTGGAATTTGTATGCAATGCACCGAGAAAATCACAGTAAAAATGGTTTTGGAGAAAAGCAAAGTCTTTTCGTTAGGCAAGTGCATAAAATGTCATCTATACAAACAGAAATATCATGTTTGTTTGCCGCAGTTCCTCTAGCTTTCTCCCTAGAAAATACGAATGTGTAGAGCTGGTGTCTCCATGTGGGACCAATTAGAGTTTCCAAGGACAAAGTTAAATGCTCCCTGATAAAAAAAAAAATAAAGTCCGTGGATAATATCAGGAATACACAATCACAGAGGCTGTAGTAATATTTCGGTTTGAGTTAGCCAAAACAAAACCGCATATTTCCGGTTTCATCCAGTCATATCCGGACAAAGTGGTGTGGAATTCGTATGCAATGGAATGAGAAAATCACAGGAAAAATGGTTTTTGAGAAAAGCAAAGTCTTTTCGTTAGGCAACTGCATAAAATGTCATCTCTACAAACAGAAATATCATGTTTGTTTGCCGCAGTTCCTCTAGCTTTCTCCCTAGAGAAAACGAATGTGTAGAGCTGGTGTCTCCATGTGGAACCAATTAGTGTTTCCAAGCATAAAATTAAATATTCCCTGATAAAAAACATTCAAAAAAATAAAGTCCGTGGATAATATCACGAATACACAAACACAGAGGCTGTAGCAATATCTGGGATTGAATTAGCCAAAACGAAACCGGATATTTCCGGTTTCATCCAGTCATATCCGGACAAACTGGTGTGGAATTTGTATGCAATGGACCGAGAAAATCACAGTAAAAATGGTTTTGGAGAAAAGCAAAGTCTTTTCGTTAGGCAAGTGCATAAAATGTCATCTATACAAACAGAAATATCATGTTTGTTTGCCACAGTTCCTCTAGCTTTCTCCCTAGAAAATACGAATGTGTAGAGCTGGTGTCTCCATGTGGGACCAATTAGAGTTTCCAAGGACAAAGTTAAATGTTCCCTGATAAAAAAAAAAACAAAAAAATAAAGTCTGTGGATAATATCAGAAATACACAATCACAGAGGCTGTAGTAATATTTCGGTTTGAGTTAGCCAAAACAAAACCGCATATTTCCGGTTTCATCCAGTCATATCCGGACAAAGTGGTGTGGAATTCGTATGCAATGGAATGAGAAAATCACAGGAAAAATGGTTTTGGAGAAAAGCAAAGTCTTTTCGTTAGGCAAGTGCATAAAATGTCATCTCTACAAACAGAAATAACATGTTTGTTTGCCGCAGTTCCTCTAGCTTTCTCCCTAGAGAAAACGAATGTGTAGAGCTGGTGTCTCCATGTGGAACCAATTAGTGTTTCCAAGCATAAAATTAAATATTCCCTGATAAAAAACATTCAAAAAAATAAAGTCCGTGGATAATATCACGAATACACAAACACAGAGGCTGTAGCAATATCTGGGATTGAATTAGCCAAAACGAAACCGGATATTTCCGGTTTCATCCAGTCATATCCGGACAAACTGGTGTGGAATTTGTATGCAATGGACCGAGAAAATCACAGTAAAATGGTTTTGTAGAAAACAAAGTCTTTTCGTTAGGCAAGTGCATAAAATGTCATCTATACAAACAGAAATATCATGTTTGTTTGCCGCAGTTCCTCTAGCTTTCTCCGTAGAAAATACGAATGTGTAGAGCTGGTGTCTCCATGTGGAACCAATTAGTGTTTCCAAGCATAAAATTAAATGTTCCCTGAAAAAAAAAACATTCAAAAAAATAAAGTCCGTGGATAATATCAGGAATACACAAACACAGAGGCTGTAGCAATATCTGGGATTGAATTAGACAAAAGGAAACCGAATATTTCCGGTTTCATCCAGTCATATCCGGACAAAGTGGTGTGGAATTCGTATGCAATGGAACGAGAAAATCACAGTAAAAATGGTTTTGGAGAAAGCAAAGTCTTTTCGTTAGGCAAGTGCAAAAAAGTCATCTATACAAACAGAAATATCATGTTTGTTTGCCGCACTTCCTCTAGCTTTCTCCCTAGAAGAAACGAATGAGTAGAGCTTGTGTCTCCATGTGGAACCAATTAGTATTTCCAAGCATAAAATTCAATGTTCCCTGAAAAAAAAACAGTCAAAAAAATAAAGTCCGTAGATAATATCAGGAATACACAAACACAGAGGCTGTAGCAATATTTCGGTTTGTGTTAGCCAAAACAAAACCGCATATTTCCGGTTTCATCCAGTCATATCCGGACAAAGTGGTGTGGAATTCGTATGCAATGGACCGAGAAAATCACAGGAAAAATGGTTTTGGAGAAAAGCAAAGTCTTTTCGTTAGGCAAGTGCATAAAATGTCATCTATACAAAGAGAAATAGCATGTTTGTTTGCCGCAGTTCCTCTAGCTTTCTCCGTAGAACAAACGAATGTGTAGAGCTGGTGTCTCCATGTGGAACCAATTAGTGTTTCCAAGCATAAAATTAAATGTTCCCTGATAAAAAACATTCAAAAAAATAAAGTCCGTGGATAATATCACGAATACACAAACACAGAGGCTGTTGCAATATCTGGGATTGAATTAGCCAAAACGAAACCAGATATTTCCGGTTTGATCCAGTCATATCCGGACAAACTGGTGTGGAATTTGTATGCAATGGACCGGGAAAATCACAGTAAAAATGGTTTTGGAGAAAAGCAAAGTCTTTTCGTTAGGCAAGTGCATAAAATGTCATCTATACAAAGAGAAATAGCATGTTTGTTTGCCGCAGTTCCTCTAGCTTTCTCCCTAGAACATAAAAATGTGTAGAGCTGGTGTCTCCATGTGGAACCAATTAGTGTTTCCAAGCATAAAATTAAATGTTCCCTGAAAAAAAAACATTCAAAAAAATAAAGTCCGTGGATAATATCAGGGATACACAAACAAAGAGGGTGTAGCAATATCTGGGATTGAATTAGCCAAAACGAAACCGGATATTTCCGGTTTCATCCAGTCATATTCGGACCAACTGGAGTGGAATTCGTATGCAATGGACTGAGAAAATCACAGGAAAAATGGTTTTGGAGAAAAGCAAAGTCTTTTCGTTTGGTAAGTGCATAAAATGTCATCTATACAAACAGAAATATCATGTTTGTGTGCTGCAGTTCCTCTAGCTTTCTCCCTAGAAAATACAAATGTGTAGATCTGGCGTGTCCATGTGGAACCAATTAGTGTTTCCAAGCATAAAATTAAATGTTCCCTGAAAATAAAACGTTCAAAAAAATAAAGTCCGTGGATAATATCAGGAATACACAAACACAGAGCCTGTAGCAATATCTGGGATTGGATTATCCAAAAAAAAAACCGGATATTTCCGGTTTCATCCAGTCATATCCGGACAAAGTGTTGTGGAATTTGTATGCAATGGACCCAGAAAATCACAGGAAAAATGGTTTTGGAGAAAAGCAAAGTCTTTTCGTTAGGCAAGTGCATAAAATGTCATCTATACAAACAGAAATATCATGTTTGTATGCCGCAGTTCCTCTAGCTTTCTCCCTAGAAAATACGAATGTGTAGAGCTGGGGTCTCCATGTGGAACCAATTAGTGTTTCTAAGCACAAAATTAAATATTCCCTGAAAAAAAAATTCAAAACCATAAAGTCCGTGGATAATATCAGGAATACACAAACAACGAGGCTGTAGCAATATCTGGGATTGAATTAGCCAAAACGAAACCGGATATTTCCGGTTTCATCCAGTCATTTTCGGACAAACTGGTGTGGAATTCGTATGCAATGGACCGAGAAAATCACAGGAAAAATGGTTTTGGAGAAAAGCAAAGTCTTTTCGTTAGGCAAGTGCATAAAATGTCATCTATACAAACAGAAATATCATGTTTGTTTGCCGCAGTTCCTCTAGCATTCTCCGTAGAAAATACGAATGTGTAGAGCTGGTGTCTCCATGTGGAACCAATTAGTGTTTCCAAGGACAAAATTAAATGTTCCCTGATAAAAAAAAAAAAAAAAAACAAAACAATAAAGTCCGTGGATAATATCAGGAATATACAATCACAGAGGCTGTAGTAATATTTCGGTTTGAGTTAGCCAAAACAAAACCGCATATTTCCGGTTTCATCCAGTCATATCCGGACAAAGTGGTGTGGAATTCGTATGCAATGGAATGAGAAAATCACAGGAAAAATGGTTTTGGAGAAAAGCAAAGTCTTTTCGTTAGGCAAGTGCATAAAATGTCATCTCTACAAACAGAAATATCATGTTTGTTTGCCGCAGTTCCTCTAGCTTTCTCCCTAGAGAAAACGAATGTGTAGAGCTGGTGTCTCCATGTGGAACCAATTAGTGTTTCCAAGCATAAAATTAAATATTCCCTGATAAAAAACATTCAAAAAAATAAAGTCCGTGGATAATATCACGAATACACAAACACAGAGGCTGTAGCAATATCTGGGATTGAATTAGCCAAAACGAAACCGGATATTTCCGGTTTCATCCAGTCATATCCGGACAAACTGGTGTGGAATTTGTATGCAATGGACCGAGAAAATCACAGTAAAATGGTTTTGTAGAAAACAAAGTCTTTTCGTTAGGCAAGTGCATCAAATGTCATCTATACAAACAGAAATATCATGTTTGTTTGCCGCAGTTCCTCTAGCTTTCTCCGTAGAAAATACGAATGTGTAGAGCTGGTGTCTCCATGTGGAACCAATTAGTGTTTCCAAGCATAAAATTAAATGTTCCCTGAAAAAAAAAACATTCAAAAAAATAAAGTCCGTGGATAATATCAGGAATACACAAACACAGAGGCTGTAGCAATATCTGGGATTGAATTAGACAAAAGGAAACCGAATATTTCCGGTTTCATCCAGTCATATCCGGACAAAGTGGTGTGGAATTCGTATGCAATGGACCGAGAAAATCACAGGAAAAATGGTTTTGGAGAAAAGCAAAGTCTTTTCGTTAGGCAAGTGCAAAAAAGTCATCTATACAAACAGAAATATCATGTTTGTTTGCCGCAGTTCCTCTAGCTTTCTCCCTAGAAGAAACGAATGAGTAGAGCTTGTGTCTCCATGTGGAACCAATTAGTATTTCCAAGCATAAAATTCAATGTTCCCTGAAAAAAAAAACAGTCAAAAAAATAAAGTCCGTAGATAATATCAGGAATACACAAACACAGAGGCTGTAGCAATATTTCGGTTTGTGTTAGCCAAAACAAAACCGCATATTTCCGGTTTCATCCAGTCATATCCGGACAAAGTGGTGTGGAATTCGTATGCAATGGACCGAGAAAATCACAGGAAAAATGGTTTTGGAGAAAAGCAAAGTCTTTTCGTTAGGCAAGTGCATAAAATGTCATCTCTACAAACAGAAATATCATCTTTGTTTGCCGCAGTTCCTCTAGCTTTCTCCGTAGAACAAACGAATGTGTAGAGCTGGTGTCTCCATGTGGAACCAATTAGTGTTTCCAAGCATAAAATTAAATATTCCCTGAAAAAAAAAAACATTCAAAAAAATAAAGTCCCTGGATAATATCACGAATACACAAACACAGAGGCTGTAGCAATATCTGGGATTGAATTAGCCAAAACGAAACCAGATATTTCCGGTTTGATCCAGTCATATCCGGACAAAGTGGTGTGGAATTCGTATGCAATGGACCGAGAAAATCACAGGAAAAATGGTTTTGGAGAAAAGCAAAGTCTTTTCGTTAGGCAAGTGCATAAAATGTCATCTATATAAACAGAAATATCATGTTTGTTTGCCGCAGTTCCTCTAGCTTTCTCCCTAGAAAATAGGAATGTGTAGAGCGGGTGTCTCCATGTGGAACCAACTAGTGTTTCCAAGCATAAAATTAAATGTTCCCTGAAAAAAAAAAACATTGAAAAAAATATAGTCCGTGGATAATATCAGGAATACACAAACACAGAGGCTGTAGCAATATTTAGGTTTGAGTTAGCCAAAACAAAACCGGATATTTCCGGTTTCATCCAGTCATATCCGGACAAAGTGGTGTGGAATTCGTATGCAATGGACCGAGAAAATCACAGTAAAAATGGTTTTGGAGAAAAGCAAAGTCTTTTCGTTAGGCAAGTGCAAAGAAGTCATCTATAAAAACAGAAATATCATGTTTTTTGCCGCAGTACCTCTAGCTTTCTCCCTAGAACAAACGAATGTGTAGAGCTGGTGTCTCCATGTGGAACCAATTAGTGTTTCCAAGCATAAAATTCAATGTTCCCTGAAAAAAAAACAGTGAAAAATATAAAGTCCGTGGATAATATCAGGAATACACAAACACAGAGGCTGTAGCAATATTTCGGGTTGTGTTAGCCAAAACAAAACCGCATATTTCCGGTTTCATCCAGTCATATCCGGACAAAGTGGTGTGGAATTCGTATGCAATGGACCGAGAAAATCACAGGAAAAATGGTTTTGGAGAAAAGCAAAGTCTTTTCGTTAGGCAAGTGCATCAAATGTCATCTATACAAACAGAAATATCATGTTTGTTTGCCGCAGTTCCTCTAGCTTTCTCCCTAGAACAAACGAATGTGTAGAGCTGGTGTCTCCATGTGGAACCAATTAGTGTTTCCAAGCATAAAATTGAATGTTCCCTGATAAAAAACATTCAAAAAAATAAAGTCCGTGGATAATATCAGGAATACACAAACAAAGAGGCTGTAGCAATATCTGGGATTGGATTAGCCAAAACGAAACCGGATATTTCCGGTTTCATCCAGTCATATCCGGACAAAGTGGTGTGGAATTCGTATGCAATGGACCGAGAAAATCACAGTAAAAATGGTTTTGGAGAAAAGCAAAGTTTTTTCGTTAGGCAAGTGCATAAAATGTCATCTATACAAACAGAAATATCATGTTTGTTTGCCGCAGTTCCTCTAGCTTTCTTCCTAGAACATAAAAATGTGTAGAGCTGGTGTCTCCATGTGGAACCAATTAGTGTTTCCAAGCATAAAATTAAATATTCCCTGAAAAAAAAAACATTCAAAAAAATAAAGTCCCTGGATAATATCAGGAATACACAAACACAGAGGCTGTAGCAATATTTCGGTTTGAGTTAGCCAAAACAAAACCGCATATTTCTGGTTTCATCCAGTCATATCCGGACAAAGTGTTGTGGAATTTGTATGCAATGGACCGAGAAAATCACAGTAAAAATGGTTTTGGAGAAAAGCAAAGTCTTTTCGTTAGGCAAGTGCATAAAATGTCATCTAGACAAACAGAAATATCATGTTTGTTTGCCGCAGTTCCTCTAGCTTTCTCCCTAGAAAATACGAATGTGTAGAGCTGGTGTCTCCATGTGGGACCAATTAGAGTTTCCAAGGACAAAGTTAAATGTTCCCTGATAAAAAAAAAACAAAACAATAAAGTCCGTGGATAATATCAGGAATACACAATCACAGAGGCTGTAGTAATATTTCAGTTTGAGTTAGCCAAAACAAAACCGCATATTTCCGGTTTCATCCAGTCATATCCGGACAAAGTGGTGTGGAATTCGTATGCAATGGAATGAGAAAATCACAGGAAAAATGGTTTTGGAGAAAAGCAAAGTCTTTTCGTTAGGCAAGTGCATAAAATGTCATCTCTACAAACAGAAATATCATGTTTGTTTGCCGCAGTTCCTCTAGCTTTCTCCCTAGAGAAAACGAATGTGTAGAGCTGGTGTCTCCATGTGGAACCAATTAGTGTTTCCAAGCATAAAATTAAATATTCCCTGATAAAAAACATTCAAAAAAATAAAGTCCGTGGATAATATCACGAATACACAAACACAGAGGCTGTAGCAATATCTGGGATTGAATTAGCCAAAACGAAACCGGATATTTCCGGTTTCATCCAGTCATATCCGGACAAACTGGTGTGGAATTTGTATGCAATGGACCGAGAAAATCACAGTAAAAATGGTTTTGTAGAAAAGCAAAGTCTTTTAGTTAGGCAAGTGCATAAAATGTCATCTATACAAACAGAAATATCATGTTTGTTTGCCGCAGTTCCTCTAGCTTTCTCCGTAGAAAATACGAATGTGTAGAGCTGGTGTCTCCATGTGGAACCAATTAGTGTTTCCAAGCATAAAATTAAATGTTCCCTGAAAAAAAAACATTCAAAAAATAAAGTCCGTGGATAATATCAGGAATACACAAACACAGAGGCTGTAGCAATATTTCAGTTTGAGTTAGTCAAAACAAAACCGGATATTTCCGGTTTCATCCAGTCATATCCGGACAAAGTCGTGTGGAATTCGTATGCAATGGACCGAGAAAATCACAGTAAAAATGGTTTTGGAGAAAAGCAAAGTCTTTTCGTTAGGCAAGTGCAAAAAAGTCATCTATACAAACAGAAATATCATGTTTGTTTGCTGCAGTTCCTCTAGCTTTCTCCCTAGAAGAAACGAATGTGTAGAGCTGGTGTCTCCATGTGGAACCAATTAGTATTTCCAAGCATAAAATTCAATGTTCCCTGAAAAAAAAAAACAGTCAAAAAAATAAAGTCCGTGGATAATATCAGGAATACACAAACACAGAGGCTGTAGCAATATTTCGGTTTGTGTTACCCAAAACAAAACCGCATATTTCCGGTTTCATCCAGTCATATCCGGACAAAGTGGTGTGGAATTCGTATGCAATGGAATGAGAAAATCACAGGAAAAATGGTTTTGGAGAAAGCAAAGTCTTTTCGTTAGGCAAGTGCATAAAATGTCATCTATACAAACAGAAATATCATGTTTGTTTGCCGCAGTTCCTCTAGCTTTCTCCGTAGAACAAACGAATGTGTAGAGCTGGTGTCTCCATGTGGAACCAATTAGTGTTTCCAAGCATAAAATTAAATGTTCCCTGATAAAAAACATTCAAAAAAATAAAGTCCGTGGATAATATCAGGAATACACAAACACAGAGGCTGTAGCAATATCTGGGATTGAATTAGCCAAAACGAAACCGGATATTTCCGGTTTCATCCAGTCATATCCGGACAAACTGGTGTGGAATTTGTATGCAATGGACCGAGAAAATCACAGTAAAAATGGTTTTGGAGAAAAGCAAAGTCTTTTCGTTAGGCAAGTGCATAAAATGTCATCTAGACAAACAGAAATATCATGTTTGTTTGCCGCAGTTCCTCTAGCTTTCTCCCTAGAAAATACGAATGTGTAGAGCTGGTGTCTACATGTGGAACCAATTAGTGTTTCCAAGCATAAAATTAAATGTTCCCTGAAAAAAAAAACATTCAAAAAAATAAAGTCCGTGGATAATATCAGGAATACACAAACAAATAGGCTGTAGCAATATCTGGGATTGAATTAGAGAAAAGAAACCCGATATTTCTGGTTTCATCCAGGCATATCCGGACAACGTGGTGTGGAATTCGTATGCAATGGACCGAGAAAATCACAGTAACAATGGTTTTGCAGAAAAGCAAAGTCTTTTCGTTAGGCAAGTGCATAAAATGTCATCTATACAAACAGAAATATCATGTTTGTGTGCTGCAGTTCCTCTAGCTTTCTCCCTAGAAAATACAAATGTGTAGATCTGGTGTGTCCATGTGGAACCAATTAGTGTTTCCAAGCATAAAATTAAATGTTCCCTGAAAATAAAACGTTCAAAAAAATAAAGTCCGTGGATAATATCAGGAATACACAAACACAGAGCCTGTAGCAATATCTGGGATTGGATTATCCAAAAAAAAACCGGATATTTCCGGTTTCATCCAGTCATATCCGGACAAAGTGTTGTGGAATTTGTATGCAATGGACCCAGAAAATCACAGGAAAAATGGTTTTGGAGAAAAGCAAAGTCTTTTCGTTAGGCAAGTGCATAAAATGTCATCTATACAAACAGAAATATCATGTTTGTATGCCGCAGTTCCTCTAGCTTTCTCCCTAGAAAATACGAATGTGTAGAGCTGGGGTCTCCATGTGGAACCAATTAGTGTTTCTAAGCACAAAATTAAATATTCCCTGAAAAAAAAATTCAAAACCATAAAGTCCGTGGATAATATCAGGAATACACAAACAACGAGGCTGTAGCAATATCTGGGATTGAATTAGCCAAAACGAAACCGGATATTTCCGGTTTCATCCAGTCATATTCGGACAAACTGGTGTGGAATTCGTATGCAATGGACCGAGAAAATCACAGGAAAAATGGTTTTGGAGAAAAGCAAAGTCTTTTCGTTAGGCAAGTGCATAAAATGTCATCTATACAAACAGAAATATCATGTTTGTTTGCCGCAGTTCCTCTAGCATTCTCCGTAGAAAATACGAATGTGTAGAGCTGGTGTCTCCATGTGGAACCAATTAGTGTTTCCAAGGACAAAATTAAATGTTCCCTGATAAAAAAAATAAAAACAAAACAATAAAGTCCGTGGATAATATCAGGAATATACAATCACAGAGGCTGTAGTAATATTTCGGTTTGAGTTAGCCAAAACAAAACCGCATATTTCCGGTTTCATCCAGTCATATCCGGACAAAGTGGTGTGGAATTCGTATGCAATGGAATGAGAAAATCACAGGAAAAATGGTTTTGGAGAAAAGCAAAGTCTTTTCGTTAGGCAAGTGCATAAAATGTCATCTCTACAAACAGAAATATCATGTTTGTTTGCCGCAGTTCCTCTAGCTTTCTCCCTAGAGAAAACGAATGTGTAGAGCTGGTGTCTCCATGTGGAACCAATTAGTGTTTCCAAGCATAAAATTAAATATTCCCTGATAAAAAACATTCAAAAAAATAAAGTCCGTGGATAATATCACGAATACACAAACACAGAGGCTGTAGCAATATCTGGGATTGAATTAGCCAAAACGAAACCGGATATTTCCGGTTTCATCCAGTCATATCCGGACAAACTGGTGTGGAATTTGTATGCAATGGACCGAGAAAATCACAGTAAAATGGTTTTGTAGAAAACAAAGTCTTTTCGTTAGGCAAGTGCATCAAATGTCATCTATACAAACAGAAATATCATGTTTGTTTGCCGCAGTTCCTCTAGCTTTCTCCGTAGAAAATACGAATGTGTAGAGCTGGTGTCTCCATGTGGAACCAATTAGTGTTTCCAAGCATAAAATTAAATGTTCCCTGAAAAAAAAAACATTCAAAAAAATAAAGTCCGTGGATAATATCAGGAATACACAAACACAGAGGCTGTAGCAATATCTGGGATTGAATTAGACAAAAGGAAACCGAATATTTCCGGTTTCATCCAGTCATATCCGGACAAAGTGGTGTGGAATTCGTATGCAATGGACCGAGAAAATCACAGTAAAAATGGTTTTGGAGAAAGCAAAGTCTTTTCGTTAGGCAAGTGCAAAAAAGTCATCTATACAAACAGAAATATCATGTTTGTTTGCCGCAGTTCCTCTAGCTTTCTCCCTAGAAGAAACGAATGAGTAGAGCTTGTGTCTCCATGTGGAACCAATTAGTATTTCCAAGCATAAAATTCAATGTTCCCTGAAAAAAAAAACAGTCAAAAAAATAAAGTCCGTAGATAATATCAGGAATACACAAACACAGAGGCTGTAGCAATATTTCGGTTTGTGTTAGCCAAAACAAAACCGCATATTTCCGGTTTCATCCAGTCATATCCGGACAAAGTGGTGTGGAATTCGTATGCAATGGACCGAGAAAATCACAGGAAAAATGGTTTTGGAGAAAAGCAAAGTCTTTTCGTTAGGCAAGTGCATAAAATGTCATCTCTACAAACAGAAATATCATCTTTGTTTGCCGCAGTTCCTCTAGCTTTCTCCGTAGAACAAACGAATGTGTAGAGCTGGTGTCTCCATGTGGAACCAATTAGTGTTTCCAAGCATAAAATTAAATATTCCCTGAAAAAAAAAAACATTCAAAAAAATAAAGTCCCTGGATAATATCACGAATACACAAACACAGAGGCTGTAGCAATATCTGGGATTGAATTAGCCAAAACGAAACCAGATATTTCCGGTTTGATCCAGTCATATCCGGACAAAGTGGTGTGGAATTCGTATGCAATGGACCGAGAAAATCACAGGAAAAATGGTTTTGGAGAAAAGCAAAGTCTTTTCGTTAGGCAAGTGCATAAAATGTCATCTATATAAACAGAAATATCATGTTTGTTTGCCGCAGTTCCTCTAGCTTTCTCCCTAGAAAATAGGAATGTGTAGAGCGGGTGTCTCCATGTGGAACCAACTAGTGTTTCCAAGCATAAAATTAAATGTTCCCTGAAAAAAAAAAACATTGAAAAAAATATAGTCCGTGGATAATATCAGGAATACACAAACACAGAGGCTGTAGCAATATTTAGGTTTGAGTTAGCCAAAACAAAACCGGATATTTCCGGTTTCATCCAGTCATATCCGGACAAAGTGGTGTGGAATTCGTATGCAATGGACCGAGAAAATCACAGTAAAAATGGTTTTGGAGAAAAGCAAAGTCTTTTCGTTAGGCAAGTGCAAAGAAGTCATCTATAAAAACAGAAATATCATGTTTTTTGCCGCAGTACCTCTAGCTTTCTCCCTAGAACAAACGAATGTGTAGAGCTGGTGTCTCCATGTGGAACCAATTAGTGTTTCCAAGCATAAAATTCAATGTTCCCTGAAAAAAAAACAGTGAAAAATATAAAGTCCGTGGATAATATCAGGAATACACAAACACAGAGGCTGTAGCAATATTTCAGGTTGTGTTAGCCAAAACAAAACCGCATATTTCCGGTTTCATCCAGTCATATCCGGACAAAGTGGTGTGGAATTCGTATGCAATGGACCGAGAAAATCACAGGAAAAATGGTTTTGGAGAAAAGCAAAGTCTTTTCGTTAGGCAAGTGCATCAAATGTCATCTATACAAACAGAAATATCATGTTTGTTTGCCGCAGTTCCTCTAGCTTTCTCCCTAGAACAAACGAATGTGTAGAGCTGGTGTCTCCATGTGGAACCAATTAGTGTTTCCAAGCATAAAATTGAATGTTCCCTGATAAAAAACATTCAAAAAAATAAAGTCCGTGGATAATATCAGGAATACACAAACAAAGAGGCTGTAGCAATATCTGGGATTGGATTAGCCAAAACGAAACCGGATATTTCCGGTTTCATCCAGTCATATCCGGACAAAGTGGTGTGGAATTCGTATGCAATGGACCGAGAAAATCACAGTAAAAATGGTTTTGGAGAAAAGCAAAGTTTTTTCGTTAGGCAAGTGCATAAAATGTCATCTATACAAACAGAAATATCATGTTTGTTTGCCGCAGTTCCTCTAGCTTTCTTCCTAGAACATAAAAATGTGTAGAGCTGGTGTCTCCATGTGGAACCAATTAGTGTTTCCAAGCATAAAATTAAATATTCCCTGAAAAAAAAACATTCAAAAAAATAAAGTCCCTGGATAATATCAGGAATACACAAACACAGAGGCTGTAGCAATATTTCGGTTTGAGTTAGCCAAAACAAAACCGCATATTTCTGGTTTCATCCAGTCATATCCGGACAAAGTGTTGTGGAATTTGTATGCAATGGACCGAGAAAATCACAGTAAAAATGGTTTTGGAGAAAAGCAAAGTCTTTTCGTTAGGCAAGTGCATAAAATGTCATCTAGACAAACAGAAATATCATGTTTGTTTGCCGCAGTTCCTCTAGCTTTCTCCCTAGAAAATACGAATGTGTAGAGCTGGTGTCTCCATGTGGGACCAATTAGAGTTTCCAAGGACAAAGTTAAATGTTCCCTGATAAAAAAAAAACAAAACAATAAAGTCCGTGGATAATATCAGGAATACATAATCACAGAGGCTGTAGTAATATTTCAGTTTGAGTTAGCCAAAACAAAACCGCATATTTCCGGTTTCATCCAGTCATATCCGGACAAAGTGGTGTGGAATTCGTATGCAATGGAATGAGAAAATCACAGGAAAAATGGTTTTGGAGAAAAGCAAAGTCTTTTCGTTAGGCAAGTGCATAAAATGTCATCTATACAAAGAGAAATATCATGTTTGTTTGCCGCAGTTCCTCTAGCTTTCTCCATAGAGAAAACGAATGTGTAGAGCTGGTGTCTCCATGTGGAACCAATTAGTGTTTCCAAGCATAAAATTAAATATTCCCTGATAAAAAACATTCAAAAAAATAAAGTCCGTGGATAATATCACGAATACACAAACACAGAGGCTGTAGCAATATCTGGGATTGAATTAGCCAAAACGAAACCGGATATTTCCGGTTTCATCCAGTCATATCTGGACAAACTGGTGTGGAATTTGTATGCAATGGACCGAGAAAATCACAGTAAAAATGGTTTTGGAGAAAAGCAAAGTCTTTTCGTTAGGCAAGTGCATAAAATGTCATCTAGACAAACAGAAATATCATGTTTGTTTGCCGCAGTTCCTCTAGCTTTCTCCCTAGAAAATACGAATGTGTAGAGCTGGTGTCTCCATGTGGAACCAATTAGTGTTTCCAAGCATAAAATTAAATGTTCCCTGAAAAAAAAACATTCAAAAAATAAAGTCCGTGGATAATATCAGGAATACACAAACACAGAGGCTGTAGCAATATTTCAGTTTGAGTTAGTCAAAACAAAACCGGATATTTCCGGTTTCATCCAGTCATATCCGGACAAAGTCGTGTGGAATTCGTATGCAATGGACCGAGAAAATCACAGTAAAAATGGTTTTGGAGAAAAGCAAAGTCTTTTCGTTAGGCAAGTGCAAAAAAGTCATCTATACAAACAGAAATATCATGTTTGTTTGCTGCAGTTCCTCTAGCTTTCTCCCTAGAAGAAACGAATGTGTAGAGCTGGTGTCTCCATGTGGAACCAATTAGTATTTCCAAGCATAAAATTCAATGTTCCCTGAAAAAAAAAAAACAGTCAAAAAAATAAAGTCCGTGGATAATATCAGGAATACACAAACACAGAGGCTGTAGCAATATTTCGGTTTGTGTTACCCAAAACAAAACCGCATATTTCCGGTTTCATCCAGTCATATCCGGACAAAGTGGTGTGGAATTCGTATGCAATGGAATGAGAAAATCACAGGAAAAATGGTTTTGGAGAAAGCAAAGTCTTTTCGTTAGGCAAGTGCATAAAATGTCATCTATACAAACAGAAATATCATGTTTGTTTGCCGCAGTTCCTCTAGCTTTCTCCGTAGAACAAACGAATGTGTAGAGCTGGTGTCTCCATGTGGAACCAATTAGTGTTTCCAAGCATAAAATTAAATGTTCCCTGATAAAAAACATTCAAAAAAATAAAGTCCGTGGATAATATCAGGAATACACAAACACAGAGGCTGTAGCAATATCTAGGATTGAATTAGCCAAAACGAAACCGGATATTTCCGGTTTCATCCAGTCATATCCGGACAAACTGGTGTGGAATTTGTATGCAATGGACCGAGAAAATCACAGTAAAAATGGTTTTGGAGAAAAGCAAAGTCTTTTCGTTAGGCAAGTGCATAAAATGTCATCTAGACAAACAGAAATATCATGTTTGTTTGCCGCAGTTCCTCTAGCTTTCTCCCTAGAAAATACGAATGTGTAGAGCTGGTGTCTACATGTGGAACCAATTAGTGTTTCCAAGCATAAAATTAAATGTTCCGTGAAAAAAAAAAAACATCCAAAAAAATAAAGTCCGTGGATAATATCAGGAATACACAAACAAATAGGCTGTAGCAATATCTGGGATTGAATTAGAGAAAAGAAACCCGATATTTCTGGTTTCATCCAGGCATATCCGGACAACGTGGTGTGGAATTCGTATGCAATGGACCGAGAAAATCACAGTAACAATGGTTTTGGAGAAAAGCAAAGTCTTTTCGTTAGGCAAGTGCATAAAATGTCATCTATACAAACAGAAATATCATGTTTGTTTGCCGCAGTTCCTCTAGCTTTCTCCCTAGAGAAAACGAATGTGTAGAGCTGGTGTCTCCATGTGGAACCAACTAGTGTTTCCAAGCATAAAATTAAATGTTCCCTGAAAAAAAAAAACATTGAAAAAAATATAGTCCGTGGATAATATCAGGAATACACAAACACAGAGGCTGTAGCAATATTTAGGTTTGAGTTAGCCAAAACGAAACCGGATATTTCCGGTTTCATCCAGTCATATCCGGACAAACTGGTGTGGAATTTGTATGCAATGGACCGAGAAAATCACAGTAAAAATGGTTTTGTAGAAAAGCAAAGTCTTTTCGTTAGGCAAGTGCATAAAATGTCATCTAGACAAACAGAAATATCATGTTTGTTTGCCGCAGTTCCTCTAGCTTTCTCCCTAGAAAATACGAATGTGTAGAGCTGGTGTCTCCATGTGGAACCAATTAGTGTTTCCAAGCATAAAATTAAATGTTCCCTGAAAAAAAAACATTCAAAAAATAAAGTCCGTGGATAATATCAGGAATACACAAACACAGAGGCTGTAGCAATATTTCAGTTTGAGTTAGTCAAAACAAAACCGGATATTTCCGGTTTCATCCAGTCATATCCGGACAAAGTCGTGTGGAATTCGTATGCAATGGACCGAGAAAATCACAGTAAAAATGGTTTTGGAGAAAAGCAAAGTCTTTTCGTTAGGCAAGTGCAAAAAAGTCATCTATACAAACAGAAATATCATGTTTGTTTGCTGCAGTTCCTCTAGCTTTCTCCCTAGAAGAAACGAATGTGTAGAGCTGGTGTCTCCATGTGGAACCAATTAGTATTTCCAAGCATAAAATTCAATGTTCCCTGAAAAAAAAAAACAGTCAAAAAAATAAAGTCCGTGGATAATATCAGGAATACACAAACACAGAGGCTGTAGCAATATTTCGGTTTGTGTTACCCAAAACAAAACCGCATATTTCCGGTTTCATCCAGTCATATCCGGAGAAACTGTTGTGGAATTCGTATGCAATGGAATGAGAAAATCACAGGAAAAATGGTTTTGGAGAAAGCAAAGTCTTTTCGTTAGGCAAGTGCATAAAATGTCATCTATACAAACAGAAATATCATGTTTGTTTGCCGCAGTTCCTCTAGCTTTCTCCGTAGAACAAACGAATGTGTAGAGCTGGTGTCTCCATGTGGAACCAATTAGTGTTTCCAAGCATAAAATTAAATGTTCCCTGATAAAAAACATTCAAAAAAATAAAGTCCGTGGATAATATCAGGAATACACAAACACAGAGGCTGTAGCAATATCTAGGATTGAATTAGCCAAAACGAAACCGGATATTTCCGGTTTCATCCAGTCATATCCGGACAAACTGGTGTGGAATTTGTATGCAATGGACCGAGAAAATCACAGTAAAAATGGTTTTGGAGAAAAGCAAAGTCTTTTCGTTAGGCAAGTGCATAAAATGTCATCTAGACAAACAGAAATATCATGTTTGTTTGCCGCAGTTCCTCTAGCTTTCTCCCTAGAAAATACGAATGTGTAGAGCTGGTGTCTACATGTGGAACCAATTAGTGTTTCCAAGCATAAAATTAAATGTTCCGTGAAAAAAAAAAAACATCCAAAAAAATAAAGTCCGTGGATAATATCAGGAATACACAAACAAATAGGCTGTAGCAATATCTGGGATTGAATTAGAGAAAAGAAACCCGATATTTCTGGTTTCATCCAGGCATATCCGGACAACGTGGTGTGGAATTCGTATGCAATGGACCGAGAAAATCACAGTAACAATGGTTTTGCAGAAAAGCAAAGTCTTTTCGTTAGGCAAGTGCATAAAATGTCATCTATACAAACAGAAATATCATGTTTGTTTGCCGCAGTTCCTCTAGCTTTCTCCCTAGAACAAACGAATGTGTAGAGCTGGTGTCTCCATGTGGAACCAATTAGTGTTTCCAAGCACAAAATTAAATGTTCCATGAAAAAAAAAACATTCAAAAAAATAAAGTCCGTGGATAATATCAGGAATACACAAAGACAGATGCTGTAGCAATAACTGGGATTGAGTTAGCCAAAACAAAACTGCTTATTTCCGGTTTCATCCAGTCATATCCGGACAAAGTGGTGTGGAATTCGTATGCAATGGACCGAGAAAATGACAGGAAAAATGGTTTTGGAGAAAAGCAAAGTCTTTTCGTTAGGCAAGTGCATAAAATGTCATCTCTACAAACAGAAATATCATGTTTGTTTGCCGCAGTTCCTCTAGCTTTCTCCCTAGAAAATACGAATGTGTAGAGCTGGTGTCTCCATGTGGGACCAAATAGAGTTTCCAAGGAGAAAATTAAATGTTCTCTGATAAAAAAAAAAAAAAACAAAACAATAAAGTTCATGGATAATATCAGGAATACACAAACACAGATGCTGTAGCAATATTTCGGTTTGATTTAGCCAAAACGAAACCGGATATTTCCGGTTTCATCCAGTCATATCCGGACAAAGTGGTGTGGAATTCGTATGCAATGGACTGAGAAAATCACAATAAAAATGGTTTTGGAGAAAAGCAAAGTCTTTTCGTTAGGTAAGTGCATAAAATGTCATCTATATAAACCGAAATATCATGTTTGTGTGCTGCAGTTCCTCTAGCTTTCTCCCTAGAAAATACAAATGTGTAGATCTGGTGTGTCCATGTGGAACCAATTAGTGTTTCCAAGCATAAAATTAAATGTTCCCTGAAAATAAAACGTTCAAAAAAATAAAGTCCGTGGATAATATCAGGAATACACAAACACAGAGGCTGTAGCAATATCTGGGATTGAATTATCCAAAACGAAACCGGATATTTCCGGTTTCATCCAGTCATATCCGGACAAAGTGGTGTGGAATTGGTATGCAATGGACCCAGAAAATCACAGGAAAAATGGTTTTGGAGAAAAGCAAAGTCTTTTCGTTAGGCAAGTGCATAAAATGTCATCTATACAAACAGAAATATCATGTTTGTTTGCCGCAGTTCCTCTAGCTTTCTCCCTAGAAAATAGGAATGTGTAGAGCGGGTGTCTCCATGTGGAACCAACTAGTGTTTCCAAGCATAAAATTAAATGTTCCCTGAAAAAAAAAAAACATTGAAAAAAATATAGTCCGTGGATAATATCAGGAATACACAAACACAGAGGCTGTAGCAATATTTAGGTTTGAGTTAGCCAAAACAAAACCGGATATTTCCGGTTTCATCCAGTCATATCCGGACAAAGTGGTGTGGAATTCGTATGCAATGGACCGAGAAAATCACAGTAAAAATGGTTTTGGAGAAAAGCAAAGTCTTTTCGTTAGGCAAGTGCAAAGAAGTCATCTATAAAAACAGAAATATCATGTTTTTTGCCGCAGTTCCTCTAGCTTTCTCCGTAGAACAAACGAATGTGTAGAGCTGGTGTCTCCATGTGGAACCAATTAGTGTTTCCAAGCATAAAATTAAATGTTCCCTGATAAAAAACATTCAAAAAAATAAAGTCCGTGGATAATATCAGGAATACACAAACACAGAGGCTGTAGCAATATCTAGGATTGAATTAGCCAAAACGAAACCGGATATTTCCGGTTTCATCCAGTCATATCCGGACAAACTGGTGTGGAATTTGTATGCAATGGACCGAGAAAATCACAGTAAAAATGGTTTTGGAGAAAAGCAAAGTCTTTTCGTTAGGCAAGTGCATAAAATGTCATCTAGACAAACAGAAATATCATGTTTGTTTGCCGCAGTTCCTCTAGCTTTCTCCCTAGAAAATACGAATGTGTAGAGCTGGTGTCTACATGTGGAACCAATTAGTGTTTCCAAGCATAAAATTAAATGTTCCGTGAAAAAAAAAAACATCCAAAAAAATAAAGTCCGTGGATAATATCAGGAATACACAAACAAATAGGCTGTAGCAATATCTGGGATTGAATTAGAGAAAAGAAACCCGATATTTCTGGTTTCATCCAGGCATATCCGGACAACGTGGTGTGGAATTCGTATGCAATGGACCGAGAAAATCACAGTAACAATGGTTTTGCAGAAAAGCAAAGTCTTTTCGTTAGGCAAGTGCATAAAATGTCATCTATACAAACAGAAATATCATGTTTGTTTGCCGCAGTTCCTCTAGCTTTCTCCCTAGAACAAACGAATGTGTAGAGCTGGTGTCTCCATGTGGAACCAATTAGTGTTTCCAAGCACAAAATTAAATGTTCCATGAAAAAAAAAACATTCAAAAAAATAAAGTCCGTGGATAATATCAGGAATACACAAAGACAGATGCTGTAGCAATAACTGGGATTGAGTTAGCCAAAACAAAACTGCTTATTTCCGGTTTCATCCAGTCATATCCGGACAAAGTGGTGTGGAATTCGTATGCAATGGACCGAGAAAATGACAGGAAAAATGGTTTTGCAGAAAAGCAAAGTCTTTTCGTTAGGCAAGTGCATAAAATGTCATCTCTACAAACAGAAATATCATGTTTGTTTGCCGCAGTTCCTCTAGCTTTCTCCCTAGAAAATACGAATGTGTAGAGCTGGTGTCTCCATGTGGGACCAAATAGAGTTTCCAAGGAGAAAATTAAATGTTCTCTGATAAAAAAAAAAAAACAAAACAATAAAGTTCATGGATAATATCAGGAATACACAAACACAGATGCTGTAGCAATATTTCGGTTTGATTTAGCCAAAACGAAACCGGATATTTCCGGTTTCATCCAGTCATATCCGGACAAAGTGGTGTGGAATTCGTATGCAATGGACTGAGAAAATCACAATAAAAATGGTTTTGGAGAAAAGCAAAGTCTTTTCGTTAGGTAAGTGCATAAAATGTCATCTATATAAACCGAAATATCATGTTTGTGTGCTGCAGTTCCTCTAGCTTTCTCCCTAGAAAATACAAATGTGTAGATCTGGTGTGTCCATGTGGAACCAATTAGTGTTTCCAAGCATAAAATTAAATGTTCCCTGAAAATAAAACGTTCAAAAAAATAAAGTCCGTGGATAATATCAGGAATACACAAACACAGAGGCTGTAGCAATATCTGGGATTGAATTATCCAAAACGAAACCGGATATTTCCGGTTTCATCCAGTCATATCCGGACAAAGTGGTGTGGAATTGGTATGCAATGGACCCAGAAAATCACAGGAAAAATGGTTTTGGAGAAAAGCAAAGTCTTTTCGTTAGGCAAGTGCATAAAATGTCATCTATACAAACAGAAATATCATGTTTGTTTGCCGCAGTTCCTCTAGCTTTCTCCCTAGAAAATAGGAATGTGTAGAGCGGGTGTCTCCATGTGGAACCAACTAGTGTTTCCAAGCATAAAATTAAATGTTCCCTGAAAAAAAAAAAACATTGAAAAAAATATAGTCCGTGGATAATATCAGGAATACACAAACACAGAGGCTGTAGCAATATTTAGGTTTGAGTTAGCCAAAACAAAACCGGATATTTCCGGTTTCATCCAGTCATATCCGGACAAAGTGGTGTGGAATTCGTATGCAATGGACCGAGAAAATCACAGTAAAAATGGTTTTGGAGAAAAGCAAAGTCTTTTCGTTAGGCAAGTGCAAAGAAGTCATCTATAAAAACAGAAATATCATGTTTTTTGCCGCAGTACCTCTAGCTTTCTCCCTAGAACAAACCAATGTGTAGAGCTGGTGTCTCCATGTGGAACCAATTAGTGTTTCCAAGCATAAAATTCAATGTTCCCTGAAAAAAAAACAGTGAAAAATATAAAGTCCGTGGATAATATCAGGAATACACAAACACAGAGGCTGTAGCAATATTTCGGGTTGTGTTAGCCAAAACAAAACCGCATATTTCCGGTTTCATCCAGTCATATCCGGACAAAGTGGTGTGGAATTCGTATGCAATGGACCGAGAAAATCACAGGAAAAATGGTTTTGGAGAAAAGCAAAGTCTTTTCGTTAGGCAAGTGCATCAAATGTCATCTATACAAACAGAAATATCATGTTTGTTTGCCGCAGTTCCTCTAGCTTTCTCCCTAGAACAAACGAATGTGTAGAGCTGGTGTCTCCATGTGGAACCAATTAGTGTTTCCAAGCATAAAATTGAATGTTCCCTAATAAAAAACATTCAAAAAAATAAAGTCCGTGGATAATATCAGGAATACACAAACAAAGAGGCTGTAGCAATATCTGGGATTGGATTAGCCAAAACGAAACCGGATATTTCCGGTTTCATCCAGTTATATCCGGAAAAACTGGTGTGGAATTTGTATGCAATGGACCGAGAAAATCACAGTAAAAATGGTTTTGGAGAAAAGCAAAGTTTTTTCGTTAGGCAAGTGCATAAAATGTCATCTATACAAACAGAAATATCATGTTTGTTTGCCGCAGTTCCTCTAGCTTTCTTCCTAGAACATAAAAATGTGTAGAGCTGGTGTCTCCATGTGGAACCAATTAGTGTTTCCAAGCATAAAATTAAATATTCCCTGAAAAAAAAAACATTCAAAAAAATAAAGTCCCTGGATAATATCAGGAATACACAAACACAGAGGCTGTAGCAATATTTCGGTTTGAGTTAGCCAAAACAAAACCGCATATTTCTGGTTTCATCCAGTCATATCCGGACAAAGTGTTGTGGAATTTGTATGCAATGGACCGAGAAAATCACAGTAAAAATGGTTTTGGAGAAAAGCAAAGTCTTTTCGTTAGGCAAGTGCATAAAATGTCATCTAGACAAACAGAAATATCATGTTTGTTTGCCGCAGTTCCTCTAGCTTTCTCCCTAGAAAATACGAATGTGTAGAGCTGGTGTCTCCATGTGGGACCAATTAGAGTTTCCAAGGACAAAGTTAAATGTTCCCTGATAAAAAAAAAACAAAACAATAAAGTCCGTGGATAATATCAGGAATACACAATCACAGAGGCTGTAGTAATATTTCAGTTTGAGTTAGCCAAAACAAAACCGCATATTTCCGGTTTCATCCAGTCATATCCGGACAAAGTGGTGTGGAATTCGTATGCAATGGAATGAGAAAATCACAGGAAAAATGGTTTTGGAGAAAAGCAAAGTCTTTTCGTTAGGCAAGTGCATAAAATGTCATCTCTACAAACAGAAATATCATGTTTGTTTGCCGCAGTTCCTCTAGCTTTCTCCCTAGAAAATACGAATGTGTAGAGCTGGTGTCTCCATGTGGGACCAAATAGAGTTTCCAAGGAGAAAATTAAATGTTCTCTGATAAAAAAAAAAAAAACAAAACAATAAAGTTCATGGATAATATCAGGAATACACAAACACAGATGCTGTAGCAATATTTCGGTTTGATTTAGCCAAAACGAAACCGGATATTTCCGGTTTCATCCAGTCATATCCGGACAAAGTGGTGTGGAATTCGTATGCAATGGACTGAGAAAATCACAATAAAAATGGTTTTGGAGATAAGCAAAGTCTTTTCGTTAGGCAAGTGCATAAAATGTCATTTATATAAACCGAAATATCATGTTTGTGTGCTGCAGTTCCTCTAGCTTTCTCCCTAGAAAATACAAATGTGTAGATCTGGTGTGTCCATGTGGAACCAATTAGTGTTTCCAAGCATAAAATTAAATGTTCCCTGAAAATAAAACGTTCAAAAAAATAAAGTCCGTGGATAATATCAGGAATACACAAACACAGAGGCTGTAGCAATATCTGGGATTGAATTATCCAAAACGAAACCGGATATTTCCGGTTTCATCCAGTCATATCCGGACAAAGTGGTGTGGAATTGGTATGCAATGGACCCAGAAAATCACAGGAAAAATGGTTTTGGAGAAAAGCAAAGTCTTTTCGTTAGGCAAGTGCATAAAATGTCATCTATACCAACAGAAATATCATGTTTGTTTGCCGCAGTTCCTCTAGCTTTCTCCCTAGAAAATAGGAATGTGTAGAGCGGGTGTCTCCATGTGGAACCAACTAGTGTTTCCAAGCATAAAATTAAATGTTCCCTGAAAAAAAAAACATTGAAAAAAATATAGTCCGTGGATAATATCAGGAATACACAAACACAGAGGCTGTAGCAATATTTAGGTTTGAGTTAGCCAAAACAAAACCGGATATTTCCGGTTTCATCCAGTCATATCCGGACAAAGTGGTGTGGAATTCGTATGCAATGGACCGAGAAAATCACAGTAAAAATGGTTTTGGAGAAAAGCAAAGTCTTTTCGTTAGGCAAGTGCAAAGAAGTCATCTATAAAAACAGAAATATCATGTTTTTTGCCGCAGTACCTCTAGCTTTCTCCCTAGAACAAACCAATGTGTAGAGCTGGTGTCTCCATGTGGAACCAATTAGTGTTTCCAAGCATAAAATTCAATGTTCCCTGAAAAAAAAACAGTGAAAAATATAAAGTCCGTGGATAATATCAGGAATACACAAACACAGAGGCTGTAGCAATATTTCGGGTTGTGTTAGCCAAAACAAAACCGCATATTTCCGGTTTCATCCAGTCATATCCGGACAAAGTGGTGTGGAATTCGTATGCAATGGACCGAGAAAATCACAGGAAAAATGGTTTTGGAGAAAAGCAAAGTCTTTTCGTTAGGCAAGTGCATAAAATGTCATCTAGACAAACAGAAATATCATGTTTGTTTGCCGCAGTTCCTCTAGCTTTCTCCCTAGAACAAACGAATGTGTAGAGCTGGTGTCTCCATGTGGAACCAATTAGTGTTTCCAAGCATAAAATTGAATGTTCCTTAATAAAAAACATTCAAAAAAATAAAGTCCGTGGATAATATCAGGAATACACAAACAAAGAGGCTGTAGCAATATCTGGGATTGGATTAGCCAAAACGAAACCGGATATTTCCGGTTTCATCCAGTTATATCCGGAAAAACTGGTGTGGAATTTGTATGCAATGGACCGAGAAAATCACAGTAAAAATGGTTTTGGAGAAAAGCAAAGTTTTTTCGTTAGGCAAGTGCATAAAATGTCATCTATACAAACAGAAATATCATGTTTGTTTGCCGCAGTTCCTCTAGCTTTCTTCCTAGAACATAAAAATGTGTAGAGCTGGTGTCTCCATGTGGAACCAATTAGTGTTTCCAAGCATAAAATTAAATATTCCCTGAAAAAAAAAACATTCAAAAAAATAAAGTCCCTGGATAATATCAGGAATACACAAACACAGAGGCTGTAGCAATATTTCGGTTTGAGTTAGCCAAAAAAAAACCGCATATTTCTGGTTTCATCCAGTCATATCCGGACAAAGTGTTGTGGAATTTGTATGCAATGGACCGAGAAAATCACAGTAAAAATGGTTTTGGAGAAAAGCAAAGTCTTTTCGTTAGGCAAGTGCATAAAATGTCATCTAGACAAACAGAAATATCATGTTTGTTTGCCGCAGTTCCTCTAGCTTTCTCCCTAGAAAATACGAATGTGTAGAGCTGGTGTCTCCATGTGGGACCAATTAGAGTTTCCAAGGACAAAGTTAAATGTTCCCTGATAAAAAAAAAACAAAACAATAAAGTCCGTGGATAATATCAGGAATACACAATCACAGAGGCTGTAGTAATATTTCAGTTTGAGTTAGCCAAAACAAAACCGCATATTTCCGGTTTCATCCAGTCATATCCGGACAAAGTGGTGTGGAATTCGTATGCAATGGAATGAGAAAATCACAGGAAAAATGGTTTTGGAGAAAAGCAAAGTCTTTTCGTTAGGCAAGTGCATAAAATGTCATCTCTACAAACAGAAATATCATGTTTGTTTGCCGCAGTTCCTCTAGCTTTCTCCCTAGAAAATACGAATGTGTAGAGCTGGTGTCTCCATGTGGGACCAAATAGAGTTTCCAAGGAGAAAATTAAATGTTCTCTGATAAAAAAAAAAAAAAAACAAAACAATAAAGTTCATGGATAATATCAGGAATACACAAACACAGATGCTGTAGCAATATTTCGGTTTGATTTAGCCAAAACGAAACCGGATATTTCCGGTTTCATCCAGTCATATCCGGACAAAGTGGTGTGGAATTCGTATGCAATGGACTGAGAAAATCACAATAAAAATGGTTTTGGAGATAAGCAAAGTCTTTTCGTTAGGTAAGTGCATAAAATGTCATTTATATAAACCGAAATATCATGTTTGTGTGCTGCAGTTCCTCTAGCTTTCTCCCTAGAAAATACAAATGTGTAGATCTGGTGTGTCCATGTGGAACCAATTAGTGTTTCCAAGCATAAAATTAAATGTTCCCTGAAAATAAAACGTTCAAAAAAATAAAGTCCGTGGATAATATCAGGAATACACAAACACAGAGGCTGTAGCAATATCTGGGATTGAATTATCCAAAACGAAACCGGATATTTCCGGTTTCATCCAGTCATATCCGGACAAAGTGGTGTGGAATTGGTATGCAATGGACCCAGAAAATCACAGGAAAAATGGTTTTGGAGAAAAGCAAAGTCTTTTCGTTAGGCAAGTGCATAAAATGTCATCTATACCAACAGAAATATCATGTTTGTTTGCCGCAGTTCCTCTAGCTTTCTCCCTAGAAAATAGGAATGTGTAGAGCGGGTGTCTCCATGTGGAACCAACTAGTGTTTCCAAGCATAAAATTAAATGTTCCCTGAAAAAAAAAACATTGAAAAAAATATAGTCCGTGGATAATATCAGGAATACACAAACACAGAGGCTGTAGCAATATTTAGGTTTGAGTTAGCCAAAACAAAACCGGATATTTCCGGTTTCATCCAGTCATATCCGGACAAAGTGGTGTGGAATTCGTATGCAATGGACCGAGAAAATCACAGTAAAAATGGTTTTGGAGAAAAGCAAAGTCTTTTCGTTAGGCAAGTGCAAAGAAGTCATCTATAAAAACAGAAATATCATGTTTTTTGCCGCAGTACCTCTAGCTTTCTCCCTAGAACAAACCAATGTGTAGAGCTGGTGTCTCCATGTGGAACCAATTAGTGTTTCCAAGCATAAAATTCAATGTTCCCTGAAAAAAAAACAGTGAAAAATATAAAGTCCGTGGATAATATCAGGAATACACAAACACAGAGTCTGTAGCAATATTTCGGGTTGTGTTAGCCAAAACAAAACCGCATATTTCCGGTTTCATCCAGTCATATCCGGACAAAGTGGTGTGGAATTCGTATGCAATGGACCGAGAAAATCACAGGAAAAATGGTTTTGGAGAAAAGCAAAGTCTTTTCGTTTTGCAAGTGCATCAAATGTCATCTATACAAACAGAAATATCATGTTTGTTTGCCGCAGTTCCTCTAGCTTTCTCCCTAGAACAAACGAATGTGTAGAGCTGGTGTCTCCATGTGGAACCAATTAGTGTTTCCAAGCATAAAATTGAATGTTCCCTAATAAAAAACATTCAAAAAAATAAAGTCCGTGGATAATATCAGGAATACACAAACAAAGAGGCTGTAGCAATATCTGGGATTGGATTAGCCAAAACGAAACCGGATATTTCCGGTTTCATCCAGTTATATCCGGACAAACTGGTGTGGAATTTGTATGCAATGGACCGAGAAAATCACAGTAAAAATGGTTTTGGAGAAAAGCAAAGTTTTTTCGTTAGGCAAGTGCATAAAATGTCATCTATACAAACAGAAATATCATGTTTGTTTGCCGCAGTTCCTCTAGCTTTCTTCCTAGAACATAAAAATGTGTAGAGCTGGTGTCTCCATGTGGAACCAATTAGTGTTTCCAAGCATAAAATTAAATATTCCCTGAAAAAAAACATTCAAAAAAATAAAGTCCCTGGATAATATCAGGAATACACAAACACAGAGGCTGTAGCAATATTTCGGTTTGAGTTAGCCAAAACAAAACCGCATATTTCTATTTTCATCCAGTCATATCCGGACAAAGTGTTGTGGAATTTGTATGCAATGGACCGAGAAAATCACAGTAAAAATGGTTTTGGAGAAAAGCAAAGTCTTTTCGTTAGGCAAGTGCATAAAATGTCATCTAGACAAACAGAAATATCATGTTTGTTTGCCGCAGTTCCTCTAGCTTTCTCCCTAGAAAATACGAATGTGTAGAGCTGGTGTCTCCATGTGGGACCAATTAGAGTTTCCAAGGACAAAGTTAAATGTTCCCTGATAAAAAAAAAACAAAACAATAAAGTCCGTGGATAATATCAGGAATACACAATCACAGAGGCTGTAGTAATATTTCAGTTTGAGTTAGCCAAAACAAAACCGCATATTTCCGGTTTCATCCAGTCATATCCGGACAAAGTGGTGTGGAATTCGTATGCAATGGAATGAGAAAATCACAGGAAAAATGGTTTTGGAGAAAAGCAAAGTCTTTTCGTTAGGCAAGTGCATAAAATGTCATCTCTACAAACAGAAATATCATGTTTGTTTGCCGCAGTTCCTCTAGCTTTCTCCCTAGAGAAAACGAATGTGTAGAGCTGGTGTCTCCATGTGGAACCAATTAGTGTTTCCAAGCATAAAATTAAATATTCCCTGATAAAAAACATTCAAAAAAATAAAGTCCGTGGATAATATCACGAATACACAAACACAGAGGCTGTAGCAATATCTGGGATTGAATTAGCCAAAACGAAACCGGATATTTCCGGTTTCATCCAGTCATATCCGGACAAACTGGTGTGGAATTTGTATGCAATGGACCGAGAAAATCACAGTAAAAATGGTTTTGTAGAAAAGCAAAGTCTTTTAGTTAGGCAAGTGCATAAAATGTCATCTATACAAACAGAAATATCATGTTTGTTTGCCGCAGTTCCTCTAGCTTTCTCCCTAGAAAATACGAATGTGTAGAGCTGGTGTCTCCATGTGGAACCAATTAGTGTTTCCAAGCATAAAATTAAATGTTCCCTGAAAAAAAAAACATTCAAAAAATAAAGTCCGTGGATAATATCAGGAATACACAAACACAGAGGCTGTAGCAATATCTGGGATTGAATTAGACAAAAGGAAACCGAATATTTCCGGTTTCATCCAGTCATATCCGGACAAAGTCGTGTGGAATTCGTATGCAATGGACCGAGAAAATCACAGTAAAAATGGTTTTGGAGAAAAGCAAAGTCTTTTCGTTAGGCAAGTGCAAAAAAGTCATCTATACAAACAGAAATATCATGTTTGTTTGCTGCAGTTCCTCTAGCTTTCTCCCTAGAAGAAACGAATGTGTAGAGCTGGTGTCTCCATGTGGAACCAATTAGTATTTCCAAGCATAAAATTCAATGTTCCCTGAAAAAAAAAAAACAGTCAAAAAAATAAAGTCCGTGGATAATATCAGGAATACACAAACACAGAGGCTGTAGCAATATTTCGGTTTGTGTTACCCAAAACAAAACCGCATATTTCCGGTTTCATCCAGTCATATCCGGACAAAGTGGTGTGGAATTCGTATGCAATGGAATGAGAAAATCACAGGAAAAATGGTTTTGGAGAAAGCAAAGTCTTTTCGTTAGGCAAGTGCATAAAATGTCATCTATACAAACAGAAATATCATGTTTGTTTGCCGCAGTTCCTCTAGCTTTCTCCGTAGAACAAACGAATGTGTAGAGCTGGTGTCTCCATGTGGAACCAATTAGTGTTTCCAAGCATAAAATTAAATGTTCCCTGATAAAAAACATTCAAAAAAATAAAGTCCGTGGATAATATCAGGAATACACAAACACAGAGGCTGTAGCAATATCTGGGATTGAATTAGCCAAAACGAAACCGGATATTTCCGGTTTCATCCAGTCATATCCGGACAAACTGGTGTGGAATTTGTATGCAATGGACCGAGAAAATCACAGTAAAAATGGTTTTGGAGAAAAGCAAAGTCTTTTCGTTAGGCAAGTGCATAAAATGTCATCTAGACAAACAGAAATATCATGTTTGTTTGCCGCAGTACCTCTAGCTTTCTCCCTAGAAAATACGAATGTGTAGAGCTGGTGTCTACATGTGGAACCAATTAGTGTTTCCAAGCATAAAATTAAATGTTCCGTGAAAAAAAAAAACATTCAAAAAAATAAAGTCCGTGGATAATATCAGGAATACACAAACAAATAGGCTGTAGCAATATCTGGGATTGAATTAGCCAAAAAGAAACCCGATATTTCTGGTTTCATCCAGGCATATCCGGACAACGTGGTGTGGAATTCGTATGCAATGGACCGAGAAAATCACAGTAACAATGGTTTTGCAGAAAAGCAAAGTCTTTTCGTTAGGCAAGTGCATAAAATGTCATCTATACAAACAGAAATATCATGTTTGTTTGCCGCAGTTCCTCTAGCTTTCTCCCTAGAACAAACGAATGTGTAGAGCTTGTGTCTCCATGTGGAACCAATTAGTGTTTCCAAGCACAAAATTAAATGTTCCATAAAAAAAAAAACATTCAAAAAAATAAAGTCCGTGGATAATATCAGGAATACACAAAGACAGATGCTGTAGCAATAACTGGGATTGAGTTAGCCAAAACAAAACTGCTTATTTCCGGTTTCATCCAGTCATATCCGGACAAAGTGGTGTGGAATTGGTATGCAATGGACCGAGAAAATGACAGGAAAAATGGTTTTGGAGAAAAGCAAAGTCTTTTCGTTAGGCAAGTGCATAAAATGTCATCTATACCAACAGAAATATCATGTTTGTTTGCCGCAGTTCCTCTAGCTTTCTCCCTAGAAAATACGAATGTGTAGAGCTGGTGTCTCCATGTGGGACCAAATAGAGTTTCCAAGGAGAAAATTAAATGTTCTCTGATAAAAAAAAAAAAAAACAAAACAATAAAGTTGATGGATAATATCAGGAATACACAAACACAGATGCTGTAGCAATATTTCGGTTTGATTTAGCCAAAACGAAACCGGATATTTCCGGTTTCATCCAGTCATATCCGGACAAAGTGGTGTGGAATTCGTATGCAATGGACTGAGAAAATCACAATAAAAATGGTTTTGGAGAAAAGCAAAGTCTTTTCGTTAGGTAAGTGCATAAAATGTCATCTATATAAACCGAAATATCATGTTTGTGTGCTGCAGTTCCTCTAGCTTTCTCCCTAGAAAATACAAATGTGTAGATCTGGTGTGTCCATGTGGAACCAATTAGTGTTTCCAAGCATAAAATTAAATGTTCCCTGAAAATAAAACGTTCAAAAAAATAAAGTCCGTGGATAATATCAGGAATACACAAACACAGAGGCTGTAGCAATATCTGGGATTGAATTATCCAAAACGAAACCGGATATTTCCGGTTTCATCCAGTCATATCCGGACAAAGTGGTGTGGAATTGGTATGCAATGGACCCAGAAAATCACAGGAAAAATGGTTTTGGAGAAAAGCAAAGTCTTTTCGTTAGGCAAGTGCATAAAATGTCATCTATACAAACAGAAATATCATGTTTGTTTGCCGCAGTTTCTCTAGCTTTCTCCCTAGAAAATACGAATGTGTAGAGCTGGTGTCTCCATGTGGAACCAATTAGTGTTTCTAAGCACAAAATTAATTGTTCCCTGAAAAAAAAATTCAAACCATAAAGTCCGTGGATAATATCAGGAATACACAAACAAAGAGGCTGTAGCAATATCTGGGATTGAATCAGCCAAAACGAAACCGGATATTTCCGGTTTCATCCAGTCATATCCGGACAAAGTGGTGTGGAATTCGTATGCAATGGACCGAGAAAATCACAGGAAAAATGGTTTTGGAGAAAAGCAAAGTCTTTTCGTTAGGCAAGTGCATAAAATGTCATCTATACCAACAGAAATATCATGTTTGTTTGCTGCAGTTCCTCTAGCTTTCTCCCTAGAAAATATGAATGTGTATAGCTGGTGTCTCCATGTGGGACCAATTAGAGTTTCCAAGGACAAAATTAAATGTTCCCTGATGAAAAAAAAAACAAAACAATAAAGTTCATGGATAATATCAGGAATACAAAAACACAGACGCTATAGCAATATTTCGGTTTGATTTAGCCAAAACGAAACCGGATATTTCCGGTTTCATCCAGTCATATCCGGACAAAGTGGTGTGGAATTCGTATGCAATGGACCAAGAAAATCACAGGAAAAATGGTTTTGGAGAAAAGCAAAGTCTTTTCGTTAGGTAAGTGCATAAAATGTCATCTAGACAAACAGAAATATCATGTTTGTGTGCTGCAGTTCCTCTAGCTTTCTCCCTAGAAAATACAAATGTGTAGATCTGGTGTGTCCATGTGGAACCAATTAGTGTTTCCAAGCATAAAATTAAATGTTCCCTGAAAATAAAATGTTCAAAAAAATAAAGTCCGTGGATAATATCAGGAATACACAAACACAGAGGCTGTAGCAATATCTGGGATTGAATTATCCAAAAAAAACCGGATATTTCCGGTTTCATCCAGTCATATCCGGACAAAGTGGTGTGGAATTGGTATGCGATGGACCCAGAAAATCACAGGAAAAATGGTTTTGGAGAAAAGCAAAGTCTTTTCGTTAGGCAAGTGCATAAAATGTCATCTATACAAACAGAAATACCATGTTTGTTTGCCGCAGTTCCTCTAGCTTTCTCCCTAGAAAATACGAATGTGTAGAGCTGGTGTCTCCATGTGGAACCAATTAGTGTTTCCAAGCATAAAATTAAATGTTCCCTGAAAAAAAAAAGCATTCAAAAAAATAAAGTCCGTGGATAATATCACGAATACACAAACAAAGAGGCTGTAGCAATATCTGGGATTGAATTAGCCAAAACGAAACCGGATATTTCCGGTTTCATCCAGTCATATTCGGACCAACTGGAGTGGAATTCGTATGCAATGGACTGAGAAAATCACAGGAAAAATGGTTTTGGAGAAAAGCAAAGTCTTTTCGTTTGGTAAGTGCATAAAATGTCATCTATACAAACAGAAATATCATGTTTGTGTGCTGCAGTTCCTCTAGCTTTCTCCCTAGAAAATACAAATGTGTAGATCTGGTGTGTCCATGTGGAACCAATTAGTGTTTCCAAGCATAAAATTAAATGTTCCCTGAAAATAAAACGTTCAAAAAAATAAAGTCCGTGGATAATATCAGGAATACACAAACACAGAGGCTGTAGCAATATCTGGGATTGAATTATCCAAAACAAAACCGGATATTTCCGGTTTCATCCAGTCATATCCGGACAAAGTGTTGTGGAATTTGTATGCAATGGACCCAGAAAATCACAGGAAAAATGGTTTTGGAGAAAAGCAAAGTCTTTTCGTTAGGCAAGTGCATAAAATGTCATCTATACAAACAGAAATATCATGTTTGTATGCCGCAGTTCCTCTAGCTTTCTCCCTAGAAAATACGAATGTGTAGAGCTGGGGTCTCCATGTGGAACCAATTAGTGTTTCTAAGCACAAAATTAAATGTTCCCTGAAAAAAAAATTCAAAACCATAAAGTCCGTGGATAATATCAGGAATACACAAACAACGAGACTGTAGCAATATCTGGGATTGAATCAGCCAAAACGAAACCGGATATTTCCGGTTTCATCCAGTCATATTCGGACAAACTGGTGTGGAATTCGTATGCAATGGACCGAGAAAATCACAGTAAAAATGGTTTTGGAGAAAAGCAAAGTCTTTTCGTTAGGCAAGTGCATAAAATGTCATCTATACAAACAGAAATATCATGTTTGTTTGCCGCAGTTCCTCTAGCATTCTCCGTAGAAAATACGAATGTGTAGAGCTGGTGTCTCCATGTGGAACCAATTAGTGTTTCCAAGGACAAAATTAAATGTTCCCTGATAAAAAAAAACAAAACAATAAAGTTCATGGATAATATCAGGAATACACAAACACAGATGCTGTAGCAATATTTCGGTTTGATTTAGCCAAAACGAAACCGTTTATTTCCGGTTTCATCCAGTCATATCCGGACAAAGTGGTGTGGAATTCGTATGCAATGGACCAAGAAAATCACAGGAGAAATGGTTTTTGAGAAAAGCAAAGTCTTTTCGTTAGGCAAGTGCATAAAATGTCATCTAGACAAACAGAAATATCATGTTTGTTTGCCGCAGTTCCTCTAGCTTTCTCCCTAGAAAATATGAATATGTAGAGCTGGTGTCTCCATGTGGAACCAATTAGTGTTTCCAAGCATAAAATTAAATGTTCCCTGATAAAAAAAAATTCAAAAAAATAAAGTCCGTGGATAATATCAGGAATACACAAACACAGAGGCTGTAGCAATATCTGGGATTGAATTAGCCAAAACGAAACCGGATATTTCCGGTTTCATCCAGTCATACCCGGACAAACTGGTGTGGAATTTGTATGCAATGGACCGAGAAAATCACAGTAAAAATGGTTTTGGAGAAAAGCAAAGTCTTTTCGTTAGGCAAGTGCATAAAATGTCATCTAGACAAACAGAAATATCATGTTTGTTTGCCGCAGTTCCTCTAGCTTTCTCCCTAGAAAATACGAATGTGTAGAGCTGGTGTCTACATGTGGAACCGATTAGTGTTTCCAAGCATAAAATTAAATGTTCCGTGAAAAAAAAAACATTCAAAAAAATAAAGTCCGTGGATAATATCAGGAATACACAAACAAATAGGCTGTAGCAATATCTGGGATTGAATTAGCCAAAAAGAAACCCGATATTTCTGGTTTCATCCAGGCATATCCGGACAACGTGGTGTGGAATTCGTATGCAATGGACCGAGAAAATCACAGTAACAATGGTTTTGCAGAAAAGCAAAGTCTTTTCGTTAGGCAAGTGCATAAAATGTCATCTATACAAACAGAAATATCATGTTTGTTTGCCGCAGTTCCTCTAGCTTTCTCCCTAGAACAAACGAATGTGTAGAGCTGGTGTCTCCATGTGGAACCAATTAGTGTTTCCAAGCACAAAATTAAATGTTCCCTGAAAAAAAAAACATTCACAAAAATAAAGTCCGTGGATAATATCAGGAATACACAAAGACAGATGCTGTAGCAATAACTGGGATTGAGTTAGCCAAAACAAAACTGCTTATTTCCGGTTTCATCCAGTCATATCCGGACAAAGTGGTGTGGAATTCGTATGCAATGGACCGAGAAAATGACAGGAAAAATGGTTTTGGAGAAAAGCAAAGTCTTTTCGTTAGGCAAGTGCATAAAATGTCATCTATACCAACAGAAATATCATGTTTGTTTGCCGCAGTTCCTCTAGCTTTCTCCCTAGAAAATACGAATGTGTAGAGCTGGTGTCTCCATGTGGGACCAAATAGAGTTTCCAAGGAGAAAATTAAATGTTCTCTGATAAAAAAAAAAAAAAAACAAAACAATAAAGTTCATGGATAATATCAGGAATACACAAACACAGATGCTGTAGCAATATTTCGGTTTGATTTAGCCAAAACAAAACCGGATATTTCCGGTTTCATCCAGTCATATCCGGACAAAGTGGTGTGGAATTGGTATGCAATGGACCGAGAAAATCACAGGAAAAATGGTTTTGGAGAAAAGCAAAGTCTTTTCGTTAGGCAAGTGCATAAAATATCATCTATACAAACAGAAATATCATGTTTGTTTGCCGCAGTTCCTCTAGCTTTCTCCCTAGAAAATACGAATGTGTAGAGCTGGTGTCTCCATGTGGAACCAATTAGTGTTTCCAAGCATAAAATTAAATGTTCTGTAAAAAAAAAAACATTCAAAAAAATAAAGTCCGTGGATAATATCACGAATACACAAAGAGGCTGTAGCAATATCTGGGATTGAATTAGCCAAAACGAAACCGGATAATTCCGGTTTCATCCCGTCATATTGGGACCAACTGATGTGGAATTCGTATGCAAAGGACTGAGAAAATCACAGGAAAAATGGTTTTGGAGAAAAGCAAAGTCTTTTCGTTAGGCAAGTGCATAAAATGTCATCTATACAAACAGAAATATCATGTTTGTTTGCTGCAGTTCCTCTAGCTTTCTCCCTAGAAAATACGAATGTGTAGAGCTGGTGTCTCCATGTGGAAACAATTAGTGTTTCCAAGCATAAAATTAAATGTTCCCTGAAAAAAAAACATTCAAAAAAATAAAGTCCGTGGATAATATCAGGAATACACAAACACAGAGGCTGTAGCAATATCTGGGATTGAATTATCCAAAACAAAACCGGATATTTCTGGTTTCATCCAGTAATATCCGGACAAACTGGTGTGGAATTCGTATGCAGGACCGAGAAAATCACAGTAAAAATGGTTTTGGAGAAAAGCAAAGTCTTTTCGTTAGGCAAGTGCATAAAATGTTATTTATACAAACAGAAATATCATGTTAGTTTGCCGCAGTTCCTCTAGCTTTCTCCCTAGAAAATACGAATGTGTAGAGCTGGTGTCTCCATGTGGGACCAATTAGAGTTTCCAAGGACAAAATTAAATGTTCCCTGATAAAAAAAAAAACAATAAAGTTCATGGACAATATCAGGAATACACAAACACAGATGCTGTAGCAATATTTCGGTTTGATTTAGCCAAAACGAAACCGGATATTTCCGGTTTCATCCAGTCATATCCGGACAAACTGGTGTGGAATTCGTATGCAATGGACCGAGAAAATCACAGGAAAAATGGTTTTGGAGAAAAGCAAAGTCTTTTCGTTAGGCAAGTGCATAAAATGTCATCTATACAAACAGAAATATCATGTTTGTTTGCCGCAGTTCCTCTAGCTTTCTCCCTAGAAAATATGAATGTGTAGAGCTGGTGTCTCCATGTGGAACCAATTAGTGTTTCTAAGCACAAAATTAAATGTTCCCTGAAAAAAAATTCAAAACCATAAAGTCCGTGGATAATATCAGGAATACACAAACACAGAGGCTGTAGCAATACCTGGGATTGAATTAGCCAAAACGAAACCGGATATTTCCGGTTTCATCCAGTCATATTCGGACAAACTGGTGTGGAATTCGTATGCAATGGACTGAGAAAATCACAATAAAAATGGTTTTGGAGAAAAGCAAAGTCTTTTCGTTAGGTAAGTGCATAAAATGTCATCTATACAAACAGAAATATCATGTTTGTGTGCTGCAGTTCCTCTCGCTTTCTCCCTAGAAAATATAAATGTGTAGATCTGGTGTGTCCATGTGGAACCAATTAGTGTTTCCAATCATAAAATTAAATGTTCCCTGAAAAGAAAACGTTCAAAAAAATAAAGTCCGTGGATAATATCACGAATACACAAACACAGATGCTGTAGCAATATCTGGGATTGAATTATCCAAAACAAAACCGGATATTTCCGGTTTCATCCAGTCATATCCGGACAAAGTGGTGTGGAATTGGTATGCAATGGACCCAGAAAATCACAGGAAAAATGGTTTTGGAGAAAAGCAAAGTCTTTTCGTTAGGCAAGTGCATAAAATATCATCTATACAAACAGAAATATCATGTTTGTTTGCCGCAGTTCCTCTAGCTTTCTCCCTAGAACATAAAAATGTGTAGAGCTGGTGTCTCCATGTGGAACCAATTAGTGTTTCTAAGCACAAAATTAAATGTTCCCTGAAAAAAAAATTCAAAACCATAAAGTCCGTGGATAATATCAGGAATACACAAACACAGAGGCTGTAGCAATATCTGGGATTAAATTAGCCAAAACGAAACCGGATATTTCCGGTTTCATCCAGTCATATCCGGACAAATTGGTGTGGAATTCATATGCAATGGACCAAGAAAATCACAGTAAAAATGGTTTTGGAGAAAAGCAATGTCTTTTCGTTAGGCAAGTGCATAAAATGTCATCTATACAAACAGAAATATCATGTTTGTTTGCCAGAGTTCCTCTAGCTTTCTCCCTAGAACAAACGAATGTGTATAGCTGGTGTGTCCATGTGGAACCAATTAGTGTTTCCAAGCATAAAATTAAATGTTCCCTGAAAAAAAAAACATTCAAAACAATAAAGTCCGTGGATAATATCAGGAATACACAAACACAGATGTTGTAGCAATATTTCGGTTTGAGTTAGCCAAAACAAAACCGGATATTTCCGGTTTCATCCAGTCATATCCGGACAAACTGTTGTGGAATTCGTATGCAATGGACTGAGAAAATCACAGTAAAAATGGTTTTGGAGAAAAGCAAAGTCTTTTCGTTAGGCAAGTGCATAAAATGTCATCTATACAAACAGAAATAGCATGTTTATTTGCCGCAGTTCTTCTAGCTTTCTCCCTAGAAAATACGAATGTGTAGAGCTGGTGTCTCCATGTGGAACCAATTAGTGTTTCCAAGCATAAAATTAAATGTTCCCTGAAAAAAAACATTCAAAAAAATAAAGTCCGTGGATAATATCAGGAATACACAAACACAGATGCTGCAGCAATATTTCGGTTTGAGTTAGCCAAAACAAAACCGGATATTTCCGGTTTCATCCAGTCATATCCGGACAAAGTGGTTTGGAATTCGTATGCAATGGACGGAGAAAATAACTCTAAAAATGGTTTTGGAGAAAAGCAAAGTCTTTTCGTTAGGCAAGTGCATAAAATGTCATCTATACAAACAGAAATATCATGTTTGTTTGCCGCAGTTCCTCTAGCTTTCTCCCTAGAACAAACGAATGTGTAGAGCTGGTGTCTCCATGTGGAACCAATTAGTGTTTCTAAGCACAAAATTAAATGTTCCCTTAAAAAAAAATTCAAAACCATAAATCTGTGGATAATATCAGGAATACACAAACACAGAGGCTGTTGCAATATCTGAGATTGAATTAGCCAAAACGAAACTGGATATTTGCAGTTTCATCCAGTCATATCCGGACAAACTGGTGTGGAATTCGTATGCAATGGACTGAGAAAATCACAGTAAAAATGGTTTTGGAGAAAAGCAAAGTCTTTTCGTTAGGCAAGTGCATAAAATGTCATCTATACAAACAGAAATATCATGTTTGTTTGCCGCAGTTCCTCTAGCTTTCTCCATAGAAAATACGAATGTGTAGAGCTGGTGTCTCCATGTGGGACCAATTAGAGTTTCCAAGGACAAAATTAAATATTCCCTGATAAAAAAAAACAAAACAATAAAGTCCGTGGATAATATCAGGAATACACAAACACAGAGGCTGTAGCAATATTTCGGTTTCAGTTAGCCAAAACATTACCGCATATTTCCGGTTTCATCCAGTCATCTCCGGACAAACTGGTGTGGAATTCATATGCAATGGACCGAGAAAATCACAGTAAAAATGGTTTTGGAGAAAAGCATAGTCTTTTCATTAGGCAAGTGCATAAAATGTCATCTATACAAACAGAAATATCATGTTAGTTTGCCGCAGTTCATCTAGCTTTCTCCCTAGAAAATACGAATGTGTAGAGCTGGTGTCTCCATGTGGAAACAATTAGTGTTTCTAAGCACAAAATTAAATGATCCCTGAAAAAAAAATTCAAAACAATAAAGTCTGTGGATAATATCAGGAATACACAAACAAAGAGGCTGTAGCAATATCTGGGATTGAATTAGCCAAAACGAAACCGGATATCTC
This sequence comes from Lepus oiostolus, assembly GCA_036325905.1. Lineage (NCBI taxonomy): Eukaryota > Metazoa > Chordata > Mammalia > Lagomorpha > Leporidae > Lepus > Lepus oiostolus. The sequence continues at coordinate 48,247,605 of CM070795.1, forward strand.
CGTGTCTTCCAGTCATATCCGGACAAACTGGTGTGGAATTCGTATGCAATGGACTGAGAAAATCACAGGAAAAATGGTTTTGGAGAAAAGCAAAGTCTTTTCTTTAGGCATGTGCATAAAATGTCATCTATACAAACAGAAATATCATGTTTGTTTGCCGCAGTTCCTCTAGCTTTCTCCCTAGAAAATACGAATGTGTAGAGCTGGTGTCTCCATGTGGGACCAATTAGAGTTTCCAAGGACAAAATTAAATATTCCCTGATAAAAAAAAAACAAAACAATAAAGTCCGTGGATAATATCAGGTATACACAAACACAGAGGCTGTAGCAATATTTCGGTTTCAGTTAGCGAAAACATTACCGCATATTTCCGGTTTCATCCAGTCATATCCAGACAAAGTGGTGTGGAATTCCTATGCAATGGACCGAGAAAATCACAGTAAAAATGGTTTTGGAGAAAAGCATAGTCTTTTCGTTAGGCAAGTGCATAAAATGTCATCTATACAAACAGAAATATCATGTTAGTTTGCCGCAGTTCATCTAGCTTTCTCCCTAGAAAATACGAATGTGTAGAGCTGGTGTCTCCATGTGGAACCAATTAGTGTTTCTAAGCACAAAATTAAATGATCCCTGAAAAAAAAATCAAAACAATAAAGTCCGTGGATAATATCAGGAATACACAAACACAGAGGCTGTAGCAATATCTGGGATTGAATTAGCCAAAACGAAACCGGATATTTCCGTGTCTTCCAGTCATATCCGGACAAAGCGCTGTGGAATTCGTGAGCCGTGGACTGAGAAAATCACAGGAAAAATGGTTTTGGAGAAAAGCAAAGTCTTTTCTTTAGGCAAGTGCATAAAATGTCATCTATACAAACAGAAATAATATGTTTGTTTGCTGCAGTTCCTCTAGCTTTCTCCCTAGAACATAAAAATGTGTAGATCTGGTGTGTCCATGGGGAACAAATTAGTGTTTCCAAGCATAAAATTAAATGTTCGCTGAAAAAAAAAAAACATTCAAAAAAATAAAGTCCGTGCATAATATCAGGAATACACAAACACAGAGGCTGTAGCAATATCTGGGATTGAGTTAGCCAAAAGGAAACCGGATATTTCCGGTTTCATCCAGTCATTTCCGGACAAACTGGTGTGGAATTCGTATGCAATGGACTGAGAAAATCACAGTAAAAATGGTTTTGGAGAAAAGCAAAGTCTTTTCGTTAGGCAAGTGCATAAAATGTCATGTATACACACAGAAATATAATGTTTGTTTGCCACAGTTCCTCTAGCTTTCTCCCTAGAAAATACGAATGTGTAGAGCTGGTGTCTCCATGTGGAATCAGTTAGTGTTTCCAAGCATAAAATTAAATGTTCTCTGAAAAAAAAAACATTAAAATATAAAATCCGATGATAATATCAGGAATACACAAACACAGATGCTGTAGCAATATTTGGGTTTGAATTAACCAAAACAAAACCGGATATTTCCGGTTTCATCAAGTCATATCCGGACAAAGTGGTGTGGAATTCGTATGCAATGGACCGAGAAAATCACAGGAAAAATGGTTTTGGACAAGCAAAGTCTTTTCGTTAGGCAAGTGCATCAAATGTCATCTATACAAACAGAAATGTCATGTTTTTTTGCTGCAGTTCCTCTATCTTCCTCCCTAGAACATACAAATGTGTAGAGCTGGTGTCTCCATGTGGAACCAATTAGTGTTTCCAAGCATAAAATTAAAAGTTCCCTGAATAAAAAATATTCAAAAAAATAAAGTCCGTGGATAATATCAGGAATACACAAACACAGAGGCTGTAGCAATATCTGGGATTGAATTAGCCAAAACAAAACGGGATATTTCCGGTTTCATCCAGTCATATCCGGACAAAGTGGTGTGGAATTCGTATGCAATGGACCGAGAAAATCACAGTAAAAATGGTTTTGGAGAAAAGCAAAGTCTTTTCGTTAGGCAAGTGCATAAAATGTCATCTATACAAACAGAAATATCATGTTTGTTTGCCGCAGTTCTTCTAGCTTTCTCCCTAGAAAATACGAATGTATACAGCTGGTGTGTCCATGTGGAACCAATTAGTGTTTCCAAGCATAAAATTAAATGTTCCCTGAAAAAAATATTCAAAAAAATAAAGTCCGTGGATAATATCAGGAATACATAGACACAGTGGCTGTAGCAATAACTGGGATTGAGTTATCCAAAACAAAACCGGATATTTGCGGTTTCATCCAGTCATATCCGGACAAACTGGTGTGGAATTCGTATGCAATGTACCGCGAAAATCACAGTAAAATGGTTTTGGAGAAAAGCAAAGACTTTTCGTTAGGCAAGTGCATAAAATGTCATCTATACAAACAGAAATAGCATGTTTGTTTACCGCAGTTCTTCTAGCTTTCTCCCTAGAAAATACGAATGTGTAGAGCTGGTGTCTCCATGTGGAACCAATTAGTGTTTCCAAGCATAAAATTAAATGCTCCCTGAAAAAAAATTCAAAAAAATAAAGTCCGTGGATAATATCAGGAATACACAAACACAGAGGCTGTAGCAATATCTGTGATTGAATTAGCCAAAACAAAACCGGATATTTGCGGTTTCATCCAGTCATATCCGGACAAACTGATGTGGAATTCGTATGCAATGTACCGCGAAAATCACAGTAAAAATGGTTTTGGAGAAAAGCAAAGTCTTCTCGTTAGGCAAGTGCATAAAATGTCATCTATACAAACAGAAATAGCATGTTTGTTTGCCGCAGTTCTTCTAGCTTTCTCCCTAGAAAATACGAATGTATACAGCTGGTGTCTCCATGTGGAACCAATTAGTGTTTCCAAGCATAAAATTAAATGCTCCCTGAAAAAAAATTCAAAAAAATAAAGTCCATGGATAATATCAGGAATACACAAACAAAGAGGCTGTAGCAATATCAGGGATTGAATTAGCCAAAACAAAACTGGATATTTCCGGTTTCATACAGTCATATCCGGAAAAAATGGTGTGGAATTCGTATGCAATGGACCGAGAAAATCACAGTAAAAATGGTTTTGGAGAAAAGCAAAGTCTTTTCGTTAGGCAAGTGCATAAAATGTCATCTATACAAACAGAAATATCATGTTTGTTTGCCGCAGTTCTTCTAGCTTTCTCCCTAGAAAATACGAATGTATACAGCTGGTGTGTCCATGTGGAACCAATTAGTGTTTCCAAGCATAAAATTAAATGTTCCCTGAAAAAAAAAACATTCAAAAAAATAAAGTCCGTGGATAATATCAGGAATACACAAACACAGAGGCTGTAGCAATAACTGGGATTGAGTTAGCCAAAACAAAACCGGATATTTGCGGTTTCATCCAGTCATATCCGGACAAACTGGTGTGGAATTCGTATGCAATGTACTGCGAAAATCACAGTAAAATGGTTTTGGAGAAAAGCAAAGTCTTTTCCTTAGGCAAGTGCATAAAATGTCATCTATACAAACAGAAATAGCATGTTTGTTTACCGCAGTTCTTCTAGATTTCTCCCTAGAAAATACGAATGTATACAGCTGGTGTCTCCATGTGGAACCAATTAGTGTTTCCAAGCATAAAATTAAATGCTCCCTGAAAAAAAATTCAAAAAAATAAAGTCCGTGGATAATATCAGGAATACACAAACACAGAGGCTGTAGCAATATCTGTGATTGAATTAGCCAAAACAAAACCGGATATTTGCGGTTTCATCCAGTCATATCCGGACAAACTGATGTGGAATTCGTATGCAATGTACCGCGAAAATCACAGTAAAAATGGTTTTGGAGAAAAGCAAAGTCTTTTCGTTAGGCAAGTGCATAAAATGTCATCTATACAAACAGAAATAGCATGTTTGTTTGCCGCAGTTCTTCTAGCTTTCTCCCTAGAAAATACGAATGTATACAGCTGGTGTCTCCATGTGGAACCAATTAGTGTTTCCAAGCATAAAATTAAATGCTCCCTGAAAAAAAATTCAAAAAAATAAAGTCCGTGGATAATATCAGGAATACACAAACACAGAAGCTGTAGCAATATTTCGGTTTGAGTTAGCCAAAATGAAACTGGATATTTCCGGTTTCATCCAGCCGTATCCGGACAAAGTGGTGTGGAATTCGTATGCAATGGACCGAGAAAATCACAGTAAAAATGGTTTTGGAGAAAAGCAAAGTCTTTTCGTTAGGCAAGTGCATAAAATGTCATCTATACAAAGAGAAATAGCATGTTTGTTTGCCGCAGTTCCTCTAGATTTCTCCCTAGAACATACAAATGTGTAGAGCTGGTGTGTCCATGTGGAACCAATTAGTGTTTCCAAGCATAAAATTAAATGTTCCCTGAAAAAAAAAAAAACATTCAAAACAATAAAGTCCGTGGATAATATCAGGAATACACAAACAAAGATGCTGTAGCAATATCTGGGATTGAATTAGCCAAAACGAAACCGGATATTTCCGGTTTCATCCAGTCATATCCGGACAGAATGGTGTGGAATTCGTATGCAATGGACCGAGAAAATCACAGTAAAAATGGTTTTGGAGAAAAGCAAAGTCTTTTCGTTAGGCAAGTGCATAAAATGTCATCTATACAAACAGAAATATCATGTTTTTGCTGCAGTTCTTCTAGCTTTCTCCCTAGAAAATACGAATTTATACAGCTGGTGTCTCCATGTGGAACCAATTAGTGTTTCCCAGCATAAAATTAAATGTTACCTGAAAAAAAAATTCAAAAAAATAAAGTCCGTGGATAATATCAGGAATACACAAACACAGAGGCTGTAGCAATATCTAGGATTGAGTTAGCCAAAACAAAACCGGTTATTTCCGGTTTCATCCAGTCATATCCGGACAAACTGATGTGGAATTCGTATGCAATGGACCGAGAAAATCACAGCAGAAATGGTTTTGGAGAAAAGCAAAGTCTTTTCATTAGGCAAGTGCATAAAATGTCATCTATACAAACAGAAATATCATGTTTGTTTGCCGCAGTTCCTCTAGCTTTCTCCCTAGAAAATACGAATGTGTAGAGCTGGTGTCTCCATGTGGAACCAATTAGTGTTTCCAAGCATAAAATTAAATGTTCCCTGAAAAAAAAAACATTGAAAAAAATAAAGTCCGAGGATAATATCAGGAATACACAAAGACAGAGTCTGTAGCAATATCTGGGATTGAATTAGCCAAAACGAAACCGGATATTTCCGGTTTCATCCAGTCATATTCGGACCAACTGGTGTGGAGTTCATATGCAATGGACCGAGAAAATCACAGGAAAAATGGTTTTGGAGAAAAGCAAAGTCTTTTCGTTAGGCAAGTGCATAAAATGTCATCTATACAAACAGAAATAGCATGTTTGTTTGCCGCAGTTCCTCTAGCTTTCTCCCTAGAACATACGAATGTGTAGAGCTGGTGTGTCCATGTGGAACCAATTAGTGTTTCCAAGCATGAAATTAAATGTTCCCGGAAAAAAATACATTCAAAAAAATAAAGTCCGTGGATAATATCAGGAATACACAAACAAAGAGGCTGTAGCAATATCTGGGATTGAATTAGCCAAAACGAAACCGGATATTTCCGGTTTCATCCAGTCATATCCAGACAAACTGGTGCGGAATTCGTATGCAATGGACCGAGAAAATCACAGGAAAAATGGTTTTGGAGAAAAGCAAAGTCTTTTCGTTAGGCAAGTGCATAAAATGTCATCTATAAAAACAGAAATATCATGTTTGTTTGCCGCAGTTCCTCTAGCTTTCTCTCTAGAACATACGAATGTGTAGAGCTGGTATCTCCATGTGGGACCAACTAGAGTTTCCAAGCACAAAATTAAATGTTCCCTGATAAAAAAAATCAAAACAATAAAGTCCGTGGATAATATTAGGAATTCACAAACACAGATGCTGTAGCAATATTTCGGTTTGAGTTAGCCAAAACTAAACCGGATATTTCCGGTTTCATCCAGTCATATCCGGACAAAGTGGTGTGGAATTCTTATGCAATGGACCGAGAAAATCACAGTAAAAATGGTTTTGGAGAAAAGCAAAGTCTTTTCGTTAGGCAAGTGCATAAAATGTCATCTATACAAACAGAAATATCATGTTTGTTTGCCGCAGTTCCTCTAGATTTCTCACTAGAACATACAAATGTGTAGAACTGGTGTCTCCATGTGGAACCAATTAGTGTTTCCAAGCATAAAATTAAATGTTCCCTGAATAAAAAATATTCAAAAATTAAAGTCCGTGGATAATATCAGGAATACACAAAGAAAGAGTCGGTAGCAATATCTGGGATTGAATTAGCCAAAACGAAACCGGATATTTCCGGTTACATCCAGTCATATCCGGACAATGTGGTGTGGAATTGGTATGCAATGCACCGAGAAAATCACAGGAAAAATGGTTTTGGAGAAAAGCAAAGTATTTTCGTTAGGCAAGTGCATAAAATGTCATCTATACAAACAGAAATATCATGTTTGTTTGCCGCAGTTCCTCTAGCTTTCTCCCTAGAAAATACGAATGTGTAGAGCTGGTGTCTCTATGTGGAACCAATTAGTGTTTCTAAGCACAAAATTAAATGTTCCCTGAAAAAAAACATTCAAAAAAATAAAGTCCATGGATAATATCAGGAATACACAAAGACAGAGTCTGTAGCAATATCTGGGATTGAGTTAGCCAAAACAAAACTGGATATTTCTGGTTTCATCCAGTCATATCCGGACAACTGGTGTGGAATTGGTATGCAATGGACCGAGAAAATCACAGTAAAAATGGTTTTGGAGAAAAGCAAAGTCTTTTAGTTAGGCAAGTGCATAAAATGTCATCTATACAAACAGAAATATCATGTTTGTTTGCCGCAGTTCCTCTAGCTTTCTCCCTAGAACATACGAATGTGTAGAGCTGGTGTCTCCGTGTGGGAACAATTAGTGTTTCTAAGGGCAAAATTAAATGTTCCCTGAAAAAAAAAATCAAAACCATAAAGTCCGTGGATAATATCAGGAATACACAAACACAGAGGCTGTAGAAATATCTGGGATTGACTTAGCCAAAACAAAACCGGATATTCCCGATTACATCCAGTCATATCCGGACAAAGTGGTGTGGAATTCGTATGCAATGGACCGAGAAAATCACAGGAAAAATGGTTTTGGAGAAAAGCAAAGTTTTTTCGTTAGGCAAGTGCATAAAATGTCATCTATACAAACAGAAATATCATGTTTGTTTGCTGCAGTACCTCTAGCTTTCTCCCTAGAAAATACGAATGCGTAGAGCTGGTGTACCCATGTGGAACCAATTAGTGTTTCCAAGCATAAAATTAAATGTTCCCTGAAAAAAAAACATTAAAAACAATAAAGTCCGTGGATAATATCAGGAATACACAAACACAGAGGCTGTAGCAATATTTCGGTTTGAGTTAGCCAAAACAAAACCGGATATTTCGGGGTTCATCCAGGCATATCCGGAGAAACTGGTGTTGAATTCGTATGCAATGGACCGAGAAAATCACATTAAAAATGATTTTGGAGAAAAGCAAAGTCTTTTCGTTACGCAAATGCATAAAATGTCATCTATACAAACAGAAATATGTTTGTTTGCCGTAGTTCCTCTAGCTTTCTCCCTAGAAAATACGAATGTGTAGATCTGGTGTCTCCATGTGGACCCCATTGTGTTTCTAAGCACAAAATTAAATGTTCCCTGAAAAAAAAATTCAAAACCATAATGTCTGTGGATAATATCAGGAATACACAAAAAAGAGGCTGTAGCAATATCTGGGATTGAATTAGCCCAAAAGAAACCGGATATTTCCGGTTTCATCCAGTCATATTCGGACGAACTGGTGTGGAATTCGTATACAATGGATCGAGAAAATCACAGGAAAAATGGTTTTGGAGAAAAGCAGTCTTTTCGTTAGGCAAGTGCATAAAATGTCATCTAGACAAACAGAAATAGCATGTTTGTTTGCCGCAGTTCCTCTAGCATTCTCCCTAGAACATAAAAATGTGTAGAGCTGGTGTCTCCATGTGGAACCAATTAGTGTTTCCAAGCATAAAATTAAATGTTCCCTGAAAAAAAAAAACATTCAAAAAAAAACAAATTCCGTGGATAATATCAGGAATACACAAACAAAGAGGCTGTAGCAATATCTGAGATTGAATTACCCAAAACGAAACCGGATATTTCCGGTTTCATCCAGTCATATCCGGACAAACTGGTGTGGAATTCGTATGCAATGGACCGAGATTTCACAGTAAAAATTGTTTTGGAGAAAAGCAAAGTCTTTTTGTTAGGCAAGTGCATAAAATGTCATCTAGACAAACAGAAATATCATGTTTGTTTGCTGCAGTTCCTCTAGGTTTCTCCCTAGAAAATACGAATGTGTAGAGCTGGTGTCTCCATGTGGAACCAATTAGTGTTTCCAAGTATAAAATTAAATGTTCCCTGATAAAAGAAAATTGAAACAATAAATTCCGTGGATAATATCATGAATACACAAACACAGATACTGTAGCAATATTTCGGTTTGAGTTAGCCAAAACAAAACCGGATATTTCCGATTTCATCCAGTCGTATCCGGACAAAGTGGTGTGGAATTGGTATGCAATGGCCCGAGAAAATCACAGCAGAAATGGTTTTGGAGAAAAGCAAAGTCTTTTCGTTAGGCAAGTGCATAAAATGTCATCTATACAAACAGAAATATCATGTTTGTTTGCCGCAGTTCCTCTAGCTTTCTCCCTAGAAAATACGAATGTGTAGAGCTGGTTTCTCCATGTGGAACCAATTAGTGTTTCCAAGCATAAAATTAAATGTTCCCAGAAAAAAAACATTCAAAGAAATAAAGTCCGTGGACAATATCAGGAATACACAAACACAGAGGCTTTAGCAATAACTGGGATTGAGTTAGCCAAAACGAAACCGGATATTTCCGGTTTCATCCAGTCATATCCGGACAAAGTGGTGTGGAATTCGTATGCAATGGTCCGAGAAAATCACAGTAAAAATGATTTTGGAGAAAAGCAAAGTCTTTTCATTAGGCAAGTGCATAAAATGTCATCTATACAAACAGAAATATCATGTTTGTTTGCCGCAGTTCATTTAGCTTTGTCCCTAGAAAATACGAATGTGTAGAGCTGGTGTCTCCATGTGGGACTAATTAGAGTTTCCAAGCACAAAATTAAATGTTCCATAATAAAAAAAAATCAAAACAATAGAGTCCGTGGATAATATCAGGAATACACAAACACAGATGCTGTAGCAATATTTCGGTTTGAATTAGCCAAAGCAAAACCGGATATTTCCGGTTTCATCCAGTCATATTCGGACAAACTGGTGTGGAATTCGCATACAATGGACCGAGAAAATCACAGGAAAAATGGTTTTGGAGAAAAGCAAAGTATTTTCGTTAGGCAAGTGCATAAAATGTCATCTATACAAACAGAAATAGCATGTTTGGTTGCTGCAGTTCCTCTAGCTTTCTCCCTAGAACATAAAAATGTGTAGAGCTGGTGTGTCCATGTGGAACCAATTAGTGTTTCCAAGCACAATATTAAATGTTCCCTGAAAAAAAAACACATTCAAAAAAACAAAGTTCGTTGATAATATCAGGAATATACAAACACAGAGGCTGTAGCAATATCTGAGATTGAATTATCCAAAATGAAACCGGATATTTCCGTTTTCATCCAGTCATATCCGTAAAAAGTGCTGTGGAATTCGTATACAATGGACCGAGAAAATCACAGTAAAAATGGTTTTGGAGAAAAGAAAGACTTTTCGTTAGGCAAGTGCATAAAATGTCATCTATACAAACAGAAATAGCATGTTTGTTTGCCGCAGTTCCTCTAGCTTTCTCCCTAGAAAATACAAATGTGTAGAGCAGGTGTCTCCATGTGGAACCAATTAGTGTTTCCAAGTATAAAATTAAATGTTCCCTGATAAAAGAAAATCGAAACAATAAATTCCGTGGATAATATCATGAATACACAAACACAGATGCTGTAGCAATATTTCGGTTTGTGTTAGCCAAATCAAACCCGGATATTTCCGGTTTAATCCAGTCATATCTGGACAAAGTGGTGTGGAATTCGTATGCAATGGACCGAGAAAATCACAGGAAAAATGGTTTTGGAGAAAAGCAAAGTCTTTTCATTAGGCAAGTGCATAAAATGTCATCTATACAAACAGAAATATCATGTTTGTTTGCCGCAGTTCCTCTAGCTTTCTCCCTAGAAAATAGGAATTTGTAGAGCTGGTGTCTCCATGTGGAATCCATTGTGTATCTAAGCACAAAATTAAATGTTCCCTGAAAAAAAAATTCAAAACCATAATGTCTGTGGATAATATCGGAATACACAAGAAAGAGGCTGTAGCAATATCTGGGATTGAATTAGCCAAAACGAAACCGGATATTTCCGGTTTCATCCAGTCATATTCGGACAAACTGGTGTGGAATTCGTATACAATGGACCGAGAAAATCACAGGAAAAATGGTTTTGGAGAAAAGCAAAGACTTTTCGTTAGGCAAGTGCATAAAATGTCATCTATACAAACAGAAATAGCATGTTTCTTTGCTGCAGTTCCTCTAGCATTCTCCCTAGAACATAAAAATGTGTAGAGCTGGTGTGTCCATGTGGAACCAATTAGTGTTTCCAAGCATAAAATTAAATGTTCCCTGAAAAAAAAACATTCAAAAAAATAAAGTCCGTGGATAATATCAGGAATACACAAACACAGAGGCTGTAGCAATATCTGAGATTGAATAGCCAAAACAAAACCGGATATTTCCGGTTTCATCCAGTCATATCCGGACAAACTGGTGTGGAATTCGTATGCAATGGACCGAGAGAATCACAGGAAAAATGGTTTTGGAGAAAAGCAAATTCTTTTTGTTAGGAAAGTGCATAAAATGTCATCTATACAAACAGAAATATCATGTTTGTTTGCCGCAGTTCCTCTAGCTTTCTCCCTAGAAAATACGAATGTGTAGAGCTGGGGTCTCCATGTGGAACCAATTAGTGTTTCCAAGCATAAAATTAAATGTTCCCTGAAAAAAAATATTTAAAAAAATAAAGTCCATGATAATATCAGGAATACACAAACACAGAGGTTTTAGCAATATCTGGGATTGAGTTAGCCAAAACAAAACCGGATATTTCGGGTTTCATCCAGGCATATCCGGAAATACTGGTGTGGAATTCGTATGCAATGGACCGAGAAAATCACAGTAAAAATTGTTTTGGAGAAAAGCAAAGTCTTTTCGTGAGGCAAGTGCATAAAATGTCATCTATACAAACAGAAATATCATGTTTGTTTGCCGCAGTTCCTCTAGCTTTCTCCCTAGAAAATACAAATGTGTAGAGCTGGTGTCTCCATGTGGAACCCATTGTGTTTCTAAGCACAAAATTAAATGTTCCCTGAAAAAAAAATTCAAAACCATAAAGTCTGTGGATAATATCAGGAATACACAAAAAAGAGGCTGTAGCAATATCTGGGATTGAATTAGGCAAAATGAAACCGGATATTTCCGTTTTCATCCAGTCATATTCGGAGAAACTGGTGTGGAATTCGTATACAATGGACCGAGAAAATCACAGGAAAAATGGTTTTGGAGAAAAGCAAAGACTTTTCGTTAGGCAAGTGCATAAAATGTCATCTATACAAACAGAAATAGCATGTTTGTTTGCTGCAGTTCCTCTAGCATTCTCCCTAGAACATAAAAAGTTGTAGAGCTGGTGTGTCCATGTGGAACCAATTAGTGTTTCCAAGCATAAAATTAAATGTTCCCTGAAAAAAAAACATTCAAAAAAATAAAGTCCGTGTATAATATCAGGAATACACAAACACAGAGGCTGTAGCAATATCTGAGATTGAATAGCCAAAAGGAAACCGGATATTTCCGGTTTCATCAAGTCATATCCGGACAAACTGGTGTGGAATTCGTATGCAATGGACGGAGAAAATCACAGTAAAAATGGTTTTGGAGAAAAGCAAAGTCTTTTCGTTAGGCAAGTGCATAAAATGTCATCTAGACAAACAGAAATATCATGTTTGTTTGCCGCAGTTCCTCTAGCATTCTCCCTAGAAAATACGAATGTGTAGAGCTGGTGTCTCCATGTCGAACCAGTTAGTGTTTCTACGCACAAAATTAAATGTTCTCTGAAAAAAAAACATTCAAAAAAATAAAGTCCGTGGATAATATCAGGAATACACAAACACAGAGGCTGTAGCAATATTTCGGTTTGAGTTAACCAAAACAAAACCGGATATTTCCGTTTTCATCCAGTCATATCCGGACAAAGTCGTGTGGAATTCGTATGCAATGGACCGAGAAAATCTCAGTAAAAATGGTTTTGGAGAAAAGCAAAGTCTTTTCGTTAGGCAAGTGCATAAAATGTCATCTAGACAAACAGAAATAGCATGTTTGTTTGCCGCAGTTACTCCAGCTTTCTCCCTAGAAAATACGAATGTGTAGAGCTGGTGTCTCCATGTGGAAACAATTAGTGTTTCTATACACAAAATTAAATGTTCCCTGAAAAAAAAGTTCAAAAAAATAAAGTCCGTGGATAATATCAGGAATACACAAACACAGAGGCTGTAGCAATATCTGGGATTGAATTAGCCAAAACAAAACCAGATATTTCCGGTTTCATCCAGTCATATTCGGACAAACTGGTGTGGAATTCGTATGCAATGGACCGAGAAAATCACAGTAAAAGTGGTTTTGGAGAAAAGCAGTCTTTTCGTTAGGCAAGTGCATAAAATGTCATCTATACAAACAGAAATATCATGTTTGTTTCCCGCAGTTCCTCTAGCTTTCTCCCTAGAAAATAGGAATGTGTAGAGCTGGTGTCTCCATGTGGAAACAATTAGTGTTTCCAAGCATAAAATTAAATGTTCCCTGAAAAAAAAAACATTCAAAAAAATAAAGTCCGTGGATAATATCACGAATACACAAACAAAGAGGGTGTAGCAATATCTGGATTGAATTAGCCAAAACGAAACCGGATATTTGCGGTTTCATCCAGTCATATCCGGACAAAGTGGTGTGGAATTCGTATGCAATGGACCGAGAAAATCACAGTAAAAATGGTTTTGGAGAAAAGCAAAGTCTTTTCGTTAGGCAAGTGCATAAAATGTCATCTATACAAACAGAAATATCATGTTTGTTTGCCGCAGTTACTCTAGCTTTCTCCCTAGAAAATACGAATGTGTAGAGCTGGTGTCTCCATGTGGAAACAATTAGTGTTTCTATACACAAAATTAAATGTTCCCTGAAAAAAAATTCAAAACCATAAAGTCCGTGGATAATATCAGGAATACACAAACACAGAGGCTGTAGAAATATCTGGGATTGAATTAGCCAAAACGAAACCGGATATTTCCGGTTTCATCCAGTCATATTCGGACAAACTGGTGTGGAATTCGTATGCAATGGACTGAGAAAATCACAGTAAAAATGGTTTTGTAGAAAAGCAAAGTCTTTTCGTTAGGCAAGTGCATCAAATGTCATCTATACAAACAGAAATATCATGTTTGTGTGCCGCAGTTCCTCTAGCTTTCTCCCTAGAAATTACGAATGTGTAGAGCTGGTGTCTCCATGTGGAACCAATTAGTGTTTCCAAGCATAAAATTAAATGTTCCCTGAAAAAAAACATTCAAAAAAATAAAGTCTGTGGATAATATCAGGAATACACAAACACAGAGGCTGTAGCAATATCTGGGATTGAATTAGCCAAAACTAAACCGGATATTTCCGGTTTCATCCAGTCATATCCGGACAAAGTGGTGTGGAATTCGTATGCAATGGACCGAGGAAATCACATTAAAAATGGTTTTGGAGAAAAGCAAAGTCTTTTCGTTAGGCAAGTGCATAAAATGTCATCTATACAAACAGAAATAGCATGTTTGTTTGCCTCAGTTCCTCTAGATTTCTCCCTAGAAAATACGAATGTGTAGAGCTGGTGTCTCCATGTGGAACCAATTAGTGTTTCCAAGCACAAATGTAAATGTTCCCTGAAAAAAAAATTCCAAAAAAATAAAGGCCGTGGATACTCTCAGGAATACATAGACACAGTGGCTGTAGCAATATCTGGGATTGAATTAGCTAAAACAAAACCGGATATTTCCGGTTTCATCCAGTCATATCCGGACAAAGTGGTGTGGAATTCGTATGCAATGGACGGAGAAAATCACAGTAAAAATGGTTTTGTAGAAAAGCAAAGTCTTTTCGTTAGGCAAGTGCATAATATGGCATCTACAGAAACAGAAACATCATGTTTGTTTGCCACAGTTCCTCTAGCTTTCTCCCTAGAAAATACGAATGTGTAGAGCTGGTGTCTCCATGTGGAAACAATTAGAGTTTCCAAGCACAAAATTAAATGTTCACTGAAAAAAAAAACATTCCAAAAAAATAAAGTCCGTGGATAATATCAGGAATACACAAACACAGAAGCTGTAGGAATATATGGAATTCACTTAGCCAAAAAAACCGGATATTTCCGGTTTCAACTACTCATATCCGGACAAACTGGTGTGGAATTCGTATGCAATGTACCGCGAAAATCACAGTAAAAATGGTTTTGGAGAAAAGCAAAGTCTTTTCGTTAGGCAAGTGCATAAAATGTCATCTATACAAACAGAAATATCATGTTTGTTTGCCGCAGTTCCTCTAGCTTTCTCCCTAGAAAATACGAATGTGTAGAGCTGGTGTCTCCATGTGGAACCAATTAGTGTTTCCAAGCATAAAATTAAATATTCCCTGAAAAAAAACATTCAAAAAAATAAAGTCCGTGGATAATATCAGGAATACACAAACAAAGAGGCTGTAGCAATCTGGGATTGAATTAGCCAAAACAAAACCGAATATTTCCGGTTTCATCCAGTCATATTCGGACAAACTGGTGTGGAATTCATATGCAATGGACCGAGAAAATCACAGGAAAAATGGTTTTGGAGAAAAGCAAAGTCTTTTCATTAGGCAAGTGCATAAAATGTCATATAGACAAACAGAAATAGCATGTTTGTTTGCCGCAGTTTCTCTAGCTTTCTCCCTAGAAAATACGAATGTGTAGAGCTGGTGTCTCCATGTGGAACCATTTAGTGTTTCCAAGCATAAAATTAAATGTTCCCTGAAAAAAAAACATTCAAAAAAATAAAGTCCGTGGATAATATCAGGAATACACAAACACAGAGGCTGTAGCAATATCTGGGATTGAATTAGCCAAAACAAAACCAGATATTTCCGGTTTCATCCAGTCATATTCGGACAAACTGGTGTGGAATTCGTATGCAATGGACCGAGAAAATCACAGTAAAAGTGGTTTTGGAGAAAAGCAGTCTTTTCGTTAGGCAAGTGCATAAAATGTCATCTATACAAACAGAAATATCATGTTTGTTTGCCGCAGTTCCTCTAGCTTTCTCCCTAGAAAATACGAATGTGTAGAGCTGGTGTCTCCATGTGGAACCAATTAGTGTTTCCAAGCATAAAATTAAATGTTCCCTGAAAAAAAAAACATTCAAAAAAATAAAGTCCGTGGATAATATCACGAATACACAAACAAAGAGGCTGTAGCAATATCTGGGATTGAATTAGCCAAAACGAAACCGGATATTTGCGGTTTCATCCAGTCATATCCGGACAAACTGGTGTGGAATTCGTATGCAATGGACTGAGAAAATCACAGTAAAAATGGTTTTGGAGAAAAGCAAAGTCTTTTCGTTAGGCAAGTGCATAAAATGTCATCTATACAAACAGAAATATCATGTTTGTTTGCCGCAGTTACTCTAGCTTTCTCCCTAGAAAATACGAATGTGTAGAGCTGGTGTCTCCATGTGGAAACAATTAGTGTTTCTATACACAAAATTAAATGTTCCCTGAAAAAAAATTCAAAACCATAAAGTCCGTGGATAATATCAGGAATACACAAACACAGAGGCTGTAGAAATATCTGGGATTGAATTAGCCAAAACGAAACCGGATATTTCCGGTTTCATCCAGTCATATTCGGACAAACTGATGTGGAATTCGTATGCCATGGACTGAGAAAATCACAGTAAAAATGGTTTTGGAGAAAAGCAAAGTCTTTTCGTTAGGCAAGTGCATAAAATGTTATTTATACAAACAGAAATATCATGTTTGTGTGCCGCAGTTCCTCTAGCTTTCTCCCTAGAAATTACGAATGTGTAGAGCTGGTGTGTCCATGTGGAACCAATTAGTGTTTCCATGCACAAAATTAAATGTTCCCTGAAAAAAAAACATTCAAAACCATAAAGTCTGTGGATAATATCAGGAATACACAAACACAGAGGCTGTAGCAATATCTGGGATTGAGTTAGCCAAAACAAAACCGGATATTTCCGGTTTCATCTAGTCATAACCGGAGAAACTGGTGTGGAATTCATATGCAATGGACCTGGCAAATCACAGTAAAAATGATTTTTGCGAAAAGCAAAGTCTTTTCGTTAGGCAAGTGCATAAAATATCATCTATACAAACAGAAATATCATGTTTGTTTGCCGCAGTTCCTCTAGCTTTCTCCCTAGAAAATACATATGTGTAGAGCTGGTGTCTCCATGTGGGACCAATTAGAGTTTCGAAGCACAAAATTAAATGTTCTCTGATAAAAAAAAATCAAAACAATAAAGTCTGTGGATAATATCAGGAATACACAAACACAGAGGCTGTAGCAATATTTCGGTTTGAGGTAGCCAAAATAAAACCGGATATTTCCGGTTTCATCCAGTCATATTCGGACAAACTGGTTAGGAATTCGTATGCAATGGACTGAGAAAATCACAGTAAAAATGGTTTTGGAGAAAAGCAAAGTCTTTTCTTTAGGCAAGTGCATAAAATGTCATCTATACAAACAGAAATATCATGTTTGTTTGCCACAGTTCCTCTAGCTTTCTCCCTAGAAAATACGAATGTGTAGAGCTGGTGTCTCGATGTGGGAACAATTAGAGTTTCCAAGCACAAAATTAAATGTTCCCTGATAAAAAAGTCAAACCAATAAAGTCCGTGGATAATATCAGGAATACACAAACACAGAGGCTGTAGCAATATTTCGGTTTGAGTTAGCAAAAACCAAACCGGATATTTCCGGTTTCATCCAGTCATATCCAGAAAAAGTGGTGTGGAATTCGTATGCAATGGACCGAGAAAATCACAGTAAAAATGGTTTTGGAGAAAAGCAGTCTTTTCGTTAGGCAAGTGCATAAAATGTCATCTAGACAAACAGAAATATCATGTTTGATTGCCGCAGTTCCTCTAGCTTTCTCCCTAGAAAATACAAATGTGTAGAGCTGGTGTCTCCATGTGGAACCAATTAGTGTTTCCAAGCATAAAATTAAATGTTCCCTGAAAAAAAAAAACCTTCAAAAAAATAAAGTCCGTGGATAATATCAGGAATACACAAACACAGAGGCTGTAGCAATATCTGGGATTGAATTAGACAAAAGGAAACCAGATATTTCTGGTTTCATCCAGTCATATTCGGACAAACTGGTGTGGAATTCATATGCAATGGACCGAGAAAATCACAGTAAAAATGGTTTTGGAGAAAAGCAAAGTCTTTTCGTTAGGCAAGTGCATAAAATGTCATCTATACAAACAGAAATATCATGTTCGTTTGCCGCAGTTCCTCTAGCTTTCTGCCTAGAAAATACGAATGTGTAGAGCTGGTGTCTCCATGTGGAACCAATTAGTGTTTCCAAGCATAAAATTAAATGTTCCCTGAAAAAAAAAACATTCAAAAAATAAAGTCCGTGGATAATATCACGAATACACAAACAAAGAGGCTGTAGCAATATCTGGGATTGAATTAGCCAAAACAAAACCGGATATTTCCGGTTTCATCCAGTCATATCCGGACAAAGTGGTGTGGAATCCGTATGCAATGGACCGAGAAAATCACAGTAAAAATGGTTTTGGAGAAAAGCAAAGTCTTTTCGTTAGGCAAGTGCATAAAATGTCATCTATACAAACAGAAATATCATGTTTGTTTGCCGCAGTTACTCTAGCTTTCTCCCTAGAAAATACGAATGTGTAGAGCTGGTGTCTCCATGTGGAAACAATTAGTGTTTCTATGCACAAAATTAAATGTTCCCTGAAAAAAAATTCAAAACCATAAAGTCCGTGTATAATATCAGGAATACACAAACACAGAGGCTGTAGCAATATCTGGGATTGAATTAGCCAAAACGAAACCGGATATTTCCGGTTTCATCCAGTCATATTCGGACAAACTGGTGTGGAATTCGTATGCAATGGACTGAGAAAATCACAGTAAAAATGGTTTTGGAGAAAAGCAAAGTCTTTTCGTTAGGCAAGTGCATAACATGTCATCTATACAAACAGAAATATCATGTTTGTTTGCCTCAGTTCCTCTAGATTTCTCCCTAGAAAATACGAATGTATAGAGCTGGTGTCTCAATGTGGAACCAATTAGTGTTTCCAAGCACAAATGTAAATGTTCCCTGAAAAAAAAATTCCAAAAAAATAAAGGCCGTGGGTACTCTCAGGAATACATATACACAGTGGCTGTAGCAATATCTGGGATTGAATTAGCCAAAACAAAACCGAATATTTCCGGTTTCATCCAGTCATATCCGGACAAAGTGGTGTGGAATTCGTATGCAATGGACCGAGAAAATCACAGTAAAAATGGTTTTGGAGAAAAGCAAAGTCTTTTCGTTAGGCAAGTGCATAATATGTCATCTACAGAAACAGAAACATCATGTTTGTTTGCCACAGTTCCTCTAGCTTTCTCCCTAGAAAATACGAATGTGTAGAGCTGGTGTCTCCATGTGGAAACAATTAGAGTTTCCAAGAACAAAATTAAATGTTCACTAAAAAAAAAAACATTCCAAAACAATAAAGTCCGTGGATAATATCAGGAATACACAAACACAGAGGCTGTAGCAATATCTGGGATTGAGTTAGCCAAAACAAAACCGGATATTTCCGGTTTCATCTAGTCATATCCGGAGAAACTGGTGTGGAATTCATATGCAATGGACCGAGAAAATCACAGTAAAAATGGTTTTGGAGAAAAGCAAAGTCTTTTCGTTAGGCAAGTGCATAAAATGTCATCTATACAAACAGAAATATCATGTTTGTTTGCCGCAGTTCCTCTAGCTTTCTCCCTAGAAAATACAAATGTGTAGAGCTGGTGTCTCCATGTGGGACCAATTAGAGTTTCCAAGCACAAAATTAAATGTTATCTGATAAAAAAAAATCAAAACAATAAAGTCTGTGGATAATATCAGGAATACACAAACACAGAGGCTGTAGCAATATTTCGGTTTGAGGTAGCCAAAATAAAACCGGATATTTCCGGTTTCATCCAGTCATATCCGGACAAACTGGTTTGGAATTCGTATACAATGGACCGAGAAAATCACAGTAAAAATGGTTTTGGAGAAAAGCAAAGTCTTTTCGTTAGGCAAGTGCATAAAATGTCATCTATACAAACAGAAACATCATGTTTGTTTGCCACAGTTCCTCTAGCTTTCTCCCTAGAAAATACGAATGTGTAGAGCTGGTGTCTCCATGTGGAAACAATTAGAGTTTCCAAGCACAAAATTAAATGTTCACTAAAAAAAAAACATTCGAAAAAATAAAGTCCGTGGATAATATCAGGAATACACAAACACAGAGGCTGTAGCAATATCTGGGATTGAGTTAGCCAAAACAAAACCGGATATTTCCGGTTTCATCTAGTCATATCCGGAGAAACTGGTGTGGAATTCATATGCAATGGACCGAGAAAATCACAGTAAAAATGGATTTGGAGAAAAGCAAAGTCTTTTCGTTAGGCAAGTGCATAAAATGTCATCTATACAAACAGAAATATCATGTTTGTTTGCCGCAGTTCCTCTAGCTTTCTCCCTAGAAAATACAATTGTGTAGAGCTGGTGTCTCCATGTGTAACCAATTAGTGTTTCTAAGCACAAAATTAAATGTTCCCTGAAAAAAAAAATCAAAACCATATAGTCCGTGGATAATAAACAGGAATACACAAAGAGGCTGTAGCAATATCTGGGATTGAATTATCCAAAAATACCGGATATTTCCGGTTTCATCCAGTCATATCCGGACAAACTGGTGTGGAATTTGTATGCAATGGACCGAGAAAATCACAGTAAAAATGGTTTTGGAGAAAAGCAAAGTCTTTTCGTTAGGCAAGTGCATAAAATGTCATCTATACAAACAGAAATATCATGTTTGTTTGCCGCAGTTCCTCTAGCTTTCTCCCTAGAAAATACGAATGTGTAGAGCTGGTGTCTCCATGTGGAACCAATTAGTGTTTCCATGCACAAAATAAAATGTTCCCTGAAATAAAAATTCAAAACAATAAAGTCCGTGGATAATATCAGGAATACACAATCACAGAGGCTGTAGCAATATCTGGGATTGAGTTAGCCAAAAAAAACCCGATATTTCCGGTTTCATCCAGTCATATTCGGACAAAGTGGTGTGGAATTCGTATGCAATGGACCGAGAAAATCACAGTAAAAATGATTTTGGAGAAAAGCAAAGTCTTTTCGTTAGGCAAGTGCATAAAATGTCATCTCTACAAACAGAAATATCATGTTTGTTTGCCGCAGTTCCTCTAGCTTTTTCCCTAGAAAATACGAATGTGTAGAGCTGGTGTCTCCATGTGGAACCAATTAGTGTTTCTAAGCACAAAATTAAATGTTCCCTAAAAAAAAATCAAAACCATATAGTCCGTGGATAATAAACAGGAATACACAAAGAGGCTGTAGCAATATCTGGGATTGAATTATCCAAAAATACCGGATATTTCCGGTTTCATCCAGTCATATCCGGGCAAACTGGTGTGGAATTTGTATGCAATGGACCGAGAAAATCACAGTAAAAATGGTTTTGGAGAAAAGCAAAGTCTTTTCGTTAGGCAAGTGCATAAAATGTCATCTATACAAACAGAAATATCATGTTTGTTTGCCGCAGTTCCTCTAGCTTTCTCCCTAGAAAATAAGAATGTGTAGAGCTGGTGTCTCCATGTGGAACCAATTAGTGTTTCCAAGCATAAAATTAAATGTTTCCTGAAAAAAAAACATTCAAAAAATAAAGTCCGTGAATAATATCAGGAATACACAAACAAAGAGGCTGTAGCAATATCTGGGATTGAGTTAGCCAAAACAAAACCGGATATTTCCGGTTCTATCCAGTGATATCCGGACAAGGTGGTGTGGAGTTCATATGCAATGGGCCGAGAAAATCACAGTAAAAATGGTTTTGGAGAAAAGCAACGTCTTGTCGTTAGACAAGTGCATAAATTGTCAAATATACAAACAGAAATATCATGTTCGTTTGCCGCAGTTCCTCTAGCTTTCTCACTAGAAAATACGAATATGTAGAGCCGGTGTCTCCATGTGGCAAAAATTAGAGTTTCCATGCACAAAATTAATTGTTCTCTGATAAAAAAAATTCAAAACCATAAAGTCCATGGATAATATCAGGAATACACAAAAACAGAGGCTGTAGAAATAAATGGGATTGAATTAGCCCAAACAAAACCGGATATTTCCGGTTTCATCCAGTCATATCCGGACAAACTGGTGTGGAATTCGTATGCAATGGACTGAGAAAATCACAGGAAACATGCTTTAGGAGAAAAGCAAAGTCTTTTCGTTAGGCAAGTGCATAAAATGTCATCTATACAAACAGAAATATCATGTTTGTTTGCTGCAGCTCCTCTAGTTTTCTCCCTTGAAAATACGAATGTGTAGAGCTGGTGTGTCCATGTGGAACCAATTAGTGTTTCCAAGCATAAAATTAAATGTTCCCTGAAAAAAAAACATTCAAAAATGTAAAGACCGTGGATAATATCAGGAATACACAAACACAGAGGCTGTAGCAATATTTCGGTTTGAGTTAGCCAAAACAAAGCCTGATATGTCCGGTTTAATCCAGTCATATCCTGACAAAGTGGTGTGGAATTCGTATGCAATGGACCGAGAAAATCACAGTAAAAATGGTTTTGGAGAAAAGCAAAATCTTTTCGTTAGGCAAGTGCATAAAATGTCATCTATACAAACAGAAATATCAAGTTTCTATGCCGCAGTTCCTCTAGCTTTCTCCCTAGAAAATACGAATGTGTAGAGCTGGTGTGTCCATGTGGGACCAATTAGTGTTTCCAAGCATAAAATTAAATGTTCATAAAAAAATTTAAAACCATAAAGTCTGTGGATAATATCAGGAATACACAATCACAGATGCTGTAGCAATATCTGGGATTGAGTTAGCCAAAACAAAACCGGATATTTCCGGTTTCATCCAGTCATATCTGGACAAATTCGTGTGGAATTCGTATGCAATGGACCGAGAAAATCACAGTAAAAATGGTTTTGGAGAAAAGCAAAGCATTTTCGTTAGGCAAGTGCATAAAATATCATCTATACAAATAGAAACATCATTTGTTTGGCGCAGTTCTTCTAGCTTTCTCCCTAGAAAATATGAATGTGTAGAGCTGGTGTCTCCATGTGGAACCAATTAGAGTTTACAAGCACAAAATTAAATGTTCTCTGCAAAAAAAATTCAAAACCATAAAGTCCGTGGATAATATCAGGAATACAAAAAGATGCTGTAGCAATATCTGGGATTGAATTAGCCAAAACGAAACCGGATATTACCGATTTCATCCAGTCATATCTGGACAAACTGGTGTGGAATTCGTATGCAATGGACCGAAAAAAATTACAATTAAAATGATTTTGGAGAAAATCAAAGTCTTTTCGTTAGGCAAGTGCATAAAATGTCATCTATACAAACAGAAATATCAGGTTTGTTTGCCGCAGTTCCTCTATCTTTCTCCCTAGAAAATACGAATGTTTAGAGGTGGTGTGTCCATGGGGAACCAATTAGAGTTACCAAGCGCAAAATTAAATGTTCCCTGAAAAAAAAATTCAAAACCATAAAAACTGTGGATAATATCAGGAATACACAAACACAGAGGCTGTAGCAATATCTGGGATTGAATTAGCCAAAACAAAACCGGATATTTCCGGTTTCATCCAGTCATATCCGGACAAACTGGTGTGGAATTGGTATGCAATGGACCGAGAAAATCCCAGGAAAAATGGTTTTGGAGAAAAGCAAAGTCTTTTCGTTAGGCAAGTGCATAAAATGTCATCTATACAAACAGAAATAGCATGTTTGTTTGCCGCAGTTCCTCTAGCTTTCTCCCTAGAAAATACGAATGTGTAGAGCTGGTGTCTCCATGTGGAACCAATTAGTGTTTCCAAGCATAAAATTAAATGTTCCGTGAAAAAAAAAACATTCAAAAAAATAAAGTCCGTGGATAATATCAGGAATACACAAACAAAGAGGCTGTAGCAATATCTGGGATTGAATTAGCCAAAAAAAAACCGGATATTTCCGGTTTCATCCAGTCATATTCGGACAAACTGGTGTGGAATTCGTATGCAATGGACCGAGAAAATCACAGGAAAAATGGTTTTGGAGAAAAGCAAAGTCTTTTCGTTAGGAAAGTGCATAAAATGTCATCTAGACAAACAGAAATATCATGTTTGTTTGCCGCAGTTCCTCTAGCTTTCTCCCTAGAAAATACTAATGTGTAGAGCTGGTGTCTCCATGTGGAACCAATTAGTGTTTCCAAGCATAAAATTAAATGTTCCCTGAAAAAAAAACATTCAAAAAAATAAAGTCCGTGGATAATATCAGGAATACACAAACAAAGAGGCTGTAGCAATATCTGGGATTCAATTAGCCAAAACGTAACCGGATATTTCCGGTTTCATCCAGGCATATCAGGACAAACTGGTGTGGAATCCGTATGCAATGGACCGAGAAAATCACAGGAAAAATGGTTTTGGAGAAAAGCAGTCTTTTCGTTAGGAAAGTGCATAAAATGTCATCTAGACAAACAGAAATATCATGTTTGTTTGCCGCAGTTCCTCTAGCTTTCTCCCTAGAAAATACGAATGTGTAGAGCTGGTGTCTCCATGTGGAAACAATTAGTGTTTCTACGCACAAAATTAAATGTTCCCTGAAAAAAAAACATTCAAAATCATAAAGTCCGTGGATAATATCAGGAATGCACAAACACAGATGCTGTAGCAATATTTCGGTTTGTGTTTGCCAAAAAAATACCGGATATTTCCGATTTCATCCAGTCATATCCAGAGAAAGTGGTGTGGAATCCGTATGCAATGGACCGAGAAAATCACAGTAAAATGGTTTTGGAGAAAAGCAGTCTTTTCGTTACGCAAGTATATAAAATGTCATCTAGACAAACAGAAATATCATGTTTGTTTGCCGCGGTTCCTCTAGCTTTCTCCCTAGAAAATACGAATGTGTAGAGCTGGTGTCTCCATGTGGAACCAATTAGTGTTTCCAAGCATAAAATTAAATGCTCCCTGAAAAAAAACATTTCAAAAAAATAAAGTCCGTTGATAATATCAGGAATACACAAACAAAGAGGCTGTAGCAATATCTGGGATTCAATTAGCCAAAACAAAACCGGATATTTCCGGTTTCATCCAGTCATATTCGGACAAACTGGTGTGGAATTCGTATGCAATGGACCGAGAAAATCACAGTAAAAATGGTTTTGGAGAAAAGCAAAGCATTTTCGTTAGGCAAGTGCATAAAATGTTATTTATAAAAACAGAAATATCATGTTCGTTTGCCGCAGTTCTTCTAGCTTTCTCCCTAGAAAATACGAATGTGTAGAGCTGGTGTCTCCATGTGGAACCAATTAGTGTTTCCAAGCATAAAATTAAATGTTCCCTGAAAAAAAACATTCAAAAAAATAAATTCCGTGGATAATATCAGGAATACACAAACAAAGAGGCTGTAGCAATATCTGGGATTGAATTAGCCAAAACAAAACCGGATATTTCCGGTTTCATCCGGTCATATCCGGACAAACTGGTGTGGAATTGGTATGCAATGGACCGAGAAAATCCCAGGAAAAATGGTTTTGGAGAAAAGCAAAGTCTTTTCGTTAGGCAAGTGCATAAAATGTCATCTATACAAACAGAAATAGCATGTTTGTTTGCCGCAGTTCCTCTAGCTTTCTCCCTAGAAAATACGAATGTGTAGAGCTGGTGTCTCCATGTGGAACCAATTAGTGTTTCCAAGCATAAAATTAAATGTTCCGTGAAAAAAAAAAACATTCAAAAAAATAAAGTCCGTGGATAATATCAGGAATACACAAACAAAGAGGCTGTAGCAATATCTGGGATTGAATTAGCCAAAAAAAAACCCGATATTTCCGGTTTCATCCAGTCATATTCGGACAAACTGGTGTGGAATTCGTATGCAATGGACCGAGAAAATCACAGGAAAAATGGTTTTGGAGAAAAGCAAAGTCTTTTCGTTAGGAAAGTGCATAAAATGTCATCTAGACAAACAGAAATATCATGTTTGTTTGCCGCAGTTCCTCTAGCTTTCTCCCTAGAAAATACTAATGTGTAGAGCTGGTGTCTCCATGTGGAACCAATTAGTGTTTCCAAGCATAAAATTAAATGTTCCCTGAAAAAAAAACATTCAAAAAAATAAAGTCCGTGGATAGTATCAGGAATACACAAACACAGAGGCTGTAGCAATATCTGGGATTCAATTAGCCGAAACGTAACCGGATATTTCTGGTTTCATCCAGGCATATCAGGACAAACTGGTGTGGAATCCGTATGCAATGGACCGAGAAAATCACAGGAAAAATGGTTTTGGAGAAAAGCAGTCTTTTCGTTAGGAAAGTGCATAAAATGTCATCTAGACAAACAGAAATATCATGTTTGTTTGCCGCAGTTCCTCTAGCTTTCTCCCTAGAAAATACGAATGTGTAGAGCTGGTGTCTCCATGTGGAAACAATTAGTGTTTCTACGCACAAAATTAAATGTTCCCTGAAAAAAAAACATTCAAAATCATAAAGTCCGTGGATAATATCAGGAATGCACAAACACAGATGCTGTAGCAATATTTCGGTTTGGGTTTGCCAAAAAAATACCGGATATTTCCGATTTCATCCAGTCATATCCAGACAAAGTGGTGTGGAATCCGTATGCAATGGACCGAGAAAATCACAGTAAAATGGTTTTGGAGAAAAGCAGTCTTTTCGTTACGCAAGTGCATAAAATGTCATCTAGACAAACAGAAATATCATGTTTGTTTGCCGCGGTTCCTCTAGCTTTCTCCCTAGAAAATACGAATGTGTAGAGCTGGTGTCTCCATGTGGAACCAATTAGTGTTTCCAAGCATAAAATTAAATGCTCCCTGAAAAAAAACATTTCAAAAAAATAAAGTCCGTTGATAATATCAGGAATACACAAACAAAGAGGCTGTAGCAATATCTGGGATTCAATTAGCCAAAACAAAACCGGATATTTCCGGTTTCATCCAGTCATATTCGGACAAACTGGTGTGGAATTCGTATGCAATGGACCGAGAAAATCACAGTAAAAATGGTTTTGGAGAAAAGCAAAGCATTTTCGTTAGGCAAGTGCATAAAATGTTATTTATAAAAACAGAAATATCATGTTCGTTTGCCGCAGTTCCTCTAGCTTTCTCCCTAGAAAATACGAATGTGTAGAGCTGGTGTCTCCATGTGGAACCAATTAGTGTTTCCAAGCATAAAATTAAATGTTCCCTGAAAAAAAACATTCAAAAAAATAAATTCCGTGGATAATATCAGGAATACACAAACAAAGAGGCTGTAGCAATATCTGGGATTGAATTAGCCAAAACAAAACCGGATATTTCCGGTTTCATCCAGTCATATCCGGACAAACTGGTGTGGAATTGGTATGCAATGGACCGAGAAAATCCCAGGAAAAATGGTTTTGGAGAAAAGCAAAGTCTTTTCGTTAGGCAAGTGCATAAAATGTCATCTATACAAACAGAAATAGCATGTTTGTTTGCCGCAGTTCCTCTAGCTTTCTCCCTAGAAAATACGAATGTGTAGAGCTGGTGTCTCCATGTGGAACCAATTAGTGTTTCCAAGCATAAAATTAAATGTTCCGTGAAAAAAAAAACATTCAAAAAAATAAAGTCCGTGGATAATATCAGGAATACACAAACAAAGAGGCTGTAGCAATATCTGGGATTGAATTAGCCAAAAAAAAACCGGATATTTCCGGTTTCATCCAGTCATATTCGGACAAACTGGTGTGGAATTCGTATGCAATGGACCGAGAAAATCACAGGAAAAATGGTTTTGGAGAAAAGCAAAGTCTTTTCGTTAGGAAAGTGCATAAAATGTCATCTAGACAAACAGAAATATCATGTTTGTTTGCCGCAGTTCCTCTAGCTTTCTCCCTAGAAAATACTAATGTGTAGAGCTGGTGTCTCCATGTGGAACCAATTAGTGTTTCCAAGCATAAAATTAAATGTTCCCTGAAAAAAAAACATTCAAAAAAATAAAGTCCGTGGATAATATCAGGAATACACAAACACAGAGGCTGTAGCAATATCTGGGATTCAATTAGCCAAAACGTAACCGGATATTTCCGGTTTCATCCAGGCATATCAGGACAAACTGGTGTGGAATCCGTATGCAATGGACCGAGAAAATCACAGGAAAAATGGTTTTGGAGAAAAGCAGTCTTTTCGTTAGGAAAGTGCATAAAATGTCATCTAGACAAACAGAAATATCATGTTTGTTTGCCGCAGTTCCTCTAGCTTTCTCCTTAGAAAATACGAATGTGTAGAGCTGGTGTCTCCATGTGGAAACAATTAGTGTTTCTACGCACAAAATTAAATGTTCCCTGAAAAAAAAACATTCAAAATCATAAAGTCCGTGGATAATATCAGGAATGCACAAACACAGATGCTGTAGCAATTTTTCGGTTTGGGTTTGCCAAAAAAATACCGGATATTTCCGATTTCATCCAGTCATATCCAGAGAAAGTGGTGTGGAATCCGTATGCAATGGACCGAGAAAATCACAGTAAAATGGTTTTGGAGAAAAGCAGTCTTTTCGTTACGCAAGTATATAAAATGTCATCTAGACAAACAGAAATATCATGTTTGTTTGCCGCGGTTCCTCTAGCTTTCTCCCTAGAAAATACGAATGTGTAGAGCTGGTGTCTCCATGTGGAACCAATTAGTGTTTCCAAGCATAAAATTAAATGCTCCCTGAAAAAAAACATTTCAAAAAAATAAAGTCCGTTGATAATATCAGGAATACACAAACAAAGAGGCTGTAGCAATATCTGGGATTCAATTAGCCAAAACAAAACCGGATATTTCCGGTTTCATCCAGTCATATTCGGAAAACTGGTGTGGAATTCGTATGCAATGGACCGAGAAAATCACAGTAAAAATGGTTTTGGAGAAAAGCAAAGCATTTTCGTTAGGCAAGTGCATAAAATGTTATTTATAAAAACAGAAATATCATGTTCGTTTGCCGCAGTTCCTCTAGCTTTCTCCCTAGAAAATACGAATGTGTAGAGCTGGTGTCTCCATGTGGAACCAATTAGTGTTTCCAAGCATAAAATTAAATGTTCCCTGAAAAAAAACATTCAAAAAAATAAATTCCGTGGATAATATCAGGAATACACAAACAAAGAGGCTGTAGCAATATCTGGGATTGAATTAGCCAAAACAAAACCGGATATTTCCGGTTTCATCCAGTCATATCCGGACAAACTGGTGTGGAATTGGTATGCAATGGACCGAGAAAATCCCAGGAAAAATGGTTTTGGAGAAAAGCAAAGTCTTTTCGTTAGGCAAGTGCATAAAATGTCATCTATACAAACAGAAATAGCATGTTTGTTTGCCGCAGTTCCTCTAGCTTTCTCCCTAGAAAATACGAATGTGTAGAGCTGGTGTCTCCATGTGGAACCAATTAGTGTTTCCAAGCATAAAATTAAAAGTTCCGTGAAAAAAAAAACATTCAAAAAAATAAAGTCCGTGGATAATATCAGGAATACACAAACAAAGAGGCTGTAGCAATATCTGGGATTGAATTAGCCAAAAAAAAACCCGATATTTCCGGTTTCATCCAGTCATATTCGGACAAACTGGTGTGGAATTCGTATGCAATGGACCGAGAAAATCACAGGAAAAATGGTTTTGGAGAAAAGCAAAGTCTTTTCGTTAGGAAAGTGCATAAAATGTCATCTAGACAAACAGATATATCATGTTTGTTTGCCGCAGTTCCTCTAGCTTTCTCCCTAGAAAATACTAATGTGTAGAGCTGGTGTCTCCATGTGGAACCAATTAGTGTTTCCAAGCATAAAATTAAATGTTCCCTGAAAAAAAAACATTCAAAAAAATAAAGTCCGTGGATAGTATCAGGAATACACAAACACAGAGGCTGTAGCAATATCTGGGATTCAATTAGCCAAAACGTAACCGGATATTTCCGGTTTCATCCAGGCATATCAGGACAAACTGGTTTGGAATCCGTATGCAATGGACCGAGAAAATCACAGGAAAAATGGTTTTGGAGAAAAGCAGTCTTTTCGTTAGGAAAGTGCATAAAATGTCATCTAGACAAACAGAAATATCATGTTTGTTTGCCGCAGTTCCTCTAGCTTTCTCCCTAGAAAATACGAATGTGTAGAGCTGGTGTCTCCATGTGGAAACAATTAGTGTTTCTACGCACAAAATTAAATGTTCCCTGAAAAAAAAACATTCAAAATCATAAAGTCCGTGGATAATATCAGGAATGCACAAACACAGATGCTGTAGCAATATTTCGGTTTGGGTTTGCCAAAAAAATACCGGATATTTCCGATTTCATCCAGTCATATCCAGAGAAAGTGGTGTGGAATCCGTATGCAATGGACCGAGAAAATCACAGTAAAATGGTTTTGGAGAAAAGCAGTCTTTTCGTTACGCAAGTATATAAAATGTCATCTAGACAAACAGAAATATCATGTTTGTTTGCCGCGGTTCCTCTAGCTTTCTCCCTAGAAAATACGAATGTGTAGAGCTGGTGTCTCCATGTGGAACCAATTAGTGTTTCCAAGCATAAAATTAAATGCTCCCTGAAAAAAAACATTTCAAAAAAATAAAGTCCGTTGATAATATCAGGAATACACAAACAAAGAGGCTGTAGCAATATCTGGGATTCAATTAGCCAAAACAAAACCGGATATTTCCGGTTTCATCCAGTCATATTCGGACAAACTGGTGTGGAATTCGTATGCAATGGACCGAGAAAATCACAGTAAAAATGGTTTTGGAGAAAAGCAAAGCATTTTCGTTAGGCAAGTGCATAAAATGTTATTTATAAAAACAGAAATGTCATGTTCGTTTGCCGCAGTTCCTCTAGCTTTCTCCCTAGAAAATACGAATGTGTAGAGCTGGTGTCTCCATGTGGAACCAATTAGTGTTTCCAAGCATAAAATTAAATGTTCCCTGAAAAAAAACATTCAAAAAAATAAAGTCCGTGGATAATATCAGGAATACACAAACAAAGAGGCTGTAGCAATATCTGGGATTGAATTAGCCAAAACAAAACCGGATATTTCCGGTTTCATCCAGTCATATTCGGACAAACTGGTGTGGAATTCGTATGCAATGTACTGCGAAAATCACAGTAAAAATGGTTTTGGAGAAAAGCAAAGTCTTTTCGTTAGGCAAGTGCATAAAATGTCATCTATACAAACAGAAATATCATGTTTGTTTGCCGCAGTTCCTCTACCTTTCTCCCTAGAAAATACGAATGTGTAGAGCTGGTGTCTCCATGTGGAACCAATTAGTGTTTCCAAGCATAAAATTAAATGTTCCCTGAAAAAAAAAAAACATTCAAAAAAATAAAGTCCGTGGATAATATCAGGAATACACAAACAAAGAGGCTGTAGCAATATCTGGGATTCAATTAGCCAAAAAAAAAAACCGGATATTTCCGGTTTCATCCAGTCATATTCGGACAAACTGGTGTGGAATTCGTATGCAATGGACCGAGAAAATCCCAGGAAAAATGGTTTTGGAGAAAAGCAGTCTTTTCGTTAGGAAAGTGCATAAAATGTCATCTAGACAAACAGAAATATCATGTTTGTTTGCCGCAGTTCCTCTAGCTTTTTCCCTAGAAAATACTAATGTGTAGAGCTGGTGTCTCCATGTGGAACCAATTAGTGTTTCCAAGCATAAAATTAAATGTTCCCTGAAAAAAAAACATTCAAAAAAATAAAGTCCGTGCATAATATCAGGAATACACAAACACAGAGGCTGTAGCAATATCTGGGATTGAATTAGCCAAAACGAAACCGGATATTTCCGGTTTCATCCAGTCATATCCGGACAAAGTGGTGTGGAATCCGTATGCAATGGACCGAGAAAATCACAGGAAAAATGGATTTGGAGAAAAGCAAAGTCTTTTCGTTAGGCAAGTGCATAAAATGTCATCTATACAAACAGAAATATCATGTTTGTTTGCCGCAGTTCCTCTAGCTTTCTCCCTAGAAAATACGAATGTGTAGAGCTGGTGTCTCCATGTGGAAACAATTAGTGTTTCTACGCACAAAATTAAATGTTCCCTGAAAAAAAAAACATTCAAAAAAATAAACTCCGTGGATAATATCAGGAATACACAAACACAGAGGCTGTAGCAATATCTGGGATTGAATTAGCCAAAACGAAACCGGATATTTCCGGTTTCATCCAGTCATATTCGGACAAACTGGTGTGGAATTCGTATGCAATGGACTGAGAAAATCACAGTAAAAATGGTTTTGGAGAAAAGCAAAGTCTTTTCGTTAAGCAAGTGCATAAAATGTCATCTAGACAAACAGAAATATCATGTTTGTGTGCCGCAGTTCCTCTAGCTTTCTCCCTAGAAATTACGAATGTGTAGAGCTGGTGTCTCCATGTGGAACCAATTAGTGTTTCTAAGCATAAAATTAAAAGTTCCCTGAAAAAAAACATTCAAAAAAATAAAGTCCGTGGATAATATCAGGAATACACAAACACAGAGGCTGTAGCAATATCTGGGATTGATTTAGCCAAAACGGAACCTGATATTTCCGGTTTCATCCAGTCATATCCGGAGAAAGTGGTGTGGAATTCATATGTAATGGACCAAGAAAATCACAGGAAAAATGATTTTGGAGAAAAGCAAAGTCTTTTCGTTAGGCAAGTGCATAAAATGTCAAATCTATACAAACAGAAATATCATGTTTGTTTGCCGCAGTTCCTCAAGCTTTCTCCCTAGAAAATATGAATGTGTAGAGCTCGTGTCTCCATGTGGAACCAATTAGTGTTTCTAAGCACAAAATTAAATGTTCCCTGAAATAAAAATTCAAAACCATAAAGTCCGTGGATCATATCAGGAATTCACAAACACAGATGCTGTAGCAATATTTCGGTTTGAGTTAGCCAAAACAAAACCGGATATTTCCGGTTTCATCCAGTCATATCCGGAAAAAGTGCTGTGGAAATCAATGCAATGGACCGAGAAAATCACAGGAAAAATGGTTCTGGAGAAAAGCAAAGTCTTTTCGTTAGGCAAGTGCATAAAATGTCATGTATACAAACAGAAATATCATGATTGTTTGCCGCAGTTCCTCTAGCTTTCTCCCTAGAAAATACGAATGCGTAGAGCTGGTGTCTCCATGTGGAACCAATTAGTATTTCCAAGCATAAAATTAAATGTTCCCTGATAAAAAACATTCAAAAAAATAAAGTCCGCGGATAATATCAGGAATACACAAACAAAGAGGCTGTAACAATATCTGGGATTGATTTAGCCAAAACGGAACCGGATATTTCCGGTTTCATCCAGTCATATCCGGACAAAGTGGTGTGGAATTCGTATGCAATGGACTGAGAAAATCACAATAAAAATTGTTTTGGAGAAAAGCAAAGTCTTTTCGTTAGGCAAGTGCATAAAATGTCATGTATACAAACAGAAATATCATGTTTGTTTGCCGCAGTTCCTCTAGCTTTCTCCCTAGAAAATACGAATGTGTAGAGCTGGTGTCTCCATGTGGAACCAATTAGTGTTTCCAAGCATAAAATTAAATGTTCCCTGAAAAAAAAAACATTCAAAAAAATAAAGTCCGTGGATAATATCAGGAATACACAAACAAAGAAGCTGTAGCAATATCTGGGATTGAATTAGCCAAAAAGAAACCGGATATTTCCGGTTTCATCCAGTCATATTCGGACAAAGTGGTGTGGAATTCGTATGCAATGGACCGAGAAAATCACAGTAAAAATGGTTTTGGAGAAAAGCAAAGTCTTTTCTTTAGGCAAGTGCATAAAATGTCAAATCTATACAAACAGAAATATCATGTTTGTTTGAAGCAGTTCCTCTAGCTTTCTCCCTAGAAAATACGAATGTGTAGAGCTGGTGTCTCCATGTGGAACCAATTAGTGTTTCTAAGCATAAAATTAAATGTTCCCTGAAAAAAAACATTCAAAACAATAAATCCGTGGATAATATCAGGAATACACAAACACAGAGGCTGTAGAAATATCTGGGATTGATTTAGCCAAAACGGAACCGGATATTTCCGGTTTCATCCAGTCATATCCGGACAAAGTGGTGTGGAATTCATTTGCAATGGACTGAGAAAATCACAATAAAAATGGTTTTGGAGAAAAGCAAAGTCTTTTCTTTAGGCAAGTGCATAAAATGTCAAATCTATACAAACAGAAATATCATGTTTGTTTGAAGCAGTTCCTCTAGCTTTCTCCCTAGAAAATACGAATGTGTAGAGCTGCTGTCTCCATGTGGAACCAATTAGTGTTTCCAAGCATAAAATTAAATGTTCCCAGAAAAAAAAAACATTCAAAAAAATACAGTCCGTGGATAATATCAGGAATACACAAACACAGAGGCTGTAGCAATATTTCGGTTTGAGTTAGCCAAAACAAAACCGCATATTTCCGGTTTCATCCTGTCATATCCGGACAAAGTGGTGTGGAATTTGTATGCAATGGATCGAGAAAATCACAGGAAAAATGGTTTTGGAGAAAAGCAAAGTCTTTTCGTTAGGCAAGTGCATAAAATGTCATCTATACAAACAGAAATATCATGTTTCTTTGCCGCAGTTCCTCTAGCTTTCTCCCTAGAAAATACGAATGTGTAGAGCTGGTGTCTCCGTGTGCACCAATTAGAGTTTCCAAGGACAAAGTTAAATGATCCCTGATAAAAAAAAACAAAACAAAACAAAACAATAAAGTCCGTGGATAATATCAGGAATACACAAACACAGATGCTGTAGCAATATTTCGGTTTGAGTTAGCCAAAACAAAACCGGATATTTCCGGTTTCATCCAGTCATATCCGGACAAAGTGGTGTGGAATTCGTATGCAATGGACTGAGAAAATCACAATAAAAATTGTTTTGGAGAAAAGCAAAGTCTTTTCGTTAGGCAAGTGCATAAAATGTCATCTATACAAACAGAAATATCATGTTTGTGTGCTGCAGTTCCTCTAGCTTTCTCCCTAGAAAATACAAATGTGTAGATCTGGTGTGTCCATGTGGAACTAATTAGTGTTTCCAAGCATAAAATTAAATGTTCCCTGAAAATAAAACGTTCAAAAAAATAAAATCCATGGATAATATCAGGAATACTCAAACACAGAGGCTGTAGCAATATGTGGGATTGAATTATCCAAAACAAAACCGGATATTTCCGGTTTCATCCAGTCCTATCCGGACAAAGTGGTGTGGAATTCGTATGCAATGGACCGAGAAAATCACAGGAAAAATGGATTTGGAGAAAAGCAAAGTCTTTTCGTTAGGCAAGTGCATAAAATGTCATCTATACAAACAGAAATATCATGTTTGTTTGCCGCAGTTCCTCTAGCTTTCTCCCTAGAAAATACGAATGTGTAGAGCTGGTGTCTCCATGTGGAAACAATTAGTGTTTCTACGCACAAAATTAAATGTTCCCTGAAAAAAAAAAACATTCAAAAAAATAAACTCCGTGGATAATATCAGGAATACACAAACACAGAGGCTGTAGCAATATCTGGGATTGAATTAGCCAAAACGAAACCGGATATTTCCGGTTTCATCCAGTCATATTCGGACAAACTGGTGTGGAATTCGTATGCAATGGACTGAGAAAATCACAGTAAAAATGGTTTTGGAGAAAAGCAAAGTCTTTTCGTTAAGCAAGTGCATAAAATGTCATCTAGACAAACAGAAATATCATGTTTGTGTGCCGCAGTTCCTCTAGCTTTCTCCCTAGAAATTACGAATGTGTAGAGCTGGTGTCTCCATGTGGAACCAATTAGTGTTTCTAAGCATAAAATTAAATGTTCCCTGAAAAAAAACATTCAAAACAATAAATCCGTGGATAATATCAGGAATACACAAACACAGAGGCTGTAGCAATATCTGGGATTGATTTAGCCAAAACGGAACCTGATATTTCCGGTTTCATCCAGTCATATCCGGAGAAAGTGGTGTGGAATTCATATGTAATGGACCAAGAAAATCACAGGAAAAATGATTTTGGAGAAAAGCAAAGTCTTTTCGTTAGGCAAGTGCATAAAATGTCAAATCTATACAAACAGAAATATCATGTTTGTTTGCCGCAGTTCCTCAAGCTTTCTCCCTAGAAAATATGAATGTGTAGAGCTCGTGTCTCCATGTGGAACCAATTAGTGTTTCTAAGCACAAAATTAAATGTTCCCTGAAATAAAAATTCAAAACCATAAAGTCCGTGGATCATATCAGGAATTCACAAACACAGATGCTGTAGCAATATTTCGGTTTGAGTTAGCCAAAACAAAACCGGATATTTCCGGTTTCATCCAGTCATATCCGGAAAAAGTGCTGTGGAAATCAATGCAATGGACCGAGAAAATCACAGGAAAAATGGTTCTGGAGAAAAGCAAAGTCTTTTCGTTAGGCAAGTGCATAAAATGTCATCTATACAAACAGAAATATCATGTTTCTTTGCCGCAGTTCCTCTAGCTTTCTCCCTAGAAAATACGAATGTGTAGAGCTGGTGTCTCCGTGTGCACCAATTAGAGTTTCCAAGGACAAAGTTAAATGATCCCTGATAAAAAAAAAAAAACAAAACAAAACAAAACAATAAAGTCCGTGGATAATATCAGGAATACACAAACACAGATGCTGTAGCAATATTTCGGTTTGAGTTAGCCAAAACAAAACCGGATATTTCCGGTTTCATCCAGTCATATCCGGACAAAGTGGTGTGGAATTCGTATGCAATGGACTGAGAAAATCACAATAAAAATTGTTTTGGAGAAAAGCAAAGTCTTTTCGTTAGGCAAGTGCATAAAATGTCATCTATACAAACAGAAATATCATGTTTGTGTGCTGCAGTTCCTCTAGCTTTCTCCCTAGAAAATACAAATGTGTAGATCTGGTGTGTCCATGTGGAACTAATTAGTGTTTCCAAGCATAAAATTAAATGTTCCGTGAAAATAAAACGTTCAAAAAAATAAAGTCCATGGATAATATCAGGAATACTCAAACACAGAGGCTGTAGCAATATGTGGGATTGAATTATCCAAAACAAAACCGGATATTTCCGGTTTCATCCAGTCCTATCCGGACAAAGTGGTGTGGAATTCGTATGCAATGGACCGAGAAAATCACAGGAAAAATGGTTTTGGAGAAAAGCAAAGTCTTTTCATTAGGCAAGTGCATAAAATGTCATGTATACAAACAGAAATATCATGTTTGTTTGCCGCAGTTCCTCTAGCTTTCTCCCTAGAAAATACGAATGTGTAGAGCTGGTGTCTCCATGTGGAACCAATTAGTGTTTCCAAGCATAAAATTAAATGTTCCCTGAAAAAAAAACATTCAAAAAAATAAAGTCCGTGGATAATATCAGGAATACACAAACAAAGAGGCTGTAGCAATATCTGGGATTGAATTAGCCAAAAAGAAACCGGATATTTCCGGTTTCATCCAGTCATATTCGGACAAAGTGGTGTGGAATTCGTATGCAATGGACCTAGAAAATCACAGGAAAAATGGTTTTGGAGAAAAGCAAAGTCTTTTCGTTAGGCAAGTGCATAAAATGTCATGTATACAAACAGAAATATCATGTTTGTTTGCCGCAGTTCCTCTAGCTTTCTCCCTAGAACATACGAATGTGTAGAGCTGGTGTCTCCATGTGGAACCAATTAGTGTTTCCAAGCATAAAATTAAATGTTCCCTGAAAAAAAAAACATTCAAAACAATAAAGTCCGTGGATAATATCAGGAATACACAAAAACAGAGGCTGTAGCAATATTTCAGTTTTAGTTAGCCAAAACAAAACCAGATATTTCCGGTTTCATCCAGTCATATTCGGAAAAGTGGTGTGGAATTCGTATGCAATGGACCGAGAAAATCACAGTAAAAGTGGTTTTGGAGAAAAGCAAAGTCTTTTCGTTAGGAAGTGCATAAAATGTCAAATCTATACAAACAGAAATATCATGTTTGTTTGCAGCAGTTCCTCTAGCTTTCTCCCAGAAAATACGAATGTGTAGAGCTGGTGTCTCCATGTGGAACCAATTAGTGTTTCTAAGCATAAAATTAAATGTTCCCTGAAAAAAAAACATTCAAAACAATAAATCCGTGGATAATATCAGGAATACACAAACACAGAGGCTGTAGAAATATCTGGGATTGATTTAGCCAAAACGGAACCGGATATTTCGGGTTTCATCCAGTCATATCCGGAGAAAGTGGTGTGGAATTCATTTGCAATGGACTGAGAAAATCACAATAAAAATGGTTTTGGAGAAAAGCAAAGTCTTTTCGTTAGGCAAGTGCATAAAATGTCATCTATACAAACAGAAATATCATGTTTGTTTGCCGCAGTTCCTCTAGCTTTCTCCCTAGAAAATACGAATGTGTAGAGCTGGTGTCTCCATGTGGAACCAATTAGTGTTTCCAAGCATAAAATTAAATGTTCCCTGAAAAAAAAAACATTCAAAAAAATAAAATCCGTGGATAATATCAGGAATACACAAACACAGATGGTGTAGCAATATTTCGGTTTGTGTTAGCCAAAACAAAACCGGATATTTCCGGTTTCATCCAGTCATATCCGTACAAAGTGGTGTGAAATTGGTATGCAATGGACCGAGAAAATCACAGGAAAAATGGTTTTGGAGAAAAGCAAAGTCTTTTCGTTAGGCAAGTGCATAAAATGTCATCTATACAAACAGAAATATCATGTTTGTTTGCCGCAGTTCCTCTAGCTTTCTCCCTAGAACAAACGAATGTGTAGAGCTGGTGTCTCCATGTGGAACCAATTAGTGTTTCCAAGCATAAAATTAAATGTTCCCAGAAAAAAAAAAAACATTCAAAAAATACAGTCCGTGGATAATATCAGGAATACACAAACACAGAGGCTGTTGCAATATTTCGGTTTGAGTTAGCCAAACAAAACCGCATATTTCCGGTTTCATCCTGTCATATCCGGACAAAGTGGTGTGGAATTTGTATGCAATGGATCGAGAAAATCACAGGAAAAATGGTTTTGGAGAAAAGCAAAGTCTTTTCGTTAGGCAAGTGCATAAAATGTCATCTATACAAACAGAAATATCATGTTTCTTTGCCGCAGTTCCTCTAGCTTTCTCCCTAGAAAATACGAATGTGTAGAGCTGGTGTCTCCGTGTGCACCAATTAGAGTTTCCAAGGACAAAGTTAAATGATCCCTGATAAAAAAAAAAAAAACAAAAAAGTCCGTGGATAATATCAGGAATACACAAACACAGATGCTGTAGCAATATTTCGGTTTGAGTTAGCCAAAACAAAACCGAATATTTCCGGTTTCATCCAGTCATATCCGGACAAAGTGGTGTTTAATTGGTATGCAATGGACCGAGAAAATCACAGGAAAAATTGTTTTGGAGAAAAGCAAAGTCTTTTCGTTAGGCAAGTGCATAAAATGTCATCTATACAATCAGAAATATCATGTTGGTATGCCGCAGTTGCTCTAGCTTTCTCCCTAGAACAAACGAATGTGTAGAGCTGGTGTCTCCATGTGGAACCAATTAGTGTTTCCAAGCATAAAATTAAATGTTCCCTGATAAAAAAACATTCAAAAAAATAAAATCCGTGGATAATATCAGGAATACAGAAACACAGATGGTGTAGCAATATTTCGGTTTGAGTTAGCCAAAACAAAACCGCATATTTCCGGTTTCATCCAGTCATATCCGGACAAAGTGGTGTGGAATTGGTATGCAATGGACCGAGAAAATCACAGGAAAAATTGTTTTGGAGAAAAGCAAAGTCTTTTTGTTAGGCAAGTGCATAAAATGTCATCTATACAAACAGAAATATCATGTTGGTTTGCCGCAGTTCCTCTAGCTTTCTCCCTAGAACAAACGAATGTGTAGAGCTGGTGCCTCCATGTGGAACCAATTAGTGTTTCCAAGCATAAAATTAAATGTTCCCTGAAAAAAAAAACATTCAAAAAAATAAAGTCCGTGGATAATATAAGGATACACAAACAAAGAGGCTGTAGCAATATCTGGGATTGAATTAGCCAAAACGAAACCGGATATTTCCGGTTTCATCCAGTCATATCCAGACAAAGTGGTGTGGAATTGGTATGCAATGGACCGAGAAATTCAAAGGAAAAATGGTTTTGGATAAAAGCAAAGTCTTTTCGTTAGGCAAGTGCATAAAATGTCATCTAGAAAAACAGAAATATCATGTTTCTTTGCCGCAGTTCCTCTAGCTTTCTCCCTAGAACAAACAAATGTGTAGAGCTGGTGTCTCCATGTGGAACCAATTAGTGTTTCCAAGCATAAAATTAAATGTTCCCAGAAAAAAAAACATTCAAAAAAATACAGTCCTTGGATAATATCAGGAATACACAAACACAGAGGCTGTAGCAATATTTCGGTTTGAGTTAGCCAAAACAAAACCGCATATTTCCGGTTTCATCCAGTCATATCCGGACAAAGTGGTGTGGAATGTGTATGCAATGGACCGAGAAAATCACAGGAAAAATGGTTTTGGAGAAAAGCAAAGTCTTTTCGTTAGGCAAGTGCATAAAATGTCATCTATACAAACAGAAATATCATGTTTCTTTGCCGCAGTTCCTCTAGCTTTCTCCCTAGAAAATACGAATGTGTAGAGCTGGTGTCTCCGTGTGCACCAATTAGAGTTTCCAAGGACAAAGTTAAATGATCCCTGATAAAAAAAAAAACAATAAAGTCCGTGGATAATATCAGGAATACACAAACACAGATGCTGTAGCAATATTTCGGTTTGAGTTAGCCAAAACAAAACCGGATATTTCCGGTTTCATCCAGTCATATCCGGACAAAGTGGTATGGAATTCGTATGCAATGGACCGAGAAAATCACAGGAAAAATGGTTTTGGAGAAAAGCAAAGTCTTTTCGTTAGGCAAGTGCATAAAATGTCATCTACACAAACAGAAATATCATGTTGGTTTGCCACAGTTCCTCTAGCTTTCTCCCTAGAACAAACGAATGTGTAGAGCTGGTGTCTCCATGTGGAACCAATTAGTGTTTCCAAGCATAAAATTAAATGTTCCCTGAAAAAAAAAAAAACATTCAAAAAAAATAAAGTCCGTGGATAATATCAGGAATACACAAACAAAGAGGCTGTAGCAATATCTGGTATTGAATTAGCCAAAACGAAACCGGATATTTCCGGTTTCATCCAGTCATATCCGGACAAAGTGGTGTGGAATTGGTATGCAATGGACCGAGAAAATCACAGGAAAAATTGTTTTGGAGAAAAGCAAAGTCTTTTCCTTAGGCAAGTGCATAAAATGTCATCTAGACAAACAGAAATATCATGTTTGTTTGCCGCAGTTCCTCTAGCTTTCTCCCTAGAAAATACGAATGTGTAGAGCTGGTGTTTCCATGTGGAACCAATTAGTGTTTCCAAGCATAAAATTAAATGTTCCCTGAAAAAAAAACACATTCAAAAAAATAAAGTCTGTGGATAATATCAGGAATACACAAACAAAGAGGCTGTAGCAATATCTGGGATTGAATTAGCCAAAACGAAACCGGATATTTCCGGTTTCATCCAGTCATATCCGGACAAACTGGTGTGGAATTCGTATGCAATGGACCGAGAAAATCACAGTAAAAATGGTTTTGGAGAAAAGCAAAGTCTTTTCGTTAGGCAAGTGCATAAAATGTCATCTAGACAAACAGAAATATCATGTTTGTTTGCCGCAGTTCCTCTATCTTTCTCCCTAGAACAAACAAATGTGTAGAGCTGGTGTCTCCATGTGGAACCAATTAGTGTTTCCAAGCATAAAATTAAATGTTCCCAGAAAAAAAAAAAACATTCAAAAAAATACAGTCCGTGGATAATATCAGGAATACACAAACACAGATGCTGTACAAATATTTCGGTTTGAGTTAGCCAAAACAAAACCGGATATTTCCGGTTTCATCCAGTCATATCCGGACAAACTGGTGTGGAATTGGTATGCAATGGACCGAGAAAATCACAGGAAAAATGGTTTTGGAGAAAAGCAAAGTCTTTTCGTTAGGCAAGTGCATAAAATGTCATCTATACAAACAGAAATATCATGTTTGTTTGCCGCAGTACCTCTAGCTTTCTCCCTAGAAAATACGAATGTGTAGAGCTGGTGTCTCCCTGTGCACCAATTAGAGTTTCCAAGGACAAAGTTAAATGTTCCCTGATTAAAAAAAAAACAAAACAATAAAGTCCGTGGATAATATCAGGAATACACAAACACAGATGCTGTAGCAATATTTCGGTTTGAGTTAGCCAAAACAAAACCGGATATTTCCGGTTTCATCCAGTCATATCCGGACAAAGTGGTGTGGAATTGGTATGCAATGGACCGAGAAAATCACAGTAAAAATGGTTTTGGAGAAAAGCAAAGTCTTTTCGTTAGGCAAGTGCATAAAATGTCATCTATACAAACAGAAATATCATGTGTGGTTGCCGCAGTTCCTCTAGCTTTCTCCCTAGAAAATACGAATGTGTAGAGCTGGTGTCTCCATGTGGAACCAATTAGTGTTTCCAAGCATAAAATTTAATGTTCCCTGAAAAAAAACATTCAAAAAAATAAAGTCCGTGGATAATATCAGGAATACACAAACAAAGAGGCTGTAGCAATATCTGGGATTGAATTAGGCAAAACGTATCCGGATATTTCCGGTTTTATCCAGTCATATCCGGACAAAGTGGTGTGGAATTCGTATGCAATGGACCGAGAAAATCACACTAAAAATGGTTTTAAGAGAAAAGCAAAGTCTTTTCGTTAGGCAAGTGCATAAAATGTCATCTATACAAACAGAAATATCATGTTTGTTTGCCGCAGTTCCTCTAGCTTTCTCCCTAGAAAATACGAATGTGTAGAGCTGGTGTCTCCATGTGGAACCAATTACTGTTTCCAAGCATAAAATGAAATGTTCCCTGAAAAAAAAAACATTCAAAAAAATAAAGTCCGTGGATAATATCAGGAATACACAAACGCAGATGCTGTACAAATATTTCGGTTTGAGTTAGCCAAAACAAAACCGGATATTTCCGGTTTAATCCAGTCATATCCGGACAAAGTGGTGTGGAATTCGTATGCAATGGACCGAGAAAATCACAGTAAAAATGGTTTTAAGAGAAAAGCAAAGTCTTTTCATTAGGCAAGTGCATAAAATGTCATCTATACAAACAGAAATATCATGTTTGTTTGCCGCAGTTCCTCTAGCTTTCTCCCTAGAAAATACGAATGTGTAGAGCTGGTGTCTCCATGTGGAACCAATTACTGTTTCCAAGCATAAAATGAAATGTTCCCTGAAAAAAAAAACATTCAAAAAAATAAAGTCCGTGGATAATATCAGGAATACACAAACACAGAGGCTGTACAAATATTTCGGTTTGAGTTAGCCAAAACAAAACCGGATATTTCCGGTTTCATCCAGTCATATCCGGACAAAGTGGTGTGGAATTTGTATGCAATGGACCGAGAAAATCACAATAAAAATGGTTTTGGAGAAAAGCAAAGTCTTTTCGTTAGGCAAGTGCATAAAATATTATCTAGACAAACAGAAATATCATGTTTGTTTGCCGGAGTTCCTCTAGATTTCTCCCTAGAAAATACGAATGTGTAGAGCTGGTGTCTCCATGTGGAATCAATCAGTGTTTCCAAGAATAAAATTAAATGTTCCCTGAAAAAAAAAACATTGAAAAAAATA
Source organism: Lepus oiostolus (assembly GCA_036325905.1). NCBI lineage: Eukaryota > Metazoa > Chordata > Mammalia > Lagomorpha > Leporidae > Lepus > Lepus oiostolus. The sequence goes on from CM070795.1 coordinate 48,290,684, forward strand.
AATTCCGTGGATAATATCAGGAATACACAAACAAAGAGGCTGTACAAATATTTCGGTTTGAGTTAGCCAAAACGAAACCGGATATTTCCGGTTTCATCCAGTCATATCCGGACAAAGTGGTGTGGAATTGGTATGCAATGGACCGAATCAATCACAGGAAAAATGGTTTTGGAGAAAAGCAAAGCCTTTTCGTTAGGCAAGTGCATAAAATGTCATCTATACAAACAAAAATATCATGTTTCTTTGCCGCAGTTCCTCTAGCTTTCTCCCTAGAACATAAAAATATGTAGAGCTGGTGTCTCAATGTGGAACCAATTAGTGTTTCCAAGCATAAAATTAAATATTCCCTGAAAAAAAAAACACATTCAAAAAAATAAAGTCCGTGGATAATATCAGGAATACACAAACAAAGAGGCTGTAGCAATATCTGGGATTGAATTAGCCAAAACGAAACCGGATATTTCCGGTTTCATCCAGTCATATCCGGACAAACTGATGTGGAATTCTTATTCAATGGACCGAGAAAATCACAGTAAAAATGGTTTTGGAGAAAAGCAAAGTATTTTCGTTAGGGAAGTGCATAAAATGTCATCTATACAAACAGAAATAGCATGTTTGTTTGCCGCAGTTCCTCTAGCTTTCTCCCTAGAAAATACGAATGTGTAGAGCTGGTGTCTCCATGTGGAACCAATTAGTGTTTCCAAGCATAAAATTAAATGTTCCCAAAAAAAAAAAACATTCAAAAAATACAGTGCGTGGATAATATCAGGAATACACAAACACAGAGGCTGTAGCAATATTTCGGTTTGAGTTAGCCAAAACAAAACCGGATATTTCCGGTTTCATCCAGTCATATCCAGACAAAGTGGTGTGGAATTGGTATGCAATGGACCGAGAAAATCACAGGAAAAATGGTTTTGGAGAAAAGCAAAGTCTTTTCGTTAGGCAAGTGCATAAAATGTCATCTATACAAACAGAAATATGATGTTTGTTTGCCGCCGTTCCTCTAGATTTCTCCCTAGAAAATACGAATGTGTAGAGCTGGTGTCTCCATGTGCACTAATTAGAGTTTCCAAGGACAAAGTTAAATGATCCCTGATAAAAAAAAAACATTCAAAAAATAATGTCCGTGGATAATATCACAAATACACAAACAAAGATGCTGTAGCAATATTTCGGTTTGAGTTAGCCAAAACGAAACCGGATATTTCCGGTTTCATCCAGTCATATCCGGACATAGCGGTGTGGAATTGGTATGCAATTGACCGAGAAAATCACAGGAAAAATGGTTTTGGAGAAAAGCAAAGTCTTTTCGTTAGGCAAGTGCATAAAATGTCATCTATACAAACAGAAATATCATGTGTGGTTGCCGCAGTTCCTCTAGCTTTCTCCCTAGAAAATACGAATGTGTAGAGCTGGTGTCTCCATGTGGAACCAATTAGTGTTTCCAAGCATAAAATTTAATGTTCCCTGAAAAAAAAACATTCAAAAAAATAAAGTCCGTGGATAATATCAGGAATACACAAACAAAGAGGCTGTAGCAATATCTGGGATTGAATTAGGCAAAACGTATCCGGATATTTCCGGTTTTATCCAGTCATATCCGGACAAAGTGGTGTGGAATTTGTATGCAATGGACCGAGAAAATCAGAGTAAAAATGGTTTTGGAGAAAAGCAAAGTATTTTCGTTAGGCAAGTGCATAAAATGTTATTTATACAAACAGAAATATCATGTTAGTTTGCCGCAGTTCCTCTAGCTTTCTCCCTAGAAAATACGAATGTGTAGAGCTGGTGTCTCCATGTGGAACCAATTAGTGTTTCCAAGCATAAAATTAAATGTTCCCTGAAAAAAAAACATTCAAAAAAATAAAGTCCGTGGATAATATCAGGAATACACAAACACAGATGCTGTACAAATATTTCGGTTTGAGTTAGCCAAAACAAAACCGGATATTTCCGGTTTCATCCAGTCATATCCGGACAAAGTGGTGTGGAATTGGTATGCAATGGACCGAGACAATCACAGGAAAAATGGTTTTGGAGAAAAGCAAAGTCTTTTCGTTAGGCAAGTGCATAAAATGTCATCTATACAAACAGAAATATCATGTTTCTTTTCTGCAGTTCCTCTAGCTTTCTCCCTAGAACATAAAAATATGTAGAGCTGGTGTCTCCATGTGGAACCAATTAGTGTTTCCAAGCATAAAATTAAATGTTCCCTGAAAAAAAAAACACATTCAAAAAAATAAAGTCCGTGGATAATATCAGGAATACACAAACAAAGAGGCTGTAGCAATATCTGGGATTGAATTAGCCAAAACGAAACCGGATATTTCCGGTTTCATCCAGTCATATCCGGACAAACTGATGTGGAATTCTTATTCAATGGACCGAGAAAATCACAGTAAAAATGGTTTTGGAGAAAAGCAAAGTATTTTCGTTATGCAAGTGCATAAAATGTCATCTAGACAAACAGAAATATCATGTTTGTTTGCCGCAGTTCCTCTAGCTTTCTCCCTAGAAAATACGAATGTGTAGAGCTGGTGTCTCCATGTGGAACCAATTAGTGTTTCCAAGCATAAAATTAAATGTTCCCTGAAAAAAAAACATTCAAAAAAATACAGTCCGTGGATAATATCAGGAATACACAAACGCAGATGCTGTACAAATATTTCGGTTTGAGTTAGCCAAAACACAACCGGATATTTCCGGTTTAATCCAGTCATATCCGGACAAAGTGGTGTGGAATTCGTATGCAATGGACCGAGAAAATCAGAGTAAAAATGGTTTTGGAGAAAAGCAAAGTCTTTTCATTAGGCAAGTGCACAAAATGTCATCTATACAAACAGAAATATCATGTTGGTTTGCCGCAGTTCCTCTAGCTTTCTCCCTAGAAAATACGAATGTGTAGAGCTGGTGTCTCCATGTGGAACCAATTAGTGTTTCCAAGCATAAAATTAAATGTTCCCTGAAAAAAAAAACATTCAAAAAAATAAAGTCCGTGGATAATATCAGGAATACACAAACACAGAGGCTGTAGCAATATTTCGGTTTGAGTTAGCCAAAACAAAACCGCAGATTTCCGGTTTCATCCAGTCATATCCGGACAAAGTGGTGTGGAATTTGTATGCAATGGACCGAGAAAATCAGAGTAAAAATGGTTTTGGAGAAAAGCAAAGTCTTTTCGTTAGGCAAGTGCATAAAATATCATCTAGACAAACAGAAATATCATGTTTGTTTGCCGGAGTTCCTCTAGATTTCTCCCTAGAAAATACGAATGTGTAGAGCTGGTGTCTACATGTGGAATCAATTAGTGTTTCCAAGAATAAAATTAAATGTTCCCTGAAAAAAAAAAACATTGAAAAAAATAAATTCCGTGGATAATATCAGGAATACACAAACACAGATGCTGTACAAATATTTCGGTTTGAGTTAGCCAAAACGAAACCGGATATTTCCGGTTTCATCCAGTCATATCCGGACAAAGTGGTGTGGAATTGGTATGCAATGGACCGAATCAATCACAGGAAAAATGGTTTTGGAGAAAAGCAAAGTCTTTTCGTTAGGCAAGTGCATAAAATGTCATCTATACAAACAAAAATATCATGTTTCTTTGCCGCAGTTCCTCTAGCTTTCTCCCTAGAACATAAAAATATGTAGAGCTGGTGTCTCCATGTGGAACCAATTAGTGTTTCCAAGCATAAAATTAAATGTTCCCTGAAAAAAAAAACACATTCAAAAAAATAAAGTCCGTGGATAATATCAGGAATACACAAACAAAGAGGCTGTAGCAATATCTGGGATTGAATTAGCCAAAAAGGAAACCGGATATTTCCGGTTTCATCCAGTCATATCCGGACAAACTGATGTGGAATTCTTATTCAATGGACCGAGAAAATCACAGTAAAAATGGTTTTGGAGAAAAGCAAAGTATTTTCGTTAGGCAAGTGCATAAAATGTCATCTAGACAAACAGAAATATCATGTTTGTTTGCCGCAGTTCCTCTAGCTTTCTCCCTAGAACAAACAAATGTGTAGAGCTGGTGTCTCCATGTGGAACCAATTAGTGTTTCCAAGCATAAAATTAAATGTTCCCTGAAAAAAAAACATTCAAAAAAAAATACAGTCCGTGGATAATATCAGGAATACACAAACGCAGATGCTGTACAAATATTTCGGTTTGAGTTAGCCAAAACAAAACCGCAGATTTCCGCTTTCATCCAGTCATATCCAGACAAAGTGTTGTATAATTTGTATGCAATGGACCGAGAAAATCACAGGTAAATGGTTTTGGAGAAAAGCAAAGTCTTTTCGTTAGGCAAGTGCATAAAATGTCATCTATACAAACAGAAATATCATGTTTGTTTGCCGCAGTTCCTGTAGCTTTCTCCCTAGAAAATACGAATGTGTAGAGCTGGTGTCTCCATGTGGAACCAATTAGTGTTTCCAAGCATAAAATTAAATGTTCCCTGAAAAAAAAAAACATTGAAAAAAATAAAGTCCGTGGATAATATCAGGAATACACAAACACAGATGCTGTACAAATATTTCGGTTTGAGTTAGCCAAAACAAAACCGGATATTTCCGGTTTCATCCAGTCATATCCGGACAAAGTGGTGTGGAATTTGTATGCAATGGACCGAGACAATCACAGGAAAAATGGTTTTGGAGAAAAGCAAAGCCTTTTCGTTAGGCAAGTGCATAAAATGTCATCTATACAAACAGAAATATCATGTTTCTTTTCCGCAGTTCCTCTAGCTTTCTCCCTAGAACATAAAAATATGTAGAGCTGGTGTCACCATGTGGAACCAATTAGTGTTTCCAAGCATAAAATTAAATGTTCCCTGAAAAAAAAAACACATTCAAAAAAATAAAGTCCGTGGATAATATCAGGAATACACAAACAAAGAGGCTGTAGCAATATCTGGGATTGAATTAGCCAAAATGAAACCGGATATTTCCGGTTTCATCCAGTCATATCCGGACAAACTGATGTGGAATTCTTATTCAATGGACCGAGAAAATCACAGTAAAAATGGTTTTGGAGAAAAGCAAAGTATTTTCGTTAGGCAAGTGCATAAAATGTCATCTAGACAAACAGAAATATCATGTTTGTTTGCCGCAGTTCCTCTAGCTTTCTCCCTAGAACAAACAAATGTGTAGAGCTGGTGTCTCCATGTGGAACCAATTAGTGTTTCCAAGCATAAAATTAAATGTTCCCAGAAAAAAAAACATTCAAAAAAATACAATCCGTGGATAATATCAGGAATACACAAACGCAGATGCTGTACAAATATTTCGGTTTGAGTTAGCCAAAACACAACCGGATATTTCCGGTTTAATCCAGTCATATCCGGACAAAGTGGTGTGGAATTCGTATGCAATGGACCGAGAAAATCATAGTAAAAATGGTTTTAAGAGAAAAGCAAAGTCTTTTCATTAGGCAAGTGCATAAAATGTCATCTATACAAACAGAAATATCATTTTTGTTTGCCGCAGTTCCTCTAGCTTTCTCCCTAGAAAATACGAATGTGTAGAGCTGGTGTCTCCATGTGGAACCAATTACTGTTTCCAAGCATAAAATGAAATGTTCCCTGAAAAAAAAAACATTCAAAAAAATAAAGTCCGTGGATAATATCAGGAATACACAAACACAGAGGCTGTAGCAATATTTCGGTTTGAGTTAGCCAAAACAAAACCGCAGATTTCCGGTTTCATCCAGTCATATCCGGACAAAGTGGTGTGGAATTTGTATGCAATGGACCGAGAAAATCACAGTAAAAATGGTTTTGGAGAAAAGCAAAGTCTTTTCATTAGGCAAGTGCATAAAATATCATCTAGACAAACAGAAATATCATGTTTGTTTGCCGGAGTTCCTCTAGATTTCTCCCTAGAAAATACGAATGTGTAGAGCTGGTGTCTCCATGTGGAATCAATTAGTGTTTCCAAGAATAAAATTAAATGTTCCCTGAAAAAAAAAACATTGAAAAAAATAAATTCTGTGGATAATATCAGGAATACACAAACACAGATGCTGTACAAATATTTCGGTTTGAGTTAGCCAAAACGAAACCGGATATTTCCGGTTTCATCCAGTCATATCCGGACAAAGTGGTGTGGAATTGGTATGCAATGGACCGAGAAAATCACAGGAAAAATGGTTTTGGAGAAAAGCAAAGTCTTTTCGTTAGGCAAGTGCATAAAATGTCATCTATACAAACAGAAATATCATGTTTCTTTGCCGCAGTTCCTCTAGCTTTCTCCCTAGAACATAAAAATATGTAGAGCTGGTGTCTCCATGTGGAACCAATTAGTGTTTCCAAGCATAAAATTAAATGTTCCCTGAAAAAAAAAACAGTCAAAAAATAAAGTCCGTGGATAATATCAGGAATACACAAACAAAGAGGCTGTAGCAATATCTGGGATTGAATTAGCCAAAACGAAACCGGATATTTCCGGTTTCATCCAGTCATATCCGGACAAACTGATGTGGAATTCTTATTCAATGGACCGAGAAAATCACAGTAAAAATGGTTTTGGAGAAAAGCAAAGTATTTTCGTTAGGCAAGTGCATAAAATGTCATCTAGACAAACAGAAATATCATGTTTGTTTGCCGCAGTTCCTCTAGCTTTCTCCCTAGAACAAACAAATGTGTAGAGCTGGTGTCTCCATGTGGAACCAATTAGTGTTTCCAAGCATAAAATTAAATGTTCCCAGAAAAAAAAAACATTCAAAAAATACAGTCCGTGGATAATATCAGGAATACACAAACGCAGATGCTGTAGCAATATTTCGGTTTGAGTTAGCCAAAACAAAACCGCAGATTTCCGCTTTCATCCAGTCATATCCAGACAAAGTGTTGTATAATTTGTATGCAATGGACCGAGAAAATCACAGGAAAAATGGTTTTGGAGAAAAGCAAAGTCTTTTCGTTAGGCAAGTGCATCAAATGTCATCTATACAAACAGAAATATCATGTTTGTTTGCCGCAGTTCCTGTAGCTTTCTCCCTAGAAAATACGAATGTGTAGAGCTGGTGTCTCCATGTGGAACCAATTAGTGTTTCCAAGCAGAAAATTAAATGTTCCCTGAAAAAAAAACATTCAAAAAAATAAAGTCCTTGGATAACATCAGGAATACACAAACAAAGAGGCTGTAGTAATATCTGGGATTGACTTAGCCAAAACGAAACCGGATATTTCCGGTTTCATCCAGTCATATCCGGACAAAGTGGTGTGGAATTCGTATGCAATGGAATGAGAAAATCACAGTAAAAATGGTTTTGGAGAAAAGCAAAGTCTTTTCGATAGGCAAGTGCATAAAATGTCATCTATACAAACAGAAATAGCATGTTTGTTTGCTGCAGTTCCTCTAGCTTTCTCCCTAGAAAATACAAATGTGTAGAGCTGCTGTGTCCATGTGCAACCAATTAGTGTTTCCAAGCATAAAATTAAATGTTCCCGGAAAAAAAAAACATTCAAAAAAATAAAGGCCGTGGATAATATCAGGAATACACAAACACAGATGCTGTAGCAATATCTGGGATTGAATTAGCCAAAACGAAACCGGATATTTCCGGGTTCATCCAGTCATATCCGGACAAAGTGGTGTGGAATTCGTATGCAATGGACCGAGAAAATCACAGTAAAAATGGTTTTACGAGAAAAGCAAAGTCTTTTCGTTAGGCAAGTGCATAAAATGTCATCTAGACAAACAGAAATATCATGTTTGTTTGCCGCAGTTCCTCTAGCTTTCTCCCTAGAACATACGAATGTGTAGAGCTGGTATCTCCATGTGGGACCAATTAGTGTTTCCAAGCATAAAATTAAATGTTCCCAGAAAAAAAAAACATTCAAAAAAATACAGTCCGTGGATAATATCAGGAATACACAAACACAGATGCTGTAGCAACATTTCGGTTTGAGTTAGCCAAAACAAAACCGCATATTTCCGGTTTCATCCAGTCATATCCGGACAAACTGGTGTGGAATTCGTATGCAATGGACCGAGAAAATCAGAGTAAAAATTGTTTTGGAGAAAAGCAAAGTCTTTTCGTTAGGCAAGTGCATAAAATGTCATCTATACAAACAGAAATATCATGTTTGTTTGCCGCCGTTCCTCTAGCTTTCTCCCTAGAAAATACGAATGTGTAGAGCTGGTGTCTCCGTGTGCACCAATTAGAGTTTCCAAGGACAAAGTAAAATGATCCCTGATAAAAAAAAAAAAAACATTCAAAAAAATAATGTCCGTGGATAATATCAGGAATACACAAACACAGATGCTGTACAAAAATTTCGGTTTGAGTTTGCCAAAACAAAACCGCATATTTCCGGTTTCATCCAGTCATATCCAGACAAAGTGTTGTATAATTTCTATGCAATGGACCGAGAAAATCACAGTAAAAATGGTTTTGGAGAAAAGCAAAGTCTTTTCGTTAGGCAAGTGCATAAAATGTCATCTAGACAAACAGAAATAGCATGTTTGTTTGCCTCAGTTCCTCTACTTTCTCCCTAGACAATACGAATGTGTAGAGCTGGTGTCTCCATGTGGAACCAATTAGTGTTTCCAAGCATAAAATGAAATGTTCCCTGAAAAAAAAACATTCAAAAAAATAAAGTCCGTGGATCATATCAGGAATACACAAACAAAGAGGCTGTAGCAATATCTGGGATTGAATTAGCCAAAACGAAACCGGATATTTCCGGTTTCATCCAGTCATATCCGGACAAAGTGGTGTGGAATTGGTATGCAATGGACCGAGAAAATCACAGTAAAAATGGTTTTGGAGAAAAGCAAAGTCTTTTCGTTAGGCAAGTGCATAAAATGTCATCTATACAAACAGAAATAGCATGTTTGTTTGCTGCAGTTCCTCTAGCTTTCTCCCTAGAACAAACAAATGTGTAGAGCTGGTGTCTCCAAGTGGAACCAATTAGTGTTTCCAAGCATAAAATTAAATGTTCCCAGAAAAAAAAACATTCAAAAAAATAGAGTCCGTGGATAATATCAGGAATACACAAACACAGAGGCTGTAGCAATATTTCGGTTTGAGTTAGCCAAAACAAAACCGCAGATTTCCGGTTTCATCCAGTCATATCCGGACAAAGTGGTGTGGAATTTGTATGCAATGGACCGAGAAAATCACAGGAAAAATGGTTTTGGAGAAAAGCAAAGTCTTTTCGTTAGGCAAGAGCATAAAATGTCATCTATACAAACAGAAATATCATGTTTGTTTGCCGCCGTTCCTCTAGCTTTCTCCCTAGAAAATACGAATGTGTAGAGCTGGTGTCTCCATGTGGAACCAATTAGTGTTTCCAAGCATAAAATTAAATGTTCCCTGAAAAAAAAACATTCAAAAAAATAAAATCCGTGAATAATATCAGGAATACAGAAACACAGATGCTGTAGCAATATTTCGGTTTGAGTTAGCCAAAAAAAAACCGGATATTTCCGGTTTCATCCAGTCATATCCGGACAAAGTGGTGTGGAATTCGTATGCAATGGACCGAGAAAATCACAGGAAAAATGGTTTTGGAGAAAAGCAAAGTCTTTTCGTTAGGCAAGTGCATAAAATGTCATCTATACAAACAGAAATATCATGTTTGTTTGCCGCAGTTCCTCTAGCTTTCTCCCTAGAAGAAACGAATGTGTAGAGCTGGTGTCTCCATGTGGAACCAATTAGTGTTTCCATGCATAAAATTAAATGTTCCCAGAGAAAAAAAACATTCAAAACAATAAAGTCCTTGGATAATATCAGGAATACACAAACACAGATGCTGTAGCAATATTTCGGTTTGAGTTAGCCAAAACAAAACCGGATATTTCCGGTTTCATCCAGTCATATCCGGACAAAGTGGTGTGGAATTTGTATGCAATGGACCGAGAAAATCACAGTAAAAATGGTTTTGGAGAAAAGCAAAGTCTTTTCGTTAGGCAAGTGCATCAAATGTCATCTATGCAAACAGAAATAGCATGTTTGTTTGCCGCAGTTCCTCTAGCTTTCTCCCTAGAAAATACGAATGTGTAGAGCTTGTGTCTCCGTGTGCACCAATTAGAGTTTCCAAGGACAAAGTTAAATGATCCCTGATAAAAAAAAAACAAAACAATAAAGTCCGTGGATAATATCAGGAATACACAAACACAGATGCTGTAGCAATATTTCGGTTTGAGTTAGCCAAAACAAAACCACAGATTTCCGGTTTCATCCAGTCATATCCGGACAAAGTGGTGTGGAATTGGTATGCAATCGACCGAGAAAATCACAGTAAAAATGGTTTTGGAGAAAAGCAAAGTATTTTTGTTAGGCAAGTGCATAAAATGTCATCTATACAAACAGAAATATCATGTTTGTTTGCCGCAGTTCCTCTAGCTTTCTCCCTAGAAAATATGAATGTGTAGAGCTGGAGTCTCCATCTGGAAACAGTTAGTGTTTCCAAGCATAAAATTAAATGTTGCCTGATAAAAAACATTCAAAAAAATAAAGTCCATGGATAATATCAGGAATACACAAACACAGAGGCTGTAGCAATATCTGGGATTGAATTAGCCAAACAAAACCGGATATTTCCGGTTTCATCCAGTCATATCCGGACAAACTGCTGTGGAATTCGTATGCAATGGACGGAGAAAATCACAGGAAAATGGTTTTGGAGAAAAGCAAAGTCTTTTCGTTAGGCAAGTGCATAAAATGTCATCTAGACAAACAGAAATATCATGTTTGTTTGCCGCAGTTCCTCTAGCTTTCTCCCTAGAAAATACGAATATGTAGAGCTGGTGTCTCCATGTGGAACAAATTAGTGTTTCCAAGCATAAAATGAAATGATCCCTGAAAAAAAAAAACATTCAAAAAAATAAAGTCCGTGGATAATATCAGGAATACACAAACACAGAGGCTGTAGCAATATCTGGGATTGAATTAGACAAAAGGAAACCAGATATTTCCGGTTTCATCTAGTCATATCCGGACAAACTGGTGTGCAATTCGCATGCAATGGACCGAGAAAATCACAGGAAAAATGGTTTTGGAGAAAAGCAAAGTCTTTTCATTAGGCAAGTGCATAAAATGTCATCTATACAAACAGAAATATCATGTTTGTTTGCCGCAGTTCCTCTAGCTTTCTCCCTAGAAAATACGAATGTGTAGAGCTGGTGTCTCCATGTGGAACAAATTAGAGTTTCCAAGGACAAAATTAAATGTTCCCTGAAAAAAAAACATTCAAAAAAATAAAGTCCGTGGATAATATCAGGAATACGCAAACACAGATGCTGTAGCAATATTTCGGTTTGAGTTAGCCAAAACAAAACCGGATATTTCCGGTTTCATCCAGTCAAATCCGGACAAAGCGGTGTGCAATTCGTATGCAGTGGACCGAGAAAATCACAGGAAAAATGGTTTTGGAGAAAAGCAAAGTATTTTCGTTAGGCAAGTGCATAAAATGTCATCTATACAAACAGAAATATCATGTTTGTTTGCCACAGTTCTTCTAGCTTTCTCCCTAGAAAATATGAATGTATAGAGCTGGTGTCTCCATGTGGAACCAATTAGTGTTTCCAAGCATAAAATTAAATGTTCCCTGAAAAAAAAATTCAAAAAAATAAAGTCCATGGATAATATCAGGAATACACAAACACAGAGGCTGTACCAATATTATGTTTGAGTTAGCCAAAACAAAACCGGATATTTCCAGTTTCATCCAGTCATATCCGGACAAAGTGGTGTGGAATTCGTATTCAATGGCCCGAGACAATCACAGGAAAAATAGTTTTGGAGAAAACAAAGTCTTTTCGTTAGGCAGTGCATCAAATGTCATCTATACAAGCAGAAATATCATGTTTGTTTGCCGCAGTTCCTCTAGCTTTCTCCCTAGAAAATACGAATGTGTAGAGCTGGTGTCTCCATGTGGAACCAATTAGTGTGTCCAAGCATAAAATTAAATGTTCCCTGATAAAAAACATTCAAAAAAATAAAATCCGTGGACAATATCACGAATACACAAACAAAGAGGCTGTAGCAATATCTGGGATTAAATTAGCCAAAACGAAACCGGATATTTCCGGTTTCATCCAGTCATATTCGGACCAACTGGTGTGGAATTCGTATGCGATGGACCGAGAAAATCACAGGAAAAATGGTTTTGGAGAAAAGCAAAGTTTTTTCGTTAGGCAAGTGCATAAAATGTCATCTATACAAACAGAAATAGCATGTTTGTTTGCTGCAGTTCCTCTAGATTTTTCCCTAGAACATAAAAATGTGTAGAGCTGCTGTCTCCATGTGGAACCAATTAGTGTTTCCAAGCATAAAATTAAATGTTCCCTGAAAAAAAAACATTCAAAAAAATGAAGTCCATGGATAATATCAGGAATACACAAACAAAGAGGCTGTAGCAATATCTGAGATTGAATTAGACAAAACGAAACCGGATATTTCCGGTTACATCCAGTCATATCCAGACAAAGTGCTGTGGAATTCGCATTTAATGGACAGAGAAAATCACAGGAAACATGGTTTTGGAGAAAAGCAAAGTCTTTTCATTAGGCAAGTGCTTAAAATATCATCTATACAAACAGAAATATCATGTTTGTTTGCCGCAGTTCCTCTAGCTTTCTCCCTAGAAAACACGAATGTGTAGAGCTGGAGTCTCCATCTGGAAATAATTAGTGTTTCTAAGCACAAAATTAAATGTTCCCTGAAAAAAAACATTCAAAAAAATAAAATCCGTGGATAATATCAAGAATACACAAACACAGAGGCTGTAGCAATATCTGGGATTGAATTAGCCAAAACGAAACCGGATATTTCCGGTTTCATCCAGTCATGTTTGGACAAACTGGTGTGGAATTCGTATGCAATGGACTGAGAAAATCACAGTAAAAATTGTTTTGGAGAAAAGGAAAGTCTTTTCGTTAGGCAAGTGCATAAAATGTCATCTATACAAACAGAAATATCATGTTTGTTTGCCACAGATCCCCTAGCTTTCTCCCTAGAAAATACGAATGTTTAGAGCTGGTGTCTCCGTGTGGGACCAATTAGAGTTTCCAAGGACAAAGTTAAATGTCCCCTGATAAAAAAAAAAACAAAACAATAAAGTCCGTGGATAATATCAGGAATACACCATCACAGAGGCTGTAGTAATATTTCGGTTTGACTTAGCCAAAACAAAACCACATATTTCCGGTTTCATCCAGTCATATCCGGATAAAGTGGTGTGGAATTCGTATGCAATGGCCCGAGAAAATCACAGGAAAAATGGTTTTGGAGAAAAGCAAAGTCTTTTCGTTAGGCAAGTGCATCAAATGTCATCTATACAAACAGAAATATCATGTTTGTTTGCCGCAGTTCCTCTAGCTTTCTCCCTAGAACAAACGAATGTGTAGAGCTGGTGTCTCCATGTGGAACCAATTAGTGTTTCTAAGCATAAAATTAAATGTTCCCAGAAAAAAAAAAACATTCAAAAAAATACAGTCCGTGTATAATATCAGGAATACACAAACACAGATGCTGTACAAATATTTCGGTTTGAGTTTGCCAAAACAAAACCGCATATTTCCGGTTTCATCCAGTCATATCCAGAAAAAGTGTTGTATAATTTGTATGCAATGGACTGAAAAAATCACAGTAAAAATGGTTTTGGAGAAAAGCAAAGTTTTTTCGTTAGGCAAGTGCATCAAATGTCATCTATACAAACAGAAATATCATGTTTGTTTGCCACAGATCCCCTAGCTTTCTCCCTAGAAAATACGAATGTGTAGAGCTGGTGTCTCCATGTGGAACCAATTAGTGTTTCCAAGCATAAAATGAAATGATCCCTGAAAAAAAAAACATTCAAAAAAATAAAGTCCGTGGATAATATCAGGAATACACAAACACAGAGGCTGTAGCAATATCTGGGATTGAATTAGACAAAAGGAAACCGGATATTTCCGGATTCATCCAGTCATATCCGGACAAACTGGTGTGCAATTCGCATGCAATGGACCGAGAAATTCACAGGAAAAATGGTTTTGGAGAAAAGCAAAGTCTTTTCATTAGGCAAGTGCATAAAATGTCATCTAGACAAACAGAAATATCATGTTTGTTTGCCGCAGTTCCTCTAGCTTTCTCCCTAGAAAATACGAATGTGTAGAGCTGGTGTCTCCATGTGGAACCAATTAGTGTTTCCAAGCATAAAATTAAATGTTCCCTGAAAAAAAAAAACACATTCAAAACCATAAAGTCCGTGGATAATATCAGGAATACAGAAACACAGATGCTGTAGCAATATTTCGGTTTGAGTTAGCCAAAAAAAAACCGGATATTTCCGGTTTCATCCAGTCATATCCGGACAAAGTGGTGTGGAATTCGTATGCAATGGACCGAGAAAATCACAGGAAAAATGGTTTTGGAGAAAAGCAAAGTCTTTTCGTTAGGCAAGTGCATAAAATGTCATCTATACAAACAGAAATATCATGTTTGTTTGCCGCAGTTCCTCTAGCTTTCTCCCTAGAAGAAACGAATGTGTAGAGCTGGTGTCTCCATGTGGAACCAATTAGTGTTTCCATGCATAAAATTAAATGTTCCCAGAGAAAAAAAACATTCAAAACAATAAAGTCCTTGGATAATATCAGGAATACACAAACACAGATGCTGTAGCAATATTTCGGTTTGAGTTAGCCAAAACAAAACCGGATATTTCCGGTTTCATCCAGTCATATCCGGACAAAGTGGTGTGGAATTTGTATGCAATGGACCGAGAAAATCACAGTAAAAATGGTTTTGGAGAAAAGCAAAGTCTTTTCGTTAGGCAAGTGCATCAAATGTCATCTATGCAAACAGAAATAGCATGTTTGTTTGCCGCAGTTCCTCTAGCTTTCTCCCTAGAAAATACGAATGTGTAGAGCTTGTGTCTCCGTGTGCACCAATTAGAGTTTCCAAGGACAAAGTTAAATGATCCCTGATAAAAAAAAAACAAAACAATAAAGTCCGTGGATAATATCAGGAATACACAAACACAGATGCTGTAGCAATATTTCGGTTTGAGTTAGCCAAAACAAAACCACAGATTTCCGGTTTCATCCAGTCATATCCGGACAAAGTGGTGTGGAATTGGTATGCAATCGACCGAGAAAATCACAGTAAAAATGGTTTTGGAGAAAAGCAAAGTATTTTTGTTAGGCAAGTGCATAAAATGTCATCTATACAAACAGAAATATCATGTTTGTTTGCCGCAGTTCCTCTAGCTTTCTCCCTAGAAAATATGAATGTGTAGAGCTGGAGTCTCCATCTGGAAACAGTTAGTGTTTCCAAGCATAAAATTAAATGTTGCCTGATAAAAAACATTCAAAAAAATAAAGTCCATGGATAATATCAGGAATACACAAACACAGAGGCTGTAGCAATATCTGGGATTGAATTAGCCAAACAAAACCGGATATTTCCGGTTTCATCCAGTCATATCCGGACAAACTGCTGTGGAATTCGTATGCAATGGACGGAGAAAATCACAGGAAAATGGTTTTGGAGAAAAGCAAAGTCTTTTCGTTAGGCAAGTGCATAAAATGTCATCTAGACAAACAGAAATATCATGTTTGTTTGCCGCAGTTCCTCTAGCTTTCTCCCTAGAAAATACGAATATGTAGAGCTGGTGTCTCCATGTGGAACAAATTAGTGTTTCCAAGCATAAAATGAAATGATCCCTGAAAAAAAAAAACATTCAAAAAAATAAAGTCCGTGGATAATATCAGGAATACACAAACACAGAGGCTGTAGCAATATCTGGGATTGAATTAGACAAAAGGAAACCAGATATTTCCGGTTTCATCTAGTCATATCCGGACAAACTGGTGTGCAATTCGCATGCAATGGACCGAGAAAATCACAGGAAAAATGGTTTTGGAGAAAAGCAAAGTCTTTTCATTAGGCAAGTGCATAAAATGTCATCTATACAAACAGAAATATCATGTTTGTTTGCCGCAGTTCCTCTAGCTTTCTCCCTAGAAAATACGAATGTGTAGAGCTGGTGTCTCCATGTGGAACAAATTAGAGTTTCCAAGGACAAAATTAAATGTTCCCTGAAAAAAAAACATTCAAAAAAATAAAGTCCGTGGATAATATCAGGAATACGCAAACACAGATGCTGTAGCAATATTTCGGTTTGAGTTAGCCAAAACAAAACCGGATATTTCCGGTTTCATCCAGTCAAATCCGGACAAAGCGGTGTGCAATTCGTATGCAGTGGACCGAGAAAATCACAGGAAAAATGGTTTTGGAGAAAAGCAAAGTATTTTCGTTAGGCAAGTGCATAAAATGTCATCTATACAAACAGAAATATCATGTTTGTTTGCCACAGTTCTTCTAGCTTTCTCCCTAGAAAATACGAATGTGTAGAGCTGGTGTCTCCATGTGGAACCAATTAGTGTTTCCAAGCATAAAATTAAATGTTCCCTGAAAAAAAAATTCAAAAAAATAAAGTCCATGGATAATATCAGGAATACACAAACACAGAGGCTGTACCAATATTATGTTTGAGTTAGCCAAAACAAAACCGGATATTTCCAGTTTCATCCAGTCATATCCGGACAAAGTGGTGTGGAATTCGTATTCAATGGCCCGAGACAATCACAGGAAAAATAGTTTTGGAGAAAACAAAGTCTTTTCGTTAGGCAAGTGCATCAAATGTCATCTATACAAGCAGAAATATCATGTTTGTTTGCCGCAGTTCCTCTAGCTTTCTCCCTAGAAAATACGAATGTGTAGAGCTGGTGTCTCCATGTGGAACCAATTAGTGTGTCCAAGCATAAAATTAAATGTTCCCTGATAAAAAACATTCAAAAAAATAAAATCCGTGGACAATATCACGAATACACAAACAAAGAGGCTGTAGCAATATCTGGGATTAAATTAGCCAAAACGAAACCGGATATTTCCGGTTTCATCCAGTCATATTCGGACCAACTGGTGTGGAATTCGTATGCGATGGACCGAGAAAATCACAGGAAAAATGGTTTTGGAGAAAAGCAAAGTTTTTTCGTTAGGCAAGTGCATAAAATGTCATCTATACAAACAGAAATAGCATGTTTGTTTGCTGCAGTTCCTCTAGATTTTTCCCTAGAACATAAAAATGTGTAGAGCTGCTGTCTCCATGTGGAACCAATTAGTGTTTCCAAGCATAAAATTAAATGTTCCCTGAAAAAAAAACATTCAAAAAAATGAAGTCCATGGATAATATCAGGAATACACAAACAAAGAGGCTGTAGCAATATCTGAGATTGAATTAGACAAAACGAAACCGGATATTTCCGGTTACATCCAGTCATATCCAGACAAAGTGCTGTGGAATTCGCATTTAATGGACAGAGAAAATCACAGGAAACATGGTTTTGGAGAAAAGCAAAGTCTTTTCATTAGGCAAGTGCTTAAAATATCATCTATACAAACAGAAATATCATGTTTGTTTGCCGCAGTTCCTCTAGCTTTCTCCCTAGAAAACACGAATGTGTAGAGCTGGAGTCTCCATCTGGAAATAATTAGTGTTTCTAAGCACAAAATTAAATGTTCCCTGAAAAAAAACATTCAAAAAAATAAAATCCGTGGATAATATCAAGAATACACAAACACAGAGGCTGTAGCAATATCTGGGATTGAATTAGCCAAAACGAAACCGGATATTTCCGGTTTCATCCAGTCATGTTTGGACAAACTGGTGTGGAATTCGTATGCAATGGACTGAGAAAATCACAGTAAAAATTGTTTTGGAGAAAAGGAAAGTCTTTTCGTTAGGCAAGTGCATAAAATGTCATCTATACAAACAGAAATATCATGTTTGTTTGCCACAGATCCCCTAGCTTTCTCCCTAGAAAATACGAATGTTTAGAGCTGGTGTCTCCGTGTGGGACCAATTAGAGTTTCCAAGGACAAAGTTAAATGTCCCCTGATAAAAAAAAAAACAAAACAATAAAGTCCGTGGATAATATCAGGAATACACCATCACAGAGGCTGTAGTAATATTTCGGTTTGACTTAGCCAAAACAAAACCACATATTTCCGGTTTCATCCAGTCATATCCGGATAAAGTGGTGTGGAATTCGTATGCAATGGCCCGAGAAAATCACAGGAAAAATGGTTTTGGAGAAAAGCAAAGTCTTTTCGTTAGGCAAGTGCATCAAATGTCATCTATACAAACAGAAATATCATGTTTGTTTGCCGCAGTTCCTCTAGCTTTCTCCCTAGAACAAACGAATGTGTAGAGCTGGTGTCTCCATGTGGAACCAATTAGTGTTTCTAAGCATAAAATTAAATGTTCCCAGAAAAAAAAAACATTCAAAAAAATACAGTCCGTGTATAATATCAGGAATACACAAACACAGATGCTGTACAAATATTTCGGTTTGAGTTTGCCAAAACAAAACCGCATATTTCCGGTTTCATCCAGTCATATCCAGAAAAAGTGTTGTATAATTTGTATGCAATGGACTGAAAAAATCACAGTAAAAATGGTTTTGGAGAAAAGCAAAGTTTTTTCGTTAGGCAAGTGCATCAAATGTCATCTATACAAACAGAAATATCATGTTTGTTTGCCACAGATCCCCTAGCTTTCTCCCTAGAAAATACGAATGTGTAGAGCTGGTGTCTCCATGTGGAACCAATTAGTGTTTCCAAGCATAAAATGAAATGATCCCTGAAAAAAAAAAACATTCAAAAAAATAAAGTCCGTGGATAATATCAGGAATACACAAACACAGAGGCTGTAGCAATATCTGGGATTGAATTAGACAAAAGGAAACCGGATATTTCCGGATTCATCCAGTCATATCCGGACAAACTGGTGTGCAATTCGCATGCAATGGACCGAGAAATTCACAGGAAAAATGGTTTTGGAGAAAAGCAAAGTCTTTTCATTAGGCAAGTGCATAAAATGTCATCTAGACAAACAGAAATATCATGTTTGTTTGCCGCAGTTCCTCTAGCTTTCTCCCTAGAAAATACGAATGTGTAGAGCTGGTGTCTCCATGTGGAACCAATTAGTGTTTCCAAGCATAAAATTAAATGTTCCCTGAAAAAAAAAACACATTCAAAACCATAAAGTCCGTGGATAATATCAGGAATACACAAACACAGAGGCTGTAGCAATATCTGGGATTGAATTAGCCAAAACGAAACCGGATATTTCCGGTTTCATCCAGTCATATCCGGACAAACTGGTGTGGAATTCGTATGCAATGGACCGAGAAAATCACAGTAAAAATGGTTTTGGAGAAAAGCAAAGTCTTTTCGTTAGGCAAGTGCATCAAATGTCATCTATACAAACAGAAATATCATGTTTGTTTGCTGCAGTTCCTCTAGCTTTCTCCCTAGAACATTCGAATGTGTAGAGCTGGTGTCTCCATGTGGAACCAGTTAGTGTTTCCAAGCATAAAATTAAATGTTCCCGGAAAAAAATACATTCAAAAAAATAAAGTCCATGGATAATACCAGTCATATCCAGACAAAGTGCTGTGGAATTCGTATTTAATGGACGGAGAAAATCACAGGAAACATGGTTTTGGAGAAAAGCAAAGTCTTTTCATTAGGCAAGTGCTTAAAATGTCATCTATACAAACAGAAATATCATGTTTGTTTGCCGCAGTTCCTCTAGCTTTCTCCCTAGAAAATACGAATGTGTAGAGCTGGAGTCTCCATCTGGAAACAATTAGTTTTCTAAGCACAAAATTAAATGTTCCCTGAAAAAAAAACATTCAAAAAAATAAAATCCGTGGATAATATCAAGAATACACAAACACAGAGGCTGTAGCAATATCTGGGATTGAATTAGCCAAAACGAAACCGGATATTTCCGGTTTCATCCAGTCATGTTTGGACAAACTGGTGTGGAATTCGTATGCAATGGACTGAGAAAATCACAGTAAAAATTGTTTTGGAGAAAAGGAAAGTCTTTTCGTTAGGCAAGTGCATAAAATGTCATCTATACAAACAGAAATATCATGTTTGTTTGCCACAGATCCCCTAAAGTTAAATGTCCCCTGATTAAAAAAAAAAACAAAACAGTAAAGTCCATGGATAATATCAGGAATAAACCAAACAGATGCTGTAGTAATATTTCGGTTTGACTTAGCCAAAACAAAACCACATATTTCCGGTTTCATCCAGTCATATCCGGATAAAGTGGTGTGGAATTCGTATGCAATGGGCCGAGAAAATCACAGGAAAAATGGTTTTGGAGAAAAGCAAAGTCTTTTCGTTAGGCAAGTGCATCAAATGTCATCTATACAAACAGAAATATCATGTGTGTTTGCCGCAGTTCCTCTAGCTTTCTCCCTAGAAAATATGAATGTGTAGAGCTGGAGTCTCCATCTGGAAACAATTAGTGTTTCCAAGCATAAAATTAAATGTTCCCTGATAAAAAACATTCAAAAAAATAAAGTCCGGACAAACTAGTGTGGAATTCGTATGCAATGGACCGAGACAATCACAGTAAAAATGGTTTTGGAGAAAAGCAAAGTATTTTCGTTAGGCAAGTGCATAAAATGTCATCTATACAAACAGAAATAGCATGTTTGTTTGCCGCAGTTCCTCTAGTTTTCTCCCTAGAAAATACGAATGTGTAGAGCTGGTGTCTCCATGTGGAACCAATTAGTGTTTCCAAGCATAAAATTAAATGTTCCCAGAAAAAAAAACATTCAAAAAAATACAGTCCGTGTATAATATCAGGAATACACAAACACAGATGCTGTACAAATATTTCGGTTTGAGTTTGCCAAAACAAAACCGCATATTTCCGGTTTCATCCAGTCATATCTAGAAAAAGTGTTGTATAATTTGTATGCAATGGACTGAGAAAATCACAGGAAAAATGGTTTTGGAGAAAAGCAAAGTTTTTTCGTTAGGCAAGTGCATCAAATGTCATCTATACAAACAGAAATATCATGTTTGTTTGCCGCAGTTCCTCTAGCTTTCTCCCTAGAAAATACGAATGTGTAGAGCTGGTGTCTCCATGTGGAACAAATTAGAGTTTCCAAGGACAAAATTAAATGTTCCCTGAAAAAAAAAACATTCAAAAAAATAAAGTCCGTGGATAATATCAGGAATACACAAACACAGAGGCTGTAGCAATATCTGGGATTGAATTAGACAAAAGGAAACCAGATATTTCCGGTTTCATCTAGTCATATCCGGACAAACTGGTGTGCAATTCGCATGCAATGGACCGAGAAAATCACAGGAAAAATGGTTTTGGAGAAAAGCAAAGTCTTTTCATTAGGCAAGTGCATAAAATGTCATCTATACAAACAGAAATATCATGTTTGTTTGCCGCAGTTCCTCTAGCTTTCTCCCTAGAAAATACGAATGTGTAGAGCTGGTGTCTCCATGTGGAACAAATTAGAGTTTCCAAGGACAAAATTAAATGTTCCCTGAAAAAAAAACATTCAAAAAAATAAAGTCCGTGGATAATATCAGGAATACGCAAACACAGATGCTGTAGCAATATTTCGGTTTGAGTTAGCCAAAACAAAACCGGATATTTCCGGTTTCATCCAGTCAAATCCGGACAAAGCGGTGTGCAATTCGTATGCAGTGGACCGAGAAAATCACAGGAAAAATGGTTTTGGAGAAAAGCAAAGTCTTTTCGTTAGGCAAGTGCATAAAATGTCATCTATACAAACAGAAATATCATGTTTGTTTGCCACAGTTCTTCTAGCTTTCTCCCTAGAAAATATGAATGTATAGAGCTGGTGTCTCCATGTGGAACCAATTAGTGTTTCCAAGCATAAAATTAAATGTTCCCTGAAAAAAAAATTCAAAAAAATAAAGTCCATGGATAATATCAGGAATACACAAACACAGAGGCTGTACCAATATTATGTTTGAGTTAGCCAAAACAAAACCGGATATTTCCAGTTTCATCCAGTCATATCCGGACAAAGTGGTGTGGAATTCGTATTCAATGGCCCGAGACAATCACAGGAAAAATAGTTTTGGAGAAAACAAAGTCTTTTCGTTAGGCAAGTGCATCAAATGTCATCTATACAAGCAGAAATATCATGTTTGTTTGCCGCAGTTCCTCTAGCTTTCTCCCTAGAAAATACGAATGTGTAGAGCTGGTGTCTCCATGTGGAACCAATTAGTGTGTCCAAGCATAAAATTAAATGTTCCCTGATAAAAAACATTCAAAAAAATAAAATCCGTGGACAATATCACGAATACACAAACAAAGAGGCTGTAGCAATATCTGGGATTAAATTAGCCAAAACGAAACCGGATATTTCCGGTTTCATCCAGTCATATTCGGACCAACTGGTGTGGAATTCGTATGCGATGGACCGAGAAAATCACAGGAAAAATGGTTTTGGAGAAAAGCAAAGTTTTTTCGTTAGGCAAGTGCATAAAATGTCATCTATACAAACAGAAATAGCATGTTTGTTTGCTGCAGTTCCTCTAGATTTTTCCCTAGAACATAAAAATGTGTAGAGCTGCTGTCTCCATGTGGAACCAATTAGTGTTTCCAAGCATAAAATTAAATGTTCCCTGAAAAAAAAACATTCAAAAAAATGAAGTCCATGGATAATATCAGGAATACACAAACAAAGAGGCTGTAGCAATATCTGAGATTGAATTAGACAAAACGAAACCGGATATTTCCGGTTACATCCAGTCATATCCAGACAAAGTGCTGTGGAATTCGCATTTAATGGACAGAGAAAATCACAGGAAACATGGTTTTGGAGAAAAGCAAAGTCTTTTCATTAGGCAAGTGCTTAAAATATCATCTATACAAACAGAAATATCATGTTTGTTTGCCGCAGTTCCTCTAGCTTTCTCCCTAGAAAACACGAATGTGTAGAGCTGGAGTCTCCATCTGGAAATAATTAGTGTTTCTAAGCACAAAATTAAATGTTCCCTGAAAAAAAACATTCAAAAAAATAAAATCCGTGGATAATATCAAGAATACACAAACACAGAGGCTGTAGCAATATCTGGGATTGAATTAGCCAAAACGAAACCGGATATTTCCGGTTTCATCCAGTCATGTTTGGACAAACTGGTGTGGAATTCGTATGCAATGGACTGAGAAAATCACAGTAAAAATTGTTTTGGAGAAAAGGAAAGTCTTTTCGTTAGGCAAGTGCATAAAATGTCATCTATACAAACAGAAATATCATGTTTGTTTGCCACAGATCCCCTAGCTTTCTCCCTAGAAAATACGAATGTTTAGAGCTGGTGTCTCCGTGTGGGACCAATTAGAGTTTCCAAGGACAAAGTTAAATGTCCCCTGATAAAAAAAAAAACAAAACAATAAAGTCCGTGGATAATATCAGGAATACACCATCACAGAGGCTGTAGTAATATTTCGGTTTGACTTAGCCAAAACAAAACCACATATTTCCGGTTTCATCCAGTCATATCCGGATAAAGTGGTGTGGAATTCGTATGCAATGGCCCGAGAAAATCACAGGAAAAATGGTTTTGGAGAAAAGCAAAGTCTTTTCGTTAGGCAAGTGCATCAAATGTCATCTATACAAACAGAAATATCATGTTTGTTTGCCGCAGTTCCTCTAGCTTTCTCCCTAGAACAAACGAATGTGTAGAGC
This sequence comes from Lepus oiostolus, assembly GCA_036325905.1. Taxonomy (NCBI): domain Eukaryota; kingdom Metazoa; phylum Chordata; class Mammalia; order Lagomorpha; family Leporidae; genus Lepus; species Lepus oiostolus. The sequence goes on from CM070795.1 coordinate 48,314,239, forward strand.
TGGTGTCTCCATGTGGAACCAATTAGTGTTTCTAAGCATAAAATTAAATGTTCCCAGAAAAAAAAAACATTCAAAAAAATACAGTCCGTGTATAATATCAGGAATACACAAACACAGATGCTGTACAAATATTTCGGTTTGAGTTTGCCAAAACAAAACCGCATATTTCCGGTTTCATCCAGTCATATCCAGAAAAAGTGTTGTATAATTTGTATGCAATGGACTGAAAAAATCACAGTAAAAATGGTTTTGGAGAAAAGCAAAGTTTTTTCGTTAGGCAAGTGCATCAAATGTCATCTATACAAACAGAAATATCATGTTTGTTTGCCACAGATCCCCTAGCTTTCTCCCTAGAAAATACGAATGTGTAGAGCTGGTGTCTCCATGTGGAACCAATTAGTGTTTCCAAGCATAAAATGAAATGATCCCTGAAAAAAAAAACATTCAAAAAAATAAAGTCCGTGGATAATATCAGGAATACACAAACACAGAGGCTGTAGCAATATCTGGGATTGAATTAGACAAAAGGAAACCGGATATTTCCGGATTCATCCAGTCATATCCGGACAAACTGGTGTGCAATTCGCATGCAATGGACCGAGAAATTCACAGGAAAAATGGTTTTGGAGAAAAGCAAAGTCTTTTCATTAGGCAAGTGCATAAAATGTCATCTAGACAAACAGAAATATCATGTTTGTTTGCCGCAGTTCCTCTAGCTTTCTCCCTAGAAAATACGAATGTGTAGAGCTGGTGTCTCCATGTGGAACCAATTAGTGTTTCCAAGCATAAAATTAAATGTTCCCTGAAAAAAAAAACACATTCAAAACCATAAAGTCCGTGGATAATATCAGGAATACACAAACACAGAGGCTGTAGCAATATCTGGGATTGAATTAGCCAAAACGAAACCGGATATTTCCGGTTTCATCCAGTCATATCCGGACAAACTGGTGTGGAATTCGTATGCAATGGACCGAGAAAATCACAGTAAAAATGGTTTTGGAGAAAAGCAAAGTCTTTTCGTTAGGCAAGTGCATCAAATGTCATCTATACAAACAGAAATATCATGTTTGTTTGCTGCAGTTCCTCTAGCTTTCTCCCTAGAACATTCGAATGTGTAGAGCTGGTGTCTCCATGTGGAACCAGTTAGTGTTTCCAAGCATAAAATTAAATGTTCCCGGAAAAAAATACATTCAAAAAAATAAAGTCCATGGATAATACCAGTCATATCCAGACAAAGTGCTGTGGAATTCGTATTTAATGGACGGAGAAAATCACAGGAAACATGGTTTTGGAGAAAAGCAAAGTCTTTTCATTAGGCAAGTGCTTAAAATGTCATCTATACAAACAGAAATATCATGTTTGTTTGCCGCAGTTCCTCTAGCTTTCTCCCTAGAAAATACGAATGTGTAGAGCTGGAGTCTCCATCTGGAAACAATTAGTTTTCTAAGCACAAAATTAAATGTTCCCTGAAAAAAAAACATTCAAAAAAATAAAATCCGTGGATAATATCAAGAATACACAAACACAGAGGCTGTAGCAATATCTGGGATTGAATTAGCCAAAACGAAACCGGATATTTCCGGTTTCATCCAGTCATGTTTGGACAAACTGGTGTGGAATTCGTATGCAATGGACTGAGAAAATCACAGTAAAAATTGTTTTGGAGAAAAGGAAAGTCTTTTCGTTAGGCAAGTGCATAAAATGTCATCTATACAAACAGAAATATCATGTTTGTTTGCCACAGATCCCCTAAAGTTAAATGTCCCCTGATTAAAAAAAAAAACAAAACAGTAAAGTCCATGGATAATATCAGGAATAAACCAAACAGATGCTGTAGTAATATTTCGGTTTGACTTAGCCAAAACAAAACCACATATTTCCGGTTTCATCCAGTCATATCCGGATAAAGTGGTGTGGAATTCGTATGCAATGGGCCGAGAAAATCACAGGAAAAATGGTTTTGGAGAAAAGCAAAGTCTTTTCGTTAGGCAAGTGCATCAAATGTCATCTATACAAACAGAAATATCATGTGTGTTTGCCGCAGTTCCTCTAGCTTTCTCCCTAGAAAATATGAATGTGTAGAGCTGGAGTCTCCATCTGGAAACAATTAGTGTTTCCAAGCATAAAATTAAATGTTCCCTGATAAAAAACATTCAAAAAAATAAAGTCCGGACAAACTAGTGTGGAATTCGTATGCAATGGACCGAGACAATCACAGTAAAAATGGTTTTGGAGAAAAGCAAAGTATTTTCGTTAGGCAAGTGCATAAAATGTCATCTATACAAACAGAAATATCATGTTTGTTTGCCGCAGTTCCTCTAGTTTTCTCCCTAGAAAATACGAATGTGTAGAGCTGGTGTCTCCATGTGGAACCAATTAGTGTTTCCAAGCATAAAATTAAATGTTCCCAGAAAAAAAAACATTCAAAAAAATACAGTCCGTGTATAATATCAGGAATACACAAACACAGATGCTGTACAAATATTTCGGTTTGAGTTTGCCAAAACAAAACCGCATATTTCCGGTTTCATCCAGTCATATCTAGAAAAAGTGTTGTATAATTTGTATGCAATGGACTGAGAAAATCACAGGAAAAATGGTTTTGGAGAAAAGCAAAGTTTTTTCGTTAGGCAAGTGCATCAAATGTCATCTATACAAACAGAAATATCATGTTTGTTTGCCGCAGTTCCTCTAGCTTTCTCCCTAGAAAATACGAATGTGTAGAGCTGGTGTCTCCATGTGGAACAAATTAGAGTTTCCAAGGACAAAATTAAATGTTCCCTGAAAAAAAAAAACATTCAAAAAAATAAAGTCCGTGGATAATATCAGGAATACACAAACACAGATGCTGTAGCAATATTTCGGTTTGAGTTAGCCAAAACAAAACCGGATATTTCCGGTTTCCTCCAGTCAAATCCGGACAAAGCGGTGTGCAATTTGTATGCAGTGGACCGAGAAAATCACAGGAAAAATGGTTTTGGAGAAAAGCAAAGTCTTTTCGTTAGGCAAGTGCATAAAATGTCATCTATACAAACAGAAATAGCATGTTTGTTTGCCGCAGTTCCTCTAGCTTTCTCCCTAGAACATAAACATGTGTAGAGCTGGTGTCTCCATGTGGAACCAATTAGTGTTTCCAAGCATAAAATTAAATGTTCCCTGAAAAAAAAATTCAAAAAAATAAAGTCCATGGATAATATCAGGAATACACAAACACAGAGGCTGTAGCAATATTATGTTTGAGTTAGCCAAAAGAAAACCGGATATTTCCGGTTTCATCCAGTCATATCCGGACAAAGTGGTGTGGAATTCGTATTCAATGGCCCGACTAAATCACACTAAAATTTTTTTTGGAGAAAAGGAAAGTCTTTTCGTTAGGCAAGTGCATAAAATGTCATCTATACAAACAGAAATATCATGTTTGTTTGCCGCAGTTCCTCTAGCTTTCTCCCTAGAAAACATGAATGTGTAGAGCTGGTGTCTCCATGTGGAACCAATTAGTGTTTCCAAGCATAAAATTAAATGTTCCCTGAAAAAAAAAAAAACACATTCAAAATAATAAAGTCCGTGGATAATATCAGGAATACACAAACAAAGAGGCTGTAGCAATATCTGGGATTGAATTAGCCAAAACGAAACCGGATATTTCCGGTTCCATCCAGTCAAATCCGGACAAAGTGGTGTGCAATTCGCATGCAGTGGACCGAGAAAATCACAGTAAAAATGGTTTTGGAGAAAAGCAAAGTCTTTTCGTTAGGCAAGTGCATAAAATGTCATCTATACAAACAGAAATATCATGTTTGTTTGCCACAGTTCTTCTAGCTTTCTCCCTAGAAAATATGAATGTGTAGAGCTGGTGTCTCCATGTGGAACCAATTAGTGTTTCCAAGCATAAAATTAAATGTTCCCTGAAAAAAAAATTCAAAAAAATAAAGTCCATGGATAATATCAGGAATACACACACACAGAGGCTGTAGCAATATCTGGGATTGAATTAGACAAAATAAAACCGGATATTTCCGGTTTCATCCAGTCATATCCGGACAAAGTGGTGTGGAATTCGTATTCAATGGCCCGAGAAAATCACAGGAAAAATGGTTTTGGAGAAAAGCAAAGTCTTTTCGTTAGGCAAGTGCATCAAATGTCATCTATACAAACAGAAATATCATGTTTGTTTGCCGCAGTTCCTCTAGCTTTCTCCCTAGAAAATATGAATGTGTAGAGCTGGTGTCTCCATGTGGAACCAATTAGTGTGTCCAAGCATAAAATTAAATGTTCCCTGATAAAAAACATTCAAAAAAATAAAATCCGTGGACAATATCACGAATACACAAACAAAGAGGCTGTAGCAATATCTGGGATTAAATTAGCCAAAAGGAAACCGGATATTTCCGGATTCATCCAGTCATATTCGGACCAACTGGTGTGGAATTCGTATGCACTGGACGGAGAAAATCACAGTAAAAATGGTTTTGGAGAAAAGCAAAGTCTTTTCGTTAGGCAAGTGCATAAAATGTCAACTATACAAACTGAAATAGCATGTTTGTTTGCTGCAGTTCCTCTAGATTTCTCCCTAGAACATAAAAATGTGTAGAGCTGGAGTCTCCATGTGGAACCAATTAGTGTTTCCAAGCATAAAATTAAATGTTCCCTGAAAAAAAAACATTCAAAAAAATAAAGTCCATGGATAATATCAGGAATACACAAACAAAGAGGCTGTAGCAATATCTGAGATTGAATTAGCCAAAACGAAACCGGATATTTCCGGTTACATCCAGTCATATCCAGACAAAGTGCTGTGGAATTCGTATTTAATGGACGGAGAAAATCACAGGAAACATGGTTTTGGAGAAAAGCAAAGTCTTTTCGTTAGGCAAGTGCTTAAAATGTCATCTATACAAACAGAAATATCATGTTTGTTTGCCGCAGTTCCTCTAGCTTTCTCCCTAGAAAATACGAATGTGTAGAGCTGGAGTATCCATCTGGAAACAATTAGTGTTTCTAAGCACAAAATTAAATGTTCCCTGAAAAAAAACATTCAAAAAAATAAAGTCCGTGGATAATATCAAGAATACACAAACAAAGAGGCTGTAGCAATATCTGGGATTGAATTAGCCAAAACGAAACCGGATATTTCCGGTTTCATCCAGTCATGTTTGAACAAACTGGTGTGGAATTCGTATGCAATGGACTGAGAAAATCACAGTAAAAATTGTTTTGGAGAAAAGGAAAGTCTTTTCGTTAGGCAAGTGCATAAAATGTCATCTATACAAACAGAAATATCATGTTTGTATGCCACAGTTCCCCTAGCTTTCTCCCTAGAAAATACGAATGTTTAGAGCTGGTGTCTCCGTGTGGGACCAATTAGAGTTTCCAAGGACAAAGTTAAATGTTCCCTGATAAAAAAAAAAACAAAACAATAAAGTCCGTGGATAATATCAGGAATACACCATCACAGAGGCTGTAGTAATATTTCGGTTTGACTTAGCCAAAACAAAACCGCATATTTCCGGTTTCATCCAGTCATATCCGGATAAAGTGGTGTGGAATTCGTATTCAATGGACTGAGAAAATCACAGGAAAAATGGTTTTGGAGAAAAGCAAAGTCTTTTCGTTAGGCAAGTGCATAAAATGTCATCTATACAAACAGAAATATCATGTTTGTTTGCTGCAGTTCCTCTAGCTTTGTCCCTAGAAAATACGAATGTGTAGAGCTGGTGTCTCCATGTGGAACCAATTACTGTTTCCAAGCACAAAATTAAATGTTCCCTGAAAAAAAAATTCAAAAAAATAAAGTCCATGGATAACATCAGGAATACACAAACAAAGAGGCTGTAGCAATATCTGGGATTGACTTAGCCAAAACGAAACCGGATATTTCCGGTTTCATCCAGTCATATCCGGACAAAGTGATGTGGAATTCGTATGCAACGGACCGAGAAAATCACAGGAAAAATGGTTTTGGAGAAAATAAAGTATTTTCGTTAGGCAAGTGCATCAAATGTCATCTATACAAACAGAAATATCATGTTTGTTTGCCGCAGTTCCTCTAGCTTTCTCCCTAGAACATACGAATGTGTAGAGCTGGTGTCTCCATGTGGAATCAATTAGTGTTTCCAAGCATAAAATTAAATGTTCCCTGAAAAAAAAAACATTCAAAAAAATAAAGTCCGTGGATAATATCAGGAATACACAAACACAGAGGCTGTAGCAATATTTCGGTTTGAATTAGCCAAAATGAAACCGGATATTTCCGGTTTCATCCATTCATATCCGGACAAAGTAGTGTGGAATTCGTATCCATGGCCCGAGAAAATCACAGTAAAAATGGATTTGGAGAAAAGCAAAGTCTTTTCGTTAGGCAAGTGCATAAAATGTCATCTATACAAACAGAAATACAATGTTTGTTTGCTGCAGTTCCTCTAGCTTTCTCCCTAGAAAATACGAATGTGTAGAGCTGGTGTCTCCATGTGGAACCAATTAGAGTTTCCAAGCACAAAATTAAATGTTCCCTGAAAAAAAACATTCAAAAAAATAAAGTCCTTGCATAACATCAGGAAAACACTAACAAAGAGGCTGTAGCAATATCTGGGATTGACTTAGCCAAAACAAACCGGATATTTCCAGTTTCATCCAGTCATATCTGGACAAAGTGCCGTGGAATTCGTATGCAATGGACAGAGAACATCACAGTAAAATGGTTTTGGAGTAAAGCAAAGTCTTTTCGTTAGGCAAGTGCATAAAATGTAATCTATACAAACAGAAATAGCATGTTTGTTTGCCGCAGTTCCTCAAGCTTTCGCCCTAGAACAAACGAATGTGTAGAGCTGGTGTCTCCATGTGGAACCAATTAGTGTTTCCAAGCATAAAATTAAATGTTCCCTGAAAATAAAACGTTCAAATAAATAAAGTCCGTGGATAATATCAGGAATACACCATCACAGAGGCTGTAGTAATATTTCGGTTTGACTTAGCCAAAACAAAACCGGTTATTTCAGGTTTCATCCAGTCATATCGGGAAAAAGTGGTGTGGAATTCGTATGCAAAGGACTGAGAAAATCACAGTAAAAATGGTTTTGGAGAAAAGCAAAGTCTTTTCGTTAGGCAAGTGCATAAAATGTTATTTATACAAACAGAAATATCATGTTAGTTTGCAGCAGTTCCTCTAGCTTTCTCCCTAGAAAATACGAATGTGTAGAGCTGGTGTCTCCATGTGGAACCAATTAGTGTTTCCAAGCATAAAATTAAATGTTCCCTGATAAAAAACAGTCAAAAAAATAAAGTCCATGGATAATATCACGAATACACAAACAAAGAGGCTGTAGCAATATCTGGGATTGAATTAGCCAAAATGAAACCGGATATTTCCGATTTCATCCAGTCATATCGGGAAAAAGTGGTGTGGAATTCGTATGCAAAGGACTGAGAAAATCACAGTAAAAATGGTTTTGGAGAAAAGCAAAGTCTTTTCGTTAGGCAAGTGCATAAAATGTCATCTATACAAACAGAAATATCATGTTAGTTTGCCGCAGTTCCTCTAGCTTTCTCCCTAGAAAATACGAATGTGTAGAGCTGGTGTCTCCATGTGGAACCAATTAGTGTTTCCAAGCATAAAATTAAATGTTCCCTGATAAAAAACAGTCAAAAAAATAAAGTCCGTGGATTATATCAGGAATACACAAACACAGAGGCTGTAGCAATATCTGGGATTGAATTAGACAAAATGAAACCGGATATTTCCGGTTTCATCCAGTCATATCCGGACAAAGTGGTGTGGAATTCGTATGCAATGGACTGAGAAAATCACAGGAAAAATGGTTTTGGAGAAAAGCAAAGTCTTTTCGTTAGGCAAGTGCATAAAATGTCATCTATACAAACAGAAATATCATGTTTGTTTGCCGCAGTTCCTCTAGCTTTCTCCCTAGAAAATACAAATGTGTAGAGCTGGTGTCTCCATGTGGAACCATTTAGTGTTTCCAAGCATAAAATTAAATGTTCCCTGAAAAAAAAACATTCAAAAAAATAAATTCCGTGGATAATATCAGGAATACACAAACACAGAGGCTGTAGCAATATCTGGGATTGAATTAGACAAAAGGAAACCGGATAATTCCGGTTTCATCCAGTCATATCCGCACAAAGTGGTGTGGAATTCGTATGCAATGGACCGAGAACATCACAGGAAAAATGGTTTTGGAGAAAAGCAAAGTCTTTTCGTTAGGCAAGTGCATAAAATGTCATCTATACAAACAGAAATATCATGTTTGTTTGCCGCAGTTCCTCTAGCTTTCTCCCTAGAAAATACAAATGTGTAGAGCTGGTGTGTCCATGTGGAACCAATTAGTGTTTCCAAGCATAAAATTAAATGTTCCCTGAAAATAAAACGTTCAAAAATATAAAGTCCGTGGATAATATCAGGAATACACAAACACAGAGGCTGTAGCAATATCTGGGATTGAATTAGACAAAAGGAAACCGGATATTTCCGGTTTCATCCAGTCATATCGGGAAAAAGTGGTGTGGAATTCGTATGCAAAGGACTGAGAAAATCACAGTAAAAATGGTTTTGGAGAAAAGCAAAGTCTTTTCGTTAGGCAAGTGCATAAAATGTCATCTATAGAAACAGGAATAGCATGTTTGTTTGCCGCAGTTCCTCTAGCTTTCTCCCTAGAAGAAACGAATGTGTAGAGCTGGTGTCTCCATGTGGAACCAATTAGCGTTTCCAAGCATAAAATTAAATGTTCCCTGAAAAAAAAAACATTCAAAAAAATAAAGTCCGTGGATAATATCAGGAATACACAAACACAGAGGCTGTAGCAATATCTGGGATTGAATTAGACAAAAGGAAACCGGATATTTCAGGTTTCATCCAGTCATATCGGGACAAACTGGTGTGGAATTCGTATGCAATTGACCGAGAAAATCACAGTAAAAATGGTTTTGGAGAAAAGCAAAGTCTTTTCGTTAGGCAAGTGCATAAAATGTTATCTATACAAACAGAAATATCATGTTACTTTGCAGCAGTTCCTCTAGCTTTCTCCCTAGAACAAACGAATGTGTAGAGCTGGTGTCTCCATGTGGAACCAATTAGTGTTTCCAAGCATAAAATTAAATGTTCCCAGAAAAAAAAATGTTCAAAAAATACAGTCCGTGGATAATATCAGGAATACACAAACACAGATGCTGTACAAATATTTCGGTATGAGTTTGCCAAAACAAAACCGCATATTTCCGGTTTCATCCAGTCATATCCAGACAAAGTGTTGTATAATTTGTATGCAATGGACTGAGAAAATCACAGTAAAAATGGTTTTGGAGAAAAGCAAAGTTTTTTCGTTGGGCAAGTGCATAAAATGTCATCTATACAAACAGAAATATCATGTTTGTTTGCCGCAGTTCCTCTAGCTTTCTCCCTAGAAAATACGAATGTGTAGAGCTGGTGTCTCCATGTGGAACCAATTAGTGTTTCCAAGCATAAAATTAAATGTTCCCTGAAAAAAAAAACATTCAAAAAAATAAAGTCCGTGGATAATATCAGGAATACACAAACACAGAGGCTGTAGCAATATTATGTTTCAGTAATCAAAACAAAACCGGATATTTCCGGTTTCATCCAGTCATATCTGGACAAAGTGGTGTGGAATTCGTATTCAATGGCCCGAGAAAATCACAGTAAAAATTTTTTTGGTGAAAAGGAAAGTCTTTTCGTTAGGCAAGTGCATAAAATGTCATCTATACAAACAGAAATATCATGTTTGTTTGCCGCAGTTCCTCTAGCTTTGTGCCTAGAAAATACGAATGTGTAGAGCTGGTGTCTCCATGTGGAACCAATTACTGTTTCCAAGCACAAAATTAAATGTTCCCTGAAAAAAAAAATTCAAAAAAATAAAGTCCATGGATAACATCAGGAATACACAAACAAAGAGGCTGTAGCAATATCTGGGATTGAATTAGACAAAAGGAAACCGGATATTTCCGGTTTCATCCAGTCATATCCGGACAAAGTGATGTGGAATTCGTATGCAATGGACCGAGAAAATCACAGGAAAAATGGTTTTGGAGAAAATAAAGTATTTTCGTTAGGCAAGTGCATCAAATGTCATCTATACAAACAGAAATATCATGTTTGTTTGTCGCAGTTCCTCTAGCTTTCTCCCTAGAACATACGAATGTGTAGAGCTGGTGTCTCCATGTGGAATCAATTAGTGTTTCCAAGCATAAAATTAAATGTTCCCTGAAAAAAAAAACATTCAAAAAAATAAAGTCCGTGGATAATATCAGGAATACACAAACACAGAGGCTGTAGCAATATTTCGGTTTGAATTAGCCAAAATGAAACCGGATATTTCCGGTTTCATCCAGTCATATCCGGACAAAGTGGTGTGGAATTCGTATCCATGGCCCGAGAAAATCACAGTAAAAATGGATTTGGAGAAAAGCAAAGTCTTTTCGTTAGGCAAGTGCATAAAATGTCATCTATACAAACAGAAATACAATGTTTGTTTGCCGCAGTTCCTCTAGCTTTCTCCCTAGAAAATACGAATGTGTAGAGCTGGTGTCTCCATGTGGAACCAATTAGAGTTTCCAAGCACAAAATTAAATGTTCCCTGAAAAAAAACATTCAAAAAAATAAAGTCCTTGCATAACATCAGGAAAACACTAACAAAGAGGCTGTAGCAATATCTGGGATTGACTTAGCCAAAACAAACCGGATATTTCCAGTTTCATCCAGTCATATCTGGACAAAGTGCTGTGGAATTCGTATGCAATGGACAGAGAACATCACAGTAAAATGGTTTTGGAGTAAAGCAAAGTCTTTTCGTTAGGCAAGTGCATAAAATGTAATCTATACAAACAGAAATAGCATGTTTGTTTGCCGCAGTTCCTCAAGCTTTCGCCCTAGAACAAACGAATGTGTAGAGCTGGTGTCTCCATGTGGAACCAATTAGTGTTTCCAAGCATAAAATTAAATGTTCCCTGAAAATAAAACGTTCAAATAAATAAAGTCCGTGGATAATATCAGGAATACACCATCACAGAGGCTGTAGTAATATTTCGGTTTGACTTAGCCAAAACAAAACCGGATATTTCAGGTTTCATCCAGTCATATCGGGAAAAAGTGGTGTGGAATTCGTATGCAAAGGACTGAGAAAATCACAGTAAAAATGGTTTTGGAGAAAAGCAAAGTCTTTTCGTTAGGCAAGTGCATAAAATGTTATTTATACAAACAGAAATATCATGTTAGTTTGCAGCAGTTCCTCTAGCTTTCTCCCTAGAAAATACGAATGTGTGGAGCTGGTGTCTCCATGTGGAACCAATTAGTGTTTCCAAGCATAAAATTAAATGTTCCCTGATAAAAAACAGTCAAAAAAATAAAGTCCATGGATAATATCACGAATACACAAACAAAGAGGCTGTAGCAATATCTGGGATTGAATTAGCCAAAATGAAACCGGATATTTCCGATTTCATCCAGTCATATCCGGACAAAGTGGTGTGGAATTCGTATGCAATGGACCGAGAAAATCACAGGAAAAATGGTTTTGGAGAAAAGCAAAGTCTTTTCGTTAGGCAAGTGCATAAAATGTCATCTATACAAACAGAAATATCATGTTTGTTTGCCGCAGTTCCTCTAGCTTTCTCCGTAGAAAATACGAATGTGTAGAGCTGGTGTCTCCATGTGGAACCAATTAGTGTTTCCAAGCATAAAATTTAATGTTCCCTGAAAAAAAAACATTCAAAAAAATAAAGTCCGTGGATAATATCAGGTATATACAAACAAAGAGGCTGTAGCAATATCTGGATTGAATTAGCCAAAACGAAACCGGATATTTCCGGTTTCATCCAGTCATATCCAGACAAAGTGGTGTGGAATTCGTATGCAATGGACCGAGAAAATCACAGTAAAAATGGTTTTGGAGCAAAGCAAAGTCTTTTCGTTAGGCAAGTGCATAAAATGTCATCTGTACAAACAGAAATAGCATGTTTGTTTGCCGCAGTTCCTCTAGCTTTCTCCCTAGAACAAACGAATGTGTAGAGCTGGTGTCTCCATGTGGAACCAATTAGCGTTTCCAAGCATAAAATCAAATCTTCCCTGAAAAAAAAATTCAAAAAAATAAAGTCCGTGGATAATATCAGGAATACACAAACACAGAGGCTGTAGCAATATCTGGGATTGAATTAGACAAAAGGAAACCGGATATTTCAGGTTTCATCAAGTCATATCGGGAAAAAGTGGTGTGGAATTCGTATGCAAAGGACTGAGAAAATCACAGTAAAAATGGTTTTGGAGAAAAGCAAAGTCTTTTCGTTAGGCAAGTGCATAAAATGTTATTTATACAAACAGAAATATCATGTTAGTTTGCAGCAGTTCCTCTAGCTTTCTCCCTAGAAAATACGAATGTGTGGAGCTGGTGTCTCCATGTGGAACCAATTAGTGTTTCCAAGCATAAAATTAAATGTTCCCTGATAAAAAACAGTCAAAAAAATAAAGTCCATGGATAATATCACGAATACACAAACAAAGAGGCTGTAGCAATATCTGGGATTGAATTAGCCAAAATGAAACCGGATATTTCCGATTTCATCCAGTCATATCCGGACAAAGTGGTGTGGAATTCGTATGCAATGGACCGAGAAAATCACAGGAAAAATGGTTTTGGAGAAAAGCAAAGTCTTTTCGTTAGGCAAGTGCATAAAATGTCATCTATACAAACAGAAATATCATGTTTGTTTGCCGCAGTTCCTCTAGCTTTCTCCCTAGAAAATACGAATGTGTAGAGCTGGTGTCTCCATGTGGAACCAATTAGTGTTTCCAAGCATAAAATTTAATGTTCCCTGAAAAAAAAAACATTCAAAAAAATAAAGTCCGTGGATAATATCAGGTATATACAAACAAAGAGGCTGTAGCAATATCTGGGATTGAATTAGCCAAAACGAAACCGGATATTTCCGGTTTCATCCAGTCATATCCAGACAAAGTGGTGTGGAATTCGTATGCAATGGACCGAGAAAATCACAGTAAAAATGGTTTTGGAGAAAAGCAAAGTCTTTTCGTTAGGCAAGTGCATAAAATGTCATCTATACAAACAGAAATATCATGTTTGTTTGCCGCAGTTCCTCTAGCTTTCTCCCTAGAAAATACGAATGTGTAGAGCTGTTGTCTCCATGTGGAACCAATTAGCGTTTTCAAGCATAAAATCAAATGTTCCCTGAAAAAAAAATTCAAAAAAATACAGTCCGTGGATAATATCAGGAATACACAAACACAGAGGCTGTAGCAATATCCGGGATTGAATTAGACAAAAGGAAAGCGGATATTTCAGGTTTCATCCAGTCATATCCAGACAAAGTGGTGTGGAATTCGTATGCAATGGACCGAGAAAATCACAGTAAAAATGGTTTTGGAGAAAAGCAAAGTCTTTTCGTTAGGCAAGTGCATAAAATGTCATCTATACAAACAGAAATATCATGTTTGTTTGCCGCAGTTCCTCTAGCTTTCTCCCTAGAAAATACGAATGTGTAGAGCTGGTGTCTCCATGTGGAAACAATTAGTGTTTCCAAGCATAAAATTAAATGTTCCCTGATAAAAAACATTCAAAAAAATAAAGTCTGAGGATAATATCACGAATACACAAACACAGTGGCTGTAGCAATATCTGGGATTGAATTAGCCAAAACGAAACCGGATATTTCCGGTTTCATCCAGTCATATCCGGACAAACTGGTGTGGATTTCGTATGCAATGGACCGAGAAAATCACAGGAAAAATGGTTTTGGAGAAAAGCAAAGTCTTTTCGTTAGGCAAGTGCATAAAATGTCATCTATACAAACAGAAATATCATGTTTGTTTGCCGCAGTTCCTCTAGGTTTCTCCCTAGGAAATACGAATGTGTAGAGCTGGTGTCTCCATGTGGAACCAATTAGTGTTTCCAAGCATAAAATTAAATGTTCCCTGAAAAAAAAACATTCAAAAAAATAAAGTCCGTGGATAATATCAGGAATATACAAACCAGAGGCTGTAGCAATATCTGGGATTGAATTAGACAAAAGGAAACCGGATAATTCCGGTTTCATCCAGTAATATCCGGACAAAGTGGTGTGGAATTCGTATGCAATGGACCGAGAAAATCACAGTAAAAATGGTTTTGGAGAAAAGCAAAGTCTTTTCGTTAGGCAAGTGCATAAAATGTCATCTATACAAACAGAAATATCATGTTTGTTTGCCGCAGTTCCTCTAGCTTTCTCCCTAGAAAATACGAATGTGTAGAGCTGGTGTCTCCATGTGGAAACAATTAGTGTTTCCAAGCATAAAATTAAATGTTCCCTGAAAATAAAACGTTCAAAAAAATAAAGTCCGTGGATAATATCAGGAATACACAAACACAGAGGCTGTAGCAATTTCTGGGATTGAATTAGACAAAAGGAGACCGGATATTTCCGGTTTCATCCAGTCATATCGGGAAAAAGTGGTGTGGAATTCGTATGCAAAGGACTGAGAAAATCACAGTAAAAATGGTTTTGGAGAAAAGCAAAGTCTTTTCGTTAGGCAAGTGCATAAAATGTTATTTATACAAACAGAAATATCATGTTAGTTTGCAGCAGTTCCTCTAGCTTTCTCCCTAGAAAATACGAATGTGTAGAGCTGGTGTCTCCATGTGGAACCAATTAGTGTTTCCAAGCATAAAATTAAATGTTCCCTGATAAAAAACAGTCAAAAAAATAAAGTCCATGGATAATATCAGGAATACACAAACAAAGAGGCTGTAGCAATATCTGGGATTGAATTAGCCAAAACGAAACCGGATATTTCCGGTTTCATCCAGTCATATCCGGACAAAGTGGTGTGGAATTCGTATGCAATGGACCGAGAAAATCACAGGAAAAATGGTTTTGGAGAAAAGCAAAGTCTTTTCGTTAGGCAAGTGCATAAAATGTCATCTATACAAACAGAAATATCATGTTTGTTTGCCGCAGTTCCTCTAGCTTTCTCCCTAGAAAATACGAATGTGTAGAGCTGGTGTCTCCATGTGGAACCAATTAGTGTTTCCAAGCATAAAATTAAATGTTCCCTTAAAAACAAACATTCAAAAAAATAAAGTCCGTGGATAATATCAGGAATACACAAACACAGAGGCTGTAGCAATATCTGGGATTGAATTAGACAAAAGGAAACCGGATATTTCCGGTTTCATCCAGACATATCAGGACAAACTGGTGTGGAATTCGTATGCAATGGACCGAGAAAATCACAGGAAAACTGGTTTTGGAGAAAAGCAAAGTCTTTTCGTTAGGCAAGTGCATAAAATGTCATCTATACAAACAGAAATATCATGTTTGTTTGCCGCAGTTCCTCTAGCTTTCTCCCTAGAAAATACAAATGTGTAGAGCTGGTGTGTCCATGTGGAACCAATTAGTGTTTCCAAGCATAAAATTAAATGTTCCCTGAAAATAAAACGTTCAAAAATATAAAATCCTTGGATAATATCAGGAATACACAAACACAGAGGCTGTAGCAATATCTGGGATTGAATTAGCCAAAATGAAACCGGATATTTCCGGTTTCATCCAGTCATATCGGGAAAAAGTGGTGTGGAATTCGTATGCAAAGGACTGAGAAAATCACAGTAAAAATGGTTTTGGAGAAAAGCAAAGTCTTTTCGTTAGGCAAGTGCATAAAATGTAATTTATACAAACAGAAATATCATGTTAGTTTGCAGCAGTTCCTCTAGCTTTCTCCCTAGAAAATACGAATGTGTGGAGCTGGTGTCTCCATGTGGAACCAATTAGTGTTTCCAAGCATAAAATTAAATGTTCCCTGAAAATAAAACGTTCAAAAATATAAAGTCCTTGGATAATATCAGGAATACACAAACACAGAGGCTGTAGCAATATCTGGGATTGAATTAGACAAAAGGAAACCGGATATTTCCGGTTTCATCCAGTCATATCGGGAAAAAGTGGTGTGGAATTCGTATGCAAAGGACTGAGAAAATCACAGTAAAAATGGTTTTGGAGAAAAGCAAAGTCTTTTCGTTAGGCAAGTGCATAAAATGTTATTTATACAAACAGAAATATCATGTTTGTTTGCCGCAGTTCCTCTAGCTTTCTCCCTAGAAAATACGAATGTGTAGAGCTGGTGTCTCCATGTGGAACCAATTAGTGTTTCCAAGCATAAAATTAAATGTTCCCTGAAAAAAAAACATTCAAAAAAATAAAGTCCGTTGATAATATCACGAATACACAAACACAGAGGCTGTAGCAATATCTGGGATTGAATTAGCCAAAACGAAACCGGATATTTCCGGTTTCATCCAGGCATATCAGGACAAACTGGTGTGGAATTCGTATGCAATGGACCGAGAAAATCACAGGAAAAATGGTTTTGGAGAAAAGCAAAGTCTTTTCGTTAGGCAAGTGCATAAAATGTCATCTATACAAACAGAAATATCATGTTTGTTTGCCGCAGTTCCTCTAGCTTTCTCCCTAGAAAATACAAATGTGTAGAGCTGGTGTCTCCATGTGGAACCATTTAGTGTTTCCAAGCATAAAATTAAATGTTCCCTGAAAAAAAAACATTCAAAAAAATAAAGTCCGTGGATAATATCAGGAATACACAAACACAGAGGCTGTAGCAATATCTGGGATTGAATTAGACAAAAGGAAAACGGATAATTCCGGTTTCATCCAGTCATATCCGGACAAAGTGGTGTGGAATTCGTATGCAATGGACCGAGAAAATCACAGGAAAAATGGTTTTGGAGAAAAGCAAAGTCTTTTCGTTAGGCAAGTGCATAAAATGTCATCTATACAAACAGAATAGCATGTTTGTTTGCCGCAGTTCCTCTAGCTTTCTCCCTAGAAAATACGAATGTGTAGAGCTGGTGTCTCCATGTGGAACCAATTAGTGTTTCCAAGCATAAAATTAAATGTTCCCTGAAAAAAAAACATTCAAAAAAATAAAGTCCATGGATAATATCAGGAATACACAAACAAATAGGCTGTAGCAATATCTGGGATTGAATTAGACAAAAGGAAACCGGATAATTCCGGTTTCATCCAGTCATATCCGCACAAAGTGGTGTGGAATTCGTATGCAATGGACCGAGAAAATCACAGTAAAAATGGTTTTGGAGAAAAGCAAAGTCTTTTCGTTAGGCAAGTGCATAAAATGTTATTTATACAAACAGAAATATCATGTTAGTTTGCCGCAGTTCCTCTAGCTTTCTCCCTAGAAAATACGAATGTGTAGAGCTGGTGTCTCCATGTGGAACCAATTAGTGTTTCCAAGCATAAAATTAAATGTTCCCTGATAAAAAACAGTCAAAAAAATAAAGTCCGTGGATAATATCAGGAATACACAAACAAAGAGGCTGTAGCAATATCTGGGATTGAATTAGCCAAAACGAAACCGGATATTTCCGGTTTCATCCAGTCATATCCGGACAAAGTGGTGTGGAATTCGTATGCAATGGACCGAGAAAATCACAGTAAAAAATGGTTTTGGAGAAAAGCAAAGTCTTTTCGTTAGGCAAGTGCATAAAATGTCATCTAGACAAACAGAAATATCATGTTTGTTTGCCGCAGTTCCTCTAGCTTTCTCCCTAGAAAATACGAATGTGTAGAGCTGGTGTCTCCATGTGGAACCAATTAGTGTTTCCAAGCATAAAATTAAATGTTCCCTGAAAAAAAAACATTCAAAAAAATAAAGTCCGTGGATAATATCAGGAATACACAAACACAGAGGTTGTAGCAATATCTGGGATTGAATTAGCCAAAATGAAACCGGATATTTCCGGTTTCATCCAGGCATATCCGGACAAAGTGGTGTGGAATTCGTATGCAATGGACCGAGAAAATCACAGCAAAAATGGTTTTGGAGAAAAGCAAAGTCTTTTCGTTAGGCAAGTGCATAAAATGTCATCTATACAAACAGAAATATCATGTTTGTTTGCCGCAGTTCCTCTAGCTTTCTCCCTAGAACATAAAAATGTGTAGAGCTATTGTCTCCATGTGGAACCAATTAGTGTTTCCAAGCATAAAATTAAATGCTCCCTGAAAAAAAAATTCAAAAAAATAAAGTCCGTGGATAATATCACGAATACACAAACAAAGAGGCTGTAGCAATATCAGGGATTGAATTAGCCAAACGACACCGGATATTTCCGGTTTCATCCAGTCATATCCAGACAAAGTGGTGTGGAATTCGTATGCAATGGACCGAGAAAATCACAGTAAAAATGGTTTTGGAGAAAAGCAAAGTCTTTTCGTTAGGCAAGTGCATAAAATGTCATCTATACAAACAGAAATAGCATGTTTGTTTGCCGCAGTTCCTCTAGCTTTCTCCCTAGAAGAAACGAATGTGTAGAGCTGGTGTCTCCATGTGGAACCAATTAGCGTTTCCAAGCATAAAATTAAATGTTCCCTGAAAAAAAAACATTCAAAAAAATAAAGTCCGTGGATAATATCAGGAATACACAAACACAGAGGCTGTAGCAATATCTGGGATTGAATTAGACAAAAGGAAACCGGATATTTCCGGTTTCATCCAGTAATATCCGGACAAAGTGGTGTGGAATTCGTATGCAATGGACCGAGAAAATCACAGGAAAAATGGTTTTGGAGAAAAGCAAAGTCTTTTCGTTAGGCAAGTGCATAAAATGTCATCTATACAAACAGAAATATCATGTTTGTTTGCCGCAGTTCCTCTAGCTTTCTCCCTAGAAAATACAAATGTGTAGAGCTGGTGTCTCCATGTGGAACCATTTAGTGTTTCCAAGCATAAAATTAAATGTTCCCTGAAAAAAAAACATTCAAAAAAATAAAGTCCGTGGATAATATCAGGAATACACAAACACAGAGGCTGTAGCAATATCTGGGATTGAATTAGACAAAAGGAAACCGGATAATTCCAGTTTCATCCAGTCATATCCGGACAAAGTGGTGTGGAATTCGTATGCAATGGACCGAGAAAATCACAGGAAAAATGGTTTTGGAGAAAAGCAAAGTCTTTTCGTTAGGCAAGTGCATCAAATGTCATCTATACAAACAGAAATTGCATGTTTGTTTGACGCAGTTCCTCTAGCTTTCTCCCTAGAAAATACGAATGTGTAGAGCTGGTGTCTCCATGTGGAACCAATTAGCGTTTCCAAGCATAAAATTAAATGTTCCCTGAAAAAAAAAAACATTCAAAAAAATAAAATCCGTGGATAATATCAGGAATACACAAACACAGAGGCTGTAGCAATATCTGGGATTGAATTAGACAAAACGAAACCGGATATTTCAGGTTTCATCCAGTCATATCAGGACAAACTGGTGTGGAATTCGTATGCAATGGACCGAGAAAATCACAGTAAAAATGGTTTTGGAGAAAAGCAAAGTCTTTTCCTTAGGCAAGTGCATAAAATGTCATCTAGACAAACAGAAATATCATGTTTGTTTGCCGCAGCTCCTCTAGCTTTCTCCCTAGAAAATACGAATGTGTAGAGCTGGTGTCTCCATGTGGAACCAATTAGTGTTTCCAAGCATAAAATTAAATGTTCCCTGAAAAAAAAAATTAAAAAAAATAAAGTCCGTGGATAATATCAGGAATACACAAACACAGAGGCTGTAGCAATATCTGGGATTGAATTAGCCAAAACGAAACCGGGTATTTCCGGTTTCATCCAGGCATATCAGGCAAACTGGTGTGGAATTCGTATGCAATGGACCGAGAAAATCACAGTAAAAATGGTTTTGGAGAAAAGCAAAGTCTTTTCGTTAGGCAAGTGCATAAAATGTCATCTATACAAACAGAAATAGCATGTTTGTTTGCCGCAGTTCCTCTAGCTTTCTCCCTAGAAGAAACGAATGTGTAGAGCTGGTGTCTCCATGTGGAACCAATTAGCGTTTCCAAGCATAAAATTAAATGTTCCCTGAAAAAAAAACATTCAAAAAAATAAAGTCCGTGGATAATATCAGGAATACACAAACACAGAGGCTGTAGCAATATCTGGGATTGAATTAGACAAAAGGAAACCGGATATTTCCGGTTTCATCCAGTCATATCGGGACAAACTGGTGTGGAATTCGTATGCAATGGACCGAGAAAATCACAGTAAAAATGGTTTTGGAGAAAAGCAAAGTCTTTTCGTTAGGCAAGTGCATAAAATGTTATTTATGCAAACAGAAATATCATGTTAGTTTGCCGCAGTTCCTCTAGCTTTCTCCCTAGAAAATACGAATGTGTAGAGCTGGTGTCTCCATGTGGAACCAATTAGTGTTTCCAAGCATAAAATTAAATGTTCCCTGATAAAAAACAGTCAAAAAAATAAGGTCCGTGGATTATATCAGGAATACACAAACACAGAGGCTGTAGCAATATCTGGGATTGAATTAGCCAAAAGGAAACCGGATAATTCCGGTTTCATCCAGTCATATCCGGACAAAGTGGTGTGGAATTCGTATGCAATGGACCGAGAAAATCACAGGAAAAATGGTTTTGGAGAAAAGCAAAGTCTTTTCGTTAGGCAAGTGCATAAAATGTCATCTATACAAACAGAAATATCATGTTTGTTTGCCGCAGTTCCTCTGGCTTTCTCCCTAGAAAATACAAATGTGTAGAGCTGGTGTGTCCATGTGGAACCAATTAGTGTTTCCAAGCATAAAATTAAATGTTCCCTGAAAATAAAACGTTCAAAAAAATAAAGTCCGTGGATAATATCAGGAATACACAAACACAGAGGCTGTAGCAATATCTGGGATTGAATTAGACAAAAGGAAACCGGATATTTCCGGTTTCATCCAGTCATATCCGGACAAAGTGGTGTGGAATTCGTATGCAATGGACCGAGAAAATCACAGGAAAAATGGTTTTGGAGAAAAGCAAAGTCTTTTCGTTAGGCAAGTGCATAAAATGTCATCTATACAAACAGAAATAGCATGTTTGTTTGCCGCAGTTCCTCTAGCTTTCTCCCTAGAAAATACGAATGTGTAGAGCTGGTGTCTCCATGTGGAACCAATTAGTGTTTCCAAGCATAAAATTAAATGTTCCCTGATAAAAAACATTCCAAAAAATAAAGTCCGTGGATAATATCAGGAATACACAAACAAAGAGGCTGTAGCAATATCTGGGATTGAATTAGCCAAAATGAAACCGGATATTTCCGGTTTCATCCAGTCATATCCGGACAAAGTGGTGTGGAATTCGTATGCAATGGACCGAGAAAATCACAGTAAATATGGTTTTGGAGAAAAGCAAAGTCTTTTCGTTAGGCAAGTGCATAAAATGTCATATATACAAACAGAAATATCATGTTAGTTTGCCGCAGTTCCTCTAGCTTTCTCCCTAGAAAATACGAATGTGTAGAGCTGCTGTCTCCATGTGGAACCAATTAATGTTTCCAAGCATAAAATTAAATGTTCCCTGATAAAAAACATTCCAAAAAATAAAGTCCGTGGATAATATCAGGAATACACAAACAAAGAGGCTGTAGCAATATCTGGGATTGAATTAGCCAAAATGAAACCGGATATTTCCGGTTTCATCCAGTCATATCCGGACAAAGTGGTGTGGAATTCGTATGCAATGGACCGAGAAAATCACAGTAAATATGGTTTTGGAGAAAAGCAAAGTCTTTTCGTTAGGCAAGTGCATAAAATGTCATCTATACAAACAGAAATATCATGTTTGTTTGCCGCAGTTCCTCTAGCTTTCTCCCTAGAAAATACGAATGTGTAGAGCTAGTGTCTCCATGTGGAACCAATTAATGTTTCCAAGCATAAAATTAAATGTTCCCTGAAAAAAAAAACATTCAAAAAAATAAAGTCCGTGGATAATATCACGAATACACAAACACAGAGGCTGTAGCAATATCTGGGATTGAATTAGCCAAAACGAAACCGGATATTTCCGGTTTCCTCCAGGCATATCAGGACAAACTGGTGTGGAATTCGTATGCAATGGACCGAGAAAATCACAGGAAAAATGGTTTTGGAGAAAAGCAAAGTCTTTTCGTTAGGCAAGTGCATAAAATGTCATCTATACAAACAGAAATATCATGTTTGTTTGCCGCAGTTCCTCTAGCTTTCTCCCTAGAAAATACGAATGTGTAGAGCTGGTGTCTCCATGTGGAACCATTTAGTGTTTCCAAGCATAAAATTAAATGTTCCCTGAAAAAAAAACATTCAAAAAAATAAAGTCCGTGGATAATATCAGGAATACACAAACAAAGAGGCTGTAGCAATATCTGGGATTGAATTAGACAAAAGGAAACCGGATAATTCCGGTTTCATCCAGTCATATCCGGACAAAGTGGTGTGGAATTCGTATGCAATGGACCGAGAAAATCACAGGAAAAATGGTTTTGGAGAAAAGCAAAGTCTTTTCGTTAGGCAAGTGCATAAAATGTCATCTATACAAACAGAAATATCATGTTTGTTTGCCGCAGTTCCTCTAGCTTTCTCCCTAGAAAATACGAATGTGTAGAGCTGGTGTCTCCATGTGGAACCATTTAGTGTTTCCAAGCATAAAATTAAATGTTCCCTGAAAAAAAAACATTCAAAACAATAAAGTCCGTGGATAATATCAGGAATACACAAACACAGAGGCTGTAGCAATATCTGGGATTGAATTAGACAAAAGGAAACCGGATAATTCCGGTTTCATCCAGTCATATCCGGACAAAGTGGTGTGGAATTCGTATGCAATGGACCGAGAAAATCACAGGAAAAATGGTTTTGGAGAAAAGCAAAGTCTTTTCGTTAGGCAAGTGCATAAAATGTCATCTATACAAACAGAAATATCATGTTTGTTTGCCGCAGTTCCTCTAGCTTTCTCCCTAGAAAATACGAATGTGTAGAGCTGGTGTCTCCATGTGGAACCAATTAGTGTTTCCAAGCATAAAATTAAATGTTCCCTGAAAAAAAAGCATTCAAAAAAATAAAGTCCATGGATAATATCAGGAATACACAAACACAGAGGCTGTAGCAATATCTGGGATTGAATTAGACAAAAGGAAACCGGATAATTCCGGTTTCATCCAGTCATATCCGGACAAAGTGGTGTGGAATTCGTATGCAATGGACCGAGAAAATCACAGGAAAAATGGTTTTGGAGAAAAGCAAAGTCTTTTCGTTAGGCAAGTGCATAAAATGTCATCTAGACAAACAGAAATATCATGTTTGTTTGCCGCAGTTCCTCTAGCTTTCTCCCTAGAAAATACGAATGTGTAGAGCTGGTGTCTCCATGTGGAACCAATTAGTGTTTCCAAGCATAAAATTAAATGTTCCCTGAAAAAAAAACATTCAAAAAAATAAAGTCCGTGGATAATATCACGAATACACAAACACAGAGGCTGTAGCAATATCTGGGATTGAATTAGCCAAAATGTAACCGGATATTTCCGGTTTCATCCAGGCATATCAGGACAAACTGGTGTGGAATTCGTATGCAATGGACCGAGAAAATCACAGGAAAAATGGTTTTGGAGAAAAGCAAAGTCTTTTCGTTAGGCAAGTGCATAAAATGTCATCTATACAAACAGAAATATCATGTTTGTTTGCCGCAGTTCCTCTAGCTTTCTCCCTAGAAAATACAAATGTGTAGAGCTGGTGTCTCCATGTGGAACCATTTAGTGTTTCCAAGCATAAAATTAAATGTTCCCTGAAAAAAAAAACATTCAAAAAAATAAAGTCCGTGGATAATATCAGGAATACACAAACACAGAGGCTGTAGCAATATCTGGGATTGAATTAGACAAAAGGAAACCGGATAATTCCGGTTTCATCCAGTCATATCCGGACAAAGTGGTGTGGAATTCGTATGCAATGGACCGAGAAAATCACAGGAAAAATGGTTTTGGAGAAAAGCAAAGTCTTTTCGTTAGGCAAGTGCATAAAATGTCATCTAGACAAACAGAAATATCATGTTTGTTTGCCGCAGTTCCTCTAGCTTTCTCCCTAGAAAATACGAATGTGTAGAGCTGGTGTCTCCATGTGGAACCAATTAGTGTTTCCAAGCATAAAATTAAATGTTCCCTGAAAATAAAACGTTCAAAAAAATAAAGTCCGTGGATAATATCAGGAATACACAAACACAGAGGCTGTAGCAATATCTGGGATTGAATTAGACAAAAGGAAACCGGATATTTCCGGTTTCATCCAGTCATATCCGGACAAAGTGGTGTGGAATTCGTATGCAATGGACCGAGAAAATCACAGGAAAAATGGTTTTGGAGAAAAGCAAAGTCTTTTCGTTAGGCAAGTGCATAAAATGTCATCTATACAAACAGAAATAGCATGTTTGTTTGCCGCAGTTCCTCTAGCTTTCTCCCTAGAAGAAACGAATGTGTAGAGCTGGTGTCTCCATGTGGAACCAATTAGCGTTTCCAAGCATAAAATTAAATGTTCCCTGAAAAAAAAAACATTCAAAAAAATAAAATCCGTGGATAATATCAGGAATACACAAACACAGAGTCTGTAGCAATATCTGGGATTGAATTAGACAAAAGGAAACCGGATAATTCCGGTTTCATCCAGTCATATCGGGACAAACTGGTGTGGAATTCGTATGCAATGGACCGAGAAAATCACAGTAAAAATGGTTTTGGAGAAAAGCAAAGTCTTTTCGTTAGGCAAGTGCATAAAATGTTATTTATACAAACAGAAATATCATGTTAGTTTGCCGCAGTTCCTCTAGCTTTCTCCCTAGAAAATACGAATGTGTAGAGCTGCTGTCTCCATGTGGAACCAATTAGTGTTTCCAAGCATAAAATTAAATGTTCCCTGATAAAAAACATTCAAAAAAATAAAGTCCGTGGATAATATCAGGAATACACAAACAAAGAGGCTGTAGCAATATCTGGGATTGAATTAGCCAAAATGAAACCGGATATTTCCGGTTTCATCCAGTCATATCCGGACAAAGTGGTGTGGAATTCGTATGCAATGGACCGAGAAAATCACAGTAAATATGGTTTTGGAGAAAAGCAAAGTCTTTTCGTTAGGCAAGTGCATAAAATGTCATCTATACAAACAGAAATATCATGTTTGTTTGCCGCAGTTCCTATAGCTTTCTCCCTAGAAAATACGAATGTGTAGAGCTGGTGTCTCCATGTGGAACCAATTAGTGTTTCCAAGCATAAAATTAAATGTTCCCTGAAAAAAAAAACATTCAAAAAAATAAAGTCCGTGGATAATATCACGAATACACAAACACATAGGCTGTAGCAATATCTGGGATTGAATTAGCCAAAACGAAACCGGATATTTCCGGTTTCATCCAGGCATATCAGGACAAACTGGTGTGGAATTCGTATGCAATGGACCGAGAAAATCACAGGAAAAATGGTTTTGGAGAAAAGCAAAGTCTTTTCGTTAGGCAAGTGCATAAAATGTCATCTATACAAACAGAAATATCATGTTTGTTTGCCGCAGTTCCTCTAGCTTTCTCCCTAGAAAATACGAATGTGTAGAGCTGGGGTCTCCATGTGGAACCATTTAGTGTTTCCAAGCATAAAATTAAATGTTCCCTGAAAAAAAAACATTCCAAAAAATAAAGTCCGTGGATAATATCAGGAATACACAAACACAGAGGCTGTAGCAATATCTGGGATTGAATTAGACAAAAGGAAACCGGATAATTCCGGTTTCATCCAGTCATATCCGGACAAAGTGGTGTGGAATTCGTATGCAATGGACCGAGAAAATCACAGGAAAAATGGTTTTGGAGAAAAGCAAAGTCTTTTCGTTAGGCAAGTGCATAAAATGTCATCTATACAAACAGAAATATCATGTTTGTTTGCCGCAGTTCCTCTAGCTTTCTCCCTAGAAAATACGAATGTGTAGAGCTGGTGTCTCCATGTGGAACCAATTAGTGTTTCCAAGCATAAAATTAAATGTTCCCTGAAAAAAAAACATTCAAAAAAATAAAGTCCATGGATAATATCAGGAATACACAAACACAGAGGCTGTAGCAATATCTGGGATTGAATTAGACAAAAGGAAACCGGATAATTCAGGTTTCATCCAGTCATATCCGGACAAAGTGGTGTGGAATTCGTATGCAATGGACCGAGAAAATCACAGGAAAAATGGTTTTGGAGAAAAGCAAAGTCTTTTCGTTAGGCAAGTGCATAAAATGTCATCTATACAAACAGAAATATCATGTTTGTTTGCCGCAGTTCCTCTAGCTTTCTCCCTAGAAAATACGAATGTGTAGAGCTGGTGTCTCCATGTGGAACCAATTAGTGTTTCCAAGCATAAAATTAAATGTTCCCTGAAAAAAAACATTCAAAAAAATAAAGTCCGTGGATAATATCACGAATACACAAACACAGAGGGTGTAGCAATATCTGGGATTGAATTAGCCAAAACGAAACCGGATATTTCCGGTTTCATCCAGGCATATCAGGACAAACTGGTGTGGAATTCGTATGCAATGGACCGAGAAAATCACAGGAAAAATGGTTTTGGAGAAAAGCAAAGTCTTTTCGTTAGGCAAGTGCATAAAATGTCATCTATACAAACAGAAATATCATGTTTGTTTGCCGCAGTTCCTCTAGCTTTCTCCCTAGAAAATACGAATGTGTAGAGCTGGTGTCTCCATGTGGAACCATTTAGTGTTTCCAAGCATAAAATTAAATGTTCCCTGAAAAAAAAACATTCAAAAAAATAAAGTCCGTGGATAATATCAGGAATACACAAACACAGAGGCTGTAGCAATATCTGGGATTGAATTAGACAAAAGGAAACCGGATAATTCCGGTTTCATCCAGTCATATCCGTACAAAGTGGTGTGGAATTCGTATGCAATGGACCGAGAAAATCACAGGAAAAATGGTTTTGGAGAAAAGCAAAGTCTTTTCGTTAGGCAAGTGCATAAAATGTCATCTATACAAACAGAAATATCATGTTTGTTTGCCGCAGTTCCTCTAGCTTTCTCCCTAGAAAATACGAATGTGTAGAGCTGGTGTCTCCATGTGGAACCAATTAGTGTTTCCAAGCATAAAATTAAATGTTCCCTGAAAAAAAAACATTCAAAAAAATAAAGTCCATGGATAATATCAGGAATACACAAACACAGAGGGTGTAGCAATATCTGGGATTGAATTAGCCAAAACGAAACCGGATAATTCCGGTTTCATCCAGTCATATCCGGACAAAGTGGTGTGGAATTCGTATGCAATGGACCGAGAAAATCACAGGAAAAATGGTTTTGGAGAAAAGCAAAGTCTTTTCGTTAGGCAAGTGCATAAAATGTCATCTATACAAACAGAAATATCATGTTTGTTTGCCGCAGTTCCTCTAGCTTTCTCCCTAGAAAATACGAATGTGTAGAGCTGGTGTCTCCATGTGGAACCAATTAGTGTTTCCAAGCATAAAATTAAATGTTCCCTGAAAAAAAACATTCAAAAAAATAAAGTCCGTGGATAATATCACGAATACACAAACACAGAGGGTGTAGCAATATCTGGGATTGAATTAGCCAAAACGAAACCGGATATTTCCGGTTTCATCCAGTCATATCCGGACAAAGTGGTGTGGAATTCGTATGCAATGGACCGAGAAAATCACAGGAAAAATGGTTTTGGAGAAAAGCAAAGTCTTTTCGTTAGGCAAGTGCATAAAATGTCATCTATACAAACAGAAATATCATGTTTGTTTGCCGCAGTTCCTCTAGCTTTCTCCCTAGAAAATACGAATGTGTAGAGCTGGGGTCTCCATGTGGAACCATTTAGTGTTTCCAAGCATAAAATTAAATGTTCCCTGAAAAAAAAACATTCAAAAAAATAAAGTCCGTGGATAATATCAGGAATACACAAACACAGAGGCTGTAGCAATATCTGGGATTGAATTAGACAAAAGGAAACCGGATAATTCCGGTTTCATCCAGTCATATCCGGACAAAGTGGTGTGGAATTCGTATGCAATGGACCGAGAAAATCACAGTAAAAATGGTTTTGGAGAAAAGCAAAGTCTTTTCATTAGGCAAGTGCATAAAATGTCATCTATACAAACAGAAATATCATGTTTGTTTGCCGCAGTTCCTCTAGCTTTCTCCCTAGAAAATATGAATGTGTAGAGCTGGTGTCTCCATGTGGAACCAATTAGTGTTTCCAAGCATAAAATTAAATGTTCCCTGAAAAAAAAACATTCAAAAAAATAAAGTCCATGGATAATATCAGGAATACACAAACACAGAGGCTGTAGCAATATCTGGGATTGAATTAGACAAAAGGAAACCGGATAATTCAGGTTTCATCCAGTCATATCCGGACAAAGTGGTGTGGAATTCGTATGCAATGGACCGAGAAAATCACAGGAAAAATGGTTTTGGAGAAAAGCAAAGTCTTTTCGTTAGGCAAGTGCATAAAATGTCATCTATACAAACAGAAATATCATGTTTGTTTGCCGCAGTTCCTCTAGCTTTCTCCCTAGAAAATACGAATGTGTAGAGCTGCTGTCTCCATGTGGAACCAATTAGTGTTTCCAAGCATAAAATTAAATGTTCCCTGTAAAAAAAACATTCAAAAAAATAAAGTCCGTGGATAATATCACGAATACACAAACACAGAGGCTGTAGCAATATCTGGGATTGAATTAGCCAAAACGTAACCGGATACTTTCGGTTTCATCCAGGCATATCAGGACAAACTGGTGTGGAATTCGTATGCAATGGACCGAGAAAATCACAGGAAAAATGGTTTTGGAGAAAAGCAAAGTCTTTTCGTTAGGCAAGTGCATAAAATGTCATCTAGACAAACAGAAATATCATGTTTGTTTGCCGCAGTTCCTCTAGCTTTCTCCCTAGAAAATACGAATGTGTAGAGCTGGTGTCTCCATGTGGAACCAATTAGTGTTTCCAAGCATAAAATTAAATGTTCCCTGAAAAAAAAATTCAAAAAAATAAAGTCCGTGGATAATATCAGGAATACACAAACACAGAGGCTGTAGCAATATCTGGGATTGAATTAAACAAAAGGAAACCGGATAATTCCGGTTTCATCCAGTCATATCCGGACAAAGTGGTGTGGAATTCGTATGCAATGGACCGAGAAAATCACAGTAAAAATGGTTTTGGAGAAAAGCAAAGTCTTTTCGTTAGGCAAGTGCATAAAATGTCATCTATACAAACAGAAATAGCATGTTTGTTTGCCGCAGTTCCTCTAGCTTTCTCCCTAGAAGAAACGAATGTGTAGAGCTGGTGTCTCCATGTGGAACCAATTAGCGTTTCCAAGCATAAAATTAAATGTTCCCTGAAAAAAAAAACATTCAAAAAAATAAAATCCGTGGATAATATCAGGAATACACAAACACAGAGGCTGTAGCAATATCTGGGATTGAATTAGACAAAAGGAAACCGGATATTTCCGGTTTCATCCAGTCATATCCGGACAAAGTGGTGTGGAATTCGTATGCAATGGACCGAGAAAATCACAGTAAAAATGGTTTTGGAGAAAAGCAAAGTCTTTTCGTTAGGCAAGTGCATAAAATGTTATTTATACAAACAGAAATATCATGTTAGTTTGCCGCAGTTCCTCTAGCTTTCTCCCTAGAAAATACGAATGTGTAGAGCTGCTGTCTCCATGTGGAACCAATTAGTGTTTCCAAGCATAAAATTAAATGTTCCCTGATAAAAAACATTCAAAAAAATAAAGTCCGTGGATAATATCAGGAATACACAAACAAAGAGGCTGTAGCAATATCTGGGATTGAATTAGCCAAAATGAAACCGGGTATTTCCGGTTTCATCCAGTCATATCCGGACAAAGTGGTGTGGAATTCGTATGCAATGGACCGAGAAAATCACAGGAAAAATGGTTTTGGAGAAAAGCAAAGTCTTTTCGTTAGGCAAGTGCATAAAATGTCATCTATACAAACAGAAATATCATGTTTGTTTGCCGCAGTTCCTCTAGCTTTCTCCCTAGAAAATACAAATGTGTAGAGCTGGTGTCTCCATGTGGAACCAATTAGTGTTTCCAAGCATAAAATTAAATGTTCCCTGAAAAAAAAACATTCAAAAAAATAAAGTCCGTGGATAATATCACGAATACACAAACACAGAGGCTGTAGCAATATCTGGGATTGAATTAGCCAAAACGAAACCGGATATTTCCGGTTTCATCCAGGCATATCAGGACAAACTGGTGTGGAATTCGTATGCAATGGACCGAGAAAATCACAGGAAAAATGGTTTTGGAGAAAAGCAAAGTCTTTTCGTTAGGCAAGTGCATAAAATGTCATCTAGACAAACAGAAATATCATGTTTGTTTGCCGCAGTTCCTCTAGCTTTCTCCCTAGAAAATACGAATGTGTAGAGCTGGTGTCTCCATGTGGAACCATTTAGTGTTTCCAAGCATAAAATTAAATGTTCCCTGAAAAAAAAACATTCAAAAAAATAAAGTCCGTGGATAATATCAGGAATACACAAACACAGAGGCTGTAGCAATATCTGGGATTGAATTAGACAAAAGGAAACCGGATAATTCCGGTTTCATCCAGTCATATCCGGACAAAGTGGTGTGGAATTCGTATGCAATGGACCGAGAAAATCACAGGAAAAATGGTTTTGGAGAAAAGCAAAGTCTTTTCGTTAGGCAAGTGCATAAAATGTCATCTATACAAACAGAAATATCATGTTTGTTTGCCGCAGTTCCTCTAGCTTTCTCCCTAGAAAATACGAATGTGTAGAGCTGGTGTCTCCATGTGGAACCAATTAGTGTTTCCAAGCATAAAATTAAATGTTCCCTGAAAAAAAAACATTCAAAAAAATAAAGTCCATGGATAATATCAGGAATACACAAACACAGAGGCTGTAGCAATATCTGGGATTGAATTAGACAAAAGGAAACCGGATATTTCCGGTTTCATCCAGTCATATCCGGACAAAGTGGTGTGGAATTCGTATGCAATGGACCGAGAAAATCACAGGAAAAATGGTTTTGGTGAAAAGCAAAGTCTTTTCGTTAGGCAAGTGCATAAAATGTCATCTATACAAACAGAAATATCATGTTTGTTTGCCGTAGTTCCTCTAGCTTTCTCCCTAGAAAATACGAATGTGTAGAGCTGGTGTCTCCATGTGGAACCAATTAGTGTTTCCAAGCATAAAATTAAATGTTCCCTGAAAAAAAAAACATTCAAAAAAATAAAGTCCGTGGATAATATCACGAATACACAAACACAGAGGCTGTAGCAATATCTGGGATTGAATTAGCCAAAACGAAACCGGATATTTCCGGTTTCATCCAGGCACATCAGGACAAACTGGTGTGGAATTCGTATGCAATGGACCGAGAAAATCACAGGAAAAATGGTTTTGGAGAAAAGCAAAGTCTTTTCGTTAGGCAAGTGCATAAAATGTCATCTATACAAACAGAAATATCATGTTTGTTTGCCGCAGTTCCTCTAGCTTTCTCCCTAGAAAATACGAATGTGTAGAGCTGGTGTCTCCATGTGGAACCATTTAGTGTTTCCAAGCATAAAATTAAATGTTCCCTGAAAAAAAAACATTCAAAAAAGTAAAGTCCGTGGATAATATCAGGAATACACAAACACAGAGGCTGTAGCAATATCTGGGATTGAATTAGACAAAAGGAAACCGGATAATTCCGGTTTCATCCAGTCATATCCGGACAAAGTGGTGTGGAATTCGTATGCAATGGACCGAGAAAATCACAGGAAAAATGGTTTTGGAGAAAAGCAAAGTCTTTTCGTTAGGCAAGTGCATAAAATGTCATCTATACAAACAGAAATATCATGTTTGTTTGCCGCAGTTCCTCTAGCTTTCTCCCTAGAAAATACGAATGTGTAGAGCTGGTGTCTCCATGTGGAACCAATTAGTGTTTCCAAGCATAAAATTAAATGTTCCCTGAAAAAAAAACATTCAAAAAAATAAAGTCCATGGATAATATCAGGAATACACAAACACAGAGGCTGTAGCAATATCTGGGATTGAATTAGACAAAAGGAAACCGGATAATTCCGGTTTCATCCAGTCATATCCGGACAAAGTGGTGTGGAATTCGTATGCAATGGACCGAGAAAATCACAGGAAAAATGGTTTTGGAGAAAAGCAAAGTCTTTTCGTTAGGCAAGTGCATAAAATGTCATCTATACAAACAGAAATATCATGTTTGTTTGCCGTAGTTCCTCTAGCTTTCTCCCTAGAAAATACGAATGTGTAGAGCTGGTGTCTCCATGTGGAACCAATTAGTGTTTCCAAGCATAAAATTAAATGTTCCCTGAAAAAAAAAACATTCAAAAAAATAAAGTCCGTGGATAATATCACGAATACACAAACACAGAGGCTGTAGCAATAACTGGGATTGAATTAGCCAAAACGAAACCGGATATTTCCGGTTTCATCCAGGCATATCAGGACAAACTGGTGTGGAATTCGTATGCAATGGACCGAGAAAATCACAGGAAAAATGGTTTTGGAGAAAAGCAAAGTCTTTTCGTTAGGCAAGTGCATAAAATGTCATCTAGACAAACAGAAATATCATGTTTGTTTGCCGCAGTTCCTCTAGCTTTCTCCCTAGAAAATACGAATGTGTAGAGCTGGTGTCTCCATGTGGAACCAATTAGTGTTTCCAAGCATAAAATTAAATGTTCCCTGAAAAAAAAATTCAAAAAAATAAAGTCCGTGGATAATATCAGGAATACACAAACACAGAGGCTGTAGCAATATCTGGGATTGAATTAAACAAAAGGAAACCGGATAATTCCGGTTTCATCCAGTCATATCCGGACAAAGTGGTGTGGAATTCGTATGCAATGGACCGAGAAAATCACAGTAAAAATGGTTTTGGAGAAAAGCAAAGTCTTTTCGTTAGGCAAGTGCATAAAATGTCATCTATACAAACAGAAATATCATGTTTGTTTGCCGCAGTTCCTCTAGCTTTCTCCCTAGAAAATACGAATGTGTAGAGCTGGTGTCTCCATGTGGAACCAATTAGTGTTTCCAAGCATAAAATTAAATGTTCCCTGAAAAAAAAACATTCAAAAAAATAAAGTCCATGGATAATATCAGGAATACACAAACACAGAGGCTGTAGCAATATCTGGGATTGAATTAGCCAAAATGAAACCGGATAATTCCGGTTTCATCCAGTCATATCCGGACAAAGTGGTGTGGAATTCGTATGCAATGGACCGAGAAAATCACAGGAAAAATGGTTTTGGAGAAAAGCAAAGTCTTTTCGTTAGGCAAGTGCATAAAATGTCATCTAGACAAACAGAAATATCATGTTTGTTTGCCGCAGTTCCTCTAGCTTTCTCCCTAGAAAATACGAATGTGTAGAGCTGGTGTCTCCATGTGGAACCAATTAGTGTTTCCAAGCATAAAATTAAATGTTCCCTGAAAAAAAAACATTCAAAAAAATAAAGTCCGTGGATAATATCACGAATACACAAACACAGAGGCTTTAGCAATATCTGGGATTGAATTAGCCAAAACGTAACCGGATATTTCCGGTTTCATCCAGGCATATCAGGACAAACTGGTGTGGAATTCGTATGCAATGGACCGAGAAAATCACAGGAAAAATGGTTTTGGAGAAAAGCAAAGTCTTTTCGTTAGGCAAGTGCATAAAATGTCATCTATACAAACAGAAATATCATGTTTGTTTGCCGCAGTTCCTCTAGCTTTCTCCCTAGAAAATACAAATGTGTAGAGCTGGTGTCTCCATGTGGAACCATTTAGTGTTTCCAAGCATAAAATTAAATGTTCCCTGAAAAAAAACATTCAAAAAAATAAAGTCCGTGGATAATATCAGGAATACACAAACACAGAGGCTGTAGCAATATCTGGGATTGAATTAGACAAAAGGAAACCGGATAATTCCAGTATCATCCAGTCATATCCGGACAAAGTGGTGTGGAATTCGTATGCAATGGACCGAGAAAATCACAGTAAAAATGGTTTTGGAGAAAAGCAAAGTCTTTTCGTTAGGCAAGTGCATAAAATGTCATCTATATAAACAGAAATATCATGTTTGTTTGCCGCAGTTCCTCTAGCTTTCTCCCTAGAAAATACGAATCTGTAGAGCTGGTGTCTCCATGTGGAACCAATTAGTGTTTCCAAGCATAAAATTAAATGTTCCCTGAAAAAAAAACATTCAAAAAATAAAGTCCGTGGATAATATCAGGAATACACAAACACAGAGGCTGTAGCAATATCTGGGATTGAATTAGCCAAAATGAAACCGGATAATTCCGGTTTCATCCAGTCATATCCGCACAAAGTGGTGTGGAATTCGTATGCAATGGACCGAGAAAATCACAGTAAAAATGGTTTTGGAGAAAAGCAAAGTCTTTTCGTTAGGCAAGTGCATAAAATGTCATCTATACAAACAGAAATATCATGTTTGTTTGCCGCAGTTCCTCTAGCTTTCTCCCTAGAAAATACGAATGTGTAGAGCT
Source organism: Lepus oiostolus (assembly GCA_036325905.1). Lineage (NCBI taxonomy): Eukaryota > Metazoa > Chordata > Mammalia > Lagomorpha > Leporidae > Lepus > Lepus oiostolus. The sequence goes on from CM070795.1 coordinate 48,348,643, forward strand.
GGTGTCTCCATGTGGAACCAATTAGTGTTTCCAAGCATAAAATTAAATGTTCCCTGAAAAAAAAACATTCAAAAAATAAAGTCCGTGGATAATATCACGAATACACAAACACAGAGGCTGTAGCAATATCTGGGATTGAATTAGCCAAAACGTAACCGGATATTTCCGGTTTCATCCAGGCATATCAGGACAAACTGGTGTGGAATTCGTATGCAATGGACCGAGAAAATCACAGGAAAAATGGTTTTGGAGAAAAGCAAAGCCTTTTCGTTAGGCAAGTGCATAAAATGTCATCTATACAAACAGAAATATCATGTTTGTTTGCCGCAGTTCCTCTAGCTTTCTCCCTAGAAAATACAAATGTGTAGAGCTGGTGTCTCCATGTGGAACCATTTAGTGTTTCCAAGCATAAAATTAAATATTCCCTGAAAAAAAAAACATTCAAAAAAATAAAGTCCGTGGATAATATTAGGAATACACAAACACAGAGGCTGTAGCAATATCTGGGATTGAATTAGACAAAAGGAAACCGGATAATTCCGGTTTCATCCAGTCATATCCGGACAAAGTGGTGTGGAATTCGTATGCAATGGACCGAGAAAATCACAGGAAAAATGGTTTTGGAGAAAAGCAAAGTCTTTTCGTTAGGCAAGTGCATAAAATGTCATCTAGACAAACAGAAATATCATGTTTGTTTGCCGCAGTTCCTCTAGCTTTCTCCCTAGAAAATACGAATGTGTAGAGCTGGTGTCTCCATGTGGAACCAATTAGTGTTTCCAAGCATAAAATTAAATGTTCCCAAAAAAAAAACAGTCAAAAAAATAAAGTCCATGGATAATATCAGGAATACACAAACAAAGAGGCTGTAGCAATATCTGGGATTGAATTAGCCAAAATGAAACCGGATATTTCCGGTTTCATCCAGTCATATCCGGACAAAGTGGTGTGGAATTTGTATGCAATGGACCGAGAAAATCACAGGAAAAATGGTTTTGGAGAAAAGCAAAGTCTTTTCGTTAGGCAAGTGCATAAAATGTCATCTATACAAACAGAAATATCATGTTTGTTTGCCGCAGTTCCTCTAGCTTTCTCCCTAGAAAATACGAATGTGTAGAGCTGGTGTCTCCATGTGGAACCAATTAGTGTTTCCAAGCATAAAATTAAATGTTCCCTGATAAAAAACAGTCAAAAAAATAAAGTCCATGGATAATATCAGGAATACACAAACAAAGAGGCTGTAGCAATATCTGGGATTGAATTAGCCAAAATGAAACCGGATATTTCCGGTTTCATCCAGTCATATCCGCACAAAGTGGTGTGGAATTCGTATGCAATGGACCGAGAAAATCACAGGAAAAATTGTTTTGGAGAAAAGCAAAGTCTTTTCGTTAGGCAAGTGCATAAAATGTCATCTATACAAACACAAATATCATGTTTGTTTGCCGCAGTTCCTCTAGCTTTCTCCCTAGAAAATACGAATGTGTAGAGCTGGTGTCTCCATGTGGAACCAATTAGTGTTTCCAAGCATAAAATTAAATGTTCCCTGAAAAAAAAACATTCAAAAAAATAAAGTCCATGGATAATATCAGGAATACACAAACACAGAGGCTGTAGCAATATCTGGGATTGAATTAGCCAAAACGAAACCGGATATTTCCGGTTTCATCCAGGCATATCAGGACAAACTGGTGTGGAATTCGTATGCAATGGACCGAGAAAATCTCAGGAAAAATGGTTTTGGAGAAAAGCAAAGTCTTTTCGTTAGGCAAGTGCATAAAATGTCATCTATATAAACAGAAATATCATGTTTGTTTGCCGCAGTTCCTCTAGGTTTCTCCCTAGAAAATACGAATGTGTAGAGCTGGTGTCTCCATGTGGAACCAATTAGTGTTTCCAAGCATAAATTTAAATGTTCCCTGAAAAAAAAAAACATTCAAAAAATAAAGTCCGTGGATAATATCAGGAATACACAAACACAGAGGCTGTAGCAATATCTGGGATTGAATTAGACAAAAGGAAACCGGATAATTCCGGTTTCATCCAGTCATATCCGGACAAAGTGGTGTGGAATTCGTATGCAATAGACCGAGAAAATCACAGTAAAAATGGTTTTGGAGAAAAGCAAAGTCTTTTCGTTAGGCAAGTGCATAAAATGTCATCTATACAAACAGAAATATCATGTTTGTTTGCCGCAGTTCCTCTAGCTTTCTCCCTAGAAAATATAAATGTGTAGAGCTGGTGTGTCCATGTGGAACCAATTAGTGTTTCCAAGCATAAAATTAAATGTTCCCTGAAAATAAAAAGTTCAAAAATATAAAGTCCGTGGATAATATCAGGAATACACAAACACAGAGTCTGTAGCAATATCTGGGATTGAATTAGACAAAAGGAAACCGGATATTTCCGGTTTCATCCAGTCATATCCGCACAAAGTGGTGTGGAATTCGTATGCAAAGGACTGAGAAAATCACAGTAAAAATGGTTTTGGAGAAAAGCAAAGTCTTTTCGTTAGGCAAGTGCATAAAATGTCATCTATAGAAACAGGAATAGCATGTTTGTTTGCCGCAGTTCCTCTAGCTTTCTCCCTAGAAGAAACGAATGTGTAGAGCTGGTGTCTCCATGTGGAACCAATTAGCGTTTCCAAGCATAAAATTAAATGTTCCCTGAAAAAAAAAACATTCAAAAAAATAAAGTCCGTGGATAATATCAGGAATACACAAACACAGAGGCTGTAGCAATATCTGGGATTGAATTAGACAAAAGGAAACCGGATATTTCAGGTTTCATCCAGTCATATCGGGACAAACTGGTGTGGAATTCGTATGCAATTGACCGAGAAAATCACAGTAAAAATGGTTTTGGAGAAAAGCAAAGTCTTTTCGTTAGGCAAGTGCATAAAATGTTATTTATACAAACAGAAATATCATGTTAGTTTGCCGCAGTTCCTCTAGCTTTCTCCCTAGAAAATACGAATGTGTAGAGCTGGTGTCTCCATGTGGAACCAATTAGTGTTTCCAAGCATAAAATTAAATGTTCCCTGATAAAAAACAGTCAAAAAAATAAAGTCCGTGGATTATATCAGGAATACACAAACACAGAGGCTGTAGCAATATCTGGGATTGAATTAGCCAAAATGAAACCGGATATTTCCGGTTTCATCCAGTCATATCCGGACAAAGTGGTGTGGAATTCATATGCAATGGATTGAGAAAATCACAGGAAAAATGGTTTTGGAGAAAAGCAAAGTCTTTTCGTTAGGCAAGTGCATAAAATGTCATCTATACAAACAGAAATATCATGTTTGTTTGCCGCAGTTCCTGTAGCTTTCTCCCTAGAAAATACAAATGTGTAGAGCTGGTGTCTCCATGTGGAACCATTTAGTGTTTCCAAGCATAAAATTAAATGTTCCCTGAAAAAAAAAACATTCAAAAAAATAAAGTCCGTGGATAATATCAGGAATACACAAACACAGAGGCTGTAGCAATATCTGGGATTGAATTAGACAAAAGGAAACCGGATAATTCCGGTTTCATCCAGTCATATCCGGACAAAGTGGTGTGGAATTCGTATGCAATGGACCGCGAACATCACAGGAAAAATGGTTTTGGAGAAAAGCAAAGTCTTTTCGTTTGCAAGTGCATAAAATGTCATCTATACAAACACAAATATCATGTTTGTTTGCCGCAGTTCCTCTAGCTTTCTCCCTAGAAAATACGAATGTGTAGAGCTGGTGTCTCCATGTGGAACCAATTAGTGTTTCCAAGCATAAAATTAAATGTTCCCTGAAAAAAAAACATTCAAAAAAATAAAGTCCGTGGATAATATCAGGAATACACAAACACAGAGGCTGTAGCAATATCTGGGATTGAATTAGACAAAAGGAAACCGGATAATTCCGGTTTCATCCAGTCATATCCGGACAAAGTGGTGTGGAATTCGTATGCAATGGACCGAGAACATCACAGGAAAAATGGTTTTGGAGAAAAGCAAAGTCTTTTCGTTAGGCAAGTGCATCAAATGTCATCTATACAAACAGAAATATCATGTTTGTTTGCCGCAGTTCCTCTAGCTTTCTCCCTAGAAAATACAAATGTGTAGAGCTGGTGTGTCCATGTGGAACCAATTAGTGTTTCCAAGCATAAAATTAAATGTTCCCTGAAAATAAAACGTTGAAAAATATAAAGTCCGTGGATAATATCAGGAATACACAAACACAGAGGCTGTAGCAATATCTGGGATTGAATTAGACAAAAGGAAACCGGATATTTCCGGTTTCATCCAGTCATATCGGGAAAAAGTGGTGTGGAATTCGTATGCAAAGGACTGAGAAAATCACAGTAAAAATGGTTTTGGAGAAAAGCAAAGTCTTTTCGTTAGGCAAGTGCATAAAATGATATTTATACAAACAGAAATATCATGTTACTTTGCAGCAGTTCCTCTAGCTTTCTCCCTAGAATATACGAATGTGTAGAGCTGGTGTCTCCATGTGGAACCAATTAGTGTTTCCAAGCATAAAATTAAATGTTCCCTGATAAAAAACAGTCAAAAAAATAAAGTCCATGGATAATATCAGGAATACACAAACAAAGAGGCTGTAGCAATATCTGGGATTGAATTAGCCAAAATGAAACCGGATATTTCCGGTTTCATCCAGTCATATCCGGACAAAGTGGTGTGGAATTCGTATGCAATGGACCGAGAAAATCACAGTAAAAATGGTTTTGGAGAAAAGCAAAGTCTTTTCATTAGGCAAGTGCATAAAATGTCATCTAGACAAACAGAAATATCATGTTTGTTTGCCGCAGTTCCTCTAGCTTTCTCCCTAGAAAATACGAATGTGTAGAGCTGGTGTCTCCATGTGGAACCAATTAGTGTTTCCAAGCATAAAATTAAATGTTCCCTGAAAATAAAACGTTGAAAAATATAAAGTCCGTGGATAATATCAGGAATACACAAACACAGAGGCTGTAGCAATATCTGGGATTGAATTAGACAAAAGGAAACCGGATATTTCCGGTTTCATCCAGTCATATCGGGAAAAAGTGGTGTGGAATTCGTATGCAAAGGACTGAGAAAATCACAGGAAAAATGGTTTTGGAGAAAAGCAAAGTCTTTTCGTTAGGCAAGTGCATAAAATGTTATTTATACAAACAGAAATATCATGTTACTTTGCAGCAGTTCCTCTAGCTTTCTCCCTAGAATATACGAATGTGTAGAGCTGGTGTCTCCATGTGGAACCAATTAGTGTTTCCAAGCATAAAATTAAATGTTCCCTGATAAAAAAAACATTCAAAAAAATAAAGTCCATGGATAATATCACGAATACACAAACAAAGAGGCTGTAGCAATATCTGGGATTGAATTAGACAAAAGGAAACCGGATAATTCCGGTTTCATCCAGTCATATCCGCACAAAGTGGTGTGGAATTCGTATGCAATGGACCGAGGAAATCACAGTAAAAATGGTTTTGGAGAAAAGCAAAGTCTTTTCGTTAGGCAAGTGCATAAAATGTTATTTATACAAACAGAAATATCATGTTAGTTTGCCGCAGTTCCTCTAGCTTTCTCCCTAGAAAATACGAATGTGTAGAGCTGGTGTCTCCATGTGGAACCAATTAGTGTTTCCAAGCATAAAATTAAATGTTCCCTGATAAAAAACAGTCAAAAAAATAAAGTCCGTGGATTATATCAGGAATACACAAACACAGAGGCTGTAGCAATATCTGGGATTGAATTAGCCAAAACGAAACCGGATATTTCCGGTTTCATCCAGGCATATCAGGCAAACTGGTGTGGAATTCGTATGCAATGGACCGAGAAAATCACAGTAAAAATGGTTTTGGAGAAAAGCAAAGTCTTTTCGTTAGGCAAGTGCATAAAATGTCATCTATACAAACAGAAATATCATGTTTGTTTGCCGCAGTTCCTCTAGCTTTCTCCCTAGAACCTAAAAATGTGTAGAGCTATTGTCTCCATGTGGAACCAATTAGTGTTTCCAAGCATAAAATTAAATGTTCCCTGAAAAAAAAAAAACATTCAAAAAAATAAAGTCCGTGGATAATATCACGAATACACAAACAAAGAGGCTGTAGCAATATCTGGGATTGAATTAGCCAAACGAAACCAGAAATTTCCGGTTTCATCCAGTCATATCCAGACAAAGTGGTGTGGAATTCGTATGCAATGGACCGAGAAAATCACAGTAAAAATGGTTTTGGAGAAAAGCAAAGTCTTTTCGTTAGGCAAGTGCATAAAATGTCATCTATACAAACAGAAATAGCATGTTTGTTTGCCGCAGTTCCTCTAGATTTCTCCCTAGAAAATACGAATGTGTAGAGCTGGTGTCTCCATGTGGAACCAATTAGCGTTTCCAAGCATAAAATTAAATGTTCCCTGAAAAAAAAACATTCAAAAAAATAAAGTCCGTGGATAATATCAGGAATACACAAACACAGAGGCTGTAGCAATATCTGGGATTGAATTAGACAAAAGGAAACCGGATATTTCAGGTTTCATCCAGTCATATCGGGACAAACTGGTGTGGAATTCGTATGCAATGGACCGAGAAAATCACAGTAAAAATGGTTTTGGAGAAAAGCAAAGTCTTTTCGTTAGGCAAGTGCATAAAATGTCATCTAGACAAACAGAAATATCATGTTAGTTTGCCGCAGTTCCTCTAGCTTTCTCCCTAGAAAATACGAATGTGTAGAGCTGGTGTCTCCATGTGGAACCAATTAGTGTTTCCAAGCATAAAATTAAATGTTCCCTGATAAAAAACAGTCAAAAAAATAAAGTCCGTGGATTATATCAGGAATACACAAACACAGAGGCTGTAGCAATATCTGGGATTGAATTAGCCAAAATGAAACCGGATATTTCCGGTTTCATCCAGTCATATACGGACAAAGTGGTGTGGAATTCGTATGCAATGGACCGAGAAAATCACAGGAAAAATGGTTTTGGAGAAAAGCAAAGTATTTTCATTAGGCAAGTGCATAAAATGTCATCTATAGAAACAGAAATATCATGTTTGTTTGCCGCAGTTCCTCTAGCTTTCTCCCTAGAAAATACGAATGTGTAGAGCTGGTGTCTCCATGTGGAACCAATTAGTGTTTCCAAGCATAAAATTAAATGTTCCCTGAAAAAAAAACATTCAAAAAAATAAAGTCCGTGGATAATATCAGGAATACACAAACACAGAGGCTGTAGCAATATCTGGGATTGAATTAGCCAAAACGAAACCGGATATTTCCGGTTTCATCCAGGCATATCAGGACAAACTGGTGTGGAATTCGTATGCAATGGACCGAGAAAATCACAGGAAAAATGGTTTTGGAGAAAAGCAAAGTCTTTTCGTTAGGCAAGTGCATAAAATGTCATCTATACAAACAGAAATATCATGTTTGTTTGCCGCAGTTCCTCTAGCTTTCTCCCTAGAAAATACGAATGTGTAGAGCTGGTGTCTCCATGTGGAACCAATTAGTGTTTCCAAGCATAAAATTAAATGTTCCCTGAAAAAAAAACATTCAAAAAAATAAAGTCCATGGATAATATCAGGAATACACAAACACAGAGGCTGTAGCAATATCTGGGATTGAATTAGACAAAAGGAAACCGGATAATTCCGGTTTCATCCAGTCATATCCGCACAAAGTGGTGTGGAATTCGTATGCAATGGACCGAGAAAATCACAGTAAAAATGGTTTTGGAGAAAAGCAAAGTCTTTTCGTTAGGCAAGTGCATAAAATGTTATTTATACAAACAGAAATATCATGTTTGTTTGCCGCAGTTCCTCTAGCTTTCTCCCTAGAAAATACGAATGTGTAGAGCTGGTGTGTCCATGTGGAACCAATTAGTGTTTCCAAGCATAAAATTAAATGTTCCCTGAAAATAAAACGTTCAAAAATATAAAGTCCGTGGATAATATCAGGAATACACAAACACAGAGGCTGTAGCAATATCTGGGATTGAATTAGACAAAAGGAAACCGGATATTTCCGGTTTCATCCAGTCATATCGGGAAAAAGTGGTGTGGAATTCGTATGCAAAGGACTGAGAAAATCACAGGAAAAATGGTTTTGGAGAAAAGCAAAGTCTTTTCGTTAGGCAAGTGCATAAAATGTTATTTATACAAACAGAAATAGCATGTTTGTTTGCCGCAGTTCCTCTAGCTTTCTCCCTAGAAAATACGAATGTGTAGAGCTGGTGTCTCCATGTGGAACCAATTAGTGTTTCCAAGCATAAAATTAAATGTTCCCTGAAAAAAAAACATTCAAAAAAATAAAGTCCGTGGATAATATCACGAATACACAAACACAGAGGCTGTAGCAATATCTGGGATTGAATTAGCCAAAACGAAACCGGATATTTCCGGTTTCATCCAGGCATATCTGGACAAACTGGTGTGGAATTCATATGCAATGGACCGAGAAAATCACAGGAAAAATGGTTTTGGAGAAAAGCAAAGTCTTTTCGTTAGGCAAGTGCATAAAATGTCATCTATACAAACAGAAATATCATGTTTGTTTGCCGCAGTTCCTCTAGCTTTCTCCCTAGAAAATACGAATGTGTAGAGCTGGTGTCTCCATGTGGAACCAATTAGTGTTTCCAAGCATAAAATTAAATGTTCCCTGATAAAAAACAGTCAAAAAAATAAAGTCCATGGATAATATCAGGAATACACAAACAAAGAGGCTGTAGCAATATCTGGGATTGAATTAGCCAAAATGAAAACGGATATTTCCGGTTTCATCCAGTCATATCCGGACAAAGTGGTGTGGAATTCGTATGCAATGGACCGAGAAAATCACAGGAAAAATGGTTTTGGAGAAAAGCAAAGTCTTTTCGTTAGGCAAGTGCATAAAATGTCATCTAGACAAACAGAAATATCATGTTTGTTTGCCGCAGTTCCTCTAGCTTTCTCCCTAGAAAATACGAATGTGTAGAGCTGGTGTCTCCATGTGGAACCAATTAGTGTTTCCAAGCATAAAATTAAATGTTCCCTGAAAAAAAAACATTCAAAAAAATAAAGTCCGTGGATAATATCAGGAATACACAAACACAGAGGCTGTAGCAATATCTGGGATTGAATTAGACAAAACGAAACCAGATATTTCCGGTTTCATCCAGGCATATCAGGCAAACTGGTGTGGAATTCGTATGCAATGGACCGAGAAAATCACAGTAAAAATGGTTTTGGAGAAAAGCAAAGTCTTTTCGTTAGGCAAGTGCATAAAATGTCATCTAGACAAACAGAAATATCATGTTTGTTTGCCGCAGTTCCTCTAGCTTTCTCCCTAGAACATAAAAATGTGTAGAGCTATTGTCTCCATGTGGAACCAATTAGTGTTTCCAAGCATAAAATTAAATGTTCCCTGAAAAAAAAAAAAACATTCAAAAAAATAAAGTCCGTGGATAATATCACGAATACACAAACAAAGAGGCTGTAGCAATATCTGGGATTGAATTAGCCAAACGAAACCGGATATTTCCGGTTTTATCCAGTCATATCCAGACAAAGTGGTGTGGAATTCGTATGCAATGGACCGAGAAAATCACAGTAAAAATGGTTTTGGAGAAAAGCAAAATCTTTTCGTTAGGCAAGTGCATAAAATGTCATCTATACAAACAGAAATAGCATGTTTGTTTGCCGCAGTTCCTCTAGCTTTCTCCCTAGAAAATGCGAATGTGTAGAGCTGGTGTCTCCCTGTGGAACCAATTAGTGTTTCCAAGCATAAAATTAAATGTTCCCTGATAAAAAACAGTCAAAAAAATAAAGTCCGTGGATAATATCAGGAATACACAAACAAAGAGGCTGTAGCAATATCTGGGATTGAATTAGCCAAAATGAAACCGGATATTTCCGGTTTCATCCAGTCATATCCGGACAAAGTGGTGTGGAATTCGTATGCAATGGACCGAGAAAATCACAGGAAAAATGGTTTTGGAGAAAAGCAAAGTCTTTTCGTTAGGCAAGTGCATAAAATGTCATCTATACAAACAGAAATATCATGTTTGTTTGCCGCAGTTCCTCTAGCTTTCTCCCTAGAAAATACGAATGTGTAGAGCTGGTGTCTCCATGTGGAACCAATTAGTGTTTCCAAGCATAAAATTAAATGTTCCCTGAAAAAAAAAACATTCAAAAAAATAAAGTCCGTGGATAATATCAGGAATACACAAACAAAGAGGCTGTAGCAATATCTGGGATTGAATTAGACAAAAGGAAACCGGATATTTCTGGTTTCATCCAGGCATATCAGGACAAACTGGTGTGGAATTCATATGCAATGGACCGAGAAAATCACAGGAAAAATGGTTTTGGAGAAAAGCAAAGTCTTTTCGTTAGGCAAGTGCATAAAATGTCATCTAGACAAACAGAAATATCATGTTTGTTTGCCGCAGTTCCTCTAGCTTTCTCCCTAGAAAATACAAATGTGTAGAGCTGGTGTCTCCATGTGGAACCATTTAGTGTTTCCAAGCACAAAATTAAATGTTCCCTGAAAAAAAAAACATTCAAAAAAATAAAGTCCGTGGGTAATATCAGGAATACACAAACACAGAGGCTGTAGCAATATCTGGGATTGAATTAGACAAAAGGAAACCGGATATTTCCGGTTTCATCCAGTCATATCCGGACAAAGTGGTGTGGAATTCGTATGCAATGGACCGAGAAAATCACAGGAAAAATGGTTTTGGAGAAAAGCAAAGTCTTTTCGTTAGGCAAGTGCATAAAATGTCATCTAGACAAACAGAAATATCATGTTTGTTTGCCACAGTTCCTCTAGCTTTCTCCCTAGAAAATACGAATGTGTAGAGCTGGTGTCTCCATGTGGAACCAATTAGTGTTTCCAAGCATAAAATTAAATGTTCCCTGATAAAAAACAGTCAAAAAAATAAAGTCCGTGGATTATATCAGGAATACACAAACACAGAGGCTGTAGCAATATCTGGGATTGAATTAGCCAAAATGAAACCGGATATTTCCGGTTTCATCCAGTCATATCCGGACAAAGTGGTGTGGAATTCGTATGCAATGGACCGAGAAAATCACAGGAAAAATGGTTTTGGAGAAAAGCAAAGTCTTTTCATTAGGCAAGTGCATAAAATGTCATCTATACAAACAGAAATATCATGTTTGTTTGCCGCAGTTCCTCTAGCTTTCTCCCTAGAAAATACGAATGTGTAGAGCTGGTGTCTCCATGTGGAACCAATTAGTGTTTCCAAGCATAAAATTAAATGTTCCCTGAAAAAAAAACATTCAAAAAAATAAAGTCCGTGGATAATATCAGGAATACACAAACACAGAGGCTGTAGCAATATCTGGGATTGAATTAGCCAAAACGAAACCGGATATTTCCGGTTTCATCCAGGCATATCAGGACAAACTGGTGTGGAATTCGTATGCAATGGACCGAGAAAATCACAGGAAAAATGGTTTTGGAGAAAAGCAAAGTCTTTTCGTTAGGCAAGTGCATAAAATGTCATCTATACAAACAGAAATAGCATGTTTGTTTGCCGCAGTTCCTCTAGCTTTCTCCCTAGAAAATACGAATGTGTAGAGCTGGTGTCTCCATGTGGAACCAATTAGTGTTTCCAAGCATAAAATTAAATGTTCCCTGAAAAAAAAAAATTCAAAAAAACAAAGTCCATGGATAATATCAGGAATACACAAACACTGAGGCTGTAGCAATATCTGGGATTGAATTAGACAAAAGGAAACCGGATAATTCCGGTTTCATCCAGTCATATCCGCACAAAGTGGTGTGGAATTCGTATGCAATGGACCGAGAAAATCACAGTAAAAATGGTTTTGGAGAAAAGCAAAGTCTTTTCGTTAGGCAAGTGCATAAAATGTTATTTATACAAACAGAAATATCATGTTTGTTTGCCGCAGTTCCTCTAGCTTTCTCCCTAGAAAATACGAATGTGTAGAGCTGGTGTCTCCATGTGGAACCAATTAGTGTTTCCAAGCATAAAATTAAATGTTCCCTGATAAAAAACAGTCAAAAAAATAAAGTCCGTGGATAATATCAGGAATACACAAACAAAGAGGCTGTAGCAATATCTGGGATTGAATTAGCCAAAATGAAACCGGATATTTCCGGTTTCATCCAGTCATATCAGGACAACGTGGTGTGGAATTCGTATGCAATGGACCGAGAAAATCACAGTAAAAATGGTTTTGGAGAAAAGCAAAGTCTTTTCGTTAGGCAAGTGCATAAAATGTCATCTATACAAACAGAAATAGCATGTTTGTTTGCCGCAGTTCCTCTAGCTTTCTCCCTAGAAAATACGAATGTGTAGAGCTGGTGTCTCCATGTGGAACCAATTAGTGTTTCCAAGCATAAAATTAAATATTCCCTGAAAAAAAAAACATTCAAAAAAATAAAGTCCGTGGATAATATCAGGAATACACAAACACAGAGGCTGTAGCAATATCTGGGATTGGATTAGACAAAAGGAAACCGGATAAATCCGGTTTCATCCAGTCATATCCGGACAAAGTGGTGTGGAATTCGTATGCAATGGACCGAGAAAATCACAGTAAAAATGGTTTTGGAGAAAAGCAAAGTCTTTTCGTTAGGCAAGTGCATAAAATGTCATCTCTACAAATAGAAATATCATGTTTGTTTGCCGCAGTTCCTCTAGCTTTCTCCCTAGAAAATACAAATGTGTAGAGCTGGTGTGTCCATGTGGAACCAATTAGTGTTTCCAAGCATAAAATTAAATGTTCCCTGAAAATAAAACGTTCAAAAATATAAAGTCCGTGGATAATATCAGGAATACACAAACACAGAGGCTGTAGCAATATCTGGGATTGAATTAGACAAAAGGAAACCGGATATTTCCGGTTTCATCCAGTCATATCGGGAAAAAGTGGTGTGGAATTCGTATGCAAAGGACTGAGAAAATCACAGTAAAAATGGTTTTGGAGAAAAGCAAAGTCTTTTCGTTAGGCAAGTGCATAAAATGTTATTTATACAAACAGAAATAGCATGTTTGTTTGCCGCAGTTCCTCTAGCTTTCTCCCTAGAAAATACGAATGTGTAGAGCTGGTGTCTCCATGTGGAACCAATTAGTGTTTCCAAGCATAAAATTAAATGTTCCCTGAAAAAAAAACATTCAAAAAAATAAAGTCCGTGGATAATATCACGAATACACAAACACAGAGGCTGTAGCAATATCTGGGATTGAATTAGCCAAAACGAAACCGGATATTTCCGGTTTCATCCAGGCATATCTGGACAAACTGGTGTGGAATTCATATGCAATGGACCGAGAAAATCACAGGAAAAATGGTTTTGGAGAAAAGCAAAGTCTTTTCGTTAGGCAAGTGCATAAAATGTCATCTAGACAAACAGAAATATCATGTTTGTTTGCCGCAGTTCCTCTAGCTTTCTCCCTAGAAAATACGAATGTGTAGAGCTGGTGTCTCCATGTGGAACCAATTAGTGTTTCCAAGCATAAAATTAAATGTTCCCTGATAAAAAACAGTCAAAAAAATAAAGTCCATGGATAATATCAGGAATACACAAACAAAGAGGCTGTAGCAATATCTGGGATTGAATTAGCCAAAATGAAAACGGATATTTCCGGTTTCATCCAGTCATATCCGGACAAAGTGGTGTGGAATTCGTATGCAATGGACCGAGAAAATCACAGGAAAAATGGTTTTGGAGAAAAGCAAAGTCTTTTCGTTAGGCAAGTGCATAAAATGTCATCTAGACAAACAGAAATATCATGTTTGTTTGCCGCAGTTCCTCTAGCTTTCTCCCTAGAAAATACGAATGTGTAGAGCTGGTGTCTCCATGTGGAACCAATTAGTGTTTCCAAGCATAAAATTAAATGTTCCCTGAAAAAAAAACATTCAAAAAAATAAAGTCCGTGGATAATATCAGGAATACACAAACACAGAGGCTGTAGCAATATCTGGGATTGAATTAGCCAAAACGAAACCAGATATTTCCGGTTTCATCCAGGCATATCAGGCAAACTGGTGTGGAATTCGTATGCAATGGACCGAGAAAATCACAGTAAAAATGGTTTTGGAGAAAAGCAAAGTCTTTTCGTTAGGCAAGTGCATAAAATGTCATCTAGACAAACAGAAATATCATGTTTGTTTGCCGCAGTTCCTCTAGCTTTCTCCCTAGAACATAAAAATGTGTAGAGCTATTGTCTCCATGTGGAACCAATTAGTGTTTCCAAGCATAAAATTAAATGTTCCCTGAAAAAAAAAAAAACATTCAAAAAAATAAAGTCCGTGGATAATATCACGAATACACAAACAAAGAGGCTGTAGCAATATCTGGGATTGAATTAGCCAAACGAAACCGGATATTTCCGGTTTTATCCAGTCATATCCAGACAAAGTGGTGTGGAATTCGTATGCAATGGACCGAGAAAATCACAGTAAAAATGGTTTTGGAGAAAAGCAAAATCTTTTCGTTAGGCAAGTGCATAAAATGTCATCTATACAAACAGAAATAGCATGTTTGTTTGCCGCAGTTCCTCTAGCTTTCTCCCTAGAAAATGCGAATGTGTAGAGCTGGTGTCTCCCTGTGGAACCAATTAGTGTTTCCAAGCATAAAATTAAATGTTCCCTGATAAAAAACAGTCAAAAAAATAAAGTCCGTGGATAATATCAGGAATACACAAACAAAGAGGCTGTAGCAATATCTGGGATTGAATTAGCCAAAATGAAACCGGATATTTCCGGTTTCATCCAGTCATATCCGGACAAAGTGGTGTGGAATTCGTATGCAATGGACCGAGAAAATCACAGGAAAAATGGTTTTGGAGAAAAGCAAAGTCTTTTCGTTAGGCAAGTGCATAAAATGTCATCTATACAAACAGAAATATCATGTTTGTTTGCCGCAGTTCCTCTAGCTTTCTCCCTAGAAAATACGAATGTGTAGAGCTGGTGTCTCCATGTGGAACCAATTAGTGTTTCCAAGCATAAAATTAAATGTTCCCTGAAAAAAAAACATTCAAAAAAATAAAGTCCGTGGATAATATCAGGAATACACAAACAAAGAGGCTGTAGCAATATCTGGGATTGAATTAGACAAAAGGAAACCGGATATTTCTGGTTTCATCCAGGCATATCAGGACAAACTGGTGTGGAATTCATATGCAATGGACCGAGAAAATCACAGGAAAAATGGTTTTGGAGAAAAGCAAAGTCTTTTCGTTAGGCAAGTGCATAAAATGTCATCTATACAAACAGAAATATCATGTTTGTTTGCCGCAGTTCCTCTAGCTTTCTCCCTAGAAAATACAAATGTGTAGAGCTGGTGTCTCCATGTGGAACCATTTAGTGTTTCCAAGCATAAAATTAAATGTTCCCTGAAAAAAAAAACATTCAAAAAAATAAAGTCCGTGGGTAATATCAGGAATACACAAACACAGAGGCTGTAGCAATATCTGGGATTGAATTAGACAAAAGGAAACCGGATATTTCCGGTTTCATCCAGTCATATCCGGACAAAGTGGTGTGGAATTCGTATGCAATGGACCGAGAAAATCACAGGAAAAATGGTTTTGGAGAAAAGCAAAGTCTTTTCGTTAGGCAAGTGCATAAAATGTCATCTATACAAACAGAAATATCATGTTTGTTTGCCGCAGTTCCTCTAGCTTTCTCCCTAGAAAATACGAATGTGTAGAGCTGGTGTCTCCATGTGGAACCAATTAGTGTTTCCAAGCATAAAATTAAATGTTCCCTGAAAAAAAAAACAGTCAAAAAAATAAAGTCCGTGGATAATATCAGGAATACACAAACACAGAGGCTGTAGCAATATTTCGGTTTGAGTTAGCCAAAACAAAACCGCATATTTCCGGTTTCATCCAGTCATATCCGGACAAAGTGGTGTGGAATTCGTATGCAATGGACCGAGAAAATCACAGTAAAAATGGTTTTGGAGAAAAGCAAAGTCTTTTCGTTAGGCAAGTGCATAAAATGTCATCTATACAAACAGAAATATCATGTTTGTTTGCCGCAGTTCCTCTAGCTTTCTCCCTAGAAAATACGAATTTGTAGAGCTGGTGTCTCCATGTGGAACCAATTAGTGTTTCCAAGCATAAAATTAAATGTTCCCTGAAAAAAAAACATTCAAAAAAATAAGTCCGTGGATAATATCACGAATAAACAAACACAGAGGCTGTAGCAATATCTGGGATTGAATTAGACAAAACGAAACCGGATATTTCCGGTTTCATCCAGTCATATCCGGACAAAGTGGTGTGGAATTGGTATGCAATGGACCGAGAAAATCACAGGAAAAATGGTTTTGGAGAAAAGCAAAGTCTTTTCGTTAGGCAAGTGCATCAAATGTCATCTAGACAAACAGAAATATCATGTTTGTTTGCCGCAGTTCCTCTAGCTTTCTCCCTAGAACAAACGAATGTGTAGAGCTGGTGTCTCCATGTGGAACCAATTAGTGTTTCCAAGCATAAAATTAAATGTTCCCTGAAAAAAAAACATTCAAAAAAATAAAGTCCGTGGATAATATCACGAATACACAAACACAGAGGCTGTGGCAATATTTCGGTTTGAGTTAGCCAAAACAAAACCGCATATTTCCGGTTTCATCCAGTCATATCCAGACAAAGTGGTGTGGAATTCCTATGCAATGGACCGAGAAAATCACAGTAAAAATGGTTTTGAAGAAAAGCAAAGTCTTTTCGTTAGGCAAGTGCATAAAATGTCATCTATACAAACAGAAATATCATGTTTGTTTGCCGCAGTTCCTCTAGCTTTCTCCCTAGAAAATACAAATGTGTAGAGCTGGTGTCTCCATGTGGAACCAATTAGTGTTTCCAAGCATAAAATTAAATGTTCCCTGAAAAAAAAACATTCAAAAAAATAAAGTCCGTGGATAATATCAGGAATACACAAACACAGAGGCTGTAGCAATATCTGGGATTGAATTAGACAAAAGGAAACCGGATAATTCCAGTGTCATCCAGTCATATCCGGACAAAGTGGTGTGGAATTCGTATGCAATGGACCGAGAAAATCACAGGAAAAATGGTTTTGGAGAAAAGCAAAGTCTTCTCGTTAGGCAAGTGCATAAAATGTCATCTAGACAAACAGAAATATCATGTTTGTTTGCCGCAGTTCCTCTAGCTTTCTCCCTAGAAAATACGAATGTGTAGAGCTGGTGTCTCCATGTGGAACAAATTAGTGTTTCCAAGCATAAAATTAAATGTTCCCTGAAAAAAAACATTCAAAAAAATAAAGTCCGTGGATAATATCAGGAATACACAAACACAGAGGCTGTAGCAATATCTGGGATTGAATTAGACAAAAGGAAACCGGATATTTCCGGTTTCATCCAGTCATATCCGGACAAAGTGGTGTGGAATTCGTATGCAATGGACCGAGAAAATCACAGGAAAAATGGTTTTGGAGAAAAGCAAAGTCTTTTCGTTAGGCAAGTGCATAAAATGTCATCTAGACAAACAGAAATATCATGTTTGTTTGCCACAGTTCCTCTAGCTTTCTCCCCAGAAAATACGAATGTGTAGAGCTGGTGTCTCCATGTGGAACCAATTAGTGTTTCCAAGCATAAAATTAAATGTTCCCTGAAAAAAAAAACAGTCAAAAAAATAAAGTCCGTGGATAATATCAGGAATACACAAACACAGAGGCTGTAGCAATATTTCGGTTTGAGTTAGCCAAAACAAAACCGCATATTTCCGGTTTCATCCAGTCATATCCGGACAAAGTGGTGTGGAATTCGTATGCAATGGACCGAGAAAATCACAGTAAAAATGGTTTTGGAGAAAAGCAAAGTCTTTTCGTTAGGCAAGTGCATAAAATGTCATCTATACAAACAGAAATATCATGTTTGTTTGCCGCAGTTCCTCTAGCTTTCTCCCTAGAAAATACGAATTTGTAGAGCTGGTGTCTCCATGTGGAACCAATTAGTGTTTCCAAGCATAAAATTAAATGTTCCCTGAAAAAAAACATTCAAAAAAATAAAGTCCGTGGATAATATCACGAATAAACAAACACAGAGGCTGTAGCAATATCTGGGATTGAATTAGACAAAACGAAACCGGATATTTCCGGTTTCATCCAGTCATATCCGGACAAAGTGGTGTGGAATTGGTATGCAATGGACCGAGAAAATCACAGGAAAAATGGTTTTGGAGAAAAGCAAAGTCTTTTCGTTAGGCAAGTGCATAAAATGTTATTTATGCAAACAGAAATATCATGTTTGTTTGCCGCAGTTCCTCTAGCTTTCTCCCTAGAACAAACGAATGTGTAGAGCTGGTGTCTCCATGTGGAACCAATTAGTGTTTCCAAGCATAAAATTAAATGTTCCCTGAAAAAAAAACATTCAAAAAAATAAAGTCTGTGGATAATATCACGAATACACAAACACAGAGGCTGTGGCAATATTTCGGTTTGAGTTAGCCAAAACAAAACCGCATATTTCCGGTTTCATCCAGTCATATCCAGACAAAGTGGTGTGGAATTCCTATGCAATGGACCGAGAAAATCACAGTAAAAATGGTTTTGAAGAAAAGCAAAGTCTTTTCGTTAGGCAAGTGCATAAAATGTCATCTATACAAACAGAAATATCATGTTTGTTTGCCGCAGTTCCTCTAGCTTTCTCCCTAGAAAATACAAATGTGTAGAGCTGGTGTCTCCATGTGGAACCAATTAGTGTTTCCAAGCATAAAATTAAATGTTCCCTGAAAAAAAAACATTCAAAAAAATAAAGTCCGTGGATAATATCAGGAATACACAAACACAGAGGCTGTAGCAATATCTGGGATTGAATTAGACAAAAGGAAACCGGATAATTCCAGTTTCATCCAGTCATATCCGGACAAAGTGGTGTGGAATTCGTATGCAATGGACCGAGAAAATCACAGGAAAAATGGTTTTGGAGAAAAGCAAAGTCTTCTCGTTAGGCAAGTGCATAAAATGTCATCTATACAAACAGAAATATCATGTTTGTTTGCCGCAGTTCCTCTAGCTTTCTCCCTAGAAAATACAAATGTGTAGAGCTGGTGTCTCCATGTGGAACCATTTAGTGTTTCCAAGCATAAAATTAAATGTTCCCTGAAAAAAAAACATTCAAAAAAATAAAGTCCGTGGATAATATCAGGAATACACAAACACAGAGGCTGTAGCAATATCTGGGATTGAATTAGACAAAAGGAAACCGGATAATTCCGGTTTCATCCAGTCATATCCGGACAAAGTGGTGTGGAATTCGTATGCAATGGACCGAGAAAATCACAGGAAAAATGGTTTTGGAGAAAAGCAAAGTCTTTTCGTTAGGCAAGTGCATAAAATGTCATCTAGACAAACAGAAATATCATGTTTGTTTGCCGCAGTTCCTCTAGCTTTCTCCCTAGAAAATACGAATGTGTAGAGCTGGTGTCTCCATGTGGAACAAATTAGTGTTTCCAAGCATAAAATTAAATGTTCCCTGAAAAAAAACATTCAAAAAAATAAAGTCCGTGGATAATATCAGGAATACACAAACACAGAGGCTGTAGCAATATCTGGGATTGAATTAGACAAAAGGAAACCGGATAATTCCGGTTTCATCCAGTCATATCCGCACAAAGTGGTGTGGAATTGGTATGCAATGGACCGAGAAAATCACAGTAAAAATGGTTTTGGAGAAAAGCAAAGTCTTTTCGTTAGGCAAGTGCATAAAATGTTATTTATACAAACAGAAATATCATGTTAGTTTGCCGCAGTTCCTCTAGCTTTCTCCCTAGAAAATACGAATGTGTAGAGCTGGTGTCTCCATGTGGAACCAATTAGTGTTTCCAAGCATAAAATTAAATGTTCCCTGATAAAAAACAGTCAAAAAAATAAAGTCCGTGGATAATATCAGGAATACACAAACAAAGAGGCTGTAGCAATATCTGGGATTGAATTAGCCAAAATGAAACCGGATATTTCCGGTTTCATCCAGTCATATCCGGACAAAGTGGTGTGGAATTCGTATGCAATGGACCGAGAACATCACCGGAAAAATGGTTTTGGAGAAAAGCAAAGTCTTTTCGTTAGGCAAGTGCATAAAATGTCATCTATACAAACAGAAATATCATGTTAGTTTGCCGCAGTTCCTCTAGCTTTCTCCCTAGAAAATACGAATGTGTAGAGCTGGTGTCTCCATGTGGAACAAATTAGTGTTTCCAAGCATAAAATTAAATGTTCCCTGAAAAAAAAAACATTCAAAAAAATAAAGTCTGTGGATAATATCACGAATACACAAACACAGAGGCTGTAGCAATATCTGGGATTGAATTAGCCAAAACGAAACCGGATATTTCCGGTTTCATCCAGGCATATCAGGACAAACTGGTGTGGAATTCGTATGCAATGGACCGAGAAAATCACAGGAAAAATGGTTTTGGAGAAAAGCAAAGTCTTTTCTTTAGGCAAGTGCATAAAATGTCATCTATACAAACAGAAATATCATGTTTGTTTGCCGCAGTTCCTCTAATTTCTCCTAGAAAATACAAATGTGTAGAGCTGGTGTCTCCATGTGGAACCATTTAGTGTTTCCAAGCATAAAATTAAATGTTCCCTGAAAAAAAAAACATTCAAAAAAATAAAGTCCGTGGATAATATCAGGAATACACAAACACAGAGGCTGTAGCAATATCTGGGATTGAATTAGACAAAAGGAAACCGGATAATTCCAGTTTCATCCAGTCATATCCGGACAAAGTGGTGTGGAATTCGTATGCAATGGACCGAGAAAATCACAGGAAAAATGGTTTTGGAGAAAAGCAAAGTCTTCTCGTTAGGCAAGTGCATAAAATGTCATCTATACAAACAGAAATATCATGTTTGTTTGCCGCAGTTCCTCTAGCTTTCTCCCTAGAAAATACGAATGTGTAGAGCTGGTGTCTCCATGTGGAACAAATTAGTGTTTCCAAGCATAAAATTAAATGTTCCCTGAAAAAAAACATTCAAAAAAATAAAGTCCGTGCATAATATCAGGAATACACAAACACAGAGGCTGTAGCAATATCTGGGATTGAATTAGACAAAAGGAAACCGGATAATTCCGGTTTCATCCAGTCATATCCGCACAAAGTGGTGTGGAATTGGTATGCAATGGACCGAGAAAATCACAGTAAAAATGGTTTTGGAGAAAAGCAAAGTCTTTTCGTTAGGCAAGTGCATAAAATGTTATTTATACAAACAGAAATATCATGTTAGTTTGCCGCAGTTCCTCTAGCTTTCTCCCTAGAAAATACGAATGTGTAGAGCTGGTGTCTCCATGTGGAACCAATTAGTGTTTCCAAGCATAAAATTAAATGTTCCCTGATAAAAAACAGTCAAAAAAATAAAGTCCGTGGATAATATCAGGAATACACAAACAAAGAGGCTGTAGCAATATCTGGGATTGAATTAGCCAAAATGAAACCGGATATTTCCGGTTTCATCCAGTCATATCCGGACAAAGTGGTGTGGAATTCGTATGCAATGGACCGAGAAAATCACAGTAAAAATGGTTTTGGAGAAAAGCAAAGTCTTTTCGTTAGGCAAGTGCATAAAATGTCATCTATACAAACAGAAATATCATGTTAGTTTGCCGCAGTTCCTCTAGCTTTCTCCCTAGAAAACACGAATGTGTAGAGCTGGTGTCTCCATGTGGAACAAATTAGTGTTTCCAAGCATAAAATTAAATGTTCCCTGAAAAAAAAAACATTCAAAAAAATAAAGTCTGTGGATAATATCACGAATACACAAACACAGAGGCTGTAGCAATATCTGGGATTGAATTAGCCAAAACGAAACCGGATATTTCCGGTTTCATCCAGGCATATCAGGACAAACTGGTGTGGAATTCGTATGCAATGGACCGAGAAAATCACAGGAAAAATGGTTTTGGAGAAAAGCAAAGTCTTTTCTTTAGGCAAGTGCATAAAATGTCATCTATACAAACAGAAATATCATGTTTGTTTGCCGCAGTTCCTCTAATTTCTCCCTAGAAAATACAAATGTGTAGAGCTGGTGTCTCCATGTGGAACCATTTAGTGTTTCCAAGCATAAAATTAAATGTTCCCTGAAAAAAAAAACATTCAAAAAAATAAAGTCCGTGGATAATATCAGGAA
This sequence comes from Lepus oiostolus, assembly GCA_036325905.1. Classification (NCBI taxonomy): domain Eukaryota; kingdom Metazoa; phylum Chordata; class Mammalia; order Lagomorpha; family Leporidae; genus Lepus; species Lepus oiostolus. The sequence goes on from CM070795.1 coordinate 48,370,748, forward strand.
TACACAAACACAGAGGCTGTAGCAATATCTGGGATTGAATTAGACAAAAGGAAACCGGATAATTCCAGTTTCATCCAGTCATATCGGGAAAAAGTGGTGTGGAATTCGTATGCAAAGGACCGAGAAAATCACAGGAAAAATGGTTTTGGAGAAAAGCAAAGTCTTTTCGTTAGGCAAGTGCATAAAATGTCATCTAGACAAACAGAAATAGCATGTTTGTTTGCCGCAGCTCCTCTAGCTTTCTCCCTAGAAAATACGAATGTGTAGAGCTGGTGTCTCCATGTGGAACCAATTAGTGTTTCCAAGCATAAAATTAAATGTTCCCTGATAAAAAACAGTCAAAAAAATAAGGTCCGTGGATTATATCAGGAATACACAAACACAGAGGCTGTAGCAATATCTGGGATTGAATTAGCCAAAACGAAACCGGATATTTCCGGTTTCATCCAGGCATATCAGGACAAACTGGTGTGGAATTCGTATGCAATGGACCGAGAAAATCACAGGAAAAATGGTTTTGGAGAAAAGCAAAGTCTTTTCGTTAGGCAAGTGCATAAAATGTCATCTATACAAACAGAAATATCATGTTTGTTTGCCGCAGTTCCTCTAGCTTTCTCCCTAGAAAATACGAATGTGTAGAGCTGGTGTCTCCATGTGGAACCATTTAGTGTTTCCAAGCATAAAATTAAATGTTCCCTGATAAAAAACAGTCAAAAAAATAAAGTCCGTGGATTATATCAGGAATACACAAACACAGAGGCTGTAGCAATATCTGGGATTGAATTAGCCAAAATGAAACCGGATATTTCCGGTTTCATCCAGTCATATCCGGACAAAGTGGTGTGGAATTCGTATGCAATGGACCAAGAAAATCACAGGAAAAATGGTTTTGGAGAAAAGCAAAGTCTTTTCGTTAGGCAAGTGCATAAAATGTCATCTATACAAACAGAAATATCATGTTTGTTTGCCGCAGTTCCTCTAGCTTTCTCCCTAGAAAATACAAATGTGTAGAGCTGGTGTCTCCATGTGGAACCATTTAGTGTTTCCAAGCATAAAATTAAATGTTCCCTGAAAAAAAAAACATTCAAAAAAATAAAGTCCGTGGATAATATCAGGAATACACAAACACAGAGGCTGTAGCAATATCTGGGATTGAATTAGACAAAAGGAAACCGGATAATTCCGGTTTCATCCAGTCATATCCGGACAAAGTGGTGTGGAATTCGTATGCAATGGACCGAGAACATCACAGGAAAAATGGTTTTGGAGAAAAGCAAAGTCTTTTCGTTAGGCAAGTGCATAAAATGTCATCTATACAAACAGAAATATCATGTTTGTTTGCCGCAGTTCCTCTAGCTTTCTCCCTAGAAAATACGAATGTGTAGAGCTGGTGTCTCCATGTGGAACCAATTAGTGTTTCCAAGCATAAAATTAAATGTTCCCTGAAAATAAAACGTTCAAAAATATAAAGTCCGTGGATAATATCAGGAATACACAAACACAGAGGCTGTAGCAATATCTGGGATTGAATTAGACAAAAGGAAACCGGATATTTCCGGTTTCATCCAGTCATATCGGGAAAAAGTGGTGTGGAATTCGTATGCAAAGGAATGAGAAAATCACAGTAAAAATGGTTTTGGAGAAAAGCAAAGTCTTTTCGTTAGGCAAGTGCATAAAATGTTATTTATACAAACAGAAATATCATGTTACTTTGCAGCAGTTCCTCTAGCTTTCTCCCTAGAATATACGAATGTGTAGAGCTGGTGTCTCCATGTGGAACCAATTAGTGTTTCCAAGCATAAAATTAAATGTTCCCTGAAAAAAAAAACATTCAAAAAAATAAAGTCCGTGGATAATATCACGAATACACAAACAAAGAGGCTGTAGCAATATCTGGGATTGAATTAGCCAAAAGAAACCGGATATTTCCGGTTTCATCCAGTCATATCCAGACAAAGTGGTGTGGAATTCGTATGCAATGGACCGAGAAAATCACAGGAAAAATGGTTTTGGAGAAAAGCAAAGTCTTTTCTTTAGGCAAGTGCATAAAATGTCATCTATACAAACAGAAATATCATGTTTGTTTGCCGCAGTTCCTCTAGCTTTCTCCCTAGAAGAAACGAATGTGTAGAGCTGGTGTCTCCATGTGGAACCAATTAGCGTTTCCAAGCATAAAATTAAATGTTCCCTGAAAAAAAAAACATTCAAAAAAATAAAGTCCGTGGATAATATCAGGAATACACAAACACAGAGGCTGTAGCAATATCTGGGATTGAATTAGACAAAAGGAAACCGGATATTTCAGGTTTCATCCAGTCATATCGGGACAAACTGGTGTGGAATTCGTATGCAATGGACCGAGAAAATCACAGTAAAAATGGTTTTGGAGAAAAGCAAAGTCTTTTCGTTAGGCAAGTGCATAAAATGTTATTTATACAAATAGAAATATCATGTTAGTTTGCCGCAGTTCCTCTAGCTTTCTCCCTAGAAAATACGAATGTGTAGAGCTGGTGTCTCCATGTGGAACCAATTAGTGTTTCCAAGCATAAAATTAAATGTTCCCTGATAAAAAACAGTCAAAAAAATAAAGTCCGTGGATTATATCAGGAATACACAAACACAGAGTCTGTAGCAATATCTGGGATTGAATTAGACAAAATGAAACCGGATATTTCCGGTTTCATCCAGTCATATCCGGACAAAGTGGTGTGGAATTCGTATGCAATGGACCGAGAAAATCACAGGAAAAATGGTTTTGGAGAAAAGCAAAGTCTTTTCGTTAGGCAAGTGCATAAAATGTCATCTAGACAAACAGAAATATCATGTTTGTTTGCCGCAGTTCCTCTAGCTTTCTCCCTAGAACATAAAAATGTGTAGAGCTGGTGTCTCCATGTGGAACCAATTAGTGTTTCCAAGCATAAAATTAAATGTTCCCTGAAAAAAAAAACATTCAAAAAAATAAAGTCCGTGGATAATATCACGAATACACAAACACAGAGGCTGTAGCAATATCTGGGATTGAATTAGCCAAAACGAAACCGGATATTTCCGGTTTCATCCAGGCATATCAGGACAAACTGGTGTGGAATTCGTATGCAATGGACCGAGAAAATCACAGGAAAAATGGTTTTGGAGAAAAGCAAAGTCTTTTCGTTAGGCAAGTGCATAAAATGTCATCTATACAAACAGAAATATCATGTTTGTTTGCCGCAGTTCCTCTAGCTTTCTCCCTAGAAAATACGAATGTGTAGAGCTGGTGTCTCCATGTGGAACCAATTAGTGTTTCCAAGCATAAAATTAAATGTTCCCTGAAAAAAAAACATTCAAAAAAATAAAGTCCATGGATAATATCAGGAATACACAAACACAGAGGCTGTAGCAATATCTGGGATTGAATTAGCCAAAACGAAACCGGATATTTCCGGTTTCATCCAGGCATATCCGGACAAAGTGGTGTGGAATTCGTATGCAATGGACCGAGAAAATCACAGGAAAAATGGTTTTGGAGAAAAGCAAAGTCTTTTCGTTAGGCAAGTGCATAAAATGTCATCTATACAAACAGAAATATCATGTTTGTTTGCCGCAGTTCCTCTAGCTTTCTCCCTAGAAAATACAAATGTGTAGAGCTGGTGTCTCCATGTGGAACCATTTAGTGTTTCCAAGCATAAAATTAAATGTTCCCTGAAAAAAAAAACATTCAAAAAAATAAAGTCCGTGGATAATATCAGGAATACACAAACACAGAGGCTGTAGCAATATCTGGGATTGAATTAGACAAAAGGAAACCGGATAATTCCGGTTTCATCCAGTCATATCCGGACAAAGTGGTGTGGAATTCGTATGCAATGGACCGAGAACATCACAGGAAAAATGGTTTTGGAGAAAAGCAAAGTCTTTTCGTTAGGCAAGTGCATAAAATGTCATCTATACAAACAGAAATATCATGTTTGTTTGCCGCAGTTCCTCTAGCTTTCTCCCTAGAAAATACGAATGTGTAGAGCTGGTGTCTCCATGTGGAACCAATTAGTGTTTCCAAGCATAAAATTAAATGTTCCCTGAAAAAAAAACATTCAAAAAAATAAAGTCCGTGGATAATATCAGGAATACACAAACACAGAGGCTGTAGCAATATCTGGGATTGAATTAGACAAAAGGAAACCGGATAATTCCGGTTTCATCCAGTCATATCCGGACAAAGTGGTGTGGAATTCGTATGCAATGGACCGAGAACATCACAGGAAAAATGGTTTTGGAGAAAAGCAAAGTCTTTTCGTTAGGCAAGTGCATAAAATGTCATCTATACAAACAGAAATATCATGTTTGTTTGCCGCAGTTCCTCTAGCTTTCTCCCTAGAAAATACGAATGTGTAGAGCTGGTGTGTCCATGTGGAACCAATTAGTGTTTCCAAGCATAAAATTAAATGTTCCCTGAAAATAAAACGTTCAAAAATATAAAGTCCGTGGATAATATCAGGAATACACAAACACAGAGGCTGTAGCAATATCTGGGATTGAATTAGACAAAAGGAAACCGGATATTTCCGGTTTCATCCAGTCATATCGGGAAAAAGTGGTGTGGAATTCGTATGCAAAGGACTGAGAAAATCACAGTAAAAATGGTTTTGGAGAAAAGCAAAGTCTTTTCGTTAGGCAAGTGCATAAAATGTTATTTATACAAACAGAAATATCATGTTACTTTGCAGCAGTTCCTCTAGCTTTCTCCCTAGAATATACGAATGTGTAGAGCTGGTGTCTCCATGTGGAACCAATTAGTGTTTCCAAGCATAAAATTAAATGTTCCCTGATAAAAAACAGTCAAAAAAATAAAGTCCATGGATAATATCAGGAATACACAAACACAGAGGCTGTAGCAATATCTGGGATTGAATTAGACAAAAGGAAACCGGATAATTCCGGTTTCATCCAGTCATATCCGGACAAAGTGGTGTGGAATTCGTATGCAATGGACCGAGAACATCACAGGAAAAATGGTTTTGGAGAAAAGCAAAGTCTTTTCGTTAGGCAAGTGCATAAAATGTCATCTAGACAAACAGAAATATCATGTTTGTTTGCCGCAGTTCCTCTAGCTTTCTCCCTAGAAAATACGAATGTGTAGAGCTGGTGTCTCCATGTGGAACCATTTAGTGTTTCCAAGCATAAAATTAAATGTTCCCTGAAAAAAATAACATTCAAAAAAAATAAAGTCCGTGGATAATATCACGAATACACAAACACAGAGGCTGTAGCAATATCTGGGATTGAATTAGCCAAAACGAAACCGGATATTTCCGGTTTCATCCAGGCATATCAGGACAAACTGGTGTGGAATTCGTATGCAATGGACCGAGAAAATCACAGGAAAAATGGTTTTGGAGAAAAGCAAAGTCTTTTCGTTAGGCAAGTGCATAAAATGTCATCTATACAAACAGAAATATCATGTTTGTTTGCCGCAGTTCCTCTAGCTTTCTCCCTAGAACCTAAAAATGTGTAGAGCTATTGTCTCCATGTGGAACCAATTAGTGTTTCCAAGCATAAAATTAAATGTTCCCTGAAAAAAAAAAACATTCAAAAAAATAAAGTCCCTGGATAATATCACGAATACACAAACAAAGAGGCTGTAGCAATATCTGGGATTGAATTAGCCAAACGAAACCGGATATTTCCGGTTTCATCCAGTCATATCCAGACAAAGTGGTGTGGAATTCGTATGCAATGGACCGAGAAAATCACAGGAAAAATGGTTTTGGAGAAAAGCAAAGTCTTTTCTTTAGGCAAGTGCATAAAATGTCATCTATACAAACAGAAATATCATGTTTGTTTGCCGCAGTTCCTCTAGCTTTCTCCCTAGAAGAAACGAATGTGTAGAGCTGGTGTCTCCATGTGGAACCAATTAGCGTTTCCAAGCATAAAATTAAATGTTCCCTGAAAAAAAAACATTCAAAAAAATAAAGTCCGTGGATAATATCAGGAATGCACAAACACAGAGGCTGTAGCAATATCTGGGATTGAATTAGACAAAAGGAAACCGGATATTTCAGGTTTCATCCAGTCATATCGGGACAAACTGGTGTGGAATTCGTATGCAATGGACCGAGAAAATCACAGGAAAAATGGTTTTGGAGAAAAGCAAAGTCTTTTCGTTAGGCAAGTGCATAAAATGTCATCTAGACAAACAGAAATATCATGTTTGTTTGCCGCAGTTCCTCTAGCTTTCTCCCTAGAAAATACGAATGTGTAGAGCTGGTGTCTCCATGTGGAACCAATTAGTGTTTCCAAGCATAAAATTAAATGTTCCCTGAAAAAAAAAAAACATTCAAAAAAATAAAGTCCGTGGATAATATCACGAATACACAAACACAGAGGCTGTAGCAATATCTGGGATTGAATTAGCCAAAACGAAACCGGATATTTCCGGTTTCATCCAGGCATATCAGGACAAACTGGTGTGGAATTCGTATGCAATGGACCGAGAAAATCACAGGAAAAATGGTTTTGGAGAAAAGCAAAGTCTTTTCGTTAGGCAAGTGCATAAAATGTCATCTAGACAAACAGAAATATCATGTTTGTTTGCCGCAGTTCCTCTAGCTTTCTCCCTAGAAAATACGAATGTGTAGAGCTGGTGTCTCCATGTGGAACCAATTAGTGTTTCCAAGCATAAAATTAAATGTTCCCTGAAAAAAAAACATTCAAAACAATAAAGTCCATGGATAATATCAGGAATACACAAACACAGAGGCTGTAGCAATATCTGGGATTGAGTTAGCCAAAACAAAACCGGATATTTCCGATTTCATCCAGTCATATTCTGACAAACTGGTTTGGAATTCGTATGCAATGGACCGAGAAAATCACAGGAAAAATGGTTTTGGAGAAAAGCAAAGTCTTTTCGTTAGGCAAGTGCATAAAATGTCATCTATACAAACAGAAATATCATGTTTGTTTGCCGCAGTTCCTCTAGCTTTCTCCCTAGAAAATACAAATGTGTAGAGCTGGTGTCTCCATGTGGAACCATTTAGTGTTTCCAAGCATAAAATTAAATGTTCCCTGAAAAAAAAAACATTCAAAAAAATAATGTCCGTGGATAATATCAGGAATACACAAACACAGAGGCTGTAGCAATATCTGGGATTGAATTAGACAAAAGGAAACCGGATATTTCCGGTTTCATCCAGTCATATCCGGACAAAGTGGTGTGGAATTCGTATGCAATGGACCGAGAAAATCACAGGAAAAATGGTTTTGGAGAAAAGCAAAGTCTTTTCGTTAGGCAAGTGCATAAAATGTTCTTTATACACACAGAAATATCATGTTAGTTTGCCGCAGTTCCTCTAGCTTTCTCCCTAGAAGAAACGAATGTGTAGAGCTGGTGTCTCCATGTGGAACCAATTAGCGTTTCCAAGCATAAAATTAAATGTTCCATGAAAAAAAAAACATTCAAAAAAATAAAGTCCGTGAATAATATCAGGAATACACAAACACAGAGGCTGTAGCAATATCTGGGATTGAATTAGACAAAAGGAAACCGGATATTTCAGGTTTCATCCAGTCATATCGGGACAAACTGGTGTGGAATTCGTATGCAATGGACCGAGAAAATCACAGGAAAAATGGTTTTGGAGAAAAGCAAAGTCTTTTCGTTAGGCAAGTGCATAAAATGTTCTTTATACACACAGAAATATCATGTTAGTTTGCCGCAGTTCCTCTAGCTTTCTCCCTAGAAAATACGAATGTGTAGAGCTGGTGTCTCCATGTGGAACCAATTAGTGTTTCCAAGCATAAAATTAAATGTTCCCTGATAAAAAACAGTCAAAAAAATAAAGTCCGTGTATTATATCAGGAATACACAAACACAGAGGCTGTAGCAATATCTGGGATTGAATTAGACAAAAGGAAACCGGATAATTCCGGTTTCATCCAGTCATATTCGCACAAAGTGGTGTGGAATTCGTATGCAATGGACCGAGAAAATCACAGGAAAAATGGTTTTGGAGAAAAGCAAAGTCTTTTCGTTAGGCAAGTGCATAAAATGTCATCTATACAAACAGAAATATCATGTTTGTTTGCCGCAGTTCCTCTAGCTTTCTCCCTAGAAAATACGAATGTGTAGAGCTGGTGTCTCCATGTGGAACCAATTAGTGTTTCCAAGCATAAAATTAAATGTTCCCTGAAAAAAAAAACATTCAAAAAAATAAAGTCCGTGGATAATATCACGAATACACAAACACAGAGGCTGTAGCAATATCTGGGATTGAATTAGCCAAAACGAAACCGGATATTTCCGGTTTCATCCAGGCATATCAGGACAAACTGGTGTGGAATTCGTATGCAATGGACCGAGAAAATCACAGGAAAAATGGTTTTGGAGAAAAGCAAAGTCTTTTCGTTAGGCAAGTGCATAAAATGTCATCTATACAAACAGAAATATCATGTTTGTTTGCCGCAGTTCCTCTAGCTTTCTCCCTAGAAAATACAAATGTGTAGAGCTGGTGTCTCCATGTGGAACCATTTAGTGTTTCCAAGCATAAAATTAAATGTTCCCTGATAAAAAACATTCAAAAAAATAAAGTCCGTGGATAATATCAGGAATACACAAACACAGAGGCTGTAGCAATATCTGGGATTGAATTAGACAAAAGGAAACCGGATATTTCCGGTTTCATCCAGTCATATTCGCACAAAGTGGTGTGGAATTCGTATGCAATGGACCGAGAAAATCACAGTAAAAATGGTTTTGGAGAAAAGCAAAGTCTTTTCGTTAGGCAAGTGCATAAAATGTCATCTATACAAACAGAAATAGCATGTTTGTTTGCCGCAGTTCCTCTAGCTTTCTCCCTAGAAGAAACGAATGTGTAGAGCTGGTGTCTCTATGTGGAACCAATTAGCGTTTCCAAGCATAAAATTAAATGTTCCATGAAAAAAAAAACATTCAAAAAAATAAAGTCCGTGGATAATATCAGGAATACACAAACACAGAGGCTGTAGCAATATCTGGGATTGAATTAGCCAAAATGAAACGGGATATTTCCGGTTTCATCCAGTCATATCCGCACAAAGTGGTGTGGAATTCGTATGCAATGGACCGAGAAAATCACAGGAAAAATGGTTTTGGAGAAAAGCAAAGTCTTTTCGTTAGGCAAGTGCATAAAATGTCATCTATACAAACAGAAATATCATGTTTGTTTGCCGCAGTTCCTCTAGCTTTCTCCCTAGAAAATACGAATGTGTAGAGCTGGTGTCTCCATGTGGAACCAATTAGTGTTTCCAAGCATAAAATTAAATGTTCCCTGATAAAAAACAGTCAAAAAAATAAAGTCCGTGGATAATATCAGGAATACACAAACAAAGAGGCTGTAGCAATATCTGGGATTGAATTAGCCAAAATGAAACCGGATATTTCCGGTTTCATCCAGTCATATCCGGACAACGTGGTGTGGAATTCGTATGCAATGGACCGAGAAAATCACAGTAAAAATGGTTTTGGAGAAAAGCAAAGTCTTTTCGTTAGGCAAGTGCATAAAATGTCATCTATACAAACAGAAATATCATGTTTGTTTGCCGCAGTTCCTCTAGCTTTCTCCCTAGAAAATACAAATGTGTAGAGCTGGTGTCTCCATGTGGAACCATTTAGTGTTTCCAAGCATAAAATTAAATGTTCCCTGAAAAAAAAAAAAACATTCAAAAAAATAAAGTCCGTGGATAATATCAGGAATACACAAACACAGAGGCTGTAGCAATATCTGGGATTGAATTAGCCAAAATGAAACCGGATATTTCCGGTTTCATCCAGTCATATCCGCACAAAGTGGTGTGGAATTCGTATGCAATGGACCGAGAACATCACAGGAAAAATGGTTTTGGAGAAAAGCAAAGTCTTTTCGTTAGGCAAGTGCATAAAATGTCATCTATACAAACAGAAATATCATGTTTGTTTGCCGCAGTTCCTCTAGCTTTCTCCCTAGAAAATACAAATGTGTAGAGCTGGTGTGTCCATGTGGAACCAATTAGTGTTTCCAAGCATAAAATTAAATGTTCCCTGAAAATAAAACGTTCAAAAATATAAAGTCCGTGGATAATATCAGGAATACACAAACACAGAGGCTGTAGCAATATCTGGGATTGAATTAGACAAAAGGAAACCGGATATTTCCGGTTTCATCCAGTCATATCGGGAAAAAGTGGTGTGGAATTCGTATGCAAAGGACTGAGAAAATCACAGTAAAAATGGTTTTGGAGAAAAGCAAAGTCTTTTCGTTAGGCAAGTGCATAAAATGTTATTTATACAAACAGAAATATCATGTTACTTTGCAGCAGTTCCTCTAGCTTTCTCCCTAGAATATACGAATGTGTAGAGCTGGTGTCTCCATGTGGAACCAATTAGTGTTTCCAAGCATAAAATTAAATGTTCCCTGATAAAAAACAGTCAAAAAAATAAAGTCCATGGATAATATCAGGAATACACAAACAAAGAGGCTGTAGCAATATCTGGGATTGAATTAGCGAAAATGAAACCGGATATTTCCGGTTTCATCCAGTCATATCCGGACAAAGTGGTGTGGAATTCGTATGCAATGGACCGTGAAAATCACAGTAAAAATGGTTTTGGAGAAAAGCAAAGTCTTTTCGTTAGGCAAGTGCATAAAATGTCATCTAGACAAACAGAAATATCATGTTTGTTTGCCGCAGTTCCTCTAGCTTTCTCCCTAGAACCTAAAAATGTGTATAGCTATTGTCTCCATGTGGAACCAATTAGTGTTTCCAAGCATAAAATTAAATGTTCCCTGAAAAAAAAAAACATTCAAAAAAATAAAGTCCGTGGATAATATCACGAATACACAAACAAAGAGGCTGTAGCAATATCTGGGATTGAATTAGCTAAACGAAACCGGATATTTCCGGTTTCATCCAGTCATATCCAGACAAAGTGGTGTGGAATTCGTATGCAATGGACCGAGAAAATCACAGTAAAAATGGTTTTGGAGAAAAGCAAAGTCTTTTCTTTAGGCAAGTGCATAAAATATCATCTATACAAACAGAAATAGCATGTTTGTTTGCCGCAGTTCCTCTAGCTTTCTCCCTAGAAAATACGAATGTGTAGAGTTGGTGTCTCCATGTGGAACCAATTAGCGTTTCCAAGCATAAAATTAAATGTTCCCTGAAAAAAAAACATTCAAAAAAATAAAGTCCGTGGATAATATCAGGAATACACAAACACAGAGGCTGTAGCAATATCTGGGATTGAATTAGACAAAAGGAAACCGGATATTTCAGGTTTCATCCAGTCATATCGGGACAAACTGGTGTGGAATTCGTATGCAATGGACCGAGAAAATCACAGGAAAAATGGTTTTGGAGAAAAGCAAAGTCTTTTCGTTAGGCAAGTGCATAAAATGTTATTTATACAAACAGAAATATCATGTTAATTTGCCGCAGTTCCTCTAGCTTTCTCCCTAGAAAATGCGAATGTGTAGAGCTGGTGTCTCCATGTGGAACCAATTAGTGTTTCCAAGCATAAAATTAAATGTTCCCTGATAAAAAACAGTCAAAAAAATAAAGTCCGTGGATTATATCAGGAATACACAAACACAGAGGCTGTAGCAATATCTGGGATTGAATTAGCCAAAATGAAACCGGATATTTCCGGTTTCATCCAGTCATATCCGGACAAAGTGGTGTGGAATTCGTATGCAATGGACCGAGAAAATCACAGGAAAAATGGTTTTGGAGAAAAGCAAAGTCTTTTCGTTAGGCAAGTGCATAAAATGTCATCTATACAAACAGAAATATCATGTTTGTTTGCCGCAGTTCCTCTAGCTTTCTCCCTAGAAAATACGAATGTGTAGAGCTGGTGTCTCCATGTGGAACCAATTAGTGTTTCCAAGCATAAAATTAAATGTTCCCTGAAAAAAAACATTCAAAAAAATAAAGTCCGTGGATAATATCAGGAATACACAAACACAGAGGCTGTAGCAATATCTGGGATTGAATTAGCCAAAACGAAACCGGATATTTCCGGTTTCATCCAGGCATATCAGGACAAACTGGTGTGGAATTCGTATGCAATGGACCGAGAAAATCACAGGAAAAATGGTTTTGGAGAAAAGCAAAGTCTTTTCGTTAGGCAAGTGCATAAAATGTCATCTATACAAACAGAAATATCATGTTTGTTTGCCGCAGTTCCTCTAGCTTTCTCCCTAGAAAATACGAATGTGTAGAGCTGGTGTCTCCATGTGGAACCAATTAGTGTTTCCAAGCATAAAATTAAATGTTCCCTGAAAAAAAAAACATTCAAAAAAATAAAGTCCGTGGATAATATCAGGAATACACAAACACAGAGGCTGTAGCAATATCTGGGATTGAATTAGACAAAAGGAAACCGGATAATTCCGGTTTCATCCAGTCATATCCACACAAAGTGGTGTGGAATTCGTATGCCATGGACCGAGAAAATCACAGTAAAAATGGTTTTGGAGAAAAGCAAAGTCTTTTCGTTAGGCAAGTGCATAAAATGTTATTTATACAAACAGAAATATCATGTTAGTTTGCCGCAGTTCCTCTAGCTTTCTCCCTAGAAAATACGAATGTGTAGAGCTGGTGTCTCCATGTGGAACCAATTAGTGTTTCCAAGCATAAAATTAAATGTTCCCTGATAAAAAACAGTCAAAAAAATAAAGTCCGTGGATAATATCAGGAATACACAAACACAGAGGCTGTAGCAATATCTGGGATTGAATTAGACAAAAGGAAACCGGATAATTCCGGTTTCATCCAGTCATATCCGGACAAAGTGGTGTGGAATTCGTATGCAATGGACCGAGAAAATCACAGTAAAAATGGTTTTGGAGAAAAGCAAAGTCTTTTCGTTAGGCAAGTGCATAAAATGTCATCTATACAAACAGAAATATCATGTTTGTTTGCCGCAGTTCCTCTAGCTTTCTCCCTAGAAAATACAAATGTGTAGAGCTGGTGTCTCCATGTGGAACCAATTAGTGTTTCCAAGCATAAAATTAAATGTTCCCTGAAAATAAAACGTTCAAAAATATAAAGTCCGTGGATAATATCAGGAATACACAAACACAGAGGCTGTAGCAATATCTGGGATTGAATTAGACAAAAGGAAACCGGATATTTCCGGTTTCATCCAGTCATATCGGGAAAAAGTGGTGTGGAATTCTTATGCAAAGGACTGAGAAAATCACAGTAAAAATGGTTTTGGAGAAAAGCAAAGTCTTTTCGTTAGGCAAGTGCATAAAATGTTATTTATACAAACAGAAATATTTTGTTACTTTGCAGCAGTTCCTCTAGCTTTCTCCCTAGAATATACGAATGTGTAGAGCTGGTGTCTCCATGTGGAACCAATTAGTGTTTCCAAGCATAAAATTAAATGTTCCCTGATAAAAAACACTCAAAAAAATAAAGTCCATGGATAATATCAGGAATACACAAACAAAGAGGCTGTAGCAATATCTGGGATTGAATTAGCGAAAATGAAACCGGATATTTCCGGTTTCATCCAGTCATATCCGGACAAAGTGGTGTGGAATTCGTATGCAATGGACCGTGAAAATCACAGTAAAAATGGTTTTGGAGAAAAGCAAAGTCTTTTCGTTAGGCAAGTGCATAAAATGTCATCTAGACAAACAGAAATATCATGTTTGTTTGCCGCAGTTCCTCTAGCTTTCTCCCTAGAAAATACGAATGTGTAGAGCTGGTGTCTCCATGTGGAACCAATTAGTGTTTCCAAGCATAAAATTAAATGTTCCCTGAAAAAAAAAACATTCAAAAAAATAAAGTCCGTGGATAATATCACGAATACACAAACACAGAGGCTGTAGCAATATCTGGGATTGAATTAGCCAAAACGAAACCGGATATTTCCGGTTTCATCCAGGCATATCAGGCAAACTGGTGTGGAATTCGTATGCAATGGACCGAGAAAATCACAGTAAAAATGGTTTTGGAGAAAAGCAAAGTCTTTTCGTTAGGCAAGTGCATAAAATGTCATCTATACAAACAGAAATATCATGTTTGTTTGCCGCAGTTCCTCTAGCTTTCTCCCTAGAACCTAAAAATGTGTATAGCTATTGTCTCCATGTGGAACCAATTAGTGTTTCCAAGCATAAAATTAAATGTTCCCTGAAAAAAAAAACATTCAAAAAAATAAAGTCCGTGGATAATATCACGGATACACAAACAAAGAGGCTGTAGCAATATCTGGGATTGAATTAGCCAAACGAAACCGGATATTTCCGGTTTCATCCAGTCATATCCGGACAAAGTGGTGTGGAATTCGTATGCAATGGACCGAGAAAATCACAGTAAAAATGGTTTTGGAGAAAAGCAAAGTCTTTTCTTTAGGCAAGTGCATAAAATATCATCTATACAAACAGAAATAGCATGTTTGTTTGCCGCAGTTCCTCTAGCTTTCTCCCTAGAAAATACGAATGTGTAGAGCTGGTGTCTCCATGTGGAACCAATTAGCGTTTCCAAGCATAAAATTAAATGTTCCCTGAAAAAAAAACATTCAAAAAAATAAAGTCCGTGGATAATATCAGGAATACACAAACACAGAGGCTGTAGCAATATCTGGGATTGAATTAGACAAAAGGAAACCGGATATTTCAGGTTTCATCCAGTCATATCGGGACAAACTGGTGTGGAATTCGTATGCAATGGACCGAGAAAATCACAGGAAAAATGGTTTTGGAGAAAAGCAAAGTCTTTTCGTTAGGCAAGTGCATAAAATGTTATTTATACAAACAGAAATATCATGTTAGTTTGCCGCAGTTCCTCTAGCTTTCTCCCTAGAAAATGCGAATGTGTAGAGCTGGTGTCTCCATGTGGAACCAATTAGTGTTTCCAAGCATAAAATTAAATGTTCCCTGATAAAAAACAGTCAAAAAAATAAAGTCCGTGGATTATATCAGGAATACACAAACACAGAGGCTGTAGCAATATCTGGGATTGAATTAGCCAAAATGAAACCGGATATTTCCGGTTTCATCCAGTCATATCCGGACAAAGTGGTGTGGAATTCGTATGCAATGGACCGAGAAAATCACAGGAAAAATGGTTTTGGAGAAAAGCAAAGTCTTTTCGTTAGGCAAGTGCATAAAATGTCATCTATACAAACAGAAATATCATGTTTGTTTGCCGCAGTTCCTCTAGCTTTCTCCCTAGAAAATACGAATGTGTAGAGCTGGTGTCTCCATGTGGAACCAATTAGTGTTTCCAAGCATAAAATTAAATGTTCCCTGAAAAAAAATCATTCAAAAAAATAAAGTCCGTGGATAATATCAGGAATACACAAACACAGAGGCTGTAGCAATATCTGGGATTGAATTAGCCAAAACGAAACCGGATATTTCCGGTTTCATCCAGTCATATCCGCACAAAGTGGTGTGGAATTCGTATGCCATGGACCGAGAAAATCACAGTAAAAATGGTTTTGGAGAAAAGCAAAGTCTTTTCGTTAGGCAAGTGCATAAAATGTTATTTATACAAACAGAAATATCATGTTAGTTTGCCGCAGTTCCTCTATCTTTCTCCCTAGAAAATACGAATGTGTAGAGCTGGTGTCTCCATTTGGAACCAATTAGTGTTTCCAAGCATAAAATTAAATGTTCCCTGATAAAAAACAGTCAAAAAAATAAAGTCCGTGGATTATATCAGGAATACACAAACACAGAGGCTGTAGCAATATCTGGGATTGAATTAGCCAAAATGAAACCGGATATTTCCGGTTTCATCCAGTCATATCCGGACAACGTGGTGTGGAATTCGTATGCAATGGACCGAGAAAATCACAGTAAAAATGGTTTTGGAGAAAAGCAAAGTCTTTTCGTTAGGCAAGTGCATAAAATGTCATCTAGACAAACAGAAATATCATGTTTGTTTGCCGCAGTTCCTCTAGCTTTCTCCCTAGAAAATACGAATGTGTAGAGCTGGTGTCTCCATGTGGAACCAATTAGTGTTTCCAAGCATAAAATTAAATGTTCCCTGAAAAAAAAAACATTCAAAAAAATAAAGTCCGTGGATAATATCACGAATACACAAACACAGAGGCTGTAGCAATATCTGGGATTGAATTAGCCAAAACGAAACCGGATATTTCCGGTTTCATCCAGGCATATCAGGCAAACTGGTGTGGAATTCGTATGCAATGGACCGAGAAAATCACAGTAAAAATGGTTTTGGAGAAAAGCAAAGTCTTTTCGTTAGGCAAGTGCATAAAATGTCATCTATACAAACAGAAATATCATGTTTGTTTGCCGCAGTTCCTCTAGCTTTCTCCCTAGAACCTAAAAATGTGTAGAGCTATTGTCTCCATGTGGAACCAATTAGTGTTTCCAAGCATAAAATTAAATGTTCCCTGAAAAAAAAAACATTCAAAAAAATAAAGTCCGTGGATAATATCACGAATACACAAACAAAGAGGCTGTAGCAATATCTGGGATTGAATTAGCCAAACGAAACCAGATATTTCCGGTTTCATCCAGTCATATCCAGACAAAGTGGTGTGGAATTCGTATGCAATGGACCGAGAAAATCACAGTAAAAATGGTTTTGGAGAAAAGCAAAGTCTTTTCTTTAGGCAAGTGCATAAAATATCATCTATACAAACAGAAATAGCATGTTTGTTTGCCGCAGTTCCTCTAGCTTTCTCCCTAGAAAATACGAATGTGTAGAGCTGGTGTCTCCATGTGGAACCAATTAGCGTTTCCAAGCATAAAATTAAATGTTCCCTGAAAAAAAAACATTCAAAAAAATAAAGTCCGTGGATAATATCAGGAATACACAAACACAGAGGCTGTAGCAATATCTGGGATTGAATTAGACAAAAGGAAACCGGATATTTCAGGTTTCATCCAGTCATATCGGGACAAACTGGTGTGGAATTCGTATGCAATGGACCGAGAAAATCACAGGAAAAATGGTTTTGGAGAAAAGCAAAGTCTTTTCGTTAGGCAAGTGCATAAAATGTCATCTAGACAAACAGAAATATCATGTTTGTTTGCCGCAGTTCCTCTAGCTTTCTCCCTAGAAAATACGAATGTGTAGAGCTGGTGTCTCCATGTGGAACCATTTAGTGTTTCCAAGCATAAAATTAAATGTTCCCTGAAAAAAAAACATTCAAAAAAATAAAGTCCGTGGATAATATCACGAATACACAAACACAGAGGCTGTAGCAATATCTGGGATTGAATTAGCCAAAACGAAACCGGATATTTCCGGTTTCATCCAGGCATATCAGGACAAACTGGTGTGGAATTCGTATGCAATGGACCGAGAAAATCACAGGAAAAATGGTTTTGGAGAAAAGCAAAGTCTTTTCGTTAGGCAAGTGCATAAAATGTCATCTATACAAACAGAAATATCATGTTTGTTTGCCGCAGTTCCTCTAGCTTTCTCCCTAGAAAATACAAATGTGTAGAGCTGGTGTCTCCATGTGGAACCATTTAGTGTTTCCAAGCATAAAATTAAATGTTCCCTGAAAAAAAAACATTCAAAAAAATAAAGTCCGTGGATAATATCAGGAATACACAAACACAGAGGCTGTAGCAATATCTGGGATTGAATTAGACAAAAGGAAACCGGATAATTCCAGTATCATCCAGTCATATCCGGACAAAGTGGTGTGGAATTCGTATGCAATGGACCGAGAAAATCACAGTAAAAATGGTTTTGGAGAAAAGCAAAGTCTTTTCGTTAGGCAAGTGCATAAAATGTCATCTATATAAACAGAAATATCATGTTTGTTTGCCGCAGTTCCTCTAGCTTTCTCCCTAGAAAATACGAATGTGTAGAGCTGGTGTCTCCATGTGGAACCAATTAGTGTTTCCAAGCATAAAATTAAATGTTCCCTGAAAAAAAAACATTCAAAAAATAAAGTCCGTGGATAATATCAGGAATACACAAACACAGAGGCTGTAGCAATATCTGGGATTGAATTAGACAAAATGAAACCGGATAATTCTGGTTTCATCCAGTCATATCGGGACAAACTGGTGTGGAATTCGTATGCAATGGACCGAGAAAATCACAGGAAAAATGGTTTTGGAGAAAAGCAAAGTCTTTTCGTTAGGCAAGTGCATAAAATGTCATCTATACAAACAGAAATTGCATGTTTGTTTGACGCAGTTCCTCTAGCTTTCTCCCTAGAAAATACGAATATGTAGAGCTGGTGTCTCCATGTGGAACCAATTAGCGTTTCCAAGCATAAAATTAAATGTTCCCTGAAAAAAAAAAACATTCAAAAAAATAAAATCCGTGGATAATATCAGGAATACACAAACACAGAGGCTGTAGCAATATCTGGGATTGAATTAGACAAAAGGAAACCGGATATTTCCGGTTTCATCCAGTCATATCGGGAAAAAGTGGTGTGGAATTCGTATGCAAAGGACTGAGAAAATCACAGTAAAAATGGTTTTGGAGAAAAGCAAAGTCTTTTCGTTAGGCAAGTGCATAAAATGTTATTTATACAAACAGAAATATCATGTTACTTTGCAGCAGTTCCTCTAGCTTTCTCCCTAGAATATACGAATGTGTAGAGCTGGTGTCTCCATGTGGAACCAATTAGTGTTTCCAAGCATAAAATTAAATGTTCCCTGATAAAAAACAGTCAAAAAAATAAAGTCCATGGATAATATCAGGAATACACAAACAAAGAGGCTGTAGCAATATCTGGGATTGAATTAGCCAAAATGAAACCGGATATTTCCGGTTTCATCCAGTCATATCCGGACAAAGTGGTGTGGAATTCGTATGCAATGGACCGAGAAAATCACAGTAAAAATGGTTTTGGAGAAAAGCAAAGTCTTTTCGTTAGGCAAGTGCATAAAATGTCATCTATACAAACAGAAATATCATGTTTGTTTGCCGCAGTTCCTCTAGCTTTCTCCCTAGAAAATACGAATGTGTAGAGCTGGTGTCTCCATGTGGAACCAATTAGTGTTTCCAAGCATAAAATTAAATGTTCCCTGAAAATAATACGTTCAAAAATATAAAGTCCGTGGATAATATCACGAATACACAAACACAAAGGCTGTAGCAATATCTGGGATTGAATTAGCCAAAACGAAACCGGATATTTCCGGTTTCATCCAGGCATATCAGGCAAACTGGTGTGGAATTCGTATGCAATGGACCGAGAAAATCACAGTAAAAATGGTTTTGGAGAAAAGCAAAGTCTTTTCGTTAGGCAAGTGCATAAAATGTCATCTATACAAACAGAAATATCATGTTTGTTTGCCGCAGTTCCTCTAGCTTTCTCCCTAGAACCTAAAAATGTGTAGAGCTATTGTCTCCATGTGGAACCAATTAGTGTTTCCAAGCATAAAATTAAATGTTCCCTGAAAAAAAAACATTCAAAAAAATAAAGTCCGTGGATAATATCACGAATACACAAACAAAGAGGCTGTAGCAATATCTGGGATTGAATTAGCCAAATGAAACCGGATATTTCTGGTTTCATCCAGTCATATCCGGACAAAGTGGTGTGGAATTCGTATGCAATGGACCGAGAAAATCACAGTAAAAATGGTTTTGGAGAAAAGCAAAGTCTTTTCGTTAGGCAAGTGCATAAAATGTCATCTATACAAACAGAAATAGCATGTTTGTTTGCCGCAGTTCCTCTAGCTTTCTCCCTAGAAAATACGAATGTGTAGAGCTGGTGTCTCCATGTGGAACCAATTAGCGTTTCCAAGCATAAAATTAAATGTTCCCTGAAAAAAAAACATTCAAAAAATAAAGTCCGTGGATAATATCACGAATACACAAACACAGAGGCTGTAGCAATATCTGGGATTGAATTAGACAAAAGGAAACCGGATATTTCAGGTTTCATCCAGTCATATCGGGACAAACTGGTGTGGAATTCGTATGCAATGGACCGAGAAAATCACAGTAAAAATGGTTTTGGAGAAAAGCAAAGTCTTTTCGTTAGGCAAGTGCATAAAATGTCATCTATACAAACAGAAATATCATGTTTGTTTGCCGCAGTTCCTCTAGCTTTCTCCCTAGAAAATACGAATGTGTAGAGCTGGTGTCTCCATGTGGAACCAATTAGTGTTTCCAAGCATAAAATTAAATGTTCCCTGAAAAAAAAACATTCAAAAAAATAAAGTCCGTGGATAATATCAGGAATACACAAACACAGAGGCTGTAGCAATATCTGGGATTGAATTAGCCAAAACGAAACCGGATATTTCCGGTTTCATCCAGGCATATCAGGACAAACTGGTGTGGAATTCGTATGCAATGGACCGAGAAAATCACAGGAAAAATGGTTTTGGAGAAAAGCAAAGTCTTTTCGTTAGGCAAGTGCATAAAATGTCATCTATACAAACAGAAATATCATGTTTGTTTGCCGCAGTTCCTCTAGCTTTCTCCCTAGAAAATACAAATGTGTAGAGCTGGTGTCTCCATGTGGAACCATTTAGTGTTTCCAAGCATAAAATTAAATGTTCCCTGAAAAAAAAAAACATTCAAAAAAATAAAGTCCTTGGATAATATCAGGAATACACAAACACAGAGGCTGTAGCAATATCTGGGATTGAATTAGACAAAAGGAAACCGGATATTTCCGGTTTCATCCAGTCATATCGGGAAAAAGTGGTGTGGAATTCGTATGCAAAGGACTGAGAAAATCACAGTAAAAATGGTTTTGGAGAAAAGCAAAGTCTTTTCGTTAGGCAAGTGCATAAAATGTTATTTATACAAACAGAAATATCATGTTATTTTGCAGCAGTTCCTCTAGCTTTCTCCCTAGAAAATACGAATGTGTAGAGCTGGTGTCTCCATGTGGAACCAATTAGTGTTTCCAAGCATAAAATTAAATGTTCCCTGATAAAAAACAGTCAAAAAAATAAAGTCCATGGATAATATCAGGAATACACAAACAAAGAGGCTGTAGCAATATCTGGGATTGAATTAGCCAAAATGAAACCGGATATTTCCGGTTTCATCCAGTCATATCCGGACAAAGGGGTGTGGAATTCGTATGCAATGGACCGAGAAAATCACAGTAAAAATGGTTTTGGAGAAAAGCAAAGTCTTTTCGTTAGGCAAGTGCATAAAATGTCATCTATACAAACAGAAATAGCATGTTTGTTTGCCGCAGTTCCTCTAGCTTTCTCCCTAGAAAATACGAATGTGTAGAGCTGGTGTCTCCATGTGGAACCAATTAGTGTTTCCAAGCATAAAATTAAATGTTCCCTGAAAAAAAAACATTCAAAAAAATAAAGTCCGTGGATAATATCAGGAATACACAAACACAGAGGCTGTAGCAATATCTGGGATTGAATTAGCCAAAACGAAACCGGATATTTCCGGTTTCATCCAGTCATATCCGGACAAAGTGGTGTGGAATTGGTATGCAATGGACCGAGAAAATCACAGGAAAAATGGTTTTGGAGAAAAGCAAAGTCTTTTCGTTAGGCAAGTGCATAAAATGTCATCTATACAAACAGAAATATCATGTTTGTTTGCCGCAGTTCCTCTAGCTTTCTCCCTAGAAAATACGAATGTGTAGAGCTGGTGTCTCCATGTGGAAACAATTAGTGTTTCCAAGCATAAAATTAAATGTTCCCTGAAAAAAAAACATTCAAAAAAATAAAGTCCGTATATAATATCAGGAATACACAAACAAATAGGCTGTAGCAATATCTGGGATTGAATTAGCCAAAGGAAACCGGATATTTCCGGTTTCATCCAGTCATATCCAGACAAAGTGGTGTGGAATTCGTATGCAATGGACCGAGAAAATCACAGTAAAAATGGTTTTGGAGAAAAGCAAAGTCTTTTCGTTAGGCAAGTGCATAAAATGTCATCTATACAAACAGAAATAGCATTTTTGTTTGCCGCAGTTCCTCTAGCTTTCTCCCTAGAAGAAACGAATGTGTAGAGCTGGTGTCTCCATGTGGAACCAATTAGCGTTTCCAAGCATAAAATTAAATGTTCCCTGAAAAAAAAAACATTCAAAAAAATAAAGTCCGTGGATAATATCAGGAATACACAAACACAGAGGCTGTAGCAATATCTGGGATTGAATTAGACAAAAGGAAACCGGATATTTCAGGTTTCATCCAGTCATATCGGGACAAACTGGTGTGGAATTCGTATGCAATGGACCGAGAAAATCACAGTAAAAATGGTTTTGGAGAAAAGCAAAGTCTTTTCGTTAGGCAAGTGCATAAAATGTTTTTTATACAAACAGAAATATCATGTTAGTTTGCCGCAGTTCCTCTAGCTTTCTCCCTAGAAAATACGAATGTGTAGAGCTGGTGTCTCCATGTGGAACCAATTAGTGTTTCCAAGCATAAAATTAAATGTTCCCTGATAAAAAACAGTCAAAAAAATAAAGTCCGTGGATAATATCAGGAATACACAAACAAAGAGGCTGTAGCAATATCTGGGATTGGATTAGCCAAAATGAAACCGGATATTTCCGGTTTCATCCAGTCATATCCGGACAAAGTGGTGTGGAATTCGTATGCAATGGACCGAGAAAATCACAGGAAAAATGGTTTTGGAGAAAAGCAAAGTCTTTTCGTTAGGCAAGTGCATCAAATGTCATCTATACAAACACAAATATCATGTTTGTTTGCCGCAGTTCCTCTAGCTTTCTCCCTAGAAAATACGAATGTGTAGAGCTGGTGTCTCCATGTGGAACCAATTAGCGTTTCCAAGCATAAAATTAAATGTTCCCTGAAAAAAAAACATTCAAAAAAATAAAGTCCGTGGATAATATCAGGAATACACAAACACAGAGGCTGTAGCAATATCTGGGATTGAATTAGCCAAAACGAAACCGGATATTTCCGGTTTCATCCAGGCATATCAGGACAAACTGGTGTGGAATTCGTATGCAATGGACCGAGAAAATCACAGGAAAAATGGTTTTGGAGAAAAGCAAAGTCTTTTCGTTAGGCAAGTGCATAAAATGTCATCTATACAAACAGAAATATCATGTTTGTTTGCCGCAGTTCCTCTAGCTTTCTCCCTAGAAAATACAAATGTGTAGAGCTGGTGTCTCCATGTGGAACCAATTAGTGTTTCCAAGCATAAAATTAAATGTTCCATGAAAATAAAACGTTCAAAAATATAAAGTCCGTGGATAATATCAGGAATATACAAACCCAGAGGCTGTAGCAATATCTGGGATTGAATTAGACAAAAGGAAACCGGATATTTCCGGTTTCATCCAGTCATATCGGGAAAAAGTGTTGTGGAATTCGTATGCAAAGGACTGAGAAAATCACAGCAAAAATGGTTTTGGAGAAAAGCAAAGTCTTTTCGTTAGGCAAGTGCATAAAATGTCATCTATACAAACAGAAATATCATGTTAGTTTGCAGCAGTTCCTCTAGCTTTCTCCCTAGAAAATACGAATGTGTAGAGCTGGTGTCTCCATGTGGAACCAATTAGTGTTTCCAAGCATAAAATTAAATGTTCCCTGAAAAAAAAAAACATTCAAAAAAATAAAGTCCGTGGATAATATCACGAATACACAAACAAAGAGGCTGTAGCAATATCTGGGATTGAATTAGCCAAACGAAACCGGATATTTCCGGTTTCATCCAGTCATATCCAGACAAAGTGGTGTGGAATTCGTATGCAATGGACCGAGAAAATCACAGTAAAAATGGTTTTGGAGAAAAGCAAAGTCTTTTCGTTAGGCAAGTGCATAATATGTCATCTATACAAACAGAAATAGCATGTTTGTTTGCCGCAGTTCCTCTAGCTTTCTCCCTAGAACAAACGAATGTGTAGAGCTGGTGTCTCCATGTGGAACCAATTAGCGTTTCCAAGCATAAAATTAAATGTTCCCTGAAAAAAAAACATTCAAAAAAATAAAGTCCGTGGATAATATCAGGAATACACAAACACAGAGGCTGTAGCAATATCTGGGATTGAATTAGACAAAAGGAAACCGGATATTTCAGGTTTCATCCAGTCATATCGGGACAAACTGGTGTGGAATTCGTATGCAATGGACCGAGAAAATCACAGGAAAAATGGTTTTGGAGAAAAGCAAAGTCTTTTCGTTAGGCAAGTGCATAAAATGTTTTTTATACAAACAGAAATATCATGTTTGTTTGCAGCAGTTCCTCTAGCTTTCTCCCTAGAAAATACGAATGTGTAGAGCTGGTGTCTCCATGTGGAACCAATTAGTGTTACCAAGCATAAAATTAAATGTTCCCTGAAAAAAAAAACATTCAAAAAAATAAAGTCCGTGGATAATATCAGGAATACACAAACACAGAGGCTGTAGCAATATCTGGGATTGAATTAGCCAAAATGAAACCGGATATTTCCGGTTTCATCCAGGCATATCAGGACAAACTGGTGTGGAATTCGTATGCAATGGACCGAGAAAATCACAGGAAAAATGGTTTTGGAGAAAAGCAAAGTCTTTTCGTTAGGCAAGTGCATAAAATGTCATCTATACAAACAGAAATATCATGTTTGTTTGCCGCAGTTCCTCTAGCTTTCTCCCTAGAAAATACAAATGTGTAGAGCTGGTGTGTCCATGTGGAACCAATTAGTGTTTCCAAGCATAAAATTAAATGTTCCCTGAAAATAAAACGTTCAAAAATATAAAGTCCGTGGATAATATCAGGAATATACAAACCCAGAGGCTGTAGCAATATCTGGGATTGAATTAGACAAAAGGAAACCGGATATTTCCGGTTTCATCCAGTCATATCGGGAAAAAGTGGTGTGGAATTCGTATGCAAAGGACTGAGAAAATCACAGTAAAAATGGTTTTGGAGAAAAGCAAAGTCTTTTCGTTAGGCAAGTGCATAAAATGTTATTTATACAAACAGAAATATCATGTTAGTTTGCAGCAGTTCCTCTAGCTTTCTCCCTAGAAAATACGAATGTGTAGAGCTGGTGTCTCCATGTGGAACCAATTAGTGTTTCCAAGCATAAAATTAAATGTTCCCTGATAAAAAACAGTCAAAAAAATAAAGTCCATGGATAATATCAGGAATACACAAACACAGAGGCTGTAGCAATATCTGGGATTGAATTAGCCAAAATGAAACCGGATATTTCCGGTTTCATCCAGTCATGTCCGGACAAAGTGGTGTGGAATTCGTATGCAATGGACCGAGAAAATCACAGGAAAAATGGTTTTGGAGAAAAGCAAAGTCTTTTCGTTAGGCAAGTGCATAAAATGTCATCTATACAAACAGAAATATCATGTTTGTTTGCCGCAGTTCCTCTAGCTTTCTCCCTAGAAAATACGAATGTGTAGAGCTGGTGTCTCCATGTGGAACCAATTAGTGTTTCCAAGCATAAAATTAAATGTTCCCTGAAAATAAAACGTTCAAAAATATAAAGCCCGTGGATAATATCAGGAATATACAAACCCAGAGGCTGTAGCAATATCTGGGATTGAATTAGACAAAAGGAAACCGGATATTTCCGGATTCATCCAGTCATATCGGGAAAAAGTGGTGTGGAATTCGTATGCAAAGGACTGAGAAAATCACAGGAAAAATGGTTTTGGAGAAAAGCAAAGTCTTTTCGTTAGGCAAGTGCATAAAATGTTATTTATACAAACAGAAATATCATGTTAGTTTGCAGCAGTTCCTCTAGCTTTCTCCCTAGAAAATACGAATGTGTAGAGCTGGTGTCTCCATGTGGAACCAATTAGTGTTTCCAAGCATAAAATTAAATGTTCCCTGAAAAAAAAAACAGTCAAAAAAATAAAGTCCGTGGATAATATCACGAATACACAAACAAAGAGGCTGTAGCAATATCTGGGATTGAATTAGCCAAACGAAACCGGATATTTCCGGTTTCATCCAGTCATATCCAGACAAAGTGGTGTGGAATTCGTATGCAATGGACCGAGAAAATCACAGTAAAAATGGTTTTGGAGAAAAGCAAAGTCTTTTCGTTAGGCAAGTGCATAAAATGTCATCTATACAAAGAGAAATAGCATGTTTGTTTGCCGCAGTTCCTCTAGCTTTCTCCCTAGAAGAACGAATGTGTAGAGCTGGTGTCTCCATGTGGAACCAATTAGCGTTTCCAAGCATAAAATTAAATGTTCCCTGAAAAAAAAAACATTCAAAAAAATAAAGTCCGTGGATAATATCAGGAATACACAAACACAGAGGCTGTAGCAATATCTGGGATTGAATTAGACAAAAGGAAACCGGATATTTCAGGTTTCATCCAGTCATATCGGGACAAACTGGTGTGGAATTCGTATGCAATGGACCGAGAAAATCACAGTAAAAATGGTTTTGGAGAAAAGCAAAGTCTTTTCGTTAGGCAAGTGCATAAAATGTTTTTTATACAAACAGAAATATGATGTTAGTTTGCCGCAGTTCCTCTAGCTTTCTCCCTAGAAAATACGAATGTGTAGAGCTGGTGTCTCCATGTGGAACCAATTAGTGTTTCCAAGCATAAAATTAAATGTTCCCTGATAAAAAACAGTCAAAAAAATAAAGTCCGTGGATAATATCAGGAATACACAAACAAAGAGGCTGTAGCAATATCTGGGATTGAATTAGCCAAAATGAAACCGGATATTTCCGGTTTCATCCAGTCATATCCGGACAAAGTGGTGTGGAATTCGTATGCAATGGACCGAGAAAATCACAGGAAAAATGGTTTTGGAGAAAAGCAAAGTCTTTTCGTTAGGCAAGTGCATAAAATGTCATCTATACAAACAGAAATATCATGTTTGTTTGCCGCAATTCCTCTAGCTTTCTCCCTAGAAAATACAAATGTGTAGAGCTGGTGTCTCCATGTGGAACCATTTAGTGTTTCCAAGCATAAAATTAAATGTTCCCTGAAAAAAAAAACATTCAAAAAAATAAAGTCCGTGGATAATATCAGGAATACACAAACACAGAGGCTGTAGCAATATCTGGGATTGAATTAGACAAAAGGAAACCGGATAATTCC
Organism: Lepus oiostolus; assembly: GCA_036325905.1. Lineage (NCBI taxonomy): Eukaryota > Metazoa > Chordata > Mammalia > Lagomorpha > Leporidae > Lepus > Lepus oiostolus. Next base: position 48,397,674 of record CM070795.1, read on the forward strand.
GGTTTCATCCAGTCATATCCGCACAAAGTGGTGTGGAATTCGTATGCAATGGACCGAGAAAATCACAGTAAAAATGGTTTTGGAGAAAAGCAAAGTCTTTTCGTTAGGCAAGTGCATAAAATGTCATCTATACAAACAGAAATATCATGTTTGTTTGCCACAGTTCCTCTAGCTTTCTCCCTAGAAAATACGAATGTGTAGAGCTGGTGTCTCCATGTGGAACCAATTAGTGTTTCCAAGCATAAAATTAAATGTTCCCTGAAAAAAAAACATTCAAAAAAATAAAGTCCGTGGATAATATCAGGAATACACAAACACAGAGGCTGAAGCAATATCTGGGATTGAATTAGACAAAAGGAAACCGGATAATTCCGGTTTCATCCAGTCATTTCCGGACAAAGTGGTGTGGAATTCGTATGCAATGGACCGAGAAAATCACAGTAAAAATGGTTTTGGAGAAAAGCAAAGTCTTTTCGTTAGGCAAGTGCATAAAATGTCATCTATACAAACAGAAATATCATGTTTGTTTGCCGCAGTTCCTCTAGCTTTCTCCCTAGAAAATACGAATGTGTAGAGCTGGTGTCTCCATGTGGAACCAATTAGTGTTTCCAAGCATAAAATTAAATGTTCCCTGATAAAAACAGTCAAAAAAAATAAAGTCCATGGATAATATCAGGAATACACAAACAAAGAGGCTGTAGCAATATCTGGGATTGAATTAGCCAAAATGAAACCGGATATTTCCGGTTTCATCCAGTCATATCCGGACAAAGTGGTGTGGAATTCGTATGCAATGGACCGAGAAAATCACAGGAAAAATGGTTTTGGAGAAAAGCAAAGTCTTTTCGTTAGGCAAGTGCATAAAATGTCATCTATACAAACAGAAATATCATGTTTGTTTGCCGCAGTTCCTCTAGCTTTCTCCCTAGAAAATACGAATGTGTAGAGCTGGTGTCTCCATGTGGAACCAATTAGTGTTTCCAAGCATAAAATTAAATGTTCCCTGAAAAAAAACATTCAAAAAAATATAGTCCGTGGATAATATCAGGAATACACAAACACAGAGGCGGTAGCAATATCTGGGATTGAATTAGACAAAAGGAAACCGGATAATTCCGGTTTCATCCAGGCATATCAGGCAAACTGATGTGGAATTCGTATGCAATGGACCGAGAAAATCACAGTAAAAATGGTTTTGGAGAAAAGCAAAGTCTTTTCGTTAGGCAAGTGCATAAAATGTTATTTATACAAACAGAAATATCATGTTAGTTTGCCGCAGTTCCTCTAGCTTTCTCCCTAGAAAATACGAATGTGTAGAGCTGGTGTCTCCATGTGGAACCAATTAGTGTTTCCAAGCATAAAATTAAATGTTCCCTGATAAAAAACAGTCAAAAAAATAAAGTCCATGGATAATATCAGGAATACACAAACAAAGAGGCTGTAGCAATATCTGGGATTGAATTAGCCAAAATGAAACCGGATATTTCCGGTTTCATCCAGTCATATCCGGACAAAGTGGTGTGGAATTCGTATGCAATGGACCGAGAAAATCACAGTAAAAATGGTTTTGGAGAAAAGCAAAGTCTTTTCGTTAGGCAAGTGCATAAAATGTCATCTATATAAACAGAAATAGCATGTTTGTTTGCCGCATTTCCTCTAGCTTTCTCCCTAGAAAATACGAATGTGTAGAGCTGGTGTCTCCATGTGGAACCAATTAGTGTTTCCAAGCATAAAATTAAATGTTCCCTGAAAAAAAAACATTGAAAAAAATAAAGTTTGTGGATAATATCAGGAATACACAAACAAAGAGGCTGTAGCAATATCTGGGATTGAATTAGACAAAAGGAAACCGGATAATTCCGGTTTCATCCAGTCATATCCGGACAAAGTGGTGTGGAATTCGTATGCAATGGACCGAGAAAATCACAGGAAAAATGGTTTTGGAGAAAAGCAAAGTCTTTTCGTTAGGCAAGTGCATAAAATGTCATCTATACAAACAGAAATATCATGTTTGTTTGCCGCAGTTCCTCTAGCTTTCTCCCTAGAAAATACGAATGTGTAGAGCTGGTGTCTCCATGTGGAACCAATTAGTGTTTCCAAGCATAAAATTAAAAGTTCCCTGAAAAAAAAACATTCAAAAAAATAAAGTCCGTGGATAATATCAGGAAAACACAAACACAGAGGCTGTAGCAATATCTGGGATTGAATTAGACAAAAGGAAACCGGATAATTCCGGTTTCATCCAGTCATATCCGGACAAAGTGGTGTAGAATTCGTATGCAATGGACCGAGAAAATCACAGTAAAAATGGTTTTGGAGAAAAGCAAAGTCTTTTCGTTAGGCAAGTGCATAAAATGTCATCTATACAAACAGAAATATCATGTTTGTTTGCCGCAGTTCCTCTAGCTTTCGCCCTAGAACAAACGAATGTGTAGAGCTGGTGTCTCCATGTGGAACCAATTAGCGTATCCAAGCATAAAATTAAATGTTCCCTGAAAAAAAAACATTCAAAAAAATAAAATCCGTGGATAATATCAGGAATACACAAACACAGAGGCTGTAGCAATATCTGGGATTGAATTAGACAAAAGGAAACCGGATATTTCAGGTTTCATCCAGTCATATCGGGACAAACTGGTGTGGAATTCGTATGCAATGGACCGAGAAAATCACAGTAAAAATGGTTTTGGAGAAAAGCAAAGTCTTTTCGTTAGGCAAGTGCATAAAATGTCATCTATACAAACAGAAATATCATGTTTGTTTGCCACAGTTCGCCTAGCTTTCTCCCTAGAAAATACGAATGTTTAGAGCTGGTGTCTCCGTGTGGGACCAATTAGAGTTTCCAAGGACAAAATTAAATGTTCCCTGATAAAAAAAAAAACAAAACAATAAAGTTCATGGATAATATCAGGTATACACAAACACAGATGCTCTAGCAATATTTCGGTTTGAATTAGCCAAAACGAAACCGGATATTTCCGGTTTCATCCAGTCATATCCGGACAAACTGGTGTGGAATTCGTATGCAATGGACCAAGAAAATCACAGGAAAAATGGTTTTGGAGAAAAGCAAAGTCTTTTCGTTAGGCAAGTGCATAAAATGTCATTTATACAAACAGAAATATCATGTTTGTTTGCCGCAGTTCCTCTTGCTTTCTCCCTAGAAAAATGAATCTGTAGAGCTGGTGTCTCCATGTGGAACCAATTAGTGTTTCCAAGCATAAAATTAAATGTTCCCTGAAAAAAAAACATTCAAAAAAATAAAGTCCGTGGATAATATCACGAATACACAAACAAAGAGGCTGTAGCAATATCTGGGATTGAATTAGCCAAACGAAACCGGATATTTCCGGTTTCATCCAGTCATATCCAGACAAAGTGGTGTGGAATTCGTATGCAATGGACCGAGAAAATCACAGTAAAAATGGTTTTGGAGAAAAGCAAAGTATTTTCGTTAGGCAAGTGCATAAAATGTCATCTATACAAACAGAAATAGCATGTTTGTTTGCCGCAGTTCCTCTAGCTTTCTCCCTAGAAAATACCAATGTGTAGAGCTGGTGTCTCCATGTGGAACCAATTAGTGTTTCCAAGCATAAAATTAAATGTTCCCTGAAAAAAAAAAACATTCAAAAAAATAAAGTCCGTGGATAATATCAGGAATAAACAAACACAGAGGCTGTAGCAATATCTGGGATTGAATTAGCCAAAACGAAACCGGATATTTCCGGTTTCATCCAGGCATATCAGGACAAAATGGTGCGGAATTCGTATGCAATGGACCGAGAAAATCACAGGAAAAATGGTTTTGGAGAAAAGCAAAGTCTTTTCGTTAGGCAAGTGCATAAAATGTCATCTATACAAACAGAAATATCATGTTTGTTTGCCGCAGTTCCTCTAGCTTTCTCCCTAGAACATAAAAATGTGTAGAGCTGGTGTCTCCATGTGGAACCATTTAGTGTTTCCAAGCATAAAATTAAATGTTCCCTGAAAAAAAAAACATTCAAAAAAATAAAGTCCGTGGATAATATCAGGAATACACAAACCAGAGGCTGTAGCAATATCTGGGATTGAATTAGACAAATAGAAACCGGATAATTCCGGTTTCATCCAGTCATATCCGGACAAAGTGGTGTGGAATTCGTATGCAATGGACCGAGAAAATCACAGGAAAAATGGTTTTGGAGAAAAGCAAAGTCTTTTCGTTAGGCAAGTGCATAAAATGTCATCTATACAAACAGAAATATCATGTTTGTTTGCCGCAGTTCCTCTAGCTTTCTCCCTAGAAAATACGAATGTGTAGAGCTGGTGTCTCCATGTGGAACCAATTAGTGTTTCCAAGCATAAAATTAAAAGTTCCCTGAAAAAAAAACATTCAAAAAAATAAAGTCCGTGGATAATATCAGGAAAACACAAACACAGAGGCTGTAGCAATATCTGGGATTGAATTAGACAAAAGGAAACCGGATAATTCCGGTTTCATCCAGTCATATCCGGACAAAGTGGTGTAGAATTCGTATGCAATGGACCGAGAAAATCACAGTAAAAATGGTTTTGGAGAAAAGCAAAGTCTTTTCGTTAGGCAAGTGCATAAAATGTCATCTATACAAACAGAAATATCATGTTTGTTTGCCGCAGTTCCTCTAGCTTTCGCCCTAGAACAAACGAATGTGTAGAGCTGGTGTCTCCATGTGGAACCAATTAGCGTATCCAAGCATAAAATTAAATGTTCCCTGAAAAAAAAACATTCAAAAAAATAAAATCCGTGGATAATATCAGGAATACACAAACACAGAGGCTGTAGCAATATCTGGGATTGAATTAGACAAAAGGAAACCGGATATTTCAGGTTTCATCCAGTCATATCGGGACAAACTGGTGTGGAATTCGTATGCAATGGACCGAGAAAATCACAGTAAAAATGGTTTTGGAGAAAAGCAAAGTCTTTTCGTTAGGCAAGTGCATAAAATGTCATCTATACAAACAGAAATATCATGTTTGTTTGCCACAGTTCGCCTAGCTTTCTCCCTAGAAAATACGAATGTTTAGAGCTGGTGTCTCCGTGTGGGACCAATTAGAGTTTCCAAGGACAAAATTAAATGTTCCCTGATAAAAAAAAAAACAAAACAATAAAGTTCATGGATAATATCAGGTATACACAAACACAGATGCTCTAGCAATATTTCGGTTTGAATTAGCCAAAACGAAACCGGATATTTCCGGTTTCATCCAGTCATATCCGGACAAACTGGTGTGGAATTCGTATGCAATGGACCAAGAAAATCACAGGAAAAATGGTTTTGGAGAAAAGCAAAGTCTTTTCGTTAGGCAAGTGCATAAAATGTCATTTATACAAACAGAAATATCATGTTTGTTTGCCGCAGTTCCTCTTGCTTTCTCCCTAGAAAAATGAATCTGTAGAGCTGGTGTCTCCATGTGGAACCAATTAGTGTTTCCAAGCATAAAATTAAATGTTCCCTGAAAAAAAAAACATTCAAAAAAATAAAGTCCGTGGATAATATCACGAATACACAAACAAAGAGGCTGTAGCAATATCTGGGATTGAATTAGCCAAACGAAACCGGATATTTCCGGTTTCATCCAGTCATATCCAGACAAAGTGGTGTGGAATTCGTATGCAATGGACCGAGAAAATCACAGTAAAAATGGTTTTGGAGAAAAGCAAAGTATTTTCGTTAGGCAAGTGCATAAAATGTCATCTATACAAACAGAAATAGCATGTTTGTTTGCCACAGTTCCTCTAGCTTTCTCCCTAGAAAATACGAATGTGTAGAGCTGGTGTCTCCATGTGGAACCAATTAGTGTTTCCAAGCATAAAATTAAATGTTCCCTGAAAAAAAAACATTCAAAAAAATAAAGTCCGTGGATAATATCAGGAATACACAAACACAGAGGCTGTAGCAATATCTGGGATTGAATTAGACAAAAGGAAACCGGATAATTCCGGTTTCATCCAGGCATATCAGGCAAACTGGTGTGGAATTCGTATGCAATGGACCGAGAAAATCACAGGAAAAATGGTTTTGGAGAAAAGCAAAGTCTTTTCGTTAGGCAAGTGCATAAAATGTCATCTATACAAACACAAATATCATGTTTGTTTGCCGCAGTTCCTCTAGCTTTCTCCCTAGAACATAAAAATGTGTAGAGCTATTGTCTCCATGTGGAACCAATTAGTGTTTCCAAGCATAAAATTAAATGTTCCCTGATAAAAAACAGTCAAAAAAATAAAGTCCGTGTATAATATCAGGAATACACAAACAAAGAGGCTGTAGCAATATCTGGGATTGAATTAGCCAAAATGAAACCGGATATTTCCGGTTTCATCCAGTCATATCCGTAAAAACTGGTGTGGAATTCGTATGCAATGGCCCGAGAAAATCACAGTAAAAATGGTTTTGGAGAAAAGCAAAGTCTTTTCGTTAGGCAAGTGCATAAAATGTTTTTTATACAAACAGAAATATCATGTTAGTTTGCCACAGTTCCTCTAGCTTTCTCCCTAGAAAATACGAATGTGTAGAACTGGTGTCTCCATGTGGAACCAATTAGTGTTTCCAAGCATAAAATTAAATGTTCCCTGATAAAAAACAGTCAAAAAAATAAAGTCCGTGGATAATATCAGGGATACACAAACACAGAGGCTGTAGCAATATCTGGGATTGAATTAGCCAAAACGAAACCGGATATTTCCGGTTTCATCCAGGCATATCAGGACAAACTGGTGTGGAATTCGTATGCAATGGACCGAGAAAATCACAGGAAAAATGGTTTTGGAGAAAAGCAAAGTCTTTTCGTTAGGCAAGTGCATAAAATGTCATCTATCCAAACAGAAATATCATGTTTGTTTGCCGCAGTTCCTCTAGCTTTCTCCCTAGAAAATACGAAAGTGTAGAGCTGGTGTCTCCATGTGGAACCAATTAGTGTTTCCAAGCATAAAATTAAATGTTCCCTGAAAAAAAACATTCAAAAAAATAAAGTCCATGGATAATATCACGAATACACAAACACAGAGGCTGTAGCAATATCTGGGATTGAATTAGACAAAAGGAAACCGGATAATTCCGGTTTCATCCAGTCATATCCGGACAAAGTGGTGTGGAATTCGTATGCAATGGACCGAGAAAATCACAGGAAAAATGGTTTTGGAGAAAAGCAAAGTCTTTTCGTTAGGCAAGTGCATAAAATGTCATCTATACAAACAGAAATATCATGTTTGTTTGCCGCAGTTCCTCTAGCTTTCGCCCCAGAACAAACGAATGTGTAGAGCTGGTGTCTCCATGTGGAACCAATTAGCGTATCCAAGCATAAAATTAAATGTTCCCTGAAAAAAAAAAACATTCAAAAAAATAAAGTCCGTGGATAATATCAGGAATACACAAACACAGAGGCTGTAGCAATATCTGGGATTGAATTAGACAAAAGGAAACCGGACATTTCAGGTTTCATCCAGTCATATCGGGACAAACTGGTGTGGAATTCGTATGCAATGGACCGAGAAAATCACAGGAAAAATGGTTTTGGAGAAAAGCAAAGTCTTTTCGTTAGGCAAGTGCATAAAATGTCATCTATACAAACAGAAATATCATGTTTGTTTGCCACAGTTCGCCTAGCTTTCTCCCTAGAAAATACGAATGTTTAGAGCTGGTGTCTCCATGTGGGACCAATTAGAGTTTCCAAGGACAAAATTAAATGTTCCCTGATAAAAAAAAAACAAAACAATAAAGTTCATGGATAATATCAGGTATACACAAACACAGATGCTCTAGCAATATTTCGGTTTGAATTAGCCAAAAGGAAACCGGATATTTCAGGTTTCATCCAGTCATATCGGGACAAACTGGTGTGGAATTCGTATGCAATGGACCAAGAAAATCACAGAAAAAATGGTTTTGGAGAAAAGCAAAGTCTTTTCGTTAGGCAAGTGCATAAAATGTCATTTATACAAACAGAAATATCATGTTTGTTTGCCGCAGTTCCTCTAGCTTTCTCCCTAGAAAAATGAATCTGTAGAGCTGCTGTCTCCATGTGGAACCAATTAGTGTTTCCAAGCATAAAATTTAATGTTCTCTGAAAAAAAAAAACATTCAAAAAAATAAAGTCCTTGGATAATATCAGGAATACACAAACAAAGAGGCTGTAGCAATATCTGGGATTGAATTAGCCAAAACGAAACCGGATATTTCCGGTTTCATCCAGTCATATTCGGACAAACTGGTGTGGAATTCGTATGCAATGGACCGAGAAAATCACAGTAAAATGGTTTTGGAGAAAAGCAAAGTCTTTTCGTTAGGCAAGTGCATAAAATGTCATCTATACAAACAGAAATATCATGTTTGTTTGCCGCAGTTCCTCTAGCTTTCTCCCTAGAACATAAAAATGTGTAGAGCTGGTGTCTCCATGTGGAACCAATTAGTGTTTCCAAGCATAAAATTAAATGTTCCCTGAAAAAAAACATTCAAAAAAATAAAGTCCGTGGATAATATCAGGAATACACAAACACAGAGGCTGTAGCAATATCTGGGATTGAATTAGACAAAAGGAAACCGGATAATTCCGGTTTCATCCAGTCATATCCGGACAAAGTGGTGTGGAATTCGTATGCAATGGACCGAGAAAATCACAGTAAAAATGGTTTTGGAGAAAAGCAAAGTCTTTTCGTTAGGCAAGTGCTTAAAATGTCATCTATACAAACAAAAATATCATGTTTGTTTGCCGCAGTTCCTCTAGCTTTCTCCCTAGAAAATACAAATGTGTAGAGCTGGTGTGTCCATGTGGAACCAATTAGTGTTTCCAAGCATAAAATTAAATGTTCCCTGAAAATAAAACGTTCAAAAATATAAAGTCCGTGGATAATATCAGGAATATACAAACCCAGAGGCTGTAGCAATATCTGGGATTGAATTAGACAAAAGGAAACCGGATATTTCCGGTTTCATCCAGTCATATCCGGACAAAGTGGTGTGGAATTCGTATGCAATGGACCGAGAAAATCACAGGAAAAATGGTTTTGGAGAAAAGCAAAGTCTTTTCGTTAGGCAAGTGCATAAAATGTCATCTATACAAACAGAAATATCATGTTTGTTTGCCGCAGTTCCTCTAGCTTTCTCCCTAGAAAATACGAATGTGTAGAGCTGGTGTCTCCATGTGGAACCAATTAGTGTTTCCAAGCATAAAATTAAATGTTCCCTGAAAAAAAAACATTCAAAAAAATAAAGTCCGTGGATAATATCAGGAATACACAAACACAGAGGCTGTAGCAATATCTGGGATTGAATTAGACAAAAGGAAACCGGATAATTCCGGTTTCATCCAGGCATATCAGGCAAACTGGTGTGGAATTCGTATGCAATGGACCGAGAAAATCAGAGTAAAAATGGTTTTGGAGAAAAGCAAAGTCTTTTCGTTAGGCAAGTGCATAAAATGTCATCTATACAAACACAAATATCATGTTTGTTTGCCGCAGTTCCTCTAGCTTTCTCCCTAGAACATAAAAATGTGTAGAGCTATTGTCTCCATGTGGAACCAATTAGTGTTTCCAAGCATAAAATTAAATGTTCCCTGATAAAAAACAGTCAAAAAAATAAAGTCCGTGTATAATATCAGGAATACACAAACAAAGAGGCTGTAGCAATATCTGGGATTGAATTAGCCAAAATGAAACCGGATATTTCCGGTTTCATCCAGTCATATCCGGACAAAGTGGTGTGGAATTCGTATGCAATGGACCGAGAAAATCACAGGAAAAATGGTTTTGGAGAAAAGCAAAGTCTTTTCGTTAGGCAAGTGCATAAAATGTCATCTATACAAACAGAAATATCATGTTTGTTTGCCGCAGTTCCTCTAGCTTTCGCCCTAGAAAATACGAATGTGTAGAGCTGGTGTCTCCATGTGGAACCAATTAGTGTTTCCAAGCATAAAATTAAATGTTCCCTGAAAAAAAAAACATTCAAAAAAATAAAGTCCGTGGATAATATCAGGAATACACAAACACAGAGGCTGTAGCAATATCTGGGATTGAATTAGACAAAAGGAAACCGGATAATTCCGGTTTCATCCAAGCATATCAGGCAAACTGGTGTGGAATTCGTATGCAATGGACCGAGAAAATCAGAGTAAAAATGGTTTTGGAGAAAAGCAAAGTCTTTTCGTTAGGCAAGTGCATAAAATGTCATCTATACAAACACAAATATCATGTTTGTTTGCCACAGTTCCTCTAGCTTTCTCCCTAGAACATAAAAATGTGTAGAGCTATTGTCTCCATGTGGAACCAATTAGTGTTTCCAAGCATAAAATTAAATGTTCCCTGAAAAAAAAAACTTTCAAAAAAATAAAGTCCGTGGATAATATCACGAATACACAAACAAAGAGGCTGTAGCAATATCTGGGATTGAATTAGACAAACGAAACCTGATATTTCCGGTTTCATCCAGTCATATCCAGACAAAGTGGTGTGGAATTCGTATGCAATGGACCGAGAAAATCACAGTAAAAATGGTTTTGGAGAAAAGCAAAGTCTTTTCGTTAGGCAAGTGCATAAAATGTCATCTATACAAACAGAAATATCATGTTTGTTTGCCGCAGTTCCTCTAGCTTTCTCCCTAGAACAAACGAATGTGTAGAGCTGGTGTCTCCATGTGGAACCAATTAGCGTTTCCAAGCATAAAATTAAATGTCCCTGAAAAAAAAAAAACATTCAAAAAAATAAAGTCCGTGGATAATATCAGGAATACACAAACACAGAGGCTGTAGCAATATCTGGGATTGAATTAGACAAAAGGAAACCGGATATTTCAGGTTTCATCCAGTCATATCGGGACAAACTGGTGTGGAATTCGTATGCAATGGACGGAGAAAATCACAGTAAAAATGGTTTTGGAGAAAAGCAAAGTCTTTTCGTTAGGCAAGTGCATAAAATGTTATTTATACAAACAGAAATATCATGTTAGTTTGCCGCAGTTCCTCTAGCTTTCTCCCTAGAAAATACGAATGTGTAGAGCTGGTGTCTCCATGTGGAACCAATTAGTGTTTCCAAGCATAAAATTAAATGTTCCCTGATAAAAAACAGTCAAAAAAATAAAGTCCGTGGATAATATCACGAATACACAAACAAAGAGGCTGTAGCAATATCTGGGATTGAATTAGCCAAAATGAAACCGGATATTTCCGGTTTCATCCAGTCATATCCGGACAAAGTGGTGTGGAATTCGTATGCAATGGACCGAGAAAATCACAGGAAAAATGGTTTTGGAGAAAAGCAAAGTCTTTTCGTTAGGCAAGTGCATAAAATGTCATCTATACAAACAGAAATATCATGTTTGTTTGCCGCAGTTCCTCTAGCTTTCTCCCTAGAAAATACGAATGTGTAGAGCTGGTGTCTCCATGTGGAACCAATTAGTGTTTCCAAGCATAAAATTAAATGTTCCCTGAAAAAAAAACATTCAAAAAAATAAAGTCCGTGGATAATATCAGGAATACACAAACACAGAGGCTGTAGCAATATCTGGGATTGAATTAGCCAAACAAATCCTGATATTTCCGGTTTCATCCGGTCATATCCGGACAAACTGGTGTAGAATTCGTATGCAATGGACCGAGAAAATCACAGGAAAAATGGTTTTGGAGAAAAGCAAAGTCTTTTCGTTAGGCAAGTGCATAAAATGTCATCTATACAAACAGAAATATCATGTTTGTTTGCCGCAGTTCCTCTAGCTTTCTCCCTAGAAAATACGAATGTGTAGAGCTGGTGTCTCCATGTGGAACCAATTAGTGTTTCCAAGCACAAAATGAAATGTTCCCTGAAAAAAAAAATTCAAAAAATAAAGTCCGTGGATAATATCAGGAATACACAAACACAGATGCTGTAGCAATATTTCGATTTGAGTTAACCAAAACAAAACCGCATATTTCCGGTTTCATCCAGTCATATCCGGACAAAGTGGTGTGGAATTCGTATGCAGTGGACCGCGAAAATCACAGGAAAAATGGTTTTGGAGAAAAGCAAAGTCTTTTCGTTAGGCAAGTGCATCAAATGTCATCTATACAAACAGAAATATCATGTTTGTTTGCCGCAGTTCCTCTAGCTTTCTCCCTAGAAAATACGAATGTGTAGAGCTGGTGTCTCCATGTGGGACCAATTAGAGTTTCCAAGGACAAAATTAAATGTTCCCTGATAAAAAAAAAACAAAACAATAAAGTCCGTGGATAATATCAGGAATACACAAACACAGATGCTGTAGCAATATTTCGGTTTGAGTTAGCCAAAACAAAACCGGATATTTCCGGTTTCATCCCGTCATATCCGGACAAAGTGGTGTGCAATTCGTATGCAATGGCCTGAGAAAATCACAGGAAAAATGGTTTTGGAGAGAAGCAAAGTCTTTTCGTTTGGCAAGTGCATAAAATGTCATCTATACAAACAGAAATATCATGTTTGTGTGCTGCAGTTCCTATAGCTTTCTCCCTAGAAAATAAAAATGTGTAGATCTGGTGTGTCCATGTGGAACCAATTAGTGTTTCCAAGCATAAAATTAAATGTTCCCTGAAAAAAAAACGTTCAAAAAAATAAAGTCCATGGATAATATCAGGAATACACAAACACAGAGGCTGTAGCAATATCTGGGATTGAATTAGACAAAATGAAACCGGATATTTCCAGTTTCATCCAGTCATATCCGTAAAAACTGGTGTGGAATTCGTATGCAATGGACCGAGAAAATCACAGTAAAAATGGTTTTGGAGAAAAGCAAAGTCTTTTCGTTAGGCAAGTGCATAAAATGCCATCTATACAAACAGAAATATCATGTTTGTTTGACGCAGTTCCTCTAGCTTTCTCCCTAGAAAATACGAATGTGTAGAGCTGGTGTCTCCATGTGGAAACAATAAGTGTTTCCAAGCATAAAATTAAATGTTTCCTGAAAAAAAAAACATTCAAAAAAATAAAGTCCGTGGATTGTATCAGGAATACACAAACACAGAGGCTGTAGCAATATTTCGGTTTGAGTTAGCCAAAACAAAACCGCATATTTCCGGTTTCATCCAGTCATATCCGGACAAAGTGGTGTGGAATTCGTATGCAATGGACCGAGAAAATCACAGGAAAAATGGTTTTGGAGAAAAGCAAAGTCTTTTCGTTAGGCAAGTGCATAAAATGTCATCTATACAAACAGAAATAGCATGTTTGTTTCCCGCAGTTCCTCTAGCTTTCTCCCTAGAACAAACGAATGTGTAGAGCTGGTGTCTCCATGTGTAACCAATTAGCGTTTCCAAGCATAAAATTAAATGTTCCCTGAAAAAAAAAACATTACAAAAAATAAAGTCCGTGGATAATATCAGGAATACACAAACACAGAGGCTGTAGCAATATCTGGGATTGAATTAGACAAAAGGAAACCGGATATTTCAGGTTTCATCCAGTCATATCGGGACAAACTGGTGTGGAATTCGTATGCAATGGACGGAGAAAATCACAGTAAAAATGGTTTTGGAGAAAAGCAAAGTCTTTTCGTTAGGCAAGTGCATAAAATGTTATTTATACAAACAGAAATATCATGTTAGTTTGCCGCAGTTCCTCTAGCTTTCTCCCTAGAAAATACGAATGTGTAGAGCTGGTGTCTCCATGTGGAACCAATTAGTGTTTCCAAGCATAAAATTAAATGTTCCCTGATAAAAAACAGTCAAAAAAATAAAGTCCGTGGATAATATCACGAATACACAAACAAAGAGGCTGTAGCAATATCTGGGATTGAATTAGCCAAAATGAAACCGGATATTTCCGGTTTCATCCAGTCATATCCGGACAAAGTGGTGTGGAATTCGTATGCAATGGACCGAGAGCATCACAGGAAAAATGGTTTTGGAGAAAAGCAAAGTCTTTTCGTTAGGCAAGTGCATAAAATGTCATCTATACAAACAGAAATATCATGTTTGTTTGCCGCAGTTCCTCTAGCTTTCTCCCTAGAAAATACCAATGTGTAGAGCTGGTGTCTCCATGTGGAACCAATTAGTGTTTCCAAGCATAAAATTAAATGTTCCCTGATAAAAAACAGTCAAAAAAATAAAGTCCGTGGATAATATCACGAATACACAAACAAAGAGGCTGTAGCAATATCTGGGATTGAATTAGCCAAAACGAAACCGGATATTTCCGGTTTCATCCAGTCATATCAGGACAAACTGGTGTGGAATTCTATGGAATGGACCGAGAAAATCACAGGAAAAATGGTTTTGGAGAAAAGCAAAGTCTTTTCGTTAGGCAAGTGCATAAAATGTCATCTATACAAACAGAAATATCATGTTTGTTTGCCGCAGTTCCTCTAGCTTTCTCCCTAGGAAATACAAATGTGTAGAGCTGGTGTCTCCATGTGGAACCATTTAGTGTTTCCAAGCATAAAATTAAATGTTCCCTGAAAAAAAAAAATTCAAAAAAATAAAGTCCGTGGATAATATCAGGAATACACAAACAAAGAGGCTGTAGCAATATCTGGGATTGAATTAGACAAAAGGAAACCGGATAATTCCGGTTTCATCCAGTCATATCCGGACAAAGTGGTGTGGAATTCGTATGCAATGGACCGAGAAAATCACAGGAAAAATGGTTTTGGAGAAAAGCAAAGTCTTTTCGTTAGGCAAGTGCATAAAATGTCATCTATACAAACAGAAATATCATGTTTGTTTGCCGCAGTTCCTCTAGCTTTCTCCCTAGAAAATACGAATGTGTAGAGCTGGTGTCTCCATGTGGAACCAATTAGTGTTTCCAAGCATAAAATTAAATGTTCCCTGAAAAAAAAACATTCAAAAAAATAAAGTCCGTGGATAATATCAGGAATACACAAACACAGAGGCTGTAGCAATATCTGGGATTGAATTAGCCAAACAAATCCTGATATTTCCGGTTTCATCCGGTCATATCCGGACAAACTGGTGTGGAATTCGTATGCAATGGACCGAGAAAATCACAGGAAAAATGGTTTTGGAGAAAAGCAAAGTCTTTTCGTTAGGCAAGTGCATAAAATGTCATCTATACAAACAGAAATATCATGTTTGTTTGCCGCAGTTCCTCTAGCTTTCTCCCTAGAAAATACGAATGTGTAGAGCTGGTGTCTCCATGTGGAACCAATTAGTGTTTCCAAGCACAAAATGAAATGTTCCCTGAAAAAAAAAATTCAAAAAATAAAGTCCGTGGATAATATCAGGAATACACAAACACAGATGCTGTAGCAATATTTCGATTTGAGTTAACCAAAACAAAACCGCATATTTCCGGTTTCATCCAGTCATATCCGGACAAAGTGGTGTGGAATTCGTATGCAGTGGACCGCGAAAATCACAGGAAAAATGGTTTTGGAGAAAAGCAAAGTCTTTTCGTTAGGCAAGTGCATCAAATGTCATCTATACAAACAGAAATATCATGTTTGTTTGCCGCAGTTCCTCTAGCTTTCTCCCTAGAAAATACGAATGTGTAGAGCTGGTGTCTCCATGTGGGACCAATTAGAGTTTCCAAGGACAAAATTAAATGTTCCCTGATAAAAAAAAAACAAAACAATAAAGTCCGTGGATAATATCAGGAATACACAAACACAGATGCTGTAGCAATATTTCGGTTTGAGTTAGCCAAAACAAAACCGGATATTTCCGGTTTCATCCCGTCATATCCGGACAAAGTGGTGTGCAATTCGTATGCAATGGCCTGAGAAAATCACAGGAAAAATGGTTTTGGAGAGAAGCAAAGTCTTTTCGTTTGGCAAGTGCATAAAATGTCATCTATACAAACAGAAATATCATGTTTGTGTGCTGCAGTTCCTATAGCTTTCTCCCTAGAAAATAAAAATGTGTAGATCTGGTGTGTCCATGTGGAACCAATTAGTGTTTCCAAGCATAAAATTAAATGTTCCCTGAAAAAAAAACGTTCAAAAAAATAAAGTCCATGGATAATATCAGGAATACACAAACACAGAGGCTGTAGCAATATCTGGGATTGAATTAGCCAAAATGAAACCGGATATTTCCGGTTTCATCCAGTCATATCCGTAAAAACTGGTGTGGAATTCGTATGCAATGGACCGAGAAAATCACAGTAAAAATGGTTTTGGAGAAAAGCAAAGTCTTTTCGTTAGGCAAGTGCATAAAATGTCATCTATACAAACAGAAATATCATGTTTGTTTGACGCAGTTCCTCTAGCTTTCTCCCTAGAAAATACGAATGTGTAGAGCTGGTGTCTCCATGTGGAAACAATAAGTGTTTCCAAGCATAAAATTAAATGTTTCCTGAAAAAAAAAACATTCAAAAAAATAAAGTCCGTGGATTGTATCAGGAATACACAAACACAGAGGCTGTAGCAATATTTCGGTTTGAGTTAGCCAAAACAAAACCGCATATTTCCGGTTTCATCCAGTCATATCCGGACAAAGTGGTGTGGAATTCGTATGCAATGGACCGAGAAAATCACAGGAAAAATGGTTTTGGAGAAAAGCAAAGTCTTTTCGTTAGGCAAGTGCATAAAATGTCATCTATACAAACAGAAATAGCATGTTTGTTTGCCGCAGTTCCTCTAGCTTTCTCCCTAGAACAAACGAATGTGTAGAGCTGGTGTCTCCATGTGGAACCAATTAGCGTTTCCAAGCATAAAATTAAATGTTCCCTGAAAAAAAAAACATTACAAAAAATAAAGTCCGTGGATAATATCAGGAATACACAAACACAGAGGCTGTAGCAATATCTGGGATTGAATTAGACAAAAGGAAACCGGATATTTCAGGTTTCATCCAGTCATATCGGGACAAACTGGTGTGGAATTCGTATGCAATGGACGGAGAAAATCACAGTAAAAATGGTTTTGGAGAAAAGCAAAGTCTTTTCGTTAGGCAAGTGCATAAAATGTTATTTATACAAACAGAAATATCATGTTAGTTTGCCGCAGTTCCTCTAGCTTTCTCCCTAGAAAATACGAATGTGTAGAGCTGGTGTCTCCATGTGGAACCAATTAGTGTTTCCAAGCATAAAATTAAATGTTCCCTGATAAAAAACAGTCAAAAAAATAAAGTCCGTGGATAATATCACGAATACACAAACAAAGAGGCTGTAGCAATATCTGGGATTGAATTAGCCAAAATGAAACCGGATATTTCCGGTTTCATCCAGTCATATCCGGACAAAGTGGTGTGGAATTCGTATGCAATGGACCGAGAGCATCACAGGAAAAATGGTTTTGGAGAAAAGCAAAGTCTTTTCGTTAGGCAAGTGCATAAAATGTCATCTATACAAACAGAAATATCATGTTTGTTTGCCGCAGTTCCTCTAGCTTTCTCCCTAGAAAATACCAATGTGTAGAGCTGGTGTCTCCATGTGGAACCAATTAGTGTTTCCAAGCATAAAATTAAATGTTCCCTGATAAAAAACAGTCAAAAAAATAAAGTCCGTGGATAATATCACGAATACACAAACAAAGAGGCTGTAGCAATATCTGGGATTGAATTAGCCAAAACGAAACCGGATATTTCTGGTTTCATCCAGGCATATCAGGACAAACTGGTGTGGAATTCTATGGAATGGACCGAGAAAATCACAGGAAAAATGGTTTTGGAGAAAAGCAAAGTCTTTTCGTTAGGCAAGTGCATAAAATGTCATCTATACAAACAGAAATATCATGTTTGTTTGCCGCAGTTCCTCTAGCTTTCTCCCTAGAAAATACAAATGTGTAGAGCTGGTGTCTCCATGTGGAACCATTTAGTGTTTCCAAGCATAAAATTAAATGTTCCCTGAAAAAAAAAAATTCAAAAAAATAAAGTCCGTGGATAATATCAGGAATACACAAACAAAGAGGCTGTAGCAATATCTGGGATTGAATTAGACAAAAGGAAACCGGATAATTCCGGTTTCATCCAGTCATATCCGGACAAAGTGGTGTGGAATTCGTATGCAATGGACCGAGAAAATCACAGGAAAAATGGTTTTGGAGAAAAGCAAAGTCTTTTCGTTAGGCAAGTGCATAAAATGTCATCTATACAAACAGAAATATCATGTTTGTTTGCCGCAGTTCCTCTAGCTTTCTCCCTAGAAAATACGAATGTGTAGAGCTGGTGTCTCCATGTGGAACCAATTAGTGTTTCCAAGCATAAAATTAAATGTTCCCTGAAAAAAAAACATTCAAAAAAATAAAGTCCGTGGATAATATCAGGAATACACAAACACAGAGGCTGTAGCAATATCTGGGATTGAATTAGCCAAACAAATCCTGATATTTCCGGTTTCATCCGGTCATATCCGGACAAACTGGTGTGGAATTCGTATGCAATGGACCGAGAAAATCACAGGAAAAATGGTTTTGGAGAAAAGCAAAGTCTTTTCGTTAGGCAAGTGCATAAAATGTCATCTATACAAACAGAAATATCATGTTTGTTTGCCGCAGTTCCTCTAGCTTTCTCCCTAGAAAATACGAATGTGTAGAGCTGGTGTCTCCATGTGGAACCAATTAGTGTTTCCAAGCACAAAATGAAATGTTCCCTGAAAAAAAAATTCAAAAAATAAAGTCCGTGGATAATATCAGGAATACACAAACACAGATGCTGTAGCAATATTTCGATTTGAGTTAACCAAAACAAAACCGCATATTTCCGGTTTCATCCAGTCATATCCGGACAAAGTGGTATGGAATTCGTATGCAGTGGACCGCGAAAATCACAGGAAAAATGGTTTTGGAGAAAAGCAAAGTCTTTTCGTTAGGCAAGTGCATCAAATGTCATCTATACAAACAGAAATATCATGTTTGTTTGCCGCAGTTCCTCTAGCTTTCTCCCTAGAAAATACGAATGTGTAGAACTGGTGTCTCCATGTGGGACCAATTAGAGTTTCCAAGGACAAAATTAAATGTTCCCTGATAAAAAAAAAAACAAAACAATAAAGTCCGTGGATAATATCAGGAATACACAAACACAGATGCTGTAGCAATATTTCGGTTTGAGTTAGCCAAAACAAAACCGGATATTTCCGGTTTCATCCCGTCATATCCGGACAAAGTGGTGTGCAATTCGTATGCAATGGCCTGAGAAAATCACAGGAAAAATGGTTTTGGAGAGAAGCAAAGTCTTTTCGTTTGGCAAGTGCATAAAATGTCATCTATACAAACAGAAATATCATGTTTGTGTGCTGCAGTTCCTATAGCTTTCTCCCTAGAAAATAAAAATGTGTAGATCTGGTGTGTCCATGTGGAACCAATTAGTGTTTCCAAGCATAAAATTAAATGTTCCCTGAAAAAAAAACGTTCAAAAAAATAAAGTCCATGGATAATATCAGGAATACACAAACACAGAGGCTGTAGCAATATCTGGGATTGAATTAGACAAAATGAAACCGGATATTTCCGGTTTCATCCAGTCATATCCGTAAAAACTGGTGTGGAATTCGTATGCAATGGACCGAGAAAATCACAGTAAAAATGGTTTTGGAGAAAAGCAAAGTCTTTTCGTTAGGCAAGTGCATAAAATGCCATCTATACAAACAGAAATATCATGTTTGTTTGACGCAGTTCCTCTAGCTTTCTCCCTAGAAAATACGAATGTGTAGAGCTGGTGTCTCCATGTGGAAACAATAAGTGTTTCCAAGCATAAAATTAAATGTTTCCTGAAAAAAAAAACATTCAAAAAAATAAAGTCCGTGGATTGTATCAGGAATACACAAACACAGAGGCTGTAGCAATATTTCGGTTTGAGTTAGCCAAAACAAAACCGCATATTTCCGGTTTCATCCAGTCATATCCGGACAAAGTGGTGTGGAATTCGTATGCAATGGACCGAGAAAATCACAGGAAAAATGGTTTTGGAGAAAAGCAAAGTCTTTTCGTTAGGCAAGTGCATAAAATGTCATCTATACAAACAGAAATAGCATGTTTGTTTGCCGCAGTTCCTCTAGCTTTCTCCCTAGAACAAACGAATGTGTAGAGCTGGTGTCTCCATGTGGAACCAATTAGCGTTTCCAAGCATAAAATTAAATGTTCCCTGAAAAAAAAAACATTACAAAAAATAAAGTCCGTGGATAATATCAGGAATACACAAACACAGAGGCTGTAGCAATATCTGGGATTGAATTAGACAAAAGGAAACCGGATATTTCAGGTTTCATCCAGTCATATCGGGACAAACTGGTGTGGAATTCGTATGCAATGGACGGAGAAAATCACAGTAAAAATGGTTTTGGAGAAAAGCAAAGTCTTTTCGTTAGGCAAGTGCATAAAATGTTATTTATACAAACAGAAATATCATGTTAGTTTGCCGCAGTTCCTCTAGCTTTCTCCCTAGAAAATACGAATGTGTAGAGCTGGTGTCTCCATGTGGAACCAATTAGTGTTTCCAAGCATAAAATTAAATGTTCCCTGATAAAAAACAGTCAAAAAAATAAAGTCCGTGGATAATATCACGAATACACAAACAAAGAGGCTGTAGCAATATCTGGGATTGAATTAGCCAAAATGAAACCGGATATTTCCGGTTTCATCCAGTCATATCCGGACAAAGTGGTGTGGAATTCGTATGCAATGGACCGAGAGCATCACAGGAAAAATGGTTTTGGAGAAAAGCAAAGTCTTTTCGTTAGGCAAGTGCATAAAATGTCATCTATACAAACAGAAATATCATGTTAGTTTGCCGCAGTTCCTCTAGCTTTCTCCATAGAAAATACGAATGTGTAGAGCTGGTGTCTCCATGTGGAACCAATTAGTGTTTCCAAGCATAAAATTAAATGTTCCCTGATAAAAAACAGTCAAAAAAATAAAGTCCGTGGATAATATCACGAATACACAAACAAAGAGGCTGTAGCAATATCTGGGATTGAATTAGCCAAAACGAAACCGGATATTTCTGGTTTCATCCAGGCATATCAGGACAAACTGGTGTGGAATTCTATGGAATGGACCGAGAAAATCACAGGAAAAATGGTTTTGGAGAAAAGCAAAGTCTTTTCGTTAGGCAAGTGCATAAAATGTCATCTATACAAACAGAAATATCATGTTTGTTTGCCGCAGTTCCTCTAGCTTTCTCCCTAGAAAATACAAATGTGTAGAGCTGGTGTCTCCATGTGGAACCATTTAGTGTTTCCAAGCATAAAATTAAATGTTCCCTGAAAAAAAAAATTCAAAAAAATAAAGTCCGTGGATAATATCAGGAATACACAAACAAAGAGGCTGTAGCAATATCTGGGATTGAATTAGACAAAAGGAAACCGGATAATTCCAGTTTCATCCAGTCATATCCGGACAAAGTGGTGTGGAATTCGTATGCAATGGACCGAGAAAATCACAGGAAAAATGGTTTTGGAGAAAAGCAAAGTCTTTTCGTTAGGCAAGTGCATAAAATGTCATCTATACAAACAGAAATATCATGTTTGTTTGCCGCAGTTCCTCTAGCTTTCTCCCTAGAAAATACGAATGTGTAGAGCTGGTGTCTCCATGTGGAACCAATTAGTGTTTCCAAGCATAAAATTAAATGTTCCCTGAAAAAAAAACATTCAAAAAAATAAAGTCCTTGGATAATATCAGGAATACACAAACACAGAGGCTGTAGCAATATCTGGGATTGAATTAGCCAAACAAATCCTGATATTTCCGGTTTCATCCGGTCATATCCGGACAAACTGGTGTGGAATTCGTATGCAATGGACCGAGAAAATCACAGGAAAATTGGTTTTGGAGAAAAGCAAAGTCTTTTCGTTAGGCAAGTGCATAAAATGTCATCTATACAAACAGAAATATCATGTTTGTTTGCCGCAGTTCCTCTAGCTTTCTCCCTAGAAAATACGAATGTGTAGAGCTGGTGTCTCCATGTGGAACCAATTAGTGTTTCCAAGCACAAAATGAAATGTTCCCTGAAAAAAAAAATTCAAAAAATAAAGTCCGTGGATTGTATCAGGAATACACAAACACAGATGCTGTAGCAATATTTCGATTTGAGTTAACCAAAACAAAACCGCATATTTCCGGTTTCATCCAGTCATATCCGGACAAAGTGGTGTGGAATTCGTATGCAGTGGACCGCGAAAATCACAGGAAAAATGGTTTTGGAGAAAAGCAAAGTCTTTTCGTTAGGCAAGTGCATCAAATGTCATCTATACAAACAGAAATATCATGTTTGTTTGCCGCAGTTCCTCTAGCTTTCTCCCTAGAAAATACGAATGTGTAGAGCTGGTGTCTCCATGTGGGACCAATTAGAGTTTCCAAGGACAAAATTAAATGTTCCCTGATAAAAAAAAACAAAACAATAAAGTCCGTGGATAATATCAGGAATACACAAACACAGATGCTGTAGCAATATTTCGGTTTGAGTTAGCCAAAACAAAACCGGATATTTCCGGTTTCATCCCGTCATATCCGGACAAAGTGGTGTGCAATTCGTATGCAATGGCCTGAGAAAATCACAGGAAAAATGGTTTTGGAGAGAAGCAAAGTCTTTTCGTTTGGCAAGTGCATAAAATGTCATCTATACAAACAGAAATATCATGTTTGTGTGCTGCAGTTCCTATAGCTTTCTCCCTAGAAAATAAAAATGTGTAGATCTGGTGTGTCCATGTGGAACCAATTAGTGTTTCCAAGCATAAAATTAAATGTTCCCTGAAAAAAAACGTTCAAAAAAATAAAGTCCATGGATAGTATCAGGAATACACAAACACAGAGGCTGTAGCAATATCTGGGATTGAATTAGACAAAATGAAACCGGATATTTCCGGTTTCATCCAGTCATATCCGTAAAAACTGGTGTGGAATTCGTATGCAATGGACCGAGAAAATCACAGTAAAAATGGTTTTGGAGAAAAGCAAAGTCTTTTCGTTAGGCAAGTGCATAAAATGCCATCTATACAAACAGAAATATCATGTTTGTTTGACGCAGTTCCTCTAGCTTTCTCCCTAGAAAATACGAATGTGTAGAGCTGGTGTCTCCATGTGGAAACAATAAGTGTTTCCAAGCATAAAATTAAATGTTTCCTGAAAAAAAAAAAACATTCAAAAAAATAAAGTCCGTGGATTGTATCAGGAATACACAAACACAGAGGCTGTAGCAATATTTCGGTTTGAGTTAGCCAAAACAAAACCGCATATTTCCGGTTTCATCCAGTCATATCCGGACAAAGTGGTGTGGAATTCGTATGCAATGGACGGAGAAAATCACAGGAAAAATGGTTTTGGAGAAAAGCAAAGTCTTTTCGTTAGGCAAGTGCATAAAATGTCATCTATACAAACAGAAATAGCATGTTTGTTTGCCGCAGTTCCTCTAGCTTTCTCCCTAGAACAAACGAATGTGTAGAGCTGGTGTCTCCATGTGGAACCAATTAGCGTTTCCAAGCATAAAATTAAATGTTCCCTGAAAAAAAAAACATTACAAAAAATAAAGTCCGTGGATAATATCAGGAATACACAAACACAGAGGCTGTAGCAATATCTGGGATTGAATTAGACAAAAGGAAACCGGATATTTCAGGTTTCATCCAGTCATATCGGGACAAACTGGTGTGGAATTCGTATGCAATGGACGGAGAAAATCACAGTAAAAATGGTTTTGGAGAAAAGCAAAGTCTTTTCGTTAGGCAAGTGCATAAAATGTTATTTATACAAACAGAAATATCATGTTAGTTTGCCGCAGTTCCTCTAGCTTTCTCCCTAGAAAATACGAATGTGTAGAGCTGGTGTCTCCATGTGGAACCAATTAGTGTTTCCAAGCATAAAATTAAATGTTCCCTGATAAAAAACAGTCAAAAAAATAAAGTCCGTGGATAATATCACGAATACACAAACAAAGAGGCTGTAGCAATATCTGGGATTGAATTAGCCAAAATGAAACCGGATATTTCCGGTTTCATCCAGTCATATCCGGACAAAGTGGTGTGGAATTCGTATGCAATGGACCGAGAGCATCACAGGAAAAATGGTTTTGGAGAAAAGCAAAGTCTTTTCGTTAGGCAAGTGCATAAAATGTCATCTATACAAACAGAAATATCATGTTTGTTTGCCGCAGTTCCTCTAGCTTTCTCCCTAGAAAATACCAATGTGTAGAGCTGGTGTCTCCATGTGGAACCAATTAGTGTTTCCAAGCATAAAATTAAATGTTCCCTGATAAAAAACAGTCAAAAAAATAAAGTCCGTGGATAATATCACGAATACACAAACAAAGAGGCTGTAGCAATATCTGGGATTGAATTAGCCAAAACGAAACCGGATATTTCTGGTTTCATCCAGGCATATCAGGACAAACTGGTGTGGAATTCTATGGAATGGACCGAGAAAATCACAGGAAAAATGGTTTTGGAGAAAAGCAAAGTCTTTTCGTTAGGCAAGTGCATAAAATGTCATCTATACAAACAGAAATATCATGTTTGTTTGCCGCAGTTCCTCTAGCTTTCTCCCTAGAAAATACAAATGTGTAGAGCTGGTGTCTCCATGTGGAACCATTTAGTGTTTCCAAGCATAAAATTAAATGTTCCCTGAAAAAAAAAATTCAAAAAAATAAAGTCCGTGGATAATATCAGGAATACACAAACAAAGAGGCTGTAGCAATATCTGGGATTGAATTAGACAAAAGGAAACCGGATAATTCCGGTTTCATCCAGTCATATCCGGACAAAGTGGTGTGGAATTCGTATGCAATGGACCGAGAAAATCACAGGAAAAATGGTTTTGGAGAAAAGCAAAGTCTTTTCGTTAGGCAAGTGCATAAAATGTCATCTATACAAACAGAAATATCATGTTTGTTTGCCACAGTTCCTCTAGCTTTCTCCCTAGAAAATACGAATGTGTAGAGCTGGTGTCTCCATGTGGAACCAATTAGTGTTTCCAAGCATAAAATTAAATGTTCCCTGAAAAAAAAAACATTCAAAAAAATAAAGTCCGTGGATAATATCAGGAATACACAAACACAGAGGCTGTAGCAATATCTGGGATTGAATTAGCCAAACAAATCCTGATATTTCCGGTTTCATCCGGTCATATCCGGACAAACTGGTGTGGAATTCGTATGCAATGGACCGAGAAAATCACAGGAAAAATGGTTTTGGAGAAAAGCAAAGTCTTTTCGTTAGGCAAGTGCATAAAATGTCATCTATACAAACAGAAATATCATGTTTGTTTGCCGCAGTTCCTCTAGCTTTCTCCCTAGAAAATACGAATGTGTAGAGCTGGTGTCTCCATGTGGAACCAATTAGTGTTTCCAAGCACAAAATGAAATGTTCCCTGAAAAAAAAAATTCAAAAAATAAAGTCCGTGGATAATATCAGGAATACACAAACACAGATGCTGTAGCAATATTTCGATTTGAGTTAACCAAAACAAAACCGCATATTTCCGGTTTCATCCAGTCATATCCGGACAAAGTGGTGTGGAATTCGTATGCAATGGACCGCGAAAATCACAGGAAAAATGGTTTTGGAGAAAAGCAAAGTCTTTTCGTTAGGCAAGTGCATCAAATGTCATCTATACAAACAGAAATATCATGTTTGTTTGCTGCAGTTCCTCTAGCTTTCTCCCTAGAAAATACGAATGTGTAGAGCTGGTGTCTCCATGTGGGACCAATTAGAGTTTCCAAGGACAAAATTAAATGTTCCCTGATAAAAAAAAACAAAACAATAAAGTCCGTGGATAATATCAGGAATACACAAACACAGATGCTGTAGCAATATTTCGGTTTGAGTTAGCCAAAACAAAACCGGATATTTCCGGTTTCATCCCGTCATATCCGGACAAAGTGGTGTGCAATTCGTATGCAATGGCCTGAGAAAATCACAGGAAAAATGGTTTTGGAGAGAAGCAAAGTCTTTTCGTTTGGCAAGTGCATAAAATGTCATCTATACAAACAGAAATATCATGTTTGTGTGCTGCAGTTCCTATAGCTTTCTCCCTAGAAAATAAAAATGTGTAGATCTGGTGTGTCCATGTGGAACCAATTAGTGTTTCCAAGCATAAAATTAAATGTTCCCTGAAAAAAAAACGTTCAAAAAAATAAAGTCCATGGATAATATCAGGAATACACAAACACAGAGGCTGTAGCAATATCTGTGATTGAATTAGCCAAAATGAAACCGGATATTTCCGGTTTCATCCAGTCATATCCGTAAAAACTGGTGTGGAATTCGTATGCAATGGACCGAGAAAATCACAGTAAAAATGGTTTTGGAGAAAAGCAAAGTCTTTTCGTTAGGCAAGTGCATAAAATGCCATCTATACAAACAGAAATATCATGTTTGTTTGACGCAGTTCCTCTAGCTTTCTCCCTAGAAAATACGAATGTGTAGAGCTGGTGTCTCCATGTAAAACAATAAGTGTTTCCAAGCATAAAATTAAATGTTTCCTGAAAAAAAAAAACATTCAAAAAAATAAAGTCCGTGGATTGTATCAGGAATACACAAACACAGAGGCTGTAGCAATATTTCGGTTTGAGTTAGCCAAAACAAAACCACATATTTCCGGTTTCATCCAGTCATATCCGGACAAAGTGGTGTGGAATTCGTATGCAATGGACCGAGAAAATCACAGGAAAAATGGTTTTGGAGAAAAGCAAAGTCTTTTCGTTAGGCAAGTGCATAAAATGTCATCTATACAAACAGAAATATCATGTTTGTTTGCCGCAGTTCCTCTAGCTTTCTCCATAGAAAATATGAATGTGTAGAGCTGGAGTCTCCATGTGGAAACAATTAGTGTTTCCAAGCGTAAAATTAAATTTTCCCTGAAAAAAAACATTCAAAAAAATAAAGTCCGTGGATAATATCAGGAATACACAAACACAGATGCTGTAGCAATATTTCGGTTTGAGTTAGCCAAAACAAAACCGGATATTTCCGGTTTCATCCAGTCATATCCGGACAAAGTCGTGTGGAATTCGTATGCAATGAACCGAGAAAATCACATTAAAAATGGTTTTGGAGAAAAGCAGAGTCTTTTCGTTAGGCAAGTGCATAAAATGTCATCTATACAAACAGAAATATCATGTTTGTTTGCCTCAGTTCCTCTAGCTTTCTCCCTAGAAAATACGAATGTGTAGAGCTGGTGTCTCCATGTGGGACCAATTAGAGTTTCCAAGGACAAAATTAAATGTTCCTAATAAAAAAAAACAAAACAATAAAGTCCGTGGATAATATCAGGAATACACAAACACAGAGGCTGTAGCAATATTTCGGTTTGAGTTAGCAAAAAAAAAAACCGCATATTTCCGGTTTCATCCAGTCATATCCGGACAAAGTGGTGTGGAATTCGTATGCAATGGACCGAGAAAATCACAGGAAAAATGGTTTTGGAGAAAAGCAAAGTCTTTTCGTTAGGCAAGTGCATAAAATGTCATCTATACAAACAGAAATATCATGTTTGTTTGCCGCAGTTCCTCTAGCTTTCTCCCTAGAAAATACGAATGTGTAGAGCTGGTGTCTCCATGTGGAACCAATTAGTGTTTCCAAGCATAAAATTAAATGTTCCCTGAAAAAAAAAACGTTCAAAAAAATAAAGTCCATGGATA
This sequence comes from Lepus oiostolus, assembly GCA_036325905.1. Taxonomy (NCBI): domain Eukaryota; kingdom Metazoa; phylum Chordata; class Mammalia; order Lagomorpha; family Leporidae; genus Lepus; species Lepus oiostolus. Next base: position 48,425,163 of record CM070795.1, read on the forward strand.
ATATCAGGAATACACAAACACAGAGGCTGTAGCAATATCTGGGATTGAATTAGCCAAAATGAAACCGGATATTTCCGGTTTCATCCAGTCATATTCGGACAAACTGGTGTGGAATTCGTATGCAATGGACCAAGAAAATCTCAGGAAAAATGGTTTTGGAGAAAAGCAAAGTCTTTTCGTTAGGCAAGTGCATAAAATGTCATCTATACAAACAGAAATATCATGTTTGTTTGCCGCAGTTCCTCTAGCTTTCTCCATAAAAAATACGAATATGTAGAGCTGGTGTCTCCATGTGGAACCAATTAGTGTTTCCAAGCATAAAATTAAATGTTCCCTGAAAAAAAACCATTAAAAAATAAAGTCCGTGGATAATATCAGGAATACACAAACACAGATGCTGTAGCAATATTTCGGTTTGAGTTAGCCAAAACAAAACCGCATATTTCCGGTTTCATCCAGTCATATCCGGACAAAGTGGTGTGGAATTCGTATGCAATGGACCGAGAAAATCACAGGAAAAATGGTTTTGGAGAAAAGCAAAGTCTTTTCGTTAGGCAAGTGCATAAAATGTCATCTATACAAACAGAAATATCATGTTTGTTTGCCGCAGTTCCTCTAGCTTTCTCCACAGAAAATATGAATGTGTAGAGCTGGTGTCTCCATGTGGAAACAATTAGTGTTTCCAAGCGTAAAATTAAATTTTCCCTGAAAAAAAACATTCAAAAAAAATAAAGTCCGTGGATAATATCAGGAATACACAAACACAGAGGCTGTAGCAAATTTTCTGTTTGAGTTAGCCAAAACAAAAACGGATATTTCCGATTTCATCAAGACATATCCGGACAAGGTGGTGTGGAATTCGTATTAATAGACCGAGAAAAATCACAGTAAAAATGGTTTTGGAGAAAAGCAAAGTCTTTTCGTTAGGCAAGTGCATCAAATATCATCTATACAAACAGAAATATCATGTTTGTTTGCCGCAGTTCCTCTAGCTTTCTCCCTAGAAAATACGAATGTGTAGAGCTGGTGTCTCCATGTGGAACCAATTAGTGTTTCCAAGCATAAAATTAAATGTTCCCTGAAAAAAAAAACAGTCAAAAAAATAAAGTCCGTGGATAATATCAGGAATACACAAACACAGAGGCTGTAGCAATATTTTGGTTTGAGTTAGCCAAAACAAAACTGGATATTTCCGGTTTCATCCAGTCATATCCTTACAAAGTGCTGTGGAATTCGTATGTAATGGACCGAGAAAATCACAGTAAAAATGGTTTTGGAGAAAAGCAAAGTCTTTTCGTTAGGCAAGTGCATCAAATGGCATCTATACAAACAGAAATATCATGTTTGTTTGCCGCAGTTCCTCTAGCTTTCTCCCTAGAAAATACGAATGTGTAGAGCTGGTGTCTCCATGTGGAAACAATTAGTGTTTCCAAGCATAAAATTAAATGTTCCCTGAAAAAAAAAAACATTCAAAACAATAAAGTCCGTGGATAATATCAGGAATACACAAACAAAGAGGCTGTAGCAATATCTGGGATTGAATTAGCCAAAACGAAACCGGATATTTCCAGTTTCATCCAGTCATATTCGGACAAACTGGTGTGGAATTCGTATGCAATGGACCGAGAAAATCACAGTAAAATGGTTTTGGAGAAAAGCAAAGTCTTTTCGTTAGGCAAGTGCATAAAATGTCATCTATACAGAAAGAAATAGCATGTTTGTTTGCCGCAGTTCCTCTAGATTTCTCCGTGGAACATAAAAATGTGTAGAGCTGGTGTCTCCATGTGGAACCAATTAGTGTTTCCAAGCATAAAATTAAATGTTCCCTGAAAAAAAAAAAAACAGTCAAAAAAATAAAGTCCGTGGATAATATCAGGAATACACAAACACAGATGCTGTAGCAATATTTCGGTTTGAGTTAGCCAAAACAAAACGGCATATTTCTGGTTTCATCCAGTCATATCCGGACAAAGTGGTGTGGAATTCGTATGCAATGGACCGAGAAAATCACAGGAAAAATGGTTTTGGAGAAAAGCAAAGTCTTTTCATTAGGCAAGTGCATAAAATGTCATCTATACAAACAGAAATATCATGTTTGTTTGCCGCAGTTCCTCTAGCTTTCTCCCTAGAACAAACGAATGTGTAGAGCTGGTGTCTCCATGTGGAACTAATTAGTGTTTCCAAGCATAAAATTAAACGTTCCCTGAAAAAAAAACATTCAAAAAATAAAGTCCATGGATAATATCAGGAATACACAAACACAGAGGCTGTAGCAATATTTCGGTTTGAGTTAGCCAAAAGAAAACCGGATATTTCCGGTTTTATCCAGTCATATCCGGACAAAGTGGTGTGGAATTCGTATGCAATGGACCGAGAAAATCACAGGAAAAATGGTTTTGGAGAAAAGCAAAGTCTTTTCGTTAGGCAAGTGCATAAAATGTCATCTATACAAACAGAAATATCATGTTTGTTTGCCGCAGTTCCTCTAGCTTTCTCCCTAGGAAATACGAATGTGTAGAGCTGGTGTCTCCATGTGGAACCAATTAGTGTTTCCAAGCATAAAATTAAATGTTCCCTGAAAAAAAAACATTCAAAAAAATAAAGTCCGTGGATAATATCATGAATACACAAACACAGAGGTTGTAGCAATATCTGGGATTGAATTAGCCAAAACCAAACCGGATATTTCGGTTTCATCCAGGCATATCAGGACAAACTGGTGTGGAATTCGTATGCAATGGACCGAGAAAATCACAGTAAAAATGGTTTTGGAGAAAAGCAAAGTCTTTTCATTAGGCAAGTGCATAAAATTTCATCTGTACAAACACAAATATCATGTTTGTTTGCCGCAGTTCCTCTAGCTTTCTCCCTAGAACATAAAAATGTGTAGAGCTGGTGTCTCCATGTGGAACCAATTAGTGTTTCCAAGCATAAAATTAAATGTTCCCTGAAAAAAAAAACATTCAAAAAAATAAAGTCCGTGGATAATATCAGGAATACACAAACACAGAGGCTGTAGCAATATCTGGGATTGAATTAGCAAAAGGATACCGGATATTTCAGGTTTCATCCAGTCATATCCAGACAAAGTGGTGTGGAATTCGTATGCAATGGACCAAGAAAATCACAGGAAAAATGGTTTTGGAGAAAAGCAAAGTCTTTTCGTTAGGCAAGTGCATCAAATGTCATCTAGACAAACAGAAATATCATGTTTGTTTGCCGCAGTTCCTCTAGCTTTCTCCCTAGAAAATACGAATGTGTAGAGCTGGTGTCTCCATGTGGAACCAATTAGTGTTTCCAAGCATAAAATTAAATGTTCCCTGAAAAAAAAAAAACAGTCAAAAAAATAAAGTCCGTGGATAATATCAGGAATACACAAACACAGAGGCTGTAGCAATATTTGGGTTTGAGATAGCCAAAACAAAACTGCATATTTCTGGTTTCATCCAGTCATATCCGGACAAAGTGGTGTGGAATTCGTATGCAATGGACCGAGAAAATCACAGTAAAAATGGTTTTGGAGAAAAGCAAAGTCTTTTCATTAGGCAAGTGCATAAAATGTCATCTACACAAACAGAAATATCATGTTTGTTTGCCGCAGTTCCTCTAGCTTTCTCCCTAGAAAATACGAATGTGTGGAGCTGGTGTCTCCATGTGGAACCAATTAGTGTTTCCAAGCATAAAATTAAATGTTCCCTGAAAAAAAAAAACAGTCAAAAAAATAAAGTCCGTGGATAATATCAGGAATACACAAACACAGAGGCTGTAGCAATATTTCGGTTTGAGTTAGCCAAAACAAAACCGGATATTTCCGGTTTCATCCAGTCATATCCGGACAAAGTGGTGTGGAATTCGTATGCAATGGACCGAGAAAATCACAGTAAAAATGGTTTTGGAGAAAAGCAAAGTCTTTTCGTTAGGCAAGTACATAAAATGTCATCTATACAAACAGAAATATCATGTTTGTTTGCCGCAGTTCCTCTAGCTTTCTCCCTAGAACAAACGAATGTGTAGAGCTGGTGTCTCCATGTGGAACCAATTAGTGTTTCCAAGCATAAAATTAAATGTTCCCTGAAAAAAAAAACATTCAAAAAAATAAAGTCCGTGGATAATATCAGGAATACACAAACACAGAGGCTATAGCAATATTTCAGTTTGAGTTAGCCAAAACTAAACCGGATATTTCCGGTTTAATCCAGTCATATCCGGAAAAAGTGGTGTGGAATCCGTATGCAATGGACCGAGAAAATCACAGCAAAAATGGTTTTGGAGAAAAGCAAAGTCTTTTCGTTAGGCAAGTGCATAAAATGTCATCTAGACAAACAGAAATATCATGTTTGTTTGCCGCAGTTCCTCTAGCTTTCTCCCTAGAAAATACGAATGTGTAGAGCTGGTGTCTCCATGTGGAACCAATTAGTGTTTCCAAGCATAAAATTAAATGTTCCCTGAAAAAAAACATTCAAAAAAATAAAGTCCGTGGATAATATCAGGAATACACAAACACAGAGGCTGTAGCAATATCTGGGATTGAATTAGACAAAAGGAAACCGGATATTTCCGGTTTCATCCAGTCATATCCGGACAAAGTGGTGTGGAATTCGTATGCAATGGACCGAGATAATCACAGTAAAAATGGTTTTGGAGAAAAGCAAAGTCTTTTCGTTAGGCAAGTGCATAAAATGTCATCTCTACAAACAGAAATATCATGTTAGTTTGCCGCAGTTCCTCTAGCTTTCTCCCTAGAAAATACAAATGTGTAGAGCTGGTGTCTCCATGTGGAACCAATTAGTGTTTCCAAGCATAAAATTAAATGTTCCCTGAAAATAAAACATTCAAAAAAATAAAGTCCGTGGATAATATCAGGAATACACAAACACAGAGGCTGTAGCAATATCTGGGATTGAATTAGACAAAAGGAAACCGGATATTTCCGGTTTCATCCAGTCATATCGGGAAAAACTGGTGTGGAATTTGTATGCAAAGAACTGAGAAAATCACAGTAAAAATGGTTTTGGAGAAAAGCAAAGTCTTTTCGTTAGGCAAGTGCATAAAATGTTATTTATACAAACAGAAATATCATGTTAGTTTGCCGCAGTTCCTCTAGCTTTCTCCCTAGAAAATACGAATGTGTAGAGCTGGTGTCTCCATGTGGAACCAATTAGTGTTTCCAAGCATAAAATTAAATGTTCCCTGAAAAAAAAAACATTCAAAAAAATAAAGTCCATGCATAATATCAGGAATACACAAACACAGAGGCTGTAGCAATATTTCAGTTTGAGTTAGCCAAAACAAAACCGGATATTTCCGGTTTCATCCAGTCATATCCGGACAAAGTGGTGTGTAATTCGTATGCAATGGACCGAGAAAATCACAGTAAAAATGGTTTTCGAGAAAAGCAAAGTCTTTTCATTAGGCAAGTGCATAAAATGTCATCTAGACAAACAGAAATATCATGTTTGTTTGCCGCAGTTCCTCTAGCTTTCTCCCTAGAACAAACGAATGTGTAGAGCTGGTGTCTCCATGTGGAACCAATTAGTGTTTCCAAGCATAAAATTAAATGTTCCCTAAAAAAAAAACATTCAAAAAAATAAAGTCCGTGGATAATATCAGGAATACACAAACACAGAGGTTGTAGCAATATCTGGGATTGAATTAACCAAAACGAAACCGGATATTTCCGGTTTCATCCATGCATATCAGGACAAACTGGTGTGGAATTCCTATGCAATGGACCGAGAAAATCACAGGAAAAATGGTTTTGGAGAAAAGCAAAGTCTTTTCGTTAGGCAAGTGCATAAAATGTCATCTATACAAACAGAAATATCATGTTTGTTTGCCGCAGTTCCTATAGCTTTCTCCCTAGAAAATACGAATGTGTGGAGCTGGTGTCTCCATGTGGAACCAATTAGTGTTTGCAAGCATAAAATTAAATGTTCCATGAAAAAAAAAAAACATTCAAAAAAATAAAGTCCGTGGATAATATCACGAATACACAAACAAAGAGGCTGTAGCAATATCTGGGATTGAATTAGACAAAAGGAAACCGGATATTTCCGGTTTCATCCAGTCATATCCGGACAAAGTGGTGTGGAATTCGTATGCAATGGACCGAGAAAATCACAGTAAAAATTGTTTTGGAGAAAAGCAAAGTCTTTTCGTTAGGCAAGTGCATAAAATGTCATCTATACAAACAGAAATAGCATGTTTGTTTGCCGCAGTTCCTCTAGCTTTCTCCCTAGAAAATACGAATGTGTAGAGCTGGTGTCTCCATGTGGAACCAATTAGTGTTTCCAAGCATAAAACTAAATGTTCCCTGAAAAAAAAAATTCAAAAAAATAAAGTCCGTGGATAATATCAGGAATACACAAACACAGAGGCTGTAGCAATATCTGGGATTGAATTAGACAAAAGGAAACCGAATATTTCAGGATTCATCCAGTCATATCGGGACAACCTGGTGTAGAATTCGTATGCAATGGACCGAGAAAATCACAGTAAAAATGGTTTTGGAGAAAAGCAAAGTCTTTTCGTTAGGCAAGTGCATAAAATGTCATCTATACAAACAGAAATATCATGTTTGTTTGCCGCAGTTCCTCTAGCTTTCTCCCTAGAAAATACGAATGTGTAGAGCTGCTGTGTCCATGTGGAAACAATTAGTGTTTCCAAGCATAAAATTAAATGTTCCCTGATAAAAAACATTCAAAAAAATAAAGTCCGAGGATAATATCACGAATACACAAACAAAGAGGCTGTAGCAAATTTTCGGTTTGAGTTAGCCAAAACAAAACCGCATATTTCCGGTTTCATCCAGTCATATCTGGACAAACTGGTGTGGAATTTGTATGCAATGGACCGAGAAAATCACAGTAAAAATGGTTTTGGAGAAAAGCAAAGTCTTTTCATTAGGCAAGTGCATAAAATGTCATCTATACAAACAGAAATATCATGTTTGTTTGCCGCAGTTCCTCAAGCTTTCGCCCTAGAACAAACGAATGTGTAGAGCTGGTGTCTCCATGTGGAACCAATTAGTGTTTCCAAGCATAAAATTAAATGTTCCCTGAAAAAAAAATTCAAAAAAATAAAGTCCGTGGATAATATCAGGAATACACAAACACAGAGGCTGTAGCAATATTTCGGTTTGAGTCAGCCAAAACAAAACCGGATATTTCCGGTTTCATCCAGTCATATCCGGACAAAGTGGTGTGGAATTCGTATGCAATGGACCGAGAAAATCACAGTAAAAATGGTTTTGGAGAAAAGCAAAGTCTTTTCGTTAGGAAAGCACATAAAATGTCATCTATACAAACAGAAATATCATGTTTGTTTGCCGCAGTTCCTCTAGCTTTCTCCCTAGAACAAAGGAATGTGTAGAGCTGGTGTCTCCATGTGGAACCAATTAGTGTTTCCAAGCATAAAATTAAATGTTCCCTGAAAAAAAAAACATTCAAAAAAATAAAGTCCGTGTATAATATCAGGAATACACAAACACAGAGGCTATAGCAATATTTCAGTTTGAGTTAGCCAAAATTAAACCGGATATTTCCGGTTTAATCCAGTCATATCCGGAAAAAGTGGTGTGGAATTCGTATGCAATGGACGGAGAAAATCACAGTAAAAATGGTTTTGGAGAAAAGCAAAGTCTTTTCGTTAGGCAAGTGCATAAAATGTCATCTATACAAACAGAAATATCATGTTTGTTTGCCGCAGTTCCTCTAGCTTTCTCCCTAGAAAATACGAATGTGTAGAGCTGGTGTCTCCATGTGGAACCAATTAGTGTTTCCAAGCATAAAATTAAATGTTCCCTGAAAAAAAAACATTCAAAAAAATAAAGTCCGTGGATAATATCACGAATACACAAACACAGAGTCTGTAGCAATATCAGGGATTGAATTAGACAAAAGGAAACCGGATATTTCCGGTTTCATCCAGTCATATCCGGACAAAGTGGTGTGTAATTCGTATGCAATGGACCGAGGAAATCACAGGAAAAATGGTTTTGGAGAAAAGCAAAGTCTTTTCGTTAGGCAAGTGCATAAAATGTCATCTATACAAACAGAAATATCATGTTTGTTTGCCGCAGTTCCTCTAGCTTTCTCCCTAGAAAATACGAATGTGTAGAGCTGGTGTCTCCATGTGGAACCAATTAGTGTTTGCAAGCATAAAATTAAATGTTCCCTGAAAAAAAAAACATTCAAAAAAATAAAGTCCGTGGATAATATCACGAATACACAAACACAGAGGTTGTAGCAATATCTGGGATTGAATTAACCAAAACGAAACCGGATATTTCCGGTTTCATCCATGCATATCAGGACAAACTGGTGTGGAATTCGTATGCAATGGACCGAGAAAATCACAGGAAAAATGGTTTTGGAGAAAAGCAAAGTCTTTTCGTTAGGCAAGTGCATAAAATGTCATCTATACAAACAGAAATATCATGTTTGTTTGCCGCAGTTCCTATAGCTTTCTCCCTAGAACATAAAAATGTGTAGAGCTGGTGTCTCCATGTGGAACCAATTAGTGTTTCCAAGCATAAAATTAAATGTTCCCTGAAAAAAAAAACATTCAAAAAAATAAAGTCCGTGGATAATATCACGAATACACAAACAAAGAGGCTGTAGCAATATCTGGGATTGAATTAGACAAAAGGAAACCGGATATTTCCGGTTTCATCCAGTCATATCCGGACAAAGTGGTGTGGAATTCGTATGCAATGGACCGAGAAAATCACAGTAAAAATGGTTTTGGAGAAAAGCAAAGTCTTTTCGTTAGGCAAGTGCATAAAATGTCATCTATACAAACAGAAATATCATGTTTGTTTGCCGCAGTTCCTCTAGCTTTCTCCCTAGAAAATACGAATGTGTAGAGCTGGTGTCTCCATGTGGAACCAATTAGTGTTTCCAAGCATAAAATTAAATGTTCCCTGGAAAAAAAACATTCAAAAAAATAAAGTCCGTGGATAATATCAGGAATACACAAACACAGAGGCTGCAGCAATATCTGGGATTGAATTAGACAAAAGGAAACCGGATATTTCAGGATTCATCCAGTCATATCGGGACAACCTGGTGTAGAATTCGTATGCAATGGACCGAGAAAATCACAGTAAAAATGGTTTTGGAGAAAAGCAAAGTCTTTTCGTTAGGCAAGTGCATAAAATGTCATCTATACAAACAGAAATAGCATGTTTGTTTGCCGCAGTTCCTCTAGCTTTCTCCCTAGAAAATACGAATGTGTAGAGCTGCTGTGTCCATGTGGAAACAATTAGTGTTTCCAAGCATAAAATTAAATGTTCCGTGATAAAAAACATTCAAAAAAATAAAGTCCGAAGATAATATCACGAATACACAAACAAAGAGGCTGTAGCAAATTTTCGGTTTGCGTTAGCCAAAACAAAACGGGATACTTCCGGTTTCATCCAGTCATATCTGGACAAACTGGTGTGGAATTTGTATGCAATGGACCGAGAAAATCACAGTAAAAATGGTTTTGGAGAAAAGCAAAGTCTTTTCGTTAGGCAAGTGCATAAAATGTCATCTATACAAACAGAAATATCATGTTTGTTTGCCGCAGTTCCTCAAGCTTTCGCCCTAGTACAAACGAATGTGTAGAGCTGGTGTGTCCATGTGGAACCAATTAGTGTTTCCAAGCATAAAATTAAATGTTCCCTGAAAAAAAAATTCAAAAAAATAAAGTCCGTGGATAATATCAGGAATACACAAACAAAGAGGCTGTAGCAATATCTGGGATTGAATTAGCCAAAACGAAACCGGATATTTCCGGTTTCATCCAGTCATATCCGGAGAAAGTGGTGTGGAATTCCTATGCAATCGACCGAGAAAATCACAGTAAAAATGGTTTTGGAGAAAAGCAAAGTCTTTTCGTTAGGCAAGTGCATAAAATGTCATCTATACAAACAGAAATATCATGTTTGTTTGCCGCAGTTCCTCTAGCTTTCTCCCTAGAAAATACGAATGTGTAGAGCTGGTGTCTCCATGTGGAACCAATTAGTGTTTCCAAGGATAAAATTAAATGTTCCCTGAAAAAAAAAACATTCAAAAAAATAAAGTCCATGGATAATATCACGAATACACAAACACAGAGGCTGTAGCAATATCTGGGATTGAATTAGCCAAAACAAAACCGGATATTTCCGGTTTCATCCAGTCATATCGGGAAAAACTGGTGTGGAATTCGTATGCAAAGGACTGTGAAAATCACAGTAAAAATGGTTTTGGAGAAAAGCAAAGTCTTTTCGTTAGGCAAGTGCATAAAATGTTATTTATACAAACAGAAATATCATGTTTGTTTGCCGCAGTTCCTCTAGCTTTCTCCCTAGAAAATACGAATGTGTAGAGCTGGTGTCTCCATGTGGAACCAATTAGTGTTTCCAAGCATAAAATTAAATGTTCCCTGAAAAAAAAAACATTCAAAAAAAAAAGTCCTTGGATAATATCAGGAATACACAAACAAAGAGGCTGTAGCAATATCTGGGATTGAATTAGCCAAAACGAAACCGGATATTTCCGGTTTCATCCAGTCATATCCGGACAAAGTGGTGTGGAATTCGTATGCAATGGACTGAGGAAATCACAGGAAAAATGGTTTTGGAGAAAAGCAAAGTCTTTTCGTTAGGCAAGTGCATAAAATGTCATCTATACAAACAGAAATATCATGTTTGTTTGCCGCAGTTCCTCTAGCTTTCTCCCTAGAAAATACGAATGTGTAGAGCTGGTGTCTCCATGTGGAACCAATTAGTGTTTCCAAGCATAAAATTAAATGTTCCCTGAAAAAAAAAACATTCAAAAAAATAAAGTCCTTGGATAATATCAGGAATACACAAACACAGAGGCTGTAGCAATATTTCGGTTTGAGTTAGCCAAAACAAAACCGGATATTTCCGGTTTCATCCAGTCATATCCGGACAAAGTGGTGTGGAATTCGTATGCAATGGACCGAGAAAATCACAGTAAAAATGGTTTTGGAGAAAAGCAAAGTCTTTTCGTTAGGAAAGTACATAAAATGTCATCTAGACAAACAGAAATATCATGTTTGTTTGCCGCAGTTCCTCTAGCTTTCTCCCTAGAACAAACGAATGTGTAGAGCTGGTGTCTCCATGTGGAACCAATTAGTGTTTCCAAGCATAAAATTAAATGTTCCCTGAAAAAAAAACATTCAAAAAAATAAAGTCCGTGGATAATATCAGGAATACACAAACACAGAGGCTATAGCAATATTTCAGTTTGAGTTAGCCAAAACTAAACCGGATATTTCCGGTTTAATCCAGTCATATCCGGAAAAAGTGGTGTAGAATTCGTATGCAATGGACGGAGAAAATCACAGTAAAAATGGTTTTGGAGAAAAGCAAAGTCTTTTCGTTAGGCAAGTGCATAAAATGTCATCTATACAAACAGAAATATCATGTTTGTTTGCCGCAGTTCCTCTAGCTTTCTCCCTAGAAAATACGAATGTGTAGAGCTGGTGTCTCCATGTGGAACCAATTAGTGTTTCCAAGCATAAAATTAAATGTTCCCTGAAAAAAAAACATTCAAAAAAATAAAGTCCGTGGATAATATCACGAATACACAAACACAGAGGCTGTAGCAATATCTGGGATTGAATTAGACAAAAGGAAACCGGATATTTCCGGTTTCATCCAGTCATATCTGGACAAAGTGGTGTGTAATTCGTATGCAATGGACCGAGAAAATCACAGTAAAAATGGTTTTCGAGAAAAGCAAAGTCTTTTCATTAGGCAAGTGCATAAAATGTCATCTAGACAAACAGAAATATCATGTTTGTTTGCCGCAGTTCCTCTAGCTTTCTCCCTAGAACAAACGAATGTGTAGAGCTGGTGTCTCCATGTGGAACCAATTAGTGTTTCCAAGCATAAAATTAAATGTTCCCTGAAAAAAAAAACATTCAAAAAAATAAAGTCCGTGGATAATATCAGGAATACAGAATCACAGAGTCTGTAGCAATATCTGGGATTGAATTAGACAAAGGAAACCAGATATTTCAGGTTTCATCCAGTCATATCGGGAAAAACTGGTGTGGAATTCGTATGCAAAGGACTGAGAAAATCACAGTAAAAATGGTTTTGGAGAAAAGCAGAGTCTTTTCGTTAGGCAAGTGCATAAAATGTCATCTATACAAACAGAAATATCATGTTTGTTTGCCGCAGTTCCTCTAGCTTTCTCCCTAGAACAAACGAATGTGTAGAGCTGGTGTCTCCATGTGGAACCAATTAGTGTTTCCAAGCATAAAATTAAATGTTCCCTTAAAAAAAAAAACAGTCAGAAAAATAAAGTCCGTGGATAATATCAGGAATACACAAACACAGAGGCTGTAGCAATATTTCGGTTTGAGTTAGCCAAAACAAAACGGCATATTTCTGGTTTCATCCAGTCATATCCGGACAAAGTGGTGTGGAATTCGTATGCAATGGACCGAGAAAATCACAGGAAAAATGGTTTTGGAGAAAAGCAAAGTCTTTTCGTTAGGCAAGTGCATAAAATGTCATCTATACAAACAGAAATATCATGTTTGTTTGCCGCAGTTCCTCTAGCTTTCTCCCTAGAACAAACGAATGTGTAGAGCTGGTGTCTCCATGTGGAACTAATTAGTGTTTCCAAGCATAAAATTAAACGTTCCCTGAAAAAAAAACATTCAAAAAATAAAGTCCGTGGATAATATCAGGAATACACAAACACAGAGGCTGTAGCAATATCTGGGATTGAATTAGACAAAATGAAACCGGATAATTCTGGTTTCATCCAGTCATATCGGGACAAAGTGGTGTGGAATTCGTATGCAATGGACCGAGAAAATCACAGGAAAAATGGTTTTGGAGAAAAGCAAAGTCTTTTCGTTAGGCAAGTGCATAAAATGTCATCTATACAAACACAAATATCATGTTTGTTTGCCGCAGTTCCTCTAGCTTTCTCCCTAGAAAATACGAATGTGTAGAGCTGGTGTCTCCATGTGGAACCAATTAGTGTTTCCAAGCATAAAATTAAATGTTCCCTGAAAAAAAAACATTCAAAAAAATAAAGTCCGTGGATAATATCAGGGATACACAAACACAGAGGCTGTAGCAATATCTGGGATTGAATTAGCCAAAACGAAACCGGATATTTCGGTTTCATCCAGGCATATCAGGACAAAGTGGTGTGGAATTCGTATGCAATGGACCGAGAAAATCACAGTAAAAATGGTTTTGGAGAAAAGCAAAGTCTTTTCATTAGGCAAGTGCATAAAATGTCATCTGTACAAACACAAATATCATGTTTGTTTGCCGCAGTTCCTCTAGCTTTCTCCCTAGAACATAAAAATGTGTAGAGCTGGTGTCTCCATGTGGAACCAATTAGTGTTTCCAAGCATAAAATTAAATGTTCCCTGAAAAAAAAAACATTCAAAAAAATAAAGTCCGTGGATAATATCAGGAATACACAAACACAGAGGCTGTAGCAATATCTGGGATTGAATTAGCAAAAGGATACCGGATATTTCAGGTTTCATCCAGTCATATCCAGACAAAGTGGTGTGGAATTCGTATGCAAAGCACTGTGAAAATCACAGTAAAAATGGTTTTGGAGAAAAGCAGAGTCTTTTCGTTAGGCAAGTGCATAAAATGTTATTTATACAAACAGAAATATCATGTTTGTTTGCCGCAGTTCCTCTAGCTTTCTCCCTAGAAAATACGAATGTGTAGAGCTGGTGTCTCCATGTGGAACCAATTAGTGTTTCCAAGCATAAAATTAAATGTTCCCTGAAAAAAAAAAACATTTAAAAAAAAAAGTCCTTGGATAATATCAGGAATACACAAACAAAGAGGCTGTAGCAATATCTGGGATTGAATTAGCCAAAACGAAACCGGATATTTCCGGTTTCATCCAGTCATATCCGGACAAAGTGGTGTGGAATTCGTATGCAATGGACCGAGGAAATCACAGGAAAAATGGTTTTGGAGAAAAGCAAAGTCTTTTCGTTAGGCAAGTGCATAAAATGTCATCTATACAAACAGAAATATCATGTTTGTTTGCCGCAGTTCCTCTAGCTTTCTCCCTAGAAAATACGAATGTGTAGAGCTGGTGTCTCCATGTGGAACCAATTAGTGTTTCCAAGCATAAAATTAAATGTTCCCTGAAAAAAAAACATTCAAAAAAATAAAGTCCTTGGATAATATCAGGAATACACAAACACAGAGGCTGTAGCAATATTTCGGTTTGAGTTAGCCAAAACAAAACCGGATATTTCCGGTTTCATCCAGTCATATCCGGACAAAGTGGTGTGGAATTCGTATGCAATGGACCGAGAAAATCACAGTAAAAATGGTTTTGGAGAAAAGCAAAGTCTTTTCGTTAGGCAAGTGCATAAAATGTCATCTCTACAAACAGAAATATCATGTTTGTTTGCCGCAGTTCCTCTAGCTTTCTCCCTAGAACAAACGAATGTGTAGAGCTGGTGTCTCCATGTGGAACCAATTAGTGTTTCCAAGCATAAAATTAAATGTTCCCTGAAAAAAAAACATTCAAAAAAATAAAGTCCGTGGATAATATCAGGAATACACAAACACAGAGGCTATAGCAATATTTCAGTTTGAGTTAGCCAAAACTAAACCGGATATTTCCGGTTTAATCCAGTCATATCCGGAAAAAGTGGTGTAGAATTCGTATGCAATGGACGGAGAAAATCACAGTAAAAATGGTTTTGGAGAAAAGCAAAGTCTTTTCGTTAGGCAAGTGCATAAAATGTCATCTATACAAACAGAAATATCATGTTTGTTTGCCGCAGTTCCTCTAGCTTTCTCCCTAGAAAATACGAATGTGTAGAGCTGGTGTCTCCATGTGGAACCAATTAGTGTTTCCAAGCATAAAATTAAATGTTCCCTGAAAAAAAAACATTCAAAAAAATAAAGTCCGTGGATAATATCACGAATACACAAACACAGAGGCTGTAGCAATATCTGGGATTGAATTAGACAAAAGGAAACCGGATATTTCCGGTTTCATCCAGTCATATCTGGACAAAGTGGTGTGTAATTCGTATGCAATGGACCGAGAAAATCACAGTAAAAATGGTTTTCGAGAAAAGCAAAGTCTTTTCATTAGGCAAGTGCATAAAATGTCATCTAGACAAACAGAAATATCATGTTTGTTTGCCGCAGTTCCTCTAGCTTTCTCCCTAGAAAATACGAATGTGTAGAGCTGGTGTCTCCATGTGGAACCAATTAGTGTTTCCAAGCATAAAATTAAATGTTCCCTGAAAAAAAAAACATTCAAAAAAATAAAGTCCGTGGATAATATCAGGAATACAGAATCACAGAGGCTGTAGCAATATCTGGGATTGAATTAGACAAAGGAAACCAGATATTTCAGGTTTCATCCAGTCATATCGGGAAAAACTGGTGTGGAATTCGTATGCAAAGGACTGAGAAAATCACAGTAAAAATGGTTTTGGAGAAAAGCAGAGTCTTTTCGTTAGGCAAGTGCATAAAATGTCATCTATACAAACAGAAATATCATGTTTGTTTGCCGCAGTTCCTCTAGCTTTCTCCCTAGAACAAACGAATGTGTAGAGCTGGTGTCTCCATGTGGAACCAATTAGTGTTTCCAAGCATAAAATTAAATGTTCCCTTAAAAAAAAAAACAGTCAGAAAAATAAAGTCCGTGGATAATATCAGGAATACACAAACACAGAGGCTGTAGCAATATTTCGGTTTGAGTTAGCCAAAACAAAACGGCATATTTCTGGTTTCATCCAGTCATATCCGGACAAAGTGGTGTGGAATTCGTATGCAATGGACCGAGAAAATCACAGGAAAAATGGTTTTGGAGAAAAGCAAAGTCTTTTCGTTAGGCAAGTGCATAAAATGTCATCTATACAAACAGAAATATCATGTTTGTTTGCCGCAGTTCCTCTAGCTTTCTCCCTAGAACAAACGAATGTGTAGAGCTGGTGTCTCCATGTCGAACTAATTAGTGTTTCCAAGCATAAAATTAAACGTTCCCTGAAAAAAAAACATTCAAAAAATAAAGTCCGTGGATAATATCAGGAATACACAAACACAGAGGCTGTAGCAATATCTGGGATTGAATTAGACAAAATGAAACCGGATAATTCTGGTTTCATCCAGTCATATCGGGACAAACTGGTGTGGAATTCGTATGCAATGGACCGAGAAAATCACAGGAAAAATGGTTTTGGAGAAAAGCAAAGTCTTTTCGTTAGGCAAGTGCATAAAATGTCATCTATACAAACACAAATATCATGTTTGTTTGCCGCAGTTCCTCTAGCTTTCTCCCTAGAAAATACGAATGTGTAGAGCTGGTGTCTCCATGTGGAACCAATTAGTGTTTCCAAGCATAAAATTAAATGTTCCCTGAAAAAAAAACATTCAAAAAAATAAAGTCCGTGGATAATATCAGGGATACACAAACACAGAGGCTGTAGCAATATCTGGGATTGAATTAGCCAAAACGAAACCGGATATTTCGGTTTCATCCAGGCATATCAGGACAAAGTGGTGTGGAATTCGTATGCAATGGACCGAGAAAATCACAGTAAAAATGGTTTTGGAGAAAAGCAAAGTCTTTTCATTAGGCAAGTGCATAAAATGTCATCTGTACAAACACAAATATCATGTTTGTTTGCCGCAGTTCCTCTAGCTTTCTCCCTAGAACATAAAAATGTGTAGAGCTGGTGTCTCCATGTGGAACCAATTAGTGTTTCCAAGCATAAAATTAAATGTTCCCTGAAAAAAAAAACATTCAAAAAAATAAAGTCCGTGGATAATATCAGGAATACACAAACACAGAGGCTGTAGCAATATCTGGGATTGAATTAGCAAAAGGATACCGGATATTTCAGGTTTCATCCAGTCATATCCAAAGTGGTGTGGAATTCGTATGCAATGGCCCGAGAAAATCACAGTAAAAATGGTTTTGGAGAAAAGCAAAGTCTTTTCGTTAGGCAAGTGCATCAAATGTCATCTAGACAAACAGAAATATCATGTTTGTTTGCCGCAGTTCCTCTAGCTTTCTCCCTAGAAAATACGAATGTGTAGAGCTGGTGTCTCCATGTGGAACCAATTAGTGTTTCCAAGCATAAAATTAAATGTTCCCTGAAAAAAAAAAAAAAGTCAAAAAAATAAAGTCCGTGGATAATATCAGGAATACACTAACACAGAGGCTGTAGCAATATCTGGGATTGAATTAGCAAAAGGATACCGGATATTTCAGGTTTCATCCAGTCATATCCAGACAAAGTGGTGTGGAATTCGTATGCAATGGCCCGAGAAAATCACAGTAAAAATGGTTTTGGAGAAAAGCAAAGTCTTTTCGTTAGGCAAGTGCATAAAATGTCATCTATACAAACAGAAATATCATGTTTGTTTGCCGCAGTTCCTCTAGCTTTCTCCCTAGAAAATACGAATGTGTAGAGCTGGTGTCTCCATGTGGAACCAATTAGTGTTTCCAAGCATAAAATTAAATGTTCCCTGAAAAAAAAAAGTCAAAAAAATAAAGTCCGTGGATAATATCAGGAATACACAAACACAGAGGCTGTAGCAATATTTTGGTTTGAGTTAGCCAAAAGAAAACCGGATATTTCCGGTTTCATCCAGTCATATCCGGAAAAAGTGGTGTGGAATTCGTATGCAATGGCCCGAGAAAATCACAGTAAAAATGGTTTTGGAGAAAAGCAAAGTCTTTTCGTTAGGCAAGTGCATAAAATGTCATCTATACAAACAGAAATATCATGTTTGTTTGACGCAGTTCCTCTAGCTTTCTCCCTAGAAAATACGAATGTGTAGAGCTGGTGTCTCCATGTGGAACCAATTAGTGTTTCCAAGCATAAAATTAAATGTTCCCTGAAAAAAAAAAACATTTAAAAAAATAAAGTCCGTGGATAATATCAGGAATACACAAACACAGAGGCTGTAGCAATATCTGGGATTGAATTAGACAAAAGGAAACCGGATATTTCCGGTTTCATCCAGTCATATCCGGACAAAGTGGTGTGGAATTCATATGCAATGGACCGAGAAAATCACAGTAAAAATGGTTTTGGAGAAAAGCAAAGTCTTTTCGTTAGGTAAGTGCATAAAATGTCATCTATACAAACAGAAATATCATGTTAGTTTGCCGCAGTTCCTCTAGCTTTCTCCCTAGAAAATACAAATGTGTAGAGCTGGTGTCTCCATGTGGAACCAATTAGTGTTTCCAAGCATAAAATTAAATGTTCCCTGAAAAAAAAAAACAGTCAAAAAAATAAAGTCCGTGGATAATATCAGGAATACACAAACACAGAGGCTGTAGCAATATCTGGGATTGAATTAGCAAAAGGATACCGGATATTTCAGGTTTCATCCAGTCATATCCAGACAAAGTGGTGTGGAATTCGTATGCAATGGACCGAGAAAATCACAGTAAAAATGGTTTTGGAGAAAAGCAAAGTCTTTTCGTTAGGCAAGTGCATAAAATGTTATCTATACAAACAGAAATATCATGTTTGTTTGCCGCAGTTCCTCTAGCTTTCTCCCTAGAAAATACGAATGTGTAGAGCTGGCGTCTCCATGTGGAACCAATTAGTGTTTCCAAGCATAAAATTAAAAGTTCCCTGAAAAAAAAAAAAGTCAAAAAAATAAAGTCCGTGGATAATATCAGGAATACACAAACACAGAGGCTGTAGCAATATCTGGGATTGAATTAGCAAAAGGATACCGGATATTTCAGGTTTCATCCAGTCATATCCAGACAAAGTGGTGTGGAATTCGTATGCAATGGCCCGAGAAAATCACAGTAAAAATGGTTTTGGAGAAAAGCAAAGTCTTTTCGTTAGGCAAGTGCATCAAATGTCATCTATACAAACAGAAATATCATGTTTGTTTGCCGCAGTTAGTCTAGCTTTCTCCCTAGAAAATACGAATGTGTAGAGCTGGTGTCTCCATGTGGAACCAATTAGTGTTTCCAAGCATAAAATTAAATGTTCCCTGAAAAAAAATAGTCAAAAAAATAAAGTCCGTGGATAATATCAGGAATACACAAACACAGAGGCTGTAGCAATATTTCGGTTTGAGTTAGCCAAAAGAAAACCGGATATTTCCGGTTTCATCCAGTCATATCCGGAAAAAGTGGTGTGGAATTCGTATGCAATGGCCCGAGAAAATCACAGTAAAAAATGGTTTTGGAGAAAAGCAAAGTCTTTTCGTTAGGCAAGTGCATAAAATGTCATCTATAAAAACAGAAATATCATGTTTGTTTGCTGCAGTTCCTCTAGCTTTCTCCCTAGAAAATACGAATGTGTAGAGCTGGTGTCTCCATGTGGAACCAATTAGTGTTTCCAAGCATAAAATTAACTGTTCCCTGAAAAAAAAAAACATTTAAAAAAATAAAGTCCGTGGATAATATCAGGAATACACAAACACAGAGGCTGTAGCAATATCTGGGATTGAATTAGACAAAAGGAAACCGGATATTTCCGGTTTCATCCAGTCATATCCGGACAAAGTGGTGTGGAATTCGTATGCAATGGACCGAGAAAATCACAGTAAAAATGGTTTTGGAGAAAAGCAAAGTCTTTTCGTTAGGCAAGTGCATAAAATGTCATCTATACAAACAGAAATATCATGTTTGTTTGCCGCAGTTCCTCTAGCTTTCTCCCTAGAAAATACAAATGTGTAGAGCTGGTGTCTCCATGTGGAACCAATTAGTGTTTCCAAGCATAAAATTAAATGTTCCCTGAAAAAAAAAAACAGTCAAAAAAATAAAGTCCGTGGATAATATCAGGAATACACAAACACAGAGGCTGTAGCAATATTTGGGTTTGAGTTAGCCAAAACAAAACCGCATATTTCTGGTTTCATCCAGTCATATCCGGACAAAGTGGTGTGGAATTCGTATGCAATGGACCGAGAAAATCACAGTAAAAATGGTTTTGGAGAAAAGCAAAGTCTTTTCATTAGGCAAGTGCATAAAATGTCATCTACACAAACAGAAATATCATGTTTGTTTGCCGCAGTTCCTCTAGCTTTCTCCCTAGAAAATACGAATGTGTGGAGCTGGTGTCTCCATGTGGAACCAATTAGTGTTTCCAAGCATAAAATTAAATGTTCCCTGATAAAAAACAGTCAAAAAAATAAAGTTCGTGGATATTATCAGGAATACACAAACAAAGAGGCTGTAGCAATATCTGGGATTGAATTAGCCAAAACGAAACCGGATATTTCCGGTTTCATCCAGTCATATCCGGACAAACTGGTGTGGAATTCGTATGCAATGGACCGAGAAAATCACAGGAAAAATGGTTTTGGAGAAAAGCAAAGTCTTTTCGTTAGGCAAGTGCATAAAATGTCATCTATACAAACACAAATATCATGTTTGTTTTCCGCAGTTCCTCTAGCTTTCTCCCTAGAAAATACGAATGTGTAGAGCTGGTGTCTCCATGTGGAACCAATTAGTGTTTCCAAGCATAAAATTAAATGTTCCCTGAAAAAAAAATATTAAAAAAAATAAAGTCCGTGGATAATATCACGAATACACAAACACAGAGGTTGTAGCAATATCTGGGATTGAATTAGCCAAAACGAAACCGGATATTTCCAGTTTCATCCAGTCATATCCGGACAAACTGGTGTGGAATTCGTATGCAATGGACCGAGAAAATCACAGGAAAAATGGTTTTGGAGAAAAGCAAAGTCTTTTCGTTAGGCAAGTGCATAAAATGTCATCTATACAAACAGAAATATCATGTTTGTTTGCCGCAGTTCCTCTAGCTTTCTCCCTAGAAAATACGAATGTGTAGAGCTGGTGTCTCCATGTGGAACCAATTAGTGTTTCCAAGCATAAAATTAAATGTTCCCTGAAAAAAAAAACAGTCAAAAAAATAAAGTCCGTGGATAATATCAGGAATACACAAACACAGAGGCTGTAGCAATATTTCGGTTTGAGTTTGCCAAAACAAAACCGGATATTTCCGGTTTCATCCAGTCATATCCGGACAAAGTGGTGTGGAATTCGTATGCAATGGACCGAGAAAATCACAGTAAAAATGGTTTTGGAGAAAAGCAAAGTCTTTTCGTTAGGCAAGTACATAAAATGTCATCTATACAAACAGAAATATCATGTTTGTTTGCCGCAGTTCCTCTAGCTTTCTCCCTAGAACAAACGAATGTGTAGAGCTGGTGTCTCCATGTGGAACCAATTAGTGTTTCCAAGCATAAAATTAAATGTTCCCTGAAAAAAAAAACATTCAAAAAAATAAAGTCCGTGGATAATATCAGGAATACACAAACACAGAGGCTATAGCAATATTTCAGTTTGAGTTAGCCAAAACTAAACCGGATATTTCCGGTTTAATCCAGTCATATCCGGAAAAAGTGGTGTGGAATCCGTATGCAATGGACCGAGAAAATCACAGGAAAAATGGTTTTGGAGAAAAGCAAAGTCTTTTCGTTAGGCAAGTGCATAAAATGTCATCTATACAAACAGAAATATCATGTTTGTTTGCAGCAGTTCCTCTAGCTTTCTCCCTAGAAAATACGAATGTGTAGAGCTGGTGTCTCCATGTGGAACCAATTAGTGTTTCCAAGCATAAAATTAAATGTTCCCTGAAAAAAAAACATTCAAAAAAATAAAGTCCGTGGATAATATCAGGAATACACAAACACAGAGGCTGTAGCAATATTTTGGTTTGAGTTAGCCAAAAGAAAACCGGATATTTCCGGTTTCATCCAGTCATATCCGGACAAAGTGGTGTGGAATTCGTATGCAATGGACCGAGATAATCACAGTAAAAATGGTTTTGGAGAAAAGCAAAGTCTTTTCGTTAGGCAAGTGCATAAAATGTCATCTCTACAAACAGAAATATCATGTGTGTTTGCCGCAGTTCCTCTAGCTTTCTCCCTAGAAAATACCAATGTGTAGAGCTGGTGTCTCCATGTGGAACCAATTAGTGTTTCCAAGCATAAAATTAAATGTTCCCTGAAAATAAAACATTCAAAAAAATAAAGTCCGTGGATAATATCAGGAATACACAAACACAGAGGCTGTAGCAATATCTGGGATTGAATTAGACAAAAGGAAACCGGATATTTCAGGTTTCATCCAGTCATATCGGGAAAAACTGGTGTGGAATTTGTATGCAAAGAACTGAGAAAATCACAGTAAAAATGGTTTTGGAGAAAAGCAAAGTCTTTTCGTTAGGCAAGTGCATAAAATGTTATTTATACAAACAGAAATATCATGTTAGTTTGCCGCAGTTCCTCTAGCTTTCTCCCTAGAAAATACGAATGTGTAGAGCTGGTGTCTCCATGTGGAACCAATTAGTGTTTCCAAGCATAAAATTAAATGTTCCCTGAAAAAAAAAACATTCAAAAAAATAAAGTCCATGCATAATATCAGGAATACACAAACACAGAGGCTGTAGCAATATTTCAGTTTGAGTTAGCCAAAACAAAACCGGATATTTCCGGTTTCATCCAGTCATATCCGGACAAAGTGGTGTGGAATTCGTATGCAATGGACCGAGAAAATCACAGTAAAAATGGTTTTCGAGAAAAGCAAAGTCTTTTCATTAGGCAAGTGCATAAAATGTCATCTAGACAAACAGAAATATGATGTTTGTTTGCCGCAGTTCCTCTAGCTTTCTCCCTAGAACAAAAGAATGTGTAGAGCTGGTGTCTCCATGTGGAACCAATTAGTGTTTCCAAGCATAAAATTAAATGTTCCCTGAAAAAAAAAAAACATTCAAAAAAATAAAGTCCGTGGATAATATCAGGAATACACAAACACAGAGGCTGTAGCAATATCTGGGATTGAATTAGACAAAAGGAAACCAGATATTTCAGGTTTCATCCAGTCATATCGGGAAAAACTGGTGTGGAATTCCTATGCAATGGACCGAGAAAATCACAGGAAAAATGGTTTTGGAGAAAAGCAAAGTCTTTTCGTTAGGCAAGTGCATAAAATGTCATCTATACAAACAGAAATATCATGTTTGTTTGCCGCAGTTCCTATAGCTTTCTCCCTAGAACATAAAAATGTGTAGAGCTGGTGTCTCCATGTGGAACCAATTAGTGTTTGCAAGCATAAAATTAAATGTTCCCTGAAAAAAAAACATTCAAAAAAATAAAGTCCATGGATAATATCACGAATACACAAACAAAGAGGCTGTAGCAATATCTGGGATTGAATTAGACAAAAGGAAACCGGATATTTCCGGTTTCATCCAGTCATATCCGGACAAAGTGGTGTGGAATTCGTATGCAATGGACCGAGAAAATCACAGTAAAAATGGTTTTGGAGAAAAGCAAAGTCTTTTCGTTAGGCAAGTGCATCAAATGTCATCTATACAAACAGAAATAGCATGTTTGTTTGCCGCAGTTCCTCTAGCTTTCTCCCTAGAAAATACGAATGTGTAGAGCTGGTGTCTCCATGTGGAACCAATTAGTGTTTCCAAGCATAAAACTAAATGTTCCCTGAAAAAAAAATTCAAAAAAATAAAGTCCGTGGATAATATCAGGAATACACAAACACAGAGGCTGTAGCAATATCTGGGATTGAATTAGACAAAAGGAAACCGGATATTTCAGTATTCATCCAGTCATATCGGGACAACCTGGTGTAGAATTCGTATGCAATGGACAGAGAAAATCACAGTAAAAATGGTTTTGGAGAAAAGCAAAGTCTTTTCGTTAGGCAAGTGCATCAAATGTCATCTATACAAACAGAAATATCATGTTTGTTTGCCGCAGTTCCTCTAGCTTTCTCCCTAGAAAATACGAATGTGTAGAGCTGCTGTGTCCATGTGGAAACAATTAGTGTTTCCAAGCATAAAATTAAATGTTCCCTGATAAAAAACATTCAAAAAAATAAAGTCCGAGGATAATATCACGAATACACAAACAAAGAGGCTGTAGCAAATTTTCGGTTTGCGTTAGCCAAAACAAAACGGGATACTTCCGGTTTCATCCAGTCATATCTGGACAAACTGGTGTGGAATTTGTAGGCAATGGACCGAGAAAATCACAGTAAAAATGGTTTTGGAGAAAAGCAAAGTCTTTTCGTTAGGCAAGTGCATAAAATGTCATCTAGACAAACAGAAATATCATGTTTGTTTGCCGCAGTTCCTCAAGCTTTCGCCCTAGAACAAACGAATGTGTAGAGCTGGTGTCTCCATGTGGAACCAATTAGTGTTTCCAAGCATAAAATTAAATGTTCCCTGAAAAAAAAATTCAAAAAAATAAAGTCCGTGGATAATATCAGGAATACACAAAAAAAAGAGGCTGTAGCAATATCTGGGATTGAATTAGCCAAAACGAAACCGGATATTTCCGGTTTCATCCAGTCATATCCGGACAAAGTGGTGTGGAATTCGTATGCAATGGACTGAGAACATCACAGGAAAAATGGTTTTGGAGAAAAGCAAAGTCTTTTCGTTAGGCAAGTGCATAAAATGTCATCTATACAAACAGAAATATCATGTTTCTTTGCCGCAGTTCCTCTAGCTTTCTCCCTAGAAAATACGAATGTGTAGAGCTGGTGTCTCCATGTGGAACCAATTAGTGTTTCCAAGCATAAAATTAAATGTTCCCTGAAAAAAAAAAACAGTCAAAAAAATAAAGTCCGTGGATAATATCAGGAATACACAAACACAGAGGCTGTAGCAATATTTCGGTTTGAGTTAGCCAAAACAAAACCGGATATTTCCGGTTTCATCCAGTCATATCCGGACAAAGTGGTGTGGAATTCGTATGCAATGGACCGAGAAAATCACAGTAAAAATGGTTTTGGAGAAAAGCAAAGTCTTTTCGTTAGGAAAGCACATAAAATGTCATCTATACAAACAGAAATATCATGTTTGTTTGCCGCAGTTCCTCTAGCTTTCTCCCTAGAACAAACGAATGTGTAGAGCTGGTGTCTCCATGTGGAACCAATTAGTGTTTCCAAGCATAAAATTAAATGTTCCCTGAAAAAAAAAACATTCAAAAAAATAAAGTCCGTGTATAATATCAGGAATACACAAACACAGAGGCTATAGCAATATTTCAGTTTGAGTTAGCCAAAATTAAACCGGATATTTCCGGTTTAATCCAGTCATATCCGGAAAAAGTGGTGTGCAATTCGTATGCAATGGACGGAGAAAATCACAGTAAAAATGGTTTTGGAGAAAAGCAAAGTCTTTTCGTTAGGCAAGTGCATAAAATGTCATCTATACAAACAGAAATATCATGTTTGTTTGCCGCAGTTCCTCTAGCTTTCTCCCTAGAAAATACAAATGTGTAGAGCTGGTGTCTCCATGTGGAACCATTTAGTGTTTCCAAGCATAAAATTAAATGTTCCCTGAAAAAAAAACATTCAAAAAAATAAAGTCCGTGGATAATATCAGGAATACACAAACACAGAGGCTGTAGCAATATCTGGGATTGAATTAGACAAAAGGAAACCGGATATTTCCGGTTTCATCCAGTCATATCCGGACAAAGTGGTGTGTAATTCGTATGCAATGGACCGAGGAAATCACAGGAAAAATGGTTTTGGAGAAAAGCAAAGTCTTTTCGTTAGGCAAGTGCATAAAATGTCATCTATACAAACAGAAATATCATGTTTGTTTGCCGCAGTTCCTCTAGCTTTCTCCCTAGAAAATACGAATGTGTAGAGCTGGTGTCTCCATGTGGAACCAATTTGTGTTTGCAAGCATAAAATTAAATGTTCCCTGAAAAAAAAAAACATTCAAAAAAATAAAGTCCGTGGATAATATCACGAATACACAAACACAGAGGTTGTAGCAATATCTGGGATTGAATTAACCAAAACGAAACCGGATATTTCCGGTTTCATCCAGTCATATCCGGACAAAGTGGTGTGGAATTCGTATGCAATGGACCGAGAAAATCACAGGAAAAATGGTTTTGGAGAAAAGCAAAGTCTTTTCGTTAGGCAAGTGCATAAAATGTCATCTATACAAACAGAAATATCATGTTTGTTTGCCGCAGTTCCTATAGCTTTCTCCCTAGAACATAAAAATGTGTAGAGCTGGTGTCTCCATGTGGAACCAATTAGTGTTTCCAAGCATAAAATTAAATGTTCCCTGAAAAAAAAAACATTCAAAAAAATAAAGTCCGTGGATAATATCACGAATACACAAACAAAGAGGCTGTAGCAATATCTGGGATTGAATTAGACAAAAGGAAACCGGATATTTCCGGTTTCATCCAGTCATATCCGGACAAAGTGGTGTGGAATTCGTATGCAATGGACCGAGAAAATCACAGTAAAAATGGTTTTGGAGAAAAGCAAAGTCTTTTCGTTAGGCAAGTGCATAAAATGTCATCTATACAAACAGAAATAGCATGTTTGTTTGCCGCAGTTCCTCTAGCTTTCTCCCTAGAAAATACGAATGTGTAGAGCTGGTGTCTCCATGTGGAACCAATTAGTGTTTCCAAGCATAAAATTAAATGTTCCCTGAAAAAAAAAAACATTCAAAAAAATAAAGTCCATGGATAATATCAGGAATACACAAACACAGAGGCTGTAGCAATATCTGGGATTGAATTAGACAAAAGGAAACCGGATATTTCAGGATTCATCCAGTCATATCGGGACAACCTGGTGTAGAATTCGTATGCAATGGACCGAGAAAATCACAGTAAAAATGGTTTTGGAGAAAAGCAAAGTCTTTTCGTTAGGCAAGTGCATAAAATGTCATCTATACAAACAGAAATAGCATGTTTGTTTGCCGCAGTTCCTCTAGCTTTCTCCCTAGAAAATACGAATGTGTAGAGCTGCTGTGTCCATGTGGAAACAATTAGTGTTTCCAAGCATAAAATTAAATGTTCCGTGATAAAAAACATTCAAAAAAATAAAGTCCGAGGATAATATCACGAATACACAAACAAAGAGGCTGTAGCAAATTTTCGGTTTGCGTTAGCCAAAACAAAACGGGATACTTCCGGTTTCATCCAGTCATATCTGGACAAACTGGTGTGGAATTTGTATGCAATGGACCGAGAAAATCACAGTAAAAATGGTTTTGGAGAAAAGCAAAGTCTTTTCGTTAGGCAAGTGCATAAAATGTCATCTATACAAACAGAAATATCATGTTTGTTTGCCGCAGTTCCTCAAGCTTTCGCCCTAGAACAAACGAATGTGTAGAGCTGGTGTGTCCATGTGGAACCAATTAGTGTTTCCAAGCATAAAATTAAATGTTCCCTGAAAAAAAAATTCAAAAAAATAAAGTCCATGGATAATATCAGGAATACACAAACAAAGAGGCTGTAGCAATATCTGGGATTGAATTAGCCAAAACGAAACCGGATATTTCCGGTTTCATCCAGTCATATCCGGAGAAAGTGGTGTGGAATTCCTATGCAATGGACCGAGAACATCACAGGAAAAATGGTTTTGGAGAAAAGCAAAGTCTTTTCGTTAGGCAAGTGCATAAAATGTCATCTATACAAACAGAAATATCATGTTTGTTTGCCGCAGTTCCTCTAGCTTTCTCCCTAGAAAATACGAATGTGTAGAGCTGGTGTCTCCATGTGGAACCAATTAGTGTTTCCAAGGATAAAATTAAATGTTCCCTGAAAAAAAAAAACATTCAAAAAAATAAAGTCCATGGATAATATCACGAATACACAAACACAGAGGCTGTAGCAATATCTGGGATTGAATTAGCCAAAACAAAACCGGATATTTCCGGTTTCATCCAGTCATATCGGGAAAAACTGGTGTGGAATTCGTATGCAAAGGACTGTGAAAATCACAGTAAAAATGGTTTTGGAGAAAAGCAAAGTCTTTTCGTTAGGAAAGTGCATAAAATGTTATTTATACAAACAGAAATATCATGTTTGTTTGCCGCAGTTCCTCTAGCTTTCTCCCTAGAAAATACGAATGTGTAGAGCTGGTGTCTCCATGTGGAACCAATTAGTGTTTCCAAGCATAAAATTAAATGTTCCCTGAAAAAAAAAACATTCAAAAAAATAAAGTCCTTGGATAATATCAGGAATACACAAACAAAGAGGCTGTAGCAATATCTGGGATTGAATTAGCCAAAACGAAACCGGATATTTCCGGTTTCATCCAGTCATATCCGGACAAAGTGGTGTGGAATTCGTATGCAATGGACCGAGGAAATCACAGGAAAAATGGTTTTGGAGAAAAGCAAAGTCTTTTCGTTAGGCAAGTGCATAAAATGTCATCTATACAAACAGAAATATCATGTTTGTTTGCCGCAGTTCCTCTAGCTTTCTCCCTAGAAAATACGAATGTGTAGAGCTGGTGTCTCCATGTGGAACCAATTAGTGTTTCCAAGCATAAAATTAAATGTTCCCTGAAAAAAAAACATTCAAAAAAATAAAGTCCTTGGATAATATCAGGAATACACAAACACAGAGGCTGTAGCAATATTTCGGTTTGAGTTAGCCAAAACAAAACCGGATATTTCCGGTTTCATCCAGTCATATCCGGACAAAGTGGTGTGGAATTCGTATGCAATGGACCGAGAAAATCACAGTAAAAATGGTTTTGGAGAAAAGCAAAGTCTTTTCGTTAGGAAAGTACATAAAATGTCATCTAGACAAACAGAAATATCATGTTTGTTTGCCGCAGTTCCTCTAGCTTTCTCCCTAGAACAAACGAATGTGTAGAGCTGGTGTCTCCATGTGGAACCAATTAGTGTTTCCAAGCATAAAATTAAATGTTCCCTGAAAAAAAAAATTCAAAAAAATAAAGTCCGTGGATAATATCAGGAATACACAAACACAGAGGCTATAGCAATATTTCAGTTTGAGTTAGCCAAAATTAACCGGATATTTCCGGTTTAATCCAGTCATATCCGGAAAAAGTGGTGTGGAATTCGTATGCAATGGACGGAGAAAATCACAGTAAAAATGGTTTTGGAGAAAAGCAAAGTCTTTTCGTTAGGCAAGTGCATAAAATGTCATCTATACAAACAGAAATATCATGTTTGTTTGCCGCAGTTCCTCTAGCTTTCTCCCTAGAAAATACGAATGTGTAGAGCTGGTGTCTCCATGTGTAACCAATTAGTGTTTCCAAGCATAAAATTAAATGTTCCCTGAAAAAAAAACATTCAAAAAAATAAAGTCCGTGGATAATATCACGAATACACAAACACAGAGGCTGTAGCAATATCTGGGATTGAATTAGACAAAAGGAAACCGGATATTTCCGGTTTCATCCAGTCATATCTGGACAAAGTGGTGTGTAATTCGTATGCAATGGACCGAGAAAATCACAGTAAAAATGGTTTTCGAGAAAAGCAAAGTCTTTTCATTAGGCAAGTGCATAAAATGTCATCTAGACAAACAGAAATATCATGTTTGTTTGCCGCAGTTCCTCTAGCTTTCTCCCTAGAACAAACGAATGTGTAGAGCTGGTGTCTCCATGTGGAACCAATTAGTGTTTCCAAGCATAAAATTAAATGTTCCCTGAAAAAAAAAACATTCAAAAAAATAAAGTCCGTGGATAATATCAGGAATACAGAAACACAGAGGCTGTAGCAATATCTGGGATTGAATTAGACAAAGGAAACCAGATATTTCAGGTTTCATCCAGTCATATCGGGAAAAACTGGTGTGGAATTCGTATGCAAAGGACTGAGAAAATCACAGTAAAAATGGTTTTGAAGAAAAGCAAAGTCTTTTCGTTAGGCAAGTGCATAAAATGTTATTTATACAAACAGAAATATCATGTTAGTTTGCCGCAGTTCCTCTAGCTTTCTCCCTAGAAAATACGAATGTGTAGAGCTGGTGTCTCCATGTGGAACCAATTAGTGTTTCCAAGCATAAAATTAAATGTTCCCTGAAAAAAAAAACATTCAAAAAAATAAAGTCCTTGGATAATATCAGGAATACACAAACAAAGAGGCTGTAGCAATATCTGGGATTGAATTAGCCAAAACGAAACCGGATATTTCCGGTTTCATCCAGTCATATCCGGACAAAGTGGTGTGGAATTCGTATGCAATGGACCGAGGAAATCACAGGAAAAATGGTTTTGGAGAAAAGCAAAGTCTTTTCGTTAGGCAAGTGCATAAAATGTCATCTATACAAACAGAAATATCATGTTTGTTTGCCGCAGTTCCTCTAGCTTTCTCCCTAGAAAATACGAATGTGTAGAGCTGGTGTCTCCATGTGGAACCAATTAGTGTTTCCAAGCATAAAATTAAATGTTCCCTGAAAAAAAAAACATTCAAAAAAATAAAGTCCGTGGATAATATCACGAATACACAAACACAGAGGCTGTAGCAATATCTGGGATTGAATTAGACAAAAGGAAACCGGATATTTCCGGTTTCATCCAGTCATATCCGGACAAAGTGGTGTGGAATTCGTATGCAATGGACCGAGAAAATCACAGTAAAAATGGTTTTGGAGAAAAGCAAAGTCTTTTCGTTAGGCAAGTGCATAAAATGTCATCTATACAAACAAAAATAGCATGTTTGTTTGCCGCAGTTCCTCTAGCTTTCTCCCTAGAAAATACGAATGTGTAGAGCTGGTGTCTCCATGTGGAACCAATTAGTGTTTCCAAGCATAAAATTAAATGTTCCCTGAAAAAAAACATTCAAAAAAATAAAGTCCGAGGATAATATCAGGAATACACAAACGCAGAGGCTGTAGCAATATCTGGGATTGAATTAGACAAAAGGAAACCGGATATTTCAGGATTCATCCAGTCATATCGGGACAACCTGGTGTAGAATTCGTATGCAATGGACCGAGAAAATCACAGTAAAAATGGTTTTGGAGAAAAGCAAAGTCTTTTCGTTAGGCAAGTGCATAAAATGTCATCTATACAAACAGAAATAGCATGTTTGTTTGCCGCAGTTCCTCTAGCTTTCTCCCTATAAAATACAAATGTGTAGAGCTGCTGTGTCCATGTGGAAACAATTAGTGTTTCCAAGCATAAAATTAAATGTTCCCTGATAAAAAACATTCAAAAAAATAAAGTCCGAGGATAATATCACGAATACACAAACAAAGAGGCTGTAGCAAATTTTCGGTTTGCGTTAGCCAAAACAAAACGGGATACTTCCGGTTTCATCCAGTCATATCTGGACAAACTGGTGTGGAATTTGTATGCAATGGACCGAGAAATTCACAGTAAAAATGGTTTTGGAGAAAAGCAAAGTCTTTTCGTTAGGCAAGTGCATAAAATGTCATCTATACAAACACAAATATCATGTTTGTTTGAGCAGTTCCTCTAGCTTTCTCCCTAGAACAAACGAATGTGTAGAGCTGGTGTCTCCATGTGGAACCAATTAGTGTTTCCAAGCATAAAATTAAATGTTCCCTGAAAAAAAAACATTCAAAAAAATAAAGTCCGTGGATAATATCAGGAATACACAAACACAGAGGCTGTAGCAATATCTGGGATTGAATTAGACAAAAGGAAACCAGATATTTCAGGTTTCATCCAGTCATATCGGGAAAAACTGGTGTGGAATTCGTATGCAATGGACCCAGAAAATCACAGTAAAAATGGTTTTGAAGAAAAGCAAAGTCTTTTCGTTAGGCAAGTGCATAAAATGTTATTTATACAAACAGAAATATCATGTTTGTTTGCCGCAGTTCCTCTAGCTTTCTCCCTAGAAAATACGAATGTGTAGAGCTGGTGTCTCCATGTGGAACCAATTAGTGTTTCCAAGCATAAAATTAAATGTTCCCTGAAAAAAAAACATTCAAAAAAATAAAGTCCTTGGATAATATCAGGAATACACAAACAAAGAGGCTGTAGCAATATCTGGGATTGAATTAGCCAAAACGAAACCGGATATTTCCGGTTTCATCCAGTCATATCCGGACAAAGTGGTGTGGAATTCGTATGCAATGGACCGAGGAAATCACAGGAAAAATGGTTTTGGAGAAAAGCAAAGTCTTTTCGTTAGGCAAGTGCATAAAATGTCATCTATACAAACAGAAATATCATGTTTGTTTGCCGCAGTTCCTATAGCTTTCTCCCTAGAACATAAAAATGTGTAGAGCTGGTGTCTCCATGTGGAACCAATTAGTGTTTCCAAGCATAAAATTAAATGTTCCCTGAAAAAAAAAACATTCAAAAAATAAAGTCCGTGGATAATATCAGGAATACACAAACACAGAGGCTGTAGCAATATCTGGGATTGAATTAGACAAAAG
Organism: Lepus oiostolus; assembly: GCA_036325905.1. Classification (NCBI taxonomy): domain Eukaryota; kingdom Metazoa; phylum Chordata; class Mammalia; order Lagomorpha; family Leporidae; genus Lepus; species Lepus oiostolus. Next base: position 48,457,321 of record CM070795.1, read on the forward strand.
GAAAGCGGATATTTCAGGTTTCATGCAGTCATATCGGGACAACCTGGTGTAGAATTCGTATGCAATGGACCCAGAAAATCATAGTAAAAATGGTTTTGGAGAAAAGCAAACTCTTTTCGTTAGGCAAGTGCATAAAATGTCATCTATACAAACAGAAATATCATGTTTGTTTGCCGCAGTTGCTCTAGCTTTCTCCCAAGAAAATACGAATGTGTAGAGCTGCTGTGTCCATGTGGAAACAATTAGTGTTTCCAAGCATAAAATTAAATGTTCCCTGATAAAAAACATTCAAAAAAATAAAGTCCGAGGATAATATCACGAATACACAAACAAAGAGGCTGTAGCAAATTTTCGGTTTGCGTTAGCCAAAACAAAACGGGATACTTCCGGTTTCATCCAGTCATATCTGGACAAACTGGTGTGGAATTTGTATGCAATGGACCGAGAAAATCACAGTAAAAATGGTTTTGGAGAAAAGCAAAGTCTTTTCGTTAGGCAAGTGCATAAAATGTCATCTATACAAACAGAAATATCATGTTTGTTTGCCGCAGTTCCTCAAGCTTTCGCCCTAGAACAAACGAATGTGTAGAGCTGGTGTCTCCATGTGGAACCAATTAGTGTTTCCAAGCATAAAATTAAATGTTCCCTGAAAAAAAAATTCAAAAAAATAAAGTCCGTGGATAATATCACGAATACACAAACAAAGAGGCTGTAGCAATATCTGGGATTGAATTAGCCAAAACAAAACCGGATATTTCCGGTTTCATCCAGTCATATCCGGACAAAGTGGTGTGGAATTCGTATGCAATGGACCGAGAACATCACAGGAAAAATGGTTTTGGAGAAAAGCAAAGTCTTTTCGTTAGGCAAGTGCATAAAATGTCATCTATACAAACAGAAATAGCATGTTTGTTTGCCGCAGTTCCTCGAGCATTCTCCCTAGAAAATACGAATGTGTAGAGCTGGTGTCTCCATGTGGAACCAATTAGTGTTTCCAAGCATAAAATTAAATGTTCCCTGAAAAAAAAACATTCAAAAAAATAAAGTCCGTGGATAATATCACGAATACACAAACACAGAGGTTGTAGCAATATCTGGGATTGAATTAACCAAAATGAAACCGGATATTTCCGGTTTCATCCATGCATATCAGGACAAACTGGTGTGGAATTTGTATGCAATGGACCGAGAAAATCACAGGAAAAATGGTTTTGGAGAAAAGCAAAGTCTTTTCGTTAGGCAAGTGCATAAAATGTCATCTATACAAACAGAAATAGCATGTTTGTTTGCCGCAGTTCCTCGAGCTTTCTCCCTAGAAAATACGAATGTGTAGAGCTGGTGTCTCCATGTGGAACCAATTAGTGTTTCCAAGCATAAAATTAAATGTTCCCTGAAAAAAAAAAAAACATTCAAAAAAATAAAGTCCGTGGATAATATCAGGAATACACAAACACAGAGGCTGTAGCAATATCTGGGATTGAATTAGACAAAAGGAAAGCGGATATTTCAGGTTTCATGCAGTCATATCGGGACAACCTGGTGTAGAATTCGTATGCAATGGACCCAGAAAATCACAGTAAAAATGGTTTTGGAGAAAAGCAAAGTCTTTTCGTTAGGCAAGTGCATAAAATGTCATCTATACAAACAGAAATATCATGTTTGTTTGCCGCAGTAGCTCTAGCTTTCTCCCTAGAAAATATGAATGTGTAGAGCTGGTGTCTCCATGTGGAACCAATTAGTGTTTCCAAGCATAAAATTAAATGTTCCCTGAAAAAAAAACATTCAAAAAAATAAAGTCCTTGGATAATATCAGGAATACACAAACAAAGAGGCTGTAGCAATATCTGGGATTGAATTAGCCAAAACGAAACCAGATATTTCCGGTTTCATCCAGTCATATCCGGACAAAGTGGTGTGGAATTCGTATGCAATGGACCGAGAAAATCACAGGAAAAATGGTTTTGGAGAAAAGCAAAGTCTTTTCATTAGGCAAGTGCATAAAATGTCATCTATACAAACAGAAATATCATGTTTGTTTGCCGCAGTTCCTCAAGCTTTCGCCCTAGAAAATACGAATGTGTAGAGCTGGTGTCTCCATGTGGAACCAATTAGTGTTTCCAAGCATAAAATTAAATGTTCCCTGAAAAAAAAACATTCAAAAAAATAAAGTCCGTGGATAATATCACGAATACACAAACACAGAGGTTGTAGCAATATCTGGGATTGAATTAACCAAAACGAAACCGGATATTTCCGGTTTCATCCATGCATATCAGGACAAACTGGTGTGGAATTTGTATGCAATGGACTGAGAAAATCACAGGAAAAATGGTTTTGGAGAAAAGCAAAGTCTTTTCGTTAGGCAAGTGCATAAAATGTCATCTATACAAACAGAAACATCATGTTTGTTTGCCGCAGTTCCTCTAGCTTTCTCCCTAGAACATAAAAATGTGTAGAGCTGGTGTCTCCATGTGGAACCAATTAGTGTTTCCAAGCATAAAATTAAATGTTCCCTGAAAAAAAAAAACATTCAAAAAATAAAGTCCGTGGATAATATCAGGAATACACAAACACAGAGGCTGTAGCAATATCTGGGATTGAATTAGACAAAAGGAAAGCGGATATTTCAGGTTTCATGCAGTCATATCGGGACAACCTGGTGTAGAATTCGTATGCAATGGACCCAGAAAATCACAGTAAAAATGGTTTTGGAGAAAAGCAAAGTCTTTTCGTTAGGCAAGTGCATAAAATGTCATCTATACAAACAGAAATATCATGTTTGTTTGCCGCAGTTGCTCTAGCTTTCTCCCAAGAAAATACGAATGTGTAGAGCTGCTGTGTCCATGTGGAAACAATTAGTGTTTCCAAGCATAAAATTAAATGTTCCCTGATAAAAAACATTCAAAAAAATAAAGTCCGAGGATAATATCACGAATACACAAACAAAGAGGCTGTAGCAAATTTTCGGTTTGCGTTAGCCAAAACAAAACGGGATACTTCCGGTTTCATCCAGTCATATCTGGACAAACTGGTGTGGAATTTGTATGCAATGGACCGAGAAAATCACAGTAAAAATGGTTTTGGAGAAAAGCAAAGTCTTTTCGTTAGGCAAGTGCATAAAATGTCATCTATACAAACAGAAATATCATGTTTGTTTGCCGCAGTTCCTCAAGCTTTCGCCCTAGAACAAACGAATGTGTAGAGCTGGTGTCTCCATGTGGAACCAATTAGTGTTTCCAAGCATAAAATTAAATGTTCCCTGAAAAAAAAATTCAAAAAAATAAAGTCCGTGGATAATATCACGAATACACAAACAAAGAGGCTGTAGCAATATCTGGGATTGAATTAGCCAAAACGAAACCGGATATTTCCGGTTTCATCCAGGCATATCAGGACAAAGTGGTGTGGAATTCGTATGCAATGGACCGAGAACATCACAGGAAAAATGGTTTTGGAGAAAAGCAAAGTCTTTTCGTTAGGCAAGTGCATAAAATGTCATCTATACAAACAGAAATAGCATGTTTGTTTGCCGCAGTTCCTCGAGCATTCTCCCTAGAAAATACGAATGTGTAGAGCTGGTGTCTCCATGTGGAACCAATTAGTGTTTCCAAGCATAAAATTAAATGTTCTCTGAAAAAAAAAAAACATTCAAAAAAATAAAGTCCGTGGATAATATCAGGAATACACAAACACAGAGGCTGTAGCAATATCTGGGATTGAATTAGACAAAAGGAAACCAGATATTTCAGGTTTCATCCAGTCATATTGGGAAAAACTTGTGTGTAATTCGTATGCAAAGGACTGAGAAAATCACAGTAAAAATGGTTTTGAAGAAAAGCAAAGCCTTTTCATTAGGCAAGTGCATAAAATGTCATCTATACAAACAGAAATATCATGTTTGTTTGCCGCAGTTCCTCTAGCTTTCTCCCTAGAAAATACGAATGTGTAGAGCTGGTGTCTCCATGTGGAACCAATTAGTGTTTCCAAGCATAAAATTAAATGTTCCCTGAAAAAAAAACATTCAAAAAAATAAAGTCCGTGGATAATATCACGAATACACAAACACAGAGGTTGTAGCAATATCTGGGATTGAATTAACCAAAATGAAACCGGATATTTCCGGTTTCATCCATGCATATCAGGACAAACTGGTGTGGAATTTGTATGCAATGGACCGAGAAAATCACAGGAAAAATGGTTTTGGAGAAAAGCAAAGTCTTTTCGTTAGGCAAGTGCATAAAATGTCATCTATACAAACAGAAATATCATGTTTTTTTGCCGCAGTTCCTATAGCTTTCTCCCTAGAACATAAAAATGTGTAGAGCTGGTGTCTCCATGTGGAACCAATTAGTGTTTCCAAGCATAAAATTAAATGTTCCCTGAAAAAAAAAACATTCAAAAAATAAAGTCCGTGGATAATATCAGGAATACACAAACACAGAGGCTGTAGCAATATCTGGGATTGAATTAGACAAAAGGAAAGCGGATATTTCAGGTTTCATGCAGTCATATCGGGACAACCTGGTGTAGAATTCGTATGCAATGGACCCAGAAAATCACAGTAAAAATGGTTTTGGAGAAAAGCAAAGTCTTTTCGTTAGGCAAGTGCATAAAATGTCATCTATACAAACAGAAATATCATGTTTGTTTGCCGCAGTTGCTCTAGCTTTCTCCCAAGAAAATACGAATGTGTAGAGCTGCTGTGTCCATGTGGAAACAATTAGTGTTTCCAAGCATAAAATTAAATGTTCCCTGATAAAAAACATTCAAAAAAATAAAGTCCGAGGATAATATCACGAATACACAAACAAAGAGGCTGTAGCAAATTTTCAGTTTGCGTTAGCCAAAACAAAACGGGATACTTCCGGTTTCATCCAGTCATATCTGGACAAACTGGTGTGGAATTTGTATGCAATGGACCGAGAAAATCACAGTAAAAATGGTTTTGGAGAAAAGCAAAGTCTTTTCGTTAGGCAAGTGCATAAAATGTCATCTATACAAACAGAAATATCATGTTTGTTTGCCGCAGTTCCTCAAGCTTTCGCCCTAGAACAAACGAATGTGTAGAGCTGGTGTCTCCATGTGGAACCAATTAGTGTTTCCAAGCATAAAATTAAATGTTCCCTGAAAAAAAAATTCAAAAAAATAAAGTCCGTGGATAATATCACGAATACACAAACAAAGAGGCTGTAGCAATATCTGGGATTGAATTAGCCAAAACGAAACCGGATATTTCCGGTTTCATCCAGTCATATCCGGACAAAGTGGTGTGGAATTCGTATGCAATGGACCGAGAACATCACAGGAAAAATGGTTTTGGAGAAAAGCAAAGTCTTTTCGTTAGGCAAGTGCATCAAATGTCATCTATACAAACAGAAATAGCATGTTTGTTTGCCGCAGTTCCTCGAGCTTTCTCCCTAGAAAATACGAATGTGTAGAGCTGGTGTCTCCATGTGGAACCAATTAGTGTTTCCAAGCATAAAATTAAATGTTCCCTGAAAAAAAAAAAACATTCAAAAAAATAAAGTCCGTGGATAATATCAGGAATACACAAACACAGAGGCTGTAGCAATATCTGGGATTGAATTAGACAAAATGAAACCGGATATTTCCGGTTTCATGCAGTCATATCGGGACAACCTGGTGTAGAATTCGTATGCAATGGACCCAGAAAATCACAGTAAAAATGGTTTTGGAGAAAAGCAAAGTCTTTTCATTAGGCAAGTGCATAAAATGTCATCTATACAAACAGAAATATCATGTTTGTTTGCCGCAGTAGCTCTAGCTTTCTCCCTAGAAAATACGAATGTGTAGAGCTGGTGTCTCCATGTGGAACCAATTAGTGTTTCCAAGCATAAAATTAAATGTTCCCTGAAAAAAAAACATTCAAAAAAATAAAGTCCTTGGATAATATCAGGAATACACAAACAAAGAGGCTGTAGCAATATCTGGGATTGAATTAGCCAAAACGAAACCAGATATTTCCGGTTTCATCCAGTCATATCCGGACAAAGTGGTGTGGAATTCGTATGCAATGGACCGAGAAAATCACAGGAAAAATGGTTTTGGAGAAAAGCAAAGTCTTTTCATTAGGCAAGTGCATAAAATGTCATCTATACAAACAGAAATATCATGTTTGTTTGCCGCAGTTCCTCTAGCTTTCTCCCTAGAAAATACGAATGTGTAGAGCTGGTGTCTCCATGTGGAACCAATTAGTGTTTCCAAGCATAAAATTAAATGTTCCCTGAAAAAAAAACATTCAAAAAAATAAAGTCCGTGGATAATATCACGAATACACAAACACAGAGGTTGTAGCAATATCTGGGATTGAATTAACCAAAACGAAACCGGATATTTCCGGTTTCATCCATGCATATCAGGACAAATTGGTATGGAATTTGTATGCAATGGACCGAGAAAATCACAGGAAAAATGGTTTTGGAGAAAAGCAAAGTCTTTTCGTTAGGCAAGTGCATAAAATGTCATCTATACAAACAGAAATATCATGTTTGTTTGCCGCAGTTCCTCTAGCTTTCTCCCTAGAACATAAAAATGTGTAGAGCTGGTGTCTCCATGTGGAACCAATTAGTGTTTCCAAGCATAAAATTAAATGTTCCCTGAAAAAAAAAACATTCAAAAAATAAAGTCCGTGGATAATATCAGGAATACACAAACACAGAGGCTGTAGCAATATCTGGGATTGAATTAGACAAAAGGAAAGCGGATATTTCAGGTTTCATGCAGTCATATCGGGACAACCTGGTGTAGAATTCGTATGCAATGGACCCAGAAAATCACAGTAAAAATGGTTTTGGAGAAAAGCAAAGTCTTTTCGTTAGGCAAGTGCATAAAATGTCATCTATACAAACAGAAATATCATGTTTGTTTACCGCAGTTGCTCTAGCTTTCTCCCAAGAAAATACGAATGTGTAGAGCTGCTGTGTCCATGTGGAAACAATTAGTGTTTCCAAGCATAAAATTAAATGTTCCCTGATAAAAAACATTCAAAAAAATAAAGTCCGAGGATAATATCACGAATACACAAACAAAGAGGCTGTAGCAAATTTTCGGTTTGCGTTAGCCAAAACAAAACGGGATACTTCCGGTTTCATCCAGTCATATCTGGACAAACTGGTGTGGAATTTGTATGCAATGGACTGAGAAAATCACAGTAAAAATGGTTTTGGAGAAAAGCAAAGTCTTTTCGTTAGGCAAGTGCATAAAATGTCATCTATACAAACAGAAATATCATGTCTGTTTGCCGCAGTTCCTCAAGCTTTCGCCCTAGAACAAACGAATGTGTAGAGCTGGTGTGTCCATGTGGAACCAATTAGTGTTTCCAAGCATAAAATTAAATGTTCCCTGAAAAAAAAATTCAAAAAAATAAAGTCCGTGGATAATATCACGAATACACAAACAAAGAGGCTGTAGCAATATCTGGGATTGAATTAGCCAAAACGAAACCGGATATTTCCGGTTTCATCCAGTCATATCCGGACAAAGTGGTGTGGAATTCGTATGCAATGGACCGAGGACATCACAGGAAAAATGGTTTTGGAGAAAAGCAAAGTCTTTTCGTTAGGCAAGTGCATAAAATGTCATCTATACAAACAGAAATAGCATGTTTGTTTGCCGCAGTTCCTCTAGCTTTATCCCTAGAAAATACGAATGTGTAGAGCTGGTGTCTCCATGTGGAACCAATTAGTGTTTCCAAGGATAAAATTAAATGTTCCCTGAAAAAAAACATTCAAAAAAATAAAGTCCATGGATAATATCACGAATACACAAACACAGAGGCTGTAGCAATATCTGGGATTGAATTAGCCAAAACAAAACTGGATATTTCCGGTTTCATCCAGGCATATCAGGACAAACTGGTGTGGAATTCGTATGCAATGGACCGAGAAAATCACAGGAAAAATGGTTTTGGAGAAAAGCAAAGTCTTTTCGTTAGGCAAGTGCATAAAATGTCATCTATACAAACAGAAATATCATGTTTGTTTGCCGCAGTTCCTCTAGCTTTCTCCCTAGAACATAAAAATGTGTAGAGCTGGTGTCTCCATGTGGAACCAATTAGTGTTTCCAAGCATAAAATTAAATGTTCCCTGAAAAAAAAACATTCAAAAAAATAAAGTCCGTGGATAATATCACGAATACACAAACACAGAGGTTGTAGCAATATCTGGGATTGAATTAACCAAAACGAAACCGGATATTTCCGGTTTCATCCATGCATATCAGGACAAACTGGTGTGGAATTTGTATGCAATGGACCGAGAAAATCACAGTAAAAATGGTTTTGGAGAAAAGCAAAGTCTTTTCGTTAGGCAAGTGCATAAAATGTCATCTATACAAACAGAAATATCATGTTTGTTTGCCGCAGTTCCTATAGCTTTCTCCCTAGAACATAAAAATGTGTAGAGCTGGTGTCTCCATGTGGAACCAATTAGTGTTTCCAAGCATAAAATTAAATGTTCCCTGAAAAAAAAGCATTCAAAAAAATAAAGTCCGTGGATAATATCACGAATACAAAAACAAAGAGGCTGTAGCAATATCTGGGATTGAATTAGACAAAAGGAAACCGGATATTTCCGGTTTCATCCAGTCATATCCGGACAAAGTGGTGTGGAATTCGAATGCAATGGACCGAGAAAATCACAGTAGAAATGGTTTTGGAGAAAAGCAAAGTCTTTTCGTTAGGCAAGTGCATAAAATGTCATCTATACAAACAGAAATAGCATGTTTGTTTGCCGCAGTTCCTCTAGCTTTCTCCCTAGAACATAAAAATGTGTAGAGCTGGTGTCTCCATGTGGAACCAATTAGTGTTTCCAAGCATAAAATTAAATGTTCCCTGAAAAAAAAAACATTCAAAAAAATAAAGTCCGTGGATAATATCAGGAATACACAAACAAAGAGGCTGTAGCAAATTTTCGGTTTGCGTTAGCCAAAACAAAACGGGATACTTCCGGTTTCATCCAGTCATATCTGGACAAACTGGTGTGGAATTTGTATGCAATGGACCGAGAAAATCACAGTAAAAATGGTTTTGGAGAAAAGCAAAGTCTTTTCGTTAGGCAAGTGCATAAAATGTCATCTATACAAACAGAAATATCATGTTTGTTTGCCGCAGTTCCTCAAGCTTTCGCCCTAGAACAAACGAATGTGTAGAGCTGGTGTCTCCATGTGGAACCAATTAGTGTTTCCAATCATAAAATTAAATGTTCCCTGAAAAAAAAATTCAAAAATATAAAGTCCGTGGATAATATCAGGAATACACAAAAAAAAGAGGCTGTAGCAATATCTGGGATTGAATTAGCCAAAACGAAACCGGATATTTCCGGTTTCATCCAGTCATATCCGGACAAAGTGGTGTGGAATTCGTATGCAATGGACCGAGAACATCACAGGAAAAATGGTTTTGGAGAAAAGCAAAGTCTTTTCGTTAGGCAAGTGCATAAAATGTCATCTATACAAACAGAAATAGCATGTTTGTTTGCCGCAGTTCCTCGAGCATTCTCCCTAGAAAATACGAATGTGTAGAGCTGGTGTCTCCATGTGGAACCAATTAGTGTTTCCAAGCATAAAATTAAATGTTCCCTGAAAAAAAAAACATTCAAAAAAATAAAGTCCGTGGATAATATCACGAATACACAAACACAGAGGTTGTAGCAATATCTGGGATTGAATTAGACAAAAGGAAACCGGATATTTCCGGTTTCATCCAGTCATATCGGGACAACCTGGTGTAGAATTCGTATGCAATGGACCGAGAAAATCACAGTAAAAATGGTTTTGGAGAAAAGCAAAGTCTTTTCGTTAGGCAAGTGCATAAAATGTCATCTATACAAACAGAAATATCATGTTTCTTTCCTGCAGTTCCTCTAGCTTTCTCCCTAGAAAATACGAATGTGTAGAGCTGGTGTCTCCATGTGGAACCAATTAGTGTTTCCAAGCATAAAATTAAATGTTCCCTGAAAAAAAATACATTCAAAAAAATAAAGTCCGTGTATAATATCAGGAATACACAAACAAAGAGGCTGTAGCAATATCTGGGATTGAATTAGACAAAAGGAAACCGGATATTTCAGGTTTCATCCAGTCATATCGGGACAACCTGGTGTAGAATTCGTATGCAATGGACCGAGAAAATCACAGTAAAAATGGTTTTGGAGAAAAGCAAAGTCTTTTCGTTAGGCAAGTGCATAAAATGTCATCTATACAAACAGAAATAGCATGTTTGTTTGCCGCAGTTGCTCTAGCTTTCTCCCTAGAAAATACGAATGTGTAGAGCTGGTGTCTCCATGTAGAACCAATTAGTGTTTCCAAGCATAAAATTAAATGTTCCCTGAAAAAAAAACATTCAAAAAAATAAAGTCCTTGGATAATATCAGGAATACACAAACAAAGAGGCTGTAGCAATATCTGGGATTGAATTAGCCAAAACGAAACCGGATATTTCCGGTTTCATCCAGTCATATCCGGACAAAGTGGTGTGGAATTCGTATGCAATGGACCGAGAAAATCACAGGAAAAATGGTTTTGGAGAAAAGCAAAGTCTTTTCGTTAGGCAAGTGCATAAAATGTCATCTATACAAACAGAAATATCATGTTTGTTTGCCGCAGTTACTCTAGCTTTCTCCCTAGAAAATACGAATGTGTAGAGCTGGTGTCTCCATGTGGAACCAATTAGTGTTTCCAAGGATAAAATTAAATGTTCCCTGAAAAAAAAAATTCAAAAAAATAAAGTCCGTGGATAATATCACGAATACACAAACAAAGAGGCTGTAGCAATATCTGGGATTGAATTAGCCAAAACGAAACTGGATATTTCCGGTTTCATCCATGCCTATCAGGACAAACTGGTGTGGAATTCGTATGCAATGGACCGAGAAAATCATAGGAAAAATGGTTTTGGAGAAAAGCAAAGTCTTTTCGTTAGGCAAGTGCATAAAATGTCATCTATACAAACAGAAATAGCATGTTTGTTTGCCGCAGATCCTCTAGCTTTCTCCCTAGAACATAAAAATGTGTAGAGCTGGTGTCTCCATGTGGAACCAATTAGTGTTTCCAAGCATAAAATTAAATGTTCCCTGAAAAAAAAAAACATTCAAAAAAATAAAGTCCGTGGATAATATCAGGAATACACAAACACAGAGGCTGTAGCAATATCTGGGATTGAATTAGACAAAAGGAAACCGGATATTTCAGGTTTCATCCAGTCATATCGGGACAACCTGGTGTAGAATTCGTATGCAATGGACCGAGAAAATCACAGTAAAAATGGTTTTGGAGAAAAGCAAAGTCTTTTCGTTAGGCAAGTGCATAAAATGTCATCTATACAAACAGAAATATCATGTTTGTTTGCCGCAGTTGCTCTAGCTTTCTCCCTAGAAAATACGAATGTGTAGAGCTGCTGTGTCCATGTGGAAACAATTAGTGTTTCCAAGCATAAAATTAAATGTTCCCTGATAAAAAACATTCAAAATAATAAAGTCCGAGGATAATATCACGAATACACAAACAAAGAGGCTGTAGCAAATTTTCGGTTTGCGTTAGCCAAAACAAAACGGGATACTTCCGGTTTCATCCAGTCATATCTGGACAAACTGGTGTGGAATTTGTATGCAATGGACCGAGAAAATCACAGTAAAAATGGTTTTGGAGAAAAGCAAAGTCTTTTCGTTAGGCAAGTGCATAAAATGTCATCTATACAAACAGAAATATCATGTTTGTTTGCCGCAGTTCCTCTAGCTTTCGCCCTAGAACAAACGAATGTGTAGAGCTGGTGTCTCCATGTGGAACCAATTAGTGTTTCCAAGCATAAAATTAAATGTTCCCTGAAAAAAAAATTCAAAAAAATAAAGTCCGTGGATAATATCACGAATACACAAACACAGAGGTTGTAGCAATATCTGGGATTGAATTAACCAAAATGAAACCGGATATTTCCGGTTTCATCCATGCCTATCATGACAAACTGGTGTGGAATTCGTATGCAATGGACTGAGAAAATCACAGGAAAAATGGTTTTGGAGAAAAGCAAAGTCTTTTCGTTAGGCAAGTGCATAAAATGTCATCTATACAAACAGAAATATCATGTTTGTTTGCCGCAGTTCCTATAGCTTTCTCCCTAGAACATAAAAATGTGTAGAGCTGGTGTCTCCATGTGGAACCAATTAGTGTTTCCAAGCATAAAATTAAATGTTCCCTGAAAAAAAAAACATTCAAAAAAATAAAGTCCGTGGATAATATCACGAATACACAAACACAGAGGCTGTAGCAATATCTGGGATTGAATTAGCCAAAACGAAACCGGATATTTCCGGTTTCATCCAGGCATATCAGGACAAAGTGGTGTGGAATTTGTATGCAATGGACCGAGAAAATCACAGGAAAAATGGTTTTGGAGAAAAGCAAAGTCTTTTCGTTAGGCAAGTGCATAAAATGTCATCTATACAAACAGAAATATCATGTTTGTTTGCCGCAGTTCCTCTAGCTTTCTCCCTAGAAAATACGAATGTGTAGAGCTGGTGTCTCCATGTGGAACCAATTAGTGTTTCCAAGCATAAAATTAAATGTTCCCTGAAAAAAAAACATTCAAAAAAATAAAGTCCGTGGATAATATCACGAATACACAAAGAGGCTGTAGCAATATCTGGGATTGAATTAGCCAAAACGAAACCGGATATTTCCGGTTTCATCCATGCCTATCAGGACAAACTGGTGTGGAATTCGTATGCAATGGACCGAGAAAATCACAGGAAAAATGGTTTTGGAGAAAAACAAAGTCTTTTCGTTAGGCAAGTGCATAAAATGTCATCTATACAAACAGAAATATCATGTTTGTTTGCCGCAGTTCCTATAGCTTTCTCCCTAGAACATATGCCGCGGACCGGCTCTCGCGGAGTCTCAGACCGAGGGAGAACAAGGGGACGAAGAGCCAGGAGAGTCAGAAATCGGCGGGGAAATGACAGACAGACACACACACGTTATGTGTATGTTACTGCTGCGATTTATTGTAGTAAGGCTTGGGTTTATATAGTAAAGAACAATGCTGCAGGCAAATGTAAAACTTTTATCACAAAGGTTGACAAAATGAGTTAAAACAATGATGTCATATGAATGGTTTTATGAGGAACATAGACAATTTTACGGAGGATGAGAATTGACCTTTGACTCAGTTTCACTTACTGAGGATGAGAATTGACCTTTGACTTAGTTTCACTTACTGAGGATGAGAATTGACCTTTGACTTAGTTTCACTTACTGAACTGTTTAGGGGAATAACTGTCCAAGGTTTTGCTTGCCCTCTAGGTACCTGGAGATAACCTCCGAGTAACCTTAACATTTTTCTGTTACTACAATGGGAACCTAATGATATGTTTTGACTTGCATTCCTGGCTTACGGGAAACTTCTTTTTCTTGATTTTTTAGTTTCTGAGAATTATGAGGGTAAGCAGTAAAGTGTAAACACAGCTGGTAGATAATGCATAATGAGATCATCAGCAGAGCAGAGACATGGTGTCCCCCAAAATTTAGCAAGGACAGTCTTGGCTTCCATAATGTGAGTCGGGGGTCATTACAACCGCGGACTGCACAGGAATCACCTGAGGCTAAACTCCGACAGAGCGCGCACCCCAAAACCCTGCAGCTTTAGACCCCCGACGCAGCAACATCTTGCCACGCGGGTATCACAGCTGTGGGCGTGGCAATTCCTCCCTTTTTATTTTTAAAATGAAGCTCGAAGACTTCCTGCTGGACGCTCTGTAAAGAATCAAATATGCATTTTAGAATTTCAGGAAGAAAAATTATAATTAGCAATACTACTAATGCCACTATCCCTATATAAATGAGGTAGTTTTTCCAATTTATGGGGTTTAAATTTTTGATTTCTGCTTCTAAACTAGTAGCTATATCTTGCAAATCCCCTATTTGTAGCCTTGATTGACTAGCAACAGCAATTTTCTTTTGCAAAGCGTTTAAATTATGCGTAACATCATTATCATGTCAGACACCCTGCAAATGCGCTTTCACTTTTTCCCAAGATTTTGAAGAATTATATGGTAGCGGAGTAACACAGATTGACTTAAAGTTATTATGACAATGAGTAGAAAACATTGTAACACTTTTACAGGTTCCCTGTCCAACCACCCCACAGGTTGCACAATAGGTGGATTAGGAATATAAGCCCAATATGAAGTCCCCTCAGTTTTTGGAGTTGAAATCAAGGCAAGAAAAGCCACAAAAAGATAAGAGGTTGTGCGAGGCTTCCCCTGCTCAGCGAGAAGCTTCTTGGCTTTCCGAGCTAGGCGACGGACCATCGTCCAGGTGATTTTTTGCCTCTGCTGGATTATTTCCAATTTCTTCATCTGATGTTTCATGCGTTTTTTTTTTTGTTTCTTCCAGCGTCGCTGCCTGCGGCGCTGTGCCGGGGACCGCCCTGATGAGTCTATCTGGGATTTAGATGGGGCAGTCGGCATCCTGTGGGAAAACACAAGCATAGCCTCGTCCCGAGGTGATTAGCACATCCGGACCTTTCCACATTCCTGTTAACAGGTCTTTCCAGAGGACTTTGGGCAGGGGGGTTTTATAGACCTCCCTGTCCCAGTGTCGTAGGGCCGCTGTAAGGCCCTTTCCATCAGCATTTAAATGATTTAAAACAAACAATGAATGAGACAATATATGATGGGGTGAGAAATAAGAATTAGCAGTTTGAAGGCGTTCCAATTGTAGTTTTAATGTTTGATGAGTTCTTTCAATGATTGCCTGTCCTTGAGGATTATAAGGAATTCCTGTAATATGAGTTATGTGCCATTGGGCACAAAAATTTACAAATGCTTTAGAGATATAAGTTGGTCCATTATCAGTTTTAATTTGAGAAGGAATGCCCATAATTTGAAAACACTGAATTAAATGTTGAATAACATCTTTTACTGCTTCTCCCGTTCTAGCAGAAGCATGCACAAAATGAGAAAAGGTGTCAACAGTCACATGTACATATCCCAACTTACCAAAAGAAGACACATGAGTTACATCCATCTGCCAAATAATGTTAGCTTTTAAACCTCGGGGATTTACACCCATTTTTGGAGGATGATGTACGGGGGGACAATGAGTACATTGCTTTACTATTTGTCTTGCCTGTTCTCTAGTAATAGAGAACATTTTTCGCAAAGAGGCTGCATTTTGATGGTGAATATTATGACTTTTTAATGCCTTCTGCACTGTAGCTACAATAGACTGGGTATGCATATCTGCTATGGCATTTCCTTTTGCCAGAGGCCCTGGCAATTTACTATGGCCTCTTATATGTCCAATAAAGAATTTTGCTGTTCTTTCTCTTATTAATTTTTGTAATTGTCTTAATAGAGTAAGAATGGGTGATTTTCCTGATAAGAGAGCTGTCTCTAAGGCTGGAAATAAATTAACCACATATTTAGAATCTGAATAAAGGTTAAATGGTTGTGGAAACTCTGTAAAGGCCAATATGACTGCTTTAATTTCTGCCTGCTGGGCAGAGGTTTTTTCACCACTTTTAACATACACACCGTGCTCTTCAGAATAAACCACAGCACAACCTGAAGATGACCCATCAGTAAAAATATTTTGAGCTTTAGCTAAAGGTTGCAGCGAAAACCAGACTGGAAATACCAATTCTACGTGTCTTGCAAATTCTATGATAGGATGTTTTGGATAATGATATTTTATCTGCCCTGCATAGTTTTGCAGCGCTATGACCCAATCTTCATTATTTTGCATTAGCTCCTCTACTTGACTTTTATTGTAGGGTGTGACAATAGTGGCTGGCTCCTTGCCAAACAATTTTTTAGAGCGAGCTCTACCTTTGGTAATTAGTAAAGCACATAAATAAGGATAATCTGCAAGCATCTTTGCCTGTGTATGAGGCAAGTGAAGCCACTCCAAGACTCCCTCCTGCCATAGGCAAGCTGTAGGCGTATAAGCTGTTGCAAAAATCAAAAGACACCAGGGAACAACATAATCTATCTGATGTACACGTGCCTTAGATAAGGCTTTGTCAACTAATTGTAATGCCTGTAAAGCCTCTGGCGTCAATGTCCTTAGAGACTTAGGATTAGAGTCACCATGTAAGATGGAATATAAGGGACTCAATTCTCCTGTAGTAATCTTTAAATGAGGTCTTAGCCAATTAATGTCTCCTAATAATTTTTGATAATCATTTAATGTTTTTAGCCTATCCCTTCTAATTGATATCTTTTGTGAAACAATATAATCATTTTTTATAATTTGTCCCAAATAATTTAAAGGTCGATCTCTCTGTACCTTATCAGGGGCTATAACCAAGCCATGAGCAGTTAAGGTTTGAATAGTATCATACAACAAATCATCTAGTATAGCAGAATTTTCATGAGCCAATAATATATCATCCATATAATGAATTATATATGCAGTAGCATATTTTTTCCTTATTATTTGCATGGCCTTATCGACAAATTTTTGACACAAAGTAGGAGAATTTTTCATGCCCTGTGGCAAAGTAACCCACTGATACCTTCTATAAGGTTGTTTAAAGTTTGATGAAGGCACACTAAAAGCAAAATGTTCACAGTCTGCTGGATCCAATTTTATAGTAAAGAAACAATCTTGTAGATCTATAACAATAATTTTCCATCCTTTAGGAACAGCAACCGGAGATGGCAGTCCAGGTTGCAGAGGACCCATGTCCTTCATGGCTGCATTGACTGCTCTTAAATCTTGTAAGAGCCTCCATTTACCTGATTTTTTCTTTATAACAAATACTGGTGTATTCCAAGGACTTTTTGATTCTACTAAATGCCCTTTTTCTAGTTGTTCTTGTACTAGCTGCTCAAGAGCCTGTATTTTTTCTTCTGTTAGGGGCCACTGACTCACCCACACAGGTTCTTGAGTCAGCCATTCTATTTTATCTGCTACCAAATTTTCTGCAGTGGCCCCTATATAAAATGCTGTTCATTTAAATTGTCTGCTGTTACCAATTTTACTTCCATTGCGTCCAAGAAATCTCTTCCCCATAGGGTAAATGGTAAAGAGGGAAGAACATAAGGCTGTATATATCCTTCCTTACCCTCACAAGTCCATTTTAACATTGCTGAACTTTGCAGGACACCATTAGCTGTCCCCAAACCCAGCAATGAGGAGCCTGTCCGATGTATTGGCCAAGCTGAGGGCCAATCCGAGGAAGCAATACATGTTCTGTCTGCTCCGGTATCAAGGAGCCCTTTAAATTTTTTGCCATTAAGAGACACGACTTTGAATGGACGCTGGCCAAGATCTTGCATTAAAAACACACCCTCATCAGTGCTGCCAAACTGGCCTTGGCCCCTGCTTTCTTGTAGAATCCTGTTTGGCAGGTTTACATAAGGGAGCAATAAAAGTTGAGCTATCCTTTGTCCTTTGTGAATTTGGATAGTCTCTTTTAGAGGTCTGATCATTATCTTTATGTCTGCTTCAGTGTCCGCGTCTAAGACACCAGGAAGTACTTCAAAATTTTTTGCATAATTTGAACTTCTGCCAATTATTAATCCTACAGTTTGAGGCAATAAGGTTCCTTTTACATTAGTGGGCACTAAAGTTACTCCGTCCCACTTGGACACTATAATGTCTTTTGAACTTGCCAAATCCAAGCCTGCACTACCCGGTGTTGCCCTAGGCAAATCATGCACAGTAAATTTTGGGGCTTCAGGATTTAATTGATGTTTCTGTCCTGCTGACTCCTCTCCCTTTGGTGTGGGGCTAGGAGACCGCCCCTCACCTAGTTTTTTGTTTCCTCCTGTTTCTCTTTTAAAGGAGTCCCATCTTTATGGAACTTGGACTTACACTCATTTTTCCAATGTTTTCCCTTCTTACACCGAGGACACAGCCCCGGCGGCCCTTGCTTCTTAGCATCCTCCTTAGGATGTTTGCATTCCCTTTGCATATGCCCTGGTTGACCACAGTTATAACAAACATTTATAGATGATGATTTGGCGCCTCCTCCGTATGTTTTCTTAACATATGTACTGAACTTCTGACCTTTCATAGCTGCAGCATAGGCCATTCCCTGGACTATAGCTGGTGAGGCATCTAAACATGCTTTTACATAATCTTGAATAGTTCCTGTCTTTCTAATAGGCCGAATTAAATCCTGACACAATGGATTAGCATTTTCCCAAGCCAATTGTTTTAAGAGCATGTCTGTCCCCTCGGAAGGGGGCAGCATCCTCGTTACTGCTTCTTCTAATCTGGAAATGAAATCCTGATAAGGCTCTTCCATTCCCTGTCTAATACCTGCCAATGTTCCTGGTTTGGTTCCTGTAGGGGGAATGTTACGCCAAGCGTATATTGCATTGTTGGTTATTAACTTTAAAATGTCTTTTGGAATTTTTTGCTGAGTATTTAAGGGGGCATATTCCCCTGACCCCATAAGCATAGACATTGTAGGCTTAGGGCCTCTTTTCTTGATACTTTGGTTAATAGTTTCTTTACACTTATCCTCATACTCTGTTCTCCAAAGGATAAAATCCCCAGGATTAAGAGTAGCCTTAGCTGTTTGCATCCAATCATAAGGGGTCAGCCATAAGCTGGCTAGCATGTCCACAATTTGTAAAGTGTAAGGCGCGGTAGCACCACTAGTTTTTACCGCACTCTGAAGTTCTTTGAGCGTTTTTAAAGGTAGGGGTTCCCAGGTAGGTTCTTCATCATTTTCAGAGGTCTCTACAACAGGAAAGATGCCAAAGGCAACATCCCCATTTTTTCGAGCCTCAGCTATGGCACCTTTAAAGCCCATTGGAGGAGGGGGTAATGGAGGAGGGCGCCTTCTAGGCTTGGAAGGCTTCCTCATCATAGATTGCATAGGAATAGGAGGAGGCCTATGGTGGTCTCTATAATCATCCTCCTCGTCCTCCTCTCGTTCTTCATCCTCTAGTTCTTTCCAATATACTTCGCTATAATCATTATCTTCCTTCTCATCCTTTTTTATGGCATTATACACCATAGGAGGTGCAGAAGCCATCAAAGGAGTACGCTGCCTGGAACCCCCTGGACCACAATCTGGTATTTTATAATTTGTAGTTTTTCCTGTATCAGAGGCTGTCTCACGGCACAAGCCTTCAAATTGCGTGGTTTCCGCCAAAAGTTCTCTAATTTGGTACCAAAGTTGATATGCTTGTGGGGGCAAGGTTTTTTCCCCTTGGTTTCGCACATACCTACGCATTTCTTTGCCAACCTTTTTCCAATCCTCTAAGATTAAAGAGCCTCCCTCCAGGAACCAAGGACTAACTATTCTGAGAAAAGAAGTAAAAGTTTTTACTGTTCTTACCGAGACAGGAAATCCGGATTTAGTCAGCATTTTCCGTAGCATGACCACTAGCATCTTTTCCTTCTTTGACAATGAATGCCCCATGGTTCCCAAGATTACTTACGCTTAACCGGTAAACTTTCGCCGGCAGGACTGCAGATCCTTCGTAAGAGCCGTTTCTAACTCTGAGGAAAGAAAGAGAAAGATTACCTGTCCTTCAGGTCCCTGTTCGGGCGCCACCTGCCGCGGACCGGCTCTCGCGGAGTCTCAGACCGAGGGAGAACAAGGGGACGAAGAGCCAGGAGAGTCAGAAATCGGCGGGGAAATGACAGACAGACACACACACGTTATGTGTATGTTACTGCTGCGATTTATTGTAGTAAGGCTTGGGTTTATATAGTAAAGAACAATGCTGCAGGCAAATGTAAAACTTTTATCACAAAGGTTGACAAAATGAGTTAAAACAATGATGTCATATGAATGGTTTTATGAGGAACATAGACAATTTTACGGAGGATGAGAATTGACCTTTGACTCAGTTTCACTTACTGAGGATGAGAATTGACCTTTGACTTACTTTCACTTACTGAGGATGAGAATTGACCTTTGACTTAGTTTCACTTACTGAACTGTTTAGGGGAATAACTGTCCAAGGTTTTGCTTGCCCTCTAGGTACCTGGAGATAACCTCCGAGTAACCTTAACATTTTTCTGTTACTACAATGGGAACCTAATGATATGTTTTGACTTGCATTCCTGGCTTACGGGAAACTTCTTTTTCTTGATTTTTTAGTTTCTGAGAATTATGAGGGTAAGCAGTAAAGTGTAAACACAGCTGGTAGATAATGCATAATGAGATCATCAGCAGAGCAGAGACATGGTGTCCCCCAAAATTTAGCAAGGACAGTCTTGGCTTCCATAATGTGAGTCGGGGGTCATTACAACCGCGGACTGCACAGGAATCGCCTGAGGCTAAACTCCGACAGAGCGCGCACCCCAAAACCCTGCAGCTTTAGACCCCCGACGCAGCAACATCTTGCAACGCGGGTATCACAGCTGTGGGCGTGGCAAACATAAAAATGTGTAGAGCTGGTGTCTCCATGTGGAACCAATTAGTGTTTCCAAGCATAAAATTAAATGTTCCCTGAAAAAAAAAACATTCAAAAAAATAAAGTCCGTGGATAATATCACGAATACACAAACAAAGAGGCTGTAGCAATATCTGGGATTCAATTAGACAAAAGGAAACCAGATATTTCCGGTTTCATCCAGTCATATCCGGACAAAGTGGTGTGGAATTCGTATGCAATGGACCGAGAAAATCACAGGAAAAATGGTTTTGGAGAAAAGCAAAGTCTTTTCGTTAGGCAAGTGCATAAAATGTCATCTATACAAACAGAAATAGCATGTTTGTTTGCCGCAGTTCCTCTAGCTTTCTCCCTAGAAAATACGAATGTGTAGAGCTGGTGTCTCCATGTGGAACCAATTAGTGTTTCCAAGCATAAAATTAAATGTTCCCTGAAAAAAAATACATTCAAAAAAATAAAGTCCGTGTATAATATCAGGAATACACAAACACAGAGGCTGTAGCAATATCTGGGGTTGAATTAGCCAAAATGAAACCGGATATTTCAGGTTTCATCCAGTCATATCGGGACAACCTGGTGTAGAATTCGTATGCAATGGACCGAGAAAATCACAGTAAAAATGGTTTTGGAGAAAAGCAAAGTCTTTTCGTTAGGCAAGTGCATAAAATGTCATCTATACAAACAGAAATATCATGTTTGTTTGCCGCAGTTGCTCTAGCTTTCTCCCTAGAAAATACGAATGTGTAGAGCTGCTGTGTCCATGTGGAAACAATTAGTGTTTCCAAGCATAAAATTAAATGTTCCCTGATAAAAAACATTCAAAAAAATAAAGTCCGAGGATAATATCACGAATACACAAACAAAGAGGCTGTAGCAAATTTTCGGTTTGCGTTAGCCAAAACAAAACGGGATACTTCCGGTTTCATCCAGTCATATCTGGACAAACTGGTGTGGAATTCGTATGCAATGGACCGAGAAAATCACAGGAAAAATGGTTTTGGAGAAAAGCAAAGTCTTTTCGTTAGGCAAGTGCATAAAATGTCATCTATACAAACAGAAATATCATGTTTGTTTGCCGCAGTTCCTCTAGCTTTCTCCCTAGAAAATACGAATGTGTAGAGCTGGTGTCTCCATGTGGAACCAATTAGTGTTTCCAAGCATAAAATTAAATGTTCCCTGAAAAAAAAATTCAAAAAAATAAAGTCCGTGGATAATATCAGGAATACACAAACACAGAGGCTGTAGCAATATTTCGATTTGAGTTAGCCAAAACAAAACCGGATATTTCCGGTTTCATCCATGCATATCAGGACAAACTGGTGTGGAATTTGTATGCAATGGACCGAGAAAATCACAGTAAAAATGGTTTTGGAGAAAAGCAAAGTCTTTTCGTTAGGCAAGTGCATAAAATGTCATCTATACAAACAGAAATATCATGTTTGTTTGCCGCAGTTCCTCAAGCTTTCGCCCTAGAACAAACGAATGTGTAGAGCTGGTGTCTCCATGTGGAACCAATTAGTGTTTCCAAGCATAAAATTAAATGTTCCCTGAAAAAAACATTCAAAAAAATAAAGTCCGTGGATAATATCAGGAATACACAAACACAGAGGCTGTAGCAATATCTGGGATTGAATTAGACAAAAGGAAACCGGATATTTCCGGTTCATCCAGTCATATCCGGACAAAGTGGTGTGGAATTCATATGCAATGGACCGAGAACATCACAGGAAAAATGGTTTTGGAGAAAAGCAAAGTCTTTTCGTTAGGCAAGTGCATAAAATGTCATCTATACAAACAGAAATATCATGTTAGTTTGCCGCAGTTCCTCTAGCTTTCTCCCTAGAAAATACAAATGTGTAGAGCTGGTGTCTCCATGTGGAACCAATTAGTGTTTCCAAGCATAAAATTAAATGTTCCCTGAAAATAAAACGTTCAAAAAAATAAAGTCCGTGGATAATATCAGGAATACACAAACACAGAGGCTGTAGCAATATCTGGGATTGAATTAGACAAAAGGAAACCGGATATTTCCGGTTCATCCAGTCATATCGGGAAAAACTGGTGTGGAATTCGTATGCAAACGACTGAGAAAATCACAGTAAAAATGGTTTTGAAGAAAAGCAAAGTCTTTTCGTTAGGCAAGTGCATAAAATGTTATTTATACAAACAGAAATATCATGTTAGTGTGCCGCAGTTCCTCTATCTTTCTCCCTAGAAAATACGAATGTGTACAGCTGGTGTCGCCTTGTAGAACCAATTAGTGTTTCCAAGCATAAAATTAAATGTTCCCTGAAAAAAAACATTCAAAAAAATAAAGTCCTTGGATAATATCAGGAATACACAAACAAAGAGGCTGTAGCAATATCTGGGATTGAATTAGCCAAAAAGAAACCGGATATTTCCGGTTTCATCCAGTCATATCCGGACAAAGTGGTGTGGAATTCGTATGCAATGGACCGAGAAAATCACAGGAAAAATGGTTTTGGAGAAAAGCAAAGTCTTTTCGTTAGGCAAGTGCATAAAATGTCATCTATACAAACAGAAATAGCATGTTTGTTTGCCGCAGTTCCTCTAGCTTTCTCCCTAGAAAATACGAATGTGTAGAGCTGGTGTCTCCATGTGGAACCAATTAGTGTTTCCAAGCATAAAATTAAATGTTCCCTGAAAAAAAATACATTCAAAAAAATAAAGTCCGTGTATAATATCAGGAATACACAAACACAGAGGCTGTAGCAATATCTGGGGTTGAATTAGCCAAAATGAAACCGGATATTTCAGGTTTCATCCAGTCATATCGGGACAACCTGGTGTAGAATTCGTATGCAATGGACCGAGAAAATCACAGTAAAAATGGTTTTGGAGAAAAGCAAAGTCTTTTCGTTAGGCAAGTGCATAAAATGTCATCTATACAAACAGAAATATCATGTTTGTTTGCCGCAGTTGCTCTAGCTTTCTCCCTAGAAAATACGAATGTGTAGAGCTGCTGTGTCCATGTGGAAACAATTAGTGTTTCCAAGCATAAAATTAAATGTTCCCTGATAAAAAACATTCAAAAAAATAAAGTCCGAGGATAATATCACGAATACACAAACAAAGAGGCTGTAGCAAATTTTCGGTTTGCGTTAGCCAAAACAAAACGGGATACTTCCGGTTTCATCCAATCATATCTGGACAAACTGGTGTGGAATTGGTATGCAATGGACCGAGAAAATCACAGTAAAAATGGTTTTGGAGAAAAGCAAAGTCTTTTCGTTAGGCAAGTGCATAAAATGTCATCTATACAAACAGAAATATCATGTTTGTTTGCCGCAGTTCCTCTAGCTTTCTCCCTAGAAAATACGAATGTGTAGAGCTGGTGTCTCCATGTGGAACCAATTAGTGTTTCCAAGCATAAAATTAAATGTTCCCTGAAAAAAAAATTCAAAAAAATAAAGTCCGTGGATAATATCAGGAATACACAAACACAGAGGCTGTAGCAATATTTCGATTTGAGTTAGCCAAAACAAAACCGGATATTTCCGGTTTCATCCATGCATATCAGGACAAACTGGTGTGGAATTTGTATGCAATGGACCGAGAAAATCACAGTAAAAATGGTTTTGGAGAAAAGCAAAGTCTTTTCGTTAGGCAAGTGCATAAAATGTCATCTATACAAACAGAAATATCATGTTTGTTTGCCGCAGTTCCTCAAGCTTTCGCCCTAGAACAAACGAATGTGTAGAGCTGGTGTCTCCATGTGGAACCAATTAGTGTTTCCAAGCATAAAATTAAATGTTCCCTGAAAAAAACATTCAAAAAAATAAAGTCCGTGGATAATATCAGGAATACACAAACACAGAGGCTGTAGCAATATCTGGGATTGAATTAGACAAAAGGAAACCGGATATTTCCGGTTCATCCAGTCATATCCGGACAAAGTGGTGTGGAATTCGTATGCAATGGACCGAGAACATCACAGGAAAAATGGTTTTGGAGAAAAGCAAAGTCTTTTCGTTAGGCAAGTGCATAAAATGTCATCTATACAAACAGAAATATCATGTTAGTTTGCCGCAGTTCCTCTAGCTTTCTCCCTAGAAAATACAAATGTGTAGAGCTGGTGTCTCCATGTGGAACCAATTAGTGTTTCCAAGCATAAAATTAAATGTTCCCTGAAAATAAAACGTTCAAAAAAATAAAGTCCGTGGATAATATCAGGAATACACAAACACAGAGGCTGTAGCAATATCTGGGATTGAATTAGACAAAAGGAAACCGGATATTTCCGGTTCATCCAGTCATATCGGGAAAAACTGGTGTGGAATTCGTATGCAAACGACTGAGAAAATCACAGTAAAAATGGTTTTGAAGAAAAGCAAAGTCTTTTCGTTAGGCAAGTGCATAAAATGTTATTTATACAAACAGAAATATCATGTTAGTGTGCCGCAGTTCCTCTATCTTTCTCCCTAGAAAATACGAATGTGTACAGCTGGTGTCGCCTTGTAGAACCAATTAGTGTTTCCAAGCATAAAATTAAATGTTCCCTGAAAAAAAACATTCAAAAAAATAAAGTCCTTGGATAATATCAGGAATACACAAACAAAGAGGCTGTAGCAATATCTGGGATTGAATTAGCCAAAAAGAAACCGGATATTTCCGGTTTCATCCAGTCATATCCGGACAAAGTGGTGTGGAATTCGTATGCAATGGACCGAGAAAATCACAGGAAAAATGGTTTTGGAGAAAAGCAAAGTCTTTTCGTTAGGCAAGTGCATAAAATGTCATCTATACAAACAGAAATAGCATGTTTGTTTGCCGCAGTTCCTCTAGCTTTCTCCCTAGAAAATACGAATGTGTAGAGCTGGTGTCTCCATGTGGAACCAATTAGTGTTTCCAAGCATAAAATTAAATGTTCCCTGAAAAAAAAAACATTCAAAAAAATAAAGTCCGTGGATAATATCACGAATACACAAACACAGAGGTTGTAGCAATATCTGGGATTGAATTAGACAAAAGGAAACCGGATATTTCCGGTTTCATCCAGTCATATCCGGACAAAGTGGTGTGGAATTCGTATGCAATGGACCGAGAAAATCACAGTAAAAATGGTTTTGGAGAAAAGCAAAGTCTTTTCGTTAGGCAAGTGCATAAAATGTCATCTATACAAACAGAAATATCATGTTTCTTTCCTGCAGTTCCTCTAGCTTTCTCCCTAGAAAATACGAATGTGTAGAGCTGGTGTCTCCATGTGGAACCAATTAGTGTTTCCAAGCATAAAATTAAATGTTCCCTGAAAAAAAATACATTCAAAAAAATAAAGTCCGTGGATAATATCAGGAATACACAAACAAAGAGGCTGAAGCAATATCTGGGATTGAATTAGACAAAAGGAAACCGGATATTTCAGGTTTCATCCAGTCATATCGGGACAACCTGGTGTAGAATTCGTATGCAAAGGACTGAGAAAATCACAGTAAAAATGGTTTTGGAGAAAAGCAAAGTCTTTTCATTAGGCAAGTGCATAAAATGTCATCTATACAAACAGAAATATCATGTTTGTTTGCCGCAGTTGCTCTAGCTTTCTCCCTAGAAAATACGAATGTGTAGAGCTGGTGTCTCCATGTAGAACCAATTAGTGTTTCCAAGCATAAAATTAAATGTTCCCTGAAAAAAAAACATTCAAAAAATAAAGTCCTTGGATAATATCAGGAATACACAAACAAAGAGGCTGTAGCAATATCTGGGATTGAATTAGCCAAAACGAAACCGGATATTTCCGGTTTCATCCAGTCATATCCGGACAAAGTGGTGTGGAATTCGTATGCAATGGACCGAGAAAATCACAGTAAAAATGGTTTTGGAGAAAAGCAAAGTCTTTTCGTTAGGCAAGTGCATAAAATGTCATCTATACAAACAGAAATAGCATGTTTGTTTGCCGCAGTTACTCTAGCTTTCTCCCTAGAAAATACGAATGTGTAGAGCTGGTGTCTCCATGTGGAACCAATTAGTGTTTCCAAGGATAAAATTAAATGTTCCCTGAAAAAAAAATTCAAAAAAATAAAGTCCGTGGATAATATCACGAATACACAAACAAAGAGGCTGTAGCAATATCTGGGATTGAATTAGCCAAAACGAAACTGGATATTTCCTGTTTCATCCATGCCTATCAGGACAAACTGGTGTGGAATTCGTATGCAATGGACCGAGAAAATCATAGGAAAAATGGTTTTGGAGAAAAGCAAAGTCTTTTCGTTAGGCAAGTGCATAAAATGTCATCTATACAAACAGAAATAGCATGTTTGTTTGCCGCAGATCCTCTAGCTTTCTCCCTAGAACATAAAAATGTGTAGAGCTGGTGTCTCCATGTGGAACCAATTAGTGTTTCCAAGCATAAAATTAAATGTTCCCTGAAAAAAAAAACATTCAAAAAAATAAAGTCCGTGGATAATATCACGAATACACAAACAAAGAGGCTGTAGCAATATCTGGGATTAAATTAGAAAAAAGGAAACCGGATATTTCCAGTTTCATCCAGTCATATCCGGACAAAGTGGTGTGGAATTCGTATGCAATGGACCGAGAAAATCACAGTAAAAATGGTTTTGGAGAAAAGCAAAGTCTTTTCGTTAGGCAAGTGCATAAAATGTCATCTATACAAACAGAAATAGCATGTTTGTTTGCCGCAGTTCCTCTAGCTTTCTCCCTAGAAAATACGAATGTGTAGAGCTGGTGTCTCCATGTGGAACCAATTAGTGTTTCCAAGCATAAAATTAAATGTTCCCTGAAAAAAAAAAAAAACATTCAAAAAAATAAAGTCCGTGGATAATATCAGGAATACACAAACACAGAGGCTGTAGCAATATCTGGGATTGAATTAGACAAAAGGAAACCGGATATTTCAGGTTTCATCCAGTCATATCGGGACAACCTGGTGTAGAATTCGTATGCAATGGACCGAGAAAATCACAGTAAAAATGGTTTTGGAGAAAAGCAAAGTCTTTTTGTTAGGCAAGTGCATAAAATGTCATCTATACAAACAGAAATATCATGTTTGTTTGCCGCAGTTGCTCTAGCTTTCTCCCTAGAAAATACGAATGTGTAGAGCTGCTGTGTCCATGTGGAAACAATTAGTGTTTCCAAGCATAAAATTAAATGTTCCCTGATAAAAAACATTCAAAAAAATAAAGTCCTTGGATAATATCAGGAATACACAAACAAAGAGGCTGTAGCAATATCTGGGATTGAATTAGACAAAAGGGAACCGGATATTTCCGGTTCATCCAGTCATATCGGGAAAAACTGGTGTGGAATTCGTATGCAAAGGACTGAGAAAATCACAGTAAAAATGGTTTTGAGGAAAAGCAAAGTCTTTTCGTTAGGCAAGTGCATAAAATGTTATTTATACAAACAGAAATATCATGTTAGTTTGCCGCAGTTCCTCTAGCTTTCTCCCTAGAAAATACGAATGTGTAGAGCTGGTGTCTCCATGTGGAACCAATTAGTGTTTCCAAGCATAAAATTAAATGTTCCCTGAAAAAAAAAACATTCAAAAAAATAAAGTCCTTGGATAATATCAGGAATACACAAACAAAGACGCTGTAGCAATATCTGGGATTGAATTAGCCAAAACGAAACCGGATATTTCCGGTTTCATCCAGTCATATCAGGACAAAGTGGTGTGGAATTCGTATGCAATGGACCGAGAAAATTACAGGAAAAATGGTTTTGGAGAAAAGCAAAGTCTTTTCGTTAGGCAAGTGCATAAAATGTCATCTATACAAACAGAAATATCATGTTTGTTTGCCGCAGTTCCTATAGCTTTCTCCCTAGAAAATACGAATGTGTAGAGCTGGTGTCTCCATGTGGAACCAATTAGTGTTTCCAAGCATAAAATTAAATGTTCCCTGAAAAAAAAAACATTCAAAAAAATAAAGTCCGTGGATAATATCACGAATACACAAACACAGAGGTTGTAGCAATATCTGGGATTGAATTAGCCAAAACGAAACCGGATATTTCCGGTTTGATCCATGCCTATCAGGACAAACTGGTGTGGAATTCGTATGCAATGGACCGAGAAAATCACAGGAAAAATGGTTTTGGAGAAAAGCAAAGTCTTTTCGTTAGGCAAGTGCATAAAATGTCATCTATACAAACAGAAATAGCATGTTTGTTTGCCGCAGATCCTATAGCTTTCTCCCTAGAACATAAAAATGTGTAGAGCTGGTGTCTCCATGTGGAACCAATTAGTGTTTCCAAGCATAAAATTAAATGTTCCCTGAAAAAAAAAACATTCAAAAAAATAAAGTCCGTGGATAATATCACGAATACACAAACAAAGAGGCTGTAGCAATATCTGGGATTAAATTAGAAAAAAGGAAACCGGATATTTCCAGTTTCATCCAGTCATATCCGGACAAAGTGGTGTGGAATTCGTATGCAATGGACCGAGAAAATCACAGTAAAAATGGTTTTGGAGAAAAGCAAAGTCTTTTCGTTAGGCAAGTGCATAAAATGTCATCTATACAAACAGAAATAGCATGTTTGTTTGCCGCAGTTCCTCTAGCTTTCTCCCTAGAAAATACGAATGTGTAGAGCTGGTGTCTCCATGTGGAACCAATTAGTGTTTCCAAGCATAAAATTAAATGTTCCCTGAAAAAAAAAAAACATTCAAAAAAATAAAGTCCGTGGATAATATCAGGAATACACAAACAAAGAGGCTGTAGCAATATCTGGGATTGAATCAGCGAAAACGAAACCGGATATTTCCGGTTTCATCCAGTCATATCCGGACAAAGTGTGGTGGAATTCGTATGCAATGGACCGAGAACATCACAGGAAAAATGGTTTTGGAGAAAAGCAAAGTCTTTTCGTTAGGCAAGTGCATAAAATGTCATCTATACAAACACAAATATCATGTTTGTTTGCCGCAGTTCCTCTAGCTTTCTCCCTAGAAAATACGAATGTGTAGAGCTGGTGTCTCCATGTGGAACCAATTAGTGTTTCCAAGCATAAAATTAAATGTTCCCTGAAAAAAAAACATTCATAAAAATAAAGTCCATGGATAATATCACGAATACACAAACACAGAGGCTGTAGCAATATCTGGGATTGAATTAGCCAAAACAAAACCGGATATTTCCGGTTTCATCCAGGCATATCAGGACAAACTGGTGTGGAATTCGTATGCAATGGACCGAGAAAATCACAGGAAAAATGGTTTTGGAGAAAAGCAAAGTCTTTTCGTTAGGCAAGTGCATAAAATGTCATCTATACAAACAGAAATATCATGTTTGTTTGCCGCAGTTCCTCTAGCTTTCTCCCTAGAACATACAAATGTGTAGAGCTGGTGTCTCCATGTGGAACCAATTAGTGTTTCCAAGCATAAAATTAAATGTTCCCTGAAAAAAAAAAACAGTCAAAAAAATAAAGTCCGTGGATAATATCAGGAATACACAAACACAGAGGCTGTAGCAATATTTCGGTTTGAGTTAGCCAAAACAAAACCGGATATTTCCGGTTTCATCCAGTCATATCCGGACAAAGTGGTGTGGAATTCGTATGCAATGGACCGAGAAAATCACAGTAAAAATGGTTTTGGAGAAAATCAAAGTCTTTTCGTTAGGCAAGTGCATAAAATGTCATCTATACAAACAGAAATATCATGTTTGTTTGCCGCAGTTCCTCTAGCTTTCTCCCTAGAAAATACGAATGTGTAGAGCTGGTGTCTCCATGTGGAACCAATTAGTGTTTCCAAGCATAAAATTAAATGTTCCCTGAAAAAAAAAACATTCAAAAAAATAAAGTCCGTGGATAATATCACGAATACACAAACACAGAGGTTGTAGCAATATCTGGGATTGAATTAACCAAAATGAAACCGGATATTTCCGGTTTCATCCATGCATATCAGGACAAACTGGTGTGGAATTCGTATGCAATGGACCGAGAAAATCACAGTAAAAATGGTTTTGGAGAAAAGCAAAGTCTTTTCGTTAGGCAAGTGCATAAAATGTCATCTATACAAACAGAAATATCATGTTTGTTTGCCGCAGTTCCTCAAGCTTTCGCCCTAGAACAAACGAATGTGTAGAGCTGGTGTCTCCATGTGGAACCAATTAGTGTTTCCAAGCATAAAATTAAATGTTCCCTGAAAAAAACATTCAAAAAAATAAAGTCCGTGGATAATATCAGGAATACACAAACACAGAGGCTGTAGCAATATCTGGGATTGAATTAGACAAAAGGAAACCGGATATTTCCGGTTCATCCAGTCATATCCGGACAAAGTGGTGTGGAATTCGTATGCAATGGACCGAGAACATCACAGGAAAAATGGTTTTGGAGAAAAGCAAAGTCTTTTCGTTAGGCAAGTGCATAAAATGTCATCTATACAAACAGAAATATCATGTTAGTTTGCCGCAGTTCCTCTAGCTTTCTCCCTAGAAAATACAAATGTGTAGAGCTGGTGTCTCCATGTGGAACCAATTAGTGTTTCCAAGCATAAAATTAAATGTTCCCTGAAAATAAAACGTTCAAAAAAATAAAGTCCGTGGATAATATCAGGAATACACAAACACAGAGGCTGTAGCAATATCTGGGATTGAATTAGACAAAAGGAAACCGGATATTTCCGGTTCATCCAGTCATATCGGGAAAAACTGGTGTGGAATTCGTATGCAAACGACTGAGAAAATCACAGTAAAAATGGTTTTGAAGAAAAGCAAAGTCTGTTCGTTAGGCAAGTGCATAAAATGTTATTTATACAAACAGAAATATCATGTTAGTGTGCCGCAGTTCCTCTATCTTTCTCCCTAGAAAATACGAATGTGTACAGCTGGTGTCTCCTTGTAGAACCAATTAGTGTTTCCAAGCATAAAATTAAATGTTCCCTGAAAAAAAACATTCAAAAAAATAAAGTCCTTGGATAATATCAGGAATACACAAACAAAGAGGCTGTAGCAATATCTGGGATTGAATTAGCCAAAAAGAAACCGGATATTTCCGGTTTCATCCAGTCATATCCGGACAAAGTGGTGTGGAATTCGTATGCAATGGACCGAGAAAATCACAGGAAAAATGGTTTTGGAGAAAAGCAAAGTCTTTTCGTTAGGCAAGTGCATAAAATGTCATCTATACAAACAGAAATATCATGTTTGTTTGCCGCAGTTCCTCTAGCTTTCTCCCTAGAAAATACGAATGTGTAGAGCTGGTGTCTCCATGTGGAACCAATTAGTGTTTCCAAGCATAAAATTAAATGTTCCCTGAAAAAAAAAACATTCAAAAAAATAAAGTCCGTGGATAATATCACGAATACACAAACACAGAGGTTGTAGCAATATCTGGGATTGAATTAGACAAAAGGAAACCGGATATTTCCGGTTTCATCCAGTCATATCCGGACAAAGTGGTGTGGAATTCGTATGCAATGGACCGAGAAAATCACAGTAAAAATGGTTTTGGAGAAAAGCAAAGTCTTTTCGTTAGGCAAGTGCATAAAATGTCATCTATACAAACAGAAATATCATGTTTCTTTCCTGCAGTTCCTCTAGCTTTCTCCCTAGAAAATACGAATGTGTAGAGCTGGTGTCTCCATGTGGAACCAATTAGTGTTTCCAAGCATAAAATTAAATGTTCCCTGAAAAAAAATACATTCACAAAAATAAAGTCCGTGTATAATATCAGGAATACACAAACAAAGAGGCTGAAGCAATATCTGGGATTGAATTAGACAAAAGGAAACCGGATATTTCAGGTTTCATCCAGTCATATCGGGACAACCTGGTGTAGAATTCGTATGCAAAGGACTGAGAAAATCACAGTAAAAATGGTTTTGGAGAAAAGCAAAGTCTTTTCGTTAGGCAAGTGCATAAAATGTCATCTAGACAAACAGAAATATCATGTTTGTTTGCCGCAGTTGCTCTAGCTTTCTCCCTAGAAAATACGAATGTGTAGAGCTGGTGTCTCCATGTAGAACCAATTAGTGTTTCCAAGCATAAAATTAAATGTTCCCTGAAAAAAAAACATTCAAAAAAATAAAGTCCTTGGATAATATCAGGAATACACAAACAAAGAGGCTGTAGCAATATCTGGGATTGAATTAGCCAAAACGAAACCGGATATTTCCGGTTTCATCCAGTCATATCCGGACAAAGTGGTGTGGAATTCGTATGCAATGGACCGAGAAAATCACAGGAAAAATGGTTTTGGAGAAAAGCAAAGTCTTTTCGTTAGGCAAGTGCATAAAATGTCATCTAGACAAACAGAAATATCATGTTTGTTTGCCGCAGTTACTCTAGCTTTCTCCCTAGAAAATACGAATGTGTAGAGCTGGTGTCTCCATGTGGAACCAATTAGTGTTTCCAAGGATAAAATTAAATGTTCCCTGAAAAAAAAAATTCAAAAAAATAAAGTCCGTGGATAATATCACGAATACACAAACAAAGAGGCTGTAGCAATATCTGGGATTGAATTAGCCAAAACGAAACTGGATATTTCCTGTTTCATCCATGCCTATCAGGACAAACTGGTGTGGAATTCGTATGCAATGGACCGAGAAAATCATAGGAAAAATGGTTTTGGAGAAAAGCAAAGTCTTTTCGTTAGGCAAGTGCATAAAATGTCATCTATACAAACAGAAATAGCATGTTTGTTTGCCACAGATCCTCTAGCTTTCTCCCTAGAACATAAAAATGTGTAGAGCTGGTGTCTCCATGTGGAACCAATTACTGTTTCCAAGCATAAAATTAAATGTTCCCTGAAAAAAAAAACATTCAAAAAAATAAAGTCCGTGGATAATATCACGAATACACAAACAAAGAGGCTGTAGCAATATCTGGGATTAAATTAGAAAAAAGGAAACCGGATATTTCCAGTTTCATCCAGTCATATCCGGACAAAGTGGTGTGGAATTCGTATGCAATGGACCGAGAAAATCACAGTAAAAATGGTATTGGAGAAAAGCAAAGTCTTTTCGTTAGGCAAGTGCATAAAATGTCATCTATACAAACAGAAATAGCATGTTTGTTTGCCGCAGTTCCTATAGCTTTCTCCCTAGAAAATACGAATGTGTAGAGCTGGTGTCTCCATGTGGAACCAATTAGTATTTCCAAGCATAAAATTAAATGTTCCCTGAAAAAAAAAAAACATTCAAAAAAATAAAGTCCGTGGATAATATCAGGAATACACAAACACAGAGGCTGTAGCAATATCTGGGATTGAATTAGACAAAAGGAAACCGGATATTTCAGGTTTCATCCAGTCATATCGGGACAACCTGGTGTAGAATTCGTATGCAATGGACCGAGAAAATCACAGTAAAAATGGTTTTGGAGAAAAGCAAAGTCTTTTCGTTAGGCAAGTGCATAAAATGTCATCTATACAAACAGAAATATCATGTTTGTTTGCCGCAGTTGCTCTAGCTTTCTCCCTAGAAAATACGAATGTGTAGAGCTGCTGTGTCCATGTGGAAACAATTAGTGTTTCCAAGCATAAAATTAAATGTTCCCTGATAAAAAACATTCAAAAAAATAAAGTCCTTGGATAATATCAGGAATACACAAACAAAGAGGCTGTAGCAATATCTGGGATTGAATTAGACAAAAGGGAACCGGATATTTCCGGTTCATCCAGTCATATCGGGAAAAACTGGTGTGGAATTCGTATGCAAAGGACTGAGAAAATCACAGTAAAAATGGTTTTGAGGAAAAGCAAAGTCTTTTCGTTAGGCAAGTGCATAAAATGTTATTTATACAAACAGAAATATCATGTTAGTTTGCCGCAGTTCCTCTAGCTTTCTCCCTAGAAAATACGAATGTGTAGAGCTGGTGTCTCCATGTGGAACCAATTAGTGTTTCCAAGCATAAAATTAAATGTTCCCTGAAAAAAAAAATTCAAAAAAATAAAGTCCTTGGATAATATCAGGAATACACTAACAAAGACGCTGTAGCAATATCTGGGATTGAATTAGCCAAAACGAAACCGGATATTTCCGGTTTCATCCAGTCATATCAGGACAAAGTGGTGTGGAATTCGTATGCAATGGACCGAGAAAATTACAGGAAAAATGGTTTTGGAGAAAAGCAAAGTCTTTTCGTTAGGCAAGTGCATAAAATGTCATCTATACAAACAGAAATATCATGTTTGTTTGCCGCAGTTCCTATAGCTTTCTCCCTAGAAAATACGAATGTGTAGAGCTGGTGTCTCCATGTGGAACCAATTAGTGTTTCCAAGCATAAAATTAAATGTTCCCTGAAAAAAAAACATTCAAAAAAATAAAGTCCGTGGATAATATCACGAATACACAAACACAGAGGTTGTAGCAATATCTGGGATTGAATTAGCCAAAACGAAACCGGATATTTCCGGTTTGATCCATGCCTATCAGGACAAACTGGTGTGGAATTCGTATGCAATGGACCGAGAAAATCACAGTAAAAATGGTTTTGGAGAAAAGCAAAGTCTTTTCGTTAGGCAAGTGCATAAAATGTCATCTATACAAACAGAAATAGCATGTTTGTTTGCCGCAGATCCTATAGCTTTCTCCCTAGAACATAAAAATGTGTAGAGCTGGTGTCTCCATGTGGAACCAATTAGTGTTTCCAAGCATAAAATTAAATGTTCCCTGAAAAAAAAAACATTCAAAAAAATAAAGTCCGTGGATAATATCACGAATACACAAACAAAGAGGCTGTAGCAATATCTGGGATTGAATTAGCCAAAACGAAACCGGATATTTCCGGTTTCATAAAGTCATATCCGGACAAAGTGGTGTGGAATTCGTATGCAATGGACCGAGAAAATCACAGTAAAAATGGTTTTGGAGAAAAGCAAAGTCTTTTCGTTAGGCAAGTGCATAAAATGTCATCTATACAAACAGAAATAGCATGTTTGTTTGCCGCAGTTCCTCTAGCTTTCTCCCTAGAAAATACGAATGTGTAGAGCTGGTGTCTCCATGTGGAACCAATTAGTGTTTCCAAGCATAAAATTAAATGTTCCCTGAAAAAAAACATGCAAAAAAATAAAGTCCGTGGATAATATCAGGAATACACAAACAAAGAGGCTGTAGCAATATCTGGGATTGAATCAGCGAAAACGAAACCGGATATTTCCGGTTTCATCCAGTCATATCCGGACAAAGTGTGGTGGAATTCGTATGCAATGGACCGAGAACATCACAGGAAAAATGGTTTTGGAGAAAAGCAAAGTCTTTTCGTTAGGCAAGTGCATAAAATGTCATCTATACAAACACAAATATCATGTTTGTTTGCCGCAGTTCCTCTAGCTTTCTCCCTAGAAAATACGAATGTGTAGAGCTGGTGTCTCCATGTGGAACCAATTAGTGTTTCCAAGCATAAAATTAAATGTTCCCTGAAAAAAAAACATTCATAAAAATAAAGTCCATGGATAATATCACGAATACACAAACACAGAGGCTGTAGCAATATCTGGGATTGAATTAGCCAAAACAAAACCGGA
The DNA here is from genome assembly GCA_036325905.1 of Lepus oiostolus. Lineage (NCBI taxonomy): Eukaryota > Metazoa > Chordata > Mammalia > Lagomorpha > Leporidae > Lepus > Lepus oiostolus. The sequence continues at coordinate 48,493,155 of CM070795.1, forward strand.
TATTTCCGGTTTCATCCAGGCATATCAGGACAAACTGGTGTGGAATTTGTATGCAATGGACCGAGAAAATCACAGTAAAAATGGTTTTGGAGAAAAGCAAAGTCTTTTCGTTAGGCAAGTGCATAAAATGTCATCTATACAAACAGAAATATCATGTTTGTTTGCCGCAGTTCCTCAAGCTTTCGCCCTAGAACAAACGAATGTGTAGAGCTGGTGTCTCCATGTGGAACCAATTAGTGTTTCCAAGCATAAAATTAAATGTTCCCTGAAAAAAACATTCAAAAAAATAAAGTCCGTGGATAATATCAGGAATACACAAACACAGAGGCTGTAGCAATATCTGGGATTGAATTAGACAAAAGGAAACCGGATATTTCCGGTTCATCCAGTCATATCCGGACAAAGTGGTGTGGAATTCATATGCAATGGACCGAGAACATCACAGGAAAAATGGTTTTGGAGAAAAGCAAAGTCTTTTCGTTAGGCAAGTGCATAAAATGTCATCTATACAAACAGAAATATCATGTTAGTTTGCCGCAGTTCCTCTAGCTTTCTCCCTAGAAAATACAAATGTGTAGAGCTGGTGTCTCCATGTGGAACCAATTAGTGTTTCCAAGCATAAAATTAAATGTTCCCTGAAAATAAAACGTTCAAAAAAATAAAGTCCGTGGATAATATCAGGAATACACAAACACAGAGGCTGTAGCAATATCTGGGATTGAATTAGACAAAAGGAAACCGGATATTTCCGGTTCATCCAGTCATATCGGGAAAAACTGGTGTGGAATTCGTATGCAAACGACTGAGAAAATCACAGTAAAAATGGTTTTGAAGAAAAGCAAAGTCTTTTCGTTAGGCAAGTGCATAAAATGTTATTTATACAAACAGAAATATCATGTTAGTGTGCCGCAGTTCCTCTATCTTTCTCCCTAGAAAATACGAATGTGTACAGCTGGTGTCGCCTTGTAGAACCAATTAGTGTTTCCAAGCATAAAATTAAATGTTCCCTGAAAAAAAACATTCAAAAAAATAAAGTCCTTGGATAATATCAGGAATACACAAACAAAGAGGCTGTAGCAATATCTGGGATTGAATTAGCCAAAAAGAAACCGGATATTTCCGGTTTCATCCAGTCATATCCGGACAAAGTGGTGTGGAATTCGTATGCAATGGACCGAGAAAATCACAGGAAAAATGGTTTTGGAGAAAAGCAAAGTCTTTTCGTTAGGCAAGTGCATAAAATGTCATCTATACAAACAGAAATAGCATGTTTGTTTGCCGCAGTTCCTCTAGCTTTCTCCCTAGAAAATACGAATGTGTAGAGCTGGTGTCTCCATGTGGAACCAATTAGTGTTTCCAAGCATAAAATTAAATGTTCCCTGAAAAAAAATACATTCAAAAAAATAAAGTCCGTGTATAATATCAGGAATACACAAACACAGAGGCTGTAGCAATATCTGGGGTTGAATTAGCCAAAATGAAACCGGATATTTCAGGTTTCATCCAGTCATATCGGGACAACCTGGTGTAGAATTCGTATGCAATGGACCGAGAAAATCACAGTAAAAATGGTTTTGGAGAAAAGCAAAGTCTTTTCGTTAGGCAAGTGCATAAAATGTCATCTATACAAACAGAAATATCATGTTTGTTTGCCGCAGTTGCTCTAGCTTTCTCCCTAGAAAATACGAATGTGTAGAGCTGCTGTGTCCATGTGGAAACAATTAGTGTTTCCAAGCATAAAATTAAATGTTCCCTGATAAAAAACATTCAAAAAAATAAAGTCCGAGGATAATATCACGAATACACAAACAAAGAGGCTGTAGCAAATTTTCGGTTTGCGTTAGCCAAAACAAAACGGGATACTTCCGGTTTCATCCAATCATATCTGGACAAACTGGTGTGGAATTGGTATGCAATGGACCGAGAAAATCACAGTAAAAATGGTTTTGGAGAAAAGCAAAGTCTTTTCGTTAGGCAAGTGCATAAAATGTCATCTATACAAACAGAAATATCATGTTTGTTTGCCGCAGTTCCTCTAGCTTTCTCCCTAGAAAATACGAATGTGTAGAGCTGGTGTCTCCATGTGGAACCAATTAGTGTTTCCAAGCATAAAATTAAATGTTCCCTGAAAAAAAAATTCAAAAAAATAAAGTCCGTGGATAATATCAGGAATACACAAACACAGAGGCTGTAGCAATATTTCGATTTGAGTTAGCCAAAACAAAACCGGATATTTCCGGTTTCATCCATGCATATCAGGACAAACTGGTGTGGAATTTGTATGCAATGGACCGAGAAAATCACAGTAAAAATGGTTTTGGAGAAAAGCAAAGTCTTTTCGTTAGGCAAGTGCATAAAATGTCATCTATACAAACAGAAATATCATGTTTGTTTGGCGCAGTTCCTCAAGCTTTCGCCCTAGAACAAACGAATGTGTAGAGCTGGTGTCTCCATGTGGAACCAATTAGTGTTTCCAAGCATAAAATTAAATGTTCCCTGAAAAAAACATTCAAAAAAATAAAGTCCGTGGATAATATCAGGAATACACAAACACAGAGGCTGTAGCAATATCTGGGATTGAATTAGACAAAAGGAAACCGGATATTTCCGGTTCATCCAGTCATATCCGGACAAAGTGGTGTGGAATTCGTATGCAATGGACCGAGAACATCACAGGAAAAATGGTTTTGGAGAAAAGCAAAGTCTTTTCGTTAGGCAAGTGCATAAAATGTCATCTATACAAACAGAAATATCATGTTAGTTTGCCGCAGTTCCTCTAGCTTTCTCCCTAGAAAATACAAATGTGTAGAGCTGGTGTCTCCATGTGGAACCAATTAGTGTTTCCAAGCATAAAATTAAATGTTCCCTGAAAATAAAACGTTCAAAAAAATAAAGTCCGTGGATAATATCAGGAATACACAAACACAGAGGCTGTAGCAATATCTGGGATTGAATTAGACAAAAGGAAACCGGATATTTCCGGTTCATCCAGTCATATCGGGAAAAACTGGTGTGGAATTCGTATGCAAACGACTGAGAAAATCACAGTAAAAATGGTTTTGAAGAAAAGCAAAGTCTTTTCGTTAGGCAAGTGCATAAAATGTTATTTATACAAACAGAAATATCATGTTAGTGTGCCGCAGTTCCTCTATCTTTCTCCCTAGAAAATACGAATGTGTACAGCTGGTGTCGCCTTGTAGAACCAATTAGTGTTTCCAAGCATAAAATTAAATGTTCCCTGAAAAAAAACATTCAAAAAAATAAAGTCCTTGGATAATATCAGGAATACACAAACAAAGAGGCTGTAGCAATATCTGGGATTGAATTAGCCAAAAAGAAACCGGATATTTCCGGTTTCATCCAGTCATATCCGGACAAAGTGGTGTGGAATTCGTATGCAATGGACCGAGAAAATCACAGGAAAAATGGTTTTGGAGAAAAGCAAAGTCTTTTCGTTAGGCAAGTGCATAAAATGTCATCTATACAAACAGAAATAGCATGTTTGTTTGCCGCAGTTCCTCTAGCTTTCTCCCTAGAAAATACGAATGTGTAGAGCTGGTGTCTCCATGTGGAACCAATTAGTGTTTCCAAGCATAAAATTAAATGTTCCCTGAAAAAAAAAACATTCAAAAAAATAAAGTCCGTGGATAATATCACGAATACACAAACACAGAGGTTGTAGCAATATCTGGGATTGAATTAGACAAAAGGAAACCGGATATTTCCGGTTTCATCCAGTCATATCCGGACAAAGTGGTGTGGAATTCGTATGCAATGGACCGAGAAAATCACAGTAAAAATGGTTTTGGAGAAAAGCAAAGTCTTTTCGTTAGGCAAGTGCATAAAATGTCATCTATACAAACAGAAATATCATGTTTCTTTCCTGCAGTTCCTCTAGCTTTCTCCCTAGAAAATACGAATGTGTAGAGCTGGTGTCTCCATGTGGAACCAATTAGTGTTTCCAAGCATAAAATTAAATGTTCCCTGAAAAAAAATACATTCAAAAAAATAAAGTCCGTGGATAATATCAGGAATACACAAACAAAGAGGCTGAAGCAATATCTGGGATTGAATTAGACAAAAGGAAACCGGATATTTCAGGTTTCATCCAGTCATATCGGGACAACCTGGTGTAGAATTCGTATGCAAAGGACTGAGAAAATCACAGTAAAAATGGTTTTGGAGAAAAGCAAAGTCTTTTCATTAGGCAAGTGCATAAAATGTCATCTATACAAACAGAAATATCATGTTTGTTTGCCGCAGTTGCTCTAGCTTTCTCCCTAGAAAATACGAATGTGTAGAGCTGGTGTCTCCATGTAGAACCAATTAGTGTTTCCAAGCATAAAATTAAATGTTCCCTGAAAAAAAAACATTCAAAAAATAAAGTCCTTGGATAATATCAGGAATACACAAACAAAGAGGCTGTAGCAATATCTGGGATTGAATTAGCCAAAACGAAACCGGATATTTCCGGTTTCATCCAGTCATATCCGGACAAAGTGGTGTGGAATTCGTATGCAATGGACCGAGAAAATCACAGGAAAAATGGTTTTGGAGAAAAGCAAAGTCTTTTCGTTAGGCAAGTGCATAAAATGTCATCTATACAAACAGAAATAGCATGTTTGTTTGCCGCAGTTACTCTAGCTTTCTCCCTAGAAAATACGAATGTGTAGAGCTGGTGTCTCCATGTGGAACCAATTAGTGTTTCCAAGGATAAAATTAAATGTTCCCTGAAAAAAAAATTCAAAAAAATAAAGTCCGTGGATAATATCACGAATACACAAACAAAGAGGCTGTAGCAATATCTGGGATTGAATTAGCCAAAACGAAACTGGATATTTCCTGTTTCATCCATGCCTATCAGGACAAACTGGTGTGGAATTCGTATGCAATGGACCGAGAAAATCATAGGAAAAATGGTTTTGGAGAAAAGCAAAGTCTTTTCGTTAGGCAAGTGCATAAAATGTCATCTATACAAACAGAAATAGCATGTTTGTTTGCCGCAGATCCTCTAGCTTTCTCCCTAGAACATAAAAATGTGTAGAGCTGGTGTCTCCATGTGGAACCAATTAGTGTTTCCAAGCATAAAATTAAATGTTCCCTGAAAAAAAAAACATTCAAAAAAATAAAGTCCGTGGATAATATCACGAATACACAAACAAAGAGGCTGTAGCAATATCTGGGATTAAATTAGAAAAAAGGAAACCGGATATTTCCAGTTTCATCCAGTCATATCCGGACAAAGTGGTGTGGAATTCGTATGCAATGGACCGAGAAAATCACAGTAAAAATGGTTTTGGAGAAAAGCAAAGTCTTTTCGTTAGGCAAGTGCATAAAATGTCATCTATACAAACAGAAATAGCATGTTTGTTTGCCGCAGTTCCTCTAGCTTTCTCCCTAGAAAATACGAATGTGTAGAGCTGGTGTCTCCATGTGGAACCAATTAGTGTTTCCAAGCATAAAATTAAATGTTCCCTGAAAAAAAAAAAAAACATTCAAAAAAATAAAGTCCGTGGATAATATCAGGAATACACAAACACAGAGGCTGTAGCAATATCTGGGATTGAATTAGACAAAAGGAAACCGGATATTTCAGGTTTCATCCAGTCATATCGGGACAACCTGGTGTAGAATTCGTATGCAATGGACCGAGAAAATCACAGTAAAAATGGTTTTGGAGAAAAGCAAAGTCTTTTTGTTAGGCAAGTGCATAAAATGTCATCTATACAAACAGAAATATCATGTTTGTTTGCCGCAGTTGCTCTAGCTTTCTCCCTAGAAAATACGAATGTGTAGAGCTGCTGTGTCCATGTGGAAACAATTAGTGTTTCCAAGCATAAAATTAAATGTTCCCTGATAAAAAACATTCAAAAAAATAAAGTCCTTGGATAATATCAGGAATACACAAACAAAGAGGCTGTAGCAATATCTGGGATTGAATTAGACAAAAGGGAACCGGATATTTCCGGTTCATCCAGTCATATCGGGAAAAACTGGTGTGGAATTCGTATGCAAAGGACTGAGAAAATCACAGTAAAAATGGTTTTGAGGAAAAGCAAAGTCTTTTCGTTAGGCAAGTGCATAAAATGTTATTTATACAAACAGAAATATCATGTTAGTTTGCCGCAGTTCCTCTAGCTTTCTCCCTAGAAAATACGAATGTGTAGAGCTGGTGTCTCCATGTGGAACCAATTAGTGTTTCCAAGCATAAAATTAAATGTTCCCTGAAAAAAAAATTCAAAAAAATAAAGTCCTTGGATAATATCAGGAATACACAAACAAAGACGCTGTAGCAATATCTGGGATTGAATTAGCCAAAACGAAACCGGATATTTCCGGTTTCATCCAGTCATATCAGGACAAAGTGGTGTGGAATTCGTATGCAATGGACCGAGAAAATTACAGGAAAAATGGTTTTGGAGAAAAGCAAAGTCTTTTCGTTAGGCAAGTGCATAAAATGTCATCTATACAAACAGAAATATCATGTTTGTTTGCCGCAGTTCCTATAGCTTTCTCCCTAGAAAATACGAATGTGTAGAGCTGGTGTCTCCATGTGGAACCAATTAGTGTTTCCAAGCATAAAATTAAATGTTCCCTGAAAAAAAAAACATTCAAAAAAATAAAGTCCGTGGATAATATCACGAATACACAAACACAGAGGTTGTAGCAATATCTGGGATTGAATTAGCCAAAACGAAACCGGATATTTCCGGTTTGATCCATGCCTATCAGGACAAACTGGTGTGGAATTCGTATGCAATGGACCGAGAAAATCACAGGAAAAATGGTTTTGGAGAAAAGCAAAGTCTTTTCGTTAGGCAAGTGCATAAAATGTCATCTATACAAACAGAAATAGCATGTTTGTTTGCCGCAGATCCTATAGCTTTCTCCCTAGAACATAAAAATGTGTAGAGCTGGTGTCTCCATGTGGAACCAATTAGTGTTTCCAAGCATAAAATTAAATGTTCCCTGAAAAAAAAAACATTCAAAAAAATAAAGTCCGTGGATAATATCACGAATACACAAACAAAGAGGCTGTAGCAATATCTGGGATTGAATTAGCCAAAACGAAACCGGATATTTCCGGTTTCATAAAGTCATATCCGGACAAAGTGGTGTGGAATTCGTATGCAATGGACCGAGAAAATCACAGTAAAAATGGTTTTGGAGAAAAGCAAAGTCTTTTCGTTAGGCAAGTGCATAAAATGTCATCTATACAAACAGAAATAGCATGTTTGTTTGCCGCAGTTCCTCTAGCTTTCTCCCTAGAAAATACGAATGTGTAGAGCTGGTGTCTCCATGTGGAACCAATTAGTGTTTCCAAGCATAAAATTAAATGTTCCCTGAAAAAAAAAAAACATTCAAAAAAATAAAGTCCGTGGATAATATCAGGAATACACAAACAAAGAGGCTGTAGCAATATCTGGGATTGAATCAGCGAAAACGAAACCGGATATTTCCGGTTTCATCCAGTCATATCCGGACAAAGTGTGGTGGAATTCGTATGCAATGGACCGAGAACATCACAGGAAAAATGGTTTTGGAGAAAAGCAAAGTCTTTTCGTTAGGCAAGTGCATAAAATGTCATCTATACAAACAGAAATATCATGTTTGTTTGCCGCAGTTCCTCTAGCTTTCTCCCTAGAAAATACGAATGTGTAGAGCTGGTGTCTCCATGTGGAACCAATTAGTGTTTCCAAGCATAAAATTAAATGTTCCCTGAAAAAAAAACATTCATAAAAATAAAGTCCATGGATAATATCACGAATACACAAACACAGAGGCTGTAGCAATATCTGGGATTGAATTAGCCAAAACAAAACCGGATATTTCCGGTTTCATCCAGGCATATCAGGACAAACTGGTGTGGAATTCGTATGCAATGGACCGAGAAAATCACAGGAAAAATGGTTTTGGAGAAAAGCAAAGTCTTTTCGTTAGGCAAGTGCATAAAATGTCATCTATACAAACAGAAATATCATGTTTGTTTGCCGCAGTTCCTCTAGCTTTCTCCCTAGAACATACAAATGTGTAGAGCTGGTGTCTCCATGTGGAACCAATTAGTGTTTCCAAGCATAAAATTAAATGTTCCCTGAAAAAAAAAAACAGTCAAAAAAATAAAGTCCGTGGATAATATCAGGAATACACAAACACATAGGCTGTAGCAATATTTCGGTTTGAGTTAGCCAAAACAAAACCGGATATTTCCGGTTTCATCCAGTCATATCCGGACAAAGTGGTGTGGAATTCGTATGCAATGGACCGAGAAAATCACAGTAAAAATGGTTTTGGAGAAAATCAAAGTCTTTTCGTTAGGCAAGTGCATAAAATGTCATCTATACAAACAGAAATATCATGTTTGTTTGCCGCAGTTCCTCTAGCTTTCTCCCTAGAAAATACGAATGTGTAGAGCTGGTGTCTCCATGTGGAACCAATTAGTGTTTCCAAGCATAAAATTAAATGTTCCCTGAAAAAAAAACATTCAAAAAAATAAAGTCCGTGGATAATATCACGAATACACAAACACAGAGGTTGTAGCAATATCTGGGATTGAATTAACCAAAATGAAACCGGATATTTCCAGTTTCATCCATGCATATCAGGACAAACTGGTGTGGAATTCGTATGCAATGGACCGAGAAAATCACAGTAAAAATGGTTTTGGAGAAAAGCAAAGTCTTTTCGTTAGGCAAGTGCATAAAATGTCATCTATACAAACAGAAATATCATGTTTGTTTGCCGCAGTTCCTCAAGCTTTCGCCCTAGAACAAACGAATGTGTAGAGCTGGTGTCTCCATGTGGAACCAATTAGTGTTTCCAAGCATAAAATTAAATGTTCCCTGAAAAAAACATTCAAAAAAATAAAGTCCGTGGATAATATCAGGAATACACAAACACAGAGGCTGTAGCAATATCTGGGATTGAATTAGACAAAAGGAAACCGGATATTTCCGGTTCATCCAGTCATATCCGGACAAAGTGGTGTGGAATTCGTATGCAATGGACCGAGAACATCACAGGAAAAATGGTTTTGGAGAAAAGCAAAGTCTTTTCGTTAGGCAAGTGCATAAAATGTCATCTATACAAACAGAAATATCATGTTAGTTTGCCGCAGTTCCTCTAGCTTTCTCCCTAGAAAATACAAATGTGTAGAGCTGGTGTCTCCATGTGGAACCAATTAGTGTTTCCAAGCATAAAATTAAATGTTCCCTGAAAATAAAACGTTCAAAAAAATAAAGTCCGTGGATAATATCAGGAATACACAAACACAGAGGCTGTAGCAATATCTGGGATTGAATTAGACAAAAGGAAACCGGATATTTCCGGTTCATCCAGTCATATCGGGAAAAACTGGTGTGGAATTCGTATGCAAACGACTGAGAAAATCACAGTAAAAATGGTTTTGAAGAAAAGCAAAGTCTGTTCGTTAGGCAAGTGCATAAAATGTTATTTATACAAACAGAAATATCATGTTAGTGTGCCGCAGTTCCTCTATCTTTCTCCCTAGAAAATACGAATGTGTACAGCTGGTGTCTCCTTGTAGAACCAATTAGTGTTTCCAAGCATAAAATTAAATGTTCCCTGAAAAAAAACATTCAAAAAAATAAAGTCCTTGGATAATATCAGGAATACACAAACAAAGAGGCTGTAGCAATATCTGGGATTGAATTAGCCAAAAAGAAACCGGATATTTCCGGTTTCATCCAGTCATATCCGGACAAAGTGGTGTGGAATTCGTATGCAATGGACCGAGAAAATCACAGGAAAAATGGTTTTGGAGAAAAGCAAAGTCTTTTCGTTAGGCAAGTGCATAAAATGTCATCTATACAAACAGAAATATCATGTTTGTTTGCCGCAGTTCCTCTAGCTTTCTCCCTAGAAAATACGAATGTGTAGAGCTGGTGTCTCCATGTGGAACCAATTAGTGTTTCCAAGCATAAAATTAAATGTTCCCTGAAAAAAAAAACATTCAAAAAAATAATGTCCGTGGATAATATCACGAATACACAAACACAGAGGTTGTAGCAATATCTGGGATTGAATTAGACAAAAGGAAACCGGATATTTCCGGTTTCATCCAGTCATATCCGGACAAAGTGGTGTGGAATTCGTATGCAATGGACCGAGAAAATCACAGTAAAAATGGTTTTGGAGAAAAGCAAAGTCTTTTCGTTAGGCAAGTGCATAAAATGTCATCTATACAAACAGAAATATCATGTTTCTTTCCTGCAGTTCCTCTAGCTTTCTCCCTAGAAAATACGAATGTGTAGAGCTGGTGTCTCCATGTGGAACCAATTAGTGTTTCCAAGCATAAAATTAAATGTTCCCTGAAAAAAAATACATTCACAAAAATAAAGTCCGTGTATAATATCAGGAATACACAAACAAAGAGGCTGAAGCAATATCTGGGATTGAATTAGACAAAAGGAAACCGGATATTTCAGGTTTCATCCAGTCATATCGGGATAACCTGGTGTAGAATTCGTATGCAAAGGACTGAGAAAATCACAGTAAAAATGGTTTTGGAGAAAAGCAAAGTCTTTTCGTTAGGCAAGTGCATAAAATGTCATCTAGACAAACAGAAATATCATGTTTGTTTGCCGCAGTTGCTCTAGCTTTCTCCCTAGAAAATACGAATGTGTAGAGCTGGTGTCTCCATGTAGAACCAATTAGTGTTTCCAAGCATAAAATTAAATGTTCCCTGAAAAAAAAACATTCAAAAAAATAAAGTCCTTGGATAATATCAGGAATACACAAACAAAGAGGCTGTAGCAATATCTGGGATTGAATTAGCCAAAACGAAACCGGATATTTCCGGTTTCATCCAGTCATATCCGGACAAAGTGGTGTGGAATTCGTATGCAATGGACCGAGAAAATCACAGGAAAAATGGTTTTGGAGAAAAGCAAAGTCTTTTCGTTAGGCAAGTGCATAAAATGTCATCTAGACAAACAGAAATATCATGTTTGTTTGCCGCAGTTACTCTAGCTTTCTCCCTAGAAAATACGAATGTGTAGAGCTGGTGTCTCCATGTGGAACCAATTAGTGTTTCCAAGGATAAAATTAAATGTTCCCTGAAAAAAAAATTCAAAAAAATAAAGTCCGTGGATAATATCACGAATACACAAACAAAGAGGCTGTAGCAATATCTGGGATTGAATTAGCCAAAACGAAACTGGATATTTCCTGTTTCATCCATGCCTATCAGGACAAACTGGTGTGGAATTCGTATGCAATGGACCGAGAAAATCATAGGAAAAATGGTTTTGGAGAAAAGCAAAGTCTTTTCGTTAGGCAAGTGCATAAAATGTCATCTATACAAACAGAAATAGCATGTTTGTTTGCCACAGATCCTCTAGCTTTCTCCCTAGAACATAAAAATGTGTAGAGCTGGTGTCTCCATGTGGAACCAATTACTGTTTCCAAGCATAAAATTAAATGTTCCCTGAAAAAAAAAACATTCAAAAAAATAAAGTCCGTGGATAATATCACGAATACACAAACAAAGAGGCTGTAGCAATATCTGGGATTAAATTAGAAAAAAGGAAACCGGATATTTCCAGTTTCATCCAGTCATATCCGGACAAAGTGGTGTGGAATTCGTATGCAATGGACCGAGAAAATCACAGTAAAAATGGTATTGGAGAAAAGCAAAGTCTTTTCGTTAGGCAAGTGCATAAAATGTCATCTATACAAACAGAAATAGCATGTTTGTTTGCCGCAGTTCCTATAGCTTTCTCCCTAGAAAATACGAATGTGTAGAGCTGGTGTCTCCATGTGGAACCAATTAGTGTTTCCAAGCATAAAATTAAATGTTCCCTGAAAAAAAAAAAACATTCAAAAAAATAAAGTCCGTGGATAATATCAGGAATACACAAACACAGAGGCTGTAGCAATATCTGGGATTGAATTAGACAAAAGGAAACCGGATATTTCAGGTTTCATCCAGTCATATCGGGACAACCTGGTGTAGAATTCGTATGCAATGGACCGAGAAAATCACAGTAAAAATGGTTTTGGAGAAAAGCAAAGTCTTTTCGTTAGGCAAGTGCATAAAATGTCATCTATACAAACAGAAATATCATGTTTGTTTGCCGCAGTTGCTCTAGCTTTCTCCCTAGAAAATACGAATGTGTAGAGCTGCTGTGTCCATGTGGAAACAATTAGTGTTTCCAAGCATAAAATTAAATGTTCCCTGATAAAAAACATTCAAAAAAATAAAGTCCTTGGATAATATCAGGAATACACAAACAAAGAGGCTGTAGCAATATCTGGGATTGAATTAGACAAAAGGGAACCGGATATTTCCGGTTCATCCAGTCATATCGGGAAAAACTGGTGTGGAATTCGTATGCAAAGGACTGAGAAAATCACAGTAAAAATGGTTTTGAGGAAAAGCAAAGTCTTTTCGTTAGGCAAGTGCATAAAATGTTATTTATACAAACAGAAATATCATGTTAGTTTGCCGCAGTTCCTCTAGCTTTCTCCCTAGAAAATACGAATGTGTAGAGCTGGTGTCTCCATGTGGAACCAATTAGTGTTTCCAAGCATAAAATTAAATGTTCCCTGAAAAAAAAATTCAAAAAAATAAAGTCCTTGGATAATATCAGGAATACACTAACAAAGACGCTGTAGCAATATCTGGGATTGAATTAGCCAAAACGAAACCGGATATTTCCGGTTTCATCCAGTCATATCAGGACAAAGTGGTGTGGAATTCGTATGCAATGGACCGAGAAAATTACAGGAAAAATGGTTTTGGAGAAAAGCAAAGTCTTTTCGTTAGGCAAGTGCATAAAATGTCATCTATACAAACAGAAATATCATGTTTGTTTGCCGCAGTTCCTATAGCTTTCTCCCTAGAAAATACGAATGTGTAGAGCTGGTGTCTCCATGTGGAACCAATTAGTGTTTCCAAGCATAAAATTAAATGTTCCCTGAAAAAAAAACATTCAAAAAAATAAAGTCCGTGGATAATATCACGAATACACAAACACAGAGGTTGTAGCAATATCTGGGATTGAATTAGCCAAAACGAAACCGGATATTTCCGGTTTGATCCATGCCTATCAGGACAAACTGGTGTGGAATTCGTATGCAATGGACCGAGAAAATCACAGTAAAAATGGTTTTGGAGAAAAGCAAAGTCTATTCGTTAGGCAAGTGCATAAAATGTCATCTATACAAACAGAAATAGCATGTTTGTTTGCCGCAGATCCTATAGCTTTCTCCCTAGAACATAAAAATGTGTAGAGCTGGTGTCTCCATGTGGAACCAATTAGTGTTTCCAAGCATAAAATTAAATGTTCCCTGAAAAAAAAAACATTCAAAAAAATAAAGTCCGTGGATAATATCACGAATACACAAACAAAGAGGCTGTAGCAATATCTGGGATTGAATTAGCCAAAACGAAACCGGATATTTCCGGTTTCATAAAGTCATATCCGGACAAAGTGGTGTGGAATTCGTATGCAATGGACCGAGAAAATCACAGTAAAAATGGTTTTGGAGAAAAGCAAAGTCTTTTCGTTAGGCAAGTGCATAAAATGTCATCTATACAAACAGAAATAGCATGTTTGTTTGCCGCAGTTCCTCTAGCTTTCTCCCTAGAAAATACGAATGTGTAGAGCTGGTGTCTCCATGTGGAACCAATTAGTGTTTCCAAGCATAAAATTAAATGTTCCCTGAAAAAAAACATGCAAAAAAATAAAGTCCGTGGATAATATCAGGAATACACAAACAAAGAGGCTGTAGCAATATCTGGGATTGAATCAGCGAAAACGAAACCGGATATTTCCGGTTTCATCCAGTCATATCCGGACAAAGTGTGGTGGAATTCGTATGCAATGGACCGAGAACATCACAGGAAAAATGGTTTTGGAGAAAAGCAAAGTCTTTTCGTTAGGCAAGTGCATAAAATGTCATCTATACAAACACAAATATCATGTTTGTTTGCCGCAGTTCCTCTAGCTTTCTCCCTAGAAAATACGAATGTGTAGAGCTGGTGTCTCCATGTGGAACCAATTAGTGTTTCCAAGCATAAAATTAAATGTTCCCTGAAAAAAAAACATTCATAAAAATAAAGTCCATGGATAATATCACGAATACACAAACACAGAGGCTGTAGCAATATCTGGGATTGAATTAGCCAAAACAAAACCGGATATTTCCGGTTTCATCCAGGCATATCAGGACAAACTGGTGTGGAATTCGTATGCAATGGACCGAGAAAATCACAGGAAAAATGGTTTTGGAGAAAAGCAAAGTCTTTTCGTTAGGCAAGTGCATAAAATGTCATCTATACAAACAGAAATATCATGTTTGTTTGCCGCAGTTCCTCTAGCTTTCTCCCTAGAACATACAAATGTGTAGAGCTGGTGTCTCCATGTGGAACCAATTAGTGTTTCCAAGCATAAAATTAAATGTTCCCTGAAAAAAAAATTCAAAAAAATAAAGTCGGTGGATAATATCACGAATACACAAACACAGAAGTTGTAGCAATATCTGGGATTGAATTAGCCAAAATGAAACCGGATATTTCCGGTTTCATCCAGGCATATCAGGACAAACTGGTGTGGAATTCGTATGCAATGGACCGAGAAAATCACAGTAAAAATGGTTTTGGAGAAAAGCAAAGTCTTTTCGTTAGGCAAGTGCATAAAATGTCATCTATACAAACAGAAATATCATGTTTGTTTGCCGCAGTTCCTCTAGCTTTCTCCCTAGAAAATACGAATGTGTAGAGCTGGTGTCTCCATGTGGAACCAATTAGTGTTTCCAAGGATAAAATTAAATGTTCCCTGAAAAAAAAACATTCAAAAAAATAAAGTCCATGGATAATATCACGAATACACAAACACAGAGGCTGTAGCAATATCTGGGATTGAATTAGCCAAAACAAAACCGGATATTTCCGGTTTCATCCAGGCATATCAGGAAAAACTGGTGTGGAATTCGTATGCAATGCACCGAGAAAATCACAGTAAAAATGGTTTTGGAGAAAAGCAAAGTCTTTTCGTTAGGCAAGTGCATAAAATGTCATCTATACAAACACAAATATCATGTTTATTTGCCGCAGTTCCTCTAGCTTTCTCCCTAGAACATACAAATGTGTAGAGCTGGTGTCTCCATGTGGAACCAATTAGTGTTTCCAAGCATAAAATTAAATGTTCCCTGAAAAAAAAAACAGTCAAAAAAATAAAGTCCGTGGATAATATCAGGAATACACAAACACAGAGGCTGTAGCAATATTTCGGTTTGAGTTAGCCAAAACAAAACCGGATATTTCCGGTTTCATCCAGTCATATCCGGACAAAGTGGTGTGGAATTCGTATGCAATGGACCGAGAAAATCACAGTAAAAATGGTTTTGGAGAAAATCAAAGTCTTTTCGTTAGGCAAGTGCATAAAATGTCATCTATACAAACAGAAATATCATGTTTGTTTGCCGCAGTTCCTCTAGCTTTCTCCCTAGAAAATACGAATGTGTAGAGCTGGTGTCTCCATGTGGAACCAATTAGTGTTTCCAAGCATAAAATTAAATGTTCCCTGAAAAAAAAAACATTCAAAAAAATAAAGTCCGTGGATAATATCACGAATACACAAACACAGAGGTTGTAGCAATATCTGGGATTGAATTAACCAAAATGAAACCGGATATTTCCGGTTTCATCCATGCATATCAGGACAAACTGGTGTGGAATTCGTATGCAATGGACTGAGAAAATCACAGGAAAAATGGTTTTGGAGAAAAGCAAAGTCTTTTCGTTAGGCAAGTGCATAAAATGTCATCTATACAAACAGAAATATCATGTTTGTTTTCCGCAGTTCCTATAGCTTTCTCCCTAGAACATAAAAATGTGTAGAGCTGGTGTCTCCATGTGGAACCAATTAGTGTTTCCAAGCATAAAATTAAATGTTCCCTGAAAAAAAAAAAACAGTCAAAAAAATAAAGTCCGTGGATAATATCAGGAATACACAAACACAGAGGCTGTAGCAATATTTCGGTTTGAGTTAGCCAAAACAAAACCGGATATTTCCGGTTTCATCCAGTCATATCCGGACAAAGTGGTGTGGAATTCGTATGCAATGGACCGAGAAAATCACAGTAAAAATGGTTTTGGAGAAAAGCAAAGTCTTTTCGTTAGGCAAGTGCATAAAATGTCATCTATACAAACAGAAATATCATGTTTGTTTGCCGCAGTTCCTCTAGCTTTCTCCCTAGAAAATACGAATGTGTAGAGCTGGTGTCTCCATTTGGAACCAATTAGTGTTTCCAAGCATAAAATTAAATGTTCCCTGAAAAAAAAAACATTCAAAAAAATAAAGTCCGTGGATAATATCACGAATACACAAACACAGAGGCTGTAGCAATATCTGGGATTGAATTAACCAAAACGAAACCGGATATTTCCGGTTTCATCCATGCATATCAGGACAAACTCGTGTGGAATTCGTATGCAATGGACTGAGAAAATCACAGGAAAAATGGTTTTGGAGAAAAGCAAAGTCTTTTCGTTAGGCAAGTGCATAAAATGTCATCTATACAAACAGAAATAGCATGTTTGTTTGCCGCAGTTCCTCTAGCTTTCTCCCTAGAAAATACGAATATGTAGAGCTGGTGTCTCCATGTGGAACCAATTAGTGTTTCTAAGCATAAAATTAAATGTTCCCTGAAAAAAAAATTCAAAAAAATAAAGTCCATGGATAATATCACGAATACACAAACACAGAAGTTGTAGCAATATCTGGGATTGAATTAGCCAAAATGAAACCGGATATTTCCGGTTTCATCCAGGCATATCAGGACAAACTGGTGTGGAATTCGTATGCAATGGACCGAGAAAATCACAGTAAAAATGGTTTTGGAGAAAAGCAAAGTCTTTTCGTTAGGCAAGTGCATAAAATGTCATCTATACAAACAGAAATATCATGTTTGTTTGCCGCAGTTCCTCTAGCTTTCTCCCTAGAAAATACGAATGTGTAGAGCTGGTGTCTCCATGTGGAACCAATTAGTGTTTCCAAGCATAAAATTAAATGTTCCCTGAAAAAAAAAAACATTCAAAAAAATAAAGTCCGTGGATAATATCACGAATACACAAACACAGAGGTTGTAGCAATATCTGGGATTGAATTAACCAAAACGAAACCGGATATTTCCGGTTTCATCCATGCATATCCGGACAAAGTGGTGTGGAATTCGTATGCAATGGACCGAGAAAATCACAGGAAAAATGGTTTTGGAGAAAAGCAAAGTCTTTTCGTTAGGCAAGTGCATAAAATGTTATTTATACAAACAGAAATATCATGTTTGTTTGCCGCAGTTCCTATAGCTTTCTCCCTAGAACATAAAAATGTGTAGAGCTGGTGTCTCCATGTGGAACCAATTAGTGTTTCCAAGCATAAAATTAAATGTTCCCTGAAAAAAAAAACATTCAAAAAAATAAAATCCGTGGATAATATCTGGAATACACAAACAAAGAGGCTGTAGCAATATCTGGGATTGAATCAGCCAAAACGAAACCGGATATTTCCGGTTTCATCCAGTCATATCCGGACAAAGTGGTGTGGAATTCGTATGCAATGGACCGAGAACATCACAGGAAAAATGGTTTTGGAGAAAAGCAAAGTCTTTTCGTTAGGCAAGTGCATAAAATGTCATCTATACAAACAGAAATATCATGTTTGTTTGCCGCAGTTCCTCTAGCTTTCTCCCTAGAAAATACGAATGTGTAGAGCTGGTGTCTCCATGTGGAACCAATTAGTGTTTCCAAGCATAAAATTAAATGTTCCCTGATAAAAAACATTCAAAAAAATAAAGTCCGAGGATAATATCACGAATACACAAACAAAGAGGCTGTAGCAAATTTTCGGTTTGCGTTAGCCAAAACAAAACGGGATACTTCCGGTTTCATCCAGTCATATCTGGACAAACTGGTGTGGAATTTGTATGCAATGGACCGAGAAAATCACAGTAAAAATGGTTTTGGAGAAAAGCAAAGTCTTTTCGTTAGGCAAGTGCATAAAATGTCATCTATAAAAACACAAATATCATGTTTGTTTGCCGCAGTTCCTCTAGCTTTCTCCCTAGAACAAACGAATGTGTAGAGCTGGTGTCTCCATGTGGAACCAATTAGTGTTTCCAAGCATAAAATTAAATGTTCCCTGAAAAAAAAAATTCAAAAAAATAAAGTCCGTGGATAATATCACGAATACACAAACACAGAGGTTGTAGCAATATCTGGGATTGAATTAACCAAAACAAAACCGGATATTTCCGGTTTCATCCATGCATATCCGGACAAAGTGGTGTGGAATTCGTATGCAATGGACCGAGAAAATCACAGGAAAAATGGTTTTGGAGAAAAGCAAAGTCTTTTCGTTAGGCA
The DNA here is from genome assembly GCA_036325905.1 of Lepus oiostolus. NCBI lineage: Eukaryota > Metazoa > Chordata > Mammalia > Lagomorpha > Leporidae > Lepus > Lepus oiostolus. Next base: position 48,511,543 of record CM070795.1, read on the forward strand.
AGTGCATAAAATGTCATCTATACAAACAGAAATATCATGTTTGTTTGCCGCAGTTCCTATAGCTTTCTCCCTAGAACATAAAAATGTGTAGAGCTGGTGTCTCCATGTGGAACCAATTAGTGTTTCCAAGCATAAAATTAAATGTTCCCTGAAAAAAAAAAAACATTCAAAAAAATAAAGTCGGTGGATAATATCAGGAATACACAAACAAAGAGGCTGTAGCAATATCTGGGATTGAATCAGCCAAAACGAAACCGGATATTTCCGGTTTCATCCAGGCATATCAGGACAAACTGGTGTGGAATTCGTATGCAATGGACCGAGAAAATCACAGTAAAAATGGTTTTGGAGAAAAGCAAAGTCTTTTCGTTAGGCAAGTGCATAAAATGTCATCTATACAAACAGAAATATCATGTTTGTTTGCCGCAGTTCCTCTAGCTTTCTCCCTAGAAAATACGAATGTGTAGAGCTGGTGTCTCCATGTGGAACCAATTAGTGTTTCCAAGCATAAAATTAAATGTTCCCTGAAAAAAAAAAACATTCAAAAAAATAAAGTCCGTGGATAATATCACGAATACACAAACACAGAGGTTGTAGCAATATCTGGGATTGAATTAACCAAAACGAAACCGGATATTTCCGGTTTCATCCATGCATATCCGGACAAAGTGGTGTGGAATTTGTATGCAATGGACCGAGAAAATCACAGGAAAAATGGTTTTGGAGAAAAGCAAAGTCTTTTCGTTAGGCAAGTGCATAAAATGTCATCTATACAAACAGAAATATCATGTTTGTTTGCCGCAGTTCCTATAGCTTTCTCCCTAGAACATAAAAATGTGTAGAGCTGGTGTCTCCATGTGGAACCAATTAGTGTTTCCAAGCATAAAATTAAATGTTCCCTGAAAAAAAAAACATTCAAAAAAATAAAATCCGTGGATAATATCTGGAATACACAAACAAAGAGGCTGTAGCAATATCTGGGATTGAATCAGCCAAAACGAAACCGGATATTTCCGGTTTCATCCAGTCATATCCGGACAAAGTGGTGTGGAATTCGTATGCAATGGACCGAGAACATCACAGGAAAAATGGTTTTGGAGAAAAGCAAAGTCTTTTCGTTAGGCAAGTGCATGAAATGTCATCTATACAAACAGAAATATCATGTTTGTTTGCCGCAGTTCCTCTAGCTTTCTCCCTAGAAAATACGAATGTGTAGAGCTGGTGTCTCCATGTGGAACCAATTAGTGTTTCCAAGCATAAAATTAAATGTTCCCTGAAAAAAAAAATTCAAAAAAATAAAGTCCATGGATAATATCACGAATACACAAACACAGAAGTTGTAGCAATATCTGGGATTGAATTAGCCAAAATGAAACCGGATATTTCCGGTTTCATCCAGGCATATCAGGACAAACTGGTGTGGAATTCGTATGCAATGGACCGAGAAAATCACAGTAAAAATGGTTTTGGAGAAAAGCAAAGTCTTTTCGTTAGGCAAGTGCATAAAATGTCATCTATACAAACAGAAATAGCATGTTTGTTTGCCGCAGTTCCTCTAGCTTTCTCCCTAGAAAATACGAATGTGTAGAGCTGGTGTCTCCATGTGGAACCAATTAGTGTTTCCAAGCATAAAATTAAATGTTCCCTGAAAAAAAAAAACATTCAAAAAAATAAAGTCCGTGGATAATATCACGAATACACAAACACAGAGGTTGTAGCAATATCTGGGATTGAATTAACCAAAACGAAACCGGATATTTCCGGTTTCATCCATGCATATCCGGACAAAGTGGTGTGGAATTTGTATGCAATGGACCGAGAAAATCACAGGAAAAATGGTTTTGGAGAAAAGCAAAGTCTTTTCGTTAGGCAAGTGCATAAAATGTCATCTATACAAACAGAAATATCATGTTTGTTTGCCGCAGTTCCTATAGCTTTCTCCCTAGAACATAAAAATGTGTAGAGCTGGTGTCTCCATGTGGAACCAATTAGTGTTTCCAAGCATAAAATTAAATGTTCCCTGAAAAAAAAACATTCAAAAAAATAAAATCCGTGGATAATATCTGGAATACACAAACAAAGAGGCTGTAGCAATATCTGGGATTGAATCAGCCAAAACGAAACCGGATATTTCCGGTTTCATCCAGTCATATCCGGACAAAGTGGTGTGGAATTCGTATGCAATGGACCGAGAACATCACAGGAAAAATGGTTTTGGAGAAAAGCAAAGTCTTTTCCTTAGGCAAGTGCATAAAATGTCATCTATACAAACAGAAATATCATGTTTGTTTGCCGCAGTTCCTCTAGCTTTCTCCCTAGAAAATACGAATGTGTAGAGCTGGTGTCTCCATGTGGAACCAATTAGTGTTTCCAAGCATAAAATTAAATGTTCCCTGATAAAAAACATTCAAAAAAATAAAGTCCGAGGATAATATCACGAATACACAAACAAAGAGGCTGTAGCAAATTTTCGGTTTGCGTTAGCCAAAACAAAACGGGATACTTCCGGTTTCATCCAGTCATATCTGGACAAACTGGTGTGGAATTTGTATGCAATGGACCAAGAAAATCACAGTAAAAATGGTTTTGGAGAAAAGCAAAGTCTTTTCGTTAGGCAAGTGCATAAAATGTCATCTATACAAACACAAATATCATGTTTGTTTGCCGCAGTTCCTCTAGCTTTCTCCCTAGAACAAACGAATGTGTAGAGCTGGTGTCTCCATGTGGAACCAATTAGTGTTTCCAAGCATAAAATTAAATGTTCCCTGAAAAAAAAAATTCAAAAAAATAAAGTCCGTGGATAATATCACGAATACACAAACACAGAGGTTGTAGCAATATCTGGGATTGAATTAACCAAAACGAAACCGGATATTTCCGGTTTCATCCATGCATATCCGGACAAAGTGGTGTGGAATTCGTATGCAATGGACCGAGAAAATCACAGGAAAAATGGTTTTGGAGAAAAGCAAAGTCTTTTCGTTAGGCAAGTGCATAAAATGTCATCTATACAAACAGAAATATCATGTTTGTTTGCCGCAGTTCCTATAGCTTTCTCCCTAGAACATAAAAATGTGTAGAGCTGGTGTCTCCATGTGGAACCAATTAGTGTTTCCAAGCATAAAATTAAATGTTCCCTGAAAAAAAAAACATTCAAAAAAATAAAGTCGGTGGATAATATCAGGAATACACAAACAAAGAGGCTGTAGCAATATCTGGGATTGAATCAGCCAAAACGAAACCGGATATTTCCGGTTTCATCCAGGCATATCAGGACAAACTGGTGTGGAATTCGTATGCAATGGACCGAGAAAATCACAGTAAAAATGGTTTTGGAGAAAAGCAAAGTCTTTTCGTTAGGCAAGTGCATAAAATGTCATCTATACAAACAGAAATATCATGTTTGTTTGCCGCAGTTCCTCTAGCTTTCTCCCTAGAAAATACGAATGTGTAGAGCTGGTGTCTCCATGTGGAACCAATTAGTGTTTCCAAGCATAAAATTAAATGTTCCCTGAAAAAAAAAAACATTCAAAAAAATAAAGTCCGTGGATAATATCACGAATACACAAACACAGAGGTTGTAGCAATATCTGGGATTGAATTAACCAAAACGAAACCGGATATTTCCGGTTTCATCCATGCATATCCGGACAAAGTGGTGTGGAATTTGTATGCAATGGACCGAGAAAATCACAGGAAAAATGGTTTTGGAGAAAAGCAAAGTCTTTTCGTTAGGCAAGTGCATAAAATGTCATCTATACAAACAGAAATATCATGTTTGTTTGCCGCAGTTCCTATAGCTTTCTCCCTAGAACATAAAAATGTGTAGAGCTGGTGTCTCCATGTGGAACCAATTAGTGTTTCCAAGCATAAAATTAAATGTTCCCTGAAAAAAAAAACATTCAAAAAAATAAAATCCGTGGATAATATCTGGAATACACAAACAAAGAGGCTGTAGCAATATCTGGGATTGAATCAGCCAAAACGAAACCGGATATTTCCGGTTTCATCCAGTCATATCCGGACAAAGTGGTGTGGAATTCGTATGCAATGGACCGAGAACATCACAGGAAAAATGGTTTTGGAGAAAAGCAAAGTCTTTTCGTTAGGCAAGTGCATAAAATGTCATCTATACAAACAGAAATATCATGTTTGTTTGCCGCAGTTCCTCTAGCTTTCTCCCTAGAAAATACGAATGTGTAGAGCTGGTGTCTCCATGTGGAACCAATTAGTGTTTCCAAGCATAAAATTAAATGTTCCCTGAAAAAAAAAATTCAAAAAAATAAAGTCCATGGATAATATCACGAATACACAAACACAGAAGTTGTAGCAATATCTGGGATTGAATTAGCCAAAATGAAACCGGATATTTCCGGTTTCATCCAGGCATATCAGGACAAACTGGTGTGGAATTCGTATGCAATGGACCGAGAAAATCACAGTAAAAATGGTTTTGGAGAAAAGCAAAGTCTTTTCGTTAGGCAAGTGCATAAAATGTCATCTATACAAACAGAAATAGCATGTTTGTTTGCCGCAGTTCCTCTAGCTTTCTCCCTAGAAAATACGAATGTGTAGAGCTGGTGTCTCCATGTGGAACCAATTAGTGTTTCCAAGCATAAAATTAAATGTTCCCTGAAAAAAAAAAAACATTCAAAAAAATAAAGTCCGTGGATAATATCACGAATACACAAACACAGAGGTTGTAGCAATATCTGGGATTGAATTAACCAAAATGAAACCGGATATTTCCGGTTTCATCCATGCATATCAGGACAAACTGGTGTGGAATTCGTATGCAATGGACTGAGAAAATCACAGGAAAAATGGTTTTGGAGAAAAGCAAAGTCTTTTCGTTAGGCAAGTGCATAAAATGTCATCTATACAAACAGAAATATCATGTTTGTTTGCCGCAGTTCCTATAGCTTTCTCCCTAGAACATAAAAATGTGTAGAGCTGGTGTCTCCATGTGGAACCAATTAGTGTTTCCAAGCATAAAATTAAATGTTCCCTGAAAAAAAAAAACAGTCAAAAAAATAAAGTCCGTGGATAATATCAGGAATACACAAACACAGAGGCTGTAGCAATATTTCGGTTTGAGTTAGCCAAAACAAAACCGGATATTTCCGGTTTCATCCAGTCATATCCGGACAAAGTGGTGTGGAATTCGTATGCAATGGACCGAGAAAATCACAGTAAAAATGGTTTTGGAGAAAAGCAAAGTCTTTTCGTTAGGCAAGTGCATAAAATGTCATCTATACAAACAGAAATATCATGTTTGTTTGCCGCAGTTCCTCTAGCTTTCTCCCTAGAAAATACGAATGTGTAGAGCTGGTGTCTCCATGTGGAACCAATTAGTGTTTCCAAGCATAAAATTAAATGTTCCCTGAAAAAAAAATTCAAAAAAATAAAGTCCATGGATAATATCACGAATACACAAACACAGAAGTTGTAGCAATATCTGGGATTGAATTAGCCAAAATGAAACCGGATATTTCCGGTTTCATCCAGGCATATCAGGACAAACTGGTGTGGAATTCGTATGCAATGGACCGAGAAAATCACAGGAAAAATGGTTTTGGAGAAAAGCAAAGTCTTTTCGTTAGGCAAGTGCATAAAATGTCATCTATACAAACACAAATATCATGTTTGTTTGCCGCAGTTCCTATAGCTTTCTCCCTAGAACAAACGAATGTGTAGAGCTGGTGTCTCCATGTGGAACCAATTAGTGTTTCCAAGCATAAAATTAAATGTTCCCTGAAAAAAAAAACATTCAAAAAAATAAAGTCCGTGGATAATATCACGAATACACAAACACAGAGGTTGTAGCAATATCTGGGATTGAATTAACCAAAACAAAACCGGATATTTCCGGTTTCATCCATGCATATCCGGACAAAGTGGTGTGGAATTCGTATGCAATGGACCGAGAAAATCACAGGAAAAATGGTTTTGGAGAAAAGCAAAGTCTTTTCGTTAGGCAAGTGCATAAAATGTCATCTATACAAACAGAAATATCATGTTTGTTTGCCGCAGTTCCTATAGCTTTCTCCCTAGAACATAAAAATGTGTAGAGCTGGTGTCTCCATGTGGAACCAATTAGTGTTTCCAAGCATAAAATTAAATGTTCCCTGAAAAAAAAAAAACATTCAAAAAAATAAAGTCGGTGGATAATATCAGGAATACACAAACAAAGAGGCTGTAGCAATATCTGGGATTGAATCAGCCAAAACGAAACCGGATATTTCCGGTTTCATCCAGTCATATCCGGACAAAGTGGTGTGGAATTCGTATGCAATGGACCGAGAACATCACAGGAAAAATGGTTTTGGAGAAAAGCAAAGTCTTTTCGTTAGGCAAGTGCATAAAATGTCATCTATACAAACAGAAATAGCATGTTTGTTTGCCGCAGTTCCTCTAGCTTTCTCCCTAGAAAATACGAATGTGTAGAGCTGGTGTGTCCATGTGGAACCAATTAGTGTTTCCAAGCATAAAATTAAATGTTCCCTGAAAAAAAATTCAAAAAAATAAAGTCCATGGATAATATCACGAATACACAAACACAGAAGTTGTAGCAATATCTGGGATTGAATTAGCCAAAATGAAACCGGATATTTCCGGTTTCATCCAGGCATATCAGGACAAACTGGTGTGGAATTCGTATGCAATGGACCGAGAAAATCACAGTAAAAATGGTTTTGGAGAAAAGCAAAGTCTTTTCGTTAGGCAAGTGCATAAAATGTCATCTATACAAACACAAATATCATGTTTGTTTGCCGCAGTTCCTCTAGCTTTCTCCCTAGAAAATAGGAATGTGTAGAGCTGGTGTCTCCATGTGGAACCAATTAGTGTTTCCAAGGATAAAATTAAATGTTCCCTGAAAAAAAAAATTCAAAAATTAAAGTCCATGGATAATATCACGAATACACAAACACAGAGGCTGTAGCAATATCTGGGATTGAATTAGCCAAAACAAAACCGGATATTTCCGGTTTCATCGAGGCATATCAGGACAAACTGGTGTGGAATTCATATGCAATGGACCGAGAAAATCACAGTAAAAATGGTTTTGGAGAAAAGCAAAGTCTTTTCGTTAGGCAAGTGCATAAAATGTCATCTACACAAACACAAATATCATGTTTGTTTGCCGCAGTTCCTATAGCTTTCTCACTAGAACATAAAAATGTGTAGAGCTGGTGTCTCCATGTGGAACCAATTAGTGTTTCCAAGCATAAAATTAAATGTTCCCTGAAAAAAAAAACAGTCAAAAAAATAAAGTCCGTGGATAATATCAGGAATACACAAACACAGAGGCTGTAGCAATATTTCGGTTTGAGTTAGCCAAAACAAAACCGGATATTTCCGGTTTCATCCAGTCATATCCGGACAAAGTGGTGTGGAATTCGTATGCAATGGACCGAGAAAATCACAGTAAAAATGGTTTTGGAGAAAAGGAAAGTCTTTTCGTTAGGCAAGTGTATAAAATGTCATCTATACAAACAGAAATATCATGTTTGTTTGCCGCAGTTCCTCTAGCTTTTTCCCTAGAAAATACGAATGTGTAGAGCTGGTGTCTCCATGTGGAACCAATTAGTGTTTCCAAGCATAAAATTAAATGTTCCCTGAAAAAAAAAAACATTCAAAAAAATAAAGTCCGTGGATAATATCACGAATACACAAACACAGAGGTTGTAGCAATATCTGGGATTGAATTAACCAAAATGAAACCGGATATTTCCGGTTTCATCCATGCATATCAGGACAAACTGGTGTGGAATTCGTATGCAATGGACTGAGAAAATCACAGGAAAAATGGTTTTGGAGAAAAGCAAAGTCTTTTCGTTAGGCAAGTGCATAAAATGTCATCTATACAAACAGAAATATCATGTTTGTTTGCCGCAGTTCCTATAGCTTTCTCCCTAGAACATAAAAATGTGTAGAGCTGGTGTCTCCATGTGGAACCAATTAGTGTTTCCAAGCATAAAATTAAATGTTCCCTGAAAAAAAAACATTCAAAAAAATAAAGTCCGTGGATAATATCAGGAATACACAAACAAAGAGGCTGTAGCAATATCTGGGATTGAATCAGCCAAAACGAAACCGGATATTTCCGGTTTCATCCAGTCATATCCGGACAAAGTGGTGTGGAATTCGTATGCAATGGACCGAGAACATCACAGGAAAAATGGTTTTGGAGAAAAGCAAAGTCTTTTCGTTAGGCAAGTGCATAAAATGTCATCTATACAAACAGAAATATCATGTTTGTTTGCCGCAGTTCCTCTAGCTTTCTCCCTAGAAAATACGAATGTGTAGAGCTGGTGTCTCCATGTGGAACCAATTAGTGTTTCCAAGCATAAAATTAAATGTTCCCTGAAAAAAAAAACATTCAAAAAAATAAAGTCCGTGGATAATATCACGAATACACAAACACAGAGGTTGTAGCAATATCTGGGATTGAATTAACCAAAATGAAACCGGATATTTCCGGTTTCATCCATGCATATCAGGACAAACTGGTGTGGAATTCATATGCAATGGACTGAGAAAATCACAGGAAAAATGGTTTTGGAGAAAAGCAAAGTCTTTTCGTTAGGCAAGTGCATAAAATGTCATCTATACAAACACAAATATCATGTTTGTTTGCCGCAGTTCCTATAGCTTTCTCCCTAGAACATAAAAATGTGTAGAGCTGGTGTCTCCATGTGGAACCAATTAGTGTTTCCAAGCATAAAATTAAATGTTCCCTGAAAAAAAAAAAACAGTCAAAAAAATAAAGTCCGTGGATAATATCAGGAATACACAAACACAGAGGCTGTAGCAATATTTCGGTTTGAGTTAGCCAAAACAAAACCGGATATTTCCGGTTTCATCCAGTCATATCCGCACAAAGTGGTGTGGAATTCGTATGCAATGGACCGAGAACATCACAGGAAAAATGGTTTTGGAGAAAAGCAAAGTCTTTTCGTTAGGCAAGTGCATAAAATGTCATCTATACAAACAGAAATATCATGTTTGTTTGCCGCAGTTCCTCTAGCTTTCTCCCTAGAAAATACGAATGTGTAGAGCTGGTGTCTCCATGTGGAACCAATAAGTGTTTCCAAGCATAAAATTAAATGTTCCCTGAAAAAAAAAACATTCAAAAAAATAAAGTCCGTGTATAATATCACGAATACACAAACACAGAGGTTGTAGCAATATCTGGGATTGAATTAACCAAAACGAAACCGGATATTTCCGGTTTCATCCATGCATATCAGGACAAAGTGGTGTGGAATTCGTATGCAATGGACTGAGAAAATCACAGGAAAAATGGTTTTGGAGAAAAGCAAAGTCTTTTCGTTAGGCAAGTGCATAAAATGTCATCTATACAAACAGAAATATCATGTTTGTTTGCCGCAGTTCCTATAGCTTTCTCCCTAGAACATAAAAATGTGTAGAGCTGGTGTCTCCATGTGGAACCAATTAGTGTTTCCAAGCATAAAATTAAATGTTCCCTGAAAAAAAAAACATTCAAAAAAATAAAGTCCGTGGATAATATCAGGAATACACAAACAAAGAGGCTGTAGCAATATCTGGGATTGAATCAGCCAAAACGAAACCGGATATTTCCGGTTTCATCCAGTCATATCCGGACAAAGTGGTGTGGAATTCGTATGCAATGGACCGAGAACATCACAGGAAAAATGGTTTTGGAGAAAAGCAAAGTCTTTTCGTTAGGCAAGTGCATAAAATGTCATCTATACAAACAGAAATATCATGTTTGTTTGCCGCAGTTCCTCTAGCTTTCTCCCTAGAAAATACGAATGTGTAGAGCTGGTGTCTCCATGTGGAACCAATTAGTGTTTCCAAGCAGAAAATTAAATGTTCCCTGAAAAAAAAAACATTCAAAAAAATAAAGTCCGTGGATAATATCACGAATACACAAACACAGAGGTTGTAGCAATATCTGGGATTGAATTAACCAAAATGAAACCGGATATTTCCGGTTTCATCCATGCATATCAGGACAAACTGGTGTGGAATTCATATGCAATGGACTGAGAAAATCACAGGAAAAATGGTTTTGGAGAAAAGCAAAGTCTTTTCGTTAGGCAAGTGCATAAAATGTCATCTATACAAACACAAATATCATGTTTGTTTGCCGCAGTTCCTATAGCTTTCTCCCTAGAACATAAAAATGTGTAGAGCTTGTGTCTCCATGTGGAACCAATTAGTGTTTCCAAGCATAAAATTAAATGTTCCCTGAAAAAAAAAAACAGTCAAAAAAATAAAGTCCGTGGATAATATCAGGAATACACAAACACAGAGGCTGTAGCAATATTTCGGTTTGAGTTAGCCAAAACAAAACCGGATATTTCCGGTTTCATCCAGTCATATCCGGACAAAGTGGTGTGGAATTCGTATGCAATGGACCGAGAACATCACAGGAAAAATGGTTTTGGAGAAAAGCAAAGTCTTTTCGTTAGGCAAGTGCATAAAATGTCATCTATACAAACAGAAATATCATGTTTGTTTGCCGCAGTTCCTCTAGCTTTCTCCCTAGAAAATACGAATGTGTAGAGCTGGTGTCTCCATGTGGAACCAATAAGTGTTTCCAAGCATAAAATTAAATGTTCCCTGAAAAAAAAAACATTCAAAAAAATAAAGTCCGTGTATAATATCACGAATACACAAACACAGAGGTTGTAGCAATATCTGGGATTGAATTAACCAAAACGAAACCGGATATTTCCGGTTTCATCCATGCATATCAGGACAAAGTGGTGTGGAATTCGTATGCAATGGACTGAGAAAATCACAGGAAAAATGGTTTTGGAGAAAAGCAAAGTCTTTTCGTTAGGCAAGTGCATAAAATGTCATCTATACAAACAGAAATATCATGTTTGTTTGCCGCAGTTCCTATAGCTTTCTCCCTAGAACATAAAAATGTGTAGAGCTGGTGTCTCCATGTGGAACCAATTAGTGTTTCCAAGCATAAAATTAAATGTTCCCTGAAAAAAAAAACATTCAAAAAAATAAAGTCCGTGGATAATATCAGGAATACACAAACAAAGAGGCTGTAGCAATATCTGGGATTGAATCAGCCAAAACGAAACCGGATATTTCCGGTTTCATCCAGTCATATCCGGACAAAGTGGTGTGGAATTCGTATGCAATGGACCGAGAACATCACAGGAAAAATGGTTTTGGAGAAAAGCAAAGTCTTTTCGTTAGGCAAGTGCATAAAATGTCATCTATACAAACAGAAATAGCATGTTTGTTTGCCGCAGTTCCTCTAGCTTTCTCCCTAGAAAATACGAATGTGTAGAGCTGGTGTCTCCATGTGGAACCAATTAGTGTTTCCAAGCATAAAATTAAATGTTCCCTGAAAAAAAAAACATTCAAAAAAATAAAGTCCGTGGATAATATCACGAATACACAAACACAGAGGTTGTAGCAATATCTGGGATTGAATTAACCAAAATGAAACCGGATATTTCCGGTTTCATCCATGCATATCAGGACAAACTGGTGTGGAATTCATATGCAATGGACTGAGAAAATCACAGGAAAAATGGTTTTGGAGAAAAGCAAAGTCTTTTCGTTAGGCAAGTGCATAAAATGTCATCTATACAAACACAAATATCATGTTTGTTTGCCGCAGTTCCTATAGCTTTCTCCCTAGAACATAAAAATGTGTAGAGCTGGTGTCTCCATGTGGAACCAATTAGTGTTTCCAAGCATAAAATTAAATGTTCCCTGAAAAAAAAAACAGTCAAAAAAATAAAGTCCGTGGATAATATCAGGAATACACAAACACAGAGGCTGTAGCAATATTTCGGTTTGAGTTAGCCAAAACAAAACCGGATATTTCCGGTTTCATCCAGTCATATCCGGACAAAGTGGTGTGGAATTCGTATGCAATGGACCGAGAACATCACAGGAAAAATGGTTTTGGAGAAAAGCAAAGTATTTTCGTTAGGCAAGTGCATAAAATGTCATCTATACAAACAGAAATAGCATGTTTGTTTGCCGCAGTTCCTCTAGCTTTCTCCCTAGAAAATACGAATGTGTAGAGCTGGTGTCTCCATGTGGAACCAATTAGTGTTTCCAAGCATAAAATTAAGTGTTCCCTGAAAAAAAAATTCAAAAAAATAAAGTCCATGGATAATATCACGAATACAGAAACACAGAAGTTGTAGCAATATCTGGGATTGAATTAGCCAAAATGAAACCGGATATTTCCGGTTTCATCCAGGCATATCAGGACAAACTGGTGTGGAATTCGTATGCAATGGACCGAGAAAATCACAGTAAAAATGGTTTTGGAGAAAAGCAAAGTCTTTTCGTTAGGCAAGTGCATAAAATGTCATCTATACAAACACAAATATCATGTTTGTTTGCCGCAGTTCCTCTAGCTTTCTCCCTAGAAAATAGGAATGTGTAGAGCTGGTGTCTCCATGTGGAACCAATTAGTGTTTCCAAGGATAAAATTAAATGTTCCCTGAAAAAAAACATTCAAAAAAATAAAGTCCATGGATAATATCACGAATACACAAACACAGAGGCTGTAGCAATATCTGGGATTGAATTAGCCAAAACAAAACCGCATATTTCCGGTTTCATCCAGGCATATCAGGACAAACTGGTGTGGAATTCGTATGCAATGGACCGAGAAAATCACAGGAAAAATGGTTTTGGAGAAAAGCAAAGTCTTTTCGTTAGGCAAGTGCATAAAATGTCATCTATACAAACACAAATATCATGTTTGTTTGCCGCAGTTCCTCTAGCTTTCTCCCTAGAAAATACGAATGTGTAGAGCTGGTGTCTCCATGTGGAACCAATTAGTGTTTCCAAGCATAAAATTAAATGTTCCCTGAAAAAAAAACATTCAAAAAAATAAAGTCCGTGGATAATATCAGGAATACACAAACACAGAGGCTGTAGCAATATTTCGGTTTGAGTTAACCAAAACAAAACCGGATATTTCCGGTTTCATCCAGTCATATCCGGACAAAGTGGTGTGGAATTGGTATGCAATGGACCGAGAAAATCACAGTACAAATGGTTTTGGAGAAAAGCAAAGTCTTTTCGTTAGGCAAGTGTATAAAATGTCATCTATACAAACAGAAATATCATGTTTGTTTGCCGCAGTTCCTCTAGCTTTCTCCCTAGAAAATACGAATGTGTAGAGCTGGTGTCTCCATGTGGAACCAATTAGTGTTTCCAAGCATAAAATTAAATGTTCCCTGAAAAAAAAAAAACATTCAAAAAAATAAAGTCCGTGGATAATATCACGAATACACAAACACAGAGGTTGTAGCAATATCTGGGATTGAATTAACCAAAATGAAACCGGATATTTCCGGTTTCATCCATGCATATCAGGACAAATTGGTGTAGAATTCGTATGCAATGGACTGAGAAAATCACAGGAAAAATGGTTTTGGAGAAAAGCAAAGTCTTTTCGTTAGGCAAGTGCATAAAATGTCATCTATACAAACAGAAATATCATGTTTGTTTGCCGCAGTTCCTATAGTTTTCTCCCTAGAACATAAAAATGTGTAGAGCTGGTGTCTCCATGTGGAACCAATTAGTGTTTCCAAGCATAAAATTAAATGTTCCCTGAAAAAAAAAAACATTCAAAAAAATAAAGTCCGTGGATAATATCAGGAATACACAAACAAAGAGGCTGTAGCAATATCTGGGATTGAATCAGCCAAAACGAAACCGGATATTTCCGGTTTCATCCAGGCATATCAGGACAAACTGGTGTGGAATTCGTATGCAATGGACCGAGAAAATCACAGGAAAAATTGTTTTGGAGAAAAGCAAAGTCTTTTCGTTAGGCAAGTGCATAAAATGTCATCTATACAAACACAAATATCATGTTTGTTTGCCGCAGTTCCTCTAGCTTTCTCCCTAGAACATAAAAATGTGTAGAGCTGGTGTCTCCATGTGGAACCAATTAGTGTTTCCAAGCATAAAATTAAATGTTCCCTGAAAAAAAAACAGTCAAAAAAATAAAGTCCGTGGATAATATCAGGAATACACAAACACAGAGCCTGTAGCAATATTTCGGTTTGAGTTAGCCAAAACAAAACCGGATATTTCCGGTTTCATCCAGTCATATCCGGACAAAGTGGTGTGGAATTCGTATGCAATGGACCAAGAAAATCACAGGAAAAATGGTTTTGGAGAAAAGCAAAGTCTTTTCGTTAGGCAAGTGCATAAAATGTCATCTATACAAACAGAAATATCATGTTTGTTTGCTGCAGTTCCTCTAGCTTTCTCCCTAGAAAATACGAATGTGTAGAGCTGGTGTCTCCATGTGGAACCAATTAGTGTTTCCAAGCATAAAATTAAATGTTCCCTGAAAAAAAAAACAATCAAAAAAATAAAGTCCGTGGATAATATCACGAATACACAAACACAGAGGTTGTAGCAATATCTGGGATTGAATTAACCAAAACGAAACCGGATATTTCCGGTTTCATCCATGCATATCAGGACAAACTGGTGTGGAATTCGTATGCAATGGACCGAGAAAATCACAGGAAAAATGGTTTTGGAGAAAAGCAAAGACTTTTCGTTAGGCAAGTGCATAAAATGTCATCTATACAAACAGAAATATCATGTTTGTTTGCCGCAGTTCCTATAGCTTTCTCCCTAGAACATAAAAATGTGTAGAGCTGGTGTCTCCATGTGGAACCAATTAGTGTTTCCAAGCATAAAATTAAATGTTCCCTGAAAAAAAAATTCAAAAAAATAAAGTCCATGGATAATATCACGAATACACAAACACAGAAGTTGTAGCAATATCTGGGATTGAATTAGCCAAAATGAAACCGGATATTTCCGGTTTCATCCAGGCATATCAGGACAAACTGGTGTGGAATTCGTATGCAATAGACCGAGAAAATCACAGTAAAAATGGTTTTGGAGAAAAGCAAAGTCTTTTCGTTAGGCAAGTGCATAAAATGTCATCTATACAAACAGAAGTAGCATGTTTGTTTGCCGCAGTTCCTCTAGCTTTCTCCCTAGAAAATATGAATGTGTAGAGCTGGTGTCTCCACGTGGAACCAATTAGTGTTTCCAAGCATAAAATTAAATGTTCCCTGAAAAAAAAAACATTCAAAAAAATAAAGTCCGTGGATAATATCAGGAATACACAAACACAGAGGCTGTAGCAATATCTGGGATTGAATTAGACAAAAGGAAACCGGATATATCAGGTTTCATCCAGTCATATCGGGACAACCTGGTGTAGAATTCGTATGCAATGGACCGAGAAAATCACAGTAAAAATGGTTTTGGAGAAAAGCAAAGTCTTTTCGTTAGGCAAGTGCATAAAATGTCATCTATACAAACACAAATATCATGTTTGTTTGCCGCAGTTGCTCTAGCTTTCTCCCTAGAAAATACGAATGTGTAGAGCTGCTGTGTCCATGTGGAAACAATTAGTGTTTCCAAGCATAAAATTAAATGTTCCCTGATAAAAAACATTCAAAAAAATAAAGTCCGAGGATAATATCACGAATACACAAACAAAGAGGCTGTAGCAAATTTTCGGTTTGCGTTAGCCAAAACAAAACTGGATACTTCCGGTTTCATCCAGTCATATCCGGACAAAGTGGTGTGGAATTCGTATGCAATGGACCGAGAAAATCACAGGAAAAATGGTTTTGGAGAAAAGCAAAGTCTTTTCGTTAGGCAAGTGCATAAAATGTTATTTATACAAACAGAAATATCATGTTAGTTTGCCGCAGTTCCTCTAGCTTTCGCCCTAGAAAATACGAATGTGTAGAGCTGGTGTCTCCATGTGGAACCAATTAGTGTTTCCAAGCATAAAATTAAATGTTCCCTGAAAAAAAAACATTCAAAAAAATAAAGTCCGTGGATAATATCAGGAATACACAAACAAAGAGGCTGTAGCAATATCTGGGATTGAATTAGCCAAAACGAAACCGGATATTTCCGGTTTCATCCAGTCATATCCGGACAAAGTGGTGTGGAATTCGTATGCAATGGACCGAGAACATCACAGGAAAAATGGTTTTGGAGAAAAGCAAAGTCTTTTCGTTAGGCAAGTGCATAAAATGTCATCTATACAAACAGAAATATCATGTTTGTTTGCCGCAGTTCCTATAGCTTTCTCCCTAGAACATAAAAATGTGTAGAGCTGGTGTCTCCATGTGGAACCAATTAGTGTTTCCAAGCATAAAATTAAATGTTCCCTGAAAAAAAAAAACATTCAAAAAAATAAAGTCAGTGGATAATATCACGAATACACAAACAAAGAGGCTGTAGCAATATCTGGGATTGAATTAGCCAAAAGGAAACCGGATATTTCCGGTTTCATCCAGTCATATCCGGACAAAGTGGTGTGGAATTCGTATGCAATGGACTGAGAAAATCACAGTAAAAATGGTTTTGGAGAAAAGCAAAGTCTTTTCGTTAGGCAAGTGCATAAAATGTCATCTATACAAACAGAAATAGCATGTTTGTTTGCCGCAGTTCCTCTAGCTTTCTCCCTAGAACATAAAAATATGTAGAGCTGGTGTCTCCATGTGGAACCAATTAGTGTTTCCAAGCATAAAATTAAATGTTCCCTGAAAAAAAAACATTCAAAAAAATAAAGTCCGTGGATAATATCAGGAATACACAAACAAAGAGGCTGTAGCAATATCTGGGATTGAATTAGCCAAAACGAAACCGGATATTTCCGGTTTCATCAAGTCATATCCGGACAAAGTGGTGTGGAATTCGTATGCAATGGACCGAAAACATCACAGGAAAAATGGTTTTGGAGAAAAGCAAAGTCTTTTCGTTAGGCAAGTGCATAAAATGTCATCTATACAAACAGAAATATCATGTTTGTTTGCCGCAGTTCCTCTAGCTTTCTCCCTAGAAAATACGAATGTGTAGAGCTGCTGTGTCCATGTGGAAACAATTAGTGTTTCCAAGCATAAAATTAAATGTTCCCTGATAAAAAACATTCAAAAAAATAAAGTCCGAGGATAATATCACGAATACACAAACAAAGAGGCTGTAGCAATATCTGGGATTGAATTAGCCAAAATGAAACCGGATATTTCCGGTTTCATCCAGTCATATCCGGACAAACTGGTGTGGAATTCGTATGCAATGGACGGAGAAAATCACAGTAAAAATGGTTTTGGAGAAAAGCAAAGTCTTTTCGTTAGGCAAGTGCATAAAATGTCATCTATACAAACAGAAATATCATGTTTGTTTGCCGCAGTTCCTCTAGCTTTCTCCCTAGAACAAACGAATGTGTAGAGCTGGTGTCTCCATGTGGAACCAATTAGTGTTTCCAAGCATAAAATTAAATGTTCCCTGAAAAAAAAAAAACAGTCAGAAAAATAAAGTCCGTGGATAATATCAGGAATACACAAACACAGAGTCTGTGGCAATATTTCGGTTTGAGTTAGCCAAAAACAAACCGCATATTTCCGGTTTCATCCAGTCATATCCGGACAAAGTGGTGTGGAATTCGTATGCAATGGACCGAGAAAATCACAGTAAAAATGGTTTTGAAGAAAAGCAAAGTCCTTTCGTTAGGCAAGTGCATAAAATATCATCTATACAAACAGAAATATCATGTTTGTTTGCCGCAGTTCCTCTAGCTTTCTCCCTAGAACAAACGAATGTGTAGAGCTGGTGTCTCCATGTGGAACCAATTAGTGTTTCCAAGCATAAAATTAAATGTTCCCTGAAAAAAAAAACATTCAAAAAAATAAAGTCCGTGGATAATATCAGGAATACACAAACACAGAGGCTGTGGCAATATTTCGGTTTGAGTTAGCCAAACCAAAACCGCATATTTCCGGTTTCATCCAGTCATATCCAGACAAAGTGGTGTGGAATTCGTATGCAATGGACCGAGAAAATCACAGTAAAAATGGTTTTGAAGAAAAGCAAAGTCTTTTCGTTAGGCAAGTGCATAAAATGTCATCTATACAAACAGAAATATCATGTTTGTTTGCCGCAGTTCCTCTAGCTTTCTCCCTAGAACAAACGAATGTGTAGAGCTGGTGTCTCCATGTGGAACCAATTAGTGTTTCCAAGCATAAAATTAAATGATCCCTGAAAAAAAAAATTCAAAAAAATAAAGTCCGTGGATAATATCACGAATAAACAAACAAAGAGGCTTTAGCAATATCTGGGATTGAATTAGCCAAAAGGAAACCGGATATTTCCGGTTTCATCCAGTCATATCCGGACAAAGTGGTGTGGAATTCGTATGCAATGGACCGAGAAAATCACAGTAAAAATGGTTTTGGAGAAAAGCAAAGTCTTTTCGTTAGGCAAGTGCATAAAATGTCATCTATACAAACAGAAATATCATGTTTGTTTGCCGCAGTTCCTCTAGCTTTCTCCCTAGAAAATACGAAAGTGTAGAGCTGGTGTCTCCATGTGGAACCAATTAGTGTTTCCAAGCATAAAATTAAATGTTCCCTGAAAAAAAAACATTCAAAAAAATAAAGTCCGTGGATAATATCAGGAATACACAAACACAGAGGCTGTAGCAATATCTGGGATTGAATTAGACAAAAGGAAACGGGATATTTCCGGTTTCATCCAGTCATATCCGGACAAAGTGGTGTGGAATTCGTATGCAATGGACCGAGAAAATCACAGGAAAAATGGTTTTGGAGAAAAGCAAAGTCTTTTCGTTAGGCAAGTGCATAAAATGTCATCTATACAAACAGAAATATCATGTTTGTTTGCCGCAGTTCCTCTAGCTTTCTCCCTAGAACAAATGAATGTGTAGAGCTGGTGTCTCCATGTGGAACCAATTAGTGTTTCCAAGCATAAAATTAAATGTTCCCTGAAAAAAAACATTCAAAAAAATAAAGTCCGTGGATAATATCAGGAATACACAAACACAGAGGCTGTGGCAATATTTTGGTTTGAGTTAGCCAAAACAAAGCCGCATATTTCCGGTTTCATCCAGTCATATCCGGACAAAGTGTTGTGGAATTCGTATGCAATGGACCGAGAAAATCACAGTAAAAATGGTTTTGAAGAAAAGCAAAGTCTTTTCCTTAGGCAAGTGCATAAAATGTCATCTATACAAACAGAAATATCATGTTTGTTTGCCGCAGTTCCTCTAGCTTTCTCCCTAGAATAAATGAATGTGTAGAGCTGGTGTCTCCATGTGGAACCAATTAGTGTTTCCAAGCATAAAATTAAATGTTCCCTGAAAAAAAACAGTCAAAAAATAAAGTCCGTGGATAATATCAGGAATACACAAACACAGAGGCTGTAGCAATATTTCGGTTTGAGTTAGCCAAAACAAAACCGCATATTTCCGGTTTCATCCAGTCATATCCGGACAAAGTGTTGTGGAATTCGTATGCAATGGACCGAGAAAATCACAGTAAAAATGGTTTTGAAGAAAAGCAAAGTCTTTTCGTTAGGCAAGTGCATAAAATGTCATCTATACAAACAGAAATATCATGTTTGTTTGCCGCAGTTCCTCTAGCTTTCTCCCTAGAATAAATGAATGTGTAGAGCTGGTGTCTCCATGTGGAACCAATTAGTGTTTCCAAGCATAAAATTAAATGTTCCCTGAAAAAAAAAAACATTCAAAAAAATAAAGTCCGTGGATAATATCAGGAATACACAAACACAGAGGCTGTAGCAATATTTCGGTTTGAGTTAGCCACAAGGAAACGGGATATTTCCGGTTTCATCCAGTCATATCCGGACAAAGTGGTGTGGAATTGGTATGCAATGGACCGAGAAAATCACAGGAAAAATGGTTTTGGAGAAAAGCAAAGTCTTTTCGTTAGGCAAGTGCATAAAATGTCATCTATACAAACAGAAATATCATGTTTCTTTGCCACAGTTCCTCTAGCATTCTCCCTAGAACAAATGAATGTGTAGAGCTGGTGTCTCCATGTGGAACCAATTAGTGTTTCCAAGCATAAAATTAAATGCTCCCTGAGAAAAAAAAAACATTAAAAAAAATAAAGTCCGTGGATAATATCAGGAATACACAAACACAGAGGCTGTAGCAATATTTCGGTTTGAGTTAGCCAAAACAAAACCGCATATTTCCGGTTTCATCCAGTCATATCCGGACAAAGTGGTGTGGAATTCGTATGCAATGGACCGAGAAAATCACAGTAAAAATGGTTTTGGAGAAAAGCAAAGTCTTTTCGTTAGGCAAGTGCATAAAATGTCATCTATACAAACAGAAATAGCATGTTTGTTTGCCGCAGTTCCTCTAGCTTTCTCCCTAGAACAAACGAATGTGTAGAGCTGGTGTATCCATGTGGAACCAATTAGTGTTTCCAAGCATAAAATTAAATGTTCCCTGAAAAAAAAATTCAAAAAAATAAAGTCCGTGGATAATATCACGAATACACAAACACAGAGGCTGTAGCAATATCTGGGATTGAATTAGCCAAAACAAAACCGGATATTTCCGGTTTCATCCAGTCATATCCGGACAAAGTGGTGTGGAATTCGTATGCAATGGACCGAGAAAATCACAGTAAAAATGGTTTTGGAGAAAAGCAAAGTCTTTTCGTTAGGCAAGTGCATAAAATGTCATCTATACAAACAGAAATATCATGTTTGTTTGCCGCAGTTCCTCTAGCTTTCTCCCTAGAAAATACGAAAGTGTAGAGCTGGTGTCTCCATGTGGAACCAATTAGTGTTTCCAAGCATAAAATTAAATGTTCCCTGAAAAAAAAAACATTCAAAAAATAAAGTCCGTGGATAATATCAGGAATACACAAACACAGAGGCTATAGCAATATCTGGGATTGAATTAGACAAAACGAAACCAGATATTTCCGGTTTCATCCAGTCATATCCGGACAAAGTGGTGTGGAATTCGTATGCAATGGACCGAGAAAATCACAGGAAAAATGGTTTTGGAGAAAAGCAAAGTCTTTTCGTTAGGCAAGTGCATAAAATGTCATCTATACAAACAGAAATAGCATGTTTGTTTGCCGCAGTTCCTCTAGCTTTCTCCCTAGAAAATACGAATGTGTAGAGCTGGTGTCTCCATGTGGAAACAATTAGTGTTTCCAAGCATAAAATTAAATGTTCCCTGAAAAAAAAAACAGTCAAAAAATAAAGTCCGTGGATAATATCACGAATACACAAACACAGAGGCTGTAGCAATATTTCGGTTTGAGTTAGCCAAAACAAAACCGCAGATTTCCGGTTTCATCCAGTCATATCCGGACAAAGTGGTGTGGAATTCGTATGCAATGGAGCGAGAAAATCACAGTAAAAATGGTTTTGGAGAAAAGCAAAGTCTTTTCGTTAGGCAAGTGCATAAAATGTCATCTATACAAACAGAAATATCATGTTTGTTTGCCGCAGTTCCTCTAGCTTTCTCCCTAGAAAATACGAATGTGTAGAGCTGGTGTCTCCATGTGGAACCAATTAGTGTTTCCAAGCATAAAATTAAATGTTCCCTGAAAAAAAAAAACATTCAAAAAAATAAAGTCCGTGGATAATATCAGGAATACACAAACACAGAGGCTGTAGCAATATTTCGGTTTGAGTTAGCCAAAACAAAACCGCATATTTCCGGTTTCATCCAGTCATATCCGGACAAAGTGGTGTGGAATTCGTATGCAATGGACCGAGAAAATCACAGGAAAAATGGTTTTGGAGAAAAGCAAAGTCTTTTCGTTAGGCAAGTGCATAAAATGTCATCTATACAAACAGAAATAGCATGTTTGTTTGCCGCAGTTCCTCTAGCTTTCTCCCTAGAACAAACGAATGTGTAGAGCTGGTGTCTCCATGTGGAACCAATTAGTGTTTCCAAGGATAAAATTAAATGTTCCCTGAAAAAAAAAACAGTCAAAAAAATAAAGTCCGTGTATAATATCAGGTATACACAAACACAGAGGCTGTAGCAATATTTCGGTTTGAGTTAGCCAAAACAAAACCGCATATTTCCGGTTTCATCCAGTCATATCCGGACAAAGTGGTGTGGAATTGGTATGCAATGGACCGAGAAAATCACAGTAAAAATGGTTTTGGAGTAAAGCAAAGTATTTTCGTTAGGCAAGTGCATAAAATGTCATCTATACAAACAGAAATATCATGTTTGTTTGCCGCAGTTCCTGTAGCTTTCTCCCTAGAAAATACGAATGTGTAGAGCTGGTGTCTCCATGTGGAACCAATTAGTGTTTCCAAGCATAAAATTAAATGTTCCCTGAAAATAAAACGTTCAAAAAAATAAAGTCCGTGGATAATATCAGGAATACACAAACACAGAGTCTGTAGCAATATCTGGGATTGAATTAGACAAAACAAAACCGGATATTTCCGGTTTCATCCAGTCATATCCGGACAAAGTGGTGTGGAATTCGTATGCAATGACCGAGAAAATCACAGGAAAAATGGTTTTGGAGAAAAGCAAAGTCTTTTTGTTAGGCAAGTGCATAAAATGTCATCTAGACAAACAGAAATAGCATGTTTGTTTGCCGTAGTTCCTCTAGCTTTCTCCCTAGAACAAACGAATGTGTATAGCTGGTGTCTCCATGTGGAACCAATTAGCGTTTCCAAGCATAAAATTAAATGTTCCCTGAAAAAAAAAACATTCAAAAATATAAAGTCCGTGGATAATATCAGGAATACACAAACACAGAGGCTGTAGCAATATCTGGGATTGAATTAGCAAAAGGAAACCGGATATTTCAGGTTTCATCCAGTCATATCCGGACAAACAGGTGTGGAATTCGTATGCAATGGACCGAGAAAATCACAGTAAAAATTGTTTTGGAGAGAAGCAAAGTCTTTTCCTTAGGCAAGTGCATAAAATGTCATCTATACAAACAGAAATATCATGTTTGTTTGCCGCAGTTCCTCTAGCTTTCTCCCTAGAAAATACGAATGTGTAGAGCTGGTGTCTCCATGTGGAAACAATTAGTGTTTCCAAGCATAAAATTAAATGTTCCCTGATAAAAAACATTCAAAAAAATAAAGTCCGAGGATAATATCATGAATACACAAACAAAGAGGCTGTAGCAATATCTGGGATTGAATTAGCCAAAACGAAACCGGATATTTCCGGTTTCATCCAGTCATATCCGGACAAAGTGGTGTGGAATTCGTATGCAATGGACCGAGAAAATCACAGGAAAAATGGTTTTGGAGAAAAGCAAAGTCTTTTCGTTAGGCAAGTGCATAAAATGTCATCTATACAAACAGAAATATCATGTTTGTTTGCCGCAGTTCCTCTAGCTTTCTCCCTAGAAAATACGAATGTGTAGAGCTGGTGTCTCCATGTGGAACCAATTAGTGTTTCCAAGCATAAAATTAAATGTTCCCTGAAAAAAAAACATTCAAAAAAATAAAGTCCGTGGATAATATCAGGAATACACAAACACAGAGGCTGTAGCAATATCTGGGATTGAATTAGACAAAAGGAAACCGGATATTTCCGGTTTCATCCAGTCATATCCGGACAAAGTGGTGTGGAATTCGTATGCAATGGACCGAGAAAATCACAGGAAAAATGGTTTTGGAGAAAAGCAAAGTCTTTTCGTTAGGCAAGTGCATAAAATGTCATCTATACAAACAGAAATATCATGTTTGTTTGCCGCAGTTCCTCTAGCTTTCTCCCTAGAACAAACGAATGTGTAGAGCTGGTGTCTCCATGTGGAACCAATTAGTGTTTTCAAGCATAAAATTAAATGTTCCCTGAAAAAAAAATTCAAAAAATAAAGTCCGTGGATAATATCAGGAATACACAAACAAAGAGGCTGTAGCAATATCTGGGATTGAATTAGCCAAAACGAAACCGGATATTTCCGGTTTCATCCAGTCATATCCGGACAAAGTGGTGTGGAATTCGTATGCAATGGACCGAGAAAATCACAGGAAAAATGGTTTTGGAGAAAAGCAAAGTCTTTTCGTTAGGCAAGTGCATAAAATGTCATCTATACAAACAGAAATATCATGTTTGTTTGCCGCAGTTCCTCTAGCTTTCTCCCTAGAACAAACGAATGTGTAGAGCTGGTGTCTCCATGTGGAACCAATTAGTGTTTCCAAGCATAAAATTAAATGTTCCCTGAAAAAAAAAAACATTCAAAAAAATAAAGTCCGTGGATAATATCAGGAATACACAAACACAGAGGCTGTGGCAATATTTTGGTTTGAGTTAGCCAAAACAAAGCCGCATATTTCCGGTTTCATCCAGTCATATCCGGACAAAGTGTTGTGGAATTCGTATGCAATGGACCGAGAAAATCACAGTAAAAATGGTTTTGAAGAAAAGCAAAGTCTTTTCCTTAGGCAAGTGCATAAAATGTCATCTATACAAACAGAAATATCATGTTTGTTTGCCGCAGTTCCTCTAGCTTTCTCCCTAGAATAAATGAATGTGTAGAGCTGGTGTCTCCATGTGGAACCAATTAGTGTTTCCAAGCATAAAATTAAATGTTCCCTGAAAAAAAACAGTCAAAAAATAAAGTCCGTGGATAATATCAGGAATACACAAACACAGAGGCTGTAGCAATATTTCGGTTTGAGTTAGCCAAAACAAAACCGCATATTTCCGGTTTCATCCAGTCATATCCGGACAAAGTGTTGTGGAATTCGTATGCAATGGACCGAGAAAATCACAGTAAAAATGGTTTTGAAGAAAAGCAAAGTCTTTTCGTTAGGCAAGTGCATAAAATGTCATCTATACAAACAGAAATATCATGTTTGTTTGCCGCAGTTCCTCTAGCTTTCTCCCTAGAACAAACGAATGTGTAGAGCTGGTGTCTCCATGTGGAACCAATTAGTGTTTCCAAGCATAAAATTAAATGATCCCTGAAAAAAAAAATTCAAAAAAATAAAGTCCGTGGATAATATCACGAATAAACAAACAAAGAGGCTTTAGCAATATCTGGGATTGAATTAGCCAAAAGGAAACCGGATATTTCCGGTTTCATCCAGTCATATCCGGACAAAGTGGTGTGGAATTCGTATGCAATGGACCGAGAAAATCACAGTAAAAATGGTTTTGGAGAAAAGCAAAGTCTTTTCGTTAGGCAAGTGCATAAAATGTCATCTATACAAACAGAAATATCATGTTTGTTTGCCGCAGTTCCTCTAGCTTTCTCCCTAGAAAATACGAAAGTGTAGAGCTGGTGTCTCCATGTGGAACCAATTAGTGTTTCCAAGCATAAAATTAAATGTTCCCTGAAAAAAAAACATTCAAAAAAATAAAGTCCGTGGATAATATCAGGAATACACAAACACAGAGGCTGTAGCAATATCTGGGATTGAATTAGACAAAAGGAAACGGGATATTTCCGGTTTCATCCAGTCATATCCGGACAAAGTGGTGTGGAATTCGTATGCAATGGACCGAGAAAATCACAGGAAAAATGGTTTTGGAGAAAAGCAAAGTCTTTTCGTTAGGCAAGTGCATAAAATGTCATCTATACAAACAGAAATATCATGTTTGTTTGCCGCAGTTCCTCTAGCTTTCTCCCTAGAACAAATGAATGTGTAGAGCTGGTGTCTCCATGTGGAACCAATTAGTGTTTCCAAGCATAAAATTAAATGTTCCCTGAAAAAAAACATTCAAAAAAATAAAGTCCGTGGATAATATCAGGAATACACAAACACAGAGGCTGTGGCAATATTTTGGTTTGAGTTAGCCAAAACAAAGCCGCATATTTCCGGTTTCATCCAGTCATATCCGGACAAAGTGTTGTGGAATTCGTATGCAATGGACCGAGAAAATCACAGTAAAAATGGTTTTGAAGAAAAGCAAAGTCTTTTCCTTAGGCAAGTGCATAAAATGTCATCTATACAAACAGAAATATCATGTTTGTTTGCCGCAGTTCCTCTAGCTTTCTCCCTAGAATAAATGAATGTGTAGAGCTGGTGTCTCCATGTGGAACCAATTAGTGTTTCCAAGCATAAAATTAAATGTTCCCTGAAAAAAAACAGTCAAAAAATAAAGTCCGTGGATAATATCAGGAATACACAAACACAGAGGCTGTAGCAATATTTCGGTTTGAGTTAGCCAAAACAAAACCGCATATTTCCGGTTTCATCCAGTCATATCCGGACAAAGTGTTGTGGAATTCGTATGCAATGGACCGAGAAAATCACAGTAAAAATGGTTTTGAAGAAAAGCAAAGTCTTTTCGTTAGGCAAGTGCATAAAATGTCATCTATACAAACAGAAATATCATGTTTGTTTGCCGCAGTTCCTCTAGCTTTCTCCCTAGAATAAATGAATGTGTAGAGCTGGTGTCTCCATGTGGAACCAATTAGTGTTTCCAAGCATAAAATTAAATGTTCCCTGAAAAAAAAAACATTCAAAAAAATAAAGTCCGTGGATAATATCAGGAATACACAAACACAGAGGCTGTAGCAATATTTCGGTTTGAGTTAGCCACAAGGAAACGGGATATTTCCGGTTTCATCCAGTCATATCCGGACAAAGTGGTGTGGAATTGGTATGCAATGGACCGAGAAAATCACAGGAAAAATGGTTTTGGAGAAAAGCAAAGTCTTTTCGTTAGGCAAGTGCATAAAATGTCATCTATACAAACAGAAATATCATGTTTCTTTGCCACAGTTCCTCTAGCATTCTCCCTAGAACAAATGAATGTGTAGAGCTTGTGTCTCCATGTGGAACCAATTAGTGTTTCCAAGCATAAAATTAAATGCTCCCTGAGAAAAAAAAAACATTAAAAAAAATAAAGTCCGTGGATAATATCAGGAATACACAAACACAGAGGCTGTAGCAATATTTCGGTTTGAGTTAGCCAAAACAAAACCGCATATTTCCGGTTTCATCCAGTCATATCCGGACAAAGTGGTGTGGAATTCGTATGCAATGGACCGAGAAAATCACAGTAAAAATGGTTTTGGAGAAAAGCAAAGTCTTTTCGTTAGGCAAGTGCATAAAATGTCATCTATACAAACAGAAATAGCATGTTTGTTTGCCGCAGTTCCTCTAGCTTTCTCCCTAGAACAAACGAATGTGTAGAGCTGGTGTATCCATGTGGAACCAATTAGTGTTTCCAAGCATAAAATTAAATGTTCCCTGAAAAAAAAATTCAAAAAAATAAAGTCCGTGGATAATATCACGAATACACAAACACAGAGGCTGTAGCAATATCTGGGATTGAATTAGCCAAAACAAAACCGGATATTTCCGGTTTCATCCAGTCATATCCGGACAAAGTGGTGTGGAATTCGTATGCAATGGACCGAGAAAATCACAGTAAAAATGGTTTTGGAGAAAAGCAAAGTCTTTTCGTTAGGCAAGTGCATAAAATGTCATCTATACAAACAGAAATATCATGTTTGTTTGCCGCAGTTCCTCTAGCTTTCTCCCTAGAAAATACGAAAGTGTAGAGCTGGTGTCTCCATGTGGAACCAATTAGTGTTTCCAAGCATAAAATTAAATGTTCCCTGAAAAAAAAAACATTCAAAAAATAAAGTCCGTGGATAATATCAGGAATACACAAACACAGAGGCTATAGCAATATCTGGGATTGAATTAGACAAAACGAAACCAGATATTTCCGGTTTCATCCAGTCATATCCGGACAAAGTGGTGTGGAATTCGTATGCAATGGACCGAGAAAATCACAGGAAAAATGGTTTTGGAGAAAAGCAAAGTCTTTTCGTTAGGCAAGTGCATAAAATGTCATCTATACAAACAGAAATAGCATGTTTGTTTGCCGCAGTTCCTCTAGCTTTCTCCCTAGAAAATACGAATGTGTAGAGCTGGTGTCTCCATGTGGAAACAATTAGTGTTTCCAAGCATAAAATTAAATGTTCCCTGAAAAAAAAAACAGTCAAAAAATAAAGTCCGTGGATAATATCACGAATACACAAACACAGAGGCTGTAGCAATATTTCGGTTTGAGTTAGCCAAAACAAAACCGCAGATTTCCGGTTTCATCCAGTCATATCCGGACAAAGTGGTGTGGAATTCGTATGCAATGGAGCGAGAAAATCACAGTAAAAATGGTTTTGGAGAAAAGCAAAGTCTTTTCGTTAGGCAAGTGCATAAAATGTCATCTATACAAACAGAAATATCATGTTTGTTTGCCGCAGTTCCTCTAGCTTTCTCCCTAGAAAATACGAATGTGTAGAGCTGGTGTCTCCATGTGGAACCAATTAGTGTTTCCAAGCATAAAATTAAATGTTCCCTGAAAAAAAAAACATTCAAAAAAATAAAGTCCGTGGATAATATCAGGAATACACAAACACAGAGGCTGTAGCAATATTTCGGTTTGAGTTAGCCAAAACAAAACCGCATATTTCCGGTTTCATCCAGTCATATCCGGACAAAGTGGTGTGGAATTCGTATGCAATGGACCGAGAAAATCACAGGAAAAATGGTTTTGGAGAAAAGCAAAGTCTTTTCGTTAGGCAAGTGCATAAAATGTCATCTATACAAACAGAAATAGCATGTTTGTTTGCCGCAGTTCCTCTAGCTTTCTCCCTAGAACAAACGAATGTGTAGAGCTGGTGTCTCCATGTGGAACCAATTAGTGTTTCCAAGGATAAAATTAAATGTTCCCTGAAAAAAAAAACAGTCAAAAAAATAAAGTCCGTGTATAATATCAGGTATACACAAACACAGAGGCTGTAGCAATATTTCGGTTTGAGTTAGCCAAAACAAAACCGCATATTTCCGGTTTCATCCAGTCATATCCGGACAAAGTGGTGTGGAATTGGTATGCAATGGACCGAGAAAATCACAGTAAAAATGGTTTTGGAGTAAAGCAAAGTATTTTCGTTAGGCAAGTGCATAAAATGTCATCTATACAAACAGAAATATCATGTTTGTTTGCCGCAGTTCCTGTAGCTTTCTCCCTAGAAAATACGAATGTGTAGAGCTGGTGTCTCCATGTGGAAC
Source organism: Lepus oiostolus (assembly GCA_036325905.1). NCBI lineage: Eukaryota > Metazoa > Chordata > Mammalia > Lagomorpha > Leporidae > Lepus > Lepus oiostolus. Next base: position 48,540,406 of record CM070795.1, read on the forward strand.
CAATTAGTGTTTCCAAGCATAAAATTAAATGTTCCCTGAAAATAAAACGTTCAAAAAAATAAAGTCCGTGGATAATATCAGGAATACACAAACACAGAGTCTGTAGCAATATCTGGGATTGAATTAGACAAAACAAAACCGGATATTTCCGGTTTCATCCAGTCATATCCGGACAAAGTGGTGTGGAATTCGTATGCAATGACCGAGAAAATCACAGGAAAAATGGTTTTGGAGAAAAGCAAAGTCTTTTTGTTAGGCAAGTGCATAAAATGTCATCTAGACAAACAGAAATAGCATGTTTGTTTGCCGTAGTTCCTCTAACTTTCTCCCTAGAACAAACGAATGTGTATAGCTGGTGTCTCCATGTGGAACCAATTAGCGTTTCCAAGCATAAAATTAAATGTTCCCTGAAAAAAAAAACATTCAAAAATATAAAGTCCGTGGATAATATCAGGAATACACAAACACAGAGGCTGTAGCAATATCTGGGATTGAATTAGCAAAAGGAAACCGGATATTTCAGGTTTCATCCAGTCATATCCGGACAAACAGGTGTGGAATTCGTATGCAATGGACCGAGAAAATCACAGTAAAAATTGTTTTGGAGAGAAGCAAAGTCTTTTCCTTAGGCAAGTGCATAAAATGTCATCTATACAAACAGAAATATCATGTTTGTTTGCCGCAGTTCCTCTAGCTTTCTCCCTAGAAAATACGAATGTGTAGAGCTGGTGTCTCCATGTGGAAACAATTAGTGTTTCCAAGCATAAAATTAAATGTTCCCTGATAAAAAACATTCAAAAAAATAAAGTCCGAGGATAATATCAGGAATACACAAACAAAGAGGCTGTAGCAATATCTGGGATTGAATTAGCCAAAACGAAACCGGATATTTCCGGTTTCATCCAGTCATATCCGGACAAAGTGGTGTGGAATTCGTATGCAATGGACCGAGAAAATCACAGGAAAAATGGTTTTGGAGAAAAGCAAAGTCTTTTCGTTAGGCAAGTGCATAAAATGTCATCTATACAAACAGAAATATCATGTTTGTTTGCCGCAGTTCCTCTAGCTTTCTCCCTAGAAAATACGAATGTGTAGAGCTGGTGTCTCCATGTGGAACCAATTAGTGTTTCCAAGCATAAAATTAAATGTTCCCTGAAAAAAAAACATTCAAAAAAATAAAGTCCGTGGATAATATCAGGAATACACAAACACAGAGGCTGTAGCAATATCTGGGATTGAATTAGACAAAAGGAAACCGGATATTTCCGGTTTCATCCAGTCATATCCGGACAAAGTGGTGTGGAATTCGTATGCAATGGACCGAGAAAATCACAGGAAAAATGGTTTTGGAGAAAAGCAAAGTCTTTTCGTTAGGCAAGTGCATAAAATGTCATCTATACAAACAGAAATATCATGTTTGTTTGCCGCAGTTCCTCTAGCTTTCTCCCTAGAACAAACGAATGTGTAGAGCTGGTGTCTCCATGTGGAACCAATTAGTGTTTTCAAGCATAAAATTAAATGTTCCCTGAAAAAAAAATTCAAAAAATAAAGTCCGTGGATAATATCAGGAATACACAAACAAAGAGGCTGTAGCAATATCTGGGATTGAATTAGCCAAAACGAAACCGGATATTTCCGGTTTCATCCAGTCATATCCGGACAAAGTGGTGTGGAATTCGTATGCAATGGACCGAGAAAATCACAGGAAAAATGGTTTTGGAGAAAAGCAAAGTCTTTTCGTTAGGCAAGTGCATAAAATGTCATCTATACAAACAGAAATATCATGTTTGTTTGCCGCAGTTCCTCTAGCTTTCTCCCTAGAACAAACGAATGTGTAGAGCTGGTGTCTCCATGTGGAACCAATTAGTGTTTCCAAGCATAAAATTAAATGTTCCCTGAAAAAAAAAAAACATTCAAAAAAATAAAGTCCGTGGATGATATCAGGAATACACAAACACAGAGGCTGTAGCAATATTTCGGTTTGAGTTAGCCAAAACAAAGCCGCATATTTCCGGTTTCATCCAGTCATATCCGGACAAAGTGGTGTGGAATTCGTATGCAATGGACCGAGAAAATCACAGGAAAAATGGTTTTGGAGAAAAGCAAAGTCTTTTCGTTAGGCAAGTGCATAAAATGTCATCTATACAAACACAAATATCATGTTTGTGTGCTGCAGTTCCTCTAGCTTTCTCCCTAGAAAATACGAATTTGAAGAGCTGGTGTGTCCATGTGAAACCAATTAGTGTTTCCAAGCATAAAATTAAATGTTCCCTGAAAATAAAACGTTCAAAAAAATAAAGTCCGTGGATAATATCACGAATACACAAACACAGAGGCTGTAGCAATATCTGGGATTGAATTAGACAAAAGGAAACCGGATATTTCCGGTTTCATCCAGTCATATACGGACAAAGTGGTGTGGAATTCGTATGCAATGGACCGAGAAAATCACAGTAAAAATGGTTTTGGAGAAAAGCAAAGTCTTTTCGTTAGGCAAGTGCATAAAATGTCATCTATACAAACAGAAATATCATGTTTGTTTGCCGCAGTTCCTCTAGTTTTCTCCCTAGAACAAACGAATGTGTAGAGCTGGTGTCTCCATGTGGAACCAATTAAGTTTCCAAGCATAAAATTAAATGTTCCCTGAAAAAAAAAACATTCAAAAAAATAAAGTCCGTGGATAATATCAGGAATACACAAACACAGAGGCTGTAGCAATATCTGGGATTGAATTAGCCAAAATGAAACCGGATATTTCCGGTTTCATCCAGTCATATCGGGACAAACTGGTGTGGAATTCGTATGCAATGGACCGAGAAAATCACAGTAAAAATGGTTTTGGAGAAAAGCAAAGTCTTTTCGTTAGGCAAGTGCATAAAATGTCATCTATACAAACAGAAATATCATGTTTGTTTGCCGCAGTTCCTCTAGCTTGCTCCCTAGAAAATACGAATGTGTAGAGCTGGTGTCTCCATGTGGAAACAATTAGTGTTTCCAAGCATAAAATTAAATGTTCCCTGATAAAAAACATTCAAAAAAATAAAGTCCGAGGATAATATCACGAATACACAAACAAAGAGGCTGTAGCAATATCTGGGATTGAATTAGACAAAAGGAAACCGGATATTTCCGGTTTCATCCAGTCATATCCGGACAAAGTGGTGTGGAAATCGTATGCAATGAACCGAGAAAATCACAGGAAAAATGGTTTTGGAGAAAAGCAAAGTCTTTTCGTTAGGCAAGTGCATAAAATGTCATCTATACAAACAGAAATATCATGTTTGTTTGCCGCAGTTCCTCTAGCTTTCTCCCTAGAAAATACGAATGTGTAGAGCTGGTGTCTCCATGTGGAACCAATTAGTGTTTCCAAGCATAAAATTAAATGTTCCGTGAAAAAAAAAACATTCAAAAAAATAAAGTCCGTGGATAATATCACGAATACACAAACAAAGAGGCTGTAGCAATATCTGGGATTGAATTAGCCAAAACGAAACCGGATAATTCCGGTTTCATCCAGGCATATCCGGACAAAGTGGCATGGAATTCATATGCAATGGACCGAGAAAATCACAGTAAAAATGGTTTTGGAGAAAAGCAAAGTCTTTTCGTTAGGCAAGTGCATAAAATGTCATCTATACAAAGAGAAATAGCATGTTTGTTTGCCGCAGTTCCTCTAGCTTTCTCCCTAGAACATAAAAATGTGTAGAGCTGGTGTCTCCATGTGGAACAAATTAGTGTTTCCAAGCATAAAATTAAATGTTCCCTGAAAAAAAAAACATTCAAAAAAATAAAGTCCGTGGATAATATCAGGGATACACAAACACAGAGGCTGTAGCAATATCTGGGATTGAATTAGCCAAAACGAAACCGGATATTTCCGGTTTCATCCAGTCATATTCGGACCAACTGGAGTGGAATTCATATGCAATGGACTGAGAAAATCACAGGAAAAATGGTTTTGGAGAAAAGCAAAGTCTTTTCGTTTGGTAAGTGCATAAAATGTCATCTATACAAACAGAAATATCATGTTTGTGTGCTGCAGTTCCTCTAGCTTTCTCCCTAGAAAATACAAATGTGTAGATCTGGTGTGTCCATGTGGAACCAATTAGTGTTTCCAAGCATAAAATTAAATGTTCCCTGAAAATAAAACGTTCAAAAAAATAAAGTCCGTGGATAATATCAGGAATACACAAACACAGATGCTGTAGCAATATTTCGGTTTGATTTAGCCAAAACGAAACCGTTTATTTCCGGTTTCATCCAGTCATATCCGGACAAAGTGGTGTGGAATTCGTATGCAATGGACCAAGAAAATCACAGGAGAAATGGTTTTTGAGAAAAGGAAAGTCTTTTCGTTAGGCAAGTGCATAAAATGTCATCTATACAAACAGAAATATCATGTTTGTTTGCCGCAGTTCCTCTAGCTTTCTAGCTAGAAAATATGAATATGTAGAGCTGGTGTCTCCATGTGGAACCAATTAGTGTTTCTAAGCACAAAATTAAATGTTCCCTGAAAAAAAATTCAAAACCATAAAGTCCGTGGATAATATCACGAATGCACAAACACAGAGGGTGTAGCAATATCTGGGATTGAGTTAGCCAAAACGAAACCGGATATTTCCGGTTTCATCCAGTCATATTCGGACAAACTGGTGTGGAATTCGAATGCAATGGACTGAGAAAATCACAATAAAAATGGTTTTGGAGAAAAGCGAAATCTTTTCGTTAGGTAAGTGCATAAAATGTCATCTATACAAACAGAAATATCATGTTTGTGTGCTGCAGTTCCTCACGCTTTCTCCCTAGAAAATACAAATGTGTAGATCTTGTGTGTCCATGTGGAACCAATTAGTGTTTCCAAGCATAAAATTAAATGTTCCCTGAAAATAAAACGTTCAAAAAAATAAAGTCCGTGGATAATATCAGGAATACACAAACACAGAGGCTGTAGCAATATCTGGGATTGAATTATCCAAAACAAAACCGGATATTTCCGGTTTCATCCAGTCATATCCGGACAAAGTGGTGTGGAATTGGTATGCAATGGACCCAGAAAATCACAGGAAAAATGGTTTTGGAGAAAAGCAAAGTCTTTTCGTTAGGCAAGTGCATAAAATGTCATCTATACAAACAGAAATATCATGTTTGTTTGCCGCAGTTCCTCTAGCTTTCTCCCTAGAAAATACGAATGTGTAGAGCTGGTGTCTCCATGTGGAACCAATTAGTGTTTCCAAGCATAAAATTAAATGTTCTGTAAAAAAAAAATTCAAAAAAATAAAGTCCGTGGATAATATCACGAATACACAAACAAAGAGGCTGTAGCAATATCTGGGATTGAATTAGCCAAAACGAAACCGGATAATTCAGGTTTCATCCCGTCATATTCAGACCAACTGATGTGGAATTCGTATGCAATGGACTGAGAAAATCACAGGAAAAATGGTTTTGGAGAAAAGCAAAGTCTTTTCGTTAGGCAAGTGCATAAAATGTCATCTATACAAACAGAAATATCATGTTTGTTTGCTGCAGTTCCTCTAGCTTTCTCCCTAGAAAATACGAATGTGTAGAGCTGGTGTCTCCATTTGGAAACAATTAGTGTTTCCAAGCATAAAATTAAATGTTCCCTGAAAAAAAAACAGTCAAAAAAATAAAGTCCGTGGATAATATCAGGAATACACAAACACAGAGGCTGTAGCAATATCTGGGATTGAATTATCCAAAACAAAACCGGATATTTCCGGTTTCATCCAGTAATATCCGGACAAACTGGTGTGGAATTCGTATGCAGGACCGAGAAAATCACAGTAAAAATGGTTTTGGAGAAAAGCAAAGTCTTTTCGTTAGGCAAGTGCATAAAATGTTATTTATACAAACAGAAATATCATGTTAGTTTGCCGCAGTTCCTCTAGCTTTCTCCCTAGAAAATACGAATGTGTAGAGCTGGTGTCTCCATGTGGGACCAATTAGAGTTTCCAAGGACAAAATTAAATGTTCCCTGATAAAAAAAAAAACAATAAAGTTCATGGACAATATCAGGAATACACAAACACAGATGCTGTAGCAATATTTCGGTTTGATTTAGCCAAAACGAAACCGGATATTTCCGGTTTCATCCAGTCATATCCAGACAAAGTGGTGTGGAATTCGTATGCAATGGACCGAGAAAATCACAGGAAAAATGGTTTCGGAGAAAAGCAAAGTCTTTTCGTTAGGCAAGTGCATAAAATGTCATCTATACAAACAGAAATATCATGTTTGTTTGCCGCAGTTCCTCTAGCTTTCTCCCTAGAACATAAAAATGTGTAGAGCTGGTGTCTCCATGTGGAACCAATTAGTGTTTCTAAGCACAAAATTAAATGTTCCCTGAAAAAAAATTCAAAACCATAAAGTCCGTGGATAATATCAGGAATACACAAACACAGAGACTGTAGCAATACCTGGGATTGAATTAGCCAAAAGGAAACCAGATATTTCCGGTTTCATCCAGTCATATTCGGACAAACTGGTGTGGAATTCGTATGCAATGGACTGAGAAAATCACAATAAAAATGGTTTTGGAGAAAAGCAAAGTCTTTTCGTTAGGCAAGTGCATAAAATGTCATCTATACAAACAGAAATATCATGTTTGTGTGCTGCAGTTCCTCTCGCTTTCTCCCTAGAAAATATAAATGTGTAGATCTGGTGTGTCCATGTGGAACCAATTAGTGTTTCCAATCATAAAATTAAATGTTCCCTGAAAAGAAAACGTTCAAAAAAATAAAGTCCGTGGATAATATCACGAATACACAAACACAGATGCTGTAGCAATATTTCGGTTTGAGTTACCCAAAACAAAACCGGATATTTCCGGTTTCATCCAGTCATATCCGTACAAAGTGTTGTGGATTTCGTATGCAGTGGACCGAGAAAATCACAGTAAAAATGGTTTTGGAGAAAAGCAAAATCTTTTCGTTAGGCAAGTGCATAAAATGTCATCTATAAATACACAAATATGTTTGTTTCAGCAGTTCCTCTAGCTTTCTCCCTAGAACATACGAATGTGTAGAGCTGGGGTCTCCATGTGGAACCAATTAGTGTTTCTAAGCACAAAATTAAATGTTCCCTGAAAAAAAAATTCAAAACCATAAAGTCCGTGGATAATATCAGGAATACACAAACACAGAGGCTGTAGCAATATCTGGGATTGACTTATGCAAAACGAAACCAGATATTTCCGGTTTCATCCAGTCATATCCGGACAAAGTGGTGTGGAATTCGTATGCAATGGATGGAGAAAATCACAGTAAAATTGGTTTTGTAGAAAAGCAGAGTCTTTTCGTTAGGTAAGTGCATAAAATGTCATCTATACAAACAGAAATATCATGTTTGTTTGCCGCAGTTCTTCTAGCTTTCTCCCTAGAAAATATGAATGTGTAGAGCTGGTGTCTCCATGTGGGACCAGTTAGAGTTTCCAAGGACAAAGTTAAATGTTCCCTAATAAAAAAAAAAAATAAAGTCCGTGGATAATATCAAGAACACACAAACACAGATGCTGTAGCAATATTTCGGTTTGAGTTAGCCAAAACAAAACCGGACATTTCCGGTTTCATCCAGTCATATCCAGACAAAGTGGTGTGGAATTCATATGCATTGGACCAAGAAAATCACAGGAAAAATGGTTTTGGAGAAAAGCAAAGTCTTTTCGTTAGGCACGTGCATAAAATGTCATCTATACAAACAGAAATATCATGTTTGTTTGCCGCAGTTCCTCTAGCTTTCTCCCTAGAAAATACGAATGTGTAGAGCTGGGGTCTCCATGTGGAACCAATTAGTGTTTCTAAGCACAAAATTAAATGTTCCCTGATAAAAAAAAACAAAACAATAAAGTCCGTGGATAATATCAGGAATACCCAAACACTGATGCTGTAGCAATATTTCGGTTTGAGTTAGCCAAAAAGAATCCCGATATTTCCGGTTTAATCCAGTCATATCCGGACTAAGTGGTGTGGAATTCGTATGCAATGGACCGAGAAAATCACAGTGAAAATGGTTTTGGAGAAAAGCAAAGTCTTTTCGTTAGGCAAGTGCATAAAATGTCATCTATACAAACAGAAATAACATGTTTGTTTGCTGCAGTTCCTCTAGCTTTCTCCCTAGAAAATACGAATTTGTAGAGGTGGTGTCTCCATGTGGAACCAATTAGTGTTTCTAAGCACAAAATTAAATGTTCCCTGAAAAAAAATTCAAAACCATAAAGTCCGTGCATAATATCAGGAATACACAAACAAAGAGGCTGTAGCAATATCTGGGATTGAATTAGCCAAAACGAAACCGGATATTTCCGGTTTCATCCAGTCATATTCGGACAAACTGGTGTGGAATTCGTATGCAATGGACCGAGAAAATCACAGGAAAAATGGTTTTGGAGAAAAGCAAAGTCTTTTCGTTAGGCAAGTGCATAAAATGTCATCTATACAAACAGAAATATCATATTTGTTTGCTGCAGTTCCTCTAGCTTTTTCCCTAGAACATAAAAATGTGTAGAGCTGGTGTTTCCATGTGGAACCAATTAGTGTTTCCAAGGATAAAATTAAATGTTCCCTGAAAGAAAAAACATTCAAAAAAATAAAGTCCGTGGATAATATCAGGAATACACAAATACAGAGGCTGTAGCAATATTTGGGTTTGAGTTAGCCAAAACAAAACCGCAGATTTCCGGTTTCATCCAGTCATATCCGGACAAAGTGGTGTGGAATTCGTATGCAATGGACTGAGAAAATCACAGTAAAAATGGTTTTGGAGAAAAGCAAAGTCTTTTCGTTAGGCAAGTGCATAAAATGTCATCTATACAAACAGAAATATCATGTTTGTTTGCCGCAGTTCCTCTAGCTTTCTCCCTAGAAAATACGAATGTGTAGAGCTGGTTTCTCCATGTGGGACCAATTAGTGTTTCCAAGCATAAAATTAAATGTTCTGTAAAAAAAAAAAACATTCAAAAAAATAAAGTCCGTGGATAATATCACGAATACACAAACAAAGAGGCTGTAGCAATATCTGGGATTGAATTAGCCAAAACAAAACCGGATATTTCCTGTTTCATCCAGTCATATCCGGACTAAGTGGTGTGGAATTCGTATGCAATGGACCGAGAAAATCACAGTGAAAATGGTTTTGGAGAAAAGCAAAGTCTTTTCGTTAGGCAAGTGCATAAAATGTCATCTATACAAACAGAAATAACATGTTTGTTTGCTGCAGTTCCTCTAGCTTTCTCCCTAGAAAATACGAATGTGTAGAGGTGGTGTCTCCATGTGGAACCAATTAGTGTTTCTAAGCACAAAATTAAATGTTCCCTGAAAAAAACATTCAAAACCATAAAGTCCGTGGATAATATCAGGAATACACAAACAAAGAGGCTGTAGCAATATCTGGGATTGAATTAGCCAAAACGAAACCGGATATTTCCGGTTTCATCCAGTCATATTCGGACAAACTGGTGTGGAATTCGTATGCAATGGACCGAGAAAAATCACAGGAAAAATGGTTTTGGAGAAAAGCAAAGTCTTTTCGTTAGGCAAGTGCATAAAATGTCATCTATACAAACAGAAATATCATATTTGTTTGCTGCAGTTCCTCTAGCTTTTTCCCTAGAACATAAAAATGTGTAGAGCTGGTGTTTCCATGTGGAACCAATTAGTGTTTCCAAGGATAAAATTAAATGTTCCCTGAAAGAAAAAACATTCAAAAAAATAAAGTCCGTGGATAATATCAGGAATACACAAACACAGAGGCTGTAGCAATATCTGGGATTGAATTATCCAAAACAAAACCGGATATTTCCGGTTTCATCCAGTAATATCCGGACAAACTGGTGTGGAATTCGTATGCAGGACCGAGAAAATCACAGTAAAAATGGTTTTGGAGAAAAGCAAAGTCTTTTCGTTAGGCAAGTGCATAAAATGTTATTTATACAAACAGAAATATCATGTTAGTTTGCCGCAGTTCCTCTAGCTTTCTCCCTAGAAAATACGAATGTGTAGAGCTGGTGTCTCCATGTGGGACCAATTAGAGTTTCCAAGGACAAAATTAAATGTTCCCTGATAAAAAAAAAAACAATAAAGTTCATGGACAATATCAGGAATACACAAACACAGATGCTGTAGCAATATTTCGGTTTGATTTAGCCAAAACGAAACCGGATATTTCCGGTTTCATCCAGTCATATCCAGACAAAGTGGTGTGGAATTCGTATGCAATGGACCGAGAAAATCACAGGAAAAATGGTTTCGGAGAAAAGCAAAGTCTTTTCGTTAGGCAAGTGCATAAAATGTCATCTATACAAACAGAAATATCATGTTTGTTTGCCGCAGTTCCTCTAGCTTTCTCCCTAGAACATAAAAATGTGTAGAGCTGGTGTCTCCATGTGGAACCAATTAGTGTTTCTAAGCACAAAATTAAATGTTCCCTGAAAAAAAATTCAAAACCATAAAGTCCGTGGATAATATCAGGAATACACAAACACAGAGACTGTAGCAATACCTGGGATTGAATTAGCCAAAAGGAAACCAGATATTTCCGGTTTCATCCAGTCATATTCGGACAAACTGGTGTGGAATTCGTATGCAATGGACTGAGAAAATCACAATAAAAATGGTTTTGGAGAAAAGCAAAGTCTTTTCGTTAGGCAAGTGCATAAAATGTCATCTATACAAACAGAAATATCATGTTTGTGTGCTGCAGTTCCTCTCGCTTTCTCCCTAGAAAATATAAATGTGTAGATCTGGTGTGTCCATGTGGAACCAATTAGTGTTTCCAATCATAAAATTAAATGTTCCCTGAAAAGAAAACGTTCAAAAAAATAAAGTCCGTGGATAATATCACGAATACACAAACACAGATGCTGTAGCAATATTTCGGTTTGAGTTACCCAAAACAAAACCGGATATTTCCGGTTTCATCCAGTCATATCCGTACAAAGTGTTGTGGATTTCGTATGCAGTGGACCGAGAAAATCACAGTAAAAATGGTTTTGGAGAAAAGCAAAATCTTTTCGTTAGGCAAGTGCATAAAATGTCATCTATAAATACACAAATATGTTTGTTTCAGCAGTTCCTCTAGCTTTCTCCCTAGAACATACGAATGTGTAGAGCTGGGGTCTCCATGTGGAACCAATTAGTGTTTCTAAGCACAAAATTAAATGTTCCCTGAAAAAAAAATTCAAAACCATAAAGTCCGTGGATAATATCAGGAATACACAAACACAGAGGCTGTAGCAATATCTGGGATTGACTTATGCAAAACGAAACCAGATATTTCCGGTTTCATCCAGTCATATCCGGACAAAGTGGTGTGGAATTCGTATGCAATGGATGGAGAAAATCACAGTAAAATTGGTTTTGTAGAAAAGCAGAGTCTTTTCGTTAGGTAAGTGCATAAAATGTCATCTATACAAACAGAAATATCATGTTTGTTTGCCGCAGTTCTTCTAGCTTTCTCCCTAGAAAATATGAATGTGTAGAGCTGGTGTCTCCATGTGGGACCAGTTAGAGTTTCCAAGGACAAAGTTAAATGTTCCCTAATAAAAAAAAAAAATAAAGTCCGTGGATAATATCAAGAACACACAAACACAGATGCTGTAGCAATATTTCGGTTTGAGTTAGCCAAAACAAAACCGGACATTTCCGGTTTCATCCAGTCATATCCAGACAAAGTGGTGTGGAATTCATATGCATTGGACCAAGAAAATCACAGGAAAAATGGTTTTGGAGAAAAGCAAAGTCTTTTCGTTAGGCACGTGCATAAAATGTCATCTATACAAACAGAAATATCATGTTTGTTTGCCGCAGTTCCTCTAGCTTTCTCCCTAGAAAATACGAATGTGTAGAGCTGGGGTCTCCATGTGGAACCAATTAGTGTTTCTAAGCACAAAATTAAATGTTCCCTGATAAAAAAAAACAAAACAATAAAGTCCGTGGATAATATCAGGAATACCCAAACACTGATGCTGTAGCAATATTTCGGTTTGAGTTAGCCAAAAAGAATCCCGATATTTCCGGTTTAATCCAGTCATATCCGGACTAAGTGGTGTGGAATTCGTATGCAATGGACCGAGAAAATCACAGTGAAAATGGTTTTGGAGAAAAGCAAAGTCTTTTCGTTAGGCAAGTGCATAAAATGTCATCTATACAAACAGAAATAACATGTTTGTTTGCTGCAGTTCCTCTAGCTTTCTCCCTAGAAAATACGAATTTGTAGAGGTGGTGTCTCCATGTGGAACCAATTAGTGTTTCTAAGCACAAAATTAAATGTTCCCTGAAAAAAAATTCAAAACCATAAAGTCCGTGCATAATATCAGGAATACACAAACAAAGAGGCTGTAGCAATATCTGGGATTGAATTAGCCAAAACGAAACCGGATATTTCCGGTTTCATCCAGTCATATTCGGACAAACTGGTGTGGAATTCGTATGCAATGGACCGAGAAAATCACAGGAAAAATGGTTTTGGAGAAAAGCAAAGTCTTTTCGTTAGGCAAGTGCATAAAATGTCATCTATACAAACAGAAATATCATATTTGTTTGCTGCAGTTCCTCTAGCTTTTTCCCTAGAACATAAAAATGTGTAGAGCTGGTGTTTCCATGTGGAACCAATTAGTGTTTCCAAGGATAAAATTAAATGTTCCCTGAAAGAAAAAACATTCAAAAAAATAAAGTCCGTGGATAATATCAGGAATACACAAATACAGAGGCTGTAGCAATATTTGGGTTTGAGTTAGCCAAAACAAAACCGCAGATTTCCGGTTTCATCCAGTCATATCCGGACAAAGTGGTGTGGAATTCGTATGCAATGGACTGAGAAAATCACAGTAAAAATGGTTTTGGAGAAAAGCAAAGTCTTTTCGTTAGGCAAGTGCATAAAATGTCATCTATACAAACAGAAATATCATGTTTGTTTGCCGCAGTTCCTCTAGCTTTCTCCCTAGAAAATACGAATGTGTAGAGCTGGTTTCTCCATGTGGGACCAATTAGTGTTTCCAAGCATAAAATTAAATGTTCTGTAAAAAAAAAAAACATTCAAAAAAATAAAGTCCGTGGATAATATCACGAATACACAAACAAAGAGGCTGTAGCAATATCTGGGATTGAATTAGCCAAAACAAAACCGGATATTTCCTGTTTCATCCAGTCATATCCGGACTAAGTGGTGTGGAATTCGTATGCAATGGACCGAGAAAATCACAGTGAAAATGGTTTTGGAGAAAAGCAAAGTCTTTTCGTTAGGCAAGTGCATAAAATGTCATCTATACAAACAGAAATAACATGTTTGTTTGCTGCAGTTCCTCTAGCTTTCTCCCTAGAAAATACGAATGTGTAGAGGTGGTGTCTCCATGTGGAACCAATTAGTGTTTCTAAGCACAAAATTAAATGTTCCCTGAAAAAAACATTCAAAACCATAAAGTCCGTGGATAATATCAGGAATACACAAACAAAGAGGCTGTAGCAATATCTGGGATTGAATTAGCCAAAACGAAACCGGATATTTCCGGTTTCATCCAGTCATATTCGGACAAACTGGTGTGGAATTCGTATGCAATGGACCGAGAAAAATCACAGGAAAAATGGTTTTGGAGAAAAGCAAAGTCTTTTCGTTAGGCAAGTGCATAAAATGTCATCTATACAAACAGAAATATCATATTTGTTTGCTGCAGTTCCTCTAGCTTTTTCCCTAGAACATAAAAATGTGTAGAGCTGGTGTTTCCATGTGGAACCAATTAGTGTTTCCAAGGATAAAATTAAATGTTCCCTGAAAGAAAAAACATTCAAAAAAATAAAGTCCGTGGATAATATCAGGAATACACAAATACAGAGGCTGTAGCAATATTTGGGTTTGAGTTAGCCAAAACAAAACCGCAGATTTCCGGTTTCATCCAGTCATATCCGGACAAAGTGGTGTGGAATTCGTATGCAATGGACTGAGAAAATCACAGTAAAAATGGTGTTGGAGAAAAGCAAAGTCTTTTCGTTAGGCAAGTGCATAAAATGTCATCTATAAAAACAGAAATATCATGTTTGTTTGCCGCAGTTCCTCTAGCTTTCTCCCTAGAAAATACGAATGTGTATAGCTGGTTTCTCCATGTGGGACCAATTAGAGTTTCCAAGGACAAAATTAAATGTTCCCTGATAAAAAAAAAACAAAACAATAAAGTCCGTGGATAATATCAGGAATACCCAAACACAGATGCTGTAGCAATATTTCTGTTTGAGTTAGCCAAAACAAAACCGGATATTTCCGGTTTCCTCCAGTCATATCCGGACAAAGTGGTGTGGAAATCGTATGCAATGGACCGAGAAAATAATAGGAAAAATGGTTTTGGAGAAAAGCAAAGTCTTTTCGTTAGGCAAGTGCATAAAATGTCATCTATACAAACAGAAATATCATGTTTGTTTGAGCAGTTCCTCTAGCTTTCTTCCTAGAAAATATGATTTTGTAGAGCTGGTGTCTCCATGTGGAACCAATTAGTGTTTCTAAGCACAAAATTAATTGTTCCCTGAAAAAAACATTCAAAACCATAAAGTCCGTAGATAATATCAGGAATACACAAACAAAGAGGCTGTAGCAATATCTGGGATTGAATTAGCCAAAACAAAACCGGATATTTCCTGTTTCATCCAGTCATATCCGGACAAACTGGTGTGGAATTCGTATGCAATGGACCGAGAAAATCACAGGAAAAATGGTTTTGGAGAAAAGCAAAGTCTTTTCGTTAGGCAAGTGCATAAAATGTCATCTATACAAACAGAAATATCATGTTTGTTTGCCGCAGTTCCTTTAGCTTTCTCCCTAGAAAATACGAATGTGTAGAGCTAGTGTCTCCGTGTGGGACCAATTAGAGTTTCCAAGGACAAAGTTAAATGTTCCCTGATAAAAAAAAGAAAACAATAAAGTCCGTGGATAATATCAGGAATACACAAACACAGAGGCTGTAGCAATATTTCGGTTTGAGTTAGCCAAAACAAAACCGGATATTTCCGGTTTCATCCAGTCATATCCGGACAAAGTGGTCAGGAATTCGTATGCGATGGACCGAGAAAATCACAGGAAAAATGGTTTTGGAGAAAAGCAAAGTCTTTTCGTTAGGCAAGTGCATAAAATGTCATCTATACAAACAGAAATATCCTGTTTGTTTGCCGCAGTTCCTCTAGCTTTCTCCCTAGAAAATACGAATGTGTAGAGCTGGTGTCTCCATGTGGAACCAATTAGTGTTTCCAAGCATAAAATTAAATGTTCCGTGAAAAAAAAAACATTCAAAAAAATAAAGTCCGTGGATAATATCAGGAATACACAAACAAAGAGGCTGTAGCAATATCTGGGATTGAATTAGCCAAAACGAAACCGGATAATTCCGGTTTCATCCAGTCATATTCGGACCAACTGGTGTGGAATTCGTATGCAATGGACCGAGAAAATCACAGTAAAAATGGTTTTGGAGAAAAGCACAGTCTTTTCGTTAGGCAAGTGCATCAAATGTCCTCTATACAAACAGAAATATCATTTTTGTTTGCCGCAGTTCCTCTAGCTTTCTCCCTAGAAAATACGAATGTGTAGAGCTGGTGTCTCCATGTGGGACCAATTAGAGTTTCCAAGGACAA
Organism: Lepus oiostolus; assembly: GCA_036325905.1. Lineage (NCBI taxonomy): Eukaryota > Metazoa > Chordata > Mammalia > Lagomorpha > Leporidae > Lepus > Lepus oiostolus. The sequence continues at coordinate 48,556,032 of CM070795.1, forward strand.
AATTAAATGCTCCCTGAAAAACAAAAACAAAAAAATAAAGTCCGTGGATAATATCAGGAATACACAAACACAGAGGCTGTAGCAATATCTGGGAATGAATTAGCCAAAATGAAACCGGATATTTCCGGTTTCATCCAGTCATATCCGGACAAAGTGGTGTGGAATTCGTATGCAATGGACCGAGAAAATCACAGTAAAAATGGTTTTGGAGAAAAGCAAAGTCTTTTCGTTAGGCAAGTGCATAAAATGTCATCTATACAAACAGAAATAGCATGTTTGTTTGCCACAGTTCCTCTAGCTTTCTCCCTAGAACATACGAATGTGTAGAGCTGGTGTCTCCATGTGGAACCAATTAGTGTTTCCAAGCATAAAATTAAATGTTCCCTGAAAAAAAAACATTCAAAAAAATAAATTCCGTGGATAATATCAGCAATACCCAAACACAGAGGCTATAGCAATATTTCGGTTTGAGTTAGCCAAAACAAAACCGGATATTTCGGGTTTCATCCAGTCATATCCGGACAAAGTGGTGTGGAATTGGTATGCAATGTACCTAGAAAATCACAGGAAAGATGGTTTTGGAGAAAAGCAAAGTCTTTTTGTTAGGCAAGTGCATAAAATGTTATGTATACAAACAGAAATATCATGTTTGTTTGCCGCAGTTCCTCTAGCTTTCTCCCTAGAAAATACAAATGTGTAGAGCTGGTGTCTCCATGTGGAACCAATTAGTGTTTCCAAGCACAAAATTAAATGTTCCCTGAAAAAAAAATTCAAAAAAATAAAGTCCTTAGATAGTATCAGGAATACACAAACAAGGAGGCTGTAGCAATATCTGGGATTGAGTTAGCCAAAACGAAACCGGATATTTAAGGTTTCATCCAGTCATATCCGGACAAAGTGGTGTGGAATTCGTATGCAATGGACCGAGAAAATCACAGTAAAAATGGTTTTGGAGAAAAGCAAATTCTTTTCGTTAGGCAAGTGCATAAAATGTCATGTATACAAACAGAAATAGCATGTTTGTTTGCCGCAGTTCCTCTAGCTTTCTCCCTAGAACAAACAAATGTGTAGAGCTGGTGTCTCCATGTGGAAACAATTAGTGTTTCCAAGCATAAAATTAAATGTTCCCTGAAAAAAAAAACATTCAAAAAAATAAAGTCCGTGGATAATATCAGGAATACACAAACAAAGAGGCTGTTGCAATATCTGGGATTGAATTAGCCAAAACGAAACCGGGTATTTCCGGTTTTATCCAGTCATATCCGGACAAACTGGTGTGGAATTCGTATGCAATGGACCGAGACAATCACAGTAAAAATGGTTTTGGAGAAAAGCAAAGTCTTTTCGTTAGACAAGTGCATCAAATATCATCTATAAAAACAGAAATATCATGTGTGTTTGCTGCACTTCTTCTAGCTTTCTCCCTAGAAAATACGAATGTGTAGAGCTGGTGTCTCCATGTGGAACCAATTAGTGTTTCCAAGCATAAAATTAAATGTTCCCTGAAAAAAAACATTCAAAAAAATAAAGTCCGTTGATAATATCAGGAATACACAAACACAGATGCTGTAGCAATATTTCGGTTTGAGTTAGCCAAAACAAAACCGGATATTTCCGGTTTCATCCAGTCATATCCGGACAAAGTGGTTTGGAATTCGTATGCAATGGACGGAGAAAATCACTCTAAAAATGGTTTTGGAGAAAAGCAAAGTCTTTTCGTTAGGCAAGTGCATAAAATGTCATCTATACAAACAGAAATAGCAGGTTTGTTTGCCGCAGTTCCTCTCGCTTTCTCCCTAGAACAAACGAATGTGTAGAGATGGTGTCTCCATGTGGAACCAATTAGTGTTTCTAAGCACAAAATTAAATGTTCCCTGAAAAAAAAATTCAAAACCATAAATCTGTGGATAATATCAGGAATACACAAACACAGAGGCTGTAGCAGTATCTGGGATTGAATTAGCCAAAATGAAACCAGATATTTCCGGTTTCATCCAGTCATATCCGGACAAACTGTTGTGGAATTCGTATGCAATGGACCGAGACAATCACAGTAAAAATGGTTTTGGAGAAAAGCAAAGTCTTTTCGTTAGGCAAGTGCATCAAATATCATCTATAAAAACAGAAATATCATGTGTGTTTGCTGCACGTCTTCTAGCTTTCTCCATAGAAAATACGAATGTGTAGAGCTGGTGTCTCCATGTGGAACCAATTAGTGTTTCCAAGCATAAAATTAAATGTTCCCTGAGAAAAAAACATTCAAAAAAATAAAGTCCGTGGATAATATCAGGAATACACAAACACAGATGCTGTAGCAATATTTGGGTTTGAGTTAGCCAAAACAAAACCGGATATTTCCGGTTTCATCCAGTCATATCCGGACAATCTGTTGTGGAATTGGTATGCAATGGACCGAGAAAATCACAGGAAAAATGGTTTTGAAGAAAAGCAAAGTCTTTTCGTTAGGCAAGTGCATAAAATGTCATGTATACAAACAGAAATATCATGTTTGTTTGCCGCAGTTCCTCTAGCTTTCCCCCTCTAGAAAATACGAATGTGTAGAGCTGGTGTCTCCATGTGGAACCAATTAGTGTTTCTAAGCGCAAAACTAAATGTTCCCTGAAAAAAAAATCATTCAAAAAAATAAAGTCCGTGGATAATATCAGGAATACACAAACACAGATGCTGTAGCAATATTTCGGTTTGAGTTAGCCAAAACAAAACCGGATATTTCCGGTTGCATCCAGTCATATCCGGACAAAGTGGTGTGGAATTTGTATGCAATGGCCCGAGAAAATCACAGGAAAAATGGTTTTGGAGAAAAGCAAAGTCTTTTCATGAGGCAAGTGCATAAAATGGCATCTATACAAACAGAAATAGCATGTTTGTTTGCTGCAGTTCCTCTAGATTTCTCCCTAGAACATAAAAATGTGTAGAGCTGGTGTCTCCATGTGGAACCAATTAGTGTTTCCAAGCATAAAATTAAATGTTCCCTGAAAAAAAAACATTCACAAAAATAAAGTCCGTGGAAAATATCAGGAATACACAAACAAAGAGGCTGTTGCAATATCTGAGATTGAATTAGCCAAAACGAAACCGGATATTTCCGGTTTTATCCAGTCATATCCGGACAAACTGGTGTGGAATTCGTATGCAATGGACCGAGACAATCACAGTAAAAATGGTTTTGGAGAAAAGCAAAGTCTTTTCGTTAGGCAAGTGCATCAAATATCATCTATAAAAACAGAAATATCATATGTGTTTGCTGCACTTCTTCTAGCTTTCTCCCTAGAAAATACGAATGTGTAGAGCTGGTGTCTCCATGTGGAACCAATTAGTGTTTCCAAGCATAAAATTAAATGTTCCCTGATAAAAAAATCAAAACCATAAAGTCTGTGGATAATATCACGAATGCACAAACACAGATGCTGTAGCAATATTTCGGTTTGAGTTAGCCAAAACAAAACCGGATATTTCCGGTTTAATCCAGTCATATCCGGAAAAAGTGGTGTGGAATTCGTACGCAATGGACCGAGAAAATCACAGTAAAAATGGTTTTGGAGAAAAGCAAAGTCTTTTCGTTAGGCAAGTGCATAAAATGTCATCTATACAAACAGAAATATCATGTTTGTTTGCCACAGTTCCTCTAGCTTTCTCCCTAGAACATACGAATGTGTATAGCTGGTGTGTCCATGTAGAACCAATTAGTGTTTCCAAGCATGAAATTAAATGTTCCCGTAAAAAAATACATTCAAAAAAATAAAGTCCGTGGATAATATCAGGAATACACAAACAAAGAGGCTGTAGCAATATCTGGGATTGAATTAGCCAAAACGAAACCGGATATTTCCGGTTTCATCCAGTCATATCCGTACAAACTGCTGCGGAATTCGTATGCAATGGACCGAGAAAATCACAGCAAAAAATGATTTTGGAGAAAAGCAAAGTCTTTTCGTTAGGCAAGTGCATAAAATGTCATCTATACAAACAGAAATATCATGTTTGTTTGCCGCAGTTCCTCTAGCTTTCTCCCTAGAAAATACGAATGTGTAGAGCTGGTGTCTCCATGTGGGACCAATTAGAGTTTCCAAGGACAAAATTAAATATTCCCTGATAAAAAAAAAACAAAACAATAAAGTCCATTGATAATATCAGGAATACACAAACACAGAGGCTGTAGCAATATTTCGGTTTCAGTTAGCCAAAACATTACCGCATATTTCCGGTTTCATCCAGTCATATCCGGACAAACTGGTGTGGAATTCGTATGCAATGGCCCGAGAAAATCACAGTAAAAATGGTTTTGCAGAAAAGCATAGTCTTTTCGTTAGGCAAGTGCGTAAAATGTCATCTATACAAACAGAAATATCATGTTAGTTTGCCGCAGTTCATCTAGCTTTCTCCCTAGAAAATACGAATGTGTAGAGCTGGTGTCTCCATGTGGAACCAATTAGTGTTTCTAAGCACAAAATTAAATGATCCCTGAAAAAAAAATTCAAAACAATAAAGTCCGTGGATAATATCAGGAATACACAAACAAAGAGGCTGTAGCAATATCTGGGATTGAATTAGCCAAAACGAAACCGGATATTTCCGTGTCTTCCAGTCATATCAGGACAAAGCGCTGTGGAATTCATATGCTGTGGACTGAGAAAATAACAGGAAAAATGGTTTTGGAGAAAAGCAAAGTCTTTTCTTTAGGCAAGTGCATAAAATGTCATCTATACAAACAGAAATAATATGTTTGTTTGCTGCAGTTCCTCTAGCTTTCTCCCTAGAACATAAAAATGTGTAGATCTGGTGTGTCCATGGGGAACAAATTAGTGTTTCCAAGCATAAAATTAAATGTTCCCTGAAAAAAAAAAACATTCAAAAAAATAAAGTCCGTGCATAATATCAGGAATACACAAACACAGAGGCTGTAGCAATATCTGGGATTGAATTAGCCAAAAGGAAACCGGATATTTCCGGTTTCATCCAGTCATTTCCGGACAAACTGGTGTGGAATTCGTATGCAATGGACTGAGAAAATCACAGGAAAAATGGTTTTGGAGAAAAGCAAAGTCTTTTCTTTAGGCAAGTGCATAAAATGTCATCTATACAAACAGAAATATCATGTTTGTTTGCCACGGTTCCTCTATCTTTCTCCCTAGAAAATACTAATGTGTAGAGCTGGTGTCTCCATGTGGAATCAGTTAGTGTTTCCAAGCATAAAATTAAATGTTCTCTGAAAAAAAAAAACATTAAAATATAAAATCCGATGATAATATCAGGAATACACAAACACAGATGCTGTAGCAATATTTGGGTTTGAATTAACCAAAACAAAACCGGATATTTCCGGTTTCATCCAGTCATATCCGGACAAAGTGGTGTGGAATTGGTATGCAATGGAACGAGAAAATCACAGTAAAAATGGTTTTGGAGAAAAGCAAAGTCTTTTCGTTAGGCAAGTACATCAAATATCATCTATAAAAACAGAAATATCATGTTTGTTTGCTTCACTTCTTCTCTTTTCTCCCTAGAAAATACGAATGTGTAGAGCTGGTGTCTCCATGTGGAACCAATTAGTGTTTCCAAGCATAAAATTAAATGTTCTCTGAAAAAAAAACATTAAAATATAAAATCTGATGATAGTATCAGGAATACACAAACACAGATGCTGTAGCAATATCTGGGATTGAGTTATCCAAACAAAACTGGATATTTCCGGTTTCATCCAGTCATATCCGGACAAACTCTTGTGGAATTCATATGCAATGGACCGAGAAAATCACAGTAAAAATGGTTTTGGAGAAAAGCAAAGTCTTTTCGTTAGGCAAGTGCATAAAATGTCATCTATACAAACAGAAATAGCATGTTTGTTTGCTGCAGTTCCTCTAGCTTTCTCCCTAGAAAATAAGAATGTGTAGAGCTTGTGTCTCCATGTGGAATCAATTAGTGCTTCCAAGCATAAAATTAAATGTTCCCTGATAAAAAACATTCAAAAAAATAAAGTCCATGGATCATATCAGGAATACACAAACACAGAGGCTGTAGCAATATCTGGGATTGAATTAGCCAAAACGAAACCGGATATTTCCGGTTTAATCCAGTCATATCTCGACAAAGTGGTGTGGAATTCGTATGCAATGGACCGAGAAAATCACAGGAATAAAGGTTTTGGACAAGGAAAGTCTTTTCATTAGGCAAGTGCATCAAATGTCATCTATACAAACAGAAATGTCATGTTTTTTTGCTGCAGTTTCTCTAGCTTCCTCCCTAGAACATACAAATGTGTAGAGCTGGTGTCTCCATGTGGAACCAATTAGTGTTTCCAAGCATAAAATTAAAAGTTCCCTGAATAAAAAATATTCAAAAAAATAAAGTCCGTGGATAATATCAGGAATACACAAACACAGAGGCTGTAGCAATATCTGGGATTGAATTAGCCAAAACAAAACCGGATATTTCCGGTTTCATCCAGTCATATCCGGACAAATTGGTGTGGAATTCTTATGCAATGGCCTGAGAAAATCACAGTAAAAATGGTTTTGGAGAAAAGCATAGTCTTTTCGTTAGGCAAGTGCATAAAATCTCATCTATACAAACAGAAATATCATGTTAGTTTCCCGCAGTTCATCTAGCTTTCTCCCTAGAAAATACGAATGTGTAGAGCTGGTGTCTCCATGTGGAACCAATTAGTGTTTCTAAGCACAAAATTAAATGATCCCTGAAAAAAAAAATTCAAAACAATAAAGTCCGTGGATAATATCAGGAATACACAAACACAGAGGCTGTAGCAATATCTGGGATTGAATTAGCCAAAATGAAACCGGATATTTCCGTGTCTTCCAGTCATATCCGGACAAAGTGCTGTGGAATTCGTATGCAATGGACTGAGAAAATCACAGGAAAAATGGTTTTGGAGAAAAGCAAAGTCTTTTCGTTAGGCAAGTGCAAAAATTGTCATCTATACAAACAGAAATAATATGTTTGTTTGCTGCAGTTCCTCTAGCTTTCCCCCTAGAACATAAAAATGTATAGATCTGGTGTGTCCATGGGGAACAAATTAGTGTTTCCAAGCATAAAATTAAATGTTCCCTGAAAAAAAAACATTCAAAAAAATAAAGTCCGTGCATAATATCAGGAATACACAAACACAGAGGCTGTAGCAATATCTGGGATTGAATTATCCAAAACGAAACCGGATATTTCCGGTTTCATCCAGTCATTTCCAGACAAACTGGTGTGGAATTCGTATCCAATGGACTGAGAAAATCACAGTAAAAATGGTTTTGGAGAAAAGCAAAGTGTTTTCGTTAGGCAAGTGCATAAAATGTCATGTATACAAACAGAAATATCATATTTGTTTGCCACAGTTCCCCTAGCTTTCTCCCTAGAAAATACGAATGTGTAGAGCTGGTGTCTCCATGTGGAATCAGTTAGTGTTTCCAAGCATAAAATTAAATGTTCTCTGAAAAAAAAACATTAAAATATAAAATCCGATGATAATATCAGGAATACACAAACACAGATGCTGTAGCAATATTTGGGTTTGAATTAACCAAAACAAAACCGGATATTTCCGGTTTCATCCAGTCATATCCGGACAAAGTGGTGTGGAATTTGTATGCAATGGACCCAGAAAATCACAGGAAAAATGGTTTTGGAGAAAAGCAAAGTCTTTTCGTTAGGCAAGTGCATCAAATATCATCTATAAAAACAGAAATATCATGTTTGTTTGCTCCACTTCTTCTAGTTTTCTCCCTAGAAAATACGAATGTGTAGAGCTGGTGTCTCCATGTGGAACCAATTAGTGTTTCCAAGCATAAAATTAAATGTTCTCTGAAAAAAAAACATTAAAATATAAAATCTGATGATAATATCAGGAATACACAAACACAGATGCTGTAGCAATATCTGGGATTGAGTTATCCAAACAAAACCGGACATTTCCGGTTTCATCCAGTCATATCCCGACAAACTGTTGTGGAATTCATATGCAATGGACCGAGAAAATCACAGTAAAAATGGTCTTGGAGAAATGCAAAGTCTTTTCGTTAGGCAAGTGCATAAAATGTCATCTATACAAACAGAAATAGCATGTTTGTTTGCTGCAGTTCCTCTAGCTTTCTCCCTAGAAAATACGAATGTGTAGAGCTGGTGTATCCATGTGGAATCAATTAGTGCTTCCAAGCATAAAATTAAATGTTCCCTGATAAAAAACATTCAAAAAAATAAAGTCCATGGATAATATCAGGAATACACAAAGACAGAGTCTGTAGCTATATCTGGGATTGAATTAGCCAAAACGAAACCGGATATTTCCGGTTTAATCCAGTCATATCCGGACAAAGTGGTGTGGAATTCGTATGCAATGGACCGAGAAAATCACAGGAAAAATGGTTTTGGACAAGCAAAGTCTTTTCGTTAGGCAAGTGCATCAAATGTCATCTATACAAACAGAAATGTCATGTTTTTTTGCTGCAGTTCCTCTAGCTTCCTCCCTAGAACATACAAATGTGTAGAGCTGGTGTCTCCATGTGGAACCAATTAGTGTTTCCAAGCATAAAATTAAAAGATCCCTGAATAAAAAATATTCAAAAAAATAAAGTCCGTGGATAATATCAGGAATACACAAACACAGAGGCTGTAGCAATATCTGGGATTGAATTAGCCAAAACTAAACCGGATATTTCCGGTTTCATCCAGTCATATCCGGACAAATTGGTGTGGAATTCATATGCAATGGACCGAGAAAATCACAGGAAAAATGGTTTTGGAGAAAAGCAAAGTCTTTTCGTTAGGCAAGTGCATAAAATGTCATCTATACAAACAGAAATATCATGTGTGTTTGCTGCACGTCTTCTAGCTTTCTCCCTAGAAAATACGAATGTGTAGAGCTGGTGTCTCCATGTGGAACCAATTAGTGTTTCCAAGCATAAAATTAAATGTTCCCTGAAAAAAAACATTCAAAAAAATAAAGTCCGTGGAAAATATCAGGAATACACAAACAAAGAGGCTGTAGCAATATCTGGGATTGAATTACCCAAAACGAAACCGGATATTTCCGGTTTCATCCAGTCATATCCGGACAAAATGGTGTGGAATTCGTATGCAATGGACCGAGAAAATCACAGTAAAAATGGTTTTGGAGAAAAGCAAAGTCGTTTCGTTAGGCAAGTGCATAAAATGTCATCTATACAAACAGAAATATCATGTTTGTTTGCCGCAGTTCTTCTAGCTTTCTCCCTAGAAAATACGAATGTATACAGCTGGTGTGTCCATGTGGAACCAATTAGTGTTTCCAAGCATAAAATTAAATGTTCCCTGAAAAAAAAATTCAAAAAAATAAAGTCCGTGTATAATATCAGGAATACACAAACACAGAGGCTGTAGCAATATCTGGGATTGAGATAGCCAAAACGAAACTGGATATTTCCGGTTTCATCCAGTCATATCCGGACAAAGTGGTGTGGAATTCGTATGCAATGGACCGCGAAAATCACAGGAAAAATGGTTTTGGAGAAAAGCAAAGTCTTTTCATTAGGCAAGTGCATAAAATGTCATCTATACAAACAGAAATAGCATGTTTGTTTGCCGCAGTTCCTCTAGATTTCTCTCTAGAACATACAAATGTGTAGAGCTGGTGTCTCCATGTGGAACCAATTAGTGTTTCCAAGCATAAAATTAAATGTTCCCTGAATAAAAAATATTCAAAAAAATAAAGTCCGTGGATAATATCAGGAATACACAAACACAGAGGCTGTAGCAATATCTGGGATTGAATTAGGCAAAACTAAACCGGATATTTCCGGTTTCATCCAGTCATATCCGGACAAACTGGTGTGGAATTCATATGCAATGGACCGAGAAAATCACAGTAAAAATGGTTTTGGAGAAAAGCAAAGTCTTTTCGTTAGGCAAGTGCATCAAATGTCATCTATACAAACAGAAATAGCATGTTTGTTTGCTGCAGTTCCTCTAGCTTTCTCCCTAGAAAATACGAATGTGTAGAGCTGGTGTGTCCATGTGGAACCAATTAGTGTTTCCAAGCATAAAATTAAATGTTCCCTGAAAAAAAAACATTCAAAAAAATAAAGTCCGTGGATAATATCAGGAATACACAAACAAAGAGGCTGTAGCAATATCTGGGATTGAATTAGCCAAAACGAAACCGGATATTTCCGGTTTCATCCAGTCATATCCGGACAAAGTGGTGTGGAATTCATATGCAATGGACCGAGAAAATCACAGGAAAAATGGTTTTGGAGAAAAGCAAAGTCTTTTCGTTAGGCAAGTGCATCAAATGTCATGTATACAAACAGAAATAGCATGTTTGTTTGCCGCAGTTCCTCTAGCTTTCTCCCTAGAACAAACAAATGTGTAGAGCTGGTGTCTCCATGTGGAACCAATTAGTGTTTCCAAGCATAAAATTAAATGTTCCCTGAAAAAAAAAACATTCAAAAAAATAAAGTCAATGGATAATATCAGGAATACACAAACACAGATGATATACAAATATTTCGGTTTGGGTTAGCCAAAATGAAACCGGATATTTCCGGTTTCATCCAGTCACATCCGGACAAAGTGGTGTGGAATACCTATGCAATGGACCGAGAAAATCACAGTAAAAATGGTTTTGGAGAAAAGCAAAGTCTTTTCGTTAGGCAAGTGCATCAAATGTCATCTCTACAAACAGAAATATCATGTTTGTTTGCCGCAGTTCCTCTAGCATTCTCCCTAGAAAATACGAATGTGTAGAGCTGGTGTCTCCATGTGGAACCAATTAGTGTTTCCAAGCATAAAATTAAATGTTCCCTGAAAAAAAAAACATTCAAAAAAATAAAATCCGTGGATAATATCAGGAAAACACAAACACAGATGCTGTTGCAATATCTGAGATTGAATTAGCCAAAACGAAACCGGATATTTCCGGTTTAATCCAGTCATATCCGGACAAACTGGTGTGGAATTCGTATGCAATGGACCAAGACAATCACAGTAAAAATGGTTTTGGAGAAAAGCAAAGTCTTTTCGTTAGGCAAGTGCATCAAATATCATCTATAAAAACAGAAATATCATGTGTGTTTGCTGCACTTCTTCTAGCATTCTCCCTAGAAAATATGAATGTGTAGAGCTGGTGTCTCCATTTTGGACCAATTAGAGTTTCCAAGGACAAAATTAAATGCTCCCTGAAAAACAGAAACAAAACAATAAAGTCCGTGGATAATATCAGGAATACACAAACAAAGAGGCTGTAGCAATATCTGGGATTGAGTTAGCCAAAACTAAACCGGATATTTCCGGTTTCATCCAGTCATATCCGGACAAACTGGTGTGGAATTCGTACGCAATGGACCGAGAAAATCACAGGAAAAATGGTTTTGGAGAAAAGCAAAGTCTTTTCGTTAGGCAAGTGCATCAAATGTCATCTCTACAAACAGAAATATCATGTTTGTTTGCTTCAGTTCATCCAGCTTTCTCACTAGAAAATATGAATGTGTAGAGCTGGTGTCTACATGTGGAACCAATTAGTGTTTCCAAGCATAAAATTAAATGGTCCCTTTAAAAAAAATCAAAACCATAAAGTCAGTGGATAATATCAGGAATACACAAACACAGATGCTGTAGCAATATCTTTGATTGAATTAGCCAAAATGAAACCGGATATTTCCGGTTTCATCCAGTCATATCCGGACAAACTGTTGTGGAATTCGTATGCAATGGACCGAGACAATCACAGTAAAATGGTTTTGGAGAAAAGCAAAGTCTTTTCGTTAGGCAAGTGCATCAAATATCATCTATAAAAACAGAAATATCATGTGTGTTTGCTGCACGTCTTCTAGCTTTCCCCCTTTAGAAAATACGAATGTGTAGAGCTGGTGTCTCCATGTGGAACCAATTAGTGTTTCTAAGCACAAAATTAAATGTTCCCTGAAAAAAAACATTCAAAAAAATAAAGTCCGTGGATAATATCAGGAATACACAAACACAGATGCTGTAGCAATATTTCGGTTTGATTAGCCAAAACAAAACCGCATATTTCCGGTTTCATCCAGTCATATACGGACAAAGTGGTGTGGAATTTGTATGCAATGGACCGAGAAAATCACAGGAAAAATGGTTTTGGAGAAAAGCAAAGTCTTTTCGTTAGGCAAGTGCATAAAATGTCATCTATACAAACAGAAATATCATGTTTGTTTGCCGCAGTTCCTCTAGCTTTCTCCATAGAAAATACGAATGTGTAGAGCTGGTGTCTCCATGTGGAACCAATTAGTGTTTCCAAGCATAAAATTAAATGTTCCCTGAAAAAAAAAACATTCAAAAAATAAAATCCGTGGAAAATATCAGGAATAGACAAACACAGATGCTGTAGCAATATTCGGTTTGAGTTAGCCAAAACAAAACCGGATATTTCCGGTTTCATCCAGTCATATCCGGACAAAGTTGTGTGGAACTGGTATGCAATGGACCGAGAAAATCACAGGAAAAATGGTTTTGGAGAAAAGCAAAGTCTTTTCATGAGGCAATTTCATAAAATGGCATCTATACAAACAGAAATAGCATGTTTGTTTGCTGCAGTTCCTCTAGATTTCTCCCTAGAACATAAAAATGTGTAGAGCTGGTGTCTCCATGTGGAACCAATTAGTGTTTCCAAGCATAAAATTAAATGTTCCCTGAAAAAAAAACATTCACAAAAATAAAGTCCGTGGATAATATCAGGAATACACAAACAAAGAGGCTGTAGCAATATCTGAGATTGAATTAGCCAAAACGAAACCGGATATTTCCGGTTTTATCCATTCATATCCGGAAACTGGTGTGGAATTCGTATGCAATGGACCGAGACAATCACAGTAAAAATGGTTTTGGAGAAAAGCAAAGTCTTTTCGTTAGGCAAGTGCATAAAATGCCATCTATACAAACAGAAATAATATGTTTGTTTGCTGCAGTTCCTCTAGCTTTCTCCCTAGAACATAAAAATGTGTAGTTCTGGTGTGTCCATGGGGAACAAATTAGTGTTTCCAAGCATAAAATTAAATGTTCGCTGAAAAAAAAACATTCAAAAAAATAAAGTCCGTGCATAATATTAGGAATACACAAACACAGAGGCTGTAGCAATATCTGGGATTGAATTAGCCAAAAGGAAACCGGATATTTCCGGTTTCATCCAGTCATTTCCGGACAAACTGGTGTGGAATTCGTATGCAATGGACTGAGAAAATCACAGTAAAAATGGTTTTGGAGAAAAGCAAAGTCTTTTCGTTAGGCAAGTGCTTAAAATGTCATGTATACACACAGAAATATCATGTTTGTTTGCCACAGTTCCTCTAGCTTTCTCCCTAGAAAATACGAATGTGTAGAGCTGGTGTCTCCATGTGGAATCAGTTAGTGTTTCCAAGCATAAAATTAAATGTTCTCTGAAAAAAAAAACATTAAAATATAAAATCCGATGATAATATCAGGAATACACAAACACAGATGCTGTAGCAATATCTGGGATTGAGTTATCCAAACAAAACCGGATATTTCCGGTTTCATCCAGTCATATCCGGACAAACTCTTGTGGAATTCATATGCAATGGACCGAGAAAATCACAGGAAAAATGGTTTTGGAGAAAAGCAAAGTCTTTTCGTTAGGCAAGTGCAAAAAATGTCATGTATACAAACAGAAATAGCATGTTTGTTTGCTGCAGTTCCTCTAGCTTTCTCCCTAGAAAATACGAATGTGTAGAGCTTGTGTCTCCATGTGGAATCAATTAGTGCTTCCAAGCATAAAATTAAATGTTCCCTGATAAAAAACATTCAAAAAAATATAGTCCATGGATAATATCAGGAATACACAAAGACAGAGTCTGTAGCAATATCTGGGATTGAATTAGCCAAAACGAAACCGGATATTTCCGGTTTAATCCAGTCATATCCGGACAAAATGGTGTGGAATTCGTATGCAATGGACCGAGAAAATCACAGGAAAAATGGTTTTGGACAAGCAAAGTCTTTTCGTTAGGCAAGTGCATCAAATGTCATCTATACAAACAGAAATGTCATGTTTTTTTGCTGCAGTTCCTCTAGCTTCCTCCCTAGAACATACAAATGTGTAGAGCTGGTGTCTCCATGTGGAACCAATTAGTGTTTCCAAGCATAAAATTAAAAGTTCCCTGAATAAAAAATATTCAAAAAAATAAAGTCCGTGGATAATATCAGGAATACACAAACACAGAGGCTGTAGCAATATCTGGGATTAAATTAGCCAAAACAAAACCGGATATTTCCGGTTTCATCCAGTCATATCCGGACAAATTGGTGTGGAATTCATATGCAATGGACCGAGAAAATCACAGGAAAAATGGTATTGGAGAAAAGCAATGTCTTTTCGTTAGGCAAGTGCATAAAATGTCATCTATACAAACAGAAATATCATGTTTGTTTGCCACAGTTCCTCTAGCTTTCTCCCTAGAACAAACGAATGTGTATAGCTGGTGTCTCCATGTGGAACCAATTAGTGTTTCCAAGCATAAAATTAAATGTTCCCTGAAAAAAAAAATTCAAAACAATAAAGTCCGTGGATAATATCAGGAATACACAAACACAGATGTTGTAGCAATATTTCGGTTTGAGTTAGCCAAAACAAAACCGGATATTTCGGATTTCATCCAGTCATATCCGGACAAACTGTTGTGGAATTCGTATGCAATGGACTGAGAAAATCACAGTAAAAATGGTTTTGGAGAAAAGCAAAGTCTTTTCGTTAGGCAAGTGCATAAAATGTCATGTATACAAACAGAAATAGCATGTTTATTTGCCGCAGTTCTTCTAGCTTTCTCCCTAGAAAATACGAATGTGTAGAGCTGGTGTCTCCATGTGGAACCGGTAATTAGTGTTTCCAAGCATAAAATTAAATGTTCCCTGAAAAAAAACATTCAAAAAAATAAAGTCCGTGGATAATATCAGGAATACACAAACACAGATGCTGCAGCAAAATTTCGGTTTGAGTTAGCCAAAACAAAACCGGATATTTCCGGTTTCATCCAGTCATATCCGGACAAAGTGGTTTGGAATCCGTATGCAATGGACGGAGAAAATAACTCTAAAAATGGTTTTGGAGAAAAGCAAAGTCTTTTCGTTAGGCAAGTGCATAAAATGTCATCTATACAAACAGAAATATCATGTTTGTTTGCCGCAGTTCCTCTAGCTTTCTCCCTAGAACAAACGAATGTGTAGAGCTGGTGTCTCCATGTGGAACCAATTAGTGTTTCTAAGCACAAAATTAAATGTTCCCTGAAAAAAAAATTCAAAACCATAAATCTGTGGATAATATCAGGAATACACAAACACAGAGGCTGTAGCAATATCTGGGATTGAGTTAGCCAAAACAAAACCGGATATTTCCGGTTTAATCCAGTCATATCCGGACAAACTGATGTGGAATTCGTATGCAATGGACCGAGAAAATCACAGGAAAAATGGTTTTGGAGAAAAGCAAAGTCTTTTCGTTAGGCAAGTGCATCAAATGTCATGTATACAAACAGAAATAGCATGTTTGTTTGCCGCAGTTCCTCTAGCTTTCTCCCTAGAACAAACAAATGTGTAGAGCTGGTGTCTCCATGTGGAACCAATTAGTGTTTCCAAGCATAAAATTAAATGTTCCCTGAAAAAAAAACATTCAAAAAAATAAAGTCAATGGATAATATCAGGAATACACAAACACAGATGATATACAAATATTTCGGTTTGGGTTAGCCAAAATGAAACCGGATATTTCCGGTTTCATCCAGTCATATCCGGACAAAGTGGTGTGGAATACCTATGCAATGGACCGAGAAAATCACAGTAAAAATGGTTTTGGAGAAAAGCAAAGTCTTTTCGTTAGGCAAGTGCATCAAATGTCATCTCTACAAACAGAAATATCATGTTTGTTTGCCGCAGTTCCTCTAGCATTCTCCCTAGAAAATACGAATGTGTAGAGCTGGTGTCTCCATGTGGAACCAATTAGTGTTTCCAAGCATAAAATTAAATGTTCCCTGAAAAAAAAAACATTCAAAAAAATAAAATCCGTGGATAATATCAGGAAAACACAAACACAGATGCTGTTGCAATATCTGAGATTGAATTAGCCAAAACGAAACCGGATATTTCCGGTTTAATCCAGTCATATCCGGACAAACTGGTGTGGAATTCGTATGCAATGGACCAAGACAATCACAGTAAAAATGGTTTTGGAGAAAAGCAAAGTCTTTTCGTTAGGCAAGTGCATCAAATATCATCTATAAAAACAGAAATATCATGTGTGTTTGCTGCACTTCTTCTAGCATTCTCCCTAGAAAATATGAATGTGTAGAGCTGGTGTCTCCATTTTGGACCAATTAGAGTTTCCAAGGACAAAATTAAATGCTCCCTGAAAAACAGAAACAAAACAATAAAGTCCGTGGATAATATCAGGAATACACAAACAAAGAGGCTGTAGCAATATCTGGGATTGAGTTAGCCAAAACTAAACCGGATATTTCCGGTTTCATCCAGTCATATCCGGACAAACTGGTGTGGAATTCGTACGCAATGGACCGAGAAAATCACAGGAAAAATGGTTTTGGAGAAAAGCAAAGTCTTTTCGTTAGGCAAGTGCATCAAATGTCATCTCTACAAACAGAAATATCATGTTTGTTTGCTTCAGTTCATCCAGCTTTCTCACTAGAAAATATGAATGTGTAGAGCTGGTGTCTACATGTGGAACCAATTAGTGTTTCCAAGCATAAAATTAAATGGTCCCTTTAAAAAAAATCAAAACCATAAAGTCAGTGGATAATATCAGGAATACACAAACACAGATGCTGTAGCAATATCTTTGATTGAATTAGCCAAAATGAAACCGGATATTTCCGGTTTCATCCAGTCATATCCGGACAAACTGTTGTGGAATTCGTATGCAATGGACCGAGACAATCACAGTAAAATGGTTTTGGAGAAAAGCAAAGTCTTTTCGTTAGGCAAGTGCATCAAATATCATCTATAAAAACAGAAATATCATGTGTGTTTGCTGCACGTCTTCTAGCTTTCCCCCTTTAGAAAATACGAATGTGTAGAGCTGGTGTCTCCATGTGGAACCAATTAGTGTTTCTAAGCACAAAATTAAATGTTCCCTGAAAAAAAACATTCAAAAAAATAAAGTCCGTGGATAATATCAGGAATACACAAACACAGATGCTGTAGCAATATTTCGGTTTGATTAGCCAAAACAAAACCGCATATTTCCGGTTTCATCCAGTCATATACGGACAAAGTGGTGTGGAATTTGTATGCAATGGACCGAGAAAATCACAGGAAAAATGGTTTTGGAGAAAAGCAAAGTCTTTTCGTTAGGCAAGTGCATAAAATGTCATCTATACAAACAGAAATATCATGTTTGTTTGCCGCAGTTCCTCTAGCTTTCTCCATAGAAAATACGAATGTGTAGAGCTGGTGTCTCCATGTGGAACCAATTAGTGTTTCCAAGCATAAAATTAAATGTTCCCTGAAAAAAAAAACATTCAAAAAAATAAAATCCGTGGAAAATATCAGGAATAGACAAACACAGATGCTGTAGCAATATTCGGTTTGAGTTAGCCAAAACAAAACCGGATATTTCCGGTTTCATCCAGTCATATCCGGACAAAGTTGTGTGGAACTGGTATGCAATGGACCGAGAAAATCACAGGAAAAATGGTTTTGGAGAAAAGCAAAGTCTTTTCATGAGGCAATTTCATAAAATGGCATCTATACAAACAGAAATAGCATGTTTGTTTGCTGCAGTTCCTCTAGATTTCTCCCTAGAACATAAAAATGTGTAGAGCTGGTGTCTCCATGTGGAACCAATTAGTGTTTCCAAGCATAAAATTAAATGTTCCCTGAAAAAAAAACATTCACAAAAATAAAGTCCGTGGATAATATCAGGAATACACAAACAAAGAGGCTGTAGCAATATCTGAGATTGAATTAGCCAAAACGAAACCGGATATTTCCGGTTTTATCCATTCATATCCGGAAACTGGTGTGGAATTCGTATGCAATGGACCGAGACAATCACAGTAAAAATGGTTTTGGAGAAAAGCAAAGTCTTTTCGTTAGGCAAGTGCATAAAATGCCATCTATACAAACAGAAATAATATGTTTGTTTCCTGCAGTTCCTCTAGCTTTCTCCCTAGAACATAAAAATGTGTAGTTCTGGTGTGTCCATGGGGAACAAATTAGTGTTTCCAAGCATAAAATTAAATGTTCGCTGAAAAAAAAACATTCAAAAAAATAAAGTCCGTGCATAATATTAGGAATACACAAACACAGAGGCTGTAGCAATATCTGGGATTGAATTAGCCAAAACGAAACCGGATATTTCCGGTTTCATCCAGTCATTTCCGGACAAACTGGTGTGGAATTCGTATGCAATGGACTGAGAAAATCACAGTAAAAATGGTTTTGGAGAAAAGCAAAGTCTTTTCGTTAGGCAAGTGCTTAAAATGTCATGTATACACACAGAAATATCATGTTTGTTTGCCACAGTTCCTCTAGCTTTCTCCCTAGAAAATACGAATGTGTAGAGCTGGTGTCTCCATGTGGAATCAATTAGTGCTTCCAAGCATAAAATTAAATGTTCCCTGATAAAAAACATTCAAAAAAATATAGTCCATGGATAATATCAGGAATACACAAAGACAGAGTCTGTAGCAATATCTGGGATTGAATTAGCCAAAACGAAACCGGATATTTCCGGTTTAATCCAGTCATATCCGGACAAAATGGTGTGGAATTCGTATGCAATGGACCGAGAAAATCACAGGAAAAATGGTTTTGGACAAGCAAAGTCTTTTCGTTAGGCAAGTGCATCAAATGTCATCTATACAAACAGAAATGTCATGTTTTTTTGCTGCAGTTCCTCTAGCTTCCTCCCTAGAACATACAAATGTGTAGAGCTGGTGTCTCCATGTGGAACCAATTAGTGTTTCCAAGCATAAAATTAAAAGTTCCCTGAATAAAAAATATTCAAAAAAATAAAGTCCGTGGATAATATCAGGAATACACAAACACAGAGGCTGTAGCAATATCTGGGATTAAATTAGCCAAAACAAAACCGGATATTTCCGGTTTCATCCAGTCATATCCGGACAAATTGGTGTGGAATTCATATGCAATGGACCGAGAAAATCACAGGAAAAATGGTATTGGAGAAAAGCAATGTCTTTTCGTTAGGCAAGTGCATAAAATGTCATCTATACAAACAGAAATATCATGTTTGTTTGCCACAGTTCCTCTAGCTTTCTCCCTAGAACAAACGAATGTGTATAGCTGGTGTCTCCATGTGGAACCAATTAGTGTTTCCAAGCATAAAATTAAATGTTCCCTGAAAAAAAAATTCAAAACAATAAAGTCCGTGGATAATATCAGGAATACACAAACACAGATGTTGTAGCAATATTTCGGTTTGAGTTAGCCAAAACAAAACCGGATATTTCCGATTTCATCCAGTCATATCCGGACAAACTGTTGTGGAATTCGTATGCAATGGACTGAGAAAATCACAGTAAAAATGGTTTTGGAGAAAAGCAAAGTCTTTTCGTTAGGCAAGTGCATAAAATGTCATGTATACAAACAGAAATAGCATGTTTATTTGCCGCAGTTCTTCTAGCTTTCTCCCTAGAAAATACGAATGTGTAGAGCTGGTGTCTCCATGTGGAACCGGTAATTAGTGTTTCCAAGCATAAAATTAAATGTTCCCTGAAAAAAAACATTCAAAAAAATAAAGTCCGTGGATAATATCAGGAATACACAAACACAGATGCTGCAGCAATATTTCGGTTTGAGTTAGCCAAAACAAAACCGGATATTTCCGGTTTCATCCAGTCATATCCGGACAAAGTGGTTTGGAATCCGTATGCAATGGACGGAGATAATAACTCTAAAAATGGTTTTGGAGAAAAGCAAAGTCTTTTCGTTAGGCAAGTGCATAAAATGTCATCTATACAAACAGAAATATCATGTTTGTTTGCCGCAGTTCCTCTAGCTTTCTCCCTAGAACAAACGAATGTGTAGAGCTGGTGTCTCCATGTGGAACCAATTAGTGTTTCTAAGCACAAAATTAAATGTTCCCTGAAAAAAAAATTCAAAACCATAAATCTGTGGATAATATCAGGAATACACAAACACAGAGGCTGTAGCAATATCTGAGATTGATTTGCCAAAACGCAACTGGATATTTGCAGTTTCATCCAGTCATATCCGGACAAACTGGTGTGGAATTCGTATGCAATGGACCAAGAAAATCACAGTAAAAATGGTTTTGGAGAAAAGCAAAGTCTTTTCGTTAGGCAAGTGCATCAAATGTCATCTATACAAACAGAAATATCATGTTTGTTTGCCGCAGTTCCTCTAGCTTTCTCCCTAGAAAATACGAATGTGTAGAGCTGGTGTCTCCATGTGGAACCAATTAGTGTTTCTAAGCACAAAATTAAATGATCCCTGAAAAAAAAATTCAAAACAATAAAGTCCGTGGATAATATCAGGAATACACAAACAAAGAGGCTGTACCAATATCTGGGATTGAATTAGCCAAAACGAAACCGGATATCTCCGTGTCTTCCAGTCATATCCGCACAAAGTGCTGTGGAATTCGTATGCAATGGACTGAGAAAATCACAGGAAAAATGGTTTTGGAGAAAAGCAAAGTCTTTTCTTTAGGCATGTGCATAAAATGTCATCTATACAAACAGAAATATCATGTTTGTTTGCCGCAGTTCCTCTAGCTTTCTCCCTAAAAAATACGAATGTGTAGAGCTGGTGTCTCCATGTGGGACCAATTAGAGTTTCCAAGGACAAAATTAAATATTCCCTGATAAAAAAAACAAAACAATGAAGTCCGTGGATAATATCAGGTATACACAAACACAGAGGCTGTAGCAATATCTGGGATTGAATTAGCCAAAACGAAACCGGATATTTCCGTGTCTTCCAGTCATATCCGGTCAAAGCGCTGTGGAATTCGTGTGCCGTGGACTGAGAAAATCACAGGAAAAATGGTTTTGGAGAAAAGCAAAGTCTTTTCTTTAGGCAAGTGCATAAAATGTCATCTATACAAACAGAAATAATATGTTTGTTTGCTGCAGTTCCTCTAGCTTTCTCCCTAGAACATAAAAATGTGTAGATCTGGTGTGTCCATGGGGAACAAATTAGTGTTTCCAAGCATAAAATTAAATGTTCGCTGAAAAAAAAAACATTCAAAAAAATAAAGTCCGTGCATAATATCAGGAATACACAAACACAGAGGCTGTAGCAATATCTGGGATTGAATTAGCCAAAAGGAAACCGGATATTTCCGGTTTCATCCAGTCATTTCCGGACAAACTGGTGTGGAATTCGTATGCAATGGACTGAGAAAATCACAGTAAAAATGGTTTTGGAGAAAAGCAAAGTCTTTTCGTTAGGCAAGTGCATAAAATGTCATCTATACAAACAGAAATATCATGATTGTTTGCCGCAGTTCCTCTAGCTTTCTCCCTAGAAAATACGAATGCGTAGAGCTGGTGTCTCCATGTGGAACCAATTAGTATTTCCAAGCATAAAATTAAATGTTCCCTGATAAAAAACATTCAAAAAAATAAAGTCCGTGGATAATATCAGGAATACACAAACAAAGAGGCTGTAACAATATCTGGGATTGATTTAGCCAAAACGGAACCGGATATTTCCGGTTTCATCCAGTCATATCCGGACAAAGTGGTGTGGAATTCGTATGCAATGGACTGAGAAAATCACAATAAAAATTGTTTTGGAGAAAAGCAAAGTCTTTTCGTTAGGCAAGTGCATAAAATATCATGTATACAAACAGAAATATCATGTTTGTTTGCCGCAGTTCCTCTAGCTTTCTCCCTAGAAAATACGAATGTGTAGAGCTGGTGTCTCCATGTGGAACCAATTAGTGTTTCCAAGCATAAAATTAAATGTTCCCTGAAAAAAAAAACATTCAAAAAAATAAAGTCCGTGGATAATATCAGGAATACACAAACAAAGAAGCTGTAGCAATATCTGGGATTGAATTAGCCAAAAAGAAACCGGATATTTCCGGTTTCATCCAGTCATATTCGGACAAAGTGGTGTGGAATTCGTATGCAATGGACCGAGAAAATCACAGGAAAAATGGTTTTGGAGAAAAGCAAAGTCTTTTCATTAGGCAAGTGCATCAAATGTCATTTAGACAAACAGAAATATCATGTTTGTTTGCCGCAGTTCCTCTAGCTTTCTCCCTAGAACATACGAATGTGTAGAGCTGGTGTCTCCATGTGGAACCAATTAGTGTTTCCAAGCATAAAATTAAATGTTCCCTGAAAAAAAAAACATTCAAAACAATAAAGTCCGTGGATAATATCAGGAATACACAAAAACAGAGGCTGTAGCAATATTTCAGTTTTAGTTAGCCAAAACAAAACCGGATATTTCCGGTTTCATCCAGTCATATTCGGAAAAGTGGTGTGGAATTCGTATGCAATGGACCGAGAAAATCACAGTAAAAACGGTTTTGGAGAAAAGCAAAGTCTTTTCGTTAGGCAAGTGCATAAAATGTCAAATCTATACAAACAGAAATATCATGTTTGTTTGCCGCAGTTCCTCTAGCTTTCTCCCTAGAAAATACGAATGTGTAGAGCTGGTGTCTCCATGTGGAACCAATTAGTGTTTCCAAGCATAAAATTAAATGTTCCCTGATAAAAAAAAAAACAAAACAATAAAGTCCGTGGATAATATCAGGAATACACAAACACAGATGCTGTAGCTACATTTCGGTTTGAGTTAGCCAAAACAAAACCGGATATTTCCGGTTTCATCCAGTCATATCCGGACAAAGTGGTGTGGAATTCATATGTAATGGACCAAGAAAATCACAGGAAAAATGGTTTTGGAGAAAAGCAAAGTCTTTTCGTTAGGCAAGTGCATAAAATGTCAAATCTATACAAACAGAAATATCATGTTTGTTTGCCGCAGTTCCTCTAGCTTTCTCCCTAGAAAATATGAATGTGTAGAGCTCGTGTCTCCATGTGGAACCAATTAGTGTTTCTAAGCATAAAATTAAATGTTCCCTGAAAAAAAAATTCAAAACCATAAAGTCCGTGGATCATATCAGGAATTCACAAACACAGATGCTGTAGCAATATTTCGGTTTGAGTTAGCCAAAACAAAACCGGATATTTCCGGTTTCATCCAGTCATATCCGGAAAAAGTGCTGTGGAAGTCAATGCAATGGACCGAGAAAATCACAGGAAAAATGGTTTTGGAGAAAAGCAAAGTCTTTTCGTTAGGCAAGTGCATAAAATGTCATCTATACAAACAGAAATATCATGATTGTTTGCCGCAGTTCCTCTAGCTTTCTCCCTAGAAAATATGAATGCGTAGAGCTGGTGTCTCCATGTGGAACCAATTAGTATTTCCAAGCATAAAATTAAATGTTCCCTGATAAAAAACATTCAAAAAAATAAAGTCCGCGGATAATATCAGGAATACACAAACAAAGAGGCTGTAACAATATCTGGGATTGATTTAGCCAAAACGGAACCGGATATTTCCGGTTTCATCCAGTCATATCCGGACAAAGTGGTGTGGAATTCGTATGCAATGGACTGAGAAAATCACAATAAAAATTGTTTTGGAGAAAAGCAAAGTCTTTTCGTTAGGCAAGTGCATAAAATGTCATGTATACAAACAGAAATATCATGTTTGTTTGCCGCAGTTCCTCTAGCTTTCTCCCTAGAAAATACGAATGTGTAGAGCTGGTGTCTCCATGTGGAACCAATTAGTGTTTCCAAGCATAAAATTAAATGTTCCCTGAAAAAAAAAACATTCAAAAAAATAAAGTCCGTGGATAATATCAGGAATACACAAACAAAGAAGCTGTAGCAATATCTGGGATTGAATTAGCCAAAAAGAAACCGGATATTTCCGGTTTCATCCAGTCATATTCGGACAAAGTGGTGTGGAATTCGTATGCAATGGACCTAGAAAATCACAGGAAAAATGGTTTTGGAGAAAAGCAAAGTCTTTTCATTAGGCAAGTGCATCAAATGTCATTTAGACAAACAGAAATATCATGTTTGTTTCCCGCAGTTCCTCTAGCTTTCTCCCTAGAACATACGAATGTGTAGAGCTGGTGTCTCCATGTGGAACCAATTAGTGTTTCCAAGCATAAAATTAAATGTTCCCTGAAAAAAAAAACATTCAAAACAATAAAGTCCGTGGATAATATCAGGAATACACAAAAACAGAGGCTGTAGCAATATTTCAGTTTTAGTTAGCCAAAACAAAACCGGATATTTCCGGTTTCATCCAGTCATATTCGGAAAAGTGGTGTGGAATTCGTATGCAATGGACCGAGAAAATCACAGGAAAAATGGTTTTGGAGAAAAGCAAAGTCTTTTCGTTAGGCAAGTGCATAAAATGTCAAATCTATACAAACAGAAATATCATGTTTGTTTGCCGCAGTTCCTCTAGCTTTCTCCCTAGAAAATACGAATGTGTAGAGCTGGTGTCTCCATGTGGAACCAATTAGTGTTTCTAAGCATAAAATTAAATGTTCCCTGAAAAAAAACATTCAAAACAATAAATCCGTGGATAATATCAGGAATACACAAACACAGAGGCTGTAGAAATATCTGGGATTGATTTAGCCAAAACGGAACCGGATACTTCCTTTTTCATCCAGTCATATCCGGACAAAGTGGTGTGGAATTCATTTGCAATGGACTGAGAAAATCACAATAAAAATGGTTTTGGAGAAAAGCAAAGTCTTTTCGTTAGGCAAGTGCATAAAATGTCATCTATACAAACAGAAATATCATGTTTGTGTGCTGCAGTTCCTCTGGCTTTCTCCCTAGAAAATACGAATGTGTAGAGCTGGTGTCTCCATGTGGAACCAATTAGTGTTTCCAAGCATAAAATTAAATGTTCCAAGAAAAAAAAAACATTCAAAAAAATAAAATCCGTGGATAATATCAGGAATACACAAACACAGATGCTGTACAAATATTTCGGTTTGAGTTAGCCAAAACAAAACCGGATATTTCCGGTTTCACCAGTCATATCCAGACAAAGTGGTGTGGAATTCGTATGCAATGGACCGAGAAAATCACAGGAAAAATGGTTTTGGAGAAAAGCAAAGTCTTTTCGTTAGGCAAGTGCATCAAATGTCATCTATACAAACAGAAATATCATGTTTGTTTGCCGCAGTTCCTCTAGCTTTCTCCCTAGAACATACGAATGTGTAGAGCTGGTGTCTCCATGTGGAACCAATTAGTGTTTCCAAGCATAAAATTAAATGTTCCCTGAAAAAAAAACATTCAAAACAATAAAGTCCGTGGATAATATCAGGAATACACAAACAAAGAGGCTGTAGCAATATTTCAGGTTTAGTTAGCCAAAACAAAACCGGATATTTCCGGTTTCATCCAGTCATATTCGGAAAAGTGGTGTGGAATTCGTATGCAATGGACCGAGAAAATCACAGTAAAAATGGTTTTGGAGAAAAGCAAAGTCTTTTCGTTAGGCAAGTGCATAAAATGTCATCTATACAAACAGAAATATCATGTTTGTTTGCCGCAGTTCCTCTAGCTTTCTCCCTAGAAAATATGAATGTGTAGAGCTCGTGTCTCCATGTGGAACCAATTAGAGTTTCCAAGGACAAAATTTAATGTTCCCTGATAAAAAAAAATAAAACAGTAAAGTTCATGGATAATATCAGGAATACACAAACACAGATGCTGTAGCAATATTTCGGTTTGAATTAGCCAAAAGGAAACCGGATATTTCCGGTTTCATCCAGTCATATCCGGACAAAGTGGTGTAGAATTCCTATGCAATGGACCAAGAAAATCACAGGAAAAATGCTTTTGGAGAAAAGCAAAGTCTTTTCGTTAGGCAAGTGCATAAAATGTCATCTATACAAACAGAAATATCATGTTTGTTTGCCGCAGTTCCTCTAGCTTTCTCCCTAGAACATACGAATGTGTAGAGCTGGTGTCTCCATGTGGAACCAATTAGTGTTTCTAAGCATAAAATTAAATGTTCCCTGAAAAAAAACATTCAAAGCAATAAATCCGTGGATAATATCAGGAATACACAAACACAGAGGCTGTAGCAATATCTGGGATTGATTTAGCCAAAACGGAACTGGATATTTCCTTTTTCATCCAGTCATATCCGGACAAAGTGGTGTGGAATTCATTTGCAATGGACTGAGAAAATCACAATAAAAATGGTTTTGGAGAAAAGCAAAGTCTTTTCGTTAGGCAAGTGCATAAAATGTCATCTATACAAACAGAAATATCATGTTTGTGTGCTGCAGTTCCTCTAGCTTTCTCCCTAGAAAATACGAATGTGTAGAGCTGGTGTCTCCATGTGGAACCAATTAGTGTTTCCAAGCATAAAATTTAATGTTCCCTGAAAAAAAAACATTCAAAAAAATAAAGTCCGTGGATAATATCAGGAATACACAAACACAGAGGCTGTACAAATATTTCGGTTTGAGTTAGCCAAAACAAAACCGGATATTTCCGGTTTCATCCAGTCATATTCAGACAAAGTGGTGTGGAATTGGTATGCAATGGACCGAGAAAATCACAGGAAAAATGGGTTTGGAGAAAAGCAAAGTCTTTTCGTTAGGCAAGTGCATAAAATGTCATCTAGACAAACAGAAATATCATGTTTGTTTGCCGCAGTTCCTCTAGCTTTCTCCCTAGAAAATACGAATGTGTAGAGCTGGTGTGTCCATGTGGAACCAATTAGTGTTTCCAAGCATAAATTAAATGTTCCCTGAAAAAAAAAAACATTCAAAAAAATAAAGTCCGTGGATAATATCAGGAATACACAAACAAAGAGGCTGTAGCAATATCTGGGATTGAATTAGCCAAAATGAAACCGGATATTTCCGGTTTCATCCAGTCATATCCGGACAAACTGGTGTGGAATTCGTATGCAATGGACCGAGAAAATCACAGTAAAAATGGTTTTGGAGAAAAGCAAAGTCTTTTTGTTAGGCAAGTGCATAAAATGTCATCTAGACAAACAGAAATACCATGTTTGTTTGCCGCAGTTCCTCTAGCTTTCTCCCTAGAAAATACGAATGTGTAGAGCTGGTGTCTCCGTGTGCACCAATTAGAGTTTCAAAGGACAAAGTTAAATGTTCCCTGATAAAAAAAAACAAAACAATAAAGTCCGTGGATAATATCAGGAATACACAAACACAGATGCTGTAGCAATATTTCGGTTTGAGTTAGCCAAAACAAAACCGGATATTTCCGGTTTCATCCAGTCATATCCGGACAAAGTGGTGTGGAATTGGTATGCAATGGACCGAGAAAATCACAGTAAAAATGGTTTTGGAGAAAAGAAAGACTTTTCGTTAGGCAAGTGCATAAAATGTCATCTATACAAACAGAAATAGCATGTTTGTTTGCCGCAGTTCCTCTAGCTTTCTCCCTAGAAAATATGAATGTGTAGAGCTGGTGTCTCCATGTGGAACCAATTAGTGTTTCTAAGCATAAAATTAAATGTTCCCTGAAAAAAAAATTCAAAACCATAAAGTCCGTGGATCATATCAGGAATTCACAAACACAGATGCTGTAGCAATATTTCGGTTTGAGTTAGCCAAAACAAAACCGGATATTTCCGGTTTCATCCAGTCATATCCGGAAAAAGTGCTGTGGAAGTCAATGCAATGGACCGAGAAAATCACAGGAAAAATGGTTTTGGAGAAAAGCAAAGTCTTTTCGTTAGGCAAGTGCATAAAATGTCATCTATACAAACAGAAATATCATGATTGTTTGCCGCAGTTCCTCTAGCTTTCTCCCTAGAAAATATGAATGCGTAGAGCTGGTGTCTCCATGTGGAACCAATTAGTATTTCCAAGCATAAAATTAAATGTTCCCTGATAAAAAACATTCAAAAAAATAAAGTCCGCGGATAATATCAGGAATACACAAACAAAGAGGCTGTAACAATATCTGGGATTGATTTAGCCAAAACGGAACCGGATATTTCCGGTTTCATCCAGTCATATCCGGACAAAGTGGTGTGGAATTCGTATGCAATGGACTGAGAAAATCACAATAAAAATTGTTTTGGAGAAAAGCAAAGTCTTTTCGTTAGGCAAGTGCATAAAATGTCATGTATACAAACAGAAATATCATGTTTGTTTGCCGCAGTTCCTCTAGCTTTCTCCCTAGAAAATACGAATGTGTAGAGCTGGTGTCTCCATGTGGAACCAATTAGTGTTTCCAAGCATAAAATTAAATGTTCCCTGAAAAAAAAAACATTCAAAAAAATAAAGTCCGTGGATAATATCAGGAATACACAAACAAAGAAGCTGTAGCAATATCTGGGATTGAATTAGCCAAAACGGAACCGGATATTTCCGGTTTCATCCAGTCATATTCGGACAAAGTGGTGTGGAATTCGTATGCAATGGACCTAGAAAATCACAGGAAAAATGGTTTTGGAGAAAAGCAAAGTCTTTTCAGTAGGCAAGTGCATCAAATGTCATTTAGACAAACAGAAATATCATGTTTGTTTGCCGCAGTTCCTCTAGCTTTCTCCCTAGAACATACGAATGTGTAGAGCTGGTGTCTCCATGTGGAACCAATTAGTGTTTCCAAGCATAAAATTAAATGTTCCCTGAAAAAAAAAACATTCAAAACAATAAAGTCCGTGGATAATATCAGGAATACACAAAAACAGAGGCTGTAGCAATATTTCAGTTTTAGTTAGCCAAAACAAAACCGGATATTTCCGGTTTCATCCAGTCATATTCGGAAAAGTGGTGTGGAATTCGTATGCAATGGACCGAGAAAATCACAGTAAAAATGGTTTTGGAGAAAAGCAAAGTCTTTTCGTTAGGCAAGTGCATAAAATGTCAAATCTATACAAACAGAAATATCATGTTTGTTTGCCGCAGTTCCTCTAGCTTTCTCCCTAGAACATACGAATGTGTAGAGCTGGTGTCTCCATGTGGAACCAATTAGTGTTTCTAAGCATAAAATTAAATGTTCCCTGAAAAAAAACATTCAAAACAATAAATCCGTGGATAATATCAGGAATACACAAACACAGAGGCTGTAGAAATATCTGGGATTGATTTAGCCAAAACGGAACCGGATATTTCCGGTTTCATCCAGTCATATCCGGACAAAGTGGTGTGGAATTCATTTGCAATGGACTGAGAAAATCACAATAAAAATGGTTTTGGAGAAAAGCAAAGTCTTTTCGTTAGGCAAGTGCATAAAATGTCATCTATACAAACAGAAATATCATGTTTGTGTGCTGCAGTTCCTCTAGCTTTCTCCCTAGAAAATACGAATGTGTAGAGCTGGTGTCTCCATGTGGAACCAATTAGTGTTTCCAAGCATAAAATTAAATGTTCCAAGAAAAAAAAAACATTCAAAAAAATAAAATCCGTGGATAATATCAGGAATACACAAACACAGATGCTGTACAAATATTTCGGTTTGAGTTATCCAAAACGAAACCGGATATTTCCGGTTTCATCCAGTCATATCCAGACAAAGTGGTGTGGAATTCGTATGCAATGGACCGAGAAAATCACAGGAAAAATGGTTTTGGAGAAAAGCAAAGTCTTTTCGTTAGGCAAGTGCATCAAATGTCATCTATACAAACAGAAATATCATGTTTGTTTCCCGCAGTTCCTCTAGCTTTCTCCCTAGAACATACGAATGTGTAGAGCTGGTGTCTCCATGTGGAACCAATTAGTGTTTCCAAGCATAAAATTAAATGTTCCCTGAAAAAAAAAACATTCAAAACAATAAAGTCCGTGGGATATCAGGAATACACAAACACAGAGGCTGTAGCAATATTTCAGTTTTAGTTAGCCAAAACAAAACCGGATATTTCCGGTTTCATCCAGTCATATTCGGAAAAGTGGTGTGGAATTCGTATGCAATGGACCGAGAAAATCACAGTAAAAATGGTTTTGGAGAAAAGCAAAGTCTTTTCGTTAGGCAAGTGCATAAAATGTCATCTATACAAACAGAAATATCATGTTTGTTTGCCGCAGTTCCTCAAGCTTTCTCCCTAGAAAATATGAATGTGTAGAGCTCGTGTCTCCATGTGGAACCAATTAGAGTTTCCAAGGACAAAATTTAATGTTCCCTGATAAAAAAAAATAAAACAGTAAAGTTCATGGATAATATCAGGAATACACAAACACAGATGCTGTAGCAATATTTCGGTTTGAATTAGCCAAAAGGAAACCGGATATTTCCGGTTTCATCCAGTCATATCCGGACAAAGTGGTGTGGAATTCCTATGCAATGGACCAAGAAAATCACAGGAAAAATGCTTTTGGAGAAAAGCAAAGTCTTTTCGTTAGGCAAGTGCATAAAATGTCATCTATACAAACAGAAATATCATGTTTGTTTGCCGCAGTTCCTCTAGCTTTCTCCCTAGAAAATACGAATGTGTAGAGCTGGTGTCTCCATGTGGAACCAATTAGTGTTTCTAAGCATAAAATTAAATGTTCCCTGAAAAAAAACATTCAAAGCAATAAATCCGTGGATAATATCAGGAATACACAAACACAGAGGCTGTAGCAATATCTGGGATTGATTTAGCCAAAACGGAACCGGATATTTCCTTTTTCATCCAGTCATATCCGGACAAAGTGGTGTGGAATTCATTTGCAATGGACTGAGAAAATCACAATAAAAATGGTTTTGGAGAAAAGCAAAGTCTTTTCGTTAGGCAAGTGCATAAAATGTCATCTATACAAACAGAAATATCATGTTTGTGTGCTGCAGTTCCTCTAGCTTTCTCCCTAGAAAATACGAATGTGTAGAGCTGGTGTCTCCATGTGGAACCAATTAGTGTTTCCAAGCATAAAATTAAATGTTCCCAGAAAAAAAAAACATTCAAAAAAATAAAATCCATGGATAATATCAGGAATACACAAACACAGATGCTGTACAAATATTTCGGTTTGAGTTACCCAAAACAAAACCGGATATTTCCGGTTTCATCCAGTCATATTCAGACAAAGTGGTGTGGAATTGGTATGCAATGGACCGAGAAAATCACAGGAAAAATGGGTTTGGAGAAAAGCAAAGTCTTTTCGTTAGGCAAGTGCATAAAATGTCATCTAGACAAACAGAAATATCATGTTTGTTTGCCGCAGTTCCTCTAGCTTTCTCCCTAGAAAATACGAATGTGTAGAGCTGGTGTGTCCATGTGGAACCAATTAGTGTTTCCAAGCATAAATTAAATGTTCCCTGAAAAAAAAAAACATTCAAAAAAATAAAGTCCGTGGATAATATCAGGAATACACAAACAAAGAGGCTGTAGCAATATCTGGGATTGAATTAGCCAAAACGAAACCGGATATTTCCGGTTTCATCCAGTCATATTCGGACAAACTGGTGTGGAATTCGTATGCAATGGACCGAGAAAATCACAGGAAAAATGGTTTTGGAGAAAAGCAAAGTCTTTTTGTTAGGCAAGTGCATAAAATGTCATCTAGACAAACAGAAATACCATGTTTGTTTGCCGCAGTTCCTCTAGCTTTCTCCCTAGAAAATACGAATGTGTAGAGCTGGTGTCTCTGTGTGCACCAATTAGAGTTTCAAAGGACAAAGTTAAATGTTCCCTGATAAAAAAAAACAAAACAATAAAGTCCGTGGATAATATCAGGAATACACAAACACAGATGCTGTAGCAATATTTCGGTTTGAGTTAGCCAAAACAAAACCGGATATTTCCGGTTTCATCCAGTCATATCCGGACAAAGTGGTGTGGAATTGGTATGCAATGGACCGAGAAAATCACAGTAAAAATGGTTTTGGAGAAAAGAAAGACTTTTCGTTAGGCAAGTGCATAAAATGTCATCTATACAAACAGAAATAGCATGTTTGTTTGCCGCAGTTCCTCTAGCTTTCTCCCTAGAAAATACAAATGTGTAGAGCAGGTGTCTCCATGTGGAACCAATTAGTGTTTCCAAGTATAAAATTAAATGTTCCCTGATAAAAGAAAATCGAAACAATAAATTCCGTGGATAATATCATGAATACACAAACACAGATGCTGTAGCAATATTTCGGTTTGTGTTAGCCAAAACAAAACCGGATATTTCCGGTTTAATCCAGTCATATCTGGACAAAGTGGTGTGGAATTCGTATGCAATGGACCGAGAAAATCACAGGAAAAATGGTTTTGGAGAAAAGCAAAGTCTTTTCATTAGGCAAGTGCATAAAATGTCATCTATACCAACAGAAATATCATGTTTGTTTGCCGCAGTTCCTCTAGCTTTCTCCCTAGAAAATACGAATGTGTAGAGCTGGTGTCTCCATGTGGAATCCATTGTGTATGTAAGCACAAAATTAAATGTTCCCTGAAAAAAAAATTCAAAACCATAATGTCTGTGGATAATATCAGGAATACACAAAAAAGAGGCTGTAGCAATAACTGGGATTGAATTAGCCAAAACGAAACCGGATATTTCCGGTTTCATCCAGTCATATTCGGACAAACTGGTGTGGAATTCGTATACAATGGACCGAGAAAATCACAGGAAAAATGGTTTTGGAGAAAAGCAAAGACTTTTCGTTAGGCAAGTGCATAAAATGTCATCTATACAAACAGAAATAGCATGTTTCTTTGCTGCAGTTCCTCTAGCATTCTCCCTAGAACATAAAAATGTGTAGAGCTGGTGTGTCCATGTGGAACCAATTAGTGTTTCCAAGCATAAAATTAAATGTTCCCTGAAAAAAAAACATTCAAAAAAATAAAGTCCGTGGATAATATCAGGAATACACAAACACAGAGGCTGTAGCAATATCTGAGATTGAATAGCCAAAACAAAACCGGATATTTCCGGTTTCATCAAGTCATATCCGGACAAACTGGTGTGGAATTGGTATGCAATGGAACGAGAAAATCACAGGAAAAATGGTTTTGGAGAAAAGCAAATTCTTTTCGTTAGGCAAGTGCATAAAATGTCATCTATACAAACAGAAATATCATGTTTGTTTGCCGCAGTTCCTCTAGCTTTCTCCCTAGAAAATACGAATGTGTAGAGCTGGGGTCTCCATGTGGAACCAATTAGTGTTGCCAAGCATAAAATTAAATGTTCCCTGAAAAAAAATATTTAAAAAAATAAAGTCCATGATAATATCAGGAATACACAAACACAGAGGTTTTAGCAATATGTGGGATTGAGTTAGCCAAAACAAAACCGGATATTTCGGGTTTCATCCAGGCATATTCGGAAATACTGGTGTGGAATTCGTATGCAATGGACCGAGAAAATCACAGTAAAAATTGTTTTGGAGAAAAGCAAAGTCTTTTCGTTAGGCAAGTGCATCAAATGTCATCTATGCAAACAGAAATATCATGTTTGTTTGCCGCAGTTCCTCTAGCTTTCTCCCTAGAAAATACGAATGTGTAGAGCTGGTGTCTCCGTGTGCACCAATTAGAGTTTCCAAGGACAAAGAAAAATGATCCCTGATAAAAAAAAACATTCAAAAAAATAATGTCCGTGGATAATATCAGGAATACACAAACACAGATGCTGTACAAAAATTTCGGTTTGAGTTTGCCAAAACAAAACCGCATATTTCCGGTTTCATCCAGTCATATCCAGACAAAGTGTTGTATAATTTCTATGCAATGGACCGAGAAAATCACAGTAAAAATGGTTTTGGAGAAAAGCAAAGTCTTTTCGTTAGGCAAGTGCATAAAATGTCATCTAGACAAACAGAAATAGCATGTTTGTTTGCCTCAGTTCCTCTAGCTTTCTCCCTAGACAATACGAATGTGTAGAGCTGGTGTCTCCATGTGGAACCAATTAGTGTTTCCAAGCATAAAATGAAATGTTCCCTGAAAAAAAAACATTCAAAAAAATAAAGTCCGTGGATCATATCAGGAATACACAAACAAAGAGGCTGTAGCAATATCTGGGATTGAATTAGCCAAAACGAAACCGGATATTTCCGGTTTCATCCAGTCATATCCGGACAAACTGCTGTGGAATTGGTATGCAATGGACCGAGAAAATCACAGTAAAAATGGTTTTGGAGAAAAGCAAAGTCTTTTCGTTAGGCAAGTGCATAAAATGTCATCTATACAAACAGAAATAGCATGTTTGTTTGCTGCAGTTCCTCTAGCTTTCTCCCTAGAACAAACAAATGTGTAGAGCTGGTGTCTCCAAGTGGAACCAATTAGTGTTTCCAAGCATAAAATTAAATGTTCCCAGAAAAAAAAAACATTCAAAAAAATACAGTCCGTGGAAAATATCAGGAATACACAAACACAGAGGCTGTAGCAATATTTCGGTTTGAGTTAGCCAAAACAAAACCGCAGATTTCCGGTTTCATCCAGTCATATCCGGACAAAGTGGTGTGGAATTTGTATGCAATGGACCGAGAAAATCACAGGAAAAATGGTTTTGGAGAAAAGCAAAGTCTTTTCGTTAGGCAAGAGCATAAAATGTCATCTATACAAACAGAAATATCATGTTTGTTTGCCGCCGTTCCTCTAGCTTTCTCCCTAGAAAATACGAATGTGTAGAGCTGGTGTCTCCATGTGGAACCAATTAGTGTTTCCAAGCATAAAATTAAATGTTCCCTGAAAAAAAAAACATTCAAAAAAATAAAATCCGTGGATAATATCAGGAATACAGAAACACAGATGCTGTAGCAATATTTCGGTTTGAGTTAGCCAAAAAAAAACCGGATATTTCCGGTTTCATCCAGTCATATCAGGACAAACTGGTGTGGAATTCGTATGCAATGGACCGAGAAAATCACAGGAAAAATGGTTTTGGAGAAAAGCAAAGTCTTTTCGTTAGGCAAGTGCATAAAATGTCATCTATACAAACAGAAATATCATGTTTGTTTGCCGCAGTTCCTCTAGATTTCTCCCTAGAACATAAAAATGTGTAGAGCTGGTGTCTCCATGTGGAACCAATTAGTGTTTCCATGCATAAAATTAAATGTTCCCAGAGAAAAAAAACATTCAAAACAATAAAGTCCTTGGATAATATCAGGAATACACAAACAAAGAGGCTGTAGCAATATTTCGGTTTGAGTTAGACAAAACAAAACCGGATATTTCCGGTTTCATCCAGTCATATCCGGACAAAGTGGTGTGGAATTTGTATGCAATGGACCGAGAAAATCACAGTAAAAATGGTTTTGGAGAAAAGCAAAGTCTTTTCGTTAGGCAAGTGCATCAAATGTCATCTATGCAAACAGAAATATCATGTTTGTTTGCCGCAGTTCCTCTAGCTTTCTCCCTAGAAAATACGAATGTGTAGAGCTTGTGTCTCCGTGTGC
Source organism: Lepus oiostolus (assembly GCA_036325905.1). Taxonomy (NCBI): domain Eukaryota; kingdom Metazoa; phylum Chordata; class Mammalia; order Lagomorpha; family Leporidae; genus Lepus; species Lepus oiostolus. The sequence continues at coordinate 48,591,359 of CM070795.1, forward strand.
ACCAATTAGAGTTTCCAAGGACAAAGTTAAATGATCCCTGATAAAAAAAAAAACAAAACAATAAAGTCCGTGGATAATATCAGGAATACACAAACACAGATGCTGTAGCAATATTTCGGTTTGAGTTAGCCAAAACAAAACCACAGATTTCCGGTTTCATCCAGTCATATCCGGAGAAAGTGGTGTGGAATTCATTTGCAATCGACCGAGAAAATCACAGTAAAAATGGTTTTGGAGAAAAGCAAAGTCTTTTTGTTAGGCAAGTGCATAAAATGTCATCTATACAAACAGAAATATCATGTTTGTTTGCCGCAGTTCCTCTAGCTTTCTCCCTAGAAAATATGAATGTGTAGAGCTGGAGTCTCCATCTGGAAACAGTTAGTGTTTCCAAGCATAAAATTAAATGTTGCCTGATAAAAAACATTCAAAAAAATAAAGTCCATGGATAATCTCAGGAATACACAAACACAGAGGCTGTAGCAATATCTGGGATTGAATTAGCCAAACAAAACCGGATATTTCCGGTTTCATCCAGTCATATCCGGACAAACTGCTGTGGAATTCGTATGCAATGGACGGAGAAAATCACAGGAAAAATGGTTTTGGAGAAAAGCAAAGTCTTTTCGTTAGGCAAGTGCATCAAATGTCATCTATACAAACGGAAATATCATGTTTTTTTGCCGCAGTTCCTCTAGCTTTCTCCCTAGAAAATACGAATATGTAGAGCTGGTGTCTCCATGTGGAACCAATTAGTGTTTCCAAGCATAAAATGAAATGATCCCTGAAAAAAAAACATTCAAAAAAATAAAGTCCGTGGATAATATCAGGAATACACAAACACAGAGGCTGTAGCAATATCTGGGATTGAATTAGACAAAAGGAAACCGGATATTTCCGGTTTCATCCAGTCATATCCGGACAAACTGGTGTGCAATTCGCATGCAATGGACCTAGAAAATCACAGGAAAAATGGTTTTGGAGAAAAGCAAAGTCTTTTCATTAGGCAAGTGCATAAAATGTCATCTATACAAACAGAAATATCATGTTTGTTTGCCGCAGTTCCTCTAGCTTTCTCCCTAGAAAATACGAATGTGTAGAGCTGGTGTCTCCATGTGGAACCAATTAGTGTTTCCAAGCATAAAATTAAATGTTCCCTGAAAAAAAAACACATTCAAAATAATAAAGTCCGTGGATAATATCAGGAATACACAAACACAGAGGCTGTAGCAATATCTGGGATTGAATTAGCCAAAACGAAACCGGATATTTCCGGTTTCATCCAGTCATATCCGGACAAAGTGGTGTGGAATTCGTATGCAATGGACCGAGAAAATCACAGGAAAAATGGTTTTGGAGAAAAGCAAAGTCTTTTCGTTAGGCAAGTGCATCAAATGTCATCTATACAAACAGAAATAGCATGTTTGTTTGCTGCAGTTCCTCTAGCTTTCTCCCTAGAACATTCGAATGTGTAGAGCTGGTGTCTCCATGTGGAACCAGTTAGTGTTTCCAAGCATAAAATTAAATGTTCCCGGAAAAAAATACATTCAAAAAAATAAAGTCCATGGATAATATCAGGAATACACAAACAAAGAGGCTGTAGCAATATCTGAGATTGAATTAGACAAAACGAAACCGGATATTTCCGATTACATCCAGTCATATCCAGACAAAGTGCTGTGGAATTCGTATTTAATGGACGGAGAAAATCACAGGAAACATGGTTTTGGAGAAAAGCAAAGTCTTTTCATTAGGCAAGTGCTTAAAATGTCATCTATACAAACAGAAATATCATGTTTGTTTGCCACAGTTCCTCTAGCTTTCTCCCTAGAAAATACGAATGTGTAGAGCTGGAGTCTCCATCTGGAAACAATTAGTGTTTCTAAGCACAAAATTAAATGTTCCCTGAAAAAAAAACATTCAAAAAAATAAAATCCGTGGATAATATCAAGAATACACAAACACAGAGGCTGTAGCAATATCTGGGATTGAATTAGCCAAAACGAAACCGGATATTTCCGGTTTCATCCAGTCATGTTTGGACAAACTGGTGTGGAATTCGTATGCAATGGACTGAGAAAATCACAGTAAAAATTGTTTTGGAGAAAAGGAAAGTCTTTTCGTTAGGCAAGTGCATAAAATGTCATCTATACAAACAGAAATATCATGTTTGTTTGCCACAGATCCCCTAGCTTTCTCCCTAGAAAATACGAATGTTTAGAGCTGGTGTCTCCATGTGGGACCAATTAGAGTTTCCAAGGACAAAGTTAAATGTCCCCTGATAAAAAAAAAAAAAAAACAAAACAGTAAAGTCCGTGGATAATATCAGGAATACACCAAACAGAGGCTGTAGTAATATTTCGGTTTGACTTAGCCAAAACAAAACCACATATTTCCGGTTTCATCCAGTCATATCCGGATAAAGTGGTGTGGAATTCGTATGCAATGGGCCGAGAAAATCACAGGAAAAATGGTTTTGGAGAAAAGCAAAGTCTTTTTGTTAGGCAAGTGCATCAAATGTCATCTATACAAACAGAAATATCATGTTTGTTTGCCGCAGTTCCTCTAGCTTTCTCCCTAGAAAATATGAATGTGTAGAGCTGGAGTCTCCATGTGGAACGAATTAGTGTTTCCAAGCATAAAATTAAATGTTCCCTGATAAAAAACAGTCAAAAAAATAAAGTCCGTGGATAATATCAGGAATACACAAACAAAGAGGCTGTAGCAATATCTGGGATTGAATTAGCCAAAATGAAACTGGATATTTCCGGTTTCATCCAGTCATATCCGGACAAAGTGGTGTGGAATTCGTATGCAATGGACCGAGAAAATCACAGGAAAAATGGTTTTGGAGAAAAGCAAAGTCTTTTCGTTAGGCAAGTGCATAAAATGTCATCTATACAAACAGAAATATCATGTTTGTTTGCCGCAGTTCCTCTAGATTTCTCCCTAGAACATAAAAATGTGTAGAGCTGGTGTCTCCATGTGGAACCAATTAGTGTTTCCATGCATAAAATTAAATGTTCCCAGAGAAAAAAAACATTCAAAACAATAAAGTCCTTGGATAATATCAGGAATACACAAACACAGATGCTGTAGCAATATTTCGGTTTGAGTTAGCCAAAACAAAACCGGATATTTCCGGTTTCATCCAGTCATATCCGGACAAAGTGGTGTGGAATTTGTATGCAATGGACCGAGAAAATCACAGTAAAAATGGTTTTGGAGAAAAGCAAAGTCTTTTCGTTAGGCAAGTGCATCAAATGTCATCTATGCAAACAGAAATATCATGTTTGTTTGCCGCAGTTCCTCTAGCTTTCTCCCTAGAAAATACGAATGTGTAGAGCTTGTGTCTCCGTGTGCACCAATTAGAGTTTCCAAGGACAAAGTTAAATGATCCCTGATAAAAAAAAAAACAAAACAATAAAGTCCGTGGATAATATCAGGAATACACAAACACAGATGCTGTAGCAATATTTCGGTTTGAGTTAGCCAAAACAAAACCACAGATTTCCGGTTTCATCCAGTCATATCTGGAGAAAGTGGTGTGGAATTCATTTGCAATCGACCGAGAAAATCACAGTAAAAATGGTTTTGGAGAAAAGCAAAGTCTTTTTGTTAGGCAAGTGCATAAAATGTCATCTATACAAACAGAAATATCATGTTTGTTTGCCGCAGTTCCTCTAGCTTTCTCCCTAGAAAATATGAATGTGTAGAGCTGGAGTCTCCATCTGGAAACAGTGTTTCCAAGCATAAAATTAAATGTTGCCTGATAAAAAACATTCAAAAAAATAAAGTCCATGGATAATCTCAGGAATACACAAACACAGAGGCTGTAGCAATATCTGGGATTGAATTAGCCAAACAAAACCGGATATTTCCGGTTTCATCCAGTCATATCCGGACAAACTGCTGTGGAATTCGTATGCAATGGACGGAGAAAATCACAGGAAAAATGGTTTTGGAGAAAAGCAAAGTCTTTTCGTTAGGCAAGTGCATAAAATGTCATCTATACAAACAGAAATATCATGTTTTTTTGCCGCAGTTCCTCTAGCTTTCTCCCTAGAAAATACGAATATGTAGAGCTGGTGTCTCCATGTGGAACCAATTAGTGTTTCCAAGCATAAAATGAAATGATCCCTGAAAAAAAAACATTCAAAAAAATAAAGTCCGTGGATAATATCAGGAATACACAAACACAGAGGCTGTAGCAATATCTGGGATTGAATTAGACAAAAGGAAACCGGATATTTCCGGTTTCATCCAGTCATATCCGGACAAACTGGTGTGCAATTCGCATGCAATGGACCGAGAAAATCACAGGAAAAATGGTTTTGGAGAAAAGCAAAGTCTTTTCATTAGGCAAGTGCATAAAATGTCATCTAGACAAACAGAAATATCATGTTTGTTTGCCGCAGTTCCTCTAGCTTTCTCCCTAGAAAATACGAATGTGTAGAGCTGGTGTCTCCATGTGGAACCAATTAGTGTTTCCAAGCATAAAATTAAATGTTCCCTGAAAAAAAAACACATTCAACATAATAAAGTCCGTGGATAATATCAGGAATACACAAACACAGAGGCTGTAGCAATATCTGGGATTGAATTAGCCAAAAAGAAACCGGATATTTCCGGTTTCATCCAGTCATATCCGGACAAACTGGTGTGGAATTCGTATGCAATGGACCGAGAAAATCACAGGAAAAATGGTTTTGGAGAAAAGCAAAGTCTTTTCGTTAGGCAAGTGCATCAAATGTCATCTATACAAACAGAAATAGCATGTTTGTTTGCTGCAGTTCCTCTAGCTTTCTCCCTAGAACATTCGAATGTGTAGAGCTGGTGTCTCCATGTGGAACTAGTTAGTGTTTCCAAGCATAAAATTAAATGTTCCCGGAAAAAAATACATTCAAAAAAATAAAGTCCATGGATAATATCAGGAATACACAAACAAAGAGGCTGTAGCAATATCTGAGATTGAATTAGACAAAACGAAACCGGATATTTCCGGTTACATCCAGTCATATCCAGACAAAGTGCTGTGGAATTCGTATTTAATGGACGGAGAAAATCACAGGAAACATGGTTTTGGAGAAAAGCAAAGTCTTTTCATTAGGCAAGTGCTTAAAATGTCATCTATACAAACAGAAATATCATGTTTGTTTGCCGCAGTTCCTCTAGCTTTCTCCCTAGAAAATACGAATGTGTAGAGCTGGAGTCTCCATCTGGAAACAATTAGTGTTTCTAAGCACAAAATTAAATGTTCCCTGAAAAAAAAAACATTCAAAAAAATAAAATCCGTGGATAATATCAAGAATACACAAACACAGAGGCTGTAGCAATATCTGGGATTGAATTAGCCAAAACGAAACCGGATATTTCCGGTTTCATCCAGTCATGTTTGGACAAACTGGTGTGGAATTCGTATGCAATGGACTGAGAAAATCACAGTAAAAATTGTTTTGGAGAAAAGGAAAGTCTTTTCGTTAGGCAAGTGCATAAAATGTCATCTATACAAACAGAAATATCATGTTTGTTTGCCACAGATCCCCTAGCTTTCTCCCTAGAAAATACGAATGTTTAGAGCTGGTGTCTCCATGTGGGACCAATTAGAGTTTCCAAGGACAAAGTTAAATGTCCCCTGATAAAAAAAAAAAAAAACAGTAAAGTCCGTGGATAATATCAGGAATACACCAAACAGAGGCTGTAGTAATATTTCGGTTTGACTTAGCCAAAACAAAACCACATATTTCCGGTTTCATCCAGTCATATCCGGATAAAGTGGTGTGGAATTCGTATGCAATGGACCGAGAAAATCACAGGAAAAATGGTTTTGGAGAAAAGCAAAGTCTTTTTGTTAGGCAAGTGCATCAAATGTCATCTATACAAACAGAAATATCATGTTTGTTTGCCGCAGTTCCTCTAGCTTTCTCCCTAGAAAATATGAATGTGTAGAGCTGGAGTCTCCATCTGGAAACAATTAGTGTTTCCAAGCATAAAATTAAATGTTCCCTGATAAAAAACATTCAAAAAAATAAAGTCCATGGATAATATCAGGAATACACAAACACAGAGGCTGTAGCAATATCTGGGATTGAATTAGACAAAAGGAAACCGGATATTTCCGGTTTCATCCAGTCATATCCGGACAAACTAGTGTGGAATTCGTATGCAATGGACCGAGACAATCACAGTAAAAATGGTTTTGGAGAAAAGCAAAGTCTTTTCGTTAGGCAAGTGCATAAAATGTCATCTATACAAACAGAAATATCATGTTTGTTTGCCGCAGTTCCTCTAGCTTTCTCCCTAGAACAAACGAATGTGTAGAGCTGGTGTCTCCATGTGGAACCAATTAGTGTTTCCAAGCATAAAATTAAATGTTCCCAGAAAAAAAAACATTCAAAAAAATACAGTCCGTGGATAATATCAGGAATACACAAACACAGATGCTGTACAAATATTTCGGTTTGAGTTTGCCAAAACAAAACCGCATATTTCCGGTTTCATCCAGTCATATCCAGAAAAAGTGTTGTATAATTTGTATGCAATGGACTGAGAAAATCACAGTAAAAATGGTTTTGGAGAAAAGCAAAGTCTTTTCGTTAGGCAAGTGCATCAAATGTCATCTATACAAACAGAAATATCATGTTTGTTTGCCGCAGTTCCTCTAGCTTTCTCCCTAGAAAATACGAATGTGTAGAGCTGGTGTCTCCATGTGGAACAAATTAGAGTTTCCAAGGACAAAATTAAATGTTCCCTGAAAAAAAAACATTCAAAAAAATAAAGTCCGTGGATAATATCAGGAATACGCAAACACAGATGCTGTAGCAATATTTCGGTTTGAGTTAGCCAAAACAAAACCGGATATTTCCGGTTTCATCCAGTCAAATCCGGACAAAGCGGTGTGCAATTCGTATGCAGTGGAGCGAGAAAATCACAGGAAAAATGGTTTTGGAGAAAAGCAAAGTATTTTCGTTAGGCAAGTGCATAAAATGTCATCTATACAAACAGAAATATCATGTTTGTTTGCCACAGTTCTTCTAGCTTTCTCCCTAGAAAATATGAATGTGTAGAGCTGGTGTCTCCATGTGGAACCAATTAGTGTTTCCAAGCATAAAATTAAATGTTCCCTGAAAAAAAATTCAAAAAAATAAAGTCCATGGATAATATCAGGAATACACAAACACAGAGGCTGTAGCAGTATTATGTTTGAGTTAGCCAAAACAAAACCGGATATTTCCGGTTTCATCCAGTCATATCCGGATAAAGTGGTGTGGAATTCGTATGCAATGGGCCGAGAAAATCACAGGAAAAATGGTTTTGGAGAAAAGCAAAGTCTTTTCGTTAGGCAAGTGCATCAAATGTCATCTATACAAACAGAAATAGCATGTTTGTTTGCCGCAGTTCCTCTAGCTTTCTCCCTAGAAAATATGAATGTGTAGAGCTGGAGTCTCCATCTGGAAACAATTAGTGTTTCCAAGCATAAAATTAAATGTTCCCTGATAAAAAACAATCAAAAAAATAAAGTCCATGGATAATAACAGGAATACACAAACACAGAGCCTGTAGCAATATCTGGGATTGAATTAGACAAAAGGAAACCGGATATTTCCGGTTTCATCCAGTCATATCCGGACAAACTAGTGTGGAATTCGTATGCAATGGACCGAGACAATCACAGTAAAAATGGTTTTGGAGAAAAGCAAAGTATTTTCGTTAGGCAAGTGCATAAAATGTCATCTATACAAACAGAAATATCATGTTTGTTTGCCGCAGTTCCTCTAGCTTTCTCCCTAGAAAATATGAATGTGTAGAGCTGGTGTCTCCATGTGGAACCAATTATTGTTTCCAAGCATAAAATTAAATGATCCCTGAAAAAAAAAACATTCAAAAAAATAAAGTCCGTGGATAATATCAGGAATACACAAACACAGAGGCTGTAGCAATATTATGTTTGAGTTAGCCAAAACAAAACCGGATATTTCCGGTTTCATCCAGTCATATCCGGACAAAGTGGGGTGGAATTCGTATTCAATGGCCCGAGAAAATCACAGGAAAAATAGTTTTGGAGAAAAGCAAAGTCTTTTCGTTAGGCAAGTGCATCAAATGTCATCTATACAAGCAGAAATATCATGTTTTTTTGCCGCAGTTCCTCTAGCTTTCTCCCTAGAAAATACGAATATGTAGAGCTGGTGTCTCCATGTGGAACCAATTAGTGTTTCCAAGCATAAAATGAAATGATCCCTGAAAAAAAAACATTCAAAAAAATAAAGTCCGTGGATAATATCAGGAATACACAAACACAGAGGCTGTAGCAATATCTGGGATTGAATTAGCCAAACAAAACCGGATATTTCCGGTTTCATCCAGTCATATCCGGACAAACTGCTGTGGAATTCGTATGCAATGGACGGAGAAAATCACAGGAAAAATGGTTTTGGAGAAAAGCAAAGTCTTTTCGTTAGGCAAGTGCATAAAATGTCATCTATACAAACAGAAATATCATGTTTTTTTGCCGCAGTTCCTCTAGCTTTCTCCCTAGAAAATACGAATATGTAGAGCTGGTGTCTCCATGTGGAACCAATTAGTGTTTCCAAGCATAAAATGAAATGATCCCTGAAAAAAAAACATTCAAAAAAATAAAGTCCGTGGATAATATCAGGAATACACAAACACAGAGGCTGTAGCAATATCTGGGATTGAATTAGACAAAAGGAAACCGGATATTTCCGGTTTCATCCAGTCATATCCGGACAAACTGGTGTGCAATTCGCATGCAATGGACCGAGAAAATCACAGGAAAAATGGTTTTGGAGAAAAGCAAAGTCTTTTCATTAGGCAAGTGCATAAAATGTCATCTAGACAAACAGAAATATCATGTTTGTTTGCCGCAGTTCCTCTAGCTTTCTCCCTAGAAAATACGAATGTGTAGAGCTGGTGTCTCCATGTGGAACCAATTAGTGTTTCCAAGCATAAAATTAAATGTTCCCTGAAAAAAAAACACATTCAACATAATAAAGTCCGTGGATAATATCAGGAATACACAAACACAGAGGCTGTAGCAATATCTGGGATTGAATTAGCCAAAAAGAAACCGGATATTTCCGGTTTCATCCAGTCATATCCGGACAAACTGGTGTGGAATTCGTATGCAATGGACCGAGAAAATCACAGGAAAAATGGTTTTGGAGAAAAGCAAAGTCTTTTCGTTAGGCAAGTGCATCAAATGTCATCTATACAAACAGAAATAGCATGTTTGTTTGCTGCAGTTCCTCTAGCTTTCTCCCTAGAACATTCGAATGTGTAGAGCTGGTGTCTCCATGTGGAACTAGTTAGTGTTTCCAAGCATAAAATTAAATGTTCCCGGAAAAAAATACATTCAAAAAAATAAAGTCCATGGATAATATCAGGAATACACAAACAAAGAGGCTGTAGCAATATCTGAGATTGAATTAGACAAAACGAAACCGGATATTTCCGGTTACATCCAGTCATATCCAGACAAAGTGCTGTGGAATTCGTATTTAATGGACGGAGAAAATCACAGGAAACATGGTTTTGGAGAAAAGCAAAGTCTTTTCATTAGGCAAGTGCTTAAAATGTCATCTATACAAACAGAAATATCATGTTTGTTTGCCGCAGTTCCTCTAGCTTTCTCCCTAGAAAATACGAATGTGTAGAGCTGGAGTCTCCATCTGGAAACAATTAGTGTTTCTAAGCACAAAATTAAATGTTCCCTGAAAAAAAAAACATTCAAAAAAATAAAATCCGTGGATAATATCAAGAATACACAAACACAGAGGCTGTAGCAATATCTGGGATTGAATTAGCCAAAACGAAACCGGATATTTCCGGTTTCATCCAGTCATGTTTGGACAAACTGGTGTGGAATTCGTATGCAATGGACTGAGAAAATCACAGTAAAAATTGTTTTGGAGAAAAGGAAAGTCTTTTCGTTAGGCAAGTGCATAAAATGTCATCTATACAAACAGAAATATCATGTTTGTTTGCCACAGATCCCCTAGCTTTCTCCCTAGAAAATACGAATGTTTAGAGCTGGTGTCTCCATGTGGGACCAATTAGAGTTTCCAAGGACAAAGTTAAATGTCCCCTGATAAAAAAAAAAAAAACAGTAAAGTCCGTGGATAATATCAGGAATACACCAAACAGAGGCTGTAGTAATATTTCGGTTTGACTTAGCCAAAACAAAACCACATATTTCCGGTTTCATCCAGTCATATCCGGATAAAGTGGTGTGGAATTCGTATGCAATGGGCCGAGAAAATCACAGGAAAAATGGTTTTGGAGAAAAGCAAAGTCTTTTTGTTAGGCAAGTGCATCAAATGTCATCTATACAAACAGAAATATCATGTTTGTTTGCCGCAGTTCCTCTAGCTTTCTCCCTAGAAAATATGAATGTGTAGAGCTGGAGTCTCCATCTGGAAACAATTAGTGTTTCCAAGCATAAAATTAAATGTTCCCTGATAAAAAACATTCAAAAAAATAAAGTCCATGGATAATATCAGGAATACACAAACACAGAGGCTGTAGCAATATCTGGGATTGAATTAGACAAAAGGAAACCGGATATTTCCGGTTTCATCCAGTCATATCCGGACAAACTAGTGTGGAATTCGTATGCAATGGACCGAGACAATCACAGTAAAAATGGTTTTGGAGAAAAGCAAAGTCTTTTCGTTAGGCAAGTGCATAAAATGTCATCTATACAAACAGAAATATCATGTTTGTTTGCCGCAGTTCCTCTAGCTTTCTCCCTAGAACAAACGAATGTGTAGAGCTGGTGTCTCCATGTGGAACCAATTAGTGTTTCCAAGCATAAAATTAAATGTTCCCAGAAAAAAAAACATTCAAAAAAATACAGTCCGTGGATAATATCAGGAATACACAAACACAGATGCTGTACAAATATTTCGGTTTGAGTTTGCCAAAACAAAACCGCATATTTCCGGTTTCATCCAGTCATATCCAGAAAAAGTGTTGTATAATTTGTATGCAATGGACTGAGAAAATCACAGTAAAAATGGTTTTGGAGAAAAGCAAAGTCTTTTCGTTAGGCAAGTGCATCAAATGTCATCTATACAAACAGAAATATCATGTTTGTTTGCCGCAGTTCCTCTAGCTTTCTCCCTAGAAAATACGAATGTGTAGAGCTGGTGTCTCCATGTGGAACAAATTAGAGTTTCCAAGGACAAAATTAAATGTTCCCTGAAAAAAAAACATTCAAAAAAATAAAGTCCGTGGATAATATCAGGAATACGCAAACACAGATGCTGTAGCAATATTTCGGTTTGAGTTAGCCAAAACAAAACCGGATATTTCCGGTTTCATCCAGTCAAATCCGGACAAAGCGGTGTGCAATTCGTATGCAGTGGAGCGAGAAAATCACAGGAAAAATGGTTTTGGAGAAAAGCAAAGTATTTTCGTTAGGCAAGTGCATAAAATGTCATCTATACAAACAGAAATATCATGTTTGTTTGCCACAGTTCTTCTAGCTTTCTCCCTAGAAAATATGAATGTGTAGAGCTGGTGTCTCCATGTGGAACCAATTAGTGTTTCCAAGCATAAAATTAAATGTTCCCTGAAAAAAAATTCAAAAAAATAAAGTCCATGGATAATATCAGGAATACACAAACACAGAGGCTGTAGCAGTATTATGTTTGAGTTAGCCAAAACAAAACCGGATATTTCCGGTTTCATCCAGTCATATCCGGATAAAGTGGTGTGGAATTCGTATGCAATGGGCCGAGAAAATCACAGGAAAAATGGTTTTGGAGAAAAGCAAAGTCTTTTCGTTAGGCAAGTGCATCAAATGTCATCTATACAAACAGAAATAGCATGTTTGTTTGCCGCAGTTCCTCTAGCTTTCTCCCTAGAAAATATGAATGTGTAGAGCTGGAGTCTCCATCTGGAAACAATTAGTGTTTCCAAGCATAAAATTAAATGTTCCCTGATAAAAAACAATCAAAAAAATAAAGTCCATGGATAATAACAGGAATACACAAACACAGAGCCTGTAGCAATATCTGGGATTGAATTAGACAAAAGGAAACCGGATATTTCCGGTTTCATCCAGTCATATCCGGACAAACTAGTGTGGAATTCGTATGCAATGGACCGAGACAATCACAGTAAAAATGGTTTTGGAGAAAAGCAAAGTATTTTCGTTAGGCAAGTGCATAAAATGTCATCTATACAAACAGAAATATCATGTTTGTTTGCCGCAGTTCCTCTAGCTTTCTCCCTAGAAAATATGAATGTGTAGAGCTGGTGTCTCCATGTGGAACCAATTATTGTTTCCAAGCATAAAATTAAATGATCCCTGAAAAAAAAAACATTCAAAAAAATAAAGTCCGTGGATAATATCAGGAATACACAAACACAGAGGCTGTAGCAATATTATGTTTGAGTTAGCCAAAACAAAACCGGATATTTCCGGTTTCATCCAGTCATATCCGGACAAAGTGGGGTGGAATTCGTATTCAATGGCCCGAGAAAATCACAGGAAAAATAGTTTTGGAGAAAAGCAAAGTCTTTTCGTTAGGCAAGTGCATCAAATGTCATCTATACAAGCAGAAATATCATGTTTGTTTGCCGCAGTTCCTCTAGCTTTCTCCCTAGAAAATACGAATGTGTAGAGCTGGTGTCTCCATGTGGAACCAATTAGTGTGTCCAAGCATAAAATTAAATGTTCCCTGATAAAAAACATTCAAAAAAATAAAATCCGTGGACAATATCACGAATACACAAACAAAGAGGCTGTAGCAATATCTGGGATTAAATTAGCCAAAACGAAACCGGATATTTCCGGTTTCATCCAGTCATATTCGGACCAACTGGTGTGGAATTCGTATGCGATGGACCGAGAAAATCACAGGAAAAATGGTTTTGGAGAAAAGCAAAGTTTTTTCGTTAGGCAAGTGCATAAAATGTCATCTATACAAACAGAAATAGCATGTTTGTTTGCTGCAGTTCCTCTAGATTTTTCCCTAGAAAATAAAAATGTGTAGAGCTGGTGTCTCCATGTGGAACCAATTAGTGTTTCCAAGCATAAAATTAAATGTTCCCTGAAAAAAAAACATTCAAAAAAATAAAGTCCATGGATAATATCAGGAATACACAAACAAAGAGGCTGTAGCAATATCTGAGATTGAATTAGACAAAACGAAACCGGATATTTCCGGTTACATCCAGTCATATCCAGACAAAGTCTGTGGAATTCGTATTTAATGGACAGAGAAAATCACAGGAAACATGGTTTTGGAGAAAAGCAAAGTCTTTTCATTAGGCAAGTGCTTAAAATATCATCTATACAAAGAGAAATATCATGTTTGTTTGCCGCAGTTCCTCTAGCTTTCTCCCTAGAAAATACGAATGCGTAGAGCTGGAGTCTCCATCTGGAAACAATTAGTGTTTCTAAGCACAAAATTAAATGTTCCCTGAAAAAAAAACATTCAAAAAAATAAAATCCGTGGATAATATCAAGAATACACAAACACAGAGGCTGTAGCAATATCTGGGATTGAATTAGCCAAAACGAAACCGGATATTTCCGGTTTCATCCAGTCATGTTTGGACAAACTGGTGTGGAATTCGTATGCAATGGACTGAGAAAATCACAGTAAAAATTGTTTTGGAGAAAAGGAAAGTCTTTTCGTTAGGCAAGTGCATAAAATGTCATCTATACAAACAGAAATATCATGTTTGTTTGCCACAGATCCCCTAGCTTTCTCCCTAGAAAATACGAATGTTTAGAGCTTGTGTCTCCGTGTGGGACCAATTAGAGTTTCCAAGGACAAAGTTAAATGTCCCCTGATAAAAAAAACAAAACAAAACAATAAAGTCCGTGGATAATATCAGGAATACACCATCACAGAGGCTGTAGTAATATTTCGGTTTGACTTAGCCAAAACAAAACCACATATTTCCGGTTTCATCCAGTCATATCCGGATAAAGTGGTGTGGAATTCGTATGCAATGGGCCGAGAAAATCACAGGAAAAATGGTTTTGGAGAAAAGCAAAGTCTTTTCGTTAGGCAAGTGCATAAAATGTCATCTATACAAACAGAAATATCATGTTTGTTTGCCGCAGTTCCTCTAGCTTTCTCCCTAGAAAATATGAATGTGTAGAGCTGGAGTCTCCATCTGGAAACAATAAGTGTTTCCAAGCATAAAATTAAATGTTCCCTGATAAAAAACATTCAAAAAAATAAAGTCCATGGATAATATCAGGAATACACAAACACAGAGCCTGTAGCAATATCTGGGATTGAATTAGACAAAAGGAAACCAGATATTTCCGGTATCATCCAGTCATATCCGGACAAAGTGGTGTGGAATTCGTATGCAATGGACCGAGAAAATCACAGTAAAAATGATTTTGGAGAAAAGCAAAGTATTTTTGTTAGGCAAGTGCATAAAATGTTATCTAGACAAACAGAAATATCATGTTTGTTTGCCGCAGTTCCTCTAGCTTTCTCCCTAGAAGAAACGAATGTGTAGAGCTGGTGTCTCCATGTGGAATCAATTAGTGTTTCCAAGCATAAAATTAAATGTTCCCAGAAAAAAAAACATTCAAAAAAATACAGTCCGTGGATAATATCAGGAATACACAAACAAAGAGACTGTACAAATATTTCGATATGAGTTTGCCAAAACAAAACCGCATATTTCCGGTTTCATCCAGTCATATCCAGACAAAGTGTTGTATAATTTGTATGCAATGGACTGAGAAAATCACAGTAAAAATGGTTTTGGATAAAAGCAAAGTCTTTTCGTTAGGCAAGTGCAGAAAATGTCATCTATACAAACAGAAATAGCATGTTTGTTTGCCGCAGTTCCTCTAGCTTTCTCCCTAGAAGAAACGAATGTGTAGAGCTGGTGTCTCCATGTGGAACCAATTAGTGTTTCCAAGCATAAAATTAAATGTTCCCTGAAAAAAAAAAAACACATTCAAAATAATAAAGTCCGTGGATAATATCAGGAATACACAAACACAGAGGCTGTAGCAATATCTGGGATTGAATTAGCCAAAATGAAACCGGATATTTCCGGTTCCATCCAGTCAAATCCGGACAAAGTGGTGTGCAATTCGCATGCAGTGGACCGAGAAAATCACAGTAAAAATGGTTTTGGAGAAAAGAAAGTCTTTTCGTTAGGCAAGTGCATAAAATGTCATCTATACAAACAGAAATATCATGTTTGTTTGCCACAGTTCTTCTAGCTTTCTCCCTAGAAAATATGAATGTGTAGAGCTGGTGTCTCCATGTGGAACCAATTAGTGTTTCCAAGCATAAAATTAAATGTTCCCTGAAAAAAAAATTCAAAAAAATAAAGTCCATGGATAATATCAGGAATACACACACACAGAGGCTGTAGCAATATTATGTTTGAGTTAGCCAAAACAAAACCGGATATTTCCGGTTTCATCCAGTCATATCCGGACAAAGTGGTGTGGAATTCGTATTCAATGGCCCGAGAAAATCACAGGAAAAATGGTTTTGGAGAAAAGCAAAGTCTTTTCGTTAGGCAAGTGCATCAAATGTCATCTATACAAACAGAAATATCATGTTTGTTTGCCGCAGTTCCTCTAGCTTTCTCCCTAGAAAATATGAATGTGTAGAGCTGGTGTCTCCATGTGGAACCAATTAGTGTGTCCAAGCATAAAATTAAATGTTCCCTGATAAAAAACATTCAAAAAAATAAAATCCGTGGACAATATCACGAATACACAAACAAAGAGGCTGTAGCAATATCTGGGATTAAATTAGCCAAAACGAAACCGGATATTTCCGGATTCATCCAGTCATATTCGGACCAACTGGTGTGGAATTCGTATGCACTGGACGGAGAAAATCACAGTAAAAATGGTTTTGGAGAAAAGCAAAGTCTTTTCGTTAGGCAAGTGCATAAAATGTCAACTATACAAACTGAAATAGCATGTTTGTTTGCTGCAGTTCCTCTAGATTTCTCCCTAGAACATAAAAATGTGTAGAGCTGGAGTCTACATGTGGAACCAATTAGTGTTTCCAAGCATAAAATTAAATGTTCCCTGAAAAAAAAACATTCAAAAAAATAAAGTCCATGGATAATATCAGGAATACACAAACAAAGAGGCTGTAGCAATATCTGAGATTGAATTAGCCAAAACGAAACCGGATATTTCCGGTTACATCCAGTCATATCCAGACAAAGTGCTGTGGAATTCGTATTTAATGGACGGAGAAAATCACAGGAAACATGGTTTTGGAGAAAAGCAAAGTCTTTTCGTAAGGCAAGTGCTTAAAATGTGATCTATACAAACAGAAATATCATGTTTGTTTGCCGCAGTTCCTCTAGCTTTCTCCCTAGAAAATACGAATGTGTAGAGCTGGAGTATCCATCTGGAAACAATTAGTGTTTCTAAGCACAAAATTAAATGTTCCCTGAAAAAAAACATTCAAAAAAATAAAGTCCGTGGATAATATCAAGAATACACAAACAAAGAGTCTGTAGCAATATCTGGGATTGAATTAGCCAAACGAAACCGGATATTTCCGGTTTCATCCAGTCATGTTTGAACAAACTGGTGTGGAATTCCTATGCAATGGACTGAGAAAATCACAGTAAAAATTGTTTTGGAGAAAAGGAAAGTCTTTTCGTTAGGCAAGTGCATAAAATGTCATCTATACAAACAGAAATATCACGTTTGTATGCCACAGTTCCCCTAGCTTTCTCCCTAGAAAATACGAATGTTTAGAGCTGGTGTCTCCGTGTGGGACCAATTAGAGTTTCCAAGGACAAAGTTAAATGTTCCCTGATAAAAAAAAACAAAACAATAAAGTCCGTGGATAATATCAGGAATACACCATCACAGAGGCTGTAGTAATATTTCGGTTTGACTTAGCCAAAACAAAACCGCATATTTCCGGTTTCATCCAGTCATATCCGGATAAAGTGGTGTGGAATTCGTATTCAATGGACTGAGAAAATCACAGGAAAAATGGTTTTGGAGAAAAGCAAAGTCTTTTCGTTAGGCAAGTGCATAAAATGTCATCTATACAAACAGAAATATCATGTTTGTTTGCCGCAGTTCCTCTAGCTTTCTCCCTAGAAAATATGAATGTGTAGAGCTGGAGTCTCCATGTGGAAACAATAAGTGTTTCCAAGCATAAAATTAAATGTTCCCTGATAAAAAACATTCAAAAAAATAAAGTCCATGGATAATATCAGGAATACACAAACACAGAGGCTGTAGCAATATCTGGGATTGAATTAGACAAAAGGAAACCAGATATTTCCGGTTTCATCCACTCATATCCGGACAAACTGGTGTGGAATTCGTATGCAATGGACCGAGAAAATCACAGGAAAAATGGTTTTGGAGAAAAGCAAAGTCTTTTCGTTAGGCAAGTGCATCAAATGTCATCTATACAAACAGAAATATCATGTTTGTTTGCCGCAGTTCCTCTAGCTTTCTCCCTAGAACAAACGAATGTGTAGAGCTGGTGTCTCCATGTGGAACCAATTAGTGTTTCCAAGCATAAAATTAAATGTTCCCAGAAAAAAAAAACATTCAAAAAATACAGTCCGTGGATAATATCAGGCATACACAAACACAGAGGCTGTACAAATATTTCGGTTTGAGTTAGCCAAAACAAAACCGCATATTTCCGGTTTCATCCAGTCATATCCGGACAAAGTGGTGTGGAATTCGTATCCATGGCCCGAGAAAATCACAGTAAAAATGGATTTGGAGAAAAGCAAAGTCTTTTCGTAGGCAAGTGCATAAAATGTCATCTATACAAACAGAAATACCATGTTTGTTTGCCGCAGTTCCTCTAGCTTTCTCCCTAGAAAATACGAATGTGTAGAGCTGGTGTCTCCATGTGTAACCAATTAGAGTTTCCAAGCACAAAATTAAATGTTCCCTGAAAAAAAACATTCAAAAAAATAAAGTCCTTGCATAACATCAGGAAAACACTAACAAAGAGGCTGTAGCAATATCTGGGATTGACTTAGCCAAAACAAACCGGATATTTCCGGTTTCATCCAGTCATATCTGGACAAAGTGCTGCGGAATTCGTATGCAATGGACAGAGAACATCACAGTAAAATGGTTTTGGAGTAAAGCAAAGTCTTTTCGTTAGGCAAGTGCATAAAATGTAATCTATACAAACAGAAATATCATGTTTGTTTGCTGCAGTTAGTCTAGCTTTCTCCCTAGAACATACGAATGTGTAGAGCTGCTGTGTCCATGTGGAACCAATTAGTGTTTCCAAGCATAAAATTAAACGTTCCCGGAAAAAAATACATTCAAAAAAATAAATCCGTGGATAATATCAGGAATACACAAACACAGAGGCTGTAGCAATTTCTGGGATTGAATTAGACAAAAGGAGACCGGATATTTCCGGTTTCATCCAGTCATATCGGGAAAAAGTGGTGTGGAATTCGTATGCAAAGGACTGACAAAAACACAGTAAAAATGGTTTTGGAGAAAAGCAAAGTCTTTTCGTTAGGCAAGTGCATAAAATGTTATTTACACAAACAGAAATATCATGTTAGTTTGCAGCAGTTCCTCTAGCTTTCTCCCTAGAAAATACGAATGTGTAGAGCTGGTGTCTCCATGTGGAACCAATTAGTGTTTCCGAGCATAAAATTAAATGTTCCCTGATAAAAAACAGTCAAAAAAATAAAGTCCATGGATAATATCAGGAATACACAAACACAGAGGCTGTAGCAATATCTGGGATTGAATTAGCCAAAATGAAACCGGATATTTCTGGTTTCATCCAGTCATATCCGGACAAAGTGGTGTGGAATTCGTATGCAATGGACCGAGAAAATCACAGGAAAAATGGTTTTGGAGAAAAGCAAAGTCTTTTCGTTAGGCAAGTGCATAAAATGTCATCTATACAAACAGAAATATCATGTTTGTTTGCCGCAGTTCCTCTAGCTTTCTCCCTAGAAAATACGAATGTGTAGAGCTGGTGTCTCCATGTGGAACCAATTAGTGTTTCCAAGCATAAAATTAAATGTTCCCTTAAAACCAAACATTCAAAAAATTAAAGTCCGTGGATAATATCAGGAATACACAAACACAGAGGCTGTAGCAATATCTGGGATTGAATTAGACAAAAGGAAACCGGATATTTCCGGTTTCATCCAGGCATATCAGGACAAACTGGTGTGGAATTCGTATGCAATGGACCGAGAAAATCACAGGAAAAATGGTTTTGGAGAAAAGCAAAGTCTTTTCGTTAGGCAAGTGCATAAAATGTCATCTATACAAACAGAAATATCATGTTTGTTTGCCGCAGTTCCTCTAGCTTTCTCCCTAGAAAATACAAATGTGTAGAGCTGGTGTGTCCATGTGGAACCAATTAGTGTTTCCAAGCATAAAATTAAATGTTCCCAGAAAAAAAAACATTCAAAAAAATAAAGTCCGTGGATAATATCAGGAATACACAAACACAGAGGCTGTAGCAATATCTGGGATTGAATTAGCCAAAATGAAACCGGATATTTCCGGTTTCATCCAGTCATATCGGGAAAAAGTGGTGTGGAATTCGTATGCAAAGGACTGAGAAAATCACAGTAAAAATGGTTTTGGAGAAAAGCAAAGTCTTTTCGTTAGGCAAGTGCATAAAATGTAATTTATACAAACAGAAATATCATGTTAGTTTGCTGCAGTTCCTCTAGCTTTCTCCCTAGAAAATACGAATGTGTGGAGCTGGTGTCTCCATGTGGAACCAATTAGTGTTTCCAAGCATAAAATTAAATGTTCCCTGAAAAAAAAAACATTCAAAAAAATAAAGTCCGTGGATAATATCAGGAATATACAAACAAAGAGGCTGTAGCAATATCTGGGATTGAATTAGCCAAAACGAAACCGGATATTTCCGGTTTCATCCAGTCATATCCAGACAAAGTGGTGTGGAATTCGTTGCAATGGACCGAGAAAATCACAGTAAAAATGGTTTTGGAGAAAAGCAAAGTCTTTTCGTTAGGCAAGTGCATAAAATGTCATCTATACAAACAGAAATAGCATGTTTGTTTGCCGCAGTTCCTCTAGCTTTCTCCCTAGAACAAACGAATGTGTAGAGCTGGTGTCTCCATGTGGAATCAATTAGCGTTTCCAAGCATAAAATTAAATGTTCCCTGAAAAAAAAAACATTCAAAAAAATAAAGTCCGTGGATAATATCAGGAATACACAAACACAGAGTCTGTAGCAATATCCGGGATTGAATTAGACAAAAGGAAACCGGATATTTCAGGTTTCATCCAGTCATATCGGGACAAACTGGTGTGGAATTCGTATGTAATGGACCGAGAAAATCACAGTAAATATGGTTTTGGAGAAAAGCAAAGTCTTTTCGTTAGGCAAGTGCATAAAATGTCATCTGTACAAACAGAAATATTATGTTTGTTTGCCGCAGTTCCTCTAGCTTTCTCCCTAGAACATAAAAAGGTGTAGAGCTATTGTCTCCATGTGGAACCAATTAGTGTTTCCAAGCATAAAATGAAATGTTCCCTGAAAAAAAAAAACATTCAAAAAAATAAAGTCCGTGGATAATATCACGAATACACAAACAAATAGGCTGTAGCAATATCTGGGATTGAATTAGCCAAAAGAAACCAGATATTTCCGGTTTCATCCAGTCATATCCAGACAAAGTGGTGTGGAATTCGTATGCAATGGACCGAGAAAATCACAGTAAAAATGGTTTTGGAGAAAAGCAAAGTCTTTTCGTTAGGCAAGTGCATAAAATGTCATCTATACAAACAGAAATATCATGTTTGTTTGCCGCAGTTCCTCTAGCTTTCTCCCTAGAAGAAACGAATGTGTAGAGCTGGTGTCTCCATGTGGAACCAATTAGTGTTTCCAAGCATAAAATTAAATGTTCCCTGAAAAAAAAAACATTCAAAAAAATAAAGTCCGTGGATAATATCACGAATACACAAACACAGAGGCTGTAGCAATATCTGGGATTGAATTAGACAAAAGGAAACCGGATATTTCAGGTTTCATCCAGTCATATCGGGACAAACTGGTGTGGAATTCGTATGCAATGGACCGAGAAAATCACAGTAAAAATGGATTTGGAGAAAAGCAAAGTCTTTTCGTTAGGCAAGTGCATAAAATGTTATTTATACAAACAGAAATATCATGTTAGTTTGCCGCAGTTCCTCTAGCTTTCTCCCTAGAAAATACGAATGTGTAGAGCTGGTGTCTCCATGTGGAACCAATTAGTGTTTCCAAGCATAAAATTAAATGTTCCCTGATAAAAAACAGTCAAAAAAATAAAGTCCGTGGATAATATCAGGAATACACAAACAAAGAGGCTGTAGCAATATCTGGGATTGAATTAGCCAAAATGAAACCGGATATTTCCGGTTTCATCCAGTCATATCCGGACAAAGTGGTGTGGAATTCGTATGCAATGGACCGAGAAAATCACAGTAAAAAATGGTTTTGGAGAAAAGCAAAGTCTTTTCGTTAGGCAAGTGCATAAAATGTCATCTATACAAACAGAAATATCATGTTTGTTTGCCGCAGTTCCTCTAGCTTTCTCCCTAGAAAATACGAATGTGTAGAGCTGGTGTCTCCATGTGGAACCAATTAGTGTTTCCAAGCATAAAATTAAATGTTCCCTGAAAAAAAAAACATTCAAAAAAATAAAGTCCGTGGATAATATCACGAATACACAAACACAGAGGCTGTAGCAATATCTGGGATTGAATTAGCCAAAACGAAACCGGATATTTCCGGTTTCATCCAGGCATATCCGGACAAAGTGGTGTGGAATTCGTATGCAATGGACCGAGAAAATCACAGGAAAAATGGTTTTGGAGAAAAGCAAAGTCTTTTCGTTAGGCAAGTGCATAAAATGTCATCTATACAAACAGAAATATCATGTTTGTTTGCCGCAGTTCCTCTAGCTTTCTCCCTAGAAAATACAAATGTGTAGAGCTGGTGTCTCCATGTGGAACCATTTAGAGTTTCCAAGCATAAAATTAAATGTTCCCTGAAAAAAAAACATTCAAAAAAATAAAGTCCGTGGATAATATCAGGAATACACAAACACAGAGGCTGTAGCAATATCTGGGATTGAATTAGCCAAAACGAAACCGGATATTTCCGGTTTCATCCAGGCATATCAGGACAAACTGGTGTGGAATTCGTATGCAATGGACCGAGAAAATCACAGGAAAAATGGTTTTGGAGAAAAGCAAAGTCTTTTCTTTAGGCACGTGCATAAAATGTCATCTATACAAACAGAAATATCATGTTTGTTTGCCGCAGTTCCTCTAGCTTTCTCCCTAGAAAATACGAATGTGTAGAGCTGGTGTCTCCATGTGGAACCATTTAGTGTTTCCAAGCATAAAATTAAATGTTCCCTGAAAAAAAAAACATTCAAAAAAATAAAGTCCGTGGATAATATCAGGAATACACAAACACAGAGGCTGTAGCAATATCTGGGATTGAATTAGACAAAAGGAAACCGGATAATTCCAGTTTCATCCAGTCATATCCGGACAAAGTGGTGTGGAATTCGTATGCAATGGACCGAGAAAATCACAGGAAAAATGGTTTTGGAGAAAAGCAAAGTCTTTTCGTTAGGCAAGTGCATAAAATGTCATCTAGACAAACAGAAATATCATGTTTGTTTGCCGCAGTTCCTCTAGCTTTCTCCCTAGAAAATACGAATGTGTAGAGCTGGTGTCTCCATGTGGAACCAATTAGTGTTTCCAAGCATAAAATTAAATGTTCCCTTAAAACCAAACATTCAAAAAATTAAAGTCCGTGGATAATATCAGGAATACACAAACACAGAGGCTGTAGCAATATCTGGGATTGAATTAGACAAAAGGAAACCGGATATTTCCGGTTTCATCCAGGCATATCAGGACAAACTGGTGTGGAATTCGTATGCAATGGACCGAGAAAATCACAGGAAAAATGGTTTTGGAGAAAAGCAAAGTCTTTTCGTTAGGCAAGTGCATAAAATGTCATCTATACAAACAGAAATATCATGTTTGTTTGCCGCAGTTCCTCTAGCTTTCTCCCTAGAAAATACAAATGTGTAGAGCTGGTGTGTCCATGTGGAACCAATTAGTGTTTCCAAGCATAAAATTAAATGTTCCCAGAAAAAAAAACATTCAAAAAAATAAAGTCCGTGGATAATATCAGGAATACACAAACACAGAGGCTGTAGCAATATCTGGGATTGAATTAGCCAAAATGAAACCGGATATTTCCGGTTTCATCCAGTCATATCGGGAAAAAGTGGTGTGGAATTCGTATGCAAAGGACTGAGAAAATCACAGTAAAAATGGTTTTGGAGAAAAGCAAAGTCTTTTCGTTAGGCAAGTGCATAAAATGTAATTTATACAAACAGAAATATCATGTTAGTTTGCTGCAGTTCCTCTAGCTTTCTCCCTAGAAAATACGAATGTGTGGAGCTGGTGTCTCCATGTGGAACCAATTAGTGTTTCCAAGCATAAAATTAAATGTTCCCTGAAAAAAAAAACATTCAAAAAAATAAAGTCCGTTGATAATATCAGGAATATACAAACAAAGAGGCTGTAGCAATATCTGGGATTGAATTAGCCAAAACGAAACCGGATATTTCCGGTTTCATCCAGTCATATCCAGACAAAGTGGTGTGGAATTCGTTGCAATGGACCGAGAAAATCACAGTAAAAATGGTTTTGGAGAAAAGCAAAGTCTTTTCGTTAGGCAAGTGCATAAAATGTCATCTATACAAACAGAAATAGCATGTTTGTTTGCCGCAGTTCCTCTAGCTTTCTCCCTAGAACAAACGAATGTGTAGAGCTGGTGTCTCCATGTGGAATCAATTAGCGTTTCCAAGCATAAAATTAAATGTTCCCTGAAAAAAAAAACATTCAAAAAAATAAAGTCCGTGGATAATATCAGGAATACACAAACACAGAGTCTGTAGCAATATCCGGGATTGAATTAGACAAAAGGAAACCGGATATTTCAGGTTTCATCCAGTCATATCGGGACTAACTGGTGTGGAATTCGTATGTAATGGACCGAGAAAATCACAGTAAATATGGTTTTGGAGAAAAGCAAAGTCTTTTCGTTAGGCAAGTGCATAAAATGTCATCTGTACAAACAGAAATATTATGTTTGTTTGCCGCAGTTCCTCTAGCTTTCTCCCTAGAACATAAAAAGGTGTAGAGCTATTGTCTCCATGTGGAACCAATTAGTGTTTCCAAGCATAAAATGAAATGTTCCCTGAAAAAAAAAAACATTCAAAAAAATAAAGTCCGTGGATAATATCACGAATACACAAACAAATAGGCTGTAGCAATATCTGGGATTGAATTAGCCAAAAGAAACCAGATATTTCCGGTTTCATCCAGTCATATCCAGACAAAGTGGTGTGGAATTCGTATGCAATGGACCGAGAAAATCACAGTAAAAATGGTTTTGGAGAAAAGCAAAGTCTTTTCGTTAGGCAAGTGCATAAAATGTCATCTATACAAACAGAAATATCATGTTTGTTTGCCGCAGTTCCTCTAGCTTTCTCCCTAGAAGAAACGAATGTGTAGAGCTGGTGTCTCCATGTGGAACCAATTAGTGTTTCCAAGCATAAAATTAAATGTTCCCTGAAAAAAAAAACATTCAAAAAAATAAAGTCCGTGGATAATATCACGAATACACAAACACAGAGGCTGTAGCAATATCTGGGATTGAATTAGACAAAAGGAAACCGGATATTTCAGGTTTCATCCAGTCATATCGGGACAAACTGGTGTGGAATTCGTATGCAATGGACCGAGAAAATCACAGTAAAAATGGATTTGGAGAAAAGCAAAGTCTTTTCGTTAGGCAAGTGCATAAAATGTTATTTATACAAACAGAAATATCATGTTAGTTTGCCGCAGTTCCTCTAGCTTTCTCCCTAGAAAATACGAATGTGTAGAGCTGGTGTCTCCATGTGGAACCAATTAGTGTTTCCAAGCATAAAATTAAATGTTCCCTGATAAAAAACAGTCAAAAAAATAAAGTCCGTGGATAATATCAGGAATACACAAACAAAGAGGCTGTAGCAATATCTGGGATTGAATTAGCCAAAATGAAACCGGATATTTCCGGTTTCATCCAGTCATATCCGGACAAAGTGGTGTGGAATTCGTATGCAATGGACCGAGAAAATCACAGTAAAAAATGGTTTTGGAGAAAAGCAAAGTCTTTTCGTTAGGCAAGTGCATAAAATGTCATCTATACAAACAGAAATATCATGTTTGTTTGCCGCAGTTCCTCTAGCTTTCTCCCTAGAAAATACGAATGTGTAGAGCTGGTGTCTCCATGTGGAACCAATTAGTGTTTCCAAGCATAAAATTAAATGTTCCCTGAAAAAAAAAACATTCAAAAAAATAAAGTCCGTGGATAATATCACGAATACACAAACACAGAGGCTGTAGCAATATCTGGGATTGAATTAGCCAAAACGAAACCGGATATTTCCGGTTTCATCCAGGCATATCCGGACAAAGTGGTGTGGAATTCGTATGCAATGGACCGAGAAAATCACAGGAAAAATGGTTTTGGAGAAAAGCAAAGTCTTTTCGTTAGGCAAGTGCATAAAATGTCATCTATACAAACAGAAATATCATGTTTGTTTGCCGCAGTTCCTCTAGCTTTCTCCCTAGAAAATACAAATGTGTAGAGCTGGTGTCTCCATGTGGAACCATTTAGAGTTTCCAAGCATAAAATTAAATGTTCCCTGAAAAAAAAACATTCAAAAAAATAAAGTCCGTGGATAATATCAGGAATACACAAACACAGAGGCTGTAGCAATATCTGGGATTGAATTAGCCAAAACGAAACCGGATATTTCCGGTTTCATCCAGGCATATCAGGACAAACTGGTGTGGAATTCGTATGCAATGGACCGAGAAAATCACAGGAAAAATGGTTTTGGAGAAAAGCAAAGTCTTTTCTTTAGGCACGTGCATAAAATGTCATCTATACAAACAGAAATATCATGTTTGTTTGCCGCAGTTCCTCTAGCTTTCTCCCTAGAAAATACGAATGTGTAGAGCTGGTGTCTCCATGTGGAACCATTTAGTGTTTCCAAGCATAAAATTAAATGTTCCCTGAAAAAAAAAACATTCAAAAAAATAAAGTCCGTGGATAATATCAGGAATACACAAACACAGAGGCTGTAGCAATATCTGGGATTGAATTAGACAAAAGGAAACCGGATAATTCCAGTTTCATCCAGTCATATCCGGACAAAGTGGTGTGGAATTCGTATGCAATGGACCGAGAAAATCACAGGAAAAATGGTTTTGGAGAAAAGCAAAGTCTTTTCGTTAGGCAAGTGCATAAAATGTCATCTAGACAAACAGAAATATCATGTTTGTTTGCCGCAGTTCCTCTAGCTTTCTCCCTAGAAAATACGAATGTGTAGAGCTGGTGTCTCCATGTGGAACCAATTAGTGTTTCCAAGCATAAAATTAAATGTTCCCTGAAAAAAAAAACATTCAAAAAAATAAAGTCCGTGGATAATATCAGGAATACACAAACACAGAGGCTGTAGCAATATCTGGGATTGAATTAGACAAAAGGAAACCGGATAATTCCGGTTTCATCCAGTCATATCCGGACAAAGTGGTGTGGAATTCGTATGCAATGGACCGAGAAAATCACAGTAAAAATGGTTTTAGAGAAAAGCAAAGTCTTTTCGTTAGGCAAGTGCATAAAATGTCATCTATACAAACAGAAATATCATGTTTGTTTGCCGCAGTTCCTCTAGCTTTCTCCCTAGAAAATACAAATGTGTAGAGCTGGTGTGTCCATGTGGAACCAATTAGTGTTTCCAAGCATAAAATTAAATGTTCCCTGAAAATAAAACGTTCAAAAATATAAAGTCCGTGGATAATATCAGGAATACACAAACACAGAGGCTGTAGCAATATCTGGGATTGAATTAGACAAAAGGAAACCGGATATTTCCGGTTTCATCCAGTCATATCGGGAAAAAGTGGTGTGGAATTCGTATGCAAAGGACTGAGAAAATCACAGTAAAAATGGTTTTGGAGAAAAGCAAAGTCTTTTCGTTAGGCAAGTGCATAAAATGTTATTTATACAAACAGAAATATCATGTTAGTTTGCAGCAGTTCCTCTAGCTTTCTCCCTAGAAAATACGAATGTGTAGAGCTGGTGTCTCCATGTGGAACCAATTAGTGTTTCCAAGCATAAAATTAAATGTTCCCTGATAAAAAACAGTCAAAAAAATAAAGTCCGTGGATAATATCAGGAATACACAAACAAAGAGGCTGTAGCAATATCTGGGATTGAATTAGCCAAAATGAAACCGGATATTTCCAGTTTCATCCAGTCATATCCGGACAAAGTGGTGTGGAATTCGTATGCAATGGACCGAGAAAATCACAGGAAAAATGGTTTTGGAGAAAAGCAAAGTCTTTTCGTTAGGCAAGTGCATAAAATGTCATCTAGACAAACAGAAATATCATGTTTGTTTGCCGCAGTTCCTCTAGCTTTCTCCCTAGAAAATACAAATGTGTAGAGCTGGTGTCTCCATGTGGAACCATTTAGTGTTTCCAAGCATAAAATTAAATGTTCCCTGAAAAAAAAACATTCAAAAAAATAAAGTCCGTGGATAATATCAGGAATACACAAACACAGAGGCTGTAGCAATATCTGGGATTGAATTAGACAAAAGGAAACCGGATAATTCCAGTTTCATCCAGTCATATCCGGACAAAGTGGTGTGGAATTCGTATGCAATGGACCGAGAAAATCACAGTAAAAATGGTTTTGGAGAAAAGCAAAGTCTTTTCATTAGGCAAGTGCATAAAATGTCATCTATACAAACACAAATATCATGTTTGTTTGCCGCAGTTCCTCTAGCTTTCTCCCTAGAACATAAAAATGTGTAGAGCTATTGTCTCCATGTGGAACCAATTAGTGTTTCCAAGCATAAAATTAAATGTTCCCTGAAAAAAAAAATTCAAAAAAATAAAGTCCGTGGATAATATCACGAATACACAAACAAAGAGGCTGTAGCAATATCAGGGATTGAATTAGCCAAACGACACCGGATATTTCCGGTTTCATCCAGTCATATCCAGACAAAGTGGTGTGGAATTCGTATGCAATGGACCGAGAAAATCACAGTAAAAATGGTTTTGGAGAAAAGCAAAGTCTTTTCGTTAGGCAAGTGCATAAAATGTCATCTATACAAACAGAAATAGCATGTTTGTTTGCCGCAGTTCCTCTAGCTTTCTCCCTAGAAGAAACGAATGTGTAGAGCTGGTGTCTCCATGTGGAACCAATTAGCGTTTCCAAGCATAAAATTAAATGTTCCCTGAAAAAAAAACATTCAAAAAAATAAAGTCCGTGGATAATATCAGGAATACACAAACACAGAGGCTGTAGCAATATCTGGGATTGAATTAGACAAAAGGAAACCGGATATTTCAGGTTTCATCCAGTCATATCGGGACAAACTGGTGTGGAATTCGTATGCAATGGACCGAGAAAATCACAGTAAAAATGGTTTTGGAGAAAAGCAAAGTCTTTTCGTTAGGCAAGTGCATAAAATGTTATTTATACAAACAGAAATATCATGTTAGTTTGCCGCAGTTCCTCTAGCTTTCTCCCTAGAAAATACGAATGTGTAGAGCTGGTGTCTCCATGTGGAACCAATTAGTGTTTCCAAGCATAAAATTAAATGTTCCCTGATAAAAAACAGTCAAAAAAATAAGGTCCGTGGATTATATCAGGAATACACAAACACAGAGGCTGTAGCAATATCTGGGATTGAATTAGCCAAAAGGAAACCGGATAATTCCGGTTTCATCCAGTCATATCCGGACAAAGTGGTGTGGAATTCGTATGCAATGGACCGAGAAAATCACAGGAAAAATGGTTTTGGAGAAAAGCAAAGTCTTTTCGTTAGGCAAGTGCATAAAATGTCATCTATACAAACAGAAATATCATGTTTGTTTGCCGCAGTTCCTCTAGCTTTCTCCCTAGAAAATACAAATGTGTAGAGCTGGTGTCTCCATGTGGAACCAATTAGTGTTTCCAAGCATAAAATTAAATGTTCCCTGAAAATAAAAAGTTCAAAAAAATAAAGTCTGTGGATAATATCAGGAATACACAAACACAGAGGCTGTAGCAATATCTGGGATTGAATTAGACAAAAGGAAACCGGATATTTCCGGTTTCATCCAGTCATATCCGGACAAAGTGGTGTGGAATTCGTATGCAATGGACCGAGAAAATCACAGGAAAAATGGTTTTGGAGAAAAGCAAAGTCTTTTCGTTAGGCAAGTGCATAAAATGTCATCTATACAAACAGAAATATCATGTTAGTTTGCCGCAGTTCCTCTAGCTTTCTCCCTAGAAAATACGAATGTGTAGAGCTGGGGTCTCCATGTGGAACCAATTAGTGTTTCCAAGCATAAAATTAAATGTTCCCTGAAAAAAAAAACATTCAAAAAAATAAAGTCCGTGGATAATATCACGAATACACAAACACAGAGGATGTAGCAATATCTGGGATTGAATTAGCCAAAACGAAACCGGATATTTCCGGTTTCATCCAGGCATATCAGGCAAACCGGTGTGGAATTCGTATGCAATGGACCGAGAAAATCACAGTAAAAATGGTTTTGGAGAAAAGCAAAGTCTTTTCGTTAGGCAAGTGCATAAAATGTCATCTATACAAACACAAATATCATGTTTGTTTGCCGCAGTTCCTCTAGCTTTCTCCCTAGAACATAAAAATGTGTAGAGCTATTGTCTCCATGTGGAACCAATTAGTGTTTCCAAGCATAAAATTAAATGTTCCCTGAAAAAAAAAACATTCAAAAAAATAAAGTCCGTGGATAATATCACGAATACACAAACAAAGAGGCTGTAGCAATATCTGGGATTGAATTAGCCAAACGAAACCGGATATTTCCGGTTTCATCCAGTCATATCCAGACAAAGTGGTGTGGAATTCGTATGCAATAGACCGAGAAAATCACAGTAAAAATGGTTTTGGAGAAAAGCAAAGTCTTTTCGTTAGGCAAGTGCATAAAATGTCATCTATACAAACAGAAATAGCATGTTTGTTTGCCGCAGTTCCTCTAGCTTTCTCCCTAGAAGAAACGAATGTGTAGAGCTGGTGTCTCCATGTGGAACCAATTAGTGTTTCCAAGCATAAAATTAAATGTTCCCTGAAAAAAAAAACATTCAAAAAAATAAAATCCGTGGATAATATCAGGAATACACAAACACAGAGGCTGTAGCAATATCTGGGATTGAATTAGACAAAAGGAAACCGGATATTTCAGGTTTCATCCAGTCATATCGGGACAAACTGGTGTGGAATTCGTATGCAATGGACCGAGAAAATCACAGTAAAAATGGTTTTGGAGAAAAGCAAAGTCTTTTCGTTAGGCAAGTGCATAAAATCTTATTTATACAAACAGAAATATCATGTTAGTTTGCCGCAGTTCCTCTAGCTTTCTCCCTAGAAAATACGAATGTGTAGAGCTGCTCTCTCCATGTGGAACCAATTAGTGTTTCCAAGCATAAAATTAAATGTTCCCTGATAAAAAACAGTCAAAAAAATAAAGTCCGTGGATAATATCAGGAATACACAAACAAAGAGGCTGTAGCAATATCTGGGATTGAATTAGCCAAAATGAAACCAGATATTTCCGGTTTCATCCAGTCATATCCGGACAAAGTGGTGTGGAATTCGTATGCAATGGACCGAGAAAATCACAGTAAAAATGGTTTTGGAGAAAAGCAAAGTCTTTTCGTTAGGCAAGTGCATAAAATGTCATCTATACAAACAGAAATATCATGTTTGTTTGCCGCAGTTCCTCTAGCTTTCTCCCTAGAAAATACGAATGTGTAGAGCTGGTGTCTCCATGTGGAACCAATTAGTGTTTCCAAGCATAAAATTAAATGTTCCCTGAAAAAAAAACATTCAAAAAAATAAAGTCCGTGGATCATATCAGGAATACACAAACACAGAGGCTGTAGCAATATCTGGGATTGAATTAGCCAAAACGAAACCGGATATTTCCGGTTTCATCCAGGCATATCAGGACAAACTGGTGTGGAATTCATATGCAATGGACCGAGAAAATCACAGGAAAAATGGTTTTGGAGAAAAGCAAAGTCTTTTCGTTAGGCAAGTGCATAAAATGTCATCTATACAAACAGAAATATCATGTTTGTTTGCCGCAGTTCCTCTAGCTTTCTCCCTAGAAAATACGAATGTGTAGAGCTGGTGTCTCCATGTGGAACCATTTAGTGTTTCCAAGCATAAAATTAAATGTTCCCTGAAAAAAAAACATTCAAAAAAATAAAGTCCGTGGATAATATCAGGAATACACAAACACAGAGGCTGTAGCAATATCTGGGATTGAATTAGACAAAAGGAAACCGGATAATTCCGGTTTCATCCAGTCATATCCGGACAAAGTGGTGTGGAATTCGTATGCAATGGACCGAGAAAATCACAGGAAAAATGGTTTTGGAGAAAAGCAAAGTCTTTTCGTTAGGCAAGTGCATAAAATGTCATCTATACAAACAGAAATATCATGTTTGTTTGCCGCAGTTCCTCTAGCTTTCTCCCTAGAAAATACGAATGTGTAGAGCTGGTGTCTCCATGTGGAACCAATTAGTGTTTCCAAGCATAAAATTAAATGTTCCCTGAAAAAAAAACATTCAAAAAAATAAAGTCCGTGGATAATATCAGGAATACACAAACACAGAGGCTGTAGCAATATCTGGGATTGAATTAGACAAAAGGAAACCGGATAATTCCGGTTTCATCCAGTCATATCCGGACAAAGTGGTGTGGAATTCGTATGCAATGGACCGAGAAAATCACAGGAAAAATGGTTTTGGAGAAAAGCAAAGTCTTTTCGTTAGGCAAGTGCATAAAATGTCATCTATACAAACAGAAATATCATGTTTGTTTGCCGCAGTTCCTCTAGCTTTCTCCCTAGAAAATACGAATGTGTAGAGCTGGTGTCTCCATGTGGAACCAATTAGTGTTTCCAAGCATAAAATTAAATGTTCCCTGAAAAAAAAACATTCAAAAAAATAAAGTCCGTGGATAATATCACGAATACACAAACACAGAGGCTGTAGCAATATCTGGGATTGAATTAGCCAAAACGAAACCGGATATTTCCGGTTTCATCCAGGCATATCAGGACAAACTGGTGTGGAATTCGTATGCAATGGACCGAGAAAATCACAGGAAAAATGGTTTTGGAGAAAAGCAAAGTCTTTTCGTTAGGCAAGTGCATAAAATGTCATCTATACAAACAGAAATATCATGTTTGTTTGCCGCAGTTCCTCTAGCTTTCTCCCTAGAAAATATGAATGTGTAGAGCTGGTGTCTCCATGTGGAACCATTTAGTGTTTCCAAGCATAAAATTAAATGTTCCCTGAAAAAAAAACATTCAAAAAAATAAAGTCCGTGGATAATATCAGGAATACACAAACACAGAGGCTGTAGCAATATCTGGGATTGAATTAGACAAAAGGAAACCGGATAATTCCGGTTTCATCCAGTCATATCCGGACAAAGTGGTGTGGAATTCGTATGCAATGGACGGAGAAAATCACAGGAAAAATGGTTTTGGAGAAAAGCAAAGTCTTTTCGTTAGGCAAGTGCATAAAATGTCATCTATACAAACAGAAATATCATGTTTGTTTGCCGCAGTTCCTCTAGCTTTCTCCCTAGAAAATACGAATGTGTAGAGCTGGTGTCTCCATGTGGAACCAATTAGTGTTTCCAAGCATAAAATTAAATGTTCCCTGAAAAAAAAACATTCAAAAAAATAAAGTCCATGGATAATATCAGGAATACACAAACACAGAGGCTGTAGCAATATCTGGGATTGAATTAGACAAAAGGAAACCGGATATTTCCGGTTTCATCCAGGCATATCAGGACAAACTGGTGTGGAATTCGTATGCAATGGACCGAGAAAATCACAGGAAAAATGGTTTTGGAGAAAAGCAAAGTCTTTTCGTTAGGCAAGTGCATAAAATGTCATCTATACAAACAGAAATATCATGTTTGATTGCCGCAGTTCCTCTAGCTTTCTCCCTAGAAAATACGAATGTGTAGAGCTGGTGTCTCCATGTGGAACCAATTAGTGTTTCCAAGCATAAAATTAAATGTTCCCTGAAAAAAAAACATTCAAAAAAATAAAGTCCGTAGATAATATCACGAATACACAAACACAGAGGCTGTAGCAATATCTGGGATTGAATTAGCCAAAAAGTAACCGGATATTTCCGGTTTCATCCAGGCATATCAGGACAAACTGGTGTGGAATTCGTATGCAATGGACCGAGAAAATCACAGTAAAAATGGTTTTGGAGAAAAGCAAAGTCTTTTCGTTAGGCAAGTGCATAAAATGTCATCTATACAAACAGAAATATCATGTTTGTTTGCCGCAGTTCCTCTAGCTTTCTCCCTAGAAAATACGAATGTGTAGAGCTGGTGTCTCCATGTGGAACCAATTAGTGTTTCCAAGCATAAAATTAAATGTTCCCTGAAAAAAAAACATTCAAAAAAATAAAGTCCGTGGATAATATCACGAATACACAAACACAGAGGCTGTAGCAATATCTGGGATTGAATTAGCCAAAACGAAACTGGATATTTCTGGTTTCATCCAGGCATATCAGGACAAACTGGTGTGGAATTCATATGCAATGGACCGAGAAAATCACAGGAAAAATGGTTTTGGAGAAAAGCAAAGTCTTTTCGTTAGGCAAGTGCATAAAATGTCATCTATACAAACAGAAATATCATGTTTGTTTGCCGCAGTTCCTCTAGCTTTCTCCCTAGAAAATACGAATGTGTAGAGCTGGTGTCTCCATGTGGAACCATTTAGTGTTTCCAAGCATAAAATTAAATGTTCCCTGAAAAAAAAACATTCAAAAAAATAAAGTCCGTGGATAATATCAGGAATACACAAACACAGAGGCTGTAGCAATATCTGGGATTGAATTAGACAAAAGGAAACCGGATAATTCCGGTTTCATCCAGTCATATCCGGACAAAGTGGTGTGGAATTCGTATGCAATGGACCGAGAAAATCACAGGAAAAATGGTTTTGGAGAAAAGCAAAGTCTTTTCGTTAGGCAAGTGCATAAAATGTCATCTATACAAACAGAAATATCATGTTTGTTTGCCGCAGTTCCTCTAGCTTTCTCCCTAGAAAATACGAATGTGTAGAGCTGGTGTCTCCATGTGGAACCAATTAGTGTTTCCAAGCATAAAATTAAATGTTCCCTGAAAAAAAAACATTCAAAAAAATAAAGTCCGTGGATAATATCAGGAATACACAAACACAGAGGCTGTAGCAATATCTGGGATTGAATTAGACAAAAGGAAACCGGATAATTCCGGTTTCATCCAGTCATATCCGGACAAAGTGGTGTGGAATTCGTATGCAATGGACGGAGAAAATCACAGGAAAAATGGTTTTGGAGAAAAGCAAAGTCTTTTCGTTAGGCAAGTGCATAAAATGTCATCTACACAAACAGAAATATCAATTTGTTTGTTTGCCGCAGTTCCTCTAGCTTTCTCCCTAGAAAATACGAATGTGTAGAGCTGGTGTCTCCATGTGGAACCAATTAGTGTTTCCAAGCATAAAATTAAATGTTCCCTGAAAAAAAAACATTCAAAAATATAAAGTCCGTGGATAATATCACGAATACACAAACACAGAGGCTGTAGCAATATCTGGGATTGAATTAGCCAAAACGTAACCGGATATTTCCGGTTTCATCCAGGCATATCAGGACAAAGTGGTGTGTAATTCGTATGCAATGGACCGAGAAAATCACAGGAAAAATGGTTTTGGAGAAAAGCAAAGTCTTTTCGTTAGGCAAGTGCATAAAATGTCATCTATACAAACAGAAATATCATGTTTGTTTGCCGCAGTTCCTCTAGCTTTCTCCCTAGAAAATACAAATGTGTAGAGCTGGTGTCTCCATGTGGAACCATTTAGTGTTTCCAAGCATAAAATTAAATATTCCCTGAAAAAAAAAACATTCAAAAAAATAAAGTCCGTGGATAATATCAGGAATACACAAACACAGAGGCTGTAGCAATATCTGGGATTGAATTAGACAAAAGGAAACCGGATAATTCCGGTTTCATCCAGTCATATCCGGACAAAGTGGTGTGGAATTCGTATGCAATGGACGGAGAAAATCACAGGAAAAATGGTTTTGGAGAAAAGCAAAGTCTTTTCGTTAGGCAAGTGCATAAAATGTCATCTAGACAAACAGAAATATCATGTTAGTTTGCCGCAGTTCCTCTAGCTTTCTCCCTAGAAAATACGAATGTGTAGAGCTGGTGTCTCCATGTGGAACCAATTAGTGTTTCCAAGCATAAAATTAAATGTTCCCTGAAAAAAAAACATTCAAAAAAATAAAGTCCGTGGATAATATCAGGAATACACAAACACAGAGGCTGTAGCAATATCTGGGATTGAATTAGACAAAAGGAAACCGGATAATTCCGGTTTCATCCAGTCATATCCGGACAAAGTGGTGTGGAATTCGTATGCAATGGACCGAGAAAATCACAGGAAAAATGGTTTTGGAGAAAAGCAAAGTCTTTTCGTTAGGCAAGTGCATAAAATGTCATCTATACAAACAGAAATATCATGTTTGTTTGCCGCAGTTCCTCTAGCTTTCTCCCTAGAAAATACGAATGTGTAGAGCTGGTGTCTCCATGTGGAACCAATTAGTGTTTCCAAGCATAAAATTAAATGTTCCCTGAAAAAAAAACATTCAAAAAAATAAAGTCCATGGATAATATCAGGAATACACAAACACAGAGGCTGTAGCAATATCTGGGATTGAATTAGACAAAAGGAAACCGGATAATTCCGGTTTCATCCAGTCATATCCGGACAAAGTGGTGTGGAATTCGTATGCAATGGACCGAGAAAATCACAGGAAAAATGGTTTT
Organism: Lepus oiostolus; assembly: GCA_036325905.1. Taxonomy (NCBI): domain Eukaryota; kingdom Metazoa; phylum Chordata; class Mammalia; order Lagomorpha; family Leporidae; genus Lepus; species Lepus oiostolus. The sequence goes on from CM070795.1 coordinate 48,627,383, forward strand.
GGAGAAAAGCAAAGTCTTTTCGTTAGGCAAGTGCATAAAATGTCATCTAGACAAACAGAAATATCATGTTTGATTGCCGCAGTTCCTCTAGCTTTCTCCCTAGAAAATACGAATGTGTAGAGCTGGTGTCTCCATGTGGAACCAATTAGTGTTTCCAAGCATAAAATTAAATGTTCCCTGAAAAAAAAAACATTCAAAAAAATAAAGTCCGTGGATAATATCACGAATACACAAACACAGAGGCTGTAGCAATATCTGGGATTGAATTAGCCAAAACGTAACCGGATATTTCCGGTTTCATCCAGGCATATCAGGACAAACTGGTGTGGAATTCGTATGCAATGGACCGAGAAAATCACAGGAAAAATGGTTTTGGAGAAAAGCAAAGTCTTTTCGTTAGGCAAGTGCATAAAATGTCATCTATACAAACAGAAATATCATGTTTGTTTGCCGCAGTTCCTCTAGCTTTCTCCCTAGAAAATACAAATGTGTAGAGCTGGTGTCTCCATTTGGAACCATTTAGTGTTTCCAAGCATAAAATTAAATATTCCCTGAAAAAAAAAACATTCAAAAAAATAAAGTCCGTGGATAATATCAGGAATACACAAACACAGAGGCTGTAGCAATATCTGGGATTGAATTAGACAAAAGGAAACCGGATAATTCCGGTTTCATCCAGTCATATCCGGACAAAGTGGTGTGGAATTCGTATGCAATGGACGGAGAAAATCACAGGAAAAATGGTTTTGGAGAAAAGCAAAGTCTTTTCGTTAGGCAAGTGCATAAAATGTCATCTATACAAACAGAAATATCATGTTTGTTTGCCGCAGTTCCTCTAGCTTTCTCCCTAGAAAATACGAATGTGTAGAGCTGGTGTCTCCATGTGGAACCAATTAGTGTTTCCAAGCATAAAATTAAATGTTCCCTGAAAAAAAAACATTCAAAAAAATAAAGTCCATGGATAATATCAGGAATACACAAACACAGAGGCTGTAGCAATATCTGGGATTGAATTAGACAAAAGGAAACCGGATAATTCCGGTTTCATCCAGTCATATCCGCACAAAGTGGTGTGGAATTCGTATGCAATGGACCGAGAAAATCACAGGAAAAATGGTTTTGGAGAAAAGCAAAGTCTTTTCGTTAGGCAAGTGCATAAAATGTCATCTAGACAAACAGAAATATCATGTTTGTTTGCCGCAGTTCCTCTAGCTTTCTCCCTAGAAAATACGAATGTGTAGAGCTGGTGTCTCCATGTGGAACCAATTAGTGTTTCCAAGCATAAAATTAAATGTTCCCTGAAAAAAAAACATTCAAAAAAATAAAGTCCATGGATAATATCAGGAATACACAAACACAGAGGCTGTAGCAATATCTGGGATTGAATTAGACAAAAGGAAACCGGATAATTCTGGTTTCATCCAGTCATATCCGGACAAAGTGGTGTGGAATTCGTATGCAATGGACCGAGAAAATCACAGTAAAAATGGTTTTGGAGAAAAGCAAAGTCTTTTCGTTAGGCAAGTGCATAAAATGTCATCTAGACAAACAGAAATATCATGTTTGATTGCCGCAGTTCCTCTAGCTTTCTCCCTAGAAAATACGAATGTGTAGAGCTGGTGTCTCCATGTGGAACCAATTAGTGTTTCCAAGCATAAAATTAAATGTTCCCTGAAAAAAAAACATTCAAAAAAATAAAGTCCGTGGATAATATCACGAATACACAAACACAGAGGCTGTAGCAATATCTGGGATTGAATTAGCCAAAACGTAACCGGATATTTCCGGTTTCATCCAGGCATATCAGGACAAACTGGTGTGGAATTCGTATGCAATGGACCGAGAAAATCACAGGAAAAATGGTTTTGGAGAAAAGCAAAGTCTTTTCGTTAGGCAAGTGCATAAAATGTCATCTATACAAACAGAAATATCATGTTTGTTTGCCGCAGTTCCTCTAGCTTTCTCCCTAGAAAATACAAATGTGTAGAGCTGGTGTCTCCATGTGGAACCATTTAGTGTTTCCAAGCATAAAATTAAATATTCCCTGAAAAAAAAAACATTCAAAAAAATAAATTCCGTGGATAATATCAGGAATACACAAACACAGAGGCTGTAGCAATATCTGGGATTGAATTAGACAAAAGGAAACCGGATAATTCCGGTTTCATCCAGTCATATCCGGACAAAGTGGTGTGGAAGTCGTATGCAATGGACGGAGAAAATCACAGGAAAAATGGTTTTGGAGAAAAGCAAAGTCTTTTCGTTAGGCAAGTGCATAAAATGTCATCTAGACAAACAGAAATATCATGTTTGTTTGCCGCAGTTCCTCTAGCTTTCTCCCTAGAAAATACGAATGTGTAGAGCTGGTGTCTCCATGTGGAACCAATTAGTGTTTCCAAGCATAAAATTAAATGTTCCCTGAAAAAAAAACATTCAAAAAAATAAAGTCCGTGGATAATATCAGGAATACACAAACACAGAGGCTGTAGCAATATCTGGGATTGAATTAGACAAAAGGAAACCGGATATTTCCGGTTTCATCCAGTCATATCCGCACAAAGTGGTGTGGAATTCATATGCAATGGACCGAGAAAATCACAGTAAAAATGGTTTTGGAGAAAAGCAAAGTCTTTTCGTTAGGCAAGTGCATAAAATGTTATTTATACAAACAGAAATATCATGTTAGTTTGCCGCAGTTCCTCTAGCTTTCTCCCTAGAAAATACGAATGTGTAGAGCTGGTGTCTCCATGTGGAACCAATTAGTGTTTCCAAGCATAAAATTAAATGTTCCCTGATAAAAAACAGTCAAAAAAATAAAGTCCGTGGATAATATCAGGAATACACAAACAAAGAGGCTGTAGCAATATCTGGGATTGAATTAGCCAAAACGAAACCGGATATTTCCGGTTTCATCCAGTCATATCCGGACAAAGTGGTGTGGAATTCGTATGCAATGGACCGAGAAAATCACAGGAAAAATGGTTTTGGAGAAAAGCAAAGTCTTTTCGTTAGGCAAGTGCATAAAATGTCATCTATACAAACACAAATATCATGTTTGTTTGCCGCAGTTCCTCTAGCTTTCTCCCTAGAAAATACGAATCTGTAGAGCTGGTGTCTCCATGTGGAACCAATTAGTGTTTCCAAGCATAAAATTAAATGTTCCCTGAAAAAAAAACATTCAAAAAAATAAAGTCCGTGGATAATATCACGAATACACAAACACAGAGGCTGTAGCAATATCTGGGATTGAATTAGCCAAAACGAAACCGGATATTTCCGGTTTCATCCAGGCATATCAGGACAAACTGGTGTGGAATTCGTATGCAATGGACCGAGAAAATCACAGGAAAAATGGTTTAAGAGAAAAGCAAAGTCTTTTCGTTAGGCAAGTGCATAAAATGTCATCTATACAAACAGAAATATCATGTTTGTTTGCCGCAGTTCCTCTAGCTTTCTCCCTAGAAAATACGAATGTGTAGAGCTGGTGTCTCCATGTGGAACCAATTAGTGTTTCCAAGCATAAAATTAAATGTTCCCTTAAAAAAAACATTCAAAAAATAAAGTCCGTGGATAATATCAGGAATACACAAACACAGAGGCTGTAGCAATATCTGGGATTGAATTAGACAAAAGGAAACCGGATAATTCCGGTTTCATCCAGTCATATCCGCACAAAGTGGTGTGGAATTCGTATGCAATGGACCGAGAAAATCACAGTAAAAATGGTTTTGGAGAAAAGCAAAGTCTTTTCGTTAGGCAAGTGCATAAAATGTCATCTATACAAACAGAAATATCATGTTTGTTTGCCGCAGTTCCTCTAGCTTTCTCCCTAGAAAATACAAATGTGTAGAGCTGGTGTCTCCATGTGGAACCAATTAGTGTTTCCAAGCATAAAATTAAATGTTCCCTGAAAATAAAACGTTCAAAAATATAAAGTCCGTGGATAATATCAGGAATACACAAACACAGAGGCTGTAGCAATATCTGGGATTGAATTAGACAAAAGGAAACCGGATATTTCCGGTTTCATCCAGTCATATCGGGAAAAAGTGGTGTGGAATTCATATGCAAAGGACTGAGAAAATCACAGTAAAAATGGTTTTGGAGAAAAGCAAAGTCTTTTCGTTAGGCAAGTGCATAAAATGTCATCTATACAAACAGAAATAGCATGTTTGTTTGCCGCAGTTCCTCTAGCTTTCTCCCTAGAAGAAACGAATGTGTAGAGCTGGTGTCTCCATGTGGAACCAATTAGCGTTTCCAAGCATAAAATTAAATGTTCCCTGAAAAAAAAAAAACGTTCAAAAAAATAAAGTCCGTGGATAATATCAGGAATACACAAACACAGAGGCTGTAGCAATATCTGGGATTGAATTAGACAAAAGGAAACCGGATATTTCCGGTTTCATCCAGTCATATCGGGACAAACTGGTGTGGAATTCGTATGCAATTGACCGAGAAAATCACAGTAAAAATGGTTTTGGAGAAAAGCAGTCTTTTCGTTAGGCAAGTGCATAAAATGTTATTTATACAAACAGAAATATCATGTTAGTTTGCCGCAGTTCCTCTAGCTTTCTCCCTAGAACAAACGAATGTGTAGAGCTGGTGTCTCCATGTGGAACCAATTAGTGTTTCCAAGCATAAAATTAAATGTTCCCTGATAAAAAACAGTCAAAAAAATAAAGTCCGTGGATTATATCAGGAATACACAAACACAGAGGCTGTAGCAATATCTGGGATTGAATTAGCCAAAATGAAACCGGATATTTCCGGTTTCATCCAGTCATATCCGGACAAAGTGGTGTGGAATTCGTATGCAATGGACCGAGAAAATCACAGGAAAAATGGTTTTGGAGAAAAGCAAAGTCTTTTCGTTAGGCAAGTGCATAAAATGTCATCTATACAAACAGAAATATCATGTTTGTTTGCCGCAGTTCCTCTAGCTTTCTCCCTAGAAAATACGAATCTGTAGAGCTGGTGTCTCCATGTGGAACCAATTAGTGTTTCCAAGCATAAAATTAAATGTTCCCTGAAAAAAAAACATTCAAAAAAATAAAGTCCGTGGATAATATCACGAATACACAAACACAGAGGCTGTAGCAATATCTGGGATTGAATTAGCCAAAACGAAACCGGATATTTCCGGTTTCATCCAGGCATATCAGGACAAACTGGTGTGGAATTCGTATGCAATGGACCGAGAAAATCACAGGAAAAATGGTTTAAGAGAAAAGCAAAGTCTTTTCGTTAGGCAAGTGCATAAAATGTCATCTATACAAACAGAAATATCATGTTTGTTTGCCGCAGTTCCTCTAGCTTTCTCCCTAGAAAATACGAATGTGTAGAGCTGGTGTCTCCATGTGGAACCAATTAGTGTTTCCAAGCATAAAATTAAATGTTCCCTTAAAAAAAACATTCAAAAAATAAAGTCCGTGGATAATATCAGGAATACACAAACACAGAGGCTGTAGCAATATCTGGGATTGAATTAGACAAAAGGAAACCGGATAATTCCGGTTTCATCCAGTCATATCCGCACAAAGTGGTGTGGAATTCGTATGCAATGGACCGAGAAAATCACAGTAAAAATGGTTTTGGAGAAAAGCAAAGTCTTTTCGTTAGGCAAGTGCATAAAATGTCATCTATACAAACAGAAATATCATGTTTGTTTGCCGCAGTTCCTCTAGCTTTCTCCCTAGAAAATACAAATGTGTAGAGCTGGTGTCTCCATGTGGAACCAATTAGTGTTTCCAAGCATAAAATTAAATGTTCCCTGAAAATAAAACGTTCAAAAATATAAAGTCCGTGGATAATATCAGGAATACACAAACACAGAGGCTGTAGCAATATCTGGGATTGAATTAGACAAAAGGAAACCGGATATTTCCGGTTTCATCCAGTCATATCGGGAAAAAGTGGTGTGGAATTCATATGCAAAGGACTGAGAAAATCACAGTAAAAATGGTTTTGGAGAAAAGCAAAGTCTTTTCGTTAGGCAAGTGCATAAAATGTCATCTATACAAACAGAAATAGCATGTTTGTTTGCCGCAGTTCCTCTAGCTTTCTCCCTAGAAGAAACGAATGTGTAGAGCTGGTGTCTCCATGTGGAACCAATTAGCGTTTCCAAGCATAAAATTAAATGTTCCCTGAAAAAAAAAAACGTTCAAAAAAATAAAGTCCGTGGATAATATCAGGAATACACAAACACAGAGGCTGTAGCAATATCTGGGATTGAATTAGACAAAAGGAAACCGGATATTTCCGGTTTCATCCAGTCATATCGGGACAAACTGGTGTGGAATTCGTATGCAATTGACCGAGAAAATCACAGTAAAAATGGTTTTGGAGAAAAGCAGTCTTTTCGTTAGGCAAGTGCATAAAATGTTATTTATACAAACAGAAATATCATGTTAGTTTGCCGCAGTTCCTCTAGCTTTCTCCCTAGAACAAACGAATGTGTAGAGCTGGTGTCTCCATGTGGAACCAATTAGTGTTTCCAAGCATAAAATTAAATGTTCCCTGATAAAAAACAGTCAAAAAAATAAAGTCCGTGGATTATATCAGGAATACACAAACACAGAGGCTGTAGCAATATCTGGGATTGAATTAGCCAAAATGAAACCGGATATTTCCGGTTTCATCCAGTCATATCCGGACAAAGTGGTGTGGAATTCGTATGCAATGGACCGAGAAAATCACAGGAAAAATGGTTTTGGAGAAAAGCAAAGTCTTTTCGTTAGGCAAGTGCATAAAATGTCATCTATACAAACAGAAATATCATGTTTGTTTGCCGCAGTTCCTCTAGCTTTCTCCCTAGAAAATACAAATGTGTAGAGCTGGTGTGTCCATGTGGAACCATTTAGTGTTTCCAAGCATAAAATTAAATGTTCCCTGAAAAAAAAAACATTCAAAAAAATAAAGTCCGTGGATAATATCAGGAATACACAAACACAGAGGCTGTAGCAATATCTGGGATTGAATTAGACAAAAGGAAACCGGATAATTCCGGTTTCATCCAGTCATATCCGGACAAAGTGGTGTGGAATTCGTATGCAATGGACCGAGAAAATCACAGGAAAAATGGTTTTGGAGAAAAGCAAAGTCTTTTCGTTAGGCAAGTGCATAAAATGTCATGTATACAAACAGAAATAGCATGTTTGTTTGCCGCAGTTCCTCTAGCTTTCTCCCTAGAAAATACGAATGTGTAGAGCTGGTGTCTCCATGTGGAACCAATTAGTGTTTCCAAGCATAAAATTAAATGTTCCCTGAAAAAAAAACATTCAAAAAAATAAAGTCCGTGGATAATATCACGAATACACAAACACAGAGGCTGTAGCAATATCTGGGATTGAATTAGACAAAAGGAAACCGGATAATTCCGGTTTCATCCAGTCATATCAGGACAAAGTGGTGTGGAATTCAGATGCAATGGACCGAGAAAGTCACAGTAAAAATTGTTTTGGAGAAAAGCAAAGTCTTTTCGTTAGGCAAGTGCATAAAATGTCATCTATACAAACAGAAATATCATGTTTGTATGCCACAGTTCCTCTAGCTTTCTCCCTAGAAAATACAAATGTGTAGAGCTGGTGTCTCCATGTGGAACCAATTAGTGTTTCCAAGCATAAAATTAAATGTTCCCTGAAAATAAAACGTTCAAAAATATAAAGTCCGTGGATAATATCAGGAATACACAAACACAGAGGCTGTAGCAATATCTGGGATTGAATTAGACAAAAGGAAACCGGATATTTCCGGTTTCATCCAGTCATATCGGGAAAAAGTGGTGTGGAATTCGTATGCAAAGGACTGAGAAAATCACAGTAAAAATGGTTTTGGAGAAAAGCAAAGTCTTTTCGTTAGGCAAGTGCATAAAATGTTATTTATACAAACAGAAATATCATGTTTGTTTGCAGCAGTTCCTCTAGCTTTCTCCCTAGAATATACGAATGTGTAGAGCTGGTGTCTCCATGTGGAACCAATTAGTGTTTCCAAGCATAAAATTAAATGTTCCCTGATAAAAAACAGTCAAAAAAATAAAGTCCATGGATAATATCAGGAATACACAAACAAAGAGGCTGTAGCAATATCTGGGATTGAATTAGCCAAAATGAAACCGGATATTTCCGGTTTCATCCAGTCATATCCGGACAAAGTGGTGTGGAATTCGTATGCAATGGACCGAGAAAATCACAGTAAAAATGGTTTTGGAGAAAAGCAAAGTCTTTTCGTTAGGCAAGTGCATAAAATGTTATCTAGACAAACAGAAATATCATGTTTGTTTGCCGCAGTTCCTCTAGCTTTCTCCCTAGAAAATACGAATGTGTAGAGCTGGTGTCTCCATGTGGAACCAATTAGTGTTTCCAAGCATAAAATTAAATGTTCCCTGAAAAAAAAAACATTCAAAAAAATAAAGTCCGTGGATAATATCACGAATACACAAACACAAAGGCTGTAGCAATATCTGGGATTGAATTAGCCAAAACGAAACCGGATATTTCCGGTTTCATCCAGGCATATCAGGCAAACTGGTGTGGAATTCGTATGCAATGGACCGAGAAAATCACAGGAAAAATGGTTTTGGAGAAAAGCAAAGTCTTTTCGTTAGGCAAGTGCATAAAATGTCATCTATACAAACAGAAATATCATGTTTGTTTGCCGCAGTTCCTCTAGCTTTCTCCCTAGAACCTAAAAATGTGTAGAGCTATTGTCTCCATGTGGAACCAATTAGTGTTTCCAAGCATAAAATTAAATGTTCCCTGAAAAAAAAAAAACATTCAAAAAAATACAGTCCGTGGATAATATCACGAATACACAAACAAAGAGGCTGTAGCAATATCTGGGATTGATTTGGCCAAACGAAACCGGATATTTCCAGTTTCATCCAGTCATATCCAGACAAACTGGTGTGGAATTCGTATGCAATGGACCGAGAAAATCACAGTAAAAATGGTTTTGGAGAAAAGCAAAGTCTTTTCGTTAGGCAAGTGCATCAAATGTCATCTATACAAACAGAAATAGCATGTTTGTTTGCCGCAGTTCCTCTAGCTTTCTCCCTAGAAAATACGAATGTGTAGAGCTGGTGTCTCCATGTGGAACCAATTAGCGTTTCCAAGCATAAAATTAAATGTTCCCTGAAAAAAAAACATTCAAAAAAATAAAGTCTGTGGATAATATCAGGAATACACAAACACAGAGGCTGTAGCAATATTTCGGTTTGAGTTAGCCAAAACAAAACGGGATATTTCCGGTTTCATCCAGTCATATCGGGACAAACTGGTGTGGAATTCGTATGCAATGGACCGAGAAAATCACAGTAAAAATGGTTTTGGAGAAAAGCAAAGTCTTTTCGTTAGGCAAGTGCATCAAATGTCATCTATACAAACAGAAATATCATGTTAGTTTGCCGCAGTTCCTCTAGCTTTCTCCCTAGAAAATACGAATGTGTAGAGCTGGTGTCTCCATGTGGAACCAATTAGTGTTTCCAAGCATAAAATTAAATGTTCCCTGATAAAAAACAGTCAAAAAAATAAAGTCCGTGGATTATATCAGGAATACACAAACACAGAGGCTGTAGCAATATCTGGGATTGAATTAGCCAAAATGAAACCGGATATTTCCGGTTTCATCCAGTCATATCCGGACAAAGTGGTGTGGAATTCGTATGCAATGGCCCGAGAAAATCACAGGAAAAATGGTTTTGGAGAAAAGCAAAGTCTTTTCGTTAGGCAAGTGCATAAAATGTCATCTATACAAACAGAAATATCATGTTTGTTTGCCGCAGTTCCTCTAGCTTTCTCCCTAGAAGAAACGAATGTGTAGAGCTGGTGTCTCCATGTGGAACCAATTAGCGTTTCCAAGCATAAAATTAAATGTTCCCTGAAAAAAAAACATTCAAAAAAATAAAGTCCGTGGATAATATCAGGAATACACAAACACAGAGGCTGTAGCAATATCTGGGATTGAATTAGCCAAAACGAAACCGGATATTTCCGGTTTCATCCAGGCATATCAGGACAAACTGGTGTGGAATTCGTATGCAATGGACCGAGAAAATCACAGGAAAAATGGTTTTGGAGAAAAGCAAAGTCTTTTCGTTAGGCAAGTGCATAAAATGTCATCTATACAAACAGAAATATCATGTTTGTTTGCCGCAGTTCCTCTAGCTTTCTCCCTAGAAAATACGAATGTGTAGAGCTGGTGTCTCCATGTGGAACCAATTAGTGTTTCCAAGCATAAAATTAAATGTTCCCTGAAAAAAAAACATTCAAAAAAATAAAGTCCATGGATAATATCAGGAATACACAAACACAGAGGCTGTAGCAATATCTGGGATTGAATTAGACAAAAGGAAACCGGATAATTCCGGTTTCATCCAGTCATATCCGCACAAAGTGGTGTGGAATTCGTATGCAATGGACCGAGAAAATCACAGTAAAAATGGTTTTGGAGAAAAGCAAAGTCTTTTCGTTAGGCAAGTGCATAAAATGTTATTTATACAAACAGAAATATCATGTTAGTTTGCCGCAGTTCCTCTAGCTTTCTCCCTAGAAAAAACGAATGTGTAGAGCTGGTGTCTCCATGTGGAACCAATTAGTGTTTCCAAGCATAAAATTAAATGTTCCCTGATAAAAAACAGTCAAAAAAATAAAGTCCGTGGATTATATCAGGAATACACAAACACAGAGGCTGTAGCAATATCTGGGATTGAATTAGACAAAAGGAAACCGGATATTTCCGGTTTCATCCAGTCATATCCGGACAAAGTGGTGTGGAATTCGTATGCAATGGACCGAGAAAATCACAGGAAAAATGGTTTTGGAGAAAAGCAAAGTCTTTTCGTTAGGCAAGTGCATAAAATGTCATCTATACAAACAGAAATATCATGTTTGTTTGCCGCAGTTCCTCTAGCTTTCTCCCTAGAAAATACAAATGTGTAGAGCTGGTGTGTCCATGTGGAACCATTTAGTGTTTCCAAGCATAAAATTAAATGTTCCCTGAAAAAAAAAACATTCAAAAAAATAAAGTCCGTGGATAATATCAGGAATACACAAACACAGAGGCTGTAGCAATATCTGGGATTGAATTAGACAAAAGGAATTCGGATAATTCCGGTTTCATCCAGTCATATCCGGACAAAGTGGTGTGGAATTCGTATGCAATGGACCGAGAACATCACAGGAAAAATGGTTTTGGAGAAAAGCAAAGTCTTTTCGTTAGGCAAGTGCATAAAATGTCATGTATACAAACAGAAATAGCATGTTTGTTTGCCGCAGTTCCTCTAGCTTTCTCCCTAGAAAATACGAATGTGTAGAGCTGGTGTCTCCATGTGGAACCAATTAGTGTTTCCAAGCATAAAATTAAATGTTCCCTGAAAAAAAAACATTCAAAAAAATAAAGTCCGTGGATAATATCACGAATACACAAACACAGAGGCTGTAGCAATATCTGGGATTGAATTAGACAAAAGGAAACCGGATAATTCCGGTTTCATCCAGTCATATCAGGACAAAGTGGTGTGGAATTCAGATGCAATGGACCGAGAAAATCACAGTAAAAATGGTTTTGGAGAAAAGCAAAGTCTTTTCGTTAGGCAAGTGCATAAAATGTCATCTATACAAACAGAAATATCATGTTTGTTTGCCGCAGTTCCTCTAGCTTTCTCCCTAGAAAATACAAATGTGTAGAGCTGGTGTCTCCATGTGGAACCAATTAGTGTTTCCAAGCATAAAATTAAATGTTCCCTGATAAAAAACAGTCAAAAAAATAAAGTCCATGGATAATATCAGGAATACACAAACAAAGAGGCTGTAGCAATATCTGGGATTGAATTAGCCAAAATGAAACCGGATATTTCCGGTTTCATCCAGTCATATCCGGACAAAGTGGTGTGGAATTCGTATGCAATGGACCGAGAAAATCACAGTAAAAATGGTTTTGGAGAAAAGCAAAGTCTTTTCGTTAGGCAAGTGCATAAAATGTTATCTAGACAAACAGAAATATCATGTTTGTTTGCCGCAGTTCCTCTAGCTTTCTCCCTAGAAAATACGAATGTGTAGAGCTGGTGTCTCCATGTGGAACCAATTAGTGTTTCCAAGCATAAAATTAAATGTTCCCTGAAAAAAAAAACATTCAAAAAAATAAAGTCCGTGGATAATATCACGAATACACAAACACAGAGGCTGTAGCAATATCTGGGATTGAATTAGCCAAAACGAAACCGGATATTTCCGGTTTCATCCAGGCATATCAGGCAAACTGGTGTGGAATTCGTATGCAATGGACCGAGAAAATCACAGTAAAAATGGTTTTGGAGAAAAGCAAAGTCTTTTCGTTAGGCAAGTGCATAAAATGTCATCTATACAAACAGAAATAGCATGTTTGTTTGCCGCAGTTCCTCTAGCTTTCTCCCTAGAAAATACGAATGTGTAGAGCTGGTGTCTCCATGTGGAACCAATTAGCGTTTCCAAGCATAAAATTAAATGTTCCCTGAAAAAAAAACATTCAAAAAAATAAAGTCTGTGGATAATATCAGGAATACACAAACACAGAGGCTGTAGCAATATTTCGGTTTGAGTTAGCCAAAACAAAACGGGATATTTCCGGTTTCATCCAGTCATATCGGGACAAACTGGTGTGGAATTCGTATGCAATGGACCGAGAAAATCACAGTAAAAATGGTTTTGGAGAAAAGCAAAGTCTTTTCGTTAGGCAAGTGCATAAAATGTTATTTATACAAACAGAAATATCATGTTAGTTTGCCGCAGTTCCTCTAGCTTTCTCCCTAGAAAATACGAATGTGTAGAGCTGGTGTCTCCATGTGGAACCAATTAGTGTTTCCAAGCATAAAATTAAATGTTCCCTGATAAAAAACAGTCAAAAAAATAAAGTCCGTGGATTATATCAGGAATACACAAACACAGAGGCTGTAGCAATATCTGGGATTGAATTAGCCAAAATGAAACCGGATATTTCCGGTTTCATCCAGTCATATCCGGACAAAGTGGTGTGGAATTCGTATGCAATGGCCCGAGAAAATCACAGGAAAAATGGTTTTGGAGAAAAGCAAAGTCTTTTCGTTAGGCAAGTGCATAAAATGTCATCTATACAAACAGAAATATCATGTTTGTTTGCCGCAGTTCCTCTAGCTTTCTCCCTAGAAGAAACGAATGTGTAGAGCTGGTGTCTCCATGTGGAACCAATTAGCGTTTCCAAGCATAAAATTAAATGTTCCCTGAAAAAAAAACATTCAAAAAAATAAAGTCCGTGGATAATATCAGGAATACACAAACACAGAGGCTGTAGCAATATCTGGGATTGAATTAGCCAAAACGAAACCGGATATTTCCGGTTTCATCCAGGCATATCAGGACAAACTGGTGTGGAATTCGTATGCAATGGACCGAGAAAATCACAGGAAAAATGGTTTTGGAGAAAAGCAAAGTCTTTTCGTTAGGCAAGTGCATCAAATGTCATCTATACAAACAGAAATATCATGTTTGTTTGCCGCAGTTCCTCTAGCTTTCTCCCTAGAAAATACGAATGTGTAGAGCTGGTGTCTCCATGTTGAACCAATTAGTGTTTCCAAGCATAAAATTAAATGTTCCCTGAAAAAAAAACATTCAAAAAAATAAAGTCCATGGATAATATCAGGAATACACAAACACAGAGGCTGTAGCAATATCTGGGATTGAATTAGACAAAAGGAAACCGGATAATTCCGGTTTCATCCAGTCATATCCGCACAAAGTGGTGTGGAATTCGTATGCAATGGACCGAGAAAATCACAGTAAAAATGGTTTTGGAGAAAAGCAAAGTCTTTTCGTTAGGCAAGTGCATAAAATGTTATTTATACAAACAGAAATATCATGTTAGTTTGCCGCAGTTCCTCTAGCTTTCTCCCTAGAAAATACGAATGTGTAGAGCTGGTGTGTCCATGTGGAACCAATTAGTGTTTCCAAGCATAAAATTAAATGTTCCCTGAAAATAAAACGTTCAAAAATATAAAGTCCGTGGATAATATCAGGAATACACAAACACAGAGGCTGTAGCAATATCTGGGATTGAATTAGACAAAAGGAAACCGGATATTTCCGGTTTCATCCAGTCATATCGGGAAAAAGTGGTGTGGAATTCGTATGCAAAGGACTGAGAAAATCACAGTAAAAATGGTTTTGGAGAAAAGCAAAGTCTTTTCGTTAGGCAAGTGCATAAAATGTTATTTATACAAACAGAAATATCATGTTACTTTGCAGCAGTTCCTCTAGCTTTCTCCCTAGAAGAAACGAATGTGTAGAGCTGGTGTCTCCATGTGGAACCAATTTGTGTTTCCAAGCATAAAATTTAATGTTCCCTGATAAAAAACAGTCAAAAAAATAAAGTCCATGGATAATATCAGGAATACACAAACAAAGAGGCTGTAGCAATATCTGGGATTGAATTAGCCAAAACGAAACCGGATATTTCCGGTTTCATCCAGGCATATCAGGACAAACTGGTGTGGAATTCGTATGCAATGGACCGAGAAAATCACAGGAAAAATGGTTTTGGAGAAAAGCAAAGTCTTTTCGTTAGGCAAGTGCATAAAATGTCATCTAGACAAACAGAAATATCATGTTTGTTTGCCGCAGTTCCTCTAGCTTTCTCCCTAGAAAATACAAATGTGTAGAGCTGGTGTCTCCATGTGGAACCATTTAGTGTTTCCAAGCATAAAATTAAATGTTCCCTGAAAAAAAAAAACATTCAAAAAAATAAAGTCCGTGGGTAATATCAGGAATACACAAACACAGAGGCTGTAGCAATATCTGGGATTGAATTAGACAAAAGGAAACCGGATAATTCCGGTTTCATCCAGTCATATCCGGGCAAAGTGGTGTGGAATTCGTATGCAATGGACCGAGAAAATCACAGGAAAAATGGTTTTGGAGAAAAGCAAAGTCTTTTCGTTAGGCAAGTGCATAAAATGTCATCTCTACAAATAGAAATATCATGTTTGTTTGCCGCAGTTCCTCTAGCTTTCTCCCTAGAAAATACAAATGTGTAGAGCTGGTGTGTCCATGTGGAACCAATTAGTGTTTCCAAGCATAAAATTAAATGTTCCCTGAAAATAAAAAGTTCAAAAATATAAAGTCCGTGGATAATATCAGGAATACACAAACACAGAGGCTGTAGCAATATCTGGGATTGAATTAGACAAAAGGAAACCGGATATCCGGTTTCATCCAGTCATATCGGGAAAAAGTGGTGTGGAATTCGTATGCAAAGGACTGAGAAAATCACAGTAAAAATGGTTTTGGAGAAAAGCAAAGTCTTTTCGTTAGGCAAGTGCATAAAATGTTATTTATACAAACAAATATCATGTTAGTTTGCAGCAGTTCCTCTAGCTTTCTCCCTAGAACATACGAATGTGTAGAGCTGGTGTCTCCATGTGGAACCAATTAGTGTTTCCAAGCATAAAATTAAATGTTCCCTGATAAAAAACAGTCAAAAAAATAAAGTCCATGGATAATATCAGGAATACACAAACACAGAGGCTGTAGCAATATTTCGGTTTGAGTTAGCCAAAACAAAACGGGATATTTCCGGTTTCATCCAGTCATATCGGGACAAACTGGTGTGGAATTCGTATGCAATGGACCGAGAAAATCACAGTAAAAATGGTTTTGGAGAAAAGCAAAGTCTTTTCGTTAGGCAAGTGCATAAAATGTTATTTATACAAACAGAAATATCATGTTAGTTTGCCGCAGTTCCTCTAGCTTTCTCCCTAGAAAATACGAATGTGTAGAGCTGGTGTCTCCATGTGGAACCAATTAGTGTTTCCAAGCATAAAATTAAATGTTCCCTGATAAAAAACAGTCAAAAAAATAAAGTCCGTGGATTATATCAGGAATACACAAACACAGAGGCTGTAGCAATATCTGGGATTGAATTAGCCAAAATGAAACCGGATATTTCCGGTTTCATCCAGTCATATCCGGACAAAGTGGTGTGGAATTCGTATGCAATGGCCCGAGAAAATCACAGGAAAAATGGTTTTGGAGAAAAGCAAAGTCTTTTCGTTAGGCAAGTGCATAAAATGTCATCTATACAAACAGAAATATCATGTTTGTTTGCCGCAGTTCCTCTAGCTTTCTCCCTAGAAGAAACGAATGTGTAGAGCTGGTGTCTCCATGTGGAACCAATTAGCGTTTCCAAGCATAAAATTAAATGTTCCCTGAAAAAAAAACATTCAAAAAAATAAAGTCCGTGGATAATATCAGGAATACACAAACACAGAGGCTGTAGCAATATCTGGGATTGAATTAGCCAAAACGAAACCGGATATTTCCGGTTTCATCCAGGCATATCAGGACAAACTGGTGTGGAATTCGTATGCAATGGACCGAGAAAATCACAGGAAAAATGGTTTTGGAGAAAAGCAAAGTCTTTTCGTTAGGCAAGTGCATCAAATGTCATCTATACAAACAGAAATATCATGTTTGTTTGCCGCAGTTCCTCTAGCTTTCTCCCTAGAAAATACGAATGTGTAGAGCTGGTGTCTCCATGTTGAACCAATTAGTGTTTCCAAGCATAAAATTAAATGTTCCCTGAAAAAAAAACATTCAAAAAAATAAAGTCCATGGATAATATCAGGAATACACAAACACAGAGGCTGTAGCAATATCTGGGATTGAATTAGACAAAAGGAAACCGGATAATTCCGGTTTCATCCAGTCATATCCGCACAAAGTGGTGTGGAATTCGTATGCAATGGACCGAGAAAATCACAGTAAAAATGGTTTTGGAGAAAAGCAAAGTCTTTTCGTTAGGCAAGTGCATAAAATGTTATTTATACAAACAGAAATATCATGTTAGTTTGCCGCAGTTCCTCTAGCTTTCTCCCTAGAAAATACGAATGTGTAGAGCTGGTGTGTCCATGTGGAACCAATTAGTGTTTCCAAGCATAAAATTAAATGTTCCCTGAAAATAAAACGTTCAAAAATATAAAGTCCGTGGGTAATATCAGGAATACACAAACACAGAGGCTGTAGCAATATCTGGGATTGAATTAGACAAAAGGAAACCGGATATTTCCGGTTTCATCCAGTCATATCGGGAAAAAGTGGTGTGGAATTCGTATGCAAAGGACTGAGAAAATCACAGTAAAAATGGTTTTGGAGAAAAGCAAAGTCTTTTCGTTAGGCAAGTGCATAAAATGTTATTTATACAAACAGAAATATCATGTTACTTTGCAGCAGTTCCTCTAGCTTTCTCCCTAGAATATACGAATGTGTAGAGCTGGTGTCTCCATGTGGAACCAATTTGTGTTTCCAAGCATAAAATTAAATGTTCCCTGATAAAAAACAGTCAAAAAAATAAAGTCCATGGATAATATCAGAAATACACAAACAAAGAGGCTGTAACAATATCTGGGATTGAATTAGCCAAAACGAAACCGGATATTTCCGGTTTCATCCAGGCATATCAGGACAAACTGGTGTGGAATTCGTATGCAATGGACCGAGAAAATCACAGGAAAAATGGTTTTGGAGAAAAGCAAAGTCTTTTCGTTAGGCAAGTGCATAAAATGTCATCTAGACAAACAGAAATATCATGTTTGTTTGCCGCAGTTCCTCTAGCTTTCTCCCTAGAATATACGAATGTGTAGAGCTGGTGTCTCCATGTGGAACAAATTAGTGTTTCCAAGCATAAAATTAAATGTTCCCTGAAAAAAAAACATTCAAAAAAATAAAGTCCGTGGATAATATCAGGAATACACAAACAAATAGGCTGTAGCAATATCTGGGATTGAATTAGACAAAAGGAAACCGGATATTTCTGGTTTCACCCAGGCATATCAGGACAAACTGGTGTGGAATTCGTATGCAATGGACCGAGAAAATCACAGTAAAAATGGTTTTGGAGAAAAGCAAAGTCTTTTCGTTAGGCAAGTGCATAAAATGTCATCTATACAAACAGAAATATCATGTTTGTTTGCCGCAGTTCCTCTAGCTTTCTCCCTAGAAGAAACGAATGTGTAGAGCTGGTGTCTCCATGAGGAACCAATTAGCGTTTCCAAGCATAAAATTAAATGTTCCCTGAAAAAAAAACATTCAAAAAAATAAAGTCCGTGGATAATATCAGGAATACACAAACACAGAGGCTGTAGCAATATCTGGGATTGAATTAGCCAAAACGAAACCGGATATTTCCGGTTTCATCCAGGCATATCAGGACAAACTGGTGTGGAATTCGTATGCAATGGACCGAGAAAATCACAGGAAAAATGGTTTTGGAGAAAAGCAAAGTCTTTTCGTTAGGCAAGTGCATCAAATGTCATCTATACAAACAGAAATATCATGTTTGTTTGCCGCAGTTCCTCTAGCTTTCTCCCTAGAAAATACGAATGTGTAGAGCTGGTGTCTCCATGTTGAACCAATTAGTGTTTCCAAGCATAAAATTAAATGTTCCCTGAAAAAAAAACATTCAAAAAAATAAAGTCCATGGATAATATCAGGAATACACAAACACAGAGGCTGTAGCAATATCTGGGATTGAATTAGACAAAAGGAAACCGGATAATTCCGGTTTCATCCAGTCATATCCGCACAAAGTGGTGTGGAATTCGTATGCAATGGACCGAGAAAATCACAGTAAAAATGGTTTTGGAGAAAAGCAAAGTCTTTTCGTTAGGCAAGTGCATAAAATGTTATTTATACAAACAGAAATATCATGTTAGTTTGCCGCAGTTCCTCTAGCTTTCTCCCTAGAAAATACGAATGTGTAGAGCTGGTGTGTCCATGTGGAACCAATTAGTGTTTCCAAGCATAAAATTAAATGTTCCCTGAAAATAAAACGTTCAAAAATATAAAGTCCGTGGATAATATCAGGAATACACAAACACAGAGGCTGTAGCAATATCTGGGATTGAATTAGACAAAAGGAAACCGGATATTTCCGGTTTCATCCAGTCATATCGGGAAAAAGTGGTGTGGAATTCGTATGCAAAGGACTGAGAAAATCACAGTAAAAATGGTTTTGGAGAAAAGCAAAGTCTTTTCGTTAGGCAAGTGCATAAAATGTTATTTATACAAACAGAAATATCATGTTACTTTGCAGCAGTTCCTCTAGCTTTCTCCCTAGAATATACGAATGTGTAGAGCTGGTGTCTCCATGTGGAACCAATTTGTGTTTCCAAGCATAAAATTAAATGTTCCCTGATAAAAAACAGTCAAAAAAATAAAGTCCATGGATAATATCAGGAATACACAAACAAAGAGGCTGTAGCAATATCTGGGATTGAATTAGCCAAAACGAAACCGGATATTTCCGGTTTCATCCAGGCATATCAGGACAAACTGGTGTGGAATTCGTATGCAATGGACCGAGAAAATCACAGGAAAAATGGTTTTGGAGAAAAGCAAAGTCTTTTCGTTAGGCAAGTGCATAAAATGTCATCTAGACAAACAGAAATATCATGTTTGTTTGCCGCAGTTCCTCTAGCTTTCTCCCTAGAATATACGAATGTGTAGAGCTGGTGTCTCCATGTGGAACAAATTAGTGTTTCCAAGCATAAAATTAAATGTTCCCTGAAAAAAAAACATTCAAAAAAATAAAGTCCGTGGATAATATCAGGAATACACAAACAAATAGGCTGTAGCAATATCTGGGATTGAATTAGACAAAAGGAAACCGGATATTTCTGGTTTCACCCAGGCATATCAGGACAAACTGGTGTGGAATTCGTATGCAATGGACCGAGAAAATCACAGTAAAAATGGTTTTGGAGAAAAGCAAAGTCTTTTCGTTAGGCAAGTGCATAAAATGTCATCTATACAAACAGAAATATCATGTTTGTTTGCCGCAGTTCCTCTAGCTTTCTCCCTAGAAAATACAAATGTGTAGAGCTGGTGTCTCCATGTGGAACCATTTAGTGTTTCCAAGCATAAAATTAAATGTTCCCTGAAAAAAAAAACATTCAAAAAAATAAAGTCCGTGGGTAATATCAGGAATACACAAACACAGAGGCTGTAGCAATATCTGGGATTGAATTAGACAAAAGGAAACCGGATAATTCCGGTTTCATCCAGTCATATCCGGGCAAAGTGGTGTGGAATTCGTATGCAATGGACCGAGAAAATCACAGGAAAAATGGTTTTGGAGAAAAGCAAAGTCTTTTCGTTAGGCAAGTGCATAAAATGTCATCTCTACAAATAGAAATATCATGTTTGTTTGCCGCAGTTCCTCTAGCTTTCTCCCTAGAAAATACAAATGTGTAGAGCTGGTGTGTCCATGTGGAACCAATTAGTGTTTCCAAGCATAAAATTAAATGTTCCCTGAAAATAAAAAGTTCAAAAATATAAAGTCCGTGGATAATATCAGGAATACACAAACACAGAGGCTGTAGCAATATCTGGGATTGAATTAGACAAAAGGAAACCGGATATTTCCGGTTTCATCCAGTCATATCGGGAAAAAGTGGTGTGGAATTCGTATGCAAAGGACTGAGAAAATCACAGTAAAAATGGTTTTGGAGAAAAGCAAAGTCTTTTCGTTAGGCAAGTGCATAAAATGTTATTTATACAAACAGAAATATCATGTTAGTTTGCAGCAGTTCCTCTAGCTTTCTCCCTAGAACATACGAATGTGTAGAGCTGGTGTCTCCATGTGGAACCAATTAGTGTTTCCAAGCATAAAATTAAATGTTCCCTGAGAAAAAACAGTCAAAAAAATAAAGTCCATGGATAATATCAGGAATACACAAACAAAGAGGCTGTAGCAATATCTGGGATTGAATTAGCCAAAATGAAACCGGATATTTCCGGTTTCATCCAGTCATATCCGGACAAAGTGGTGTGGAATTCGTATGCAATGGACCGAGAAAATCACAGTAAAAATGGTTTTGGAGAAAAGCAAAGTATTTCGTTAGGCAAGTGCATAAAATGTCATCTATACAAACAGAAATAGCATGTTTGTTTGCCGCAGTTCCTCTAGCTTTCTCCCTAGAAAATACGAATGTGTAGAGCTGGTGTCTCCATGTGGAACCAATTAGTGTTTCCAAGCATAAAATTAAATGTTCCCTGAAAAAAAAACATTCAAAAAAATAAAGTCCGTGGATAATATCACGAATACACAAACACAGAGGCTGTAGCAATATCTGGGATTGAATTAGCCAAAACGAAACCGAATATTTCCGGTTTCATCCAGGCATATCAGGACAAACTGGTGTGGAATTCATATGCAATGGACCGAGAAAATCACAGGAAAAATGGTTTTGGAGAAAAGCAAAGTCTTTTCGTTAGGCAAGTGCATAAAATGTCATCTATACAAACAGAAATATCATGTTTGTTTGCCGCAGTTCCTCTAGCTTTCTCCCTAGAAAATACAAATGTGTAGAGCTGGTGTGTCCATGTGGAACCAATTAGTGTTTCCAAGCATAAAATTAAATGTTCCCTGAAAATAAAACGTTCAAAAAAATAAAGTCCGTGGATAATATCAGGAATACAGAAACACAGAGGCTGTAGCAATATCTGGGATTGAATTAGACAAAAGGAAACCGGATATTTCCGGTTTCATCCAGTCATATCCGGACAAAGTGGTGTGGAATTCGTATGCAATGGACCGAGAAAATCACAGGAAAAATGGTTTTGGAGAAAAGCAAAGTCTTTTCGTTAGGCAAGTGCATAAAATGTCATCTATACAAACAGAAATATCATGTTTGTTTGCCGCAGTTCCTCTAGCTTTCTCCCTAGAAAATACGAATGTGTAGAGCTGGTGTCTCCATGTGGAACCAATTAGTGTTTCCAAGCATAAAATTAAATGTTCCCTGAAAAAAAAAACGTTCAAAAAAATAAAGTCCGTGGATAATATCAGGAATACACAAACACAGACGCTGTAGCAATATCTGGGATTGAATTAGCCAAAACGAAACCGGATATTTCCGGTTTCATCCAGGCATATCAGGCAAACTGGTGTGGAATTCGTATGCAATGGACCGAGAAAATCACAGTAAAAATGGTTTTGGAGAAAAGCAAAGTCTTTTCGTTAGGCAAGTGCATAAAATGTCATCTATACAAACAGAAATAGCATGATTGTTTGCCGCAGTTCCTCTAGCTTTCTCCCTAGAATATAAAAATGTGTAGAGCTATTGTCTCCATGTGGAACCAATTAGTGTTTCCAAGCATAAAATTAAATGTTCCCTGAAAAAAAAAACATTCAAAAAAATAAAGTCCGTGGATAATATCACGAATACACAAACAAAGAGGCTGTAGCAATATCTGGGATTGAATTAGCCAAACGAAACCGGATATTTCCGGTTTTATCCAGTCATATCCAGACAAAGTGGTGTGGAATTCGTATGCAATGGACCGAGAAAATCACAGTAAAAATGGTTTTGGAGAAAAGCAAAGTCTTTTCGTTAGGCAAGTGCATAAAATGTCATCTATACAAACAGAAATATCATGTTTGTTTGCCGCAGTTCCTCTAGCATTCTCCCTAGAATATAAAAATGTGTAGAGCTATTGTCTCCATGTGGAACCAATTAGTGTTTCCAAGCATAAAATTAAATGTTCCCTGAAAAAAAAAACATTCAAAAAAATAAAGTCCGTGGATAATATCACGAATACACAAACAAAGAGGCTGTAGCAATATCTGGGATTGAATTAGCCAAACGAAACCGGATATTTCCGGTTTTATCCAGTCATATCCAGACAAAGTGGTGTGGAATTCGTATGCAATGGACCGAGAAAATCACAGTAAAAATGGTTTTGGAGAAAAGCAAAGTCTTTTCGTTAGGCAAGTGCATAAAATGTCATCTATACAAACAGAAATAGCATGTTTGTTTGCCGCAGTTCCTCTAGCTTTCTCCCTAGAAAATGTGAATGTGTAGAGCTGGTGTTTCCCTGTGGAACCAATTAGTGTTTCCAAGCATAAAATTAAATGTTCCCTGATAAAAAACAGTCAAAAAAATAAAGTCCGTGGATAATATCAGGAATACACAAACAAAGAGGCTGTAGCAATATCTGGGATTGAATTAGCCAAAATGAAACCGGATATTTCCGGTTTCATCCAGTCATATCTGGACAAAGTGGTGTGGAATTCGTATGCAATGGACCGAGAAAATCACAGGAAAAATGGTTTTGGAGAAAAGCAAAGTCTTTTCGTTAGGCAAGTGCATAAAATGTCATCTATACAAACAGAAATATCATGTTTGTTTGCCGCAGTTCCTCTAGCTTTCTCCCTAGAAAATACGAATGTGTAGAGCTGGTGTCTCCATGTGGAACCAATTAGTGTTTCCAAGCATAAAATTAAATGTTCCCTGAAAAAAAACAGTCAAAAAAATAAAGTCCGTGGATAATATCAGGAATACACAAACAAATAGGCTGTAGCAATATCTGGGATTGAATTAGACAAAAGGAAACCGGATATTTCTGGTTTCACCCAGGCATATCAGGACAAACTGGTGTGGAATTCGTATGCAATGGACCGAGAAAATCACAGTAAAAATGGTTTTGGAGAAAAGCAAAGTCTTTTCGTTAGGCAAGTGCATAAAATGTCATCTATACAAACAGAAATATCATGTTTGTTTGCCGCAGTTCCTCTAGCTTTCTCCCTAGAAAATACAAATGTGTAGAGCTGGTGTGTCCATGTGGAACCAATTAGTGTTTCCAAGCATAAAATTAAATGTTCCCTGAAAAAAAAACATTCAAAAAAATAAAGTCCGTGGATAATATCACGAATACACAAACACAGAGGCTGTAGCAATATCTGGGATTGAATTAGCCAAAACGAAACCGAATATTTCCGGTTTCATCCAGGCATATCAGGACAAACTGGTGTGGAATTCATATGCAATGGACCGAGAAAATCACAGGAAAAATGGTTTTGGAGAAAAGCAAAGTCTTTTCGTTAGGCAAGTGCATAAAATGTCATCTATACAAACAGAAATATCATGTTTGTTTGCCGCAGTTCCTCTAGCTTTCTCCCTAGAAAATACAAATGTGTAGAGCTGGTGTGTCCATGTGGAACCAATTAGTGTTTCCAAGCATAAAATTAAATGTTCCCTGAAAATAAAACGTTCAAAAAAATAAAGTCCGTGGATAATATCAGGAATACAGAAACACAGAGGCTGTAGCAATATCTGGGATTGAATTAGACAAAAGGAAACCGGATATTTCCGGTTTCATCCAGTCATATCCGGACAAAGTGGTGTGGAATTCGTATGCAATGGACCGAGAAAATCACAGGAAAAATGGTTTTGGAGAAAAGCAAAGTCTTTTCGTTAGGCAAGTGCATAAAATGTCATCTATACAAACAGAAATATCATGTTTGTTTGCCGCAGTTCCTCTAGCTTTCTCCCTAGAAAATACGAATGTGTAGAGCTGGTGTCTCCATGTGGAACCAATTAGTGTTTCCAAGCATAAAATTAAATGTTCCCTGAAAAAAAAAACGTTCAAAAAAATAAAGTCCGTGGATAATATCAGGAATACACAAACACAGACGCTGTAGCAATATCTGGGATTGAATTAGCCAAAACGAAACCGGATATTTCCGGTTTCATCCAGGCATATCAGGCAAACTGGTGTGGAATTCGTATGCAATGGACCGAGAAAATCACAGTAAAAATGGTTTTGGAGAAAAGCAAAGTCTTTTCGTTAGGCAAGTGCATAAAATGTCATCTATACAAACAGAAATATCATGTTTGTTTGCCGCAGTTCCTCTAGCTTTCTCCCTAGAATATAAAAATGTGTAGAGCTATTGTCTCCATGTGGAACCAATTAGTGTTTCCAAGCATAAAATTAAATGTTCCCTGAAAAAAAAAACATTCAAAAAAATAAAGTCCGTGGATAATATCACGAATACACAAACAAAGAGGCTGTAGCAATATCTGGGATTGAATTAGCCAAATGAAACCGGATATTTCCGGTTTTATCCAGTCATATCCAGACAAAGTGGTGTGGAATTCGTATGCAATGGACCGAGAAAATCACAGTAAAAATGGTTTTGGAGAAAAGCAAAGTCTTTTCGTTAGGCAAGTGCATAAAATGTCATCTATACAAACAGAAATAGCATGTTTGTTTGCCGCAGTTCCTCTAGCTTTCTCCCTAGAAAATGTGAATGTGTAGAGCTGGTGTTTCCCTGTGGAACCAATTAGTGTTTCCAAGCATAAAATTAAATGTTCCCTGATAAAAAACAGTCAAAAAAATAAAGTCCGTGGATAATATCAGGAATACACAAACAAAGAGGCTGTAGCAATATCTGGGATTGAATTAGCCAAAATGAAACCGGATATTTCCGGTTTCATCCAGTCATATCTGGACAAAGTGGTGTGGAATTCGTATGCAATGGACCGAGAAAATCACAGGAAAAATGGTTTTGGAGAAAAGCAAAGTCTTTTCGTTAGGCAAGTGCATAAAATGTCATCTATACAAACAGAAATATCATGTTTGTTTGCCGCAGTTCCTCTAGCTTTCTCCCTAGAAAATACGAATGTGTAGAGCTGGTGTCTCCATGTGGAACCAATTAGTGTTTCCAAGCATAAAATTAAATGTTCCCTGAAAAAAAACAGTCAAAAAAATAAAGTCCGTGGATAATATCAGGAATACACAAACAAATAGGCTGTAGCAATATCTGGGATTGAATTAGACAAAAGGAAACCGGATATTTCTGGTTTCACCCAGGCATATCAGGACAAACTGGTGTGGAATTCGTATGCAATGGACCGAGAAAATCACAGTAAAAATGGTTTTGGAGAAAAGCAAAGTCTTTTCGTTAGGCAAGTGCATAAAATGTCATCTATACAAACAGAAATATCATGTTTGTTTGCCGCAGTTCCTCTAGCTTTCTCCCTAGAAAATACAAATGTGTAGAGCTGGTGTGTCCATGTGGAACCAATTAGTGTTTCCAAGCATAAAATTAAATGTTCCCTGAAAAAAAAACATTCAAAAAAATAAAGTCCGTGGATAATATCACGAATACACAAACACAGAGGCTGTAGCAATATCTGGGATTGAATTAGCCAAAACGAAACCGAATATTTCCGGTTTCATCCAGGCATATCAGGACAAACTGGTGTGGAATTCATATGCAATGGACCGAGAAAATCACAGGAAAAATGGTTTTGGAGAAAAGCAAAGTCTTTTCGTTAGGCAAGTGCATAAAATGTCATCTATACAAACAGAAATATCATGTTTGTTTGCCGCAGTTCCTCTAGCTTTCTCCCTAGAAAATACAAATGTGTAGAGCTGGTGTGTCCATGTGGAACCAATTAGTGTTTCCAAGCATAAAATTAAATGTTCCCTGAAAATAAAACGTTCAAAAAAATAAAGTCCGTGGATAATATCAGGAATACAGAAACACAGAGGCTGTAGCAATATCTGGGATTGAATTAGACAAAAGGAAACCGGATATTTCCGGTTTCATCCAGTCATATCCGGACAAAGTGGTGTGGAATTCGTATGCAATGGACCGAGAAAATCACAGGAAAAATGGTTTTGGAGAAAAGCAAAGTCTTTTCGTTAGGCAAGTGCATAAAATGTCATCTATACAAACAGAAATATCATGTTTGTTTGCCGCAGTTCCTCTAGCTTTCTCCCTAGAAAATACGAATGTGTAGAGCTGGTGTCTCCATGTGGAACCAATTAGTGTTTCCAAGCATAAAATTAAATGTTCCCTGAAAAAAAAAACGTTCAAAAAAATAAAGTCCGTGGATAATATCAGGAATACACAAACACAGACGCTGTAGCAATATCTGGGATTGAATTAGCCAAAACGAAACCGGATATTTCCGGTTTCATCCAGGCATATCAGGCAAACTGGTGTGGAATTCGTATGCAATGGACCGAGAAAATCACAGTAAAAATGGTTTTGGAGAAAAGCAAAGTCTTTTCGTTAGGCAAGTGCATAAAATGTCATCTATACAAACAGAAATATCATGTTTGTTTGCCGCAGTTCCTCTAGCTTTCTCCCTAGAATATAAAAATGTGTAGAGCTATTGTCTCCATGTGGAACCAATTAGTGTTTCCAAGCATAAAATTAAATGTTCCCTGAAAAAAAAAACATTCAAAAAAATAAAGTCCGTGGATAATATCACGAATACACAAACAAAGAGGCTGTAGCAATATCTGGGATTGAATTAGCCAAATGAAACCGGATATTTCCGGTTTTATCCAGTCATATCCAGACAAAGTGGTGTGGAATTCGTATGCAATGGACCGAGAAAATCACAGTAAAAATGGTTTTGGAGAAAAGCAAAGTCTTTTCGTTAGGCAAGTGCATAAAATGTCATCTATACAAACAGAAATATCATGTTTGTTTGCCGCAGTTCCTCTAGCTTTCTCCCTAGAATATAAAAATGTGTAGAGCTATTGTCTCCATGTGGAACCAATTAGTGTTTCCAAGCATAAAATTAAATGTTCCCTGAAAAAAAAAAACATTCAAAAAAATAAAGTCCGTGGATAATATCACGAATACACAAACAAAGAGGCTGTAGCAATATCTGGGATTGAATTAGCCAAACGAAACCGGATATTTCCGGTTTTATCCAGTCATATCCAGACAAAGTGGTGTGGAATTCGTATGCAATGGACCGAGAAAATCACAGTAAAAATGGTTTTGGAGAAAAGCAAAGTCTTTTCGTTAGGCAAGTGCATAAAATGTCATCTATACAAACAGAAATAGCATGTTTGTTTGCCGCAGTTCCTCTAGCTTTCTCCCTAGAAAATGCGAATGTGTAGAGCTGGTGTTTCCCTGTGGAACCAATTAGTGTTTCCAAGCATAAAATTAAATGTTCCCTGATAAAAAACAGTCAAAAAAATAAAGTCCGTGGATAATATCAGGAATACACAAACAAAGAGGCTGTAGCAATATCTGGGATTGAATTAGCCAAAATGAAACCGGATATTTCCGGTTTCATCCAGTCATATCTGGACAAAGTGGTGTGGAATTCGTATGCAATGGACCGAGAAAATCACAGGAAAAAT
Source organism: Lepus oiostolus (assembly GCA_036325905.1). Taxonomy (NCBI): domain Eukaryota; kingdom Metazoa; phylum Chordata; class Mammalia; order Lagomorpha; family Leporidae; genus Lepus; species Lepus oiostolus. The sequence continues at coordinate 48,655,336 of CM070795.1, forward strand.
GGTTTTGGAGAAAAGCAAAGTCTTTTCGTTAGGCAAGTGCATAAAATGTCATCTATACAAACAGAAATATCATGTTTGTTTGCCGCAGTTCCTCTAGCTTTCTCCCTAGAAAATACGAATGTGTAGAGCTGGTGTCTCCATGTGGAACCAATTAGTGTTTCCAAGCATAAAATTAAATGTTCCCTGAAAAAAAACAGTCAAAAAAATAAAGTCCGTGGATAATATCAGGAATACACAAACAAATAGGCTGTAGCAATATCTGGGATTGAATTAGACAAAAGGAAACCGGATATTTCTGGTTTCACCCAGGCATATCAGGACAAACTGGTGTGGAATTCGTATGCAATGGACCGAGAAAATCACAGGAAAAATGGTTTTGGAGAAAAGCAAAGTCTTTTCGTTAGGCAAGTGCATAAAATGTCATCTATACAAACAGAAATATCATGTTTGTTTGCCGCAGTTCCTCTAGCTTTCTCCCTAGAAAATACAAATGTGTAGAGCTGGTGTCTCCATGTGGAACCATTTAGTGTTTCCAAGCATAAAATTAAATGTTCCCTGAAAAAAAAAACATTCAAAAAAATAAAGTCCGTGGGTAATATCAGGAATACACAAACACAGAGGCTGTAGCAATATCTGGGATTGAATTAGCCAAAAGGAAATCGGATATTTCCGGTTTCATCCAGTCATATCCGGACAAAGTGGTGTGGAATTCGTATGCAATGGACCGAGAAAATCACAGGAAAAATGGTTTTGGAGAAAAGCAAAGTCTTTTCATTAGGCAAGTGCATAAAATGTCATCTATACAAACAGAAATATCATGTTTGTTTGCCGCAGTTCCTCTAGCTTTCTCCCTAGAAAATACGAATGTGTAGAGCTGGTGTCTCCATGTGGAACCAATTAGTGTTTCCAAGCATAAAATTAAATGTTCCCTGAAAAAAAAACATTCAAAAAAATAAAGTCCGTGGATAATATCACGAATACACAAACACAGAGGCTGTAGCAATATCTGGGATTGAATTAGCCAAAACGAAACCGGATATTTCCGGTTTCATCCAGGCATATCCGGACAAAGTGGTGTGGAATTCGTATGCAATGGACCGAGAAAATCACAGGAAAAATGGTTTTGGAGAAAAGCAAAGTCTTTTCGTTAGGCAAGTGCATAAAATGTTATTTATGCAAACAGAAATATCATGTTTGTTTGCCGCAGTTCCTCTAGCTTTCTCCCTAGAACAAACGAATGTGTAGAGCTGGTGTCTCCATGTGGAACCAATTAGTGTTTCCAAGCATAAAATTAAATGTTCCCTGAAAAAAAAAACATTCAAAAAAATAAAGTCCGTGGATAATATCACGAATACACAAACACAGAGGCTGTGGCAATATTTCGGTTTGAGTTAGCCAAAACAAAACCGCATATTTCCGGTTTCATCCAGTCATATCCAGACAAAGTGGTGTGGAATTCCTATGCAATGGACCGAGAAAATCACAGTAAAAATGGTTTTGAAGAAAAGCAAAGTCTTTTCGTTAGGCAAGTGCATAAAATGTCATCTATACAAACAGAAATATCATGTGTGTTTGCCGCAGTTCCTCTAGCTTTCTCCCTAGAAAATACAAATGTGTAGAGCTGGTGTCTCCATGTGGAACCATTTAGTGTTTCCAAGCATAAAATTAAATGTTCCCTGAAAAAAAAACATTCAAAAAAATAAAGTCCGTGGATAATATCAGGAATACACAAACACAGAGGCTGTAGCAATATCTGGGATTGAATTAGACAAAAGGAAACCGGATAATTCCAGTTTCATCCAGTCATATCCGGACAAAGTGGTGTGGAATTCGTATGCAATGGACCGAGAAAATCACAGGAAAAATGGTTTTGGAGAAAAGCAAAGTCTTTTCGTTAGGCAAGTGCATAAAATGTCATCTATACAAACAGAAATATCATGTTTTTTTGCCGCAGTTCCTCTAGCTTTCTGCCTAGAAAATACGAATGTGTAGAGCTGGTGTCTCCATGTGGAACCAATTAGTGTTTCCAAGCATAAAATTAAATGTTCCCTGATAAAAAACAGTCAAAAAAATAAAGTCCGTGGATAATATCAGGAATACACAAACAAAGAGGCTGTAGCAAAGCTGGGATTGAATTAGCCAAAATGAAACCAGATATTTCCGGTTTCATCCAGTCATATCCGGACAAAGTGGTGTGGAATTCGTATGCAATGGACCGAGAAAATCACAGTAAAAAATGGTTTTGGAGAAAAGCAAAGTATTTTCGTTAGGCAAGTGCATAAAATGTCATCTATACAAACAGAAATATCATGTTTGTTTGCCGCAGTTCCTCTAGCTTTCTCCCTAGAAAATACGAATGTGTAGAGCTGGTGTCTCCATGTGGAACCAATTAGTGTTTCCAAGCATAAAATTAAATGTTCCCTGAAAAAAAAACATTCAAAAAAATAAAGTCCGTGGATAATATCACGAATACACAAACACAGAGGCTGTAGCAATATCTGGGATTGAATTAGACAAAACGAAACCGGATATTTCCGGTTTCATCCAGGCATATCCGGACAAAGTGGTGTGGAATTCGTATGCAATGGACCGAGAAAATCACAGGAAAAATGGTTTTGGAGAAAAGCAAAGTCTTTTCGTTAGGCAAGTGCATAAAATGTCATCTATACAAACAGAAATATCATGTTTGTTTGCCGCAGTTCCTCTAGCTTTCTCCCTAGAAAATACGAATGTGTAGAGCTGGTGTCTCCATGTGGAACCAATTAGTGTTTCCAAGCATAAAATTAAATGTTCCCTGAAAAAAAAAACATTCAAAAAAATAAAGTCCGTGGGTAATATCAGGAATACACAAACACAGAGGCTGTAGCAATATCTGGGATTGAATTAGACAAAAGGAAACCGGATAATTCCGGTTTCATCCAGTCATATCCGGGCAAAGTGGTGTGGAATTCGTATGCAATGGACCGAGAAAATCACAGGAAAAATGGTTTTGGAGAAAAGCAAAGTCTTTTCGTTAGGCAAGTGCATAAAATGTCATCTCTACAAATAGAAATATCATGTTTGTTTGCCGCAGTTCCTCTAGCTTTCTCCCTAGAAAATACAAATGTGTAGAGCTGGTGTGTCCATGTGGAACCAATTAGTGTTTCCAAGCATAAAATTAAATGTTCCCTGAAAATAAAAAGTTCAAAAATATAAAGTCCGTGGATAATATCAGGAATACACAAACACAGAGGCTGTAGCAATATCTGGGATTGAATTAGACAAAAGGAAACCGGATATTTCCGGTTTCATCCAGTCATATCGGGAAAAAGTGGTGTGGAATTCGTATGCAAAGGACTGAGAAAATCACAGTAAAAATGGTTTTGGAGAAAAGCAAAGTCTTTTCGTTAGGCAAGTGCATAAAATGTTATTTATACAAACAGAAATATCATGTTAGTTTGCAGCAGTTCCTCTAGCTTTCTCCCTAGAACATACGAATGTGTAGAGCTGGTGTCTCCATGTGGAACCAATTAGTGTTTCCAAGCATAAAATTAAATGTTCCCTGATAAAAAACAGTCAAAAAAATAAAGTCCATGGATAATATCAGGAATACACAAACAAAGAGGCTGTAGCAATATCTGGGATTGAATTAGCCAAAATGAAACCGGATATTTCCGGTTTCATCCAGTCATATCCGGACAAAGTGGTGTGGAATTCGTATGCAATGGACCGAGAAAATCACAGTAAAAATGGTTTTGGAGAAAAGCAAAGTATTTCGTTAGGCAAGTGCATAAAATGTCATCTATACAAACAGAAATAGCATGTTTGTTTGCCGCAGTTCCTCTAGCTTTCTCCCTAGAAAATACGAATGTGTAGAGCTGGTGTCTCCATGTGGAACCAATTAGTGTTTCCAAGCATAAAATTAAATGTTCCCTGAAAAAAAAACATTCAAAAAAATAAAGTCCGTGGATAATATCACGAATACACAAACACAGAGGCTGTAGCAATATCTGGGATTGAATTAGCCAAAACGAAACCGAATATTTCCGGTTTCATCCAGGCATATCAGGACAAACTGGTGTGGAATTCATATGCAATGGACCGAGAAAATCACAGGAAAAATGGTTTTGGAGAAAAGCAAAGTCTTTTCGTTAGGCAAGTGCATAAAATGTCATCTATACAAACAGAAATATCATGTTTGTTTGCCGCAGTTCCTCTAGCTTTCTCCCTAGAAAATACAAATGTGTAGAGCTGGTGTGTCCATGTGGAACCAATTAGTGTTTCCAAGCATAAAATTAAATGTTCCCTGAAAATAAAACGTTCAAAAAAATAAAGTCCGTGGGTAATATCAGGAATACAGAAACACAGAGGCTGTAGCAATATCTGGGATTGAATTAGACAAAAGGAAACCGGATATTTCCGGTTTCATCCAGTCATATCCGGACAAAGTGGTGTGGAATTCGTATGCAATGGACCGAGAAAATCACAGGAAAAATGGTTTTGGAGAAAAGCAAAGTCTTTTCGTTAGGCAAGTGCATAAAATGTCATCTATACAAACAGAAATATCATGTTTGTTTGCCGCAGTTCCTCTAGCTTTCTCCCTAGAAAATACGAATGTGTAGAGCTGGTGTCTCCATGTGGAACCAATTAGTGTTTCCAAGCATAAAATTAAATGTTCCCTGAAAAAAAAAACGTTCAAAAAAATAAAGTCCGTGGATAATATCAGGAATACACAAACACAGACGCTGTAGCAATATCTGGGATTGAATTAGCCAAAACGAAACCGGATATTTCCGGTTTCATCCAGGCATATCAGGCAAACTGGTGTGGAATTCGTATGCAATGGACCGAGAAAATCACAGTAAAAATGGTTTTGGAGAAAAGCAAAGTCTTTTCGTTAGGCAAGTGCATAAAATGTCATCTATACAAACAGAAATATCATGTTTGTTTGCCGCAGTTCCTCTAGCTTTCTCCCTAGAATATAAAAATGTGTAGAGCTATTGTCTCCATGTGGAACCAATTAGTGTTTCCAAGCATAAAATTAAATGTTCCCTGAAAAAAAAAACATTCAAAAAAATAAAGTCCGTGGATAATATCACGAATACACAAACAAAGAGGCTGTAGCAATATCTGGGATTGAATTAGCCAAACGAAACCGGATATTTCCAGTTTTATCCAGTCATATCCAGACAAAGTGGTGTGGAATTCGTATGCAATGGACCGAGAAAATCACAGTAAAAATGGTTTTGGAGAAAAGCAAAGTCTTTTCGTTAGGCAAGTGCATAAAATGTCATCTATACAAACAGAAATAGCATGTTTGTTTGCCGCAGTTCCTCTAGCTTTCTCCCTAGAAAATGCGAATGTGTAGAGCTGGTGTTTCCCTGTGGAACCAATTAGTGTTTCCAAGCATAAAATTAAATGTTCCCTGAAAAAAAAACATTCAAAAAAATAAAGTCCGTGGATAATATCACGAATACACAAACACAGAGGCTGTAGCAATATCTGGGATTGAATTAGCCAAAACGAAACCGGATATTTCCGGTTTCATCCAGGCATATCCGGACAAAGTGGTGTGGAATTCGTATGCAATGGACCGAGAAAATCACAGGAAAAATGGTTTTGGAGAAAAGCAAAGTCTTTTCGTTAGGCAAGTGCATAAAATGTTATTTATGCAAACAGAAATATCATGTTTGTTTGCCGCAGTTCCTCTAGCTTTCTCCCTAGAACAAACGAATGTGTAGAGCTGGTGTCTCCATGTGGAACCAATTAGTGTTTCCAAGCATAAAATTAAATGTTCCCTGAAAAAAAAAACATTCAAAAAAATAAAGTCCGTGGATAATATCACGAATACACAAACACAGAGGCTGTGGCAATATTTCGGTTTGAGTTAGCCAAAACAAAACCGCATATTTCCGGTTTCATCCAGTCATATCCAGACAAAGTGGTGTGGAATTCCTATGCAATGGACCGAGAAAATCACAGTAAAAATGGTTTTGAAGAAAAGCAAAGTCTTTTCGTTAGGCAAGTGCATAAAATGTCATCTATACAAACAGAAATATCATGTGTGTTTGCCGCAGTTCCTCTAGCTTTCTCCCTAGAAAATACAAATGTGTAGAGCTGGTGTCTCCATGTGCAACCATTTAGTGTTTCCAAGCATAAAATTAAATGTTCCCTGAAAAAAAAAACATTCAAAAAAATAAAGTCCGTGGATAATATCAGGAATACACAAACACAGAGGCTGTAGCAATATCTGGGATTGAATTAGACAAAAGGAAACCGGATAATTCCAGTTTCATCCAGTCATATCCGGACAAAGTGGTGTGGAATTCGTATGCAATGGACCGAGAAAATCACAGGAAAAATGGTTTTGGAGAAAAGCAAAGTCTTTTCGTTAGGCAAGTGCATAAAATGTCATCTATACAAACAGAAATATCATGTTTTTTTGCCGCAGTTCCTCTAGCTTTCTCCCTAGAAAATATGAATGTGTAGAGCTGGTGTCTCCATGTGGAACCAATTAGTGTTTCCAAGCATAAAATTAAATGTTCCCTGATAAAAAACAGTCAAAAAAATAAAGTCCGTGGATAATATCAGGAATACACAAACAAAGAGGCTGTAGCAAAGCTGGGATTGAATTAGCCAAAATGAAACCAGATATTTCCGGTTTCATCCAGTCATATCCGGACAAAGTGGTGTGGAATTCGTATGCAATGGACCGAGAAAATCACAGGAAAAATGGTTTTGGAGAAAAGCAAAGTATTTTCGTTAGGCAAGTGCATAAAATGTCATCTATACAAACAGAAATAGCATGTTTGTTTGCCGCAGTTCCTCTAGCTTTCTCCCTAGAAAATACGAATGTGTAGAGCTGGTGTCTCCATGTGGAACCAATTAGTGTTTCCAAGCATAAAATTAAATGTTCCCTGAAAAAAAAACATTCAAAAAAATAAAGTCCGTGGATAATATCACGAATACACAAACACAGAGGCTGTAGCAATATCTGGGATTGAATTAGACAAAACGAAACCGGATATTTCCGGTTTCATCCAGGCATATCCGGACAAAGTGGTGTGGAATTCGTATGCAATGGACCGAGAAAATCACAGGAAAAATGGTTTTGGAGAAAAGCAAAGTCTTTTCGTTAGGCAAGTGCATAAAATGTCATCTATACAAACAGAAATATCATGTTTGTTTGCCGCAGTTCCTCTAGCTTTCTCCCTAGAAAATACAAATGTGTAGAGCTGGTGTCTCCATGTGGAACCATTTAGTGTTTCCAAGCATAAAATTAAATGTTCCCTGAAAAAAAAACAGTCAAAAAAATAAAGTCCGTGGATAATATCAGGAATACACAAACACAGAGGCTGTAGCAATATCTGGGATTGAATTAGACAAAACGAAACCGGATATTTCCGGTTTCATCCAGTCATATCCGGACAAAGTGGTGTGGAATTCGTATGCAATGGACCGAGAAAATCACAGGAAAAATGGTTTTGGAGAAAAGCAAAGTTTTTCGTTAGGCAAGTGCATAAAATGTTATTTATGCAAACAGAAATATCATGTTTGTTTGCCGCAGTTCCTCTAGCTTTCTCCCTAGAACAAACGAATGTGTAGAGCTGGTGTCTCCATGTGGAACCAATTAGTGTTTCCAAGCATAAAATTAAATGTTCCCTGAAAAAAAAAACATTCAAAAAAATAAAGTCCGTGGATAATATCACGAATACACAAACACAGAGGCTGTGGCAATATTTCGGTTTGAGTTAGCCAAAACAAAACCGCATATTTCCGGTTTCATCCAGTCATATCCGGACAAAGTGGTGTGGAATTCCTATGCAATGGACCGAGAAAATCACAGTAAAAATGGTTTTGAAGAAAAGCAAAGTCTTTTCGTTAGGCAAGTGCATAAAATGTCATCTATACAAACAGAAATATCATGTGTGTTTGCCGCAGTTCCTCTAGCTTTCTCCCTAGAAAATACCAATGTGTAGAGCTGGTGTCTCCATGTGGAACCATTTAGTGTTTCCAAGCATAAAATTAAATGTTCCCTGAAAAAAAAACATTCAAAAAAATAAAGTCCGTGGATAATATCAGGAATACACAAACACAGAGGCTGTAGCAATATCTGGGATTGAATTAGACAAAAGGAAACCGGATAATTCCAGTTTCATCCAGTCATATCCGGACAAAGTGGTGTGGAATTCGTATGCAATGGACCGAGAAAATCACAGGAAAAATGGTTTTGGAGAAAAGCAAAGTCTTTTCGTTAGGCAAGTGCATAAAATGTCATCTATACAAACAGAAATATCATGTTTGTTTGCCGCAGTTCCTCTAGCTTTCTCCCTAGAAAATACGAATGTGTAGAGCTGGTGTCTCCATGTGGAACCAATTAGTGTTTCCAAGCATAAAATTAAATGTTCCCTGATAAAAAACAGTCAAAAAAATAAAGTCCGTGGATAATATCAGGAATACACAAACAAAGAGGCTGTAGCAATATCTGGGATTGAATTAGCCAAAATGAAACCAGATATTTCCGGTTTCATCCAGTCATATCCGGACAAAGTGGTGTGGAATTCGTATGCAATGGACCGAGAAAATCACAGTAAAAAATGGTTTTGGAGAAAAGCAAAGTCTTTTCGTTAGGCAAGTGCATAAAATGTCATCTATACAAACAGAAATATCATGTTTGTTTGCCGCAGTTCCTCTAGCTTTCTCCCTAGAAAATACGAATGTGTAGAGCTGGTGTCTCCATGTGGAACCAATTAGTGTTTCCAAGCATAAAATTAAATGTTCCCTGAAAAAAAAACATTCAAAAAAATAAAGTCCGTGGATAATATCACGAATACACAAACACAGAGGCTGTAGCAATATCTGGGATTGAATTAGACAAAACGAAACCGGATATTTCCGGTTTCATCCAGTCATATCCGGACAAAGTGGTGTGGAATTCGTATGCAATGGACCGAGAAAATCACAGGAAAAATGGTTTTGGAGAAAAGCAAAGTCTTTTCGTTAGGCAAGTGCATAAAATGTCATCTATACAAACAGAAATATCATGTTTGTTTGCCGCAGTTCCTCTAGCTTTCTCCCTAGAAAATACAAATGTGTAGAGCTGGTGTCTCCATGTGGAACCATTTAGTGTTTCCAAGCATAAAATTAAATGTTCCCTGAAAAAAAAACATTCAAAAAAATAAAGTCCGTGGATAATATCACGAATACACAAACACAGAGGCTGTAGCAATATCTGGGATTGAATTAGACAAAAGGAAACCGGATAATTCCGGTTTCATCCAGTCATATCCGGACAAAGTGGTGTGGAATTCGTATGCAATGGACCGAGAAAATCACAGGAAAAATGGTTTTGGAGAAAAGCAAAGTCTTTTCGTTAGGCAAGTGCATAAAATGTCATCTATACAAACAGAAATATCATGTTTGTTTGCCGCAGTTCCTCTAGCTTTCTCCCTAGAAAATACGAATGTGTAGAGCTGGTGTCTCCATGTGGAACCAATTAGTGTTTCCAAGCATAAAATTAAATGTTCCCTGAAAAAAAAAACATTCAAAAAAATAAAGTCCGTGGATAATATCACGAATACACAAACACAGAGGCTGTGGCAATATTTCGGTTTGAGTTAGCCAAAACAAAACCGCATATTTCCGGTTTCATCCAGTCATATCCAGACAAAGTGGTGTGGAATTCCTATGCAATGGACCGAGAAAATCACAGTAAAAATGGTTTTGAAGAAAAGCAAAGTCTTTTCGTTAGGCAAGTGCATAAAATGTCATCTATACAAACAGAAATATCATGTGTGTTTGCCGCAGTTCCTCTAGCTTTCTCCCTAGAAAATACAAATGTGTAGAGCTGGTGTCTCCATGTGGAACCATTTAGTGTTTCCAAGCATAAAATTAAATGTTCCCTGAAAAAAAAACATTCAAAAAAATAAAGTCCGTGGATAATATCAGGAATACACAAACACAGAGGCTGTAGCAATATCTGGGATTGAATTAGACAAAAGGAAACCGGATAATTCCAGTTTCATCCAGTCATATCCGGACAAAGTGGTGTGGAATTCGTATGCAATGGACCGAGAAAATCACAGGAAAAATGGTTTTGGAGAAAAGCAAAGTCTTTTCGTTAGGCAAGTGCATAAAATGTCATCTATACAAACAGAAATATCATGTTTTTTTTGCCGCAGTTCCTCTAGTTTTCTCCCTAGAAAATACGAATGTGTAGAGCTGGTGTCTCCATGTGGAACCAATTAGTGTTTCCAAGCATAAAATTAAATGTTCCCTGATAAAAAACAGTCAAAAAAATAAAGTCCGTGGATAATATCAGGAATACACAAACAAAGAGGCTGTAGCAATATCTGGGATTGAATTAGCCAAAATGAAACAAGATATTTCCGGTTTCATCCAGTCATATCCGGACAAAGTGGTGTGGAATTCGTATGCATTGGACCGAGAAAATCACAGTAAAAATGGTTTTGGAGAAAAGCAAAGTCTTTTCGTTAGGCAAGTGCATAAAATGTCATCTATACAAACAGAAATATCATGTTTGTTTGCCGCAGTTCCTCTAGCTTTCTCCCTAGAAAATACGAATGTGTAGAGCTGGTGTCTCCATGTGGAACCAATTAGTGTTTCCAAGCATAAAATTAAATGTTCCCTGAAAAAAAAACATTCAAAAAAATAAAGTCCGTGGATAATATCAGGAATACACAAACAAATAGGCTGTAGCAATATCTGGGATTGAATTAGACAAAAGGAAACCGGATATTTCTGGTTTCACCCAGGCATATCAGGACAAAGTGGTGTGGAATTCGTATGCAATGGACCGAGAAAATCACAGGAAAAATGGTTTTGGAGAAAAGCAAAGTCTTTTCGTTAGGCAAGTGCATAAAATGTCATCTATACAAACAGAAATATCATGTTTGTTTGCCGCAGTTCCTCTAGCTTTCTCCCTAGAAAATACAAATGTGGAGAGCTGGTGTCTCCATGTGGAACCATTTAGTGTTTCCAAGCATAAAATTAAATGTTCCCTGAAAAAAAACAGTCAAAAAAATAAAGTCCGTGGGTAATATCAGGAATACACAAACACAGAGGCTGTAGCAATATCTGGGATTGAATTAGACAAAAGGAAATCGGATATTTCCGGTTTCATCCAGTCATATCCGGACAAAGTGGTGTGGAATTCGTATGCAATGGACCGAGAAAATCACAGGAAAAATGGTTTTGGAGAAAAGCAAAGTCTTTTCGTTAGGCAAGTGCATAAAATGTCATCTATACAAACAGAAATATCATGTTTGTTTGCCGCAGTTCCTCTAGCTTTCTCCCTAGAAAATACGAATGTGTAGAGCTGGTGTCTCCATGTGGAACCAATTAGTGTTTCCAAGCATAAAATTAAATGTTCCCTGAAAAAAAAACAGTCAAAAAAATAAAGTCCGTGGATAATATCACGAATACACAAACACAGAGGCTGTAGCAATATCTGGGATTGAATTAGACAAAAGGAAATCGGATATTTCCGGTTTCATCCAGTCATATCCGGACAAAGTGGTGTGGAATTCGTATGCAATGGACCGAGAAAATCACAGGAAAAATGGTTTTGGAGAAAAGCAAAGTCTTTTCGTTAGGCAAGTGCATAAAATGTTATTTATGCAAACAGAAATATCATGTTTGTTTGCCGCAGTTCCTCTAGCTTTCTCCCTAGAAAATACAAATGTGTAGAGCTGGTGTCTCCATGTGGAACCATTTAGTGTTTCCAAGCATAAAATTAAATGTTCCCTGAAAAAAAAACATTCAAAAAAATAAAGTCCGTGGATAATATCAGGAATACACAAACACAGAGGCTGTAGCAATATCTGGGATTGAATTAGACAAAAGGAAACCGGATAATTCCAGTTTCATCCAGTCATATCCGGACAAAGTGGTGTGGAATTCGTATGCAATGGACCGAGAAAATCACAGGAAAAATGGTTTTGGAGAAAAGCAAAGTCTTTTCGTTAGGCAAGTGCATAAAATGTCATCTATACAAACAGAAATATCATGTTTTTTTTGCCGCAGTTCCTCTAGTTTTCTCCCTAGAAAATACGAATGTGTAGAGCTGGTGTCTCCATGTGGAACCAATTAGTGTTTCCAAGCATAAAATTAAATGTTCCCTGATAAAAAACAGTCAAAAAAATAAAGTCCGTGGATAATATCAGGAATACACAAACAAAGAGGCTGTAGCAATATCTGGGATTGAATTAGCCAAAATGAAACAAGATATTTCCGGTTTCATCCAGTCATATCCGGACAAAGTGGTGTGGAATTCGTATGCATTGGACCGAGAAAATCACAGTAAAAATGGTTTTGGAGAAAAGCAAAGTCTTTTCGTTAGGCAAGTGCATAAAATGTCATCTATACAAACAGAAATATCATGTTTGTTTGCCGCAGTTCCTCTAGCTTTCTCCCTAGAAAATACGAATGTGTAGAGCTGGTGTCTCCATGTGGAACCAATTAGTGTTTCCAAGCATAAAATTAAATGTTCCCTGAAAAAAAAACATTCAAAAAAATAAAGTCCGTGGATAATATCAGGAATACACAAACAAATAGGCTGTAGCAATATCTGGGATTGAATTAGACAAAAGGAAACCGGATATTTCTGGTTTCACCCAGGCATATCAGGACAAAGTGGTGTGGAATTCGTATGCAATGGACCGAGAAAATCACAGGAAAAATGGTTTTGGAGAAAAGCAAAGTCTTTTCGTTAGGCAAGTGCATAAAATGTCATCTATACAAACAGAAATATCATGTTTGTTTGCCGCAGTTCCTCTAGCTTTCTCCCTAGAAAATACAAATGTGGAGAGCTGGTGTCTCCATGTGGAACCATTTAGTGTTTCCAAGCATAAAATTAAATGTTCCCTGAAAAAAAGCATTCAAAAAAATAAAGTCCGTGGATAATATCAGGAATACACAAACACAGAGGCTGTAGCAATATCTGGGATTGAATTAGACAAAAGGAAATCGGATATTTCCGGTTTCATCCAGTCATATCCGGACAAAGTGGTGTGGAATTCGTATGCAATGGACCGAGAAAATCACAGGAAAAATGGTTTTGGAGAAAAGCAAAGTCTTTTCGTTAGGCAAGTGCATAAAATGTCATCTATACAAACAGAAATATCATGTTTGTTTGCCGCAGTTCCTCTAGCTTTCTCCCTAGAAAATACGAATGTGTAGAGCTGGTGTCTCCATGTGGAACCAATTAGTGTTTCCAAGCATAAAATTAAATGTTCCCTGAAAAAAAAACAGTCAAAAAAATAAAGTCCGTGGATAATATCACGAATACACAAACACAGAGGCTGTAGCAATATCTGGGATTGAATTAGACAAAAGGAAATCGGATATTTCCGGTTTCATCCAGTCATATCCGGACAAAGTGGTGTGGAATTCGTATGCAATGGACCGAGAAAATCACAGGAAAAATGGTTTTGGAGAAAAGCAAAGTCTTTTCGTTAGGCAAGTGCATAAAATGTTATTTATGCAAACAGAAATATCATGTTTGTTTGCCGCAGTTCCTCTAGCTTTCTCCCTAGAACAAACGAATGTGTAGAGCTGGTGTCTCCATGTGGAACCAATTACTGTTTCCAAGCATAAAATTAAATGTTCCCTGAAAAAAAAAACATTCAAAAAAATAAAGTCCGTGGATAATATCACGAATACACAAACACAGAGGCTGTGGCAATATTTCGGTTTGAGTTAGCCAAAACAAAACCGCATATTTCCGGTTTCATCCAGTCATATCCAGACAAAGTGGTGTGGAATTCCTATGCAATGGACCGAGAAAATCACAGTAAAAATGGTTTTGAAGAAAAGCAAAGTCTTTTCGTTAGGCAAGTGCATAAAATGTCATCTATACAAACAGAAATATCATGTGTGTTTGCCGCAGTTCCTCTAGCTTTCTCCCTAGAAAATACGAATGTGTAGAGCTGGTGTCTCCATGTGGAACCATTTAGTGTTTCCAAGCATAAAATTAAATGTTCCCTGAAAAAAAAAACATTCAAAAAAATAAAGTCCGTGGATAATATCAGGAATACACAAACACAGAGGCTGTAGCAATATCTGGGATTGAATTAGACAAAAGGAAACCGGATAATTCCAGTTTCATCCAGTCATATCCGGACAAAGTGGTGTGGAATTCGTATGCAATGGACCGAGAAAATCACAGGAAAAATGGTTTTGGAGAAAAGCAAAGTCTTTTCGTTAGGCAAGTGCATAAAATGTCATCTATACAAACAGAAATATCATGTTTGTTTGCCGCAGTTCCTCTAGCTTTCTCCCTAGAAAATACGAATGTGTAGAGCTGGTGTCTCCATGTGGAACCAATTAGTGTTTCCAAGCATAAAATTAAATGTTCCCTGAAAAAAAAACATTCAAAAAAATAAAGTCCGTGGATAATATCACGAATACACAAACACAGAGGCTGTAGCAATATCTGGGATTGAATTAGACAAAAGGAAACCGGATATTTCCGGTTTCATCCAGGCATATCCGGACAAAGTGGTGTGGAATTCGTATGCAATGGACCGAGAAAATCACAGGAAAAATGGTTTTGGAGAAAAGCAAAGTCTTTTCGTTAGGCAAGTGCATAAAATGTCATCTATACAAACAGAAATATCATGTTTGTTTGCCGCAGTTCCTCTAGCTTTCTCCCTAGAAAATACAAATGTGTAGAGCTGGTGTCTCCATGTGGAACCATTTAGTGTTTCCAAGCATAAAATTAAATGTTCCCTGAAAAAAAAACATTCAAAAAAATAAAGTCCGTGGATAATATCACGAATACACAAACACAGAGTCTGTAGCAATATCTGGGATTGAATTAGACAAAAGGAAACCGGATAATTCCGGTTTCATCCAGTCATATCCGGACAAAGTGGTGTGGAATTCGTATGCAATGGACCGAGAAAATCACAGGAAAAATGGTTTTGGAGAAAAGCAAAGTCTTTTCGTTAGGCAAGTGCATAAAATGTCATCTATACAAACAGAAATATCATGTTTGTTTGCCGCAGTTCCTCTAGCTTTCTCCCTAGAAAATACGAATGTGTAGAGCTGGTGTCTCCATGTGGAACCAATTAGTGTTTCCAAGCATAAAATTAAATGTTCCCTGAAAAAAAAACAGTCAAAAAAATAAAGTCCATGGATAATATCAGGAATACACAAACACAGAGGCTGTAGCAATATCTGGGATTGAATTAGACAAAACGAAACCGGATATTTCCGGTTTCATCCAGTCATATCCGGACAAAGTGGTGTGGAATTCGTATGCAATGGACCGAGAAAATCACAGGAAAAATGGTTTTGGAGAAAAGCAAAGTCTTTTCGTTAGGCAAGTGCATAAAATGTTATTTATGCAAACAGAAATATCATGTTTGTTTGCCGCAGTTCCTCTAGCTTTCTCCCTAGAACAAACGAATGTGTAGAGCTGGTGTCTCCATGTGGAACCAATTAGTGTTTCCAAGCATAAAATTAAATGTTCCCTGAAAAAAAAAACATTCAAAAAAATAAAGTCCGTGGATAATATCACGAGTACACAAACACAGAGGCTGTGGCAATATTTCGGTTTGAGTTAGCCAAAACAAAACCGCATATTTCCGGTTTCATCCAGTAATATCCAGACAAAGTGGTGTGGAATTCCTATGCAATGGACCGAGAAAATCACAGTAAAAATGGTTTTGAAGAAAAGCAAAGTCTTTTCGTTAGGCAAGTGCATAAAATGTCATCTATACAAACAGAAATATCATGTGTGTTTGCCGCAGTTCCTCTAGCTTTCTCCCTAGAAAATACAAATGTGTAGAGCTGGTGTCTCCATGTGGAACCATTTAGTGTTTCCAAGCATAAAATTAAATGTTCCCTGAAAAAAAAACATTCAAAAAAATAAAGTCCGTGGATAATATCAGGAATACACAAACACAGAGGCTGTAGCAATATCTGGGATTGAATTAGACAAAAGGAAACCGGATAATTCCAGTTTCATCCAGTCATATCCGGACAAAGTGGTGTGGAATTCGTATGCAATGGACCGAGAAAATCACAGGAAAAATGGTTTTGGAGAAAAGCAAAGTCTTTTCGTTAGGCAAGTGCATAAAATGTCATCTATACAAACAGAAATATCATGTTTTTTTGCTGCAGTTCCTCTAGCTTTCTCCCTAGAAAATACGAATGTGTAGAGCTGGTGTCTCCATGTGGAACCAATTAGTGTTTCCAAGCATAAAATTAAATGTTCCCTGATAAAAAACAGTCAAAAAAATAAAGTCCGTGGATAATATCAGGAATACACAAACAAAGAGGCTGTAGCAATATCTGGGATTGAATTAGCCAAAATGAAACCAGATATTTCCGGTTTCATCCAGTCATATCCGGACAAAGTGGTGTGGAATTCGTATGCAATGGACCGAGAAAATCACAGGAAAAATGGTTTTGGAGAAAAGCAAAGTATTTTCGTTAGGCAAGTGCATAAAATGTCATCTATACAAACAGAAATATCATGTTTGTTTGCCGCAGTTCCTCTAGCTTTCTCCCTAGAAAATACGAATGTGTAGAGCTGGTGTCTCCATGTGGAACCAATTAGTGTTTCCAAGCATAAAATTAAATGTTCCCTGAAAAAAAAACAGTCAAAAAAATAAAGTCCATGGATAATATCAGGAATACACAAACACAGAGGCTGTAGCAATATCTGGGATTGAATTAGACAAAACGAAACCGGATATTTCCGGTTTCATCCAGGCATATCCGGACAAAGTGGTGTGGAATTCGTATGCAATGGACCGAGAAAATCACAGGAAAAATGGTTTTGGAGAAAAGCAAAGTCTTTTCGTTAGGCAAGTGCATAAAATGTCATCTATACAAACAGAAATATCATGTTTGTTTGCCGCAGTTCCTCTAGCTTTCTCCCTAGAAAATACAAATGTGTAGAGCTGGTGTCTCCATGTGGAACCATTTAGTGTTTCAAGCATAAAATTAAATGTTCCCTGAAAAAAAAACATTCAAAAAAATAAAGTCCGTGGATAATATCAGGAATACACAAACACAGAGTCTGTAGCAATATCTGGGATTGAATTAGACAAAAGGAAACCGGATAATTCCGGTTTCATCCAGTCATATCCGGACAAAGTGGTGTGGAATTCGTATGCAATGGACCGAGAAAATCACAGGAAAAATGGTTTTGGAGAAAAGCAAAGTCTTTTCGTTAGGCAAGTGCATAAAATGTCATCTATACAAACAGAAATATCATGTTTGTTTGCCGCAGTTCCTCTAGCTTTCTCCCTAGAAAATACGAATGTGTAGAGCTGGTGTCTCCATGTGGAACCAATTAGTGTTTCCAAGCATAAAATTAAATGTTCCCTGAAAAAAAAAACATTCAAAAAAATAAAGTCCGTGGATAATATCACGAATACACAAACACAGAGGCTGTGGCAATATTTCGGTTTGAGTTAGCCAAAACAAAACCGCATATTTCCGGTTTCATCCAGTCATATCCAGACAAAGTGGTGTGGAATTCCTATGCAATGGACCGAGAAAATCACAGTAAAAATGGTTTTGAAGAAAAGCAAAGTCTTTTCGTTAGGCAAGTGCATAAAATGTCATCTATACAAACAGAAATATCATGTGTGTTTGCCGCAGTTCCTCTAGCTTTCTCCCTAGAAAATACAAATGTGTAGAGCTGGTGTCTCCATGTGGAACCATTTAGTGTTTCCAAGCATAAAATTAAATGTTCCCTGAAAAAAAAACATTCAAAAAAATAAAGTCCGTGGATAATATCAGGAATACACAAACACAGAGGCTGTAGCAATATCTGGGATTGAATTAGACAAAAGGAAACCGGATAATTCCAGTTTCATCCAGTCATATCCGGACAAAGTGGTGTGGAATTCGTATGCAATGGACCGAGAAAATCACAGGAAAAATGGTTTTGGAGAAAAGCAAAGTCTTTTCGTTAGGCAAGTGCATAAAATGTCATCTATACAAACAGAAATATCATGTTTTTTTGCCGCAGTTCCTCTAGCTTTCTCCCTAGAAAATACGAATGTGTAGAGCTGGTGTCTCCATGTGGAACCAATTAGTGTTTCCAAGCATAAAATTAAATGTTCCCTGATAAAAAACAGTCAAAAAAATAAAGTCCGTGGATAATATCAGGAATACACAAACAAAGAGGCTGTAGCAATATCTGGGATTGAATTAGCCAAAATGAAAACAGATATTTCCGGTTTCATCCAGTCATATCCGGACAAAGTGGTGTGGAATTCGTATGCAATGGACCGAGACAATCACAGTAAAATGGTTTTGGAGAAAAGCAAAGTCTTTTCGTTAGGCAAGTGCATAAAATGTCATCTATACAAACAGAAATATCATGTTTGTTTGCCGCAGTTCCTCTAGCTTTCTCCCTAGAAAATACGAATGTGTAGAGCTGGTGTCTCCATGTGGAACCAATTAGTGTTTCCAAGCATAAAATTAAATGTTCCCTGAAAAAAAAACATTCAAAAAAATAAAGTCCGTGGATAATATCACGAATACACAAACACAGAGGCTGTAGCAATATCTGGGATTGAATTAGCCAAAACGAAACCGGATATTTCCGGTTTCATCCAGGCATATCCGGACAAAGTGGTGTGGAATTCGTATGCAATGGACCGAGAAAATCACAGGAAAAATGGTTTTGGAGAAAAGCAAAGTCTTTTCGTTAGGCAAGTGCATAAAATGTCATCTATACAAACAGAAATATCATGTTTGTTTGCCGCAGTTCCTCTAGCTTTCTCCCTAGAAAATACAAATGTGTAGAGCTGGTGTCTCCATGTGGAACCATTTAGTGATTCCAAGCATAAAATTAAATGTTCCCTGAAAAAAAAACATTCAAAAAAATAAAGTCCGTGGATAATATCAGGAATACACAAACACAGAGGCTGTAGCAATATCTGGGATTGAATTAGACAAAAGGAAACCGGATAATTCCGGTTTCATCCAGTCATATCCGGACAAAGTGGTGTGGAATTCGTATGCAATGGACCGAGAAAATCACAGGAAAAATGGTTTTGGAGAAAAGCAAAGTCTTTTCGTTAGGCAAGTGCATAAAATGTCATCTATACAAACAGAAATATCATGTTTTTTTGCCGCAGTTCCTCTAGCTTTCTCCCTAGAAAATACGAATGTGTAGAGCTGGTGTCTCCATGTGGAACCAATTAGTGTTTCCAAGCATAAAATTAAATGTTCCCTGATAAAAAACAGTCAAAAAAATAAAGTCCGTGGATAATATCAGGAATACACAAACAAAGAGGCTGTAGCAATATCTGGGATTGAATTAGCCAAAATGAAAACAGATATTTCCGGTTTCATCCAGTCATATCCGGACAAAGTGGTGTGGAATTCGTATGCAATGGACCGAGAAAATCACAGTAAAAAATGGTTTTGGAGAAAAGCAAAGTCTTTTCGTTAGGCAAGTGCATAAAATGTCATCTATACAAACAGAAATATCATGTTTGTTTGCCGCAGTTCCTCTAGCTTTCTCCCTAGAAAATACGAATGTGTAGAGCTGGTGTCTCCATGTGGAACCAATTAGTGTTTCCAAGCATAAAATTAAATGTTCCCTGAAAAAAAAACATTCAAAAAAATAAAGTCCGTGGATAATATCACGAATACACAAACACAGAGGCTGTAGCAATATCTGGGATTGAATTAGCCAAAACGAAACCGGATATTTCCGGTTTCATCCAGGCATATCCGGACAAAGTGGTGTGGAATTCGTATGCAATGGACCGAGAAAATCACAGGAAAAATGGTTTTGGAGAAAAGCAAAGTCTTTTCGTTAGGCAAGTGCATAAAATGTCATCTATACAAACAGAAATATCATGTTTGTTTGCCGCAGTTCCTCTAGCTTTCTCCCTAGAAAATACAAATGTGTAGAGCTGGTGTCTCCATGTGGAACCATTTAGTGATTCCAAGCATAAAATTAAATGTTCCCTGAAAAAAAAACATTCAAAAAAATAAAGTCCGTGGATAATATCAGGAATACACAAACACAGAGGCTGTAGCAATATCTGGGATTGAATTAGACAAAAGGAAACCGGATAATTCCGGTTTCATCCAGTCATATCCGGACAAAGTGGTGTGGAATTCGTATGCAATGGACCGAGAAAATCACAGGAAAAATGGTTTTGGAGAAAAGCAAAGTCTTTTCGTTAGGCAAGTGCATAAAATGTCATCTAGACAAACAGAAATATCATGTTTGTTTGCCGCAGTTCCTCTAGCTTTCTCCCTAGAAAATACGAATGTGTAGAGCTGGTGTCTCCATGTGGAACCAATTAGTGTTTCCAAGCATAAAATTAAATGTTCCCTGATAAAAAACAGTCAAAAAAATAAAGTCCGTGGATAATATCAGGAATACACAAACAAAGAGGCTGTAGTAATATCTGGGATTGAATTAGCCAAAATGAAAACAGATATTTCCGGTTTCATCCAGTCATATCCGGACAAAGTGGTGTGGAATTGGTATGCAATGGACCGAGAAAATCACAGTAAAAATGGTTTTGGAGAAAAATAGAGTCTTCTCGTTAGGCAAGTGCATAAAATGTCATCTATACAAACAGAAATATAATGTTTGTTTGCCGCAGTTCCTCTAGCTTTCTCCCTAGAAAATACGAATGTGTAGAGCTGGTGTCTCCATGTGAAACCAATTAGTGTTTCTAAGCACAAAATTAAATGTTCCCTGAAAAAAAAAACATTCAAAAAAATAAAGTCCATGGATAATATCACGAATACACAAACAAAGAGGCTGTAGCAATATCTGGGATTGAATTAGCCAAAACGAAACCGGATATTTCCGGTTTCATCCAGTCATATCCGGACAAAGTGGTGTGGAATTCGTATGCAATGGACCGAGAAAATCACAGTAAAAATGGTTTTGGAGAAAAGCAAAGTCTTTTCGTTAGGCAAGTGCATAAAATGTCATCTATACAAACAGAAATATCATGTTTGTTTGCCGCAGTTCCTCTAGCTTTCTCCCTAGAAAATATGAATGTGTAGAGCTGGTGTCTCCATGTGGAACCAATTAGTGTTTCTAAGCACAAAATTAAATGTTCCCTGAAAAAAAAAATTCAAAACCATAAAGTCCGTGGATAATATCAGGAATACACAAACACAGAGGCTGTAGCAATATCTGGGATTGAATTAGCCAAAACGAAACCGGATATTTCCGGTTTCATCCAGTCATATCCGGACCAACTGGTGTGGAATTCGTATGCAATGGACCGAGAAAATCACAGGAAAAATGATTTTGGAGAAAAGCAGAGTCTTTTCGTTAGGCAAGTGCATCAAATGTCATCTATACAAACAGAAATAGCATGTTTGTTTGCCGCAGTTCCTCTAGCATTCTCCCTAGAAAATACGAATGTGTAGAGCTGCTGTCTCCATGTGGGACCAATTAGAGTTTCCAAGGACAAAATTAAATGTTCCCTGATAAAAAAAAAAACAAAACAATTAAGTCCGTGGATAATATCAGGAATACCCAAACACAGATGCTGTAGCAATATTTCGGTTTGAGTTAGCCAAAACAAAACCGGATATTTCCGGTTTCATCCAGTCATATCCGGACAAAGTGGTGTGGAATTCGTATGCAATGGACCGAGAAAATCACAGGAAAAATGGTTTTGGAGAAAAGCAGAGTCTTTTCGTTAGGCAAGTGCATAAAATGTCATCTATACAAACAGAAATAGCATGTTTGTTTGCTGCAGTTCCTCTAGCTTTCTCACTAGAACATAAAAATGTGTAGAGCTGGTGTCTCCATGTGGAACCAATTAGTGTTTCCAAGCATAAAATTAAATGTTCCCTGAAAAAAAAACATTCAAAAAAATAAAGTCCGTGGATAATATCAAGAATACACAAACACAGATGCTGTAGCAATATTTCGGTTTGAGTTAGCCAAAACAAAACCGGATATTTCCAGTTTCATCCAGTCATATCCGGACAAAGTGGTGTGGAATTCATTGCAATGGACCAAGAAAATCACAGGAAAAATGGTTTTGGAGAAAAGCAAAGTCTTTTCGTTAGGCAAGTGCATAAAATGTCATCTATACAAACAGAAATATCATGTTTGTTTGCCACAGTTCCTCTAGCTTTCTCCCTAGAAAATACGAATGTGTAGAGCTGGTGTCTCCATGTGGAACCAATTAGTGTTTCTAAGCACAAAATTACATGTTCCCTCAAAAAAAATTCAAAACCATAAAGTCCGTGGATAATATCAGGAATACACAAACACAGAGGCTGTAGCAATATCTGGGATTGAATTAGCCAAAACGAAACTAGGTATTTCCGTTTACATCCAGTCATATCCGGACAAAGTGGTGTGGAATTCGTATGCAATGGACCGAGAAAATCACAGTAAAAATGGTTTTGGAGTAAAGCAAAGTCTTTTCGTTAGGCAAGTGCATAAAATGTCATCTATACAAACAGAAATATCATGTTTGTTTGCCGCAGTTCCTCTAGCTTTCTCCCTAGAAAATACGAATGTGTAGAGCTGGTGTCTCCATGTGGGACCAATTAGAGTTTCCAAGGACAAAATTAAATGTTCCCTGATAAAAAAAACAAAACAATAAAGTCCGTGGATAATATCAGGAATACACAAACACATAGGCTGTAGCAATATTTTGGTTTGAGTTAGCCAAAACAAAACCGGATATTTCCAGTTTCATCCAGTCATATCCGGACAAAGTGGTGTGGAATTCGTATGCAATGTACCGAGAAAATCACAAGAAAAATGGTTTTGGAGAAAAGCAAAGTCTTTTCGTTAGGCAAGTGCATAAAATGTCATCTATACAAACAGAAATATCATGTTTGTTTGCCGCAGTTCCTCTAGCTTTCTCCCTAGAAAATACGAATGTTTAGAGCTGGTGTCTCCATGTGGGACCAATTAGAGTTTCCAAGGACAAAGTTAAATGTTCCCTGAAAAAAAAATTCAAAACCATACAGTCCGTGGATAATATCAGGAATACACAAACACAGAGGCTGTAGCAATATCTGGGATTGAATTAGCCAAAACGAACCCGGATATTTCCGGTTTCATCCAGTCATATCCGGACAAAGTGGTGTGGAATTGGTATGCAATGGACCGAGAAAATCACAGTAAAAATGGTTTTGGAGAAAAATAGAGTCTTTTCGTTAGGCAAGTGCATAAAATGTCATCTATACAAACAGAAATATCATGTTTGTTTGCCGCAGTTCCTCTAGCTTTCTCCCTAGAAAATACGAATGTGTAGAGCTGGTGTCTCCATGTGGAACCAATTAGTGTTTCTAAGCACAAAATTAAATGTTCCCTGAAAAAAAAAACATTCAAAAAAATAAAGTCCATGGATAATATCACGAATACACAAACAAAGAGGCTGTAGCAATATCTGGGATTGAATTAGCCAAAACGAAACCGGATATTTCCGGTTTCATCCAGTCATATCCGGACAAAGTGGTGTGGAATTCGTATGCAATGGACCGAGAAAATCACAGTAAAAATGGTTTTGGAGAAAAGCAAAGTCTTTTCGTTAGGCAAGTGCATAAAATGTCATCTATACAAACAGAAATATCATGTTTGTTTGCCGCAGTTCCTCTAGCTTTCTCCCTAGAAAATATGAATGTGTAGAGCTGGTGTCTCCATGTGGAACCAATTAGTGTTTCTAAGCACAAAATTAAATGTTCCCTGAAAAAAAAAATTCAAAACCATAAAGTCCGTGGATAATATCAGGAATACACAAACACAGAGGCTGTAGCAATATCTGGGATTGAATTAGCCAAAACGAAACCGAATATTTCCGGTTTCATCCAGTCATATCCGGACCAACTGGTGTGGAATTCGTATGCAATGGACCGAGAAAATCACAGGAAAAATGGTTTTGGAGAAAAGCAGAGTCTTTTCGTTAGGCAAGTGCATCAAATGTCATCTATACAAACAGAAATAGCATGTTTGTTTGCCGCAGTTCCTCTAGCATTCTCCCTAGAAAATACGAATGTGTAGAGCTGCTGTCTCCATGTGGGACCAATTAGAGTTTCCAAGGACAAAATTAAATGTTCCCTGATAAAAAAAAAAACAAAACAATTAAGTCCGTGGATAATATCAGGAATACCCAAACACAGATGCTGTAGCAATATTTCGGTTTGAGTTAGCCAAAACAAAACCGGATATTTCCGGTTTCATCCAGTCATATCCGGACAAAGTGGTGTGGAATTCGTATGCAATGGACCGAGAAAATCACAGGAAAAATGGTTTCGGAGAAAAGCAGAGTCTTTTCGTTAGGCAAGTGCATAAAATGTCATCTATACAAACAGAAATAGCATGTTTGTTTGCTGCAGTTCCTCTAGCTTTCTCACTAGAACATAAAAATGTGTAGAGCTGGTGTCTCCATGTGGAACCAATTAGTGTTTCCAAGCATAAAATTAAATGTTCCCTGAAAAAAAAACATTCAAAAAAATAAAGTCCGTGGATAATATCAAGAATACACAAACACAGATGCTGTAGCAATATTTCGGTTTGAGTTAGCCAAAACAAAACCGGATATTTCCAGTTTCATCCAGTCATATCCGGACAAAGTGGTGTGGAATTCATTGCAATGGACCAAGAAAATCACAGGAAAAATGGTTTTGGAGAAAAGCAAAGTCTTTTCGTTAGGCAAGTGCATAAAATGTCATCTATACAAACAGAAATATCATGTTTGTTTGCCACAGTTCCTCTAGCTTTCTCCCTAGAAAATACGAATGTGTAGAGCTGGTGTCTCCATGTGGAACCAATTAGTGTTTCTAAGCACAAAATTACATGTTCCCTCAAAAAAAATTCAAAACCATAAAGTCCGTGGATAATATCAGGAATACACAAACACAGAGGCTGTAGCAATATCTGGGATTGAATTAGCCAAAACGAAACCAGGTATTTCCGTTTACATCCAGTCATATCCGGACAAAGTGGTGTGGAATTCGTATGCAATGGACTGAGAAAATCACAAGAAAAATGGTTTTGGAGAAAAGCAAAGTCTTTTCGTTAGGCAAGTGCATAAAATGTCATCTATAAAAACAGAAATACCATGTTTGTTTGCCACAGTTCCTCTAGCTTTCTCCCTAGAAAATACGAATGTGTAGAGCTGGTGTCTCCATGTGGAACCAATTAGTGTTTCTAAGCACAGAATTAAATGTTCCTTAAAAAAAATTCAAAACCATAAAGTCCGTGGATAATATCAGGAATACACAAACACAGAGGCTGTAGCAATATCTGGGCATGAGTTAGCCAAAACGAAACCGGATATTTTCGGTTTCATCCAACATATTCGGACAAACTGGTGTGGAATTCGTATGCAATGGACCGAGAAAATCACAGGAAAAATGGTTTTGGAGAAAAGCAAAGTCTTTTCGTTAGGCAAGTGCATAAAATGTCATCTATACAAACAGAAATATCATGTTTGTTTGCCGCAGTTCCTCTAGCTTTCTCCCTAGAAAATACGAATGTGTAGAGCTGGTGTCTCCATGTGGAACCAATTAGTGTTTCTAAGCACAGAATTAAATGTTACCTGAAAAAAAATTCAAAACCATAAAGTCCGTGGATAATATCAGGAATACACAAACACAGATGCTGTAGCAATATTTCGGTTTGAGTTAGCCAAAACAAAACCGGATATTTCCGGTTTCATCCAGTCATATTCGGACAAAGTGGTGTGGAATTTATATGCAATGGACGGAGCAAATCACAGGAAAAATGGTATTGGAGAAAAGCAGAGTCTTTTCGTTAGGCAAGTGCATAAAATGTCATCTATACAAACAGAAATAGCATGTTTGTTTGCCGCAGTTCCTCTAGCTTTCTCCCTAGAAAATACGAATGTGTAGAGCTGGTGTCTCCATGTGGGACCAATTAGAGTTTCCAAGGACAAAATTAAATGTTCCCTGATAAAAAAAACAAAACAATAAAGTCCGTGGATAATATCAGGAATACACAAACACATAGGCTGTAGCAATATTTTGGTTTGAGTTAGCCAAAACAAAACCGGATATTTCCAGTTTCATCCAGTCATATCCGGACAAAGTGGTGTGGAATTCGTATGCAATGTACCGAGAAAATCACAGTAAAAACGGTTTTGGAGAAAAGCAAAGTCTTTTCGTTAGGCAAGTGCATAAAATGTCATCTATACAAACAGAAATATCAAGTTTGTTTGCCGCAGTTCCTCTAGCTTTCTCCCTAGAAAATACGAATGTGTAGAGCTGGTGTCTCCATGTGGAACCAATTAGTGTTTCTAAGCACAAAATTAAATGTTCCCTGAAAAAAAAATTCAAAACCATGAAGTCCGTGGATAATATCAGGAATACACAAACACAGAGGCTGTAGCAATATCTGGGATTGAATTAGCCAAAACGAACCCGGATATTTCCGGTTTCATCCAGTCATATCCGGACAAAGTGGTGTGGAATTCGTATGCAATGGACCGAGAAAATCACAGTAAAAATGGTTTTGGAGAAAAATAGAGTCTTTTCATTAGGCAAGTGCATAAAATGTCATCTATACAAACAGAAATATCATGTTTGTTTGCCGCAGTTCCTCTAGCTTTCTCCCTAGAAAATACGAATGTGTAGAGCTGGTGTCTCCATGTGAAACCAATTAGTGTTTCTAAGCACAAAATTAAATGTTCCCTGAAAAAAAAAAACATTCAAAAAAATAAAGTCCATGGATAATATCACGAATACACAAACAAAGAGGCTGTAGCAATATCTGGGATTGAATTAGCCAAAACGAAACCGGATATTTCCGGTTTCATCCAGTCATATCCGGACAAAGTGGTGTGGAATTCGTATGCAATGGACCGAGAAAATCACAGTAAAAATGGTTTTGGAGAAAAGCAAAGTCTTTTCGTTAGGCAAGTGCATAAAATGTCATCTATACAAACAGAAATATCATGTTTGTTTGCCGCAGTTCCTCTAGCTTTCTCCCTAGAAAATATGAATGTGTAGAGCTGGTGTCTCCATGTGGAACCAATTAGTGTTTCTAAGCACAAAATAAAATGTTCCCTGAAAAAAAAATTCAAAACCATAAAGTCCGTGGATAATATCAGGAATACACAAACACAGAGGCTGTAGCAATATCTGGGATTGAATTAGCCAAAACGAAACCGGATATTTCCGGTTTCATCCAGTCATATCCGGACCAACTGGTGTGGAATTCGTATGCAATGGACCGAGAAAATCACAGGAAAAATGGTTTTGGAGAAAAGCAGAGTCTTTTCGTTAGGCAAGTGCATCAAATGTCATCTATACAAACAGAAATATCATGTTTGTTTGCCGCAGTTCCTCTAGCATTCTCCCTAGAAAATACGAATGTGTAGAGCTGCTGTCTCCATGTGGGACCAATTAGAGTTTCCAAGGACAAAATTAAATGTTCCCTGATAAAAAAAAAACAAAACAATAAAGTCCGTGGATAATATCAGGAATACCCAAACACAGATGCTGTAGCAATATTTCGGTTTGAGTTAGCCAAAACAAAACCGGATATTTCCGGTTTCATCCAGTCATATCCGGACCAACTGCTGTGGAATTCGTATGCAATGGACCAAGAAAATCACAGGAAAAATGGTTTTGGAGAAAAGCAGAGTCTTTTCGTTAGGCAAGTGCATAAAATGTCATCTATACAAACAGAAATATTATGTTTGTTTGCCGCAGTTCCTCTAGCTTTCTCCCTAGAAAATACGAATGTGTAGAGCTGGTGTCTCCATGTGGAACCAATTAGTGTTTCTAAGCACAGAATTAAATGTTCCCTGATAAAAAAAACAAAACAATAAAGTCCGTGGATAATATCAGGAATACACAAACACAGATGCTGTAGCAATATTTCGGTTTGAGTTAGCCAAAACAAAACCGGATATTTCCGCTTTCATCCAGTCATATTTGGACAAAGTGGTGTGGAATTTATATGCAATGGACGGAGAAAATCACAGGAAAAATTGTTTTGGAGAAAAGCAAAGTCTTTTCGTTAGGCAAGTGCATAAAATGTCATCTATACAAACAGAAATATCATGTTAGTTTGCCGCAGTTCCTCTAGCTTTCTCCCTAGAAAATACGAATGTGTAGAGCTGCTGTCTCCATGTGGGACCAATTAGAGTTTCCAAGGACAAAATTAAATGTTCCCTGATAAAAAAAAACAAAACAATAAAGTCCGTGGATAATATCAGGAATACCCAAACACAGATGCTGTAGCAATATTTCGGTTTGAGTTAGCCAAAACAATACCGGATATTTCCGGTTTCATCCAGTCATATCCGGACCAACTGCTGTGGAATTCGTATGCAATGGACCAAGAAAATCACAGGAAAAATGGTTTTGGAGAAAAGCAAAGTCTTTTCGTTAGGCAAGTGCATAAAATGTCATCTATACAAACAGAAATATCATGTTTGTTTGCCGCAGTTCCTCTAGCTTTCTCCCTAGAAAATACGAATGTGTAGAGCTGGTGTCTCCATGTGGAACCAATTAGTGTTTCTAAGCACAGAATTAAATGTTCCCTGATAAAAAAAACAAAACAATAAAGTCCGTGGATAATATCAGGAATACACAAACACAGATGCTGTAGCAATATTTCGGTTTGAGTTAGCCAAAACAAAACCGGATATTTCCGGTTTCATCCAGTCATATTCGGACAAAGTGGTGTGGAATTTATATGCAATGGACGGAGAAAATCACAGGAAAAATTGTTTTGGAGAAAAGCAAAGTCTTTTCGTTAGGCAAGTGCATAAAATGTCATCTATACAAACAGAAATATCATGTTAGTTTGCCGCAGTTCCTCTAGCTTTCTACCTAGAAAATACGAATGTGTAGAGCTGGTGTCTCCATTTGGGACCAATTAGAGTTTCCAAGGACAAAATTAAATGTTCCCTGATAAAAAAAACAAAACAATAAAGTCCGTGGATAATATCAGGAATACACAAACACATAGGCTGTAGCAATATTTTGGTTTGAGTTAGCCAAAACAAAACCGGATATTTCCAGTTTCATCCAGTCATATCCGGACAAAGTGGTGTGGAATTCGTATGCAATGTACCGAGAAAATCACAAGAAAAATGGTTTTGGAGAAAAGCAAAGTCTTTCGTTAGGCAATTGCATAAAATGTCATCTATACAAACAGAAATATCATGTTTGTTTGCCGCAGTTCCTCTAGCTTTCTCCCTAGAAAAGACGAATGTGTAGAGCTGGTGTCTCCATGTGGAACCAATTAGTGTTTCCAAGCATAAAATTAAATGTTCCCTGATAAAAAACATTCAAAAAAATATATCCGTGGAAAATATCAGGAATACACAAACAAAGAGGCTGTAGCAATATCTGGGATTGTATTAGCAAAAAGGAAACCGGATATTTCCGGTTTCATCCAGTCATATTCGGACAAAGTGGTGTGGAATTCGTATGCAATGGACCGAGAAAATCACAGGAAAAATGGTTTTGGAGAAAAGCAAAGTCTTTTCGTTAGGCAAGTGCATAAAATGTCATCTATACAAACAGAAATATCATGTTAGTTTGCCGCAGTTCCTCTAGCTTTCTCCCTAGAAAATACGAATGTGTAGAGCTGGTGTCTCCATGTGGGACCAATTAGAGTTTCCAAGGACAAAGTTAAATGTTCCCTGAAAAAAAAAAATTCAAAACCATAAAGTCCGTGGATAATATCAGGAATACACAAACACAGAGGCTGTAGCAATATCTGGGATTGAATTAGCCAAAAAGAAACCGGATATTTCCGGTTTCATCCAGTCATATCCGGACAAAGTGGTGTGGAATTCGTATGCAATGGACCGAGAAAATCACAGTAAAAATGGTTTTGGAGAAAAATAGAGTCTTTTCGTTAGGCAAGTGCACAAAATGTCATCTATACACACAGAAATATCAATTTTGTTTGCCGCAGTTCCTCTAGCTTTCTCCCTAGAAAATACGAATGTGTAGAGCTGGTGTCTCCATGTGAAACCAATTAGTGTTTCTAAGCACAAAATTAAATGTTCCCTGAAAAAAAAAACATTCAAAAAAATAAAGTCCATGGATTATATCACGAATACACAAACACAGAGGCTGTAGCAATATCTGGGATTGAATTAGCCAAAACGAAACCGGATATTTCCGGTTTCATCCAGTCATATCCGGACCAACTGGTGTGGAATTCGTATGCAATGGACCGAGAAAATCACAGGAAAAATGGTTTTGGAGAAAAGCAAAGTCTTTTCGTTAGGCAAGTGCATAAAATGTCATCTATACAAACAGAAATATCATGTTTGTTTGCCGCAGTTCCTCTAGCTTTCTCCCTAGAAAATACGAATGTGTAGAGCTGGTGTCTCCATGTGGAACCAATTAGTGTTTCTAAGCACAAAATTACATGTTCCCTCAAAAAAAATTGAAAACCATAAAGTCCGTGGATAATATCAGGAATACACAAACACAGAGGCTGTAGCAATATCTGGGATTGAATTAGTCAAAACGAAACCGGGTATTTCCGTTTACATCCAGTCATATCCGGACAAAGTGGTGTGGAATTCGTATGCAATGGACTGAGAAAATCACAAGAAAAATGGTTTTGGAGAAAAGCAAAGTCTTTTCGTTAGGCAAGTGCATAAAATGTCATCTATAAAAACAGAAATATCATGTTTGTTTTCTGCAGTTCCTCTAGCTTTCTCCCTAGAAAATACGAATGTGTAGAGCTGGTGTCTCCATGTGGAACCAATTAGTGTTTCTAAGCACAGAATTAAATGTTCCTTAAAAAAAAAATTCAAAACCATAAAGTCCGTGGATAATATCAGGAATACACAAACACAGAGGCTGTAGCAATATCTGGGCATGAGTTAGCCAAAACGAAACCGGATATTTCCGGTTTCATCCAGTCATATTCGGACAAACTGGTGTGGAATTCGTATGCAATGGACCGAGAAAATCACAGGAAAAATGGTTTTGGAGAAAAGCAAAGTCTTTTCGTTAGGCAAGTGCATAAAATGTCATCTATACAAACAGAAATATCATGTTTGTTTGCCGCAGTTCCTCTAGCTTTCTCCCTAGAAAATACGAATGTGTAGAGCTGGTGTCTCCATTTGGGACCAATTAGAGTTTCGAAGGACAAAATTAAATATTCCCTGATAAAAAAAACAAAACAATAAAGTCCGTGGATAATATCAGGAATACACAAACACATAGGCTGTAGCAATATTTTGGTTTGAGTTAGCCAAAACAAAACCGGATATTTCTGGTTTCATCCAGTCATATCCGGACAAAGTGGTGTGGAATTCGTATGCAATGGACCGAGAAAATCACAGTAAAAATGGTTTTGGAGAAAAGCAGAGTCTTTTCGTTAGGCAAGTGCATAAAATGTCATCTATACAAACAGAAATATCATGTTTGTTTGCCGCAGTTCCTCTAGCTTTCTCCCTAGAAAATACGAATGTGTAGAGCTGGTGTCTCCATGTGGAACCAATTAGTGTTTCTAAGCACAAAATTACATGTTCCCTCAAAAAAAATTGAAAACCATAAAGTCCATGGATAATATCAGGAATACACAAACACAGAGGCTGTAGCAATATCTGGGATTGAATTAGTCAAAACGAAACCGGGTATTTCCGTTTACATCCAGTCATATCCGGACAAAGTGGTGTGGAATTCGTATGCAATGGACTGAGAAAATCACAAGAAAAATGGTTTTGGAGAAAAGCAAAGTCTTTTCGTTAGGCAAGTGCATAAAATGTCATCTATAAAAACAGAAATATCATGTTTGTTTTCTGCAGTTCCTCTAGCTTTCTCCCTAGAAAATACGAATGTGTAGAGCTGGTGTCTCCATGTGGAACCAATTAGTGTTTCTAAGCACAGAATTAAATGTTCCTTAAAAAAAAAATTCAAAACCATAAAGTCCGTGGATAATATCAGGAATACACAAACACAGAGGCTGTAGCAATATCTGGGCATGAGTTAGCCAAAACGAAACCGGATATTTCCGGTTTCATCCAGTCATATTCGGACAAACTGGTGTGGAATTCGTATGCAATGGACCGAGAAAATCACAGGAAAAATGGTTTTGGAGAAAAGCAAAGTCTTTTCGTTAGGCAAGTGCATAAAATGTCATCTATACAAACAGAAATATCATGTTTGTTTGCCGCAGTTCCTCTAGCTTTCTCCCTAGAAAATACGAATGTGTAGAGCTGGTGTCTCCATTTGGGACCAATTAGAGTTTCCAAGGACAAAATTAAATATTCCCTGATAAAAAAAACAAAACAATAAAGTCCGTGGATAATATCAGGAATACACAAACACATAGGCTGTAGCAATATTTTGGTTTGAGTTAGCCAAAACAAAACCGGATATTTCTGGTTTCATCCAGTCATATCCGGACAAAGTGGTGTGGAATTCGTATGCAATGGACCGAGAAAATCACAGGAAAAATGGTTTTGGAGAAAAGCAAAGTCTTTTCGTTAGGCAAGTGCATAAAATGTCATCTATACAAACAGAAATATCATGTTTGTTTGCCGCAGTTCCTCTAGCTTTCTCCCTAGAAAATACGAATGTTTAGAGCTGGTGTCTCCATGTGGGACCAATTAGAGTTTCCAAGGACAAAGTTAAATGTTCCCTGAAAAAAAAAATTCAAAACCATAAAGTCCGTGGATAATATCAGGAATACACAAACACAGAGGCTGTAGCAATATCTGGGATTGAATTAGCCAAAACGAAACCGGATATTTCCGGTTTCATCCAGTCATATCCGGACAAAGTGGTGTGGAATTCGTATGCAATGGACCGAGAAAATCACAGTAAAAATGGTTTTGGAGAAAAATAGAGTCTTTTCGTTAGGCAAGTGCATAAAATGTCATCTATACACACAGAAATATCATGTTTGTTTGCCGCAGTTCCTCTAGCTTTCTCCCTAGAAAATACGAATGTGTTGAGCTGGTGTCTCCATGTGGGACCAATTAGAGTTTCCAAGGACAAAATTAAATGTTCCCTGATAAAAAAAAAACAAAACAAAACAATTAAGTCCGTGGATAATATCAGGAATACCCAAACACAGATGCTGTAGCAATATTTCGGTTTGAGTTAGCCAAAACAAAACCGGATATTTCCGGTTTCATCCAGTCATATTCGGACAAAGTTGTGTGGAATTTATATGCAATGGACGGAGAAAATCACAGGAAAAATGGTTTTGGAGAAAAGCAGAGTCTTTTCGTTAGGCAAGTGCATAAAATGTCATCTATACAAACAGAAATAGAATGTTTGTTTGCCCCAGTTCCTCTAGCTTTCTCCCTAGAAAATACGAATGTGTAGAGCTGGTGTCTCCATGTGGAACCAATTAGTGTTTCCAAGCATAAAATTAAATGTTCCCTGATAAAAAACATTCAAAAAAATATATCCGTGGAAAATATCAGGAATACACAAACAAAGAGGCTGTAGCAATATCTGGGATTGAATTAGCAAAAAGGAAACCGGATATTTCCGGTTTCATCCAGTCATATTCGGACAAAGTGGTGTGGAATTCGTATGCAATTGACCAAGAAAATCACAGGAAAAATGGTTTTGGAGAAAAGCAAAGTCTTTTCGTTAGGCAAGTGCATAAAATGTCATCTATACAAACAGAAATATCATGTTAGTTTGCCGCAGTTCCTCTAGCTTTCTCCCTAGAAAATACGAATGTGTAGAGCTGGTGTCTCCATGTGGAACCAATTAGTGTTTCCAAGCACAAAATTAAATGTTGCCTGAAAAAAAAAAGCATTCAAAAAAATAAAGTCCGTGGATAATATCAGGAATACACAAACACAGAGGCTGTAGCAATATCTGGGATTGAATTAGCCAAAACGAAACCGGATATTTCCGGTTTCATCCAGTCATATCCGGACAAACTGGTGTGGAATTCGTATGCAATGGACCGAGAAAATCACAGTAAAAATGGTTTTGGAGAAAAGCAAAGTCTTTTCGTTAGGCAAGTGCATAAAATGTCATCTATACAAACAGAAATATCATGTTTGTTTGCCGCAGTTCCTCTAGCTTTCTCCCTAGAAAATACGAATGTGTAGAGCTGGTGTCTCAATGTGGGACCAATTAGAGTTTCCAAGGACAAAATTAAATGTTCCCTGATAAAAAAAACAAAACAATAAAGTCCGTGGATAATATCAGGAATACACAAACACATAGGCTGTAGCAATATTTTGGTTTGAGTTAGCCAAAACAAAACCGGATATTTCCAGTTTCATCCAGTCATATCCGGACAAAGTGGTGTGGAATTCGTATGCAATGTACCGAGAAAATCACAAGAAAAATGGTTTTGGAGAAAAGCAAAGTCTTTTCGTTAGGCAAGTGCATAAAATGTCATGTATACAAACAGAAATATCATGTTTGTTTGCCGCAGTTCCTCTAGCTTTCTCCCTAGAACATAAAAAAGGGTAGAGCTGGTGTCTCCATGTGGAACCAATTAGTGTTTCCAAGCATAAAATTAAATGTTCCCTGAAAAAAAAAACATTCAAAAAAATAAAGTCCGTGGATAATATCATGAATACACAAACAAAGAGGCTGTAGCAATATCTGGGATTGAATTAGCCAAAACGAAACCGGATATTTCCGGTTTCATCCAGTCATATTCGGACAAACTTGTGTGGAATTCGTATGCAATGGACCGAGAAAATCACAGTAAAAATGATTTTGGAGAAAAGCAAAGTCTTTTCGTTAGGCAAGTGCATAAAATGTCATCTAGACAAACAGAAATATCATGTTTGTTTGCCGCAGTTCCTCTAGCTTTCTCCCTAGAAAATAAGAATGTGTAGAGCTGGTGTCTCCATGTGGGACCAATTAGAGTTTCCAAGGACAAAGTTAAATGTTCCCTGAATAAAAAACAAAACAAAACAATAAAGTCTGTGGATAATATCAGGAATACCCAAACACAGATGCTGCAGCATTATTTCGGTTTCAGTTAGCCAAAACAAAACCGGATATTTCCGGTTTCATCCAGTCATATCCGGACAAAGTGGTGTGGAATTCGTATGTAATGGACTGAGAAAATCACAGTAAAAATGGTTTTGGAGAAAAGCAAAGTCTTTTCGTTAGGCAAGTGCATAAAATGTCGTCTATACAAACAGAAATATCATGTTTGTTTGCCGCAGTTCCTCTAGCTTTCTCCCTAGAAAATACGAATGTGTAGAGCTGGTGTCTCCATGTGGAACCAATTAGTGTTTCCAAGCACAAAATTAAATGTTGCCTGAAAAAAAAAGCATTCAAAAAAATAAAGTCCGTGGATAATATCAGGAATACACCAACACAGAGGCTGTAGCAATATTTCGGTTTGAGTTAGCCAAAAGGAAAGCGGATATTTCCGGTTTCATCCAGTCATATCCGGACAAAGTGGTGTGGAATTCGTATGCAATGGACCGAGAAAATCACAGGAAAAATGGTTTTGGAGAAAAACAGAGTCTTTTCGTTAGGCAAGTGCATAAAATGTCATCTATACAAACAGAAATATCATGTTTGTTTGCCGCAGTTCCTCTAGCTTTCTCCCTAGAAAATACAAATGTGTAGAGCTGGTGTCTCCATGTGGAACCAATTAGTGTTTCCAAGCATAAAATTAAATGTTCCCTGAAAAAAAAATACATTCAAAACCATAAAGTCCGTGGATAATATCAGGAATACACAAGACAGATGCTGTAGCAATAACTGGGATTGAGTTAGCCAAAACAAAAGCGGATGTCCGGTTTCATCCAGTCATATCCGGACAAAGTGGTGTGGAATTCATATGCAATGGACCAAGAAAATCACAGGAAAAATGGTTTTGGAGAAAAGCAAAGTCTTTTCGTTAGGCAAGTGCATAAAATGTCATCTATACAAACAGAAATATCATGTTTGTTTACCGCAATTCCTCTAGCTTTCTCCCTAGAAAATACGAATGTGTAGAGCTGGGTTCTCCATGTGGGAACAATTAGAGTTTCCAAGGACAAAATTAAATGTTCCCTGAAAAAAAAATCCAAAACCATAAAGTCCGTGGATAATATCAGGAATACACAAACACAGAGGCTGTAGCAATATCTGGGATTGAATTAGCCAAAACGAAACCGGATATTTCCGGTTTCATCCAGTCATATCCGGACAAACTGGTGTGGAATTCGTATGCAATGGACCGAGAAAATTACAGGAAAAATGGTTTTGGAGAAAAGCAAAGTCTTTTCGTTAGGCAAGTGCATAAAATGTCATCTATACAAACAGAAATATCATGTTTGTGTGCTGCAGTTCCACTAGCTTTCTCCCTAGAAAATACGAATGTGTAGAGCTGCTATGTCCATGTGGGAAGAAGTAGAGTTTCCATGGGTAAAATTAAATGTTCCCTGAAAAAAAAATTCAAAATATAAAGTCCGTGGATAATATCAGGTATACACAAACACAGAGGCTGTAGCAATATTTCGGTTTGAGTTAGCCAAAACGAAACCGGATATTTCCGGTTTCATCCATCATATCCGGACAAAGTGGTGTGGAATTCGTATGCAATGGACTGAGAAAATCACAGGAAAAATGGTTTTGGAGAAAAGCAAAGTCTTTCCGTTAGGCAAGTGCATAAAATGTCATCTATACAAACAGAAATATCATGTTTGTTTGCCGCAGTTCCTCTAGCTTTCTCCCTAGAAAATACGAATGTGTAGAGCTGGTGTCTCCGTGTGGGACCAATTAGTGTTTCCAAGCATAAAATTAAATGTTCCCTGATAAAAAACATTCAAAAAAATAAAGTCCGTGGATAATATCAGGAATACACAAACAAAGAGGCTGTAGCAATATCTGGGATTGAATTAGCCAAAACGAAACCGGATATTTAAGGTTTCATCCAGTCATATTCGGACAAACTGGTGTGGAATTCGTATGCAATGGACCGAGAAAATCACAGGAAAAATGGTTTTGGAGAAAAGCAAAGTCTTTTCGTTAGGCAAGTGCATAAAATGTCATCTATACAAACAGAAATATCATGTTTGTGTGCTGCAGTTCCTCTAGCTTTCTCTCTAGAAAATACAAATGTATAGAGCTGGTGTCTCCATGTGGAACCAATTAGTGTTTCCAAGCAAAAAATTAAATGTTCCCTGAAAAAAAAACGTTCAAAAAATAAAGTCAGTGGATAATATCAGGAATATACAAACACAGAGGCTGTAGCAATATCTGGGATTGAATTAGCCAAAAGGAAACCGGATATTTCCGGTTTCATCCAGTCATATCCGGACAAAGTGGTGTGGAATTCGTATGCAATGGACCGAGAAAATCACAGTAAAAATGGCTTTGGAGAAAAGCAAAGTCTTTTCGTTAGGCAAGTGCATAAAATGTCATCTATACAAACAGAAATATCATGTTTGTTTGCCGCAGTTCCTCTAGCTTTCTCCCTAGAAAATACGAATGTGTAGAGCTGGTGTCTCCATGTGGAACCAATTAGTGTTTCTAAGCACAAAATTAAATGTTCCTGAAAAAAAATTCAAAACCATAAAGTCCGTGGATAATATCAGGAATACACAAACACAGAGGCTGTAGCAATATCTGGGATTGAATTATCCAAAAGGAAACCGGATATTTAAGGTTTCATCCAGTCATATTCGGACAAACTGGTGTGGAATTCGTATGCAATGGACCGAGAAAATCACAGTAAAAATGGTTTTGGAGAAAAGCAAAGTCTTTTCGTTAGGCACGTGCATAAAATGTCATCTATACAAACAGAAATATCATGTTTGTTTGCCACAGTTCCTCTAGCTTTCTCCCTAGAAAATACGAATGTGTAGAGCTGGTGTCTCCATGTGGGACCAATTAGAGTTTCCAATGACAAAATTAAATTGTCCCTGATAAAAAAAAAACAAAACAATAAAGTCCGTGGATAATATCAGGAATACACAAACACAGATGCTGTAGCAATATTTCGGTTTGAGTTAGCCAAAACAAAACCGGATATTTCCGGTTTCATCCAGTCATATCCAGACAAACTGGTGTGGAATTCGTATGCAATGGACCGAGAAAATCACAGGAAAAATGGTATTGGAGAAAAGCAAAGTCTTTTCGTTAGGCAAGTGCATAAAATGTCATCTATAAAAAGAGAAATATCATGTTTGTGTGCTGCAGTTCCTCTAGCTTTCTCTCTAGAAAATACAAATGTGTAGATCTGGTGTGTCCATGTGGAACCAATTAGTGTTTCCAAGCAAAAAATTCAATGTTCCCTGAAAAAAAAAGTTCAAAAAATAAAGTCCGTGGATAATATCAGGAATATACAAACACAGAGGCTATAGCAATATCTGGGATTGAATTAGCCAAAAAGGAAACCGGATATTTCCGGTTTCATCCAGTCATATCCGGACAAAGTGGTGTGGAATTCGTATGCAATGGACCGAGAAAATCACAGTAAAAATGGTTTCGGAGAAAAGCGGAGTCTTTTCGTTAGGCAAGTGCATAAAATGTCATCTATACAAACAGAAATATCATGTTTGTTTGCCGCAATTCCTCTAGCTTTCTCCCTAGAAAACACGAATGTGTAGAGCTGGTGTCTCCATGTGGGACAAATTAGAGTTTCCAAGGACAAAGTTAAATGTTCCCTGAAAAAAAAATTCAAAACCATAAAGTCCGTGGATAATATCAGGGAATACACAAACACAGAGGCTGTAGCAATATCTGGGATTGAATTAGCCAAAACGAAACCGGATATTTTCGGTTTCATCCAGTCATATCCGGACAAAGTGGTTTGGAATTCGTATGCAATGGACCGAGAAAATCACAGGAAAAATGGTTTTGGAAAAAAGCAGAGTCTTTTCGTTAGGCACGTGCATAAAATGTCATCTATACAAAGAGAAATATCATGTTTGTGTTTCGCAGTTCCTCTAGCTTTCTCCCTAGAAAATACGAATGTGTAGAGCTGGTGTCTCCATGTGGAACCAATTAGTGTTTCTAAGCACAAAATTAAATGTTCCCTGAAAAAAAAAATTCAAAACCATAAAGTCCGTGGATAATATCAGTAATACACAAACACAGAGTCTGTAGCAATATCTGGGATTGAATTAGCCAAAACGAAACCGGATATTTCCGGTTTCATCCAGTCATATCCGGACAAAGTGGTGTGGAATTCGTATGCAATGGACCGAGAAAATCACAGGAAAAATGGTTTTGGAGAAAAGCAAAATCTTTTCGTTAGGCAAGTGCATAAAATGTCATCTATACAAACAGAAATATCATGTTTGTTTACCGCAATTCCTCTAGCTTTCTCCCTAGAAAATACGAATGTGTAGAGCTGGTGTCTCCATGTGGGACCAATTAGAGTTTCCAAGGACAAAATTAAATGTTCCCTGAAAAAACAATTCAAAACCATAAAGTCTGTGGATAATATCAGGAATACACAAACACAGAGGCTGTAGCAATATCTGGGATTGAATTAGCCAAAACGAAACCGGATATTTCCGGTTTCATCCAGTCATATCCGGACAAACTGGTGTGGAATTCGTATGCAATGGACCGAGAAAATCACAGTAAAAATGGTTTTGGAGAAAAGCAAAGTCTTTTCGTTAGGCAAGTGCATAAAATGTCATCTATACAAACAGAAATATCATGTTTGTTTGCCGCAGTTCCTCTAGCTTTCTCCCTAGAAAATACGAATGTGTAGAGCTGGTGTCTCCGTGTGGGACCAATTAGTGTTTCCAAGCATAAAATTAAATGTTCCCTGATAAAAAACATTCAAAAAATAAAGTCCGTGGATAATATCAGGAATACACAAACAATGAGGCTGTAGCAATATCTGGGATTGAATTAGACAAAAGGAAACCGGATATTTAAGGTTTCATCCAGTCATATTCGGACAAACTGGTGTGGAATTCGAATGCAATGGACCGAGAAAATCACAGGAAAAATGGTTTTGGAGAAAAGCAAAGTCTTTTCGTTAGGCAAGTGCATAAAATGTCATCTATAAAAACAGAAATATCATGTTTGTGTGCTGCAGTTCCTCTAGCTTTCTCTCTAGAAAATACAAATGTGTAGATCTGGTGTGTCCATGTGGAACCAATTAGTGTTTCCAAGCACAAAATTAAATGTTGCCTGAAAAAAAAACTTTCAAAAAATAAAGTCCGTGGATCATATCTGGAATGCACAAACACAGAGGCTGTAGCAATATTTCAGTTTGAGTTAGCCAAAACAAAACCGGATATTTCCGGTTTCATCCAGTCATATCGGACAAAGTGTTGTGGAATTCTTATGCAATGGACACAGAAAATCACAGTAAAAATGGTTTTCGAGAAAAGCAAAGTCTTTTCGTTAAGCAAGTGCATAAAATGTTATCTATACAAACAGAAATATCATGTTTGTTTGCCGCAGATCCTCTAGCTTTCTCCCTAGAACAAACGAATGTGTAGAGCTGGTGTCTCCATGTGGAACCAATTAGTGTTTCCAAGCATAAAATTAAATGTTCCCTGAAAAAAAAAAACAGTCAAAAAAATAAAGTCCGTGGATAATATCAGGAATACACAAACACAGAGGCTGTAGCAATATTTCGGTTTGAGTTAGCCAAAAGAAAACTGCATATTTCTGGTTTCATCCAGTCATATCCGGACAAAGTGGAGTGGAATTCGTATGCAATGGACCGAGAAAATCACAGGAAAAATGGTTTTGGAGAAAAGCAAAATCTTTTCGTTAGGCAAGTGCATCAAATGTCATCTATACAAACAGAAATATGATGTTAGTTTGCCGCTGTTCCTCTAGCTTTCTCCCTAGAACAAACGAATGTGTAGAGCTGGTGTCTCCATGTGGAACCAATTAGTGTTTCCAAGCATAAAATTAAATGTTCCCTGAAAAAAAAAAAACAGTCAAAAAAATAAAGTCCGTGGATAATATCAGGAATACACTAACACAGAGGCTGTAGCAATATTTCGGTTTGAGTTAGCCAAAAGAAAACCGCATATTTCTGGTTTCATCCAGTCATATCCGGACAAAGTGGAGTGGAATTCGTATGCAATGGACCGAGAAAATCACAAGAAAAATGGTTTTGGAGAAAAGCAAAGTCTTTTCATTAGGCAAGTGCATCAAATGTCATCTATACAAACAGAAATGTCATGTTTGTTTGCCGCAGTTCCTCTAGCTTTCTCCCTAGAACAAACGAATGTGTAGAGCTGGTGTCTCCATGTGGAACCAATTAGTGTTTCCAAGCATAAAATTAAATGTTCCCTGAAAAAAAAAACATTCAATAAAATAAAGTCCGTGGATAATATCAGGAATACACAAACACAGAGGCTGTAGCAATATTTCGGTTTGAGTTAGCCAAAACAAAACCGCATATTTCCGGTTTCATCCAGTCATATCCGGACAAAGTGGTGTGGAATTCGTATGCAATGGACCGAGAAAATCACAGGAAAAATGGTTTTGGAGAAAAGCAAAATCTTTTCGTTAGGCAAGTGCATCAAATGTCATCTATACAAACAGAAATATCATGTTAGTTTGCCGCTGTTCCTCTAGCTTTCTCCCTAGAAAATTCGAATGTGTAGAGCTGGTGTGTCCATGTGGAACCAATTAGTGTTTCCAAGCATAAAATTAAATGATCCCTGAAAAAAAAACATTCAAAAAAATAAAGTCCGTGGATAATATCATGAATACACAAACAAACAGGCTGTAGCAATATCTGGGATTGAATTAGCCAAAACGAAACCGGATATTGCCAGTTTCATCCACTCATATTCGGACAAACTGGTGTGGAATTCGTATGCAATGGACCGAGAAAATCACAGTAAAAATGGTTTTGGTGAAAAGCAAAGTCTTTTCGTTAGGCAAGTGCATAAACTGTCATCTATACAAACAGAAATATCATGTTAGTTTGCCGCAGTTCCTCTAGCTTTCTCCCTAGAAAAAACGAATGTGTAGAGCTGGTGTCTCCATGTGGAACCAATTAGTGTTTCCAATTATAAAATTAAATGATCCCTGAAAAAAAATTCAAAAAAATAAAGTCCGTGGATAATATCATGAATACACAAACAAACAGGCTGTAGCAATATCTGGTATTCAATTAGCCAAAAGGAAACCGGATATTTCCGGTTTCATCCAGTCATATTCGGACAAACTGGTGTGGAATTCGTATGCAATGGAACGAGAAAATCACAATAAAAATGGTTTTGGTGAAAAGCAAAGTCTTTTCGTTAGGCAAGTGCATAAAATGTCATCTATACAAACAGAAATAGTATGTTTGTTTGCTGCAGTTCCTCTAGCTTTCTCCCTACAACATAAAAATGTGTAGAGCTGGTGTCTCTATGTGGAACCAATTAGTGTTTCCAAGCATAAAATTAAATGTTCCCTGAAAAAAAAAAACATTCAAAAAAATAAAGTCCGTGGATAATATCAGGAATACACAAACACAGAGGCTGTAGCAATATTTCGGTTTGAGTTAGCCAAAACAAAACCGCATATTTCCTGTTTCATCCAGTCATATCGGACAAAGTGGTGTGGAATTCGTATGCAATGGACCGAGAAAATCACAGGAAAAATGGTTTTGGAGAAAAGCAAAGTCTTTTCGTTAGGCAAGTGCATAAAATGTCATCTATACAAACAGAAATATCATGTTTGTTTGCCGCAGTTCCTCTAGCTTTCTCCCTAGAAAATACGAATGTGTAGAGCTGGTGTCTCCGTGTGGGACCAATTAGAGTTTCCAAGCATAAAATTAAATGTTCCCTGGTAAAAAACATTCAAAAAAATAAAGTCCGTGGATCATATCAGGAATACACAAACACAGAGGCTGTAGCAATATCTGGGATTGAATTATCCAAAAGGAAACCGGATATTTAAGGTTTCATCCAGTCATATTCGGACAAACTGGTGTGGAATTCGTATGCAATGGACACAGAAAATCACAGTAAAAATGGTTTTGGAGAAAAGCAAAGTCTTTTCGTTAGGCAAGTGCATAAAATGTCATCTATAAAAACAGAAATATCATGTTTGTGTGCTGCAGTTCCTCTAGCTTTCTCTCTAGAAAATACAAATGTGTAGATCTGGTGTGTCCATGTGGAACCAATAGTGTTTCCAAGCAAAAAATTAAATGTTCCCTGAAAAAAAAACCTTCAAAAAAATAAAGTCCGTGGATAATATCAGGAATACACAAACACAGAGGCTGTAACAATATTTCGGTTTGAGTTAGCCAAAACAAAACCGGATATTTCCGGTTTCATCCAGTCATATCCAGACAAAGTGGTGTGGAATTCGTATGCAATGGACCGAGAAAATCACAGGAAAAATGGTTTTGGAGAAAAGCAAAGTCTTTTCGTTAGGCAAGTGCATAAAATGTCATCTATACAAAAGAAATATCATGTATGTTTGCCGCAGTTCCTCTAGCTTTCTCCCTAGAACATAAAAATGTGTAGAGCTGGTGTCTCCGTGTGCACCAATTACAGTTTCCAAGCATAAAATTAAATGTTCCCTGAAAAAAATAACATTCAAAAACATAAAGTCCGAGGATAATATCAGGAATACGGAAACAAAGAGGCTGTAGCAATATCTGGGATTGAATTAGGCAAAACGAAACCGGATATTTCCGGTTTCATCCAGTCATATCCGGACAAAGTGGTGTGGAATTCGTATTCAAAGGAAAAATGGTTTTGGAGAAAAGCAAAGTCTTTTCGTTAGGCAAGTGCATAAAATGTCATCTAGACAAACAGAAATATCATGTTTGTTTGCCGCAGTTCCTCTAGCTTTCTCCCTAGAAAATACGAATGTGTAGAGCTGGTGTCTCCATGTGGAACCAATTAGTGTTTCCAAGCATAAAATTAAATGTTCCCTGAAAATAAAACCTTCAAAAAAATAAAGTCCGTGGATAATATCAGGAATACACAAACACAGAGGCTGTAGCAATATTTCGGTTTGAGTTAGCCAAACAAAACCGGATATTTCTGGTTTCATCCAGTCATATCCGGACAAAGTGGTGTGGAATTTGTATGCAATGGACCGAGAAAATCACAGTAAAAACGGTTTTGGAGAAAAGTAAAGTCTTTTCGTTAGGCAAGTGCATAAAATGTCATCTAGACAAACAGAAATATCATGTTTGTTTGCCGCAGTTCCTCTAGCTTTCTCCCTAGAAAATTCGAATGTGTAGAGCTGGTGTCTCCATGTGGAACCAATTAGTGTTTCTAAGCACAAAATTAAATGTTCCCTGAAAAAAAAAATTCAAAACCATAAAGTCCGTGGATAATATCAGTAATACACAAACACAGAGTCTGTAGCAATATCTGGGATTGAATTAGCCAAAACGAAACCGGATATTTCCGGTTTCATCCAGTCATATCCGGACAAAGTGGTGTGGAATTCGTATGCAATGGACCGAGAAAATCACAGGAAAAATGGTTTTGGAGAAAAGCAAAATCTTTTCGTTAGGCAAGTGCATAAAATGTCATCTATACAAACAGAAATATCATGTTTGTTTACCGCAATTCCTCTAGCTTTCTCCCTAGAAAATACGAATGTGTAGAGCTGGTGTCTCCATGTGGGACCAATTAGAGTTTCCAAGGACAAAATTAAATGTTCCCTGAAAAAACAATTCAAAACCATAAAGTCTGTGGATAATATCAGGAATACACAAACACAGAGGCTGTAG
This sequence comes from Lepus oiostolus, assembly GCA_036325905.1. Lineage (NCBI taxonomy): Eukaryota > Metazoa > Chordata > Mammalia > Lagomorpha > Leporidae > Lepus > Lepus oiostolus. Next base: position 48,699,878 of record CM070795.1, read on the forward strand.
CAATATCTGGGATTGAATTAGCCAAAACGAAACCGGATATTTCCGGTTTCATCCAGTCATATCCGGACAAACTGGTGTGGAATTCGTATGCAATGGACCGAGAAAATCACAGTAAAAATGGTTTTGGAGAAAAGCAAAGTCTTTTCGTTAGGCAAGTGCATAAAATGTCATCTATACAAACAGAAATATCATGTTTGTTTGCCGCAGTTCCTCTAGCTTTCTCCCTAGAAAATACGAATGTGTAGAGCTGGTGTCTCCGTGTGGGACCAATTAGTGTTTCAAAGCATAAAATTAAATGTTCCCTGATAAAAAACATTCAAAAAATAAAGTCCGTGGATAATATCAGGAATACACAAACAATGAGGCTGTAGCAATATCTGGGATTGAATTATCCAAAAGGAAACCGGATATTTAAGGTTTCATCCAGTCATATTCGGACAAACTGGTGTGGAATTCGAATGCAATGGACCGAGAAAATCACAGGAAAAATGGTTTTGGAGAAAAGCAAAGTCTTTTCGTTAGGCAAGTGCATAAAATGTCATCTATAAAAACAGAAATATCATGTTTGTGTGCTGCAGTTCCTCTAGCTTTCTCTCTAGAAAATACAAATGTGTAGATCTGGTGTGTCCATGTGGAACCAATTAGTGTTTCCAAGCACAAAATTAAATGTTGCCTGAAAAAAAAACTTTCAAAAAATAAAGTCCGTGGATCATATCTGGAATGCACAAACACAGAGGCTGTAGCAATATTTCAGTTTGAGTTAGCCAAAACAAAACCGGATATTTCCGGTTTCATCCAGTCATATCGGACAAAGTGTTGTGGAATTCTTATGCAATGGACACAGAAAATCACAGTAAAAATGGTTTTCGAGAAAAGCAAAGTCTTTTCGTTAAGCAAGTGCATAAAATGTTATCTATACAAACAGAAATATCATGTTTGTTTGCCGCAGATCCTCTAGCTTTCTCCCTAGAACAAACGAATGTGTAGAGCTGGTGTCTCCATGTGGAACCAATTAGTGTTTCCAAGCATAAAATTAAATGTTCCCTGAAAAAAAAAAACAGTCAAAAAAATAAAGTCCGTGGATAATATCAGGAATACACAAACACAGAGGCTGTAGCAATATTTCGGTTTGAGTTAGCCAAAAGAAAACCGCATATTTCTGGTTTCATCCAGTCATATCCGGACAAAGTGGAGTGGAATTCGTATGCAATGGACCAAGAAAATCACAGGAAAAATGGTTTTGGAGAAAAGCAAAATCTTTTCGTTAGGCAAGTGCATCAAATGTCATCTATACAAACAGAAATATGATGTTAGTTTGCCGCTGTTCCTCTAGCTTTCTCCCTAGAACAAACGAATGTGTAGAGCTGGTGTCTCCATGTGGAACCAATTAGTGTTTCCAAGCATAAAATTAAATGTTCCCTGAAAAAAAAAAACAGTCAAAAAAATAAAGTCCGTGGATAATATCAGGAATACACTAACACAGAGGCTGTAGCAATATTTCGGTTTGAGTTAGCCAAAAGAAAACCGCATATTTCTGGTTTCATCCAGTCATATCCGGACAAAGTGGAGTGGAATTCGTATGCAATGGACCGAGAAAATCACAAGAAAAATGGTTTTGGAGAAAAGCAAAGTCTTTTCATTAGGCAAGTGCATCAAATGTCATCTATACAAACAGAAATGTCATGTTTGTTTGCCGCAGTTCCTCTAGCTTTCTCCCTAGAACAAACGAATGTGTAGAGCTGGTGTCTCCATGTGGAACCAATTAGTGTTTCCAAGCATAAAATTAAATGTTCCCTGAAAAAAAAAAACATTCAATAAAATAAAGTCCGTGGATAATATCAGGAATACACAAACACAGAGGCTGTAGCAATATTTCGGTTTGAGTTAGCCAAAACAAAACCGCATATTTCCGGTTTCATCCAGTCATATCCGGACAAAGTGGTGTGGAATTCGTATGCAATGGACCGAGAAAATCACAGGAAAAATGGTTTTGGAGAAAAGCAAAATCTTTTCGTTAGGCAAGTGCATCAAATGTCATCTATACAAACAGAAATATCATGTTAGTTTGCCGCTGTTCCTCTAGCTTTCTCCCTAGAAAATTCGAATGTGTAGAGCTGGTGTGTCCATGTGGAACCAATTAGTGTTTCCAAGCATAAAATTAAATGATCCCTGAAAAAAAAACATTCAAAAAAATAAAGTCCGTGGATAATATCATGAATACACAAACAAACAGGCTGTAGCAATATCTGGGATTGAATTAGCCAAAACGAAACCGGATATTGCCAGTTTCATCCACTCATATTCGGACAAACTGGTGTGGAATTCGTATGCAATGGACCGAGAAAATCACAGTAAAAATGGTTTTGGTGAAAAGCAAAGTCTTTTCGTTAGGCAAGTGCATAAACTGTCATCTATACAAACAGAAATATCATGTTAGTTTGCCGCAGTTCCTCTAGCTTTCTCCCTAGAAAAAACGAATGTGTAGAGCTGGTGTCTCCATGTGGAACCAATTAGTGTTTCCAATTATAAAATTAAATGATCCCTGAAAAAAAAATTCAAAAAAATAAAGTCCGTGGATAATATCATGAATACACAAACAAACAGGCTGTAGCAATATCTGGTATTCAATTAGCCAAAAGGAAACCGGATATTTCCGGTTTCATCCAGTCATATTCGGACAAAGTGGTGTGGAATTCGTATGCAATGGACCGAGAAAATCACAGTAAAAATGGTTTTGGTGAAAAGCAAAGTCTTTTCGTTAGGCAAGTGCATAAAATGTCATCTATACAAACAGAAATAGTATGTTTGTTTGCTGCAGTTCCTCTAGCTTTCTCCCTACAACATAAAAATGTGTAGAGCTGGTGTCTCTATGTGGAACCAATTAGTGTTTCCAAGCATAAAATTAAATGTTCCCTGAAAAAAAAAAACATTCAAAAAAATAAAGTCCGTGGATAATATCAGGAATACACAAACACAGAGGCTGTAGCAATATTTCGGTTTGAGTTAGCCAAAACAAAACCGCATATTTCCTGTTTCATCCAGTCATATCGGACAAAGTGGTGTGGAATTCGTATGCAATGGACCGAGAAAATCACAGGAAAAATGGTTTTGGAGAAAAGCAAAGTCTTTTCGTTAGGCAAGTGCATAAAATGTCATCTATACAAACAGAAATATCATGTTTGTTTGCCGCAGTTCCTCTAGCTTTCTCCCTAGAAAATACGAATGTGTAGAGCTGGTGTCTCCGTGTGGGACCAATTAGAGTTTCCAAGCATAAAATTAAATGTTCCCTGGTAAAAAACATTCAAAAAAATAAAGTCCGTGGATCATATCAGGAATACACAAACACAGAGGCTGTAGCAATATCTGGGATTGAATTATCCAAAAGGAAACCGGATATTTAAGGTTTCATCCAGTCATATTCGGACAAACTGGTGTGGAATTCGTATGCAATGGACACAGAAAATCACAGTAAAAATGGTTTTGGAGAAAAGCAAAGTCTTTTCGTTAGGCAAGTGCATAAAATGTCATCTATAAAAACAGAAATATCATGTTTGTGTGCTGCAGTTCCTCTAGCTTTCTCTCTAGAAAATACAAATGTGTAGATCTGGTGTGTCCATGTGGAACCAATAGTGTTTCCAAGCAAAAAATTAAATGTTCCCTGAAAAAAAAACCTTCAAAAAAATAAAGTCCGTGGATAATATCAGGAATACACAAACACAGAGGCTGTAACAATATTTCGGTTTGAGTTAGCCAAAACAAAACCGGATATTTCCGGTTTCATCCAGTCATATCCGGACAAAGTGGTGTGGAATTCGTATGCAATGGACCGAGAAAATCACAGGAAAAATGGTTTTGGAGAAAAGCAAAATCTTTTCGTTAGGCAAGTGCATCAAATGTCATCTATACAAACAGAAATATCATGTTAGTTTGCCGCTGTTCCTCTAGCCTTCTCCCTAGAAAATTCGAATGTGTAGAGCTGGTGTCTCCATGTGGAACCAATTAGAGTTTCCAAGGACAAAATTAAATGTTCCCTGAAAAAAAAATTCAAAACAATAAAGTCCGTTGATAATATCAGGAATACACAAACACAGAGGCTGTAGCAATATCTGGGATTGAATTAGCCAAAACGAAACCGGATATTTCCGGTTTCATCCAGTCTTATGCGGACAAACTCGTGTGGAATTGGTATGCAATGGACCGAGAAAATCACAGTAAAAATGGTTTTGGAGAAAAGCAAAGTCTTTTCGTTAGGCAAGTGCATAAAATGTCATCTATACAAACAGAAATATCATGTTTGTTTGCTGCAGTTCCTCTAGCTTTCTCCCTAGAAAATACGAATGTGTAGAGCTGGTGTCTCCGTGTGGGACCAATTAGTGTTTCCAAGCATAAAATTAAATGTTCCCTGATAAAAAACATTCAAAAAAATAAAGTCCGTGGATAATATCAGGAATACACAAACACAGAGGCTGTAGCAATATCTGGGATTGAATTAGCCAAAATGAAACCGGATATTTCCGGTTTCATCCAGTCATATCCGGACAAACTGGTGTGGAATTTGTGTGCAATGGACCGAGAAAATCACAGTAAAAATGGTTTTGGAGAAAAGCAAAGTCTTTTCGTTAGGCAAGTGCATAAAATGTCATCTATACAAACAGAAATATCATATTTGTTTGCCGCAGTTCCTCAAGATTTCTCCCTAGAAAATACGAATGTGTACAGCTGGTGTCTCCATGTGAAACCAATTAGTGTTTCTAAGCACAAAATTAAATGTTCCCTGAAAAAAAAATTCAAAACCATAAAGTCCGTGGATAATATAAGGAATACACAAACACAGAGGCTGTAGCAATATCTGGGATTGAATTAGCCAAAACGAAACCGGATATTTCAGGTTTCATCCAGTCATATCCGGACAAACTGGTGTGGAATTCTTCTGCAATGGACGGAGAAAATCACAGTAAAAATGGTTTTGGAGAAAAGAAGAGTCTTTTCATTAGGCAAGTGCATAAAATGTCATCTATACAAACATAAATATCATGTTGTTTGCCGCAGTTCCTCTAGGTTTCTCCCTAGAAAATACGAATGTATAGAACTGGTGTCTCCATGTGGGACCAATTAGAGTTTCCACGGACAAAGTTAAATGTTCCCTGATAAAAAAAAAAAAAAACAAAACCATAAGTCCGTGGATAATATCAGGAATACACAAACACAGAGGCTGTAGCAATATCTGGGATTGAGTTGGCCAAAAAACAACCACATATTTCCAGTTTCTCTAGTCGCATCCAAAAACTGGTGTGAAATTCGTAAGCAATGGACACAGAAAATCACAGGAAAAATGGTTTTGGAGAAAAGCAAAGTCTTTTCGTTAGGCAAGTGCATAAATTGTCATCTATACAAACAGAAATATCATGTTTGTTTGCCGCAGTTCCTCTAGCTTTCTCCCTAGAAAATACGAATGTGTAGAGCTGATGTCTCCATGTGGAACTAATTAGTGTTTCTAAGCACAAAATTAAATGTTCCCCGAAAAAAAAAATTCAAAACCATAAAGTCCGTGGATAATATCAGGAATACACAAACACAGAGGCTGTAGCAATATCTGGGATTGAATTAACCAAAACAAAACCGGATATTTCCGGTTTCATCCAGTCATATCCGGACAAACTGGAGTGGAATTCGTATGCAATGGACCGAGAAAATCACAAGAAAAATGGTTTTGGAGAAAAGCAAAGTCTTTTCGTTAGGCAAGTGCATAAAATGTCATCTATACAAACAGAAATATCATGTTTGTTTGCCGCAGTTCATCTAGCTTTCTCCCTAGAAAATACGAATGTGTAGAGCTGGTGTCTCCGTGTGGGACCAATTAGAGTTTCCAAGCATAAAATTAAATGTTCCCTGATAAAAAACATTGAAAAAAATAAAGTCCGTGGATAATATCAGGAATACACAAACAAAGAGGCTGTAGCAATATCTGGGATTGAATTATCCAAAAGGAAACCGGATATTTAAGGTTTCATCCAGTCATATCCGGACAAACTGGTGTGGAATTCGTATGCAATGGACCGAGAAAATCACAGTAAAAATGGTTTTGGAGAAAAGCAAAGTCTTTTCGTTAGGCAAGTGCATAAAATGTCATCTATAAAAACAGAAATATCATGTTTGTGTGCTGCAGTTCCTCTAGCTTTCTCTCTAGAAATTACAAATGTGTAGATCGGTGTGTCCATGTGGAACCAATTAGTGTTTCCAAGCAAAAAATTAAATGTTCCCTAAAAAAAAAAAAACGTTCAAGAAAATAAAGTCCGTGGATAATATCAGGAATACACAAACACAGAGGCTGTAGCAATATCTGGGATTGAATTAGCCAAAATGAAACCGGATATTTCCGGTTTCATCCAGTCATATCCGGACAAACTGGTGTGGAATTCGTATGCAATGGACCGAGAAAATCACAGTAAAAATGGTTTTGGAGAAAAGCAAAGTATTTTCGTTAGGCAAGTGCATAAAATGTCATCTATACAAAAGAAATATCATGTTTGTTTGCCGCAGTTCCTCTAGCTTTCTCCCTAGAAAATACGAATGTGTAGAGCTGGTGTCTCCATGTGGAACCAATTAGTGTTTCCAAGCATAAAATTAAATGTTCCCTGAAAAAAAAAATTCAAAATATAAAGTCCGTGGATAATATCAGGAATACACAAAGACAGATGCTGTAGCAATAACTGCGATTGAGTTAGCTAAAACAAAAGCGGATGTTTCCGGTTTCATCCAGTCATAACCGGACAAAGTGGTGTGGAATTCGTATGCAATGGACTGAGAAAATCACAGTAAAAATGGTTTTGGAGAAAAGCAAAGTCTTTTCGTTAGGCAAGTGCATAAAATGTCATCTATACAAAAGAAATATCATGTATGTTTGCCGCAGTTCCTCTAGCTTTCTCCCTAGAACATAAAAATGTGTAGAGCTGGTGTCTCCGTGTGCACCAATTACAGTTTCCAAGCATAAAATTAAATGTTCCCTGAAAAAAATAACATTCAAAAACATAAAGTCCGAGGATAATATCAGGAATACGGAAACAAAGAGGCTGTAGCAATATCTGGGATTGAATTAGGCAAAACGAAACCGGATATTTCCGGTTTCATCCAGTCATATCCGGACAAAGTGGTGTGGAATTCGTATTCAAAGGAAAAATGGTTTTGGAGAAAAGCAAAGTCTTTTCGTTAGGCAAGTGCATAAAATGTCATCTAGACAAACAGAAATATCATGTTTGTTTGCCGCAGTTCCTCTAGCTTTCTCCCTAGAAAATACGAATGTGTAGAGCTGGTGTCTCCATGTGGAACCAATTAGTGTTTCCAAGCATAAAATTAAATGTTCCCTGAAAAAAAAACCTTCAAAAAAATAAAGTCCGTGGATAATATCAGGAATACACAAACACAGAGGCTGTAGCAATATTTCGGTTTGAGTTAGCCAAACAAAACCGGATATTTCTGGTTTCATCCAGTCATATCCGGACAAAGTGGTGTGGAATTTGTATGCAATGGACCGAGAAAATCACAGTAAAAACGGTTTTGGAGAAAAGCAAAGTCTTTTCGTTAGGCAAGTGCATAAAATGTCATCTAGACAAACAGAAATATCATGTTTGTTTGCCGCAGTTCCTCTAGCTTTCTCCCTAGAAAATTCGAATGTGTAGAGCTGGTGTGTCCATGTGGAACCAATTAGTGTTTCCAAGCATAAAATTAAATGATCCCTGAAAAAAAAACATTCAAAAAAATAAAGTCCGTGGATAATATCATGAATACACAAACAAACAGTCTGTAGCAATATCTGGGATTGAATTAGCCAAAACGAAACCGGATATTGCCAGTTTCATCCACTCATATTCGGACAAACTGGTGTGGAATTCGTATGCAATGGACCGAGAAAATCACAGGAAAAATGGTTTTGGAGAAAAGCAAAGTCTTTTCGTTAGGCAAGTGCATCAAATGTCATCTATACAAACAGAAATATCATGTTAGTTTGCCGCTGTTCCTCTAGCTTTCTCCCTAGAAAATTCGAATGTGTAGAGCTGGTGTGTCCATGTGGAACCAATTAGTGTTTCCAAGCATAAAATTAAATGATCCCTGAAAAAAAACATTCAAAAAAATAAAGTCCGTGGATAATATCATGAATACACAAACAAACAGGCTGTAGCAATATCTGGGATTGAATTAGCCAAAACGAAACCGGATATTGCCAGTTTCATCCACTCATATTCGGACAAACTGGTGTGGAATTCGTATGCAATGGACCGAGAAAATCACAGTAAAAATGGTTTTGGTGAAAAGCAAAGTCTTTTCGTTAGGCAAGTGCATAAACTGTCATCTATACAAACAGAAATATCATGTTAGTTTGCCGCAGTTCCTCTAGCTTTCTCCCTAGAAAAAACGAATGTGTAGAGCTGGTGTCTCCATGTGGAACCAATTAGTGTTTCCAATTATAAAATTAAATGATCCCTGAAAAAAAAATTCAAAAAAATAAAGTCCGTGGATAATATCATGAATACACAAACAAACAGGCTGTAGCAATATCTGGTATTCAATTAGCCAAAAGGAAACCGGATATTTCCGGTTTCATCCACTCATATTCGGACAAACTGGTGTGGAATTCGTATGCAATGGACCGAGAAAATCACAGTAAAAATGGTTTTGGTGAAAAGCAAAGTCTTTTCGTTAGGCAAGTGCATAAAATGTCATCTATACAAACAGAAATAGTATGTTTGTTTGCTGCAGTTCCTCTAGCTTTCTCCCTACAACATAAAAATGTGTAGAGCTGGTGTCTCTATGTGGAACCAATTAGTGTTTCCAAGCATAAAATTAAATGTTCCCTGAAAAAAAAAACATTCAAAAAAATAAAGTCCGTGGATAATATCAGGAATACACAAACACAGAGGCTGTAGCAATATTTCGGTTTGAGTTAGCCAAAACAAAACCACATATTTCCTGTTTCATCCAGTCATATCGGACAAAGTGGTGTGGAATTCGTATGCAATGGACCGAGAAAATCACAGGAAAAATGGTTTTGGAGAAAAGCAAAGTCTTTTCGTTAGGCAAGTGCATAAAATGTCATCTATACAAACAGAAATATCATGTTTGTTTGCCGCAGTTCCTCTAGCTTTCTCCCTAGAAAATACGAATGTGTAGAGCTGGTGTCTCCGTGTGGGACCAATTAGAGTTTCCAAGCATAAAATTAAATGTTCCCTGGTAAAAAACATTCAAAAAAATAAAGTCCGTGGATCATATCAGGAATACACAAACACAGAGGCTGTAGCAATATCTGGGATTGAATTATCCAAAAGGAAACCGGATATTTAAGGTTTCATCCAGTCATATTCGGACAAACTGGTGTGGAATTCGTATGCAATGGACACAGAAAATCACAGTAAAAATGGTTTTGGAGAAAAGCAAAGTCTTTTCGTTAGGCAAGTGCATAAAATGTCATCTATAAAAACAGAAATATCATGTTTGTGTGCTGCAGTTCCTCTAGCTTTCTCTCTAGAAAATACAAATGTGTAGATCTGGTGTGTCCATGTGGAACCAATAGTGTTTCCAAGCAAAAAATTAAATGTTCCCTGAAAAAAAAACCTTCAAAAAAATAAAGTCCGTGGATAATATCAGGAATACACAAACACAGAGGCTGTAACAATATTTCGGTTTGAGTTAGCCAAAACAAAACCGGATATTTCCGGTTTCATCCAGTCATATCCGGACAAAGTGGTGTGGAATTCGTATGCAATGGACCGAGAAAATCACAGGAAAAATGGTTTTGGAGAAAAGCAAAATCTTTTCGTTAGGCAAGTGCATCAAATGTCATCTATACAAACAGAAATATCATGTTAGTTTGCCGCTGTTCCTCTAGCTTTCTCCCTAGAAAATTCGAATGTGTAGAGCTGGTGTCTCCATGTGGGACCAATTAGAGTTTCCAAGGACAAAATTAAATGTTCCCTGAAAAAAAAATTCAAAACCATAAAGTCCGTTGATAATATCAGGAATACACAAACACAGAGGCTGTAGCAATATCTGGGATTGAATTAGCCAAAACGAAACCGGATATTTCCGGTTTCATCCAGTCTTATGCGGACAAACTGGTGTGGAATTGGTATGCAATGGACCGAGAAAATCACAGTAAAAATGGTTTTGGAGAAAAGCAAACTCTTTTCGTTAGGCCAGTGCATAAAATGTCATCTATACAAACAGAAATATCATGTTTGTTTGCTGCAGTTCCTCTAGCTTTCTCCCTAGAAAATACGAATGTGTAGAGCTGGTGTCTCCGTGTGGGACCAATTAGTGTTTCCAAGCATAAAATTAAATGTTCCCTGATAAAAAACATTCAAAAAATAAAGTCCGTGGATAATATCAGGAATACACAAACACAGAGGCTGTAGCAATATCTGGGATTGAATTAGCCAAAATGAAACCGGATATTTCCGGTTTCATCCAGTCATATCCGGACAAACTGGTGTGGAATTTGTGTGCAATGGACCGAGAAAATCACAGTAAAAATGGTTTTGGAGAAAAGCAAAGTCTTTTCGTTAGGCAAGTGCATAAAATGTCATCTATACAAACAGAAATATCATATTTGTTTGCCGCAGTTCCTCAAGATTTCTCCCTAGAAAATACGAATGTGTACAGCTGGTGTCTCCATGTGAAACCAATTAGTGTTTCTAAGCACAAAATTAAATGTTCCCTGAAAAAAAAATTCAAAACCATAAAGTCCGTGGATAATATCAGGAATACACAAACACAGAGGCTGTAGCAATATCTGGGATTGAATTAGCCAAAACGAAACCGGATATTTCCGGTTTCATCCAGTCATATCCGGACAAACTGGTGTGGAATTCTTCTGCAATGGACGGAGAAAATCACAGTAAAAATGGTTTTGGAGAAAAGAAGAGTCTTTTCATTAGGCAAGTGCATAAAATGTCATCTATACAAACAGAAATATCATGTTGTTTGCCGCAGTTCCTCTAGGTTTCTCCCTAGAAAATACGAATGTATAGAACTGGTGTCTCCATGTGGGACCAATTAGAGTTTCCAAGGACAAAGTTAAATGTTCCCTGATAAAAAAACATTCAAAAAAATAGAGTCCGTGGATAATATCACGAATACACAAACAAAGAGGCTGTAACAATATCTGGGATTGAATTAGCCAAAACGAAACCGGATATTTCCGGTTTCATCCAGTCATATTCGGACAAACTGGTGTGAAATTCGTACGCAATGGACCGAGAAAATCAAAGGAAAAATGGTTTTGGAGAAAAGCAAAGTCTTTTTGTTAGGCAAGTGCATAAAATGTCATCTATACAAACAGAAATAGCATGTTTGTTTGCTGCAGTTCCTCTAGCATTCTCCCTAGAACATTAAAATGTGTAGAGCTGGTGTCTCCATGTGGAACTAATTAGTGTTTCCAAGCATAAAATTAAATGTTCCCTGAAATAAAAACATTCAAAAAAATAAAGTCCATGGATAATATCACGAATACACAAACAAAGAGGCTGTAGCAATATCTGGGATTGAATTAGGCAAAAGGAAACCGGATATTTCCGGTTTCATCCAGTCATATTCGGACAAAGTGGTGTGGAATTCGTATGCAATGGACCGAGAAAATCACAGTAAAAATTGTTTTGGAGAAAAGCAAAGTCTTTTCGTTAGGCAAGTGCATCAAATGTCATCTATACAAACAGAAATATCATGTTTGTTTGCCGCAGTTCCTCTAGCTTTCTCCCTAGATAATACGAATGTGTAGAGCTGGTGTCTCCATGTGGGACCAATTAGAGCTTCCAAGGACAAAGTTAAATGTTCCCTGATTTAAAAAAAAAACAAAACAAAACAATAAAGTCTGTGGATAATTTCAGGAATAACCAAACACAGATGCTGTAGCAATATCTGGGATTGAATTAGTCAAAACGAAACCGGATATTTCCGGTTTCATCCAGTCATATCCGGACAAACTGGTGTGGAATTCGTATGCAATGGTCCGAGAAAATCACAGAAAAAATGGTTTTGGAGAAAAGCAGAGTCTTTTCGTTAGGCAAGTGCATAAAATGTCATCTATACAAACAGAAATAGCATGTTTGTTTGCTGCAGTTCCTCTAGATTTCTCCCTAGAATATAAAAAAGGGTAGAGCTGGTGTCTCCATGTGGAACCAATTAGTGTTTCCAAGCATAAAATTAAATGTTCCCTGAAAAAAAAAACATTCAAAAAATAAAGACCGTGGATAATATCAGGAATACACAAACAAAGAGGCTGTAGCAATATCTGGGATTGAATTAGGCAAAAGGAAACCGGATATTTCCGGTTTCATCCAGTCATATCCGGACAAACTGGTGTGGAATTCGTATGCAATGGACCGAGAAAATCACAGTAAAAATGGTTTTGGAGAAAAGCAAAGTCTTTTCGTTAGGCAAGTGCATAAAATGTCATCTATACAAACAGAAATATCATGTTTGTTTGCCGCAGTTCCTCTAGCTTTCTCCCTAGAAAATACGAATGTGTAGAGCTGGTGTCTCCATGTGGGACCAATTAGAGTTTCCAAGGACAAAGTTAAATAATCCCTGATTAAAAAAAAAACAAAACAATAAAGTCTGTGGATAATATCAGGAATACCTAAACACAGATGCTGTAGCAATATTTCGGTTTGAGTTAGCCAAAACAAAACCGGATATTTCCGGTTTCATCCAGTCATATCCGGACAAAGTGGTGTGGAATTCGTATGTAATTGACTGAGAAAATCACAGTAAAAATGGTTTTGGAGAAAAGCAAAGTCTTTTCGTTAGGCAAGTGCATAAAATGTCATCTATACAAACAGAAATATCATTTTTGTTTGCCGCAGTTCCTCTAGCTTTCTCCCTAGAAAATACGAATGTGTAGAGCTGGTGTCTCCATGTGGAACCAATTAGTGTTTCCAAGCACAAAATTAAATGTTCCCTGAAAAAAAAATTCAAAACCATAAGTCCGTGGATAATATCAGGAATACACAAACACAGAGGCTGTAGCAATATCTGGGATTGAGTTGGCCAAAAAACAACCACATATTTCCAGTTTCTCTAGCCGCATCCGAAAACTGGTGTGAAATTCGTAAGCAATGGACACAGAAAATCACAGGAAAAATGGTTTTGGAGAAAAGCAAAGTCTTTTCGTTAGGCAAGTGCCTAAATTGTCATCTATACAAACAGAAATATCATGTTTGTTTGCCGCAGTTCCTCTAGCTTTCTCCCTAGAAAATACGAATGTGTAGAGCTGGTGTCTCCATGTGGAACCAATTAGTGTTTCCAAGCATAAAATTAAATGTTCCCTGAAAAAAAAACATTCAAAATCATAAAGTACGTGGATAATATCAGGAATACACAAAGACAGATGCTGTAGCAATAACTGCGATTGAGTTAGCTAAAACAAAAGCGGATGTTTCCGGTTTCATCCAGTCATATTCGGACAAAGTGGTGTGGAATTCGTATGCAATGGACCGAGAAAATCACAGTAAAAATTGTTTTGGAGAAAAGCAAAGTCTTTTCGTTAGGCAAGTGCATCAAATGTCATCTATACTAACAGAAATAGCATGTTAGTTTGCCGCAGTTCCTCTAGCTTTCTCCCTAGAAAAAACGAATGTGTAGAGCTGGTGTCTCCATGTGGAACCAATTAGTGTTTCCAAGGACAAAATTAAATGTTCCCTGAAAAAAAAAACATTCAAAAAAATAGAGTCCGTGGATAATATCACGAATACACAAACAAAGAGGCTGTAACAATATCTGGGATTGAAGTAGCCAAAACGAAACCGGATATTTCCGGTTTCATCCAGTCATATTCGGACAAACTGGTGTGAAATTCGTACGCAATGGACCGAGAAAATCAAAGGAAAAATGGTTTTGGAGAAAAGCAAAGTCTTTTTGTTAGGCAAGTGCATAAAATGTCATCTATACAAACAGAAATAGCATGTTTGTTTGCTGCAGTTCCTCTAGCATTCTCCCTAGAACATTAAAATGTGTAGAGCTGGTGTCTCCATGTGGAACTAATTAGTGTTTCCAAGCATAAAATTAAATGTTCCCTGAAATAAAAACATTCAAAAAAATAAAGTCCATGGATAATATCACGAATACACAAACAAAGAGGCTGTAGCAATATCTGGGATTGAATTAGGCAAAAGGAAACCGGATATTTCCGGTTTCATCCAGTCATATTCGGACAAAGTGGTGTGGAATTCGTATGCAATGGACCGAGAAAATCACAGTAAAAATTGTTTTGGAGAAAAGCAAAGTCTTTTCGTTAGGCAAGTGCATCAAATGTCATCTATACAAACAGAAATATCATGTTTGTTTGCCGCAGTTCCTCTAGCTTTCTCCCTAGATAATACGAATGTGTAGAGCTGGTGTCTCCATGTGGGACCAATTAGAGCTTCCAAGGACAAAGTTAAATGTTCCCTGATTTAAAAAAAAAACAAAACAAAACAATAAAGTCTGTGGATAATTTCAGGAATAACCAAACACAGATTCTGTAGCAATATCTGGGATTGAATTAGTCAAAACGAAACCGGATATTTCCGGTTTCATCCAGTCATATCCGGACAAACTGGTGTGGAATTCGTATGCAATGGACCGAGAAAATCACAGAAAAAATGGTTTTGGAGAAAAGCAGAGTCTTTTCGTTAGGCAAGTGCATAAAATGTCATCTATACAAACAGAAATAGCATGTTTGTTTGCTGCAGTTCCTCTAGATTTCTCCCTAGAATATAAAAAAGGGTAGAGCTGGTGTCTCCATGTGGAACCAATTAGTGTTTCCAAGCATAAAATTAAATGTTCCCTGAAAAAAAAAACATTCAAAAAATAAAGACCGTGGATAATATCAGGAATACACAAACAAAGAGGCTGTAGCAATATCTGGGATTGAATTAGGCAAAAGGAAACCGGATATTTCCGGTTTCATCCAGTCATATCCGGACAAACTGGTGTGGAATTCGTATGCAATGGACCGAGAAAATCACAGTAAAAATGGTTTTGGAGAAAAGCAAAGTCTTTTCGTTAGGCAAGTGCATAAAATGTCATCTATACAAACAGAAATATCATGTTTGTTTGCCGCAGTTCCTCTAGCTTTCTCCCTAGAAAATACGAATGTGTAGAGCTGGTGTCTCCATGTGGGACCAATTAGAGTTTCCAAGGACAAAGTTAAATAATCCCTGATTAAAAAAAAAACAAAACAATAAAGTCTGTGGATAATATCAGGAATACCTAAACACAGATGCTGTAGCAATATTTCGGTTTGAGTTAGCCAAAACAAAACCGGATATTTCCGGTTTCATCCAGTCATATCCGGACAAAGTGGTGTGGAATTCGTATGTAATTGACTGAGAAAATCACAGTAAAAATGGTTTTGGAGAAAAGCAAAGTCTTTTCGTTAGGCAAGTGCATAAAATGTCATCTATACAAACAGAAATATCATTTTTGTTTGCCGCAGTTCCTCTAGCTTTCTCCCTAGAAAATACGAATGTGTAGAGCTGGTGTCTCCATGTGGAACCAATTAGTGTTTCCAAGCACAAAATTAAATGTTCCCTGAAAAAAAAATTCAAAACCATAAGTCCGTGGATAATATCAGGAATACACAAACACAGAGGCTGTAGCAATATCTGGGATTGAGTTGGCCAAAAAACAACCACATATTTCCAGTTTCTCTAGCCGCATCCGAAAACTGGTGTGAAATTCGTAAGCAATGGACACAGAAAATCACAGGAAAAATGGTTTTGGAGAAAAGCAAAGTCTTTTCGTTAGGCAAGTGCCTAAATTGTCATCTATACAAACAGAAATATCATGTTTGTTTGCCGCAGTTCCTCTAGCTTTCTCCCTAGAAAATACGAATGTGTAGAGCTGGTGTCTCCATGTGGAACCAATTAGTGTTTCCAAGCATAAAATTAAATGTTCCCTGAAAAAAAAACATTCAAAATCATAAAGTACGTGGATAATATCAGGAATACACAAAGACAGATGCTGTAGCAATAACTGCGATTGAGTTAGCTAAAACAAAAGCGGATGTTTCCGGTTTCATCCAGTCATAACCGGACAAAGTGGTGTGGAATTCGTATGCAATGGACCAAGAAAATCACAGGAAAAATGGTTTTGGAGAAAAGTAAAGTCTTTTCGTTAGGCAAGTGCATAAAATGTCATCTATACAAACAGAAATATCATGTTTGTTTACCGCAATTCCTCTAGCTTTCTCCCTAGAAAATAGGCATGTATAGAGCTGGTTTCTCCATGTGGGACCAATTAGAGTTTCCAAGGACCAAATTAAATGTTCCCTGAAAAAAAAATTCAAAACCATAAAGTCCGTGGATAATATCAGGAATACACAAAACAGAGGCTGCAGCAATATCTGGGATTGAATTAGCAAAAACGAAACCGGATATTTCCGGTTTCATCCACTCATATCCGGACAAACTGGAGTGGAATTGGTATGCAATGGACCGAGAAAATCACACGAAAAATGGTTTTGGAGAAAAGCAAAGTCTTTTCGTTAGGCAAGTGCATAAAATGTCATCTATACAAACAGAAATATCATGTTTGTGTGCCGCAGTTCCTCTAGCTTTCTCCCTAGAAAATACAATGTGTAGAGCTGATGTGTGCATGTGGGAAGAAGTAGAGTTTCCATGGGTAAAATTAAATGTTCCCTGAAAAAAAAATTCAAAATATAAAGTCCGTGGATAATATCAGGAATACACAAACACAGAGGCTGTAGCAATATCTGGGATTGAATTAGCCAAAACGAAACCAGATATTTCCGGTTTCATCCAGTCATATCCGGACAAAGTGGTGTGGAATTCGTATGCAATGGACCGAGAAAATCACAGTAAAAATGGTTTTGGAGAAAAGCAATGTCTTTTCGTTAGGCAAGTGCATAAAATGTCATCTATACAAACAGAAATATCAGGTTTGTGTGCTGCAGTTCCTCTAGCTTTCTCTCTAGAAAATACGAATGTGTAGATCTGGTGTGTCCATGTGGAACCAATTAGTGTTTCAAAGCATAAAATTAAATGTTCCCTTAAAAAAAAACGTTCAAAAAAATAAAGTCCGTGGATAATATCAGGAATACACAAACACAGAGGCTGTAGCAATATCTGGGATTGAATTAGCCAAAATGAAACCGGATATTTCCGGTTTCATCCACTCATTTCCGGACAAAATGGAGTGGAATTGGTATGCAATGGACCGAGAAAATCACACGAAAAATGGTTTTGGAGAAAAGCAAAGTCTTTTCGTTAGGCAAGTGCATAAAATGTCATCTAGACAAACAGAAATATCATGTTTGTGTGCTGCAGTTCCTCTAGCTTTCTCCCTAGAAAATACGAATGTGTAGAGCTGGTGTCTCCATGTGGAACCAATTAGTGTTTCCAAGCATAAAATTAAATGTTCCCTGAAAAAAAAACCTTCAAAAAAATAAAGTCCGTGGATAATATCAGGAATACACAAACACAGAGGCTGTAGCAATATTTCGGTTTGAGTCAGCCAAACAAAACCGGATATTTCTGGTTTCATCCAGTCATATCCGGACAATGTGGTGTGGAATTTGTATACAATGGACCGAGAAAATCACAGTAAAAACGGTTTTGGAGAAAAGCAAAGTCTTTTCGTTAGGCAAGTGCATAAAAAGTCATCTAGACAAACAGAAATATCATGTTTGTTTGCCGCAGTTCCTCTAGCTTTCTCCCTAGAAAATACGAATGTGTAGAGCTGGTGTCTCCATGTGGGACCAATTAGAGTTTCCAAGGACAAAATTAAATGTTCCCTGATAAAAAAAAACAAAACCATAAAGTCCGTGGATAATATCAGGAATACACAAACACAGTTTCTGTAGCATTATTTCGGTTTGAGTTAGTCAAAACAAAACCGGATCTTTCCGGTTTCATCCAGTCATTTCCCCACAAAGTGGTGTGCAATTTGTATGCAATGGACCGAGAAAATCACAGGAAAAATGGTTTTGGAGAAAAGCAAAGTCTTTTCGTTAGGCAAGTGCATAAAATGTCATCTATACAAACAGAAATATCATGTTTGTTTGCTGCAGTTCCTCTAGATTTCTCCCTAGAAAATACGAATGTGTAGAGCTGGTGTCTCCATGTGGAACCAATTAGTGTTTCCAAGCATAAAATTAAATGTTCCCCGATAAAAAAAATTCAAAACCATAAAGTCCGTGGATAATATCAGGAATAAACAAACAAAGAGGCTGTAGCAATATCTGGGATTGAATTAGCCAAAATGAAACCGGATATTTCTGGTTTCATCCAGTCACATTCAGACAAACTGGTGTGGAATTCGTATGCAATGGACCGAGAAAATCACAGGAAAAATGGTTTTGGAGAAAAGCAAAGTCTTTTCGTTAGGCAAGTGCATAAAATGTCATCTATACAAACAGAAATATCATTTTTGTTTGCCGCAGTTCCTCTAGCTTTCTCCCTAGAAAATACGAATGTGTAGAGCTGGTGTCTCCATGTGGAACCAATTAGTGTTTCCAAGCACAAAATTAAATGTTCCCTGAAAAAAAAATTCAAAACCATAAGTCCGTGGATAATATCAGGAATACACAAACACAGAGGCTGTAGCAATATCTGGGATTGAGTTGGCCAAAAAACAACCACATATTTCCAGTTTCTCTAGCCGCATCCGAAAACTGGTGTGAAATTCGTAAGCAATGGACACAGAAAATCACAGGAAAAATGGTTTTGGAGAAAAGCAAAGTCTTTTCGTTAGGCAAGTGCCTAAATTGTCATCTATACAAACAGAAATATCATGTTTGTTTGCCGCAGTTCCTCTAGCTTTCTCCCTAGAAAATACGAATGTGTAGAGCTGGTGTCTCCATGTGGAACCAATTAGTGTTTCCAAGCATAAAATTAAATGTTCCCTGAAAAAAAAACATTCAAAATCATAAAGTACGTGGATAATATCAGGAATACACAAAGACAGATGCTGTAGCAATAACTGCGATTGAGTTAGCTAAAACAAAAGCGGATGTTTCCGGTTTCATCCAGTCATAACCGGACAAAGTGGTGTGGAATTCGTATGCAATGGACCAAGAAAATCACAGGAAAAATGGTTTTGGAGAAAAGTAAAGTCTTTTCGTTAGGCAAGTGCATAAAATGTCATCTATACAAACAGAAATATCATGTTTGTTTACCGCAATTCCTCTAGCTTTCTCCCTAGAAAATAGGCATGTATAGAGCTGGTTTCTCCATGTGGGACCAATTAGAGTTTCCAAGGACCAAATTAAATGTTCCCTGAAAAAAAAATTCAAAACCATAAAGTCCGTGGATAATATCAGGAATACACAAAACAGAGGCTGCAGCAATATCTGGGATTGAATTAGCAAAAACGAAACCGGATATTTCCGGTTTCATCCACTCATATCCGGACAAACTGGAGTGGAATTGGTATGCAATGGACCGAGAAAATCACACGAAAAATGGTTTTGGAGAAAAGCAAAGTCTTTTCGTTAGGCAAGTGCATAAAATGTCATCTATACAAACAGAAATATCATGTTTGTGTGCCGCAGTTCCTCTAGCTTTCTCCCTAGAAAATACAATGTGTAGAGCTGATGTGTGCATGTGGGAAGAAGTAGAGTTTCCATGGGTAAAATTAAATGTTCCCTGAAAAAAAAATTCAAAATATAAAGTCCGTGGATAATATCAGGAATACACAAACACAGAGGCTGTAGCAATATCTGGGATTGAATTAGCCAAAACGAAACCAGATATTTCCGGTTTCATCCAGTCATATCCGGACAAAGTGGTGTGGAATTCGTATGCAATGGACCGAGAAAATCACAGTAAAAATGGTTTTGGAGAAAAGCAATGTCTTTTCGTTAGGCAAGTGCATAAAATGTCATCTATACAAACAGAAATATCAGGTTTGTGTGCTGCAGTTCCTCTAGCTTTCTCTCTAGAAAATACGAATGTGTAGATCTGGTGTGTCCATGTGGAACCAATTAGTGTTTCAAAGCATAAAATTAAATGTTCCCTTAAAAAAAAACGTTCAAAAAAATAAAGTCCGTGGATAATATCAGGAATACACAAACACAGAGGCTGTAGCAATATCTGGGATTGAATTAGCCAAAATGAAACCGGATATTTCCGGTTTCATCCACTCATTTCCGGACAAAATGGAGTGGAATTGGTATGCAATGGACCGAGAAAATCACACGAAAAATGGTTTTGGAGAAAAGCAAAGTCTTTTCGTTAGGCAAGTGCATAAAATGTCATCTAGACAAACAGAAATATCATGTTTGTGTGCTGCAGTTCCTCTAGCTTTCTCCCTAGAAAATACGAATGTGTAGAGCTGGTGTCTCCATGTGGAACCAATTAGTGTTTCCAAGCATAAAATTAAATGTTCCCTGAAAAAAAAACCTTCAAAAAAATAAAGTCCGTGGATAATATCAGGAATACACAAACACAGAGGCTGTAGCAATATTTCGGTTTGAGTCAGCCAAACAAAACCGGATATTTCTGGTTTCATCCAGTCATATCCGGACAATGTGGTGTGGAATTTGTATACAATGGACCGAGAAAATCACAGTAAAAACGGTTTTGGAGAAAAGCAAAGTCTTTTCGTTAGGCAAGTGCATAAAAAGTCATCTAGACAAACAGAAATATCATGTTTGTTTGCCGCAGTTCCTCTAGCTTTCTCCCTAGAAAATACGAATGTGTAGAGCTGGTGTCTCCATGTGGGACCAATTAGAGTTTCCAAGGACAAAATTAAATGTTCCCTGATAAAAAAAAACAAAACCATAAAGTCCGTGGATAATATCAGGAATACACAAACACAGTTTCTGTAGCATTATTTCGGTTTGAGTTAGTCAAAACAAAACCGGATCTTTCCGGTTTCATCCAGTCATTTCCCCACAAAGTGGTGTGCAATTTGTATGCAATGGACCGAGAAAATCACAGGAAAAATGGTTTTGGAGAAAAGCAAAGTCTTTTCGTTAGGCAAGTGCATAAAATGTCATCTATACAAACAGAAATATCATGTTTGTTTGCTGCAGTTCCTCTAGATTTCTCCCTAGAAAATACGAATGTGTAGAGCTGGTGTCTCCATGTGGAACCAATTAGTGTTTCCAAGCATAAAATTAAATGTTCCCCGATAAAAAAAATTCAAAACCATAAAGTCCGTGGATAATATCAGGAATAAACAAACAAAGAGGCTGTAGCAATATCTGGGATTGAATTAGCCAAAATGAAACCGGATATTTCTGGTTTCATCCAGTCACATTCAGACAAACTGGTGTGGAATTCGTATGCAATGGACCGAGAAAATCACAGGAAAAATGGTTTTGGAGAAAAGCAAAGTCTTTTCGTTAGGCAAGTGCATAAAATGTCATCTATACAAACAGAAATATCATGTTTGTGTGCTGCAGTTCCTCTAGCTTTCTCCCTAGAAAATACGAATGTGTAGATCTGGTGTGTCCATGTGGAACCAATTAGTGTTTCCAAGCATAAAATTAAATGTTCCCTGAAAAAAAAACGTACAAAAAATAAAGTCCGTGGATAATATCAGGAATACACAAACACAGAGGTTGTAGCAATATCTGGGATTGAATTAGCCAAAACAAAACCGGATATTTCCGGTTTCATCCAGTCATATCCGGCCAAAGTGGTTTGGAATTTGTATGCAATGTACCGAGAAAATCACAGTAAAAATGGTTCTGGAGAAAAGCAAAGTCTTTTCGTTAGGCCAGTGCATCAAATGTCATCTATACAAACAGAAATATCATGTTTGTTTGCCGCAGTTCCTCTAGCTTTCTCCCTAGAAAATACGAATGTGTAGAGCTGGTGTCTCCATGTGGAACCAATTAGTGTTTCTAAGCACAAAATTAAATGTTCCCTGAAAAAAAACATTCAAAACAATAAAGTCCGTTGATAATATCAGGAATACACAAACACAGATGCTGTAGCAATATTTCGGTTTGAGTTAGCCAAAACAAAACCGGATATTTCCGGTTTCATCCAGTCATATCCGGTCAAAGTGGTGTGGAATTCGTATGCAATGGACCGAGAAAATCACAGTAAAAATGGTTTTGGAGAAAAGCAGAGTCTTTTCATTAGGCAAGTGCATAAAATGTCATCTATACAAACAGAAATATCATGTTGTTTGCCGCAGTTCCTCTAGGTTTCTCCCTAGAAAATACGAATGTATAGAGCTGGTGTCTCCATGTGGGACCAATTAGAGTTTCCAAGCATAAAATTAAATGTTCCCTGGTAAAAAACATTCAAAAAAATAAAGTCCGTGGATCATATCAGGAATACACAAACACAGAGTCTGTAGCAATATCTGGGATTGAATTAGCCAAAACGAAACCGGATATTTCCGGTTTCATCCAGTCATATCCGGACAAAGTGGTGTGGAATTCTTCTGCAATGGACCGAGAAAATCACAGTAAAAATGGTTTTGGAGAAAAGCAGAGTCTTTTCATTAGGCAAGTGCATAAAATGTCATCTATACAAACAGAAATATCATGTTGTTTGCCGCAGTTCCTCTAGGTTTCTCCCTAGAAAATACGAATGTGTAGAGCTGGTGTCTCCATGTGGACCAATTAGAGTTTCCAAGGACAAAGTTAAATGTTCCCTGATAAAAAAAAAAAAAAACAAAACCATAAAATCCGTGGATAATATCAAGAATACACAAACACAGATGCTGTAGCAATATTTCGGTTTGAGTTAGCCAAAACAAAACCGGATATTTCCGGTTTCATCCAGGCATATCCGGACAAAGTGATGTGGAATTCGTATGCAATGGACCGAGAAAATCACAGGAAAAATGGTTTTGGAAAAAGCAAAGTCTTTTCGTTATGCAAGTGCATAAAATGTCATCTATACTAACAGAAATATCATGTTAGTTTGCCGCAGTTCCTCTAGCTTTCTCCCTAGAAAAAACGAATGTGTAGAGCTGGTGTCTCCATGTGGAACCAATTAGTGTTTCCAAGGACAAAATTAAATGTTCCCTGAAAAAAAAAACATTCAAAAAAATAGAGTCCGTGGATAATATCACGAATACACAAACAAAGAGGCTGTAACAATATCTGGGATTGAATTAGCCAAAACGAAACCGGATATTTCCGGTTTCATCCAGTCATATTCGGACAAACTGGTGTGAAATTCGTACGCAATGGACCGAGAAAATCAAAGGAAAAATGGTTTTGGAGAAAAGCAAAGTCTTTTTGTTAGGCAAGTGCATAAAATGTCATCTATACAAACAGAAATAGCATGTTTGTTTGCTGCAGTTCCTCTAGCATTCTCCCTAGAACATTAAAATGTGTAGAGCTGGTGTCTCCATGTGGAACTAATTAGTGTTTCCAAGCATAAAATTAAATGTTCCCTGAAAAAAAAAACATTCAAAAAAATAAAGTCCATGGATAATATCACGAATACACAAACAAAGAGGCTGTAGCAATATCTGGGATTGAATTAGGCAAAAGGAAACCGGATATTTCCGGTTTCATCCAGTCATATTCGGACAAAGTGGTGTGGAATTCGTATGCAATGGACCGAGAAAATCACAGTAAAAATTGTTTTGGAGAAAAGCAAAGTCTTTTCGTTAGGCAAGTGCATCAAATGTCATCTATACAAACAGAAATATCATGTTTGTTTGCCGCAGTTCCTCTAGCTTTCTCCCTAGATAATACGAATGTGTAGAGCTGGTGTCTCCATGTGGGACCAATTAGAGCTTCCAAGGACAAAGTTAAATGTTCCCTGATTTAAAAAAAAACAAAACAAAACAATAAAGTCTGTGGATAATTTCAGGAATAACCAAACACAGATGCTGTAGCAATATCTGGGATTGAATTAGTCAAAACGAAACCGGATATTTCCGGTTTCATCCAGTCATATCCGGACAAACTGGTGTGGAATTCGTATGCAATGGACCGAGAAAATCACAGGAAAAATGGTTTTGGAGAAAAGCAGAGTCTTTTCGTTAGGCAAGTGCATAAAATGTCATCTATACAAACAGAAATAGCATGTTTGTTTGCTGCAGTTCCTCTAGATTTCTCCCTAGAATATAAAAAAGGGTAGAGCTGGTGTCTCCATGTGGAACCAATTAGTGTTTCCAAGCACAAAATTAAATGTTCCCTGAAAAAAAAATTCAAAACCATAAGTCCGTGGATAATATCAGGAATACACAAACACAGAGGCTGTAGCAATATCTGGGATTGAGTTGGCCAAAAAACAACCACATATTTCCAGTTTATCTAGCCGCATCCGAAAACTGGTGTGAAATTCGTAAGCAATGGACACAGAAAATCACAGGAAAAATGGTTTTGGAGAAAAGCAAAGTCTTTTCGTTAGGCAAGTGCATAAATTGTCATCTATACAAACAGAAATATCATGTTTGTTTGCCGCAGTTCCTCTAGCTTTCTCCCTAGAAAATACGAATGTGTAGAGCTGGTGTCTCCATGTGGAACCAATTAGTGTTTCCAAGCATAAAATTAAATGTTCCCTGAAAAAAAAAACATTCAAAATCATAAAGTACGTGGATAATATCAGGAATACACAAAGACAGATGCTGTAGCAATAACTGCGATTGAGTTAGCTAAAACAAAAGCGGATGTTTCCGGTTTCATCCAGTCATATCCGGAAAAACTGGTGTGGAATTCGTATGCAATGGCCTGAGAAAATCACAGTAAAAATGGTTTTGGAAAAAAGCATAGTCTTTTCGTTAGGCAAGTGCATAAAATGTCATCTATACAAACAGAAATATCATGTTTGTTTACCGCAATTCCTCTAGCTTTCTCCCTAGAAAATAGGCATGTATAGAGCTGGTTTCTCCATGTGGGACCAATTAGAGTTTCCAAGGACCAAATTAAATGTTCCCTGAAAAAAAAAATTCAAAACCATAAAGTCCGTGGATAATATCAGGAATACACAAAACAGAGGCTGCAGCAATATCTGGGATTGAATTAGCAAAAACGAAACCGGATATTTCCGGTTTCATCCACTCATATCCGGACAAACTGGAGTGGAATTGGTATGCAATGGACCGAGAAAATCACACGAAAAATGGTTTTGGAGAAAAGCAAAGTCTTTTCGTTAGGCAAGTGCATAAAATGTCATCTATACAAACAGAAATATCATGTTTGTGTGCCGCAGTTCCTCTAGCTTTCTCCCTAGAAAATACAATGTGTAGAGCTGATGTGTGCATGTGGGAAGAATTAGAGTTTCCTTGGGTAAAATTAAATGTTCCCTGAAAAAAAAAATTCAAAATATAAAGTCCGTGGATAATATCAGGAATACACAAACACAGAGGCTGTAGCAATATCTGGGATTGAATTAGCCAAAACGAAACCGGATATTTCCGGTTTCATCCAGTCATATCCGGACAAAGTGGTGTGGAATTCGTATGCAATGGACCGAGAAAATCACAGGAAAAATGGTTTTGGAGAAAAGCAATGTCTTTTCGTTAGGCAAGTGCATAAAATGTCATCTATACAAACAGAAATATCAGGTTTGTGTGCTGCAGTTCCTCTAGCTTTCTCCCTAGAAAATACAAATGTGTAGATCTGGTGTGTCCATGTGGAACCAATTAGTGTTTCAAAGCATAAAATTAAATGTTCCCTTAAAAAAAAACGTTCAAAAAAATAAAGTCCGTGGATAATATCAGGAATACACAAACACAGAGGCGGTAGCAATATCTGGGATTGAATTAGCCAAAATGAAACCGGATATTTCCGGTTTCATCCACTCATTTCCGGACAAAATGGAGTGGAATTGGTATGCAATGGACCGAGAAAATCACACGAAAAATGGTTTTGGAGAAAAGCAAAGTCTTTTCGTTAGGCAAGTGCATAAAATGTCATCTAGACAAACAGAAATATCATGTTTGTTTGCCACAGTTCCTCTAGCTTTCTCCCTAGAAAATACGAATGTGTAGAGCTGGTGTCTCCATGTGGAACCAATTAGTGTTTCCAAGCATAAAATTAAATGTTCCCTGAAAAAAAAACCTTCAAAAAAATAAAGTCCGTGGATAATATCAGGAATACACAAACACAGAGGCTGTAGCAATATTTCGGTTTGAGTTAGCCAAACAAAACCGGATATTTCTGGTTTCATCCAGTCATATCCGGACAATGTGGTGTGGAATTTGTATACAATGGACCGAGAAAATCACAGTAAAAACGGTTTTGGAGAAAAGCAAAGTCTTTTCGTTAGGCGAGTGCATAAAAAGTCATCTAGACAAACAGAAATATCATGTTTGTTTGCCGCAGTTCCTCTAGCTTTCTCCCTAGAAAATACGAATGTGTAGAGCTGGTGTCTCCATGTGGGACCAATTAGAGTTTCCAAGGACAAAATTAAATGTTCCCTGATAAAAAAAAACAAAACCATAAAGTCCGTGGATAATATCAGGAATACACAAACACAGTTTCTGTAGCATTATTTCGGTTTGAGTTAGTCAAAACAAAACCGGATCTTTCCGGTTTCATCTAGTCATTTCCCGACAAAGTGGTGTGCAATTTGTATGCAATTGACCGAGAAAATCACAGGAAAAATGGTTTTGGAGAAAAGCAAAGTCTTTTCGTTAGGCAAGTGCATAAAATGTCATCTATACAAACAGAAATATCATGTTTGTTTGCTGCAGTTCCTCTAGATTTCTCCCTAGAAAATACGAATGTGTAGAGCTGGTGTCTCCATGTGGAACCAATTAGTGTTTCCAAGCATAAAATTAAATGTTCCCCGATAAAAAAAATTCAAAACCATAAAGTCCGTGGATAATATCAGGAATAAACAAACACAGAGGCTGTAGCAATATCTGGGATTGAATTAGCCAAAATGAAACCGGATATTTCTGGTTTCATCCAGTCACATTCAGACAAACTGGTGTGGAATTCGTATGCAATGGACCGAGAAAATCACAGGAAAAATGGTTTTGGAGAAAAGCAAAGTCTTTTCGTTAGGCAAGTGCATAAAATGTCATCTATACAAACAGAAATATCATGTTTGTGTGCTGCAGTTCCTCTAGCTTTCTCCCTAGAAAATACGAATGTGTAGATCTGGTGTGTCCATGTGGAACCAATTAGTGTTTCCAAGCATAAAATTAAATGTTCCCTGAAAAAAAAACGTACAAAAAATAAAGTCCGTGGATAATATCAGGAATACACAAACACAGAGGTTGTAGCAATATCTGGGATTGAATTAGCCAAAACAAAACCGGATATTTCCGGTTTCATCCAGTCATATCCGGCCAAAGTGGTTTGGAATTTGTATGCAATGTACCGAGAAAATCACAGTAAAAATGGTTCTGGAGAAAAGCAAAGTCTTTTCGTTAGGCCAGTGCATCAAATGTCATCTATACAAACAGAAATATCATGTTTGTTTGCCGCAGTTCCTCTAGCTTTCTCCCTAGAACATACGAATGTGTAGAGCTGGTGTCTCCATGTGGAACCAATTAGTGTTTCCAAGCATAAAATTTAATGTTCCCTGAAAAAAAAATTCAAAAAAATAAAGTCCGTGGATAATATCAGGAATACACAAACACAGAGGCTGTAGCAATATTTCGGTTTGAGTTAGCCAAACCAAAACCGGATATTTCCGGTTTCATCCAGTCATATCCGGACAAAGTGGTGTGGAATTCGTATTCAATGGCCGAGAAAATCACAGGAAAAATTGCTTTGGAGAAAAGCAAAGTCTTTTCGTTAGGCAAGTGCATCAAATGTCATCTATACAAACAGAAATATCATGTTTGTTTGCCGCAGTTCCTCTAGCTTTCTCCCTAGAAAATACGAATGTGTAGAGCTGGTGTCTCCATGTGGAACCAATTAGTGTTTCCAAGCATAAAATTAAGTGTTCCGAGAAAAAAAAATCATTCAAAAAAATAAAGTCCGTGGATAATATCAGGAATACACAAACACAGAGGCTGTAGCAAATTTTCGGTTTGAGTTAGCCAAAACAAAACCGGATATTTCCGGTTTCATCCAGTCATATTCGGACAAAGTGGTGTGGAATTCGAATGCAATGGACCGAGATAATCACAGGAAAAATGATTTTGGAGAAAAGCAAAGTCTTTTCGTTAGGCAAGTGCATAAAATGTTATCTAGACAAACAGAAATATCATGTTTGTTTGCCGCAGTTCCTCTAGCTTTCTCCCTAGAAAATACGAATGTGTAGAGCTGGTGTCTCCATGTGGAACCAATTAGTGTTTCAAAGCATAAAATTAAATGTTCCCTGAAAAAAAAACGTTCAAAAAATAAAGTCCGTGGATAATATCAGGAATACACAAACACAGAGGCTGTAGCAATATCTGGGATTGAATTAGCCAAAATGAAACCGGATATTTCCGGTTTCATCCACTCATATCCGGACAAACTGGAGTGGAATTGGTATGCAATGGACCGAGAAAATCACACGAAAAATGGTTTTGGAGAAAAGCAAAGTCTTTTCGTTAGGCAAGTGCATAAAATGTCATCTATACAAACAGAAATATCAGGTTTGTGTGCTGCAGTTCCTCTAGCTTTCTCCCTAGAAAATACAAATGTGTAGATCTGGTGTGTCCATGTGGAACCAATTAGTGTTTCAAAGCATAAAATTAAATGTTCCCTTAAAAAAAAAAAACGTTCAAAAAAATAAAGTCCGTGGATAATATCAGGAATACACAAACACAGAGGCTGTAGCAATATCTGGGATTGAATTAGCCAAAACAAAACCGGATATTTCCGGTTTCATCCAGTCATATCCGGACAAAGTGGTGTGGAATTCGTATTCAAAGGAAAAATGGTTTTGGAGAAAAGCAAAGTCTTTTCGTTAGGCAAGTGCATAAAATGTCATCTAGACAAACAGAAATATCATGTTTGTTTGCCGCAGTTCCTCTAGCTTTCTCCCTACAAAATACGAATGTGTAGAGCTGGTGTCTCCATGTGGGACCAATTAGAGTTTCCAAGGACAAAATTAAATGTTCCCTGATTAAAAAAAAACAAAACAATAAAGTCCGTGGATAATATCAGGAATACACAAACACAGTTTCTGTAGCATTATTTCGGTTTGAGTTAGTCAAAACAAAACCGGATCTTTCCGGTTTCATCCAGTCATTTCCCGACAAAGTGCTGTGCAATTCATATGCAAAGGACCGAGAAAATCACAGGAAAAATGGTTTTGGAGAAAAGCAAAGTCTTTTCGTTAGGCAAGTGCATAAAATGTCATCTATACAAACAGAAATATCATGATTGTTTGCTGCAGTTCCTCTAGATTTCTCCCTAGAAAATACGAATGTGTAGAGCTGGTGTCTCCATGTGGAACCAACTAGTGTTTCCAAGCATAAAATTAAATGTTCCCCGATAAAAAAAATTCAAAACCATAAAGTCCGTGGATAATATCAGGAATAAACAAACAAAGAGGCTGTAGCAATATCTGGGATTGAATTAGCCAAAATGAAACCGGATATTTCTGGTTTCATCCAGTCACATTCAGACAAACTGGTGTGGAATTCGTATGCAATGGACCGAGAAAATCACAGGAAAAATGGTTTTGGAGAAAAGCAAAGTCTTTTAGTTAGGCAAGTGCATAAAATGTCATCTATAAAAAGAGAAATATCATGTTTGTGTGCTGCAGTTCCTCTAGCTTTCTCCCTAGAAAATACGAATGTGTAGATCTGGTGTGTCCATGTGGAACCAATTAGTGTTTCCAAGCATAAAATTAAATGTTCCCTGAAAAAAAAACGTACAAAAAATAAAGTCCATGGATAATATCAGGAATACACAAACACAGAGGTTGTAGCAATATCTGGGATTGAATTAGCCAAAACAAAACCGGATATTTCCGGTTTCATCCAGTCATATCCGGACAAAGTGGTGTGGAATTGGTATGCAATGTACTGAGAAAATCACAGTAAAAATGGTTCTGGAGAAAAGCAAAGTCTTTTCGTTAGGCCAGTGCATCAAATGTCATCTATACAAACAGAAATATCATGTTTGTGTGCCGCAGTTCCTCTAGCTTTCTCCCTAGAAAATACGAATGTGTAGAGCTGGTGTCTCCTTGTGGAACCAATTAGTGTTTCCAAGCATAAAATTAAATGTTCCCTGAAAAAAAATTCAAAAAAATAAAGTCCGTGGATAATATCAGGAATACACAAACACAGAGGCTGTAGCAATATTTCGGTTTGAGTTAGCCAAACCAAAACCGGATATTTCCGGTTTCATCCAGTCATATCCGGACAAAGTGGTGTGGAATTCGTATTCAATGGACCGAGAAAATCACAGGAAAAATTGCTTTGGAGAAAAGCAAAGTCTTTTCGTTAGGCAAGTGCATCAAATGTCATCTATACAAACAGAAATATCATGTTTGTTTGCCGCAGTTCCTCTAGCTTTCTCCCTAGAAAATACGAATGTGTAGATCTGGTGTGTCCATGTGGAACCAATTAGTGTTTCCAAGCATAAAATTAAGTGTTCAGAGAAAAAAAAATCATTCAAAAAAATAAAGTCCGTGGATAATATCAGGAATACACAAACACAGAGGCTGTAGCAAATTTTCGGTTTGAGTTAGCCAAAACAAAACCGGATATTTCCGGTTTCATCCAGTCATATCCGGACAAAGTGGTGTGGAATTCGAATGCAATGGACCGAGATAATCACAGGAAAAATGGTTTTGGAGAAAAGCAAAGTCTTTTCGTTAGGCAAGTGCATAAAATGTTATCTAGACAAACAGAAATATCATGTTTGTGTGCCGCAGTTCCTCTAGCTTTCTCCCTAGAAAATACGAATGTGTAGAGCTGGTGTCTCCATGTGGAACCAATTAGTGTTTCCAAGCATAAAATTAAATGTTCCCTGAAAAAAAAAACGTTCAAAAAAATAAAGTCCATGGATAATATCAGGAATACACAAACACAGAGGCTGTAGCAATATCTGGGATTGAATTAGCCAAAACAATACCGGATATTTCCGGTTTCATCCAGTCATATTCGGACAAACTGGTGTGGAATTCGTATGCAATGGACCGAGAAAATCACAGTAAAAATGGTTTTGGAGAAAATCAAAGTCTTTTCGTTAGGCAAGTGCATAAAATGTCATCTATACAAACAGAAATATCATGTTTGTGTGCTGCAGTTCCTCTAGCTTTCTCCCTAGAAAATACGAATGTGTAGATCTGGTGTGTCCATGTGGAACCAATTAGTGTTTCCAAGCATAAAATTAAATGTTCCCTGAAAAAAAAAAACGTTCAAAAAATAAAGTCCATGGAAAATATCAGGAATACAAAAACACAGAGGCTGTAGCAATATCTGGGATTGAGTTGGCCAAAAAACAACCACATATTTCCAGTTTCTCCAGTCGTATCCGAAAACTGGTGTGAAATTCGTAAGCAATGGACACAGAAAATCACAGTAAAAATGGTTTTGGAGAAAAGCAAAGTCGTTTTGTTAGGCAAGTGCATCAAATCTCATCTATACAAACAGAAATATCATGTTTGTTTGCCGCAGTTCCTCTAGCTTTCTCCCTAGAAAATACGAATGTGTAGAGCTGCTGTGTCATGTGGGAAGAAGTAGAGTTTCCATGCGTAAAATTAAATGTTCCCTGAAAAAAAATTCAAAAAAATAAAGTCCGTGGATAATATCAGGAATACACAAACACAGAGGCTGTAGCAATATCTGGGATTGAATTAGCCAAAACGAAACCGGATATTTCCGGTTTCATCCAGGCATATCCGTAAAAACTGCTGTGGAATTCATATGCAATGGACTGAGAAAATCACAGTAAAAATGGTTTTGGAGAAAAGCAAAGTCTTTTCGTTAGGCAAGTGCATAAAATGTCATCTATACAAAAGAAATATCATGTTTGTTTGCCGCAGTTCCTCTAGCTTTCTCCCTAGAACATAAAAATGTGTAGAGCTGGTGTCTCCGTGTGCACCAATTAGAGTTTCCAAGCATAAAATTAAATGTTCCCTGAAATAAATAACATTCAAAAAAATAAAGTCCGTGGATAATATCACGAATACACAAACACAGAGGCTGTAGCAATATCTGGGATTGAATTAGGCAAAACGAAACCGGATATTTCCGGTTTCGTCCAGTCATATCCGGACAAAGTGGTGTGGAATTCGTATTCAATGGCCCGAGAAAATCACAGGAAAAATGGTTTTGGAGAAAAGCAAAGTCTTTTCGTTAGGCAAGTGCATAAAATGTCATCTATACAAACAGAAATATCATGTTTGTTTGCTGCAGTTCCTCTAGCTTTCTCCATAAAATAAACGAAGGTGTAGAGCTGGTGTCTCCATGTGGAACCAATTAGTGTTTCCAAGCATAAAATGAAATGTTCCCTGAAAAAAAAACCTTCAAAAAAATAAAGTCCGTGGATAATATCAGGAATACACAAACACAGATGCTGTAGCAAGATTTCGGTTTGAGTTAGCCAAAACAAAACCGGATATTTCTGGTTTCATCCAGTCATATCCGGACAAAGTGGTGTGGAATTGGTATGTAATGGACCGAGAAAATCACAGCAAAAATTGTTTTGGAAAAAGCAATGTCTTTTCGTTAGGCAAGTGCATAAAATGTCATCTATACAAACAGAAATATCATGTTTGTTTGCCGCAGTTCCTCTAGCTTTCTCCCTAGAAAATACGAATGTGTAGAGCTGGTGTCTCCATGTGGGACCAATTAGAGTTTCCAAGGACAAAGTTAAATGTTCCCTGATTAAAAAAAAAAAAACAAAACAATAAAGTCTGTGGATAATATCAGGAATACCTAAACACAGATGCTGTAGCAATATTTCGGTTTGAGTTAGCCAAAACAAAACCGGATATTTCCGGTTTCATCCAGTCATATCCGGACAAAGTGGTGTGGAATTCGTATGTAATTGACTGAGAAAATCACAGTAAAAATGGTTTTGGAGAAAAGCAAAGTCTTTTCGTTAGGCAAGTGCATAAAATGTCATCTATACAAAAGAAATATCATGTTTGTTTGCCGCAGTTCCTCTAGCTTTCTCCCTAGAACATAAAAATGTGTAGAGCTGGTGTCTCCGTGTGCACCAATTAGAGTTTCCAAGCATAAAATTAAATGTTCCCTGAAATAAATAACATTCAAAAAAATAAAGTCCGTGGATAATATCAGGAATACACAAACACAGAGGCTGTAGCAATATCTGGGATTGAATTAGGCAAAACGAAACCGGATATTTCCGGTTTCGTCCAGTCATATCCGGACAAAGTGGTGTGGAATTCGTATTCAATGGCCCGAGAAAATCACAGGAAAAATGGTTTTGGAGAAAAGCAAAGTCTTTTCGTTAGGCAAGTGCATAAAATGTCATCTATACAAACAGAAATATCATGTTTGTTTGCCGCAGTTCCTCTAGCTTTCTCCATAAAATAAACGAAGGTGTAGAGCTGGTGTCTCCATGTGGAACCAATTAGTGTTTCCAAGCATAAAATGAAATGTTCCCTGAAAAAAAAAACTTCAAAAAAATAAAGTCCGTGGATAATATCAGGAATACACAAACACAGATGCTGTAGCAAGATTTCGGTTTGAGTTAGCCAAAACAAAACCGGATATTTCTGGTTTCATCCAGTCATATCCGGACAAAGTGGTGTGGAATTGGTATGCCATGGACCGAGAAAATCACAGCAAAAATTGTTTTGGAAAAAGCAATGTCTTTTCGTTAGGCAAGTGCATAAAATGTCATCTAGACAAACAGAAATATCATGTTTGTTTGCCGCAGTTCCTCTAGCTTTCTCCCTAGAAAATACGAATGTGTAGAGCTGGTGTCTCCATGTGGGACCAATTAGAGTTTCCAAGGACAAAATTAAATGTTCCCTGATAAAAAAAAAACAAAACAATAACGTCCGTGGATAATATCAGGAATACACAAACACAGATGCTGTAGTAATATTTCGGTTTGAGTTAGCCAAAACAAAACCGGATATTTCCGGTTTCATCCAGTCATATCCGGAAAAAGTGGTGTGGAATTGGTATGCAATGGACCGAGAAAATAACAGGAAAAATGGTTTTGGAGAAAAGCAAAGTCTTTTCGTTAGGCAAGTGCATAAAATGTCATCTAGACAAACAGAAATATCATGTTTGTTTGCCGCAGTTCCTCTAGCTTTCTCCCTAGAAAATACGAATGTGTAGAGCTGGTGTCTCCATGTGGAACCAATTAGTGTTTCCAAGCATAAAATTAAATGTTCCCTTAAAAAAAAGCATTCAAAACCATAAAGTCCGTGGATAATATCAGGAATACACAAACACAGATGCTGTAGCAATATCTGGGATTGAATTAGGCAAAACGAAACCGGATATTTCCGGTTAAATCCAGTCATATACGGACAAAGTGGTGTGGAATTCGTATGCAATGGACCGAGAAAATCACAGTAAAAATGGTTTTGGAGAAAAGCAAAGTCTTTTCAATAGGCAAGTGCACAAAATGTCATCTAGACAAACAGAAATATCATGTTTTTTGCCGCAATTCCTCTAGCTTTCTCCCTAGAAAATACGAAGGTGTAGAGCTGGTGTCTCCATGTGGAACCAATTAGAGTTTCCAAGGACAAAGTTAAATATTCCCTGATAAAAAAAACCAAAACAATAAAGTCTGTGGATAATATCAGGAATACACAAACACAGAGGCTGTAGCAATAACTGGGATTGAGTTAGCCAAAACAAAACCGGATATTTCCGGTTTCATCCAGTCATATCCGGACAAAGTGGTGTGGAATTGGTATGCAATGGCCCGAGAAAATCACAGGGAAAATGGTTTTGGAGAAAAGGAAAGTCTTTTCGTTAGGACAGTGCATAAAATGTCATCTATACAAACAGAAATATCATGTTTGTTTGCCACAGTTCCTCTAGCTTTCTCCCTAGAAAATACGATGTGTAGGGCTGGTGTCTCCATGTGGAACCAATTAGTGTTTCCAAGCATAAAATTAAATGTTCGCTTAAAAAAAAGCATTCAAAACCATAAAGTCCGTAGATAATATCAGGAATACACAAACACAGATGCTGTAGCAATAACTGGGATTGAGTTAGCCAAAACAAAACCGGATATTTCCCGTTTCATCCAGTCATATCCGGACAAACTGGTGTGGAATTCGTATGCAATGAACCGAGAAAATCACAGTAAAAATGGTTTTGGAGAAAAGCAAAGTCTTTTCGTTAGGCAAGTGCATAAAATGTCATCTATACAAACAGAAATATCATGCTTGTTTGCCGCAGTTCCTCTAGCTTTCTCCCTAGAAAATACGAATGTGTAGAGCTGGTGTCTCCATGTGGAACCAATTAGTGTTTCCAAGCATAAAATTTAATGTTCCCTGAAAAATAAAAATTCAAAAAAATAAAGTCCGTGGATAATATCACGAATACACAAACAAAGATGCTGTAGCAATATCTGGGATTGAATTAGCCAAAATGAAACCGGATATTTCCGGTTTCATCCAGTCATATTCGGACCAACTCGTGTGGAATTCGTATGCAATGGACCGAGAAAATCACAGTAAATTGGTTTTGGAGAAAAGCAAAGTCTTTTCGTTAGGCAAGTGCATAAAATGTCATCTATACAAACAGAAATAGCATGTTTGTTTGCTACAGTTCCTCTAGATTTCTCCCTAGAACATAAAAATGTGTAGAGCTGGTGTCTCCATGTGGAACCAATTAGTGTTTCCAAGCATACAATTAAATGTTCCCAGAAAAAAAAAACATTCAAAAAAATAAAGTCCATGGATAATATCAGGAATACACAAACAAAGAGGCTGTAGCAATATCTGGGATTGAATTAGCCAAAACAAAACCGGATATTTCCGGTTTCATCCAGGCATATCCGTACAAACTGGTGTGGAATTCATATGCAATGGACTGAGAAAATCACAGTAAAAATGGTTTTGGAGAAAAGCAAAGTCTTTTCGTTAGGCAAGTGCATAAAATGTAATGTATACAAAAGAAATAGCATGTTTCTTTGCCGCAGTTCCTCTAGCTTTCTCCCTAGAACATAAAAATGTGTAGAGCTGGTGTCTCCGTGTGCACCAATTAGAGTTTCCAAGCATAAAATTAAATGTTCCCTGAAATAAATAACATTCAAAAAAAATAAAGTCCGTGGATAAAATCAGGAATACACAAACACAGAGGCTGTAGCAATATCTGGGATTGAATTAGGCAAAACGAAACCGGATATTTCCGGTTTCGTCCAGTCATATCCGGATAAAGTGGTGTGGAATTCGTATGCAATGGACCG
Source organism: Lepus oiostolus (assembly GCA_036325905.1). Taxonomy (NCBI): domain Eukaryota; kingdom Metazoa; phylum Chordata; class Mammalia; order Lagomorpha; family Leporidae; genus Lepus; species Lepus oiostolus. The sequence continues at coordinate 48,736,047 of CM070795.1, forward strand.
AGAAAATCACAGTAAAAATGGTTTTGGAGAAAAGCAAAGTCTTTTCGTTAGGCAAGTGCATCAAATGTCATCTATACAAACAGAAATATCATGTTTGTTTGCCGCAGTTCCTCTAGCTTTCTCCCTAAAATAAACGAAGGTGTAGAGCTGGTGTCTCCATGTGGAACCAATTAGTGTTTCCAAGCATAAAATGAAACGTTCCCTCAAAAAAAAACCTTCAAAAAATAAAGTCCATGGATAATATCAGGAATACACAAACACAGATGCTGTAGCAATATTTCGGTTTGAGTTAGCCAAAACAAAACCGGATATTTCTGGTTTCATCCAGTCATATCCGGAGAAAGTGGTGTGGAATTTGTATGCAATGGACCGAGAAAATCACAGTAAAAATTGTTTTGGAGAAAAGCAATGTCTTTTCATTAGGCAAGTGCATAAAATGTCATCTATACAAACAGAAATATCATGTTTGTTTGCCGCAGTTCCTCTAGCTTTCTCCGTAGAAAATACGAATGTGTAGAGCTGGTGTCTCCATGTGGGACCAATTAGAGTTTCCAAGGACAAAATTAAATGTTCCCTGATAAAAAAAAAAAAAACAATAAAGTCCGTGGATAATATCAGGATTACACAAACACAGTTGCTGTAGCAATATTTCGGTTTGAGTTAGCCAAAACAAAACTGGATATTTCCGCTTTCATCCAGTCATATCCGGACAAAGTGGTGTGGAATTGGTATGCAATGGACCGAGAAAATCACAGGAAAAATGGTTTTGGAGAAAAGCAAAGTCTTTTCCTTAGGCAAGTGCATAAAATGTCATCTATACAAACAGAAATATCATGTTTGTTTGCCGCAGTTCCTCTAGCTTTCTCCCTAGAAAATACGAATGTGTAGAGCTGGTGTCTCCATGTGGAACCAATTAGTGTTTCCAAGCATAAAATTAAATGTTCCCTTAAAAAAAAGCATTCAAAACCATAAAGTCAGTGGATAATATCAGGAATACACAAATACACATGCTGTAGCAATAACTGGGATTGAGTTAGCCAAAACAGAACCGGATATTTCAGGTTTCATCCAGTCATATTCGGACCAACTCGTGTGGAATTCGTATGCAATGGACCGAGAAAATCACAGTAAATTGGTTTTGGAGAAAAGCAAAGTCTTTTCGTTAGGCAAGTGCATAAAATGTCATCTATACAAACAGAAATATCATGCTTGTTTGCTACAGTTCCTCTAGATTTCTCCCTAGAAAATACGAATGTGTAGAGCTGGTGTCTCCATGTGGAACCAATTAGTGTTTCCAAGCATAAAATTTAATGTTCCCTGAAAAATAAAAATTCAAAAAAATAAAGTCCGTGGATAATATCAGGAAAACACAAACACAGAGGCTGTAGCAATAACTGGGATTGAGTTAGCCAAAAAAAATCCGGATATTTCCGGTTTCATCCAGTCATATCCGGACAAAGTGGTGTGGAATTCGTATGCACTGGACCGAGAAAATCACAGGAAAAATGGTTTTGGAGAAAAGCAAAGTCTTTTTGTTAGGCAAGTGCATAAAATGTCATCTAGACAAACAGAAATATCATGTTTGTTTGCCGCAGTTCCTCTAGCTTTCTCCCTAGAAAATACGAATGTGTAGAGCTGGTGTCTCCATGTGGAACCAATTAGTGTTTCCAAGCATAAAATTAAATGTTCCCTGAAAAAAAAAACATTCAAAAAAATAAAATCCGTGGATAATATCAGGAATGCACAAACACAGATGCTGTAGCAATATTTCGGTTTGAGTTAGCCAAAACAAAACCGGATATTTCCGGTTTCATCCAGTCATATCTGGACAAAGTGGTGTGGAATTCGTATGCAATGGACCGAGAAAATCACAGGAAAAATGGTTTTGGAGAAAAGCAAAGTCTTTTCGTTAGGCAAGTGCATAAAATGTCATCTATACAAACAGAAATATCATGTTTGTTTGCCGCAGTTCCTCTAGCTTTCTCCCTAGAACATAAAAATGTGTAGAGCTGGTGTCTCCGTGTGCACCAATTAGAGTTTCCAAGGAGAAAGTTAAATGTTCCCTGATAAAAAAAAAAACAAAACAATAAAGTCCATGGATAATATCAGGAATACAGAAACACAGATGCTGTAGCAATATTTCGGTTTGAGTTAGCAAAACAAAACCGGATATTTCCGGTTTCATCCAGTCATATCCGGACAAAGTGGTGTGGAATTCATATGCAATGGACCGAGAAAATCACAGGAAAAATGGTTTTGGAGAAAAGCAAAGTCTTTTCGTTAGGCAAGTGCATAAAATGTCATCTATACAAACAGAAATATCATGTTTGTTTTCCGCAGTTCCTCTAGCTTTCTCCCTAGAAAATACGAATGTGTAGAGCTGGTGTCTCCATGTGGAACCAATTAGTGTTTCCAAGCATAAAATTAAATGTTCCCTGAAAAAAAATTCAAAAAAATAAAGTCCGTGGATAATATCAGGAATACACAAACACAGAGGCTGTAGCAATATTTCGGTTTGAGTTAGCCAAACCAAAACCGGATATTTCCGGTTTCATCCAGTCATATCCGGACAAAGTGGTGTGGAATTCGTATTCAATGGACCGAGAAAATCACAGGAAAAATTGCTTTGGAGAAAAGCAAAGTCTTTTCGTTAGGCAAGTGCATCAAATGTCATCTATACAAACAGAAATATCATGTTTGTTTGCCGCAGTTCCTCTAGCTTTCTCCCTAGAAAATACGAATGTGTAGATCTGGTGTGTCCATGTGGAACCAATTAGTGTTTCCAAGCATAAAATTAAGTGTTCCGAGAAAAAAAAATCATTCAAAAAAATAAAGTCCGTGGATAATATCAGGAATACACAAACACAGAGGCTGTAGCAAATTTTCGGTTTGAGTTAGCCAAAACAAAACCGGATATTTCCGGTTTCATCCAGGCATATCCGTACAAACTGGTGTGGAATTCATATGCAATGGACTGAGAAAATCACAGTAAAAATGGTTTTGGAGAAAAGCAAAGTCTTTTCGTTAGGCAAGTGCATCAAATGTCATCTATACAAACAGAAATAGCATGTTTGTTTGCCGCAGTTCCTCTAGCTTTCTCCCTAAAATAAACGAAGGTGTAGAGCTGGTGTCTCCATGTGGAACCAATTAGTGTTTCCAAGCATAAAATGAAATGTTCCCTCAAAAAAAAAACCTTCAAAAAATAAAGTCCATGGATAATATCAGGAATACACAAACACAGATGCTGTAGCAATATTTCGGTTTGAGTTAGCCAAAACAAAACCGGATATTTCTGGTTTCATCCTATCATATCCGGAGAAAGTGGTGTGGAATTTGTATGCAATGGACCGAGAAAATCATAGTAAAAATTGTTTTGGAGAAAAGCAATGTCTTTTCATTAGGCAAGTGCATAAAATGTCATCTATACAAACAGAAATATCATGTTTGTTTGCCGCAGTTTCTCTAGCTTTCTCCCTAGAAAATACGAATGTGTAGAGCTGGTGTCTCCATGTGGGACCAATTAGAGTTTCCAAGGACAAAATTAAATGTTCCCTGATAAAAAAAAACAAAACAATAAAGTCCGTGGATAATATCAGGATTACACAAACACAGTTGCTGTAGCAATATTTCGGTTTGAGTTAGCCAAAACAAAACTGGATATTTCCGCTTTCATCCAGTCATATCCGGACAAAGTGGTGTGGAATTGGTATGCAATGGACCGAGAAAATCACAGGAAAAATGGTTTTGGAGAAAAGCAAAGTCTTTTCCTTAGGCAAGTGCATAAAATGTCATCTATACAAACAGAAATATCATGTTTGTTTGCCGCAGTTCCTCTAGCTTTCTCCCTAGAAAATACGAATGTGTAGAGCTGGTGTCTCCATGTGGAACCAATTAGTGTTTCCAAGCATAAAATTAAATGTTCCCTTAAAAAAAAGCATTCAAAACCATAAAGTCAGTGGATAATATCAGGAATACACAAATACACATGCTGTAGCAATAACTGGGATTGAGTTAGCCAAAACAGAACCGGATATTTCAGGTTTCATCCAGTCATATTCGGACCAACTCGTGTGGAATTCGTATGCAATGGACCGAGAAAATCACAGTAAATTGGTTTTGGAGAAAAGCAAAGTCTTTTCGTTAGGCAAGTGCATAAAATGTCATCTATACAAACAGAAATATCATGCTTGTTTGCTACAGTTCCTCTAGATTTCTCCCTAGAAAATACGAATGTGTAGAGCTGGTGTCTCCATGTGGAACCAATTAGTGTTTCCAAGCATAAAATTTAATGTTCCCTGAAAAATAAAAATTCAAAAAAATAAAGTCCGTGGATAATATCAGGAATACACAAACACAGATGCTGTAGCAATATTTCGGTTTGAGTTAGCCAAAACAAAACCGGATATTTCCGGTTTCATCCAGTCATATCTAGACAAAGTGGTGTGGAATTCGTATGCAATGGACCGAGAAAATCACAGGAAAAATGGTTTTGGAGAAAAGCAAAGTCTTTTCGTTAGGCAAGTGCATAAAATGTCATCTATACACACAGAAATATCATGTTTGTTTGCCGCAGTTCCTCTAGCTTTCTCCCTAGAAAATACGAATGTGTAGAGCTGGTGTCTCCATGTGGAACCCATTATTATTTCCAAGCATAAAATTAAATGTTCCCTGAAATAAAAAACATTCAAAAAAATAAAGTCCGTATATCATACCAGGAATATACAAAAAAAGAGGCTGTAGCAATATCTGGGATTGAATTAGCCAAAACGAAACCGGATATTTCCGGTTTCATCCAGTCATATGCGGACAAAGTGGTGTGGAATTGGTATGCAATGGACCGAGAAAATCACAGTAAAAATGGTTTTGGAGAAAAGCAAAGTCTTTTCGTTAGGCAAGTGCATAAAATGTCATCTATACAAACAGAAATATCATGTTTGTTTGCCGCAGTTCCTCTAGCTTTCTCCCTAGAGCCAACAAATGTGTAGAGCTGGTGTCTCCATGTGGAACCAATTAGTGTTTCCAAGCATAAAATTTAATGTTCCCAGAAAAAAAAAACATTCAAAAAAATAAAGTCCGTGGACAATATCAGGAATACACAAACAAAGAGGCTGTAGCAATAACTGGGATTGAATTAGCCAAAATGAAACCGGATATTTCCGGTTTCATCCAGTCATATCCGGACAAAGTGGTGTGGAATTCGTATGCAATGTACCGAGAAAATCACAGGAAAAATGGTTTTGGAGAAAAGCAAAGTCTTTTTGTTAGGCAAGTGCATAAAATGTCATCTAGACAAACAGAAATATCATGTTTGTTTGCCGCAGTTCCTCTAGCTTTCTCCCTAGAAAATACGAATGAGTAGAGCTGGTGTCTCCATGTGGAACCAATTAGTGTTTCCAAGCATAAAATTTAATGTTCCCTGAAAAAAAATTCAAAAAAATAAAGTCCGTGGATAATATCAGGAATACACAAACAAAGAGTCTGTAGTAATATCTGGGATTGAATTAGCCAAAATGAAACCGGATATTTCCGGTTTCATCCAGTCATATCCGGACAAAGTGGTGTGGAATTCGTATGCAATGGACCGAGAAAATCACAGGAAAAATGGTTTTGGAGAAAAGCAAAGTCTTTTCGTTAGGCAAGTGCATAAAATGTCATCTATACAAACAGAAATATCATGTTTGTTTGCCGCAGTTCCTCTAGCTTTCTCCCTAGAACATAAAAATGTGTAGAGCTGGTGTCTCCGTGTGCACCAATTAGAGTTTCCAAGGACAAAGTGAAATGTTCCCTGATAAAAGAAAACAAAACAATAAAGTCCACGGATAATATCAGGAATACACAAACACAGATGCTGTAGCAATATTTCGGTTTGAGTTAGCCAAAACGAAACCGGATATTTCCGGTTTCATCCAGTCATATCCGGACAAAGTGCTGTGGAATTCGTATGCAATGGACCGAGAAAATCACAGGAAAAATATTTTTGGAGAAAAGCAAAGTCTTTTTGTTAGGCAAGTGCATAAAATGTCATCTAGACAAACAGAAATAGCATGTTTGTTTGCCGCAGTTCCTCTAGCTTTCTCCCTAGAAAATACAAATGTGTAGATCTGGTGTGTCCATGTGGAACCAATTAGTGTTTCCAAGCATAAAATTAAATGTTCCCTGAAAAAAAAAACATTCAAAAAATAAAGTCCGTGGATAATATCAGGAATACACAAACACAGAGGCTGTAGCAATATTTCGGTTTGAGTTAGCCAAAACAAAACCGGATATTTCCGGTTTCATCCAGTCATATCTGGACAAAGTGGTGAGGAATTCGTATGCAATGGACCGAGAAAATCACAGGAAAAATGGTTTTGGAGAAAAGCAAAGTCTTTTCCTTAGGCAAGTGCATAAAATGTCATCTATACAAACAGAAATATCATGTTTGTTTGCCGCAGTTCCTCTAGCTTTCTCCCTAGAACATAAAAATGTGTAGAGCTGGTGTCTCCGTGTGCACCAATTAGAGTTTTCAAGGACAAAGTTAAATGTTCCCTGATAAAAAAAAAAACAAAACAATAAAGTCCATGGATAATATCAGGAATACACAAACACAGATGCTGTAGCAATATTTCGGTTTGAGTTAGCAAAACAAAACCGGATATTTCCGGTTTCATCCAGTCATATCCGGACAAAGTCGTGTGGAATTCGTATGCAACGGCCCGAGAAAATCATAGGAAAAATGGTTTTGGAGAAAAGCAAAGTCTTTTCATTAGGCAAGTGCATAAAATGTCATCTATACAAACAGAAATATCATGTTTGTTTGCCGCAGTTCCTCTAGCTTTCTCCCTAGAAAATACGAATGTGTAGAGCTGGTGTCTCCATGTGGAACCCATTATTATTTCCAAGCATAAAATTAAATGTTCCCTGAAATAAAAAACATTCAAAAAAATATAGTCCGTATATCATACCAGGAATATACAAACAAAGAGGCTGTAGCAATATCTGGGATTGAATTAGCCAAAACGAAACCGGATATTTCCGGTTTCATCCAGTCATATCTGGACAAAGTGGTGTGGAATTGGTATGCAATGGACCGAGAAAATCACAGGAAAAATGGTTTTGGAGAAAAGCAAAGTCTTTTCGTTAGGCAAGTGCATAAAATGTCATCTATACAAACAGAAATATCATGTTTGTTTGCCGCAGTTCCTCTAGCTTTCTCCCTAGAACATAAAAATGTGTAGAGCTGGTGTCTCTGTGTGCACCAATTAGAGTTTCCAAGGACAAAGTTAAATGTTCCCTGATAAAAGAAAACAAAACAATAAAGTCCATGGATAATATCAGGAATACACAAACACAGATGCTGTAGCAATATTTCGGTTTGAGTTAGCCAAAACAAAACCGGATATTTCCGGTTTCATCCAGTCATATCCGGACAAAGTGGTGTGGAATTCGTATGCAATGGACCGAGAAAATCACAGGAAAAATATTTTTGGAGAAAAGCAAAGTCTTTTTGTTAGGCAGGTGCATAAAATGTCATCTAGACAAACAGAAATATCATGTTTGTTTGCCGCAGTTCCTCTAGCTTTCTCCCTAGAAAATACAAATGTGTAGATCTGGTGTGTCCATGTGGAACCAATTAGTGTTTCCAAGCATAAAATTAAATGTTCCCTGAAAAAAAAAACATTCAAAAAATAAAATCCGTGGATAATATCAGGAATACACAAACACAGATGCTGTAGCAATATTTCGGTTTGAGTTAGCCAAAACACAACCGGATATTTCCGGTTTCATCCAGTCATATCTGGACAAAGTGGTGTGGAATTCGTATGCAATGGACCGAGAAAATCACAGGAAAAATGGTTTTGGAGAAAAGCAAAGTCTTTTCGTTAGGCAAGTGCATAAAATGTCATCTATACAAACGGAAATATCATGTTTGTTTGCCGCAGTTCCTCTAGCTTTCTCCCTAGAACATAAAAATGTGTAGAGCTGGTGTCTCCGTGTGCACCAATTAGAGTTTCCAAGGACAAAGTTAAATGTTCCCTGATAAAAAAAAAAAAAACAAAACAATAAAGTCCATGGATAATATCAGGAATACAGAAACACAGATGCTGTAGCAATATTTCGGTTTGAGTTAGCAAAACAAAACCGGATATTTCCGGTTTCATCCAGTCATATCCGGACAAAGTGGTGTGGAATTCATATGCAATGGACCGAGAAAATCACAGGAAAAATGGTTTCTGAGAAAAGCAAAGTCTTTTCCTTAGGCAAGTGCATAAAATGTCATCTAGACAAACAGAAATATCATATTTGTTTGCCGCAGTTCCTCTAGCTTTCTCCCTAGAAAATACGAATGTGTAGAGCTGGTGTCTCCATGTGGAACCAATTAGTGTTTCCAAGCATAAAATTTAATGTTCCCTGAAAAAAAACATTCAAAAAAATAAAGTCCGTGGATAATATCAGGAATACACAAACACAGATGCTGTAGCAATATTTCGGTTTGAGTTAGCCAAAACAAAACCGGATATTTCCGGTTTCATCCAGTCATATCCGGACAAAGTGGTGTGGAATTGGTATGCAATGGACCGAGAAAATCACAGGAAAAATGGTTTTGGAGAAAAGCAAAGTCTTTTCGTTAGGCAAGTGCATAAAATGTCATCTATACAAACAGAAATATCATGTTTGTTTGCCGCAGTTCCTCTAGCTTTCTCCCTAGAGCCAACAAATGTGTAGAGCTGGTGTCTCCATGTGGAACCAATTAGTGTTTCCAAGCATAAAATTTAATGTTCCCAGAAAAAAAAAACATTCAAAAAAATACAGTCCGTGGATAATATCAGGAATACACAAACAAAGAGGCTGTAGCAATATCTGGGATTGAATTAGCCAAAATGAAACCGGATATTTCCGGTTTCATCCAGTCATATCCGGACAAAGTGGTGTGGAATTCGTATGCAATGTACCGAGAAAATCACAGGAAAAATGGTTTTGGAGAAAAGCAAAGTCTTTTTGTTAGGCAACTGCATAAAATGTCATCTAGACAAACAGAAATATCATGTTTGTTTGCCGCAGTTCCTCTAGCTTTCTCCCTAGAAAATACGAATGAGTAGAGCTGGTGTCTCCATGTGGAACCAATTAGTGTTTCCAAGCATAAAATTTAATGTTCCCTGAAAAAAAATTCAAAAAAATAAAGTCCGTGGATAATATCAGGAATACACAAACAAAGAGTCTGTAGTAATATCTGGGATTGAATTAGCCAAAATGAAACCGGATATTTCCGGTTTCATCCAGTCATATCCGGACAAAGTGGTGTGGAATTCGTATGCAATGGCCCGAGAAAATCACAGGAAAAATGGTTTTGGAGAAAAGCAAAGTCTTTTCGTTAGGCAAGTGCATAAAATGTCATCTATACAAACAGAAATATCATGTTTGTTTGCCGCAGTTCCTCTAGCTTTCTCCCTAGAACATAAAAATGTGTAGAGCTGGTGTCTCCGTGTGCACCAATTAGAGTTTCCAAGGACAAAGTGAAATGTTCCCTGATAAAAGAAAACAAAACAATAAAGTCCACGGATAATATCAGGAATACACAAACACAGATGCTGTAGCAATATTTCGGTTTGAGTTAGCCAAAACGAAACCGGATATTTCCAGTTTCATCCAGTCATATCCGGACAAAGTGCTGTGGAATTCGTATGCAATGGACCGAGAAAATCACAGGAAAAATATTTTTGGAGAAAAGCAAAGTCTTTTTGTTAGGCAAGTGCATAAAATGTCATCTAGACAAACAGAAATAGCATGTTTGTTTGCCGCAGTTCCTCTAGCTTTCTCCCTAGAAAATACAAATGTGTAGATCTGGTGTGTCCATGTGGAACCAATTAGTGTTTCCAAGTATAAAATTAAATGTTCCCTGAAAAAAAAAAACATTCAAAAAATAAAATCCGTGGATAATATCAGGAATACACAAACACAGAGGCTGTAGCAATATTTCGGTTTGAGTTAGCCAAAACAAAACCGGATATTTCCGGTTTCATCCAGTCATATCTGGACAAAGTGGTGTGGAATTCGTATGCAATGGACCGAGAAAATCACAGGAAAAATGGTTTTGGAGAAAAGCAAAGTCTTTTCGTTAGGCAAGTGCATAAAATGTCATCTATACAAACAGAAATATCATGTTTGTTTGCCGCAGTTCCTCTAGCTTTCTCCCTAGAAAATACGAATGTGTAGAGCTGGTGTCTCCATGTGGAACCCATTATTATTTCCAAGCATAAAATTAAATGTTCCCTGAAATAAAAAACATTCAAAAAAATATAGTCCGTATATCATACCAGGAATATACAAACAAAGAGGCTGTAGCAATATCTGGGATTGAATTAGCCAAAACGAAACCGGATATTTCCGGTTTCATCCAGTCATATCTGGACAAAGTGGTGTGGAATTGGTATGCAATGGACCGAGAAAATCACAGGAAAAATGGTTTTGGAGAAAAGCAAAGTCTTTTCGTTAGGCAAGTGCATAAAATGTCATCTATACAAACAGAAATATCATGTTTGTTTGCCGCAGTTCCTCTAGCTTTCTCCCTAGAACATAAAAATGTGTAGAGCTGGTGTCTCTGTGTGCACCAATTAGAGTTTCCAAGGACAAAGTTAAATGTTCCCTGATAAAAGAAAACAAAACAATAAAGTCCATGGATAATATCAGGAATACACAAACACAGATGCTGTAGCAATATTTCGGTTTGAGTTAGCCAAAACAAAACCGGATATTTCCGGTTTCATCCAGTCATATCCGGACAAAGTGGTGTGGAATTCGTATGCAATGGACCGAGAAAATCACAGGAAAAATATTTTTGGAGAAAAGCAAAGTCTTTTTGTTAGGCAGGTGCATAAAATGTCATCTAGACAAACAGAAATATCATGTTTGTTTGCCGCAGTTCCTCTAGCTTTCTCCCTAGAAAATACAAATGTGTAGATCTGGTGTGTCCATGTGGAACCAATTAGTGTTTCCAAGCATAAAATTAAATGTTCCCTGAAAAAAAAAACATTCAAAAAATAAAATCCGTGGATAATATCAGGAATACACAAACACAGATGCTGTAGCAATATTTCGGTTTGAGTTAGCCAAAACACAACCGGATATTTCCGGTTTCATCCAGTCATATCTGGACAAAGTGGTGTGGAATTCGTATGCAATGGACCGAGAAAATCACAGGAAAAATGGTTTTGGAGAAAAGCAAAGTCTTTTCGTTAGGCAAGTGCATAAAATGTCATCTATACAAACGGAAATATCATGTTTGTTTGCCGCAGTTCCTCTAGCTTTCTCCCTAGAACATAAAAATGTGTAGAGCTGGTGTCTCCGTGTGCACCAATTAGAGTTTCCAAGGACAAAGTTAAATGTTCCCTGATAAAAAAAAAAAAAACAAAACAATAAAGTCCATGGATAATATCAGGAATACAGAAACACAGATGCTGTAGCAATATTTCGGTTTGAGTTAGCAAAACAAAACCGGATATTTCCGGTTTCATCCAGTCATATCCGGACAAAGTGGTGTGGAATTCATATGCAATGGACCGAGAAAATCACAGGAAAAATGGTTTCTGAGAAAAGCAAAGTCTTTTCCTTAGGCAAGTGCATAAAATGTCATCTAGACAAACAGAAATATCATATTTGTTTGCCGCAGTTCCTCTAGCTTTCTCCCTAGAAAATACGAATGTGTAGAGCTGGTGTCTCCATGTGGAACCAATTAGTGTTTCCAAGCATAAAATTTAATGTTCCCTGAAAAAAAACATTCAAAAAAATAAAGTCCGTGGATAATATCAGGAATACACAAACACAGATGCTGTAGCAATATTTCGGTTTGAGTTAGCCAAAACAAAACCGGATATTTCCGGTTTCATCCAGTCATATCCGGACAAAGTGGTGTGGAATTGGTATGCAATGGACCGAGAAAATCACAGGAAAAATGGTTTTGGAGAAAAGCAAAGTCTTTTCGTTAGGCAAGTGCATAAAATGTCATCTATACAAACAGAAATATCATGTTTGTTTGCCGCAGTTCCTCTAGCTTTCTCCCTAGAGCCAACAAATGTGTAGAGCTGGTGTCTCCATGTGGAACCAATTAGTGTTTCCAAGCATAAAATTTAATGTTCCCAGAAAAAAAAAACATTCAAAAAAATACAGTCCGTGGATAATATCAGGAATACACAAACAAAGAGGCTGTAGCAATATCTGGGATTGAATTAGCCAAAATGAAACCGGATATTTCCGGTTTCATCCAGTCATATCCGGACAAAGTGGTGTGGAATTCGTATGCAATGTACCGAGAAAATCACAGGAAAAATGGTTTTGGAGAAAAGCAAAGTCTTTTTGTTAGGCAACTGCATAAAATGTCATCTAGACAAACAGAAATATCATGTTTGTTTGCCGCAGTTCCTCTAGCTTTCTCCCTAGAAAATACGAATGAGTAGAGCTGGTGTCTCCATGTGGAACCAATTAGTGTTTCCAAGCATAAAATTTAATGTTCCCTGAAAAAAAATTCAAAAAAATAAAGTCCGTGGATAATATCAGGAATACACAAACAAAGAGTCTGTAGTAATATCTGGGATTGAATTAGCCAAAATGAAACCGGATATTTCCGGTTTCATCCAGTCATATCCGGACAAAGTGGTGTGGAATTCGTATGCAATGGCCCGAGAAAATCACAGGAAAAATGGTTTTGGAGAAAAGCAAAGTCTTTTCGTTAGGCAAGTGCATAAAATGTCATCTATACAAACAGAAATATCATGTTTGTTTGCCGCAGTTCCTCTAGCTTTCTCCCTAGAACATAAAAATGTGTAGAGCTGGTGTCTCCGTGTGCACCAATTAGAGTTTCCAAGGACAAAGTGAAATGTTCCCTGATAAAAGAAAACAAAACAATAAAGTCCACGGATAATATCAGGAATACACAAACACAGATGCTGTAGCAATATTTCGGTTTGAGTTAGCCAAAACGAAACCGGATATTTCCAGTTTCATCCAGTCATATCCGGACAAAGTGCTGTGGAATTCGTATGCAATGGACCGAGAAAATCACAGGAAAAATATTTTTGGAGAAAAGCAAAGTCTTTTTGTTAGGCAAGTGCATAAAATGTCATCTAGACAAACAGAAATAGCATGTTTGTTTGCCGCAGTTCCTCTAGCTTTCTCCCTAGAAAATACAAATGTGTAGATCTGGTGTGTCCATGTGGAACCAATTAGTGTTTCCAAGTATAAAATTAAATGTTCCCTGAAAAAAAAAAACATTCAAAAAATAAAATCCGTGGATAATATCAGGAATACACAAACACAGAGGCTGTAGCAATATTTCGGTTTGAGTTAGCCAAAACAAAACCGGATATTTCCGGTTTCATCCAGTCATATCTGGACAAAGTGGTGTGGAATTCGTATGCAATGGACCGAGAAAATCACAGGAAAAATGGTTTTGGAGAAAAGCAAAGTCTTTTCGTTAGGCAAGTGCATAAAATGTCATCTATACAAACAGAAATATCATGTTTGTTTGCCGCAGTTCCTCTAGCTTTCTCCCTAGAACATAAAAATGTGTAGAGCTGGTGTCTCCGTGTGCACCAATTAGAGTTTCCAAGGACAAAGTTAAATGTTCCCTGATAAAAGAAAACAAAACAATAAAGTCCATGGATAATATCAGGAATACACAAACACAGATGCTGTAGCAATATTTCGGTTTGAGTTAGCCAAAACGAAACGGGATATTTCCAGTTTCATCCAGTCATATCCGGACAAAGTGGTGTGGAATTCGTATGCAATGGACCGAGAAAATCACAGGAAAAATATTTTTGGAGAAAAGCAAAGTCTTTTTGTTAGGCAAGTGCATAAAATGTCATCTAGACAAACAGAAATAGCATGTTTGTTTGCCGCAGTTCCTCTAGCTTTCTCCCTAGAAAATACAAATGTGTAGATCTGGTGTGTCCATGTGGAACCAATTAGTGTTTCCAAGCATAAAATTAAATGTTCCCTGAAAAAAAAAACATTCAAAAAATAAAATCCGTGGATAATATCAGGAATACACAAACACAGATGCTGTAGCAATATTTCGGTTTGAGTTAGCCAAAACAAAACCGGATATTTCCGGTTTCATCCAGTCATATCTGGACAAAGTGGTGTGGAATTCGTATGCAATGGACCGAGAAAATCACAGGAAAAATGGTTTTGGAGAAAAGCAAAGTCTTTTCGTTAGGCAAGTGCATAAAATGTCATCTATACAAACAGAAATATCATGTTTGTTTGCCGCAGTTCCTCTAGCTTTCTCCCTAGAACATAAAAATGTGTAGAGCTGGTGTCTCCGTGTGCACCAATTAGAGTTTCCAAGGACAAAGTTAAATGTTCCCTGATAAAAAAAAAAAAAAACAAAACAATAAAGTCCATGGATAATATCAGGAATACAGAAACACAGATGCTGTAGCAATATTTCGGTTTGAGTTAGCAAAACAAAACCGGACATTTCCGGTTTCATCCAGTCATATCCGGACAAAGTGGTGTGGAATTGGTATGCAATGGACCGAGAAAATCACAGGAAAAATGGTTTTGGAGAAAAGCAAAGTCTTTTCCTTAGGCAAGTGCATAAAATGTCATCTAGACAAACAGAAATATCATGTTTGTTTGCCGCAGTTCCTCTAGCTTTCTCCCTAGAAAATACGAATGTGTAGAGCTGGTGTCTCCATGTGGAACCAATTAGTGTTTCCAAGCATAAAATTTAATGTTCCCTGAAAAAAAACATTCAAAAAAATAAAGTCCGTGGATAATATCAGGAATACACAAACACAGATGCTGTAGCAATATTTCGGTTTGAGTTAGCCAAAAGAAAACCGCATATTTCCGGTTTCATCCAGTCATATCCGGACAAAGTGGTGTGGAATTGGTATGCAATGGACCGAGAAAATCACAGGAAAAATGGTTTTGGAGAAAAGCAAAGTCTTTTCGTTAGGCAAGTGCATAAAATGTCATCTATACAAACAGAAATATCATGTTTGTTTGCCGCAGTTCCTCTAGCTTTCTCCCTAGAGCCAACAAATGTGTAGAGCTGGTGTCTCCATGTGGAACCAATTAGTGTTTCCAAGCATAAAATTTAATGTTCCCAGAAAAAAAAACATTCAAAAAAATACAGTCCGTGGATAATATCAGGAATACACAAACAAAGAGGCTGTAGCAATATCTGGGATTGAATTAGCCAAAATGAAACCGGATATTTCCGGTTTCATCCAGTCATATCCGGACAAAGTGGTGTGGAATTCGTATGCAATGTACCGAGAAAATCACAGGAAAAATGGTTTTGGAGAAAAGCAAAGTCTTTTTGTTAGGCAACTGCATAAAATGTCATCTAGACAAACAGAAATATCATGTTTGTTTGCCGCAGTTCCTCTAGCTTTCTCCCTAGAAAATACGAATGAGTAGAGCTGGTGTCTCCATGTGGAACCAATTAGTGTTTCCAAGCATAAAATTTAATGTTCCCTGAAAAAAAAATTCAAAAAAATAAAGTCCGTGGATAATATCAGGAATACACAAACAAAGAGTCTGTAGTAATATCTGGGATTGAATTAGCCAAAATGAAACCGGATATTTCCGGTTTCATCCAGTCATATCCGGACAAAGTGGTGTGGAATTCGTATGCAATGGCCCGAGAAAATCACAGGAAAAATGGTTTTGGAGAAAAGCAAAGTCTTTTCGTTAGGCAAGTGCATAAAATGTCATCTATACAAACAGAAATATCATGTTTGTTTGCCGCAGTTCCTCTAGCTTTCTCCCTAGAACATAAAAATGTGTAGAGCTGGTGTCTCCGTGTGCACCAATTAGAGTTTCCAAGGACAAAGTGAAATGTTCCCTGATAAAAGAAAACAAAACAATAAAGTCCACGGATAATATCAGGAATACACAAACACAGATGCTGTAGCAATATTTCGGTTTGAGTTAGCCAAAACGAAACCGGATATTTCCGGTTTCATCCAGTCATATCCGGACAAAGTGCTGTGGAATTCGTATGCAATGGACCGAAAAAATCACAGGAAAAATATTTTTGGAGAAAAGCAAAGTCTTTTTGTTAGGCAAGTGCATAAAATGTCATCTAGACAAACAGAAATAGCATGTTTGTTTGCCGCAGTTCCTCTAGCTTTCTCCCTAGAAAATACAAATGTGTAGATCTGGTGTGTCCATGTGGAACCAATTAGTGTTTCCAAGCATAAAATTAAATGTTCCCTGAAAAAAAAAACATTCAAAAAATAAAATCCGTGGATAATATCAGGAATACACAAACACAGAGGCTGTAGCAATATTTCGGTTTGAGTTAGCCAAAACAAAACCGGATATTTCCGGTTTCATCCAGTCATATCTGGACAAAGTGGTGTGGAATTCGTATGCAATGGACCGAGAAAATCACAGGAAAAATGGTTTTGGAGAAAAGCAAAGTCTTTTCCTTAGGCAAGTGCATAAAATGTCATCTATACAAACAGAAATATCATGTTTGTTTGCCGCAGTTCCTCTAGCTTTCTCCCTAGAACATAAAAATGTGTAGAGCTGGTGTCTCCGTGTGCACCAATTAGAGTTTCCAAGGACAAAGTTAAATGTTCCCTGATAAAAAAAAAACAAAACAATAAAGTCCATGGATAATATCAGGAATACACAAACACAGATGCTGTAGCAATATTTCGGTTTGAGTTAGCAAAACAAAACCGGATATTTCCGGTTTCATCCATTCATATCCGGACAAAGTCGTGTGGAATTCGTATGCAACGGCCCGAGAAAATCATAGGAAAAATGGTTTTGGAGAAAAGCAAAGTCTTTTCATTAGGCAAGTGCATAAAATGTCATCTATAGAAACAGAAATATCATGTTTGTTTGCCGCAGTTCCTCTAGCTTTCTCCCTAGAAAATACGAATGTGTAGAGCTGGTGTCTCCATGTGGAACCCATTATTATTTCCAAGCATAAAATTAAATGTTCCCTGAAATAAAAAACATTCAAAAAAATAAAGTCCGTATATCATACCAGGAATATACAAACAAAGAGGCTGTAGCAATATCTGGGATTGAATTAGCCAAAACGAAACCGGATATTTCCGGTTTCATCCAGTCATATCTGGACAAAGTGGTGTGGAATTGGTATGCAATGGACTGAGAAAATCACAGTAAAAATGGTTTTGGAGAAAAGCAAAGTCTTTTCGTTAGGCAAGTGCATAAAATGTCATCTATACAAACAGAAATATCATGTTTGTTTGCCGCAGTTCCTCTAGCTTTCTCCCTAGAGCTAACAAATGTGTAGAGCTGGTGTCTCCATGTGGATCCAATTAGTGTTTCCAAGCATAAAATTTAATGTTCCCTGAAAAAAAAAACATTCAAAAAAATACAGTCCGGGATAATATCAGGAATACACAAACAAAGAGGCTGTAGCAATAACTGGGATTGAATTAGCCAAAATGAAACCGGATATTTCCGGTTTCATCCAGTCATATCCGGACAAAGTGGTGTGGAATTCGTATGCAATGGACCGAGAAAATCACAGTAAAAATGGTTTTGGAGAAAAGCAAAGTCTTTTCGTTAGGCAAGTGCATAAAATGTCATCTAGACAAACAGAAATATCATGTTTGTTTGCCGCAGTTCCTCTAGCTTTCTCCTTAGAAAATACGAATGAGTAGAGCTGGTGTCTCCATGTGGAACCAATTAGTGTTTCCAAGCATAAAATTTAATGTTCCCTGAAAAAAAAATTCAAAAAAATAAAGTCCGTGGATAATATCAGGAATACACAAACAAAGAGGCTGTAGTAATATCTGGGATTGAATTAGCCAAAATGAAACCGGATATTTCCGGTTTCATCCAGTCATATCCGGACAAACTGGTGTGGAATTCGTATGCAATGGACCGAGAAAATCACAGGAAAAATGGTTTTGGAGAAAAGCAAAGTCTTTTCCTTAGGCAAGTGCATAAAATGTCATCTATACAAACAGAAATATCATGTTTGTTTGCCGCAGTTCCTCTAGCTTTCTCCCTAGAACATAAAAATGTGTAGAGCTGGTGTCTCCGTGTGCACCAATTAGAGTTTCCAAGGACAAAGTTAAATGTTCCCTGATAAAAGAAAACAAAACAATAAAGTCCATGGATAATATCAGGAATACACAAACACAGATGCTGTAGCAATATTTCGGTTTGAGTTAGCCAAAACGAAACGGGATATTTCCAGTTTCATCCAGTCATATCCGGACAAAGTGGTGTGGAATTCGTATGCAATGGACCGAGAAAATCACAGGAAAAATATTTTTGGAGAAAAGCAAAGTCTTTTTGTTAGGCAAGTGCATAAAATGTCATCTAGACAAACAGAAATAGCATGTTTGTTTGCCGCAGTTCCTCTAGCTTTCTCCCTAGAAAATACAAATGTGTAGATCTGGTGTGTCCATGTGGAACCAATTAGTGTTTCCAAGCATAAAATTTAATGTTCCCTGAAAAAAAAACATTCCAAAAATAAAATCCGTGGATAATATCAGGAATACACAAACACAGATGCTGTAGCAATATTTCGGTTTGAGTTAGCCAAAACAAAACAGGATATTTCCGGTTTCATCCAGTCATATCTGGACAAAGTGGTGTGGAATTCGTATGCAATGGACCGAGAAAATCTCAGGAAAAATGGTTTTGGAGAAAAGCAAAGTCTTTTTGTTAGGCAAGTGCATAAAATGTCATCTATACAAACAGAAATATCATGTTTGTTTGCCGCAGTTCCTCTAGCTTTCTCCCTAGAACATAAAAATGTGTAGAGCTGGTGTCTCCGTGTGCACCAATTAGAGTTTCCAAGGACAAAGTTAAATGTTCCCTGATTAAAAAAAAAAAAAACAAAACAATAAAGTCCATGGATAATATCAGGAATACACAAACACAGACGCTGTAGCAATATTTCGGTTTGAGTTAGCCAAAACAAACCAGATATTTCCGGTTTCATCCAGTCATATCCGGACAAAGTGGTGTGGAATTCGTATGCAATGGACCGAGAAAATCACAGGAAAAATGGTTTTGGAGAAAAGCAAAGTCTTTTCCTTAGGCAAGTGCATCAAATGTCATCTAGACAAACAGAAATAGCATGTTTGTTTGCCGCAGTTCCTCTAGCTTTCTCCTTAGAAAATACGAATGAGTAGAGCTGGCGTCTCCATGTGGAACCAATTAGTGTTTCCAAGCATAAAATTAAATGTTCCCAGAAAAAAAAACATTCAAAAAAATACAGTCCGTGGATAATATCAGGAATACACAAAAACAGAGTCTGTAGCAATATTTCGGTTTGAGTTAGCCAAAACAAAACCGCATATTTCCGGTTTCATCCAGTCATATCCGGACAAACTGGTGTGGAATTCGTATGCAATGGACCGAGAAAATCACAGTAAAAATGGTTTTGGAGAAAAGCAAAGTCTTTTCGTTAGTCAAGTGCATCAAATATCATCTATAAAAACAGAAATATCATGTGTGTTTGCTGCACTTCTTCTAGCTTTCTCCCTAGAAAATACGATGTGTAGAGCTGGCGTCTCCATGTGGAACCAATTAGTGTTTCCAAGCATAAAATTAAATGTTCCCAGAAAAAAAAAACATTCAAAAAAATACAGTCCGTGGATAATATCAGGAATACACAAACACAGAGGCTGTAGCAATATCTGGGATTGAATTAGCCAAAATGAAACCGGATATTTCCGGTTTCATCCAGTCATATCCGGACAAACTGGTGTGGAATTCGTATGCAATTGACCGAGAAAAACACAGTAAAAATGGTTTTGGAGAAAAGCAAAGTCTTTTCGTTAGGCAAGTGCATCAAATGTCATCTATACAAACAGGATATAATGTTTGTTTGCCACAGTTCCTCTAGCTTTCTCCCTAGAACATATGAATGTGTAGAGCTGGTGTCTCCATGTGGAACCAATTAGTGTTTCCAAGCATAAAATTAAATGTTCCCTGAAAAAAAAAACATTCAAAAAAATAAAGTCCGTGGATAATATCAGGAATACACCAAAACAGAGGCTGTAGCAATATCTGGGATTGAATTAGCCAAAATGAAACTGGATATTTCCGGTTTCATCCAGTCATATCCGGACAAACTGGTGTGGAATTTGTGTGCAATGGACCGAGAAAATCACAGGAAAAATGGTTTTGGAGAAAAGCAAAGTCTTTTCGTTAGGCAAGTGCATAAAATGTCATCTATACAAACAGGATATAATGTTTGTTTGCCACAGTTCCTCTAGCTTTCTCCCTAGAACATACGAATGTGTAGAGTTGGTGTCTCCATGTGGAACCAATTAGTGTTTCCAAGCACAAAATTAAATGTTCACTGAAAAAAAAATATTTAAAAAAATAAAGTCCGTGGATAATATCAGGAATACACAAACACAGAGGCTGTAGCAATATCTGGGATTGAATTAGCCAAAATGAAACCGGATATTTCCGGTTTCATCCAGTCATATCCGGACAAACTGGTGTGGAATTCGTATGCAATGGACCGTTAAAATCACAGTAAAAATGGTTTTGGAGAAAAGCAAAGTCTTTTCGTTAGGCAAGTGCATCAAATATCATCTATAAAAACAGAAATATCATGTGTGTTTGCTGCACTTCTTCTAGCTTTCTCCCTAGAACATACGAATGTGTAGAGCTGGTGTCTCCATGTGGAACCAATTAGTGTTTACAAGCATAAAATTTAATGTTCCCTGAAAAAAAAAACATTCAAAAAAATAAAGTCCGTGGATAATATCAGCAATACACAAACACAGAGGCTGTAGCAATATTTCGGTTTGAGTTAGCCAAAACAAAACCGCATATTTCCGGCTTCATCCAGTCATATCCGGACAAAGTGGTGTGGAATATGTATGCAATGGACCGAGAAAATAACAGGAAAAATGGTTTTGGAGAAAAGCAAAGTCTTTTCGTTAGGCAAGTGCATCAAATGTCATCTATACAAACAGAAATAGCATGTTTATTTGCCGCAGTTCCTCTAGCTTTCTCCCTAGAAAATACAAATGTGTAGAGCTGGTGTCTCCATGTGGAACCAATTAGTGTTTCCAAGCGTAAAATTAAATGTTCCCTGAAAAAAAAAACATTCAAAAAAATAAAATCCGTGGATAATATCAGGAATACACAAACACAGATGCTGTAGCAATATTTCGGTTTGAGTTAGCCAAAACAAAACCGGATATTTCTGGTTTCATCCAGTCATATCCGGACAAAGTGGTGTGGAACTGGTATGCAATGGACGGAGAAAATCACAGTAAAAATGGTTTTGGAGAAAAGCAAAGTCTTTTCGTTAGGCAAGTGCATCAAATTTCATCTATACAAACAGAAATATCATGTTTGTTTGCCGCAGTTCCTCTAGCTTTCTCCCTAGAAAATACAAATGTGTAGATATGGTGTGTCCATGTGGAACCAATTAGTGTTTCCAAGCATAAAATTAAATGTTCCCTGAAAAAAAAAAAAACGTTCAAAAAATAAAGTCCATGGATAATATCAGGAATACACAAACACAGAGGCTGTAGCAATATCTGGGATTGAATTAGCCAAAATGAAACCGGATATTTCCGGTTTCATCCAGTCATATCCGGACAAACTGGTGTGGAATTCGTATGCAATTGACCGAGAAAAACACAGTAAAAATGGTTTTGGAGAAAAGCAAAGTCTTTTCGTTAGGCAAGTGCATCAAATGTCATCTATACAAACAGGATATAATGTTTGTTTGCCACAGTTCCTCTAGCTTTCTCCCTAGAACATATGAATGTGTAGAGCTGGTGTCTCCATGTGGAACCAATTAGTGTTTCCAACATAAAATTGAATGTTCCCTGAAAAAAAAAACATTCAAAAAAATAAAGTCCGTGGATAATATCAGGAATACACCAAAACAGAGGCTGTAGCAATATCTGGGATTGAATTAGCCAAAATGAAACTGGATATTTCCGGTTTCATCCAGTCATATCCGGACAAACTGGTGTGGAATTTGTGTGCAATGGACCGAGAAAATCACAGGAAAAATGGTTTTGGAGAAAAGCAAAGTCTTTTCGTTAGGCAAGTGCATCAAATGTCATCTATACAAACAGGATATAATGTTTGTTTGCCACAGTTCCTCTAGCTTTCTCCCTAGAACATACGAATGTGTAGAGTTGGTGTCTCCATGTGGAACCAATTAGTGTTTCCAAGCACAAAATTAAATGTTCACTGAAAAAAAAAATATTTAAAAAAATAAAGTCCGTGGATAATATCAGGAATACACAAACACAGAGGCTGTAGCAATATCTGGGATTGAATTAGCCAAAATGTAACCGGATATTTCCCGTTTCATCCAGTCATATCCGGACAAACTGGTGTGGAATTCGTATGCAATGGACCGTTAAAATCACAGTAAAAATGGTTTTGGAGAAAAGCAAAGTCTTTTCGTTAGGCAAGTGCATCAAATATCATCTATAAAAACAGAAATATCATGTGTGTTTGCTGCACTTCTTCTAGCTTTCTCCCTAGAACATACGAATGTGTAGAGCTGGTGTCTCCATGTGGAACCAATTAGTGTTTACAAGCATAAAATTTAATGTTCCCTGAAAAAACAAACATTCAAAAAAATAAAGTCCGTGGATAATATCAGCAATACACAAACACAGAGGCTGTAGCAATATTTCGGTTTGAGTTAGCCAAAACAAAACCGCATATTTCCGGCTTCATCCAGTCATATCCGGACAAAGTGGTGTGGAATATGTATGCAATGGACCGAGAAAATAATAGGAAAAATGGTTTTGGAGAAAAGCAAAGTCTTTTCGTTAGGCAAGTGCATCAAATGTCATCTATACAAACAGAAATATCATGTTTGCTTGCCGCAGTTCCTCTAGCTTTCTCCCTAGAAAATACAAATATGTAGAGCTGGTGTCTCCATGTGGAACCAATTAGTGTTTCCAAGCATAAAATTAAATGTTCCCTGAAAAAAAAAACATTCAAAAAATAAAATCCGTGGATAATATCAGGAATACACAAACACAGATGCTGTAGCAATATTTGGGTTTGAGTTAGCCAAAACAAAACCGGATATTTCCGGTTTCATCCAGTCATATCCGGACAAAGCGGTGTGCAATACGTATACAATGGACCGAGAAAATCACAGGAAAAATGGTTTTGGAGAAAAGCAAAGTCTTTTTGTTAGGCAAGTACATCAAATGTCATCTATACAAACAGAAATATCATGTTTGTTTGCCGCAGTTCCTCTAGCTTTCTCCCTAGAAAATACGAATGTGTAGATCTGGTGCTCCATGTGGAACCAATTAGTGTTTCCAAGCATGAAATTAAATGTTCCCTGAAAAAAAAAACGTTCAAAAAAATTAAGTCCATGGATAATATCAGGAATACAAAAACACAGAGGCTGTAGCAATATTTCGGTTTGAGTTAGCCAAAACAAAACCGGATATTTCCGGTTTCATCCAGTCATATCCGGAAAAAGTGGTGTGCAATTCGTATACCATGGACCGAGAAAATCACAGGAAAAATGGTTTTGTAGAAAAGCAAAGTCTTTTCGTTAGGCAAGTACATCAAATGTCATCTATACAAACAGAAATATCATGTTTGCTTGCCGCAGTTCCTCTAGCTTTCTCCCTAGAAAATACGAATGTGTAGATCTGGTGTCGCCATGTGGAACCAACTAGTGTTTCCAAGCATAAAATTAAATGTTCCCTGAAATAAAAAACGTTCAAAAATATAAATCCGTGGATAATATCAAGAATACACAAACACAGAGGCTGTAGCAATATCTGGGATTGAATTAGCCAAAATGAAACCGGATATTTCCAGTTTCATCCAGTCATATCCGGACAAACTGGTGTGGAATTGGTATGCAATGGACCGAGAAAATCACAGTAAAAATGGTTTTGGAGAAAAGCAAAGTCTTTTCGTTAGGCAAGTGCATCAAATGTCATCTATACAAACAGAAATATCATGTTTGTTTGCCGCAGTTCCTCTAGCTTTCTCCCTAGAACATAAAAATGTGTAGAGCTGGTGTGTCCATGTGGAACCAATTAGTGTTTCCAAGCATAAAATTTAATGTTCCCTGAAAAAAAAACATTCAAAAAAATAAAGTCCGTGGACAATATCAGGAATACACAAACAAAGAGGCTGTAGCAATATCTGGGATTGAGTTAGCCAAAAGGAAACTGGATATTTCCGGTTTCATCCAGTCATATCTGGACAAAGTGGTGTGGAATTCGTATGCAATGGACCGAGAAAATCACAGTAAAAATGGTTTTGGAGAAAAGCAAAGTCTTTTCATTAGGCAAGTGCATCAAATGTCATCTATACAAACAGAAATGTCATGTTTTTTTGCTGCAGTTCCTCTAGCTTTCTCCCTAGAACATACGAATGTGTAGAGTTGGTATATCCATGTGGGAACAATTAGAGTTTCCAAGCACAAAATTAAATGTTCCCTGATAAAAAAAATCAAAACAATAAAGTCTGGATAATATCAGGAATGCACAAACACAGATGCTGTAGCAATATTTCGGTTTGAGTAAGCCAAAACAAAACCGGATATTTGAGGTTTCATCCAGTCATATCCGGAGAAAGTGGTGTGGAATTCGTATGCAATGGACCGAGAAAATCACAGAAAAAATGATTTTGGAGAAAAGCAAAGTCTTTTCGTTAGGCAAGTGCATCAAATGTCATCTATAGAAACAGAAATATCATGTTTGTTTGCCGCAGTTCCTCTAGCTTTCTCCCTAGAAAATACAAATGTGTAGATCTGGTGTGTCCATGTGGAACCAATTAGTGTTTCCAAGCATGAAATTAAATGTTCCCTGAAAAAAAAACGTTCAAAAAAATTAAGTCCATGGATAATATCAGGAATACACAAACACAGAGGCTGTAGCAATATTTCGGTTTGAGTTAGCCAAAACAAAACCGGATATTTCCGGTTTCATCCAGTCATATCCGGAAAAAGTGGTGTGCAATTCGTATACCATGGACCGAGAAAATCACAGGAAAAATGGTTTTGTAGAAAAGCAAAGTCTTTTCGTTAGGCAAGTACATCAAATGTCATCTATACAAACAGAAATATCATGTTTGTTTGCCGCAGTTCCTCTAGCTTTCTCCCTAGAAAATACGAATGCGTAGATCTGGTGTCGCCATGTGGAACCAACTAGTGTTTCCAAGCATAAAATTAAATGTTCCCTGAAATAAAAATCGTTCAAAAATATAAATCCGTGGATAATATCAAGAATACACAAACACAGAGGCTGTAGCAATATCTGGGATTGAATTAGCCAAAATGAAACCGGATATTTCCAGTTTCATCCAGTCATATCCAGACAAACTGGTGTGGAATTCGTATGCAATTGACCGAGAAAAACACAGTAAAAATGGTTTTGGAGAAAAGCAAAGTCTTTTCGTAAGGCAAGTGCATCAAATGTCATCTATACAAACAGAAATATCATGTTTGTTTGCCGCAGTTCCTCTAGCTTTCTCCCTAGAAGATACAAATGTGTAGATCTGGTGTGTCCATGTGGAACCAATTAGTGTTTCCAAGCATAAAATTAAATGTTCCCTGAAAAAAAAATGTTCAAAAAATAAAGTCCATGGATAATATCAGGAATACACAAACACAGAGGCTGTAGCAATATCTGGGATTGAATTAGCCAAAATGAAACCGGATATTTCCGGTTTCATCCAGTCATATCTGGACAAAGTGGTGTGGAATTGGTATGCAATGGACCGAGAAAGTCACAGTAAAAATGGTTTTGGAGAAAAGCAAAGTCTTTTCGTTAGGCAAGTGCATCAAATGTCATCTATACAAACAGGATATAATGTTTGTTTGCCACAGTTCCTCTAGCTTTCTCCCTAGAACATACGAATGTGTAGAGCTGGTGTCTCCATGTGGAACCAATTAGTGTTTCCAAGCATAAAATTAAATGTTCCCTGAAAAAAAAAACATTCAAAAAAATAAAGTCCGTGGATAATATCAGGAATACACAAACACAGATGCTGTAGCAACATTTCGGTTTGAGTTAGCCAAAATGAAACCGCATATTTCCGGTTTCATCCAGTCATATCCGGACAAAGTGGTGTGGAATTCGTATGCAATGGACCGAGAAAATCACAGTAAAAATGGTTTTGGAGAAAAGCAAAGTCTTTTCGTTAGGCAAGTGCATAAAATGTCATCTATACAAACAGAAATATCATGTTTGTTTGCTGCAGTTCCTCTAGCATTCTCCCTAGAACATACGAATGTGTAGAGCTGGTGTCTCCATGTGGAACCAATTAGTGTTTCCAAGCAAAAAATTAAATGTTCCCTTTAAAAAACATTCAAAAAAATAAAGTCCGTGGATAATATCAGGAATACACAAACACAGAGGCTGTAGCAATATCTGGAATTGAATTAGCCAAAATGAAACCGGATATTTCCGGTTTCATCCAGTAATATCCGGACAAACTGCTGTGGAATTCGTATGCAATGGACCGTTAAAATCACAGTAAAAATGGTTTTGGAGAAAAGCAAAGTCTTTTCGTTAGGCAAGTGCATCAAATGTCATCTATACAAACAGGATATAATGTTTGTTTGCCACAGTTCCTCTAGCATTCTCCCTAGAACATACGAATGTGTAGAGCTGGTGTCTCCATGTGGAACCAATTAGTGTTTCCAAGCATAAAATTAAATGTTCCCTGAAAAAAAAACATTCAAAATATAAAGTCCGTGGATAATATCAGGAATACACAAACACAGAGGCTGTAGCAATATTTCGGTTTGAGTTAGCCAAAACAAAACCGCATATTTCCGGTTTCATCCAGTCATATCCGGACAAAGTGGTGTGGAATTCGTATGCAATGGACCGAGAAAATCACAGTAAAAATGATATTGGAGAAAAGCAAAGTCTTTTCGTTAGGCAAGTGCATAAAATGTCATCTATACAAACAGAAATATCATGTTTGTTTGCCGCAGTTCCTCTAGCTTTCGCCCTAGAAAATACAAATGTGTAGATCTGGTGTGTCCATGTGGAACCAATTAGTGTTTCCAAGCATGAAATTAAATGTTCCCAGAAAAAAAAACGTTCAAAAAAATAAAGTCCATGGATAATATCAGGAATACACCAAAACAGAGGCTGTAGCAATATCTGGGATTGAATTAGCCAAAATGAAATTGGATATTTCCGGTTTCATCAAGTCATATCCGGACAAACTGGTGTGGAATTTGTGTGCAATGGACCGAGAAAATCACAGGAAAAATGGTTTTGGAGAAAAGCAAAGTCTTTTCGTTAGGCAAGTGCATCAAATGTCATCTATACAAACAGGATATAATGTTTGTTTGCCACAGTTCCTCTAGCTTTCTCCCTAGAACATACGAATGTGTAGAGCTGGTGTCTCCATGTGGAACCAATTAGTGTTTCCAAGCATAAAATTAAATGTTCCCTGAAAAAAAAATATTCAAAAAAATAAAGTCCGTGGATAATATCAGGAATACACAAAAACAGAGGCTCTAGCAATATCTGGGATTGAATTAGCCAAAATGAAACCGGATATTTCCGGTTTCATCCAGTCATATCCGGACAAACTGGTGTGGAATTTGTGTGCAATGGACCGAGAAAATCACAGGAAAAATGGTTTTGGAGAAAAGCAAAGTCTTTTCGTTAGACAAGTGCATAAAAGGTCATCTATACAAACAGAAATACCATGTTTGTTTGCTGCAGTTCCTCTAGATTTCTCCCTAAAACATAAAAATATGTAGAGCTGGTGTCTCCATGTGGAACCAATTAGTGTTTCTAAGCACTAAATTAAATGTTCCCTGAAAAAAAACATTCAAAAAAATAAAGTCCGTGGATAATATCAGGAATACACAAACACAGAGGCTGTAGCAATATTTCGGTTTGAGTTAGCCAAAACAAAACCGGATATTTCCGGTTTCATCCAGTCATATCCGGAAAAAGTGGTGTGCAATTCGTATACCATGGACCGAGAAAATCACAGGAAAAATGGTTTTGTAGAAAAGCAAAGTCTTTTCGTTAGGCAAGTACATCAAATGTCATCTATACAAACAGAAATATCATGTTTGTTTGCCGCAGTTCCTCTAGCTTTCTCCCTAGAAAATACGAATGTGTAGATCTGGTGTCGCCATGTGGAACCAACTAGTGTTTCCAAGCATAAAATTAAATGTTCCCTGAAATAAAAAACGTTCAAAAAAATAAAGTCCATGGATAATATCAGGAATACACAAACACAGAGGCTGTAGCAATATCTGGGATTGAATTAGCCAAAAAGAAAACCGGATATTTCCGGTTTCATCCAGTCATATCCGGACAAACTGGTGTGGAATTCGTATGCAATGGACCGAGAAAATCACAGTAAAAATGGTTTTGGAGAATAGCAAAGTCTTTTCGTTAGGCAAGTGCATAAAATGTCATCTATACAAACAGAAATACCATGTTTGTTTGCTGCAGTTCCTCTAGATTTCTCCCTAGAACATAAAAATATGTAGAGCTGGTGTCTCCATGTGGAACCAATTAGTGTTTCTAAGCACAAAATTAAATGTTCCATGAAAAAAAACATTCAAAAAAATAAAGTCCGTGGATAATATCAGGAATACACAAACACCGAGGCTGTGGCAATATTTCGGTTTGAGTTAGCCAAAACAAAACCGCATATTTCCGGTTTCATCCAGTCATATCCGGACAAAGTGGTGTGGAATATGTATGCAATGGACCGAGAAAATCACAGGAAAAATGGTTTTGGAGAAAAGCAAAGTCTTTTCGTTAGGCAAGTGCATCAAATGTCATCTATACAAAAAGAAATATCATGTTTGTTTGCCGCAGTTCCTCTAGCTTTCTCCCTAGAAAATACGAATGTGTAGAGCTGGTGTCTCCATGTGGAACCAATTAGTGTTTCCAAGCATAAAATTAAATGTTCCCTGAAAAAATAAACATTCAAAGAAAATAAAATCCGTGTATAATATCAGGAATACACAAACACAGATGCTGTAGCAATATTTGGGTTTGAGTTAGCCAAAACAACAGCGGATATTTCCGATTTCATCCAGTCATATCCGGACAAACTGGTGTGGATTTCGTATGCAATGGACACAGAAAATCACAGTAAAAATGGTTTTGGAGAAAAGCAAAATCTTTTCGTTAGGCAAGTGCATAAAATGTCATCTATACAAACAGAAATATCATGTTTGTTTGCCGCAGTTCCTCTAGCTTTCTCCCTAGAAAATACAATTGTGTAGATCTGGTGTGTCCATGTGGAACCAATTAGTGTTTCCAAGCATAAAATTAAATGTTCCCTGAAAAAAAAACGTTCAAATAAATAAAGTCCATGGATAATATCAGGAATACACAAACACAGAGGCTGTAGCAATATCTGGGATTGAATTAGCCAAAAAGAAAACCGGATATTTCCGGTTCCATCCAGTCATATCCGGACAAACTGGTGTGGAATTCGTATGCAATGGACCGAGAAAATCACAGTAAAAATGGTTTTGGAGAAAAGCAAAGTCTTTTCGTTAGGCAAGTGCATAAAATGTCATCTATACAAACAGAAATATCATGTTTGTTTGCCACAGTTCCTCTAGCTTTCTCCCTAGAACAAACGAATGTGTAGAGCTCGTGTCTCCATGTAGAACCAATTAGTGTTTCCAAGCATAAAATTAAATGTTCCCTGAAAAAAAAACATTCAAAAAAATAAAGTCCGTGGATAATATCAGGAATACACAAACACAGAGGCTGTAGCAATATCTGGAATTGAATTAGCCAAAATGAAACCGGATATTTCCCGTTTCATCCAGTCATATCCGGACAAACTGGTGTGGAATTCGTATGCAATGGACCGTTAAAATCACAGTAAAAATGGTTTTGGAGAAAAGCAAAGTCTTTTCGTTAGGCAAGTGCATCAAATATCATCTATAAAAACAGAAATATCATGTGTGTTTGCTGCACTTCTTTTAGCTTTCTCCCTAGAAAATGCGATGTGTAGAGCTGGCGTCTCCATGTGGAACCAATTAGTGTTTCCAAGCATAAAATTAAATGTTCCCAGAAAAAAAAAACATTCAAAAAAATACAGTCCGTGGATAATATCAGGAATACACAAACACAGAGGCTGTATCAATATTTCGGTTTGAGTTAGCCAAAACAAAACCGGATATTTCCGGTTTCATCCAGTCATATCCGGACAAAGTGGTGTGGAATTGGTATGCAATGGACCGAGAATGTCACAGGAAAAATGGTTTTGGAGAAAAGCAAAGTCTTTTTGTTAGGCAAGTGCATAAAATGTCATCTATACAAACGGAAATATCATGTTTGCTGCAGTTCCTCTAGCTTTCTCCCTAGAAAATCTGAATGTGTAGAGCTGGTGTCTCCATGTGGAACCAATTAGTGTTTCCAAGCATAAAATTAAATGTTCCCTGAAAAAAAAACATTCAAAAAAATAAAGTCCTTGGATAATATCACGAATACACAAACAAAGAGGCTGTAGCAATATCTGGGATTGAATTAGCCAAAACGAAACCGGATATTTCCGGTTTCATCCAGTCATATTCGGACCAACTGGTGTGGAATTCGTATGCAATGGACCGAGAAAATCACAGTAAAAATGGTTTTGGAGAAAAGCAAAGTCTTTTCGTTAGGCAAGTGCATAAAATGTCATCTATACAAACAGAAATAGCATGTTTGTTTGCTGCAGTTCCTCTAGATTTCTCCCTAGAACATAAAAATATGTAGAGCTGGTGTCTCCATGTGGAACCACTTGGTGTTTCTAAGCACAAAATTAAATGTTCACTGAAAAAAAAACATTCAAAAAAATAAAGTCCGTGGATAATATCAGGAATACACAAACACAGAGGCTGTAGCAATATCTGGGATTGAATTAGCCAAAAAGAAAACCGGATATTTCCGGTTCCATCCAGTCATATCCGGACAAACTGGTGTGGAATTCGTATGCAATGGACCGAGAAAATCACAGTAAAAATGGTTTTGGAGAAAAGCAAAGTCTTTTCGTTAGGCAAGTGCATCAAATGTCATCTATACAAACAGGATATAATGTTTGTTTGCCACAGTTCCTCTAGCTTTCTGCCTAGAACATACGAATGTGTAGAGCTGGTGTCTCCATGTGGAACCAATTAGTGTTTCCAAGCATAAAATTAAATGTTCCCTGAAAAAAAAAACATTCAAAAAAATAAAGTCCGTGGATAATATCACGAATACACAAACACAGAGGCTGTAGCAATATTTCGGTTTGAGTTAGCCAAAACAAAACCGGATATTTCCGGTTTCATCCAGTCATATCCGGACAAAGTGGTGTGGAATTTGTATGCAATGCACCGAGAAAATCACAGTAAAAATGGTTTTGGAGAAAAGCAAAGTCTTTTCGTTAGGCAAGTGCATAAAATGTCATCTATACAAACAGAAATAGCATGTTTATTTGCCGCAGTTCCTCTAGCTTTCTCCCTAAAATACAAATGTGTAGAGCTGGTGTCTCCATGTGGAACCAATTAGTGTTTCCAAGCATAAAATTAAATGTTCCCTGAAAATAAAAACATTCAAAAAAATAAAATCCGTGGATAATATCAGGAATACACAAACACATAGGCTGTAGCAATATTTCGGTTTGAGTTAGCCAAAACAAAACCGGATATTTCAGGTTTCATCCAGTCATATTCGGACCAACTGGTGTGGAATTCGTATGCAATGGACCGAGAAAATCACAGTAAAAATGGTTTTGGAGAAAAGCAAAGTCTTTTCGTTAGGCAAGTGCATAAAATGTCATCTATACAAACAGAAATAGCATGTTTGTTTGCTGCAGTTCCTCTAGATTTCTCCCTAGAACATAAAAATATGTAGAGCTGGTGTCTCCATGTGGAACCACTTGGTGTTTCTAAGCACAAAATTAAATGTTCACTGAAAAAAAAACATTCAAAAAAATAAAGTCCATGGATAATATCAGGAATACACAAACACAGAGGCTGTAGCAATATCTGGGATTGAATTAGCCAAAAAGAAAACCGGATATTTCCGGTTCCATCCAGTCATATCCGGACAAACTGGTGTGGAATTCGTATGCAATGGACCGAGAAAATCACAGTAAAAATGGTTTTGGAGAAAAGCAAAGTCTTTTCGTTAGGCAAGTGCATAAAATGTCATCTATACAAACAGAAATATCATGTTTGTTTGCCACAGTTCCTCTAGCTTTCTCCCTAGAACAAACGAATGTGTAGAGCTCGTGTCTCCATGTAGAACCAATTAGTGTTTCCAAGCATAAAATTAAATGTTCCCTGAAAAAAAAACATTCAAAAAAATAAAGTCCGTGGATAATATCAGGAATACACAAACACAGAGGCTGTAGCAATATCTGGAATTGAATTAGCCAAAATGAAACCGGATATTTCCCGTTTCATCCAGTCATATCCGGACAAACTGGTGTGGAATTCGTATGCAATGGACCGTTAAAATCACAGTAAAAATGGTTTTGGAGAAAAGCAAAGTCTTTTCGTTAGGCAAGTGCATCAAATATCATCTATAAAAACAGAAATATCATGTGTGTTTGCTGCACTTCTTCTAGCTTTCTCCCTAGAAAATGCGATGTGTAGAGCTGGCGTCTCCATGTGGAACCAATTAGTGTTTCCAAGCATAAAATTAAATGTTCCCAGAAAAAAAAAACATTCAAAAAAATACAGTCCGTGGATAATATCAGGAATACACAAACACAGAGGCTGTATCAATATTTCGGTTTGAGTTAGCCAAAACAAAACCGGATATTTCCGGTTTCATCCAGTCATATCCGGACAAAGTGGTGTGGAATTGGTATGCAATGGACCGAGAATGTCACAGGAAAAATGGTTTTGGAGAAAAGCAAAGTCTTTTTGTTAGGCAAGTGCATAAAATGTCATCTATACAAACGGAAATATCATGTTTGCTGCAGTTCCTCTAGCTTTCTCCCTAGAAAATCTGAATGTGTAGAGCTGGTGTCTCCATGTGGAACCAATTAGTGTTTCCAAGCATAAAATTAAATGTTCCCTGAAAAAAAAAACATTCAAAAAAATAAAGTCCTTGGATAATATCACGAATACACAAACAAAGAGGCTGTAGCAATATCTGGGATTGAATTAGCCAAAACGAAACCGGATATTTCCGGTTTCATCCAGTCATATTCGGACCAACTGGTGTGGAATTCGTATGCAATGGACCGAGAAAATCACAGTAAAAATGGTTTTGGAGAAAAGCAAAGTCTTTTCGTTAGGCAAGTGCATAAAATGTCATCTATACAAACAGAAATAGCATGTTTGTTTGCTGCAGTTCCTCTAGATTTCTCCCTAGAACATAAAAATATGTAGAGCTGGTGTCTCCATGTGGAACCACTTGGTGTTTCTAAGCACAAAATTAAATGTTCACTGAAAAAAAAACATTCAAAAAAATAAAGTCCGTGGATAATATCAGGAATACACAAACACAGAGGCTGTAGCAATATCTGGGATTGAATTAGCCAAAAAGAAAACCGGATATTTCCGGTTCCATCCAGTCATATCCGGACAAACTGGTGTGGAATTCGTATGCAATGGACCGAGAAAATCACAGTAAAAATGGTTTTGGAGAAAAGCAAAGTCTTTTCGTTAGGCAAGTGCATCAAATGTCATCTATACAAACAGGATATAATGTTTGTTTGCCACAGTTCCTCTAGCTTTCTGCCTAGAACATACGAATGTGTAGAGCTGGTGTCTCCATGTGGAACCAATTAGTGTTTCCAAGCATAAAATTAAATGTTCCCTGAAAAAAAAAACATTCAAAAAAATAAAGTCCGTGGATAATATCACGAATACACAAACACAGAGGCTGTAGCAATATTTCGGTTTGAGTTAGCCAAAACAAAACCGGATATTTCCGGTTTCATCCAGTCATATCCGGACAAAGTGGTGTGGAATTTGTATGCAATGCACCGAGAAAATCACAGGAAAAATGGTTTTGGAGAAAAGCAAAGTCTTTTCGTTAGGCAAGTGCATAAAATGTCATCTATACAAACAGAAATAGCATGTTTATTTGCCGCAGTTCCTCTAGCTTTCTCCCTAAAATACAAATGTGTAGAGCTGGTGTCTCCATGTGGAACCAATTAGTGTTTCCAAGCATAAAATTAAATGTTCCCTGAAAATAAAAACATTCAAAAAAATAAAATCCGTGGATAATATCAGGAATACACAAACACATAGGCTGTAGCAATATTTCGGTTTGAGTTAGCCAAAACAAAACCGGATATTTCCGGTTTCATCCAGTGATATCCGGACAAACTGGTGTGAAATTCGTATGCAATTGACCGAGAAAAACACAGTAAAAATGGTTTTGGAGAAAAGCAAAGTCTTTTCGTTAGGCAAGTGCATCAAATGTCATCTATACAAACAGGATATAATGTTTGTTTGCCACAGTTCCTCTAGCTTTCTCCCTAGAACATACGAATGTGTAGAACTGGTGTCTCCATGTGGAACCAATTAGTGTTTCCAAGCACAAAATTAAATGTTCCCTGAAAAAAAAATATTCAAAAAAATAAAGTCCGTGGATAATATCAGGAATACACAAACACAGAGGCTGTAGCAATATCTGGGATTGAATTAGCCAAAATGAAACCGGATATTTCCCGTTTCATCCAGTCATATCCGGACAAAGTGGTGTGGAATTCGTATGCACTGGACCGAGAAAATCACAGTAAAAATGGTTTTAGAGAAAAGCAGTCTTTTCGTTAGGCAAGTGCATCAAATATCATCTATAAAAACAGAAATATCATGTGTGTTTGCTGCACTTCTTCTAGCTTTCTCCCTAGAAAATGCGATGTGTAGAGCTGTCGTCTCCATGTGGAACCAATTAGTATTTCCAAGCATAAAATTAAATGTTCCCAGAAAAAAAAAAACATTCAAAAAAATACAGTCCGTGTATAATATCAGGAATACACAAACACAGAGGCTGTAGCAAATTTTCGGTTTGAGTTAGCCAAAATGAAACCGGATATTTCCGGTTTCATCCAGTCATATCCGGACAAAGTGGTGTGGAATTCCTATGCAATGGACCCAGAAAATCACAGGAAAAATGGTTTTGGAGAAAAGCAAGTCTTTTCGTTAGGCAAGTGCATAAAATGTCATCTAGACAAACAGAAATAGAATGTTTATTTGCCGCAGTTCCTCTAGCTTTCTCCCTAGAACATATGAATGTGCAGAGCTGGTGTCTCCATGTGGAACCAATTAGTGTTTCCAAGCATAAAATTAAATGTTCCCTGAAAAAAAAAACATTCAAAAAAATAAAATCCGTGGATAATATCAGGAATACACAAACACAGAGGCTGTAGCAATATCTGGGATTGAGTCAGCAAAAACGAAACCGGATATTTCCGGTCTCATCCAGTCATATCCGGACAAAGTGGTGTGGAATTGGTATGCAATGGACCGAGAAAGTCACACGAAAAATGGTTTTGGAGAAAAGCAAAGTCTTTTTGTTAGGCAAGTGCATAAAATGTTATCTATACAAACAGAAATATCATGTTTGTTTGCCACAGTTCCTATAGCTTTCTCCCTAGAAAATCTGAATGTGTAGAGCTGGTGTCTCCATGTGGAACCAATTAGTGTTTCCAAGCATAAAATTAAATGTTCCCTGAAAAAAAAACATTCAAAAAAATAAAGTCCTTGGATAATATCACGAATACACAAACAAAGAGGCTGTAGCAATATCTGGGATTGAATTAGCCAAAACGAAACCGGATATTTCCGGTTTCATCCAGTCATATTCGGACCAACTGGTGTGGAATTCGTATGCAATGGACCGAGAAAATCACAGTAAAAATGGTTTTGGAGAAAAGCAAAGTCTTTTCGTTAGGCAAGTGCATAAAATGTCATCTATACAAACAGAAATAGCATGTTTATTTGCCGCAGTTCCTCTAGCTTTCTCCCTAGAAAATACAAATGTGTAGAGCTGGTGTCTGCATGTGGAACCAATTAGTGTTTCCAAGCATAAAATTAAATGTTCCCTGAAAAAAAAAAACATTCAAAAAAATAAAGTCCGTGGATAATATCAGGAATACACAAACACAGATGCTGTAGCAATATTTCGGTTTGAGTTAGCCAAAACAAAACCGGATATTTCCGGTTTAATCCAGTCATATCCGACAAAGTGGTGTGGAACTGGTATGCAATGGACCGAGAAAATCACAGTAAAAATGGTTTTGGAGAAAAGCAAAGTCTTTTCGTTAGGCAAGTGCATCAAATGTCATCTATACAAACAGAAATATCATGTTTGTTTGCCCCAGTTCCTCTAGCTTTCTCCCTAGAAAATACAAATGTGTAGATCTGGTGTGTCCATGTGGAACCAATTAGTGTTTCCAAGCATAAAATTAAATGTTCCCTGAAAAAAAAAAAACGTTCAAAAAATAAAGTCCATGGATAATATCAGGAATACACAAACACAGAGGCTGTAGCAATATCTGGGATTGAATTAGCCAAAATGAAACCGGATATTTCCGGTTTCATCCAGTCATATCCGGACAAACTGGTGTGGAATTCGTATGCAATTGACCGAGAAAAACACAGTAAAAATGGTTTTGGAGAAAAGCAAAGTCTTTTCGTTAGGCAAGTGCATCAAATGTCATCTATACAAACAGGATATAATGTTTGTTTGACACAGTTCCTCTAGCTTTCTCCCTAGAACATACGAATGTGTAGAGCTGGTGTGTCCATGTGGAACCAATTAGTGTTTCCAAGCACAAAATTAAATGTTCCCTGAAAAAAAAAAACATTCAAAAAAATAAAGTCCGTGGATAATATCAGGAATACACCAAAACAGAGGCTGTAGCAATATCTGGGATTGAATTAGCCAAAATGAAACCGGATATTTCCAGTTTCATCCAGTCATATCCGGACAAACTGGTGTGGAATTTGTGTGCAATGGACCGAGAAAATCACAGGAAAAATGGTTTTGGAGAAAAGCAAAGTCTTTTCGTTAGGCAAGTGCATCAAATGTCATCTATACAAACAGGATATAATGTTTGTTTGCCACAGTTCCTCTAGCTTTCTCCCTAGAACATACGAATGTGTAGAGCTGGTGTCTCCATGTGGAACCAATTAGTGTTTCCAAGCCTAAAATTAAATGTTCCCTGAAAAAAAAAATATTCAAAAAAATAAAGTCCGTGGATAATATCAGGAATACACAAACACAGAGGCTGTAGCAATATCTGGGATTGAATTAGCCAAAATGAAACCGGATATTTCCGG
The DNA here is from genome assembly GCA_036325905.1 of Lepus oiostolus. NCBI lineage: Eukaryota > Metazoa > Chordata > Mammalia > Lagomorpha > Leporidae > Lepus > Lepus oiostolus. The sequence goes on from CM070795.1 coordinate 48,773,245, forward strand.
CTTCATCCAGTCATATCCGGACAAACTGGTGTGGAATTCGTATGCAATGGACCGTTAAAATCACAGTGAAAATGGTTTTGGAGAAAAGCAAAGTCTTTTCGTTAGGCAAGTGCATCAAATATCATCTATAAAAACAGAAATATCATGTGTGTTTGCTGCACTTCTTCTAGCTTTCTCCCTAGAAAATACGAATGTGTAGAGCTGGTGTCTCCATGTGGAACCAATTAGTGTTTCCAAGCATAAAATTAAATGTTCCCTGAAAAAAAAAACATTCAAAAAAATAAAGTCCGTGGATAATATCAGGAATACACAAACACAGAGGCTGTAGCAATATTTCGGTTTGAGTTAGCCAAAACAAAACCGCATATTTCCGGCTTCATCCAGTCATATCCGGACAAAGTGGTGTGGAATATGTATGCAATGGACCGAGAAAATCACAGTAAAAATGGTTTTGGAGAAAAGCAAAGTCTTTTCGTTAGGCAAGTGCATCAAATGTCATCTATACAAACAGAAATATCATGTTTGTTTGCCGCAGTTCCTCTAGCTTTCTCCCTAGAAAATACGAATGTGTAGAGCTGGTGTCTCCATGTGGAACCAATTAGTGTTTCCAAGCATAAAATTAAATGTTCCCTGAAAAAAAAAACAATCAAAAAAATAAAATCCGTGGATAATATCAGGAATACACAAACACACATGCTGTAGCAATATTTCGGTTTGAGTTAGCCAAAACAAAACCGCATATTTCCGGTTTCATCCAGGCATATCCGGACAAAGCGGTGTGCAATTCGTATACAATGGACCAAGAAAATCACAGGAAAAATGGTTTTGGAGAAAAGCAAAGTCTTTTTGTTAGGCAAGTACATCAAATGTCATCTATACAAACAGAAATATCATGTTTGTTTGCTGCAGTTCCTCTACCTTTCTCCCTAGAAAATACGAATGTGTAGATCTGGTGCTCCATGTGGAACCAATTAGTGTTTCCAAGCATAAAATGAAATGTTCCCTGAAAAAAAAACGTTCAAAAATATAAATCCGTGGATAATATCAGGAATACACAAACACAGAGGCTGTAGCAATATCTGGGATTGAATTAGCCAAAATGAAACCGCATATTTCCGGTTTCATCCAGTCATATCCGGACAAAGTGTTGTGGAATTCGTATGCAATGGACCGAGAAAATCACAGTAAAAATGGTTTTGGAGAAAAGCAAAGTCTTTTCGTTAGGCAAGTACATAAAATGTCATCTATACAAACAGAAATATCATGTTTGTTTGCCTCAGTTCCTCTAGCTTTCTCCCTAGAAAATACAAATGTGTAGATCTGGTGTGTCCATGTGGAACCAGTTAGTGTTTCCAAGCATGAAATTAAATGTTCCCTGAAAAAAAAAACGTTCAAAAAAATAAAGTCCATGGATAATATCAGGAATACACAAAAACAGAGGCTGTAGCAATATCTGGGATTGAATTAGCCAAAACGAAACCGGATATTTCCGGTTTCATCCAGTCATATCCGGACAAAGTGGTGTGGAATTGGTATGCAATGGACCGAGAAAATCACAGGAAAAATGGTTTTGGAGAAAAGCAAAGTCTTTTCGTTAGGCAAGTGCATCAAATGTCATCTATACAAACAGAAATATCATGTTTGTTTGCCGCAGTTCCTCTAGCTTTCTCCCTAGAAAATACAAATGTGTAGAGCTGGTGTGTCCATGTGGAACCAATTAGTGTTTCGAAGCACAAAATTAAATGTTCCCTGAAAAAAAACATTCAAAAAAATAAAATCCGTGGATAATATCAGGAATACAGAAATACAGATGCTGTAGCAATATTTCAGTTTGAGGTAGCCAAAACAAAACCGGATATTTCCGGTTTCATCCAGTCATATCGGGACAAAGTGGTGTGGAATTCGTATGCAATGGACTGAGAAAATCACAGGAAAATGGTTTTGGAGAAAAGCAAAGTCTTTTCGTTAGGCAAGTGCATCAAATGTCATCTATACAAACAGAAATATCATGTTTGTTTGCCCCAGTTCCTCTAGCTTTCTCCCTAGAAAATACAAATGTGTAGATCTGGTGTGTCCATGTGGAACCAATTAGTGTTTCCAAGCATAAAATTAAATGTTCCCTGAAAAAAAAAAAACGTTCAAAAAATAAAGTCCATGGATAATATCAGGAATACACAAACACAGAGGCTGTAGCAATATCTGGGATTGAATTAGCCAAAATGAAACCGGATATTTCCGGTTTCATCCAGTCATATCCGGACAAACTGGTGTGAAATTCGTATGCAATTGACCGAGAAAAACACAGTAAAAATGGTTTTGGAGAAAAGCAAAGTCTTTTCGTTAGGCAAGTGCATCAAATGTCATCTATACAAACAGGATATAATGTTTGTTTGACACAGTTCCTCTAGCTTTCTCCCTAGAACATACGAATGTGTAGAGCTGGTGTGTCCATGTGGAACCAATTAGTGTTTCCAAGCACAAAATTAAATGTTCCCTGAAAAAAAAAAAACATTCAAAAAAATAAAGTCCGTGGATAATATCAGGAATACACCAAAACAGAGGCTGTAGCAATATCTGGGATTGAATTAGCCAAAATGAAACCGGATATTTCCAGTTTCATCCAGTCATATCCGGACAAACTGGTGTGGAATTTGTGTGCAATGGACCGAGAAAATCACAGGAAAAATGGTTTTGGAGAAAAGCAAAGTCTTTTCGTTAGGCAAGTGCATCAAATGTCATCTATACAAACAGGATATAATGTTTGTTTGCCACAGTTCCTCTAGCTTTCTCCCTAGAACATACGAATGTGTAGAGCTGGTGTCTCCATGTGGAACCAATTAGTGTTTCCAAGCCTAAAATTAAATGTTCCCTGAAAAAAAAAATATTCAAAAAAATAAAGTCCGTGGATAATATCAGGAATACACAAACACAGAGGCTGTAGCAATATCTGGGATTGAATTAGCCAAAATGAAACCGGATATTTCCGGTTTCATCCAGTCATATCCGGACAAACTGGTGTGGAATTCGTATGCAATGGACCGTTAAAATCACAGTGAAAATGGTTTTGGAGAAAAGCAAAGTCTTTTCGTTAGGCAAGTGCATCAAATATCATCTATAAAAACAGAAATATCATGTGTGTTTGCTGCACTTCTTCTAGCTTTCTCCCTAGAAAATACGAATGTGTAGAGCTGGTGTCTCCATGTGGAACCAATTAGTGTTTCCAAGCATAAAATTAAATGTTCCCTGAAAAAAAAAACATTCAAAAAAATAAAGTCCGTGGATAATATCAGGAATATACAAACACAGAGGCTGTAGCAATATTTCGGTTTGAGTTAGCCAAAACAAAACCGCATATTTCCGGCTTCATCCAGTCATATCCGGACAAAGTGGTGTGGAATATGTATGCAATGGACCGAGAAAATCACAGTAAAAATGGTTTTGGAGAAAAGCAAAGTCTTTTCGTTAGGCAAGTGCATCAAATGTCATCTATACAAACAGAAATATCATGTTTGTTTGCCGCAGTTCCTCTAGCTTTCTCCCTAGAAAATACGAATGTGCAGAGCTGGTGTCTCCATGTGGAACCAATTAGTGTTTCCAAGCATAAAATTAAATGTTCCCTGAAAAAAAAAACAATCAAAAAAATAAAATCCGTGGATAATATCAGGAATACACAAACACACATGCTGTAGCAATATTTCGGTTTGAGTTAGCCAAAACAAAACCGCATATTTCCGGTTTCATCCAGGCATATCCGGACAAAGCGGTGTGCAATTCGTATACAATGGACCGAGAAAATCACAGGAAAAATGGTTTTGGAGAAAAGCAAAGTCTTTTTGTTAGGCAAGTACATCAAATGTCATCTATACAAACAGAAATATCATGTTTGTTTGCTGCAGTTCCTCTACCTTTCTCCCTAGAAAATACGAATGTGTAGATCTGGTGCTCCATGTGGAACCAATTAGTGTTTCCAAGCATAAAATGAAATGTTCCCTGAAAAAAAAACGTTCAAAAATATAAATCCGTGGATAATATCAGGAATAAACAAACACAGAGGCTGTAGCAATATCTGGGATTGAATTAGCCAAAATGAAACCGCATATTTCCGGTTTCATCCAGTCATATCCGGACAAAGTGTTGTGGAATTCGTATGCAATGGACCGAGAAAATCACAGTAAAAATGGTTTTGGAGAAAAGCAAAGTCTTTTCGTTAGGCAAGTACATAAAATGTCATCTATACAAACAGAAATATCATGTTTGTTTGCCTCAGTTCCTCTAGCTTTCTCCCTAGAAAATACAAATGTGTAGATCTGGTGTGTCCATGTGGAACCAATTAGTGTTTCCAAGCATGAAATTAAATGTTCCCTGAAAAAAAAACGTTCAAAAAAATAAAGTCCATGGATAATATCAGGAATACACAAAAACAGAGGCTGTAGCAATATCTGGGATTGAATTAGCCAAAACGAAACCGGATATTTCCGGTTTCATCCAGTCATATCCGGACAAAGTGGTGTGGAATTGGTATGCAATGGACCGAGAAAATCACAGGAAAAATGGTTTTGGAGAAAAGCAAAGTCTTTTCGTTAGGCAAGTGCATCAAATGTCATCTATACAAACAGAAATATCATGTTTGTTTGCCGCAGTTCCTCTAGCTTTCTCCCTAGAAAATACAAATGTGTAGAGCTGGTGTGTCCATGTGGAACCAATTAGTGTTTCGAAGCACAAAATTAAATGTTCCCTGAAAAAAAACATTCAAAAAAATAAAATCCGTGGATAATATCAGGAATACAGAAATACAGATGCTGTAGCAATATTTCAGTTTGAGGTAGCCAAAACAAAACCGGATATTTCCGGTTTCATCCAGTCATATCGGGACAAAGTGGTGTGGAATTCGTATGCAATGGACTGAGAAAATCACAGGAAAATGGTTTTGGAGAAAAGCAAAGTCTTTTCGTTAGGCAAGTGCATCAAATGTCATCTATACAAACAGAAATATCATGTTTGTTTGCCCCAGTTCCTCTAGCTTTCTCCATACAAAATACGAATGTGTAGAGCTGGTGTCTCCATGTGGAACCAATTAGTGTTTCCAAGCACAAAATTAAATGTTCCCTGAAAAAAAAATTCAAAAAAATAAAGTCCGTGGATAATATCAGGAATACACAAACAAAGAGTCTGTAGCAATATCTGGGATTGAGTTAGCCAAAACGAAACCAGATATTTCCGGTTTCATCCAGTCATATCCGGACAAAGTGGTGTGGAATTGGTATGCAATGGACCGAGAAAATCACAGTAAAAATGGTTTTGGAGAAAAGCAAAGTCTTTTCGTTAGGCAAGTGCATAAAATGTCATCTATACAAACAGAAATAGCATGTTTATTTGCCGCAGTTCCTCTAGCTTTCTCCCTAGAAAATACAAATGTGTAGAGCTGGTGTCTCCATGTGGAACCAATTAGTGTTTCCAAGCATAAAATTAAATGTTCCCTGAAAAAAAAAAACATTCAAAAAAATAAAATCCGTGGATAATATCAGGAATACACAAACACAGATGCTGTAGCAATATTTCGGTTTGAGTTAGCCAAAACAAAACCGGATATTTCCGGTTTCATCCAGTCATATCCGACAAAGTGGTGTGGAACTGGTATGCAATGGACCGAGAAAATCACAGTAAAAATGGTTTTGGAGAAAAGCAAAGTCTTTTCGTTAGGCAAGTGCATCAAATGTCATCTATACAAACAGAAATATCATGTTTGTTTGCCCCAGTTCCCCTAGCTTTCTCCCTAGAAAATACAAATGTGTAGATCTGGTGTGTCCATGTGGAACCAATTAGTGTTTCCAAGCATAAAATTAAATGTTCCCTGAAAAAAAAAACGTTCAAAAAATAAAGTCCATGGATAATATCAGGAATACACAAACACAGAGGCTGTAGCAATATCTGGGATTGAATTAGCCAAAATGAAACCGGATATTTCCGGTTTCATCCAGTCATATCCGGACAAACTGGTGTGAAATTCATATGCAATTGACCGAGAAAAACACAGTAAAAATGGTTTTGGAGAAAAGCAAAGTCTTTTCGTTAGGCAAGTGCATCAAATGTCATCTATACAAACAGGATATAATGTTTGTTTGCCACAGTTCCTCTAGCTTTCTCCCTAGAACATACGAATGTGTAGAGCTGGTGTCTCCATGTGGAACCAATTAGTGTTTCCAAGCACAAAATTAAATGTTCCCTGAAAAAAAAAAACATTCAAAAAAATAAAGTCCGTGGATAATATCAGGAATACACCAAAACAGAGGCTGTAGCAATATCTGGGATTGAATTAGCCAAAATGAAACTGGATATTTCCGGTTTCATCCAGTCATATCCGGACAAACTGGTGTGGAATTTGTGTGCAATGGACCGAGAAAATCTCAGGAAAAATGGTTTTGGAGAAAAGCAAAGTCTTTTCGTTAGGCAAGTGCATCAAATGTCATCTATACAAACAGGATATAATGTTTGTTTGCCACAGTTCCTCTAGCTTTCTCCCTAGAACATACGAATGTGTAGAGCTGGTGTCTCCATGTGGAACCAATTAGTGTTTCCAAGCATAAAATTAAATGTTCCCTGAAAAAAAAAACATTCAAAAAAATAAAGTCCGTGGATAATATCAGGAATACACCAAAACAGAGGCTGTAGCAATATTTCGGTTTGAGTTAGCCAAAACAAAACCGGATATTTCCGGTTTCATCCAGTCATATCCGGACAAAGTGGTGTGGAATTCGTACGCAATGGACCGAGAAAATCACAGTAAAAATGGTTTTGGAGAAAAGCAAAGCCTTTTCGTTAGGCAAGATAATCAAATGTCATGTATAAAAACAGAAATATCATGTTTGTTTGCTGCAGTTCCTCTAGCATTCTCCCTAGAACATATGAATGTGTAGAGCTGGTGTCTCCATGTGGAACCAATTAGTGTTTCCAAGCAAAAAATTAAATGCTCCCTTAAAAAAACATTCAAAAAAATAAAGTCCGTGGATAATATCAGGAATACACAAACACAGAGGCTGTAGCAATATCTGGAATTGAATTAGCCAAAATGAAACCGGATATTTCCGGTTTCATCCAGTCATATCCGGACAAAGTGGTGTGGAATTCGTATGCAATGGACCGTTAAAATCACAGTAAAAATGGTTTTGGAGAAAAGCAAAGTCTTTTCGTTAGGCAAGAGCATCAAATATCATCTATAAAAACAGAAATATCATTTGTGTTTGCTGTACTTCTTCTAGCTTTCTCCCCAGAAAATACGAATGTGTAGAGCTGGTGTCTCCATGTGGAACCAATTAGTGTTTCCAAGCATAAAATAAATGTTCCCTGAAAAAAAAAAACATTCAAAAAAATAAAGTCCGTGGATAATATCAGGAATACACAAACACAGATGCTGTAGCAATATTTCGGTTTGAGTTAGCCAAAACGAAACCGCATATTTCCGGCTTCATCCAGTCATATCCGGACAAAGTGGTGTGGAGTTCGTATGCAATGGACCGAGAAAATCACAGGAAAAATGGTTTTGGAGAAAAGCAAAGTCTTTTAGTTAGGCAAGTGCATCAAATGTCATCTATACAAACAGAAATATCATGTTTGTTTGCCGCAGTTCCTCTAGCTTTCTCCCTAGAATATACGAATGTGTAGAGCTGGTGTCTCCATGTGGAACCAATTAGTGTTTCCAAGCATAAAATTAAATGTTCCCTGAAAAAAAAAACATTCAAAAAAATAAAATCCGTGGATAATATCAGGAATACACAAACACAGATGCTGTAGCAATATTTGGGTTTGAGTTAGCCAAAACAAAACCGGATATTTCCGGTTTCATCCAGTCATGTCCGGACAAAGCGGTGTGCAATTCGTACACAATGGACCGAGAAAATCACAGGAAAAATGGTTTTGGAGAAAAGCAAAGTCTTTTCGTTAGGCAAGTGCATCAAATGTCATCTATACAAACAGAAATATCATGTTTGTTTGCCGCAGTTCCTCTAGCTTTCTCCCTAGAAAATACGAATGTGTAGAGCTGGTGTCTCCATGTGGAACCAATTAGTGTTTCCAAGCATAAAATTTAATGTTCCCTGAAAAAAAAAACATTCAAAAAAATAAAATCCGTGGATAATATCAGGAATACACAAACACAGAGGCTGTAGCAATATTTCAGTTTGAGTTAGCCAAAACAATACCGGATATTTCCGGTTTCATCCAGTCATATCCGGACAAAGTGGTGTGGAATTGGTATGCAATGGACCGAGAAAATCACAGGAAAAATGGTTTTGGAGAAAAGCAAAGTCTTTTCGTTAGGCAAGTGCATAAAATGTCATCTATACAAACAGAAATAATATGTTTGTTTGCCGCAGTTCCTCTAGATTTCTCCCAAGAAAATACGAATGTGTAGAGCTGGTGTCTCCATGTGGAACCAATTAGTGTTTCCAAGCATAAAATTAAATGTTCCCTGAAAAAAAAACATTCAAAAAATTAAAATCCGTGGATAATATCAGGAATACACAAACACAGATGCTGTAGCAATATTTCGGTTTGAGTTAGCCAAAACAAAACCCGATATTTCTGGTTTCATCCAGTCATATCGGGACAAAGTGGTGTGGAATTCGTATGCAATGGACCGAGAAAATCACAGGAAAAATGGTTTTGGAGAAAAGCAAAGTCTTTTCGTTAGGCAAGTGCATAAAATGTCATCTATACAAACAGAAATATCATGTTTGTTTGCCGCAGTTCCTCTAGCTTTCTCCCTAGAAAATACGAATGTGTAGAGCTGGTGTCTCCATGTGGAACCAATTAGTGTTTCCAAGCACAAAAATAAATGTTCCCTGAAAAAAAAAAAAACATTCAAAAAAATAAAGTCCTTGGATAATATCAGGAATACACAAAGAAAGAGGCTGTAGCAATATCTGGGATTGAGTTAGCCGAAACGAAATCGGATATTTCCGGTTTCATCCAGTCATATCCGGACAAAGTGGTGTGGAATTCGTATGCAATGGACCGAGAAAATCACAGGAAAAATGGTTTTGGAGAAAAGCAAAGTCTTTTCGTTAGGCAAGTGCATAAAATGTCATCTATACAAACAGAAATAGCATGTTTGTTTGCTGCAGTTCCTCTAGCTTTCTCCCTAGAACATACGAATGTGTAGAGCTGGTGTCTCCATGTGGAACCAATTCGTGTTTCCAAGAACATAATTAAATGTTCCCCGATAAAAAACATTCAGAAGAATAAAGTCCGTGGATAATTTCGGGAAAACACAAACACAGAGGCTTTCACAATATTTCGGATTGAGTTAGACAAAACACAACCGGATATTTCCGGTTTCATCCAGTCATATACGGATAACCTGGTGTGGAATTCGTATGCAATGGACCGAGAAAATCACAGTAAAAATGGTTTTAGAGAAAAGCAAAGTCTTTTCATTAGGCAAGTGCATAAAATGTCATCTATACAAACAGAAATATCATGTTTGTTTGCCGCAGTTCCTCTAGCTTTCTCCCCAGAAGATACGAATGTGCAGAGCTGGTGTCTCCATGTGGAACCAATTAGTGATTTTACATAAAAAATTAAATGTTCCACGATAAAAATATTCAAAACAATAAAGTCCATCGATAATATCCAGTAACACAAACACAGAGTGTTTCACAATATTTTGGATTGTGTTAACCAAAACACAACCGGATATTTCCGGTTTCATCCAGTCATATACGGACAACCTGGTGTGGAATTCGTATGCAATAGACCGAGAAAATCACAGTAAAAATGGTTTTGGAGAAAAGCAAAGTCTTTTCGTTAGGCAAGTGCATACAATGTCATCTATACAAACAGAAATATCATGTTTGTTTGTTGCAGTTCCTCTAGCTTTCTCCCTAGAAAATACGAATGTGTAGAGCTGGTGTCTCCATGTGGAACCAAATAGTGTTTCCAAGAACATAATTAAATGTTCTCCGATTAAAAAACATTCAAAACAATAAAGTACGTGGAAAATATCCAGAAAACACAAACACAGAGGCTGTAGCAATATCACGGATTAAGTTAGCCAAAACCAAACCGGGTATTTCCGGTTTCATTCAGTCATATCCGGACAACCTGGTGTGGAATTCATAAGCAATGGACCGAGAAAATCACAGTAAAAATGGTTTTGCAGAAAAGCAGTCTTTTCATTAGGCAAGAGAATAAAATGTCATCTATACAAACATAAATATCATGTTTGTTTGTCGCAGTTCCTCAGCTTTCTCCCCAGAAAATACGAATGTGCAGAGCTGGTTTCTGCATGTGGAACCAATTCGTGTTTCTACGGTACAAAAATTTAATGTTCCATGATCAAAACATTCAAAACAATAAAGTGCTTCGATAATATTTCGGATATAGTTAGCCAAAACTCAACCGGATATTTCCGGTTTCATCCAATCATAAACGGACAACATTGTGTGTAATTCGTATGCAATGGACCGAGAATATCACAGTAAAAATGGTTTTGGAGAAAAGCAAAGTCTTTTCATTAGGCAAGTGCATAAAATGTCATCTATACAAACAGAAATATCATGTTTGTTTGTCACAGTTCCTCCAGCTTTCTCCCTAGAAAATATGAATGTGTGGAGCTTGTGTCCCCATGTTGAAGCAATTAGGGTTTCTTCGGTACAAAATAAAATGTTCCCTGATAAAACCATTCAAAACCATAAATTCCACTGATAATATCCAGAAAACACAAACACATAGGCTTTCACAATATTTCGGATTGAGTTAGCCAAAACACAACCAGATATTTCCGGTTTCATCCAGTCATATCCGGAGAAACTGGTGTGGAATTCCTATGGAATAGACTGAGAAAATCACAGTAGAAATGGTTTTGGAGAAAACTAAAGTCTTTTCGTTAGGCTAGTTAATAAAATGTCATCGATACAAGCGGAAATATAATGTTTGTTTGTCGCAGTTCCTCTAGCTTTCTCCCTAGAAAATACGAATGTGTAGAGCTGGTGTCTCCATGTGGAACCAATTAGTGTTTCCAAGAACATAATTAAATGTTCCCCGATAAAAAACATTCAAAACAATAAAGTCTGTGGATAATATCCGGAAAACACAAACATAGATGCTGTATCAATATCTGGGATTGAGTTAGCCAAAAAAAAAACCAGATATTTCCAGTTTCATCCAGTCATATACAGACAACCTGGTGTGGAATTCGTATGCAATTAACTAAAAAAAATCACAGTAAAAATGGTTTTGGAGAAAAGCAATGTCTTTTCGTTAGGCAAGTGCATAAAATGTCATCTATACACACAGAAATGTCATGTTTGTTTGCCGCAGTTCCTCTAGCTTTCTCCCTAGAAAATACGAATGTGTAGAGCTGGTGTCTCCATGTGGAACCAATTAGTGATTCCCAGCACAAAATTAAATGTTCCCTAAAAAAAACATTCAAAACAATAAAGTCCATCGATAATATCAGGAATACACAAACACAGAGGATGTAGCAATATATGGGATTTAGTTAGCCAAAACAAAACCGGTATTTCCAGTTTCCTCCAGTCATATCCGTACAAACTGGTGTGGAATTCGGATGCAAGCGACCAAGAAAATCACAGTAAAAATGGTTTTGGAGAAAAGCAAAGTCATTTCGTTAGGCAAGTGCATCTAATTTCATCTATACAAACAGAAATATCATGTTTGTCGCAGTTCCTCTAGCTTTCTCCCTAGAAAATACGAATATGTTCAGCTGCTGTCTCCATTTGGAACCAATTACTGTATCCAAGCTCAAAATAAAATGTTCCCTGATAACAAACATTCAAAACAATAAAGTCCATCGATAATATCCAGAAAACACAAACACAGAGGCTTTCACAAGATCCAAATCTAATCCCTGGAATAAGGATAGTCTATTCAATAAATGGTACTGGGAAAATTGGATTTCCACGTGCAGAAGCTTGAAGCAAGACCCATACCTATCACCTTACACAAAAATTCACTCAACATGGATTAAAGACTTAAATCTACGACCCGAAACTTCAAATTATTAGAGAGCATTGGAGAAACCCTGCAATATATAGGCACAGGCAAAGACTTCCTGGAAAATACTCCAAAAGCACAGGCAGTCTAAACCAAAATTAACATTTGGGATTGCATCAAATTGAGAAGTTTCTGTACTTCAAAAGAAACAGTCAGGAAAGTGAAGAGGCAACCAACAGAATTGGAAAAAAATATTCACAAACTATACTACAGATAAAGGATTGATAACCAGAATCTACAAAGAAATCAAGAAAATCCACAACAACAAAAGAAACAACCCACTTAAGAGATGGGCCAAGGACCTCAATAGACATTTTTCGAAAGAGGAAATCCAAATGGCCAACAGACACATGAAAAAATGTTCAAGATCACTAGCAATCAGAGAAATGCAAATCAAAACCACAATGAGGTTCCATCTCACCCCGGTGAGAATAGCTCACATTCAGAAATCTACCAACAACAGATGCTGGAGAGTATGTGGGGGAAAAGGGACACTAACCCACTGTTGGTGGGAATGCAAACTGGTAAAGCCACTATGGAAGTCTGTCTGGAGATTCCTCAGAAACCTGAACATAACCCTACCATACAACCCAGCCATCCCACTCCTTGGAATTTACCCAAAGGAAATTAATTTGGCAAATAAAAAAGCCATCTGCACATTAAATTTTATTGCACATTAATGTTTATTGCAGCTCAATTCACAATAGCTAAGACCTGGAACCAACCCAAATGCCCATCAACAGTAGACTGGATAAAGAAATTATGGGACATGTACTCCATAGAATACTATACAGCAGTAAGAAACAACGAAACCCAGTCATTTGCAACAAGATGGAGCAATCTGGAAAACATCATGCTGAGTGAATTAAGCCAGTCCCAAAGAGACAAATATCATTTGTTTTCCCTGATCGGTGACAACTGAGCGCCAAAGGGGAAACCTGTTAAGTGAAATGGACACTATAAGCAACAATGAACTGATCAGCTCCTGTCCTGGCTTTAGATGTACAATGTAATACTTTATCCTTTTTAGTATTTGTTGTTGTTGTTGTTGTTGTTCTAGTACTAGTGGTTGAACTCAGTAATTAACACACAATTATTCTTAGGTGTTTAAATTTTAACTGAAAAATGATCCCTGTTAAATTTCAGAGTGGAAAAAGAGAGGGAGGAGATGCACAATTTGGGACATGCACAATCAGTCTTGCCCCAAATGGGGGAGTTAGAAATGTGCCAGGGGATTCCAACACAATCCCATCAAGGTGGCATGTACCAATGCCATCGCACTAATCCAAGTGATCAATTTCAGCTCACAATTGATAGCTCTGATAGGTCTAAGAGTCAAAGAGATCACACAAACAAGACAAGTATCTGCTAATACTAACTGATAGAATCAAAAAGGGAGAGAAAGATCCAACATGGGAAATGGGATACACAGCAGACTCATAGAATGGCAGATGTCCTAAGCAACACTCTGGCCTCAGAATCAGCCCTCAAGGCATTTGGATCTGGCGGAAGAGCCCATGAGAGTATAGCAGGCATGGAAAGCCAAGATATCATGGAAAAAAAAAGACCTAAATGAATGATCTCTGTGAGTGATATCCCAGTGGAAAGAACGGGGCCATCAAAGAAGGAGGTACCATTCTCTGAAGGGAGGAGAGAACTTCCACTTTGACTATGACCCTATTGGAATAAGATCAAAGTCAGCGAACTCTAAAGGCTTCCATAGCCCTGGCAACTCATGACTAGAGCCTAGGGAGATTACTGACGCCATGAACAGGAGTGTCAAATTGTTAAATCAGCAACAGGAGTCACTGTGTACTTACACCCCATGTGGGATCTGTCCCTAATGTGTCTTCTAAAGCAAAGTGATGCTATAACAAGTACTGAAACAGTATTTTTATACTTTGCGTTTCTGTGTGGGCACAAAATGATGAGGTCTTTACTAATAATATACTGAATTGATCTTCAGTATATATAGAGAATTGGAAATGAAAAAAACAACCTGGTGTTAAAATGGAAATGGCATAGAAAATTAATTAATTTGAAAAAAAATATGTAGGATCTCTGTCTTTAATATGCTGTACATTGCCATTTAATGCTATAATTATTAATCCAATGGTAATTTTTTCACTTTATGTTGCTATATGGGCAAAATGTTAAAATCTTCATCTAATATATGCTAAACTGATCTTCTGTATATAAAGAGAATTAAAATGAATCTTTACATGAATGGAAGGGGAAAGGAGCGGGAAAGGGGAGGGTTGCAGGTGGTAGGGAAGTTATGGGAGTAGGGAAGCCATTGTAACCCATAAGCTATATTTTGGAAATTTATATTCATTAAATAAAAGTTTAATAAAAAATATTTCGGATTCAGTTACCCAAAACACAACCGCATATTTCTGTTTTCATCCAGGCATATCCGGACAAAATGGTATGGAATTCATATGGAATGGACTGAGAAAACCAAGTAAAAACGCTTTTGGAGAAAAGCAGTCTTTTCGTTAGGCAAGTGCCTAAAATGTCATCTATACAAACAGAAATATCATGTTTGTTTGCCGCAGTTCCTCTAGCTTTCTCCCTAGAAAATACGAATGTGTAGAGCTGGTGTCCCCATGATGAACCAATTAGTGTTTAAATGATACAAAATGAAATGTTCCCTGATAAAAATATTCAAAACAATAAAGTCATCGATAACATCCAGAAAACACAAACACAGAGGCTTTCACAATATTTTGGATTGAGTTAGCCAAAACACAACCGGATATTTCTGGTTTCATCCAGTCATATCCGGACAAACTGGTGTGGAATTCATATGCAATGGACGGAGGAAATCACAGTAAAAACAGTTTTGGAGGATAGCAAAGACTTTTTGTTAGGCAAGTGCATAAAATGTCATCTATACAAACAGAAATATCATGTTTGTTTGCCGCAGTTCCTCTAGCTTTCTCCCTAGAACATACGAATGTGTAGAGATGGTGTCTCCATGATGAACCAATTAGTGTTTCAACAGTACAAAATTAAATGTTTCCTGATAAAAAACATTCAAAACAATAAAGTCCGTGGATAATATCAGGAATACACAAACACAGAGGCTGTAGCAATATCTGGGATTGAGTTAGTCAAAACAAAATCAGATATTTCTGGTTTCATCCAGTCATATCCGGACATACTGGTGTGGAGTTCATATGCAATCGGCTGAGAAAATCACAGTAAAAATGGTTTTGGAGAAAAGCAAAGTCTTTTCGTTAGGTAAGTGCATAAAATGTCATCTATACAAACAGAAATATCATGTGTGTTTGCCGCAGTTCCTCTAGTTTTCTCCCTAGAAAATACGAATGTGTAGAGCTGGTGTCCCCATGATGAACCAATTAGTGTTTCAACGGTACAAAAATAAATGTTCCCTGATAAAAAACATTCAAATCAATAAAGTCCGTGGATAATATAATGAATACAGAAACACAAAGGCTGTAGCAATATCTGGGATTGAGTTAGCCAAAACACAACCGGATATTTCCGGTTTCATCCAGTCATATCCGGACAAACTGGTGTGGATTTCTATGAAGTGTACCGAGAAAATCAGAGTGCAAATTGTTTTGGAGAAAAGCAAAGTCTTTTCGTTAGGCAAGTGCATAAAATGTCATCTATACAAACAGAAATATCATGTTTCTTTGCCGCAGTTCCTCTAACAGTCTCCTAGAAAACATGAATGTGTAGAGCTGGTGTACCCATGATGAACCAATTAGTGTTTCTACGGTACAAAATTAAATATTCCCTGATAAAAATATTCAAAACAATAAAGTCCATCGATAATATCCAGAAAACACAAACACAGAAGCTTGCAGAATATTTCGGAATGAGTTAGCCAAAACACAACCGGATATTTCTGGATTCATCCAGTCATATCCGGAAAAAGTTTTTTGGTATTCGGATGCAATGGACCGAGAAAATCACAGGAAAAATGGTTTTGGAGAAAAGCAAAGTCTTTTCGTTAGGCAAGTGCATAAAATGTCATCTATACAAACAGAAATATCATGTTTGTTTGCCGCAGTTCCTCTAGCTTTCTCCCTAGAAAATACGAATGTGTAGACCTGGTGTCTCCATGTGGAACCATTTAGTGTTTCCAAGAACATAATTAAATGTTCCCCTATAAAAAACATTCAAAACAATAAAGTCCGTGGATAATATCCGGAAAACACAAACACAGAGGCTGTAGCAATATCTGGGATTGAGTTAGCCTAATAAAAACCGGGTATTTCCAGTTTCATCCAGTCATATACGACACCCTGGTGTGGAATTCGTATGCAATGGACCGAGAAAATCACAGTAAAAATGGTTTTGGGGAAAAGCAAAGTCTTTTCTTTAGGCATGTGCATACAATGTCATCTATACAAACAGAAATATCATGTTTGTTTGCCCCAGTACCTCTAGCTTTCTCCCCAGAAAATAAGAATGTGCAGAGCTGGTGTCTCGATGTGGAACCAATTACTGTATCCAAGCTCAAAATAAAATATTCCCCAATAAAAAACACTAAAACAATAAAGTCCATTGAGAATATCCAGAAAACACGAACATAGAGGCTGTAGCAATATCTGGGATTGACTTAGCCAAAACACAACGGGATATTTCCGGTTTAATCCAGTCATATCCGGACAAACTGGAGTGGAATTCATATGCAATAGACCGAGAAAATCACAGTAAAAATGGTTTTAGAGAAAAGCAAAGTCTTTTCGTTAGGCAAGTGCATAAAAAGTCACCTATACAAACAGAAATATCATGTTTGTTTGCCGCAGTTCCTCTAGCTTTCTCCCTAGAAAATACGAATGTGTAGAGCTGGTGTCCCCATGATGAACCAATTAGTGTTTAAGTGATACAAAATGAAATGTTCCCTGATAAAAATATTCAAAACAATAAAGTCATCGATAACATCCAGAAAACACAAACACAGAGGCTTTCACAATATTTTGGATTGAGTTAGCCAAAACACAACCGGATATTTCTGGTTTCATCCAGTCATATCCGGACAAACTGGTGTGGAATTCATATGCAATGGACGGAGGAAATCACAGTAAAAACAGTTTTGGAGGATAGCAAAGACTTTTTGTTAGGCAAGTGCATAAAATGTCATCTATACAAACAGAAATATCATGTTTGTTTGCCGCAGTTCCTCTAGCTTTCTCCCTAGAACATACGAATGTGTAGAGATGGTGTCTCCATGATGAACCAATTAGTGTTTCAACAGTACAAAATTAAATGTTTCCTGATAAAAAACATTCAAAACAATAAAGTCCGTGGATAATATCAGGAATACACAAACACAGAGGCTGTAGCAATATCTGGGATTGAGTTAGTCAAAACAAAATCAGATATTTCTGGTTTCATCCAGTCATATCCGGACATACTGGTGTGGAGTTCATATGCAATCGGCTGAGAAAATCACAGTAAAAATGGTTTTGGAGAAAAGCAAAGTCTTTTCGTTAGGTAAGTGCATAAAATGTCATCTATACAAACAGAAATATCATGTGTGTTTGCCGCAGTTCCTCTAGTTTTCTCCCTAGAAAATACGAATGTGTAGAGCTGGTGTCCCCATGATGAACCAATTAGTGTTTCAACGGTACAAAAATAAATGTTCCCTGATAAAAAACATTCAAATCAATAAAGTCCGTGGATAATATAATGAATACAGAAACACAAAGGCTGTAGCAATATCTGGGATTGAGTTAGCCAAAACACAACCGGATATTTCCGGTTTCATCCAGTCATATCCGGACAAACTGGTGTGGATTTCTATGAAGTGTACCGAGAAAATCAGAGTGCAAATTGTTTTGGAGAAAAGCAAAGTCTTTTCGTTAGGCAAGTGCATAAAATGTCATCTATACAAACAGAAATATCATGTTTCTTTGCCGCAGTTCCTCTAACAGTCTCCTAGAAAACATGAATGTGTAGAGCTGGTGTACCCATGATGAACCAATTAGTGTTTCTACGGTACAAAATTAAATATTCCCTGATAAAAATATTCAAAACAATAAAGTCCATCGATAATATCCAGAAAACACAAACACAGAAGCTTGCAGAATATTTCGGAATGAGTTAGCCAAAACACAACCGGATATTTCTGGATTCATCCAGTCATATCCGGAAAAAGTTTTTTGGTATTCGGATGCAATGGACCGAGAAAATCACAGGAAAAATGGTTTTGGAGAAAAGCAAAGTCTTTTCGTTAGGCAAGTGCATAAAATGTCATCTATACAAACAGAAATATCATGTTTGTTTGCCGCAGTTCCTCTAGCTTTCTCCCTAGAAAATACGAATGTGTAGACCTGGTGTCTCCATGTGGAACCATTTAGTGTTTCCAAGAACATAATTAAATGTTCCCCTATAAAAAACATTCAAAACAATAAAGTCCGTGGATAATATCCGGAAAACACAAACACAGAGGCTGTAGCAATATCTGGGATTGAGTTAGCCTAATAAAAACCGGGTATTTCCAGTTTCATCCAGTCATATACGACACCCTGGTGTGGAATTCGTATGCAATGGACCGAGAAAATCACAGTAAAAATGGTTTTGGGGAAAAGCAAAGTCTTTTCTTTAGGCATGTGCATACAATGTCATCTATACAAACAGAAATATCATGTTTGTTTGCCCCAGTACCTCTAGCTTTCTCCCCAGAAAATAAGAATGTGCAGAGCTGGTGTCTCGATGTGGAACCAATTACTGTATCCAAGCTCAAAATAAAATATTCCCCAATAAAAAACACTAAAACAATAAAGTCCATTGAGAATATCCAGAAAACACGAACATAGAGGCTGTAGCAATATCTGGGATTGACTTAGCCAAAACACAACGGGATATTTCCGGTTTAATCCAGTCATATCCGGACAAACTGGAGTGGAATTCATATGCAATAGACCGAGAAAATCACAGTAAAAATGGTTTTAGAGAAAAGCAAAGTCTTTTCGTTAGGCAAGTGCATAAAAAGTCACCTATACAAACAGAAATATCATCTTTGTTTGCCCCAGTTCCTCTAGCTTTCTCCCGAGAAAATACGAATGTGTAGAGCTGCTGTCTCCATGTGGGACCAATTACTGTATCCAAGCTCAAAATAAATTATTCCCCAATAAAAAACACTCAAAACAATAAAGTCCATTGATAATATCCAGAAAACACAAACATAGAGGCTGCAGCAATATCTGGGATTGAGTTAGCCAAAACACAACCGGATATTTCCAGTTTCATCCAGTCATATCCGGACAAACTGGTGTGGAATTCCTATGCAATAGACCGAGAAAATCACAGTAAAATTGGTTTTGGAGAAAAGCAAAGTCTTTTCGTTAGGCAAGTGCATAAAATGTCATCTATACAAACAGAAATATCATGTTTGTTTCCCCCAGTTCTTCTAGATTTCTCCCCTGAAAATACGAATGTGCAGAGCTGGTGTCTGCATGTGGAACCAATTAGTGTTTCCAAGTACATGATTAAATGTTCCCTGATAAAAAACATTCAAAATTATAAAGTCCGTGGTTAATATCTGGAAAACACAAACGCAGTGGCTGTAGCAATATCTGGGATTGAGTTAGCCAAAAAAAAAAAAAAAAAAAAAGAAAAGAAAAGAAAAAAAAAAACAGGTATTTCCGGTTTCATCCAGTCATATCCGGACTACCTGGTGTGGAATTCATATGTAATGGACCGAGAAAATCACAGTAAAAATGGTTTTGGAGAAAAGCAAAGTCTTTTCCTTAGCCAAGTGCATAAAATGTCATCTATACAAACAGAAATATCATGTGTGATTGCCGCAGTTCCTCTAGGTTTTTCCCTACAAAATACGAAAGTGTAGAGCTGATATCCCCTTAATGAACCAATTAGTGTTTCTACGGTACAAAAATAAATGGTCCCTGATAAAAATATTCAAACAATCAAGTCCATCGATAATATCCAGAAAACACAAACACAGAGCCTGTAGCAATATTTCCGATATAGTTAGCCAAAACAAAACTGGATATTTCTGGTTTCTTCCAGTCATATCCGGACAAACTGGAGTGGAATTCGTATGCAACGGACCGAGAAAATCATAGTAAAAATGGTTTTGGAGAAAAGCAAAGTCTTTTCGTTAGGCAAGTGCATAAAATGTCATCTATACAAACAGAAATATCATGTTTGTTTGCCGCAGTTCCTCTAGCTTTCTCCCCAGAAGATACGAATGTGCAGAGCTGGTGTCTCCATGTGGAACCAATTAGTGATTTTACATAAAAAATTAAATGTTCCACGATAAAAATATTCAAGACAATAAAGTCCATCGATAATATCCAGTAACACAAACAGAGAGGCTTTCACAATATTTTGGATTGTGTTAACCAAAACACAACCGGATATTTCCTGTTTCATCCAGTCATATCCGTAAAAACTCGTGTGGAATTCCTATGCAATAGACCGAGAAAATCACAGTAAAAATGGTTTTGGAGAAAATTAAAGTCTTTTCGTTAGGCAAGTGCATACAATGTCATCTATACAAACAGAAATATCATGTTTGTTTGTTGCAGTTCCTCTAGCTTTCTCCCTAGAAAATACGAATGTGTAGAGCTGGTGTCTCCATGTGGAACCAAATAGTGTTTCCAAGAACATAATTAAATGTTCTCCGATTAAAAAACATTCAAAACAATAAAGTACGTGGAAAATATCCAGAAAACACAAACACAGAGGCTGTAGCAATATCACGGATTAAGTTAGCCAAAACCAAACCGGGTATTTCCGGTTTCATTCAGTCATATCCGGACAACCTGGTGTGGAATTCATAAGCAATGGACCGAGAAAATCACAGTAAAAATGGTTTTGCAGAAAAGCAGTCTTTTCATTAAGCAAGAGAATAAAATGTCATCTATACAAACATAAATATCATGTTTGTTTGTCGCAGTTCCTCAGCTTTCTCCCCAGAAAATACGAATGTGCAGAGCTGGTTTCTCCATGTGGAACCAATTCGTGTTTCTACGGTACAAAAATTTAATGTTCCATGATCAAAACATTCAAAACAATAAAGTGCTTCGATAATATTTCGGATATAGTTAGCCAAAACTCAACCGGATATTTCCGGTTTCATCCAATCATAAACGGACAACATTGTGTGTAATTCGTATGCAATGGACCGAGAATATCACAGTAAAAATGGTTTTGGAGAAAAGCAAAGTCTTTTCATTAGGCAAGTGCATAAAATGTCATCTATACAAACAGAAATATCATGTTTGTTTGTCACAGTTCCTCCAGCTTTCTCCCTAGAAAATATGAATGTGTGGAGCTTGTGTCCCCATGTTGAAGCAATTAGGGTTTCTTCGGTACAAAATAAAATGTTCCCTGATAAAACCATTCAAAACCATAAATTCCACTGATAATATCCAGAAAACACAAACACATAGGCTTTCACAATATTTCGGATTGAGTTAGCCAAAACACAACCAGATATTTCCGGTTTCATCCAGTCATATCCGGAGAAACTGGTGTGGAATTCCTATGGAATAGACTGAGAAAATCACAGTAGAAATGGTTTTGGAGAAAACTAAAGTCTTTTCGTTAGGCTAGTTAATAAAATGTCATCGATACAAGCGGAAATATAATGTTTGTTTGTCGCAGTTCCTCTAGCTTTCTCCCTAGAAAATACGAATGTGTAGAGCTGGTGTCTCCATGTGGAACCAATTAGTGTTTCCAAGAACATAATTAAATGTTCCCCGATAAAAAACATTCAAAACAATAAAGTCTGTGGATAATATCCGGAAAACACAAACATAGATGCTGTATCAATATCTGGGATTGAGTTAGCCAAAACAAAACCAGATATTTCCAGTTTCATCCAGTCATATACAGACAACCTGGTGTGGAATTCGTATGCAATTAACTAAAAAAAAATCACAGTAAAAATGGTTTTGGAGAAAAGCAATGTCTTTTCGTTAGGCAAGTGCATAAAATGTCATCTATACACACAGAAATGTCATGTTTGTTTGCCGCAGTTCCTCTAGCTTTCTCCCTAGAAAATACGAATGTGTAGAGCTGGTGTCTCCATGTGGAACCAATTAGTGATTCCCAGCACAAAATTAAATGTTCCCTAAAAAAAACATTCAAAACAATAAAGTCCATCGATAATATCAGGAATACACAAACACAGAGGATGTAGCAATATATGGGATTTAGTTAGCCAAAACAAAACCGGTATTTCCAGTTTCCTCCAGTCATATCCATACAAACTGGTGTGGAATTCGGATGCAAGCGACCAAGAAAATCACAGTAAAAATGGTTTTGGAGAAAAGCAAAGTCATTTCGTTAGGCAAGTGCATCAAATTTCATCTATACAAACAGAAATATCATGTTTGTTTGTCGCAGTTCCTCTAGCTTTCTCCCTAGAAAATACGAATATGTTCAGCTGCTGTTTCCATGTGGAACCAATTACTGTATCCAAGCTCAAAATAAAATGTTCCCCGATAAAAAGCATTCAAAAAAATAAAGTCCGTTGATAATATCCAGAAAACACAAAAACAGAGACTTTCACAATATTTCGTATTGAGTTATCCAAAACACAACTGGATATTTCTGTTTTCATCCAGTCATATCTGTGTCGGGGCCAGTGGCCCTGGCCCGACATGAGATGCAGCAGGCTGAGGCTGTCCCTTATCTAATCCTGTTTCCAAGACTTTTCGTCCCATATTCCTGCAGGCAGGATGTGACTTCTGATGAAGGTTTATGATGTTCTTTGCTCTATCTGCAGAGCTTGTACCCTGATCATTGCTACTTTGTAAACTTGCTCTATCCCTGTGCTATGCATGATTGCACACAATGAATGTTATCTGTATGGGGTCTGGGGTATATATCCTTGTCTTTCTGTGTGCTCGGGGCTGGAGACTGAAGGGTTTCCTTAGGGAGACTGCCTCCAGTCCCTCATCGCCGGGCCCCCTACTTTGGCTTGGAACGCGATGAGGCAATAAACG
Organism: Lepus oiostolus; assembly: GCA_036325905.1. Lineage (NCBI taxonomy): Eukaryota > Metazoa > Chordata > Mammalia > Lagomorpha > Leporidae > Lepus > Lepus oiostolus. The sequence goes on from CM070795.1 coordinate 48,796,218, forward strand.
TGGTGATGAATTGACTGAGTGCTGCGTGTCTCCATGTGGTTTGTCGGGTGGCCTCCGACATCTGGTGCCTTGACTCGGATTCATCTCATCCACAAGTAAGCCTCTGTAAGAGGGAAGGGCGCGGCAGTAGCAGGCTGTAGGGATTACAAGGGAGGCACATAAGAACGAGTAGGGCATGGCAGACTAGGGCTTGCCTTGGGGAGCCTCTCCTATTGCCCATGGGGAATGTACAGTCACATCTAAATGTGACAAGGATATAAAGGCCTTGTTAAAAAGCACCAGGACGCCGGTTGCAGGAGAAAGGAGGGAGCAATTGGCACGTGTAGGACTTAAAAGACAAAAAATTTCTCAGGAGCCCCTCTAAGCCATAACTATGGAAAATGCGCATTTAAAGAAACAAAGCAAGCAGTGTCAAAGTGTCCGGACTACCCACTCTATTTTTGTATTATATGCTAACTCTACCCTATTATTGATAGGAATTCTTGGGCAGATTATGCGTGGTTTTCTTTACAAAAAAAATGTAAATCAAAATATGCCACAAGTAGTTAAGATTGCACAAACCTACAAAAATGTAACAATTACAGATAGTAAGAGGCTACTATCATTATGGCTAAATGGTTACCCACCGTGTTCCATCCGCTGAAAAATTTGTTGTCTTATCAAAAAGAGATGTTACAAATATTTAATGAAACCCAAATCACTAATTTCAGAGTAATGCAAAATGTTAGCACATTTGTTAATTGGACTGTGTGCGCCTCAACATGTCTGTTTAACAAGTAACAGTGTCTCAGATCTCCATGCCATGGGATCATCTAGTCAGTTCTCAGGCTGTCTGCAGCAGCTTGAGTTGTTGTATTGGAATGGTACTGTTTTTTATGTCCCTGACATGGGTGCCCAAGAAGCTAATTCTCCCTCAGTTATGTTTCAATTTACACTTAAAACACATTGAGTATTATTGTGTTTGGTTACTAAATGTATGCTTGTATGAAAAATTTGTATTGTATTCTTATAATGTGTTAATTATGTCTACCTCTCAATGCAGCCCTAGGGCCAAATGTAAGGACAAATTTTTGGAATAAAGAGGCTTGTATCTAGGTTCAGCTCTGGTGGACAAGTAACTTTGTTGCCAAATGACCTTCTCCTGCTCCTTGGGAGCCTGGCCAGTTCCTGGGGAGGAGGATAAAGAAATGTTTCTGATAAACAGGTGGGCATGCTTCGTGTCTTGGCTCTCTGGCCAAGATCCGGGACAGGACGCACTGCTTGCCTAAAATCTTGGCAATGAGCCACACTTGTCCTTGGGGGCTTTGAGAGGGAGCCAGAACATGCCTCTACTGCTGCTTCATCCCAGGGGAACACACAGTCAAGCCACATTTTAAACATGCCTGTAATGATTACTAATAATGTCTGATTCTCAGTATGGATTCTTTTCCGGTGCTTTGTAAAGATTGCCTAGTGATGCCCACAACACTATAAATTCTGCTAAACGTAAGTACAATGTAAACATGAATCAATTGGCTACTATGACTGAGGTGTTCTGTGACAGTTCCTTTGATGAGGGATTAGCAAAATGGATTCACTTAAAAACAGGACATTCAGAACCTGCCACTCTACAAAAATTGTCCAAAAGTCAAAAATCAAAATAAGGCTCCTCCTGGTATTTTCCCCCAGTGCTAAAGGGAAAGGCATTGGGCCAATATTGTCACTCCAAAACTGATAAAAAGGTAATTCATTAACAAACAGAGTTCATAAAACTGGAAGCGGGGCCAGCCTCAGGCCCTCCCAACAAAAATCAGTGGACCGTCTTGCTATAGTATCATTAAAGCAATGGAGCCATGTTTATTGCAACATTCTATTAATCTATACTCCTTTACCATCTTTCCTCTAAATAATTTTAGTGTGCACTATAAGGCTTGCAGCGTATTTCTTGCAGATTAAACTAAAAGTAACTAAGTCTGTGCACAGCAGACAGCTAAAAAACAATTTGCTGTCACAAATTGGTATAGTCAACAGAATCTACAAGTATACAAAGCAATGCCTTTCTTTAAAAGAAAAACTAAAGTTACATGTGTAACCTGTAATGTTTCTGGCTGGAAAGACCCTCAGTTCGCCTCTTTGGCAAAGGAATGGGCTCTCTGCTCAGGATTGAGTAAAAATTGGAATAACAAGTTACGGAGTGCACAGCCTCCACAAGTTATTAAGGTTTTACAATTGGTAAAATAAAGGGATCCTATCACCAATCAATGAAATACACCTAATCCAATACTGGTATGGGACATGGACTCCTAAGGGATGGGTTTTTTTATGTAGCAAATATGCCTTCACATCGTTAGCCTCTGATAACTTCCGCAATTGCTCTCTGGACTGTGTGGCCCCGATGCTGACATCTGTATTTACAGCGGCGGATAGAGCGCGTCGGCAGCATGCTTCACCTAAAGACTGTAATGGCAACGTCATCCTAATAGGACAAAACACTGTCCTGGCCATGGCTGTACCAGTAGTAAGTGTTCCTGGACTGGCCTTTGGAAATAACCATGGACTGCGAAGGCTTGCATATTCAGTGACCAAAACAATCAATCTTACTGCTACTGGACTGTCCAATATAGCCAAAGAATTGGATCAAGTACACTCAGGAGTACTTTTAAACCATGCAGCTAACAATTACTTGATGTTAAAAAATCATATAAGTTGTAAATCTGTAACAGGAAATGTTGTTTTAACATTACTAACACTGTGCCATATATAGAGTCTGTTATTGATAAACTTAAGAGTAAAATGCAAAACATGTTTATTACTAACCCCCTAACATTTGGAGGGTTTCAATGGATTCATTGGTTATTAATGTTGACTGGACCACTACTGCTTTTCCTACTTGGTATGGGATGTTTTCCTTGTGTTCTGCATTTTATGCTGACTTCACTACAGTCTGTATGAACTGACATTCATCATTATTTGTAATCACAAATAATTAATATTTGGCTGTATGTTTCATCTCTCACCTAATGTTGGGCTGGAATGGTACTCAGAGACGGGTAAGACGCTCAGCATCCTGTACCAACCTAAGACAGGGCTCTAGGCCAAGCTGCCAGAGTTACCACTGATGGGTAAGGACAGAGATGACTGAGGGCAACCTAAGACAGAGGCCATTCTCAATTAAATAAAAAAGGGGGAGATGTAGGCAGCCCATAAACAAGTCATAGACAAGTCAAGGTCAGTCTTGGCTTGTGAAATTCCTAAAAGGAAAAAAGGTCACCTATTCCCATGCTCCAGAAGAATGATCAAACAAGAACGCTCCGAGTGGCAGTGGATCAGCATATCCATTCAGGAATCTTATTACTAAACCAACGGGTCAATGTTCTCCAGGAAGAACTGAATCTTAGACGGGGATGTGGGGAACCCCCTGCTTGGTTCAATCTGTCGCGCTTTGCGCTACTCCGTTTACCTGGCATAACTATACTCGTCTTGCTAATTTGTCTCGCTCTTTAGGTGCCACCTTAAACCATACCTGGAATAGTAATTTCACTCGTTTGCTGCGTGAACTATGGCAAGAGATTTGGGTTCTTAACACAACTGGACACAGATATTTGGTCCCCATTCGAAGTCATCGCTACAAAACCCCCTTCCCCTGCAATACAGCAGGTGTTTCTTGGTTTCTTGGACCAGTAGCCAGAGACGGGTAAGTGCCTTGCAGGATGGCATGCAACCTAAGACAGCGGAGGGCTGAGACTGCTCATGCAAGTCGACCCTCTGGCAAAGACGGGTAAGCTGCCACTCTGCTCAGGGGCACCTAAGACAGGCGCTGGTCCTAAAATAAAAAAAGGGGGAGCTGTGGGGAGCCAGCCCCCACAACCTCTGTATTCTGCCTGCCTGTAGACTGATGTGAAGTAATACAACCAAACGTTCCCACCGTTCCAATGTTCGCAAACAGAGAGGCTATCAAAAGGACAGTACATACCCTCTAGGACACTCTAAAACAGGGGGCTGCTGTATGTGATATGCCGTGGAAGCCTTGGTCTCTCTCTTCCTAACTGCCTCATTGACCGCTTGCTCCTACACTGTTCTTAGGGTGGACCGGTAGTCAACGAAGGGTAAGCACTCGCAGGCTTCTCTAGCAACCTAAGACAGAGGGCAGGACATGCTTCCTATATCCTTGATGACAGGTAAGCAGAGTAAGCGCTGCGGGGCACCTAAGACAGACACGAGTCCACGCCATTCAGCGTTTAACACGAGGGACTTGTGGGGGATGGATCCTCCCCTGCAGCCCTCTGGACAGGGTAGACACCGGTTACCATAAACACCAGGCCATTCTTGTACAAACAAGAAGGGGGAGATGTCGGGGCCAGTGGCCCTGGCCCGACATGAGATGCAGCAGGCTGAGGCTGTCCCTTATCTAATCCTGTTTCCAAGACTTTTCGTCCCATATTCCTGCAGGCAGGATGTGACTTCTGATGAAGGTTTATGATGTTCTTTGCTCTATCTGCAGAGCTTGTACCCTGATCATTGCTACTTTGTAAACTTGCTCTATCCCTGTGCTATGCATGATTGCACACAATGAATGTTATCTGTATGGGGTCTGGGGTATATATCCTTGTCTTTCTGTGTGCTCGGGGCTGGAGACTGAAGGGTTTCCTTAGGGAGACTGCCTCCAGTCCCTCATCGCCGGGCCCCCTACTTTGGCTTGGAACGCGATGAGGCAATAAACGTGGTGATGAATTGACTGAGTGCTGCGTGTCTCCGTGTGGTTTGTCGGGTGGCCTCCGACATATCTGGACAAAGTGGTGTGGAATTCGTATGTAATGGACCGAGAAAATCACAGTAAAATGGTTTTGGAGAAAAGCAAATTCTTCTATTTCGGTAAGTGCATAAAAGTCATCTATACAAATAGAAATATCATATTTGTTTGCCGCAGTTCCTCCAGCTTTCTCACTAGAAAATAGGAATGTGTAGAGCTGGTGTCTCTATGTGTAACCAATTAGTGTTTCCAAGATCAAAATAAAATGTTCACTGATAAAAAACATTCAAAACAATAAATTCCATCGATAATATCAGGAATACAAAAACACAGAGGCTGTAGCAATATCTGGGATTGAGTTAGACAAAAAAACCAGATATATCCGGTTTCATGCAGTCATATCTGGACAAACTGGTGTGGAATTCGTATGCAATGGACCGAGAAAATCACAGTAAAAATGGTTTTGTAGAAAAGCAAGTCTTTTCATTAGGCAAGTGCATAAAATGTCATCTATACAAACAGAAATATCATGTTTGTTTGTCACAGTTCCTCTAGCTTTCTCCCTAGAAAATAGGAATGTGTAGAGCTGGTGTCTCCCTGTGGAAACAATTAGTGTTTCCAAGCACAAAATTAAATGTTCCCTGATAAAAAACATTCAAAACAATAAAGTCCATCGATAAAATCCAGAAAACACAAACACAGAGGCTTTCACAATATTTTGGATTGAGTTAGCCAAAACAAAACCGGATATTTCCGGTTTCATCCAGTCATATCCGGAAAACGTGGTGTGGAATTCGTATGCAATGGACCGAGAAAATCACTGTAAAAATGGTTTGGAGAAAAGCAAAGTCTTTTCATTACACAAGTGCATAAAATGTCATCTAGACAAACAGAAATATCATATTTGTTTGCCGCAGTTTCTCTAGCTTACTCCCTAGAAAATACGAAAGTGTAGAGCTGGTATAACCATGATGAACAAATATCTCTATGCAAGCGATATTGCTACATCCTCTCTGTTTGTGTATTCCTGATATTATCCACAGACTTTATTGTTTTGAATGTTTTTTTATCAGGGAATATTTAATTTTGTGCTGTGAAACACTAATTGTTTCCACATGGAGACACCAGCTCTACACATTCGTATGTTTAAGGGAGAAAGCTAGAGGAACTGCGGCAAACAAACATGATATTTCTGTTTGTATAGATGACATTTTATGCACTTGCATAACGAAAAGACTTTGCTTTTCTCCACAACCATTTTTACTGTGACTTTCTCGGTCCATTGCATAGGAATTCCACACAACTTTTTCCAGATATGACTGGATGAAACCAGAAATATGCGGTTGTGTTTTGTGTAGCTAAATCCAAAATATTGCTACAGCCTCAGTGTTTATGTATTCCTGATATTATCCACAGACTTTATTGTTTTGAATCTTTTTTTATCAGGGAACATTTAATTTTGTGCTGTGAAACACTAATTGTTTCCACCTGGAGACACCATCTCTACATATTCGTATTTTCTAGGGAGAAAGCTAGGGGGACTGGGGCAAACAAACATGATATTTCTGTTTGTATAGATGACATTTTATGCACTTGCCTAACGAATAGACTTTGCTTTTCTCCACAACCATTTTACTCTGACTTTCTTGGACCATTTCATACGAATTCCACACCACTTTGTCTGAATATGACTGGATAAAACGAGAAATATCCGGTTCTGTTTTGGTTAACTCAATCCGAAATATTGCTACAGCCTCTGTGTTTGTGTTTTCTGGATATTATCCACAGATTTTATTGTTTTGAATGTTTTTATCAGGGAACATTTATTTTTTACCGTAGAAACACTAATTAGTTCATCATGGGGACACCAGCTCTACACATTCATATTTTCTAGATCAAAAGCTACAGGAACTGCGGCAAACAAACATGATATTTCTGTTTGTATAGATGACATTTTATGCACTTGCCTAACGAAAAGACTTTGCTTTTCTCCAAAACCATTTTTACTGTGATTTTCTCGGTCCATTGCATATGAATTCCAAACCAGTTTGACCGGATATGACTGGATGAAACCGGAAATATCCGGTTTTGTTTTGGCTAACTCAATCCCAGATATTGCTGCAGCTTCTGTGTTTGTGTTTTCTGGATATTATTAATGGATTTTATTGTTTTGAATGTTTTTTATCAGGGAACATTTTATTTTGAGCTTGGATACCGTAATTGGTTCCACATGGAGAAACCAGCTCTAAATATTTTTATTTTCTAGGGAGAAAGCTAGAAGAACTGCTGCAAACAACCATGGTATTTCTGTTTGTGTAGATGACATTTTATGCACTTGCCTAACGAAAAGACGTTGCTTTTCTCCAAAACGATTTTTACTGTGATTTTCTCGGTCAATTGCATATGAATTCCACACCAGTTTTACAGGATATAACTGGATGAAACCGGAAATATGCGCTTTTGTTTTGGCTAACTCAATCCCAAATATTGCTACAGCCTCTGTGTTTGTGTTTTCTGGATGTTATCGATCGGCTTTATAGTTTTGAATGTTTTTATTAGGGAACATTTAATTTTTTACCGTAGAAACACTAATTGGTTCACAATGGGGACACCAGGTCTACACATTCCTATTTTCTAGGGAGAAAGCTAGAGGATCTACGCATACAAACATGATATTTCTTTTTGTATTGATGACATTTTCTGGACTTGCCTAATGAAAAGACTTTGATTTTCTCCAAAACCATTTTTACTGTGATCTTCTCGGTCCATTGCATAGGAATTCCAACCACTTTGTCCGGATATGACTTTATGAAACTGGAAATATCTGGTTTTGTTTTGGCTAACTCAATCCCAGATATTGCTACAGAATCTGTGTTTGTGTTTTCTGGATATTTTCAATGGATTTTATTGTTCTGAATATTTTTTATCAGGGAACATTTTATTTTGAGCTTGGATACCATAATTGGTTCCACATGGACACACCAGCTCTACATATTTGTATTTTCTATGGAGAAAGCTAGAGGAACTACAGCAAACAAACATGATATTTCTGTTTGTGTAGATGACATTTTATGCACTTGCCTAACGAAAAGACTCTGCTTTTCTCCAAAATCATTTTACTGTGATTTTCTGGTCCATTGTATAAGAATTCCACACCACTTTGTCTGGATATGATGGATGAAACCAGAAATATCCGGTTGTGTTTTGGGTAACTAAATCCGAAATATTGCTACAGCCTAAGTGTTTGTGTATTCCAGATATTATCCACAGACTTTATGGTTTTGAATATTTTTTATGAGGGAACATTTAATTTTGTGCTGCGAAGCACTAATTGGTTCCACATGGAGACACCAGCTCTACATATTCGTATTTTCTAGGGAGTAAGCCAGAGGAACTGCGGCAAACAAACATGATATTTCTGTTTGTCTAGATGGCATTTTATGCAATTGCCTAACGAAAAGACTTTGCTTTTCTCCAAAACCATTTTTACTGTGATTTTCTCGGTCCATTGCATATGAATTCCACAGGACTATGTCCAGATATGACTGGATGAAACCGGAAATATCCGGTTTTGTTTTGGCTAACTCAATCCCAGATATTGCTACAGCTTCTGTGTTTGAGTTTTCTGGATATTATCAATGGATTTTATTGTTCTGAATGTTTTTTATCGGGTGACATTTTATTTTGAGCTTGGATACAGTAATGGGTTCCACATGGAGACAGCAGCTCTACATATTTGTATTTTCTAGGGAGAAAGCTAGAGGAACTGTGGCAAACAAACATGATCTTTCTGTTTGTGTAGATGACATTTTATGCACTTGCCTAAGGAAAAGACTTTTCTCGGTCCATTGCATATGAATTCCACACCAGTTTGTCCGGATATGACTGGATGAAACCAGAAATATCTGGTTGTTTTGCTAACTCAATCTGAAATATTGCTACAGCGTCTGTGTTGTGTTTTCTGGATATTATTGATGGACTTTATCGTTTTGAATATTTTTATCAGGAAACATTTAATTTTGTACCGTTGAAACACTAATTGGTTCATCACGGGTACAATAGCTCTACACATTCATATTTTCTACGGAGAAAGCTAGATGAACTGTGGAAAACAAACATGGTATTTATGTTTGTGCAGATGACGTTTTAGGCACTTGCCTAACGAAAAGACTTTGCTTTTCTCCAAACCATTCTTACTGTGATTTTCTCGGTCCATTTCATATGAATTCCACACAAGATTTTCCGGATATGACTGGATGAAACCGGAAATATCCGGTTGTGTTTTGGCTAACTCAATCCAAAATATTGCTACAGCCTCTGTGTTTGTGTATTCCTGATATTATCCACGGACTTTATTTTCTTCAATGTTTTTTTTTTCAGGGAACATTTAATTTTGTGCTTGGAAATACTAATTGGTTCCACATGGAGACACCAGCTCTACACATTCGTATTTTCTAGGGAGATAGCTAGAAGAACTGCAGCAAACATACATGATATTTCTGTTTGTAGAGATGACATTTTATGCACTTGCCTAACGAAAAGGCTTTTGCTTTTCTCCTAAACCATTTTTACTGTGAATATCGCGGTCCATTGCACATGAATTCGACAGCAGTTTGTGCAGATATGACTGGATGTAACCAGAAATATCCGGTTGTGTTTTGGCTAACTCAATCCGAAATATTGGGAAAGCCTCTCTGTTTATGTTTTCCGCATATAATCCACGGACTTTATTTTTTTGATTGTTTTTTATTGGTGAATATTTAATTTTGAGCTTGGATACCGTTTTTGGTTCCACATGGAGACACCAGCACTATATATTCGTAATTTCTAGGGTAAAGCCAGAGGAACTGCAACAAACAAACATGATATTTCTGTGCAAATAGATGACATTTTCTGCACTTGCCTAAGGAAAAGAGTTTGCTTTTATCCAAAACCATTTTTACTGTGATTTTCTCGGTCCATTGCATAGGAATTCCACTCCACTTTGTCCGGATATGACTGGATGAAACCGGAAATATCCGGTTTTGTTTTGGCTAACTCAATCCCAGATATTGGTACAGCCACTGTGTTTGTGTATTCCTGCTATTATCCAAGGACTTTATTATTTTGAATGTTTTTATCAGGGAACATTTTATTTTCTGCTTGGAATCACTAATTGGTTCCACATGGAGATACCAGCTCTACACATTCGTATTTTCTAGGGAGAAAGCTAGAGGAACTGCGACAAACAAACATGATATTTCTGTTTGTATAGATGACATTTTATGCACATGCCTAACGAAAAGACTTTGCTTTTCTCCAAAACCATTTTTCCTGTGATTTTCTCGGTCCATTGCATACGAATTCCACACCAGTTTGTCCGGATATGACTGGATGAAACCGGAAATATCCGGTTTTGTTTTGGCTAACTCAATCCCAGATATTGGTACAGCCACTGTGTTTGTGTATTCCTGATATTATCCACGGACTTTATTTTTCTGAATGTATTTTTTTACGGGAACATTTAATTTTATGCTTGCAAACACTAATTGGTTCCACATGGACACAGCAGCTCTACACATTCGAATGTTCTAGGGAGAAAGCTAGAGGAACTGCAGCAAACAAACATGCTTTTTCTGTTTGAATAGATGACATTTTATGCACTTGCCTAAGGAAAAGACTTTGCTATTCTCCAAAACCATTTGTACTTGGTTTTCTCAGTCCATTGAATACGAATTCCATACCATTTTGTTTGACTATTACTGGATGAAACCAGAAATATCTGGTTGTGTTTTGGCTAACTCATTCCGAAATATTGTGAAAACCTCTGTGTTTGTGTTTTCTGGATATTATCGATGGAATTTATTGCTTTGAATGCTTTTTATCAAGGAACATTTATTTTTGTACCACAGAAACACTAATTGGTTCATCATGGAGACACCAGCTGAACATATTCATATTTTCTAGGGAGAAAGCTAGAGGAACTGTGGCAAACAAACATGATATTTCTGTTTGTATAGATGACATTTTATGCACTTGCCTAAGGAAAAGACTTTGCTATTCTCCAAAACCATTTGTACTGTGATTTTCTCGGTGCATTGCATATGAATTCCACACCAGTTTGTCCGGATATGACTGGATGAAACGGGAAATATTTGGTATTTTTTTGGCTAACTCAATCCCAAATATTGCTACAGCCTCTGTGTTTGTGTTTACTGGATATTATCAACGAATTTACTTTTTTTGAATGTTTTTTATCGGGAATATTTTATTTGGAGCTTGGATACAGTAATTGATTCCACATGCAGACACCAGCTCTACATATTCTTATTTTCTTGGGAGAAAGCTAGAGGAACTGCGACAAAGAAACATGATATTTCTGTTTGTATAGGTGACATTTTATGCAGTTGCCAAATGAAAAGACTTTGCTTTTCTCCAAAACCACTTGTACTGTGATTTTCTGGATCCATTGCATACGAATTCCACACCAGTTTGTCCGGATTACTGGATGAAACCGAAAATATCCGGTTGTGTTTTGGCTAACTCAATCCGAAATATTGTGAAAGACTCTGTGTTTCTGTTTTCTGGATGTTATCGTTGGACTTTATTTTTTTGAATATTTTTATCAGGGAACATTTAATTTTGTACCGTAGAAACACTAATTGGTTCATCATGGGGACACCAGCTCTACACATTCGTATTTTCTAGGGAGAAAGCTAGAGGAACTGGGGCAAACAAACATGATATTTCTCTTTGTATCGATGATATTTTATGCACTTGCCTAACGAAAAGACTTTGCTATTCTCCAAAACCATTTTTACGTGGTTTTCTCAGTCCATTGCATACGAATTCCACACCAGTTTGTCCGGATATGATTGGATGAAACCGGAAATATCCGGTTGTGTTTTGGCTAACACAATCCCAGATATTGCTACTGCCTCTGTGTTTGTGTATTCCTGATATTATACACTGACTTTATTGTTTTGAATGTTTTTTATCGGGGAATATTTTATTTTGAGCTTGGATACAGTAATTGGTTCTACATGGAGACACCTGCTCTACACATTCTTATTTTATAGTGAGAAACCTAGAGGAACTGCGGCAAACAAACATGATATTTCTGTTTGTATAGATGACATTTTATGTATTTGCCTAACGAAAAGACTTTGCTTTCTCCAAACCATTTTTACTGTGAATATCTCGGTTTTTTGTACCCAAATTCCAAACCACTTTCCGGATATGACTGGATGAAACCGGAAATATCCGGTTTTCTTTTGGCTAACACAATCCCAGATATTGCCACAGCCTCTGTGTTTGTGTATTCCTCATATTATCCACGGACTTATTGTTTTGAATGTTTTTATCAGGGAACATTTTATTTTGAGCATGGATACAATATTTGGTTCCACATGGAGACACCCGCTCTACACATTGCTCTTTTCTAGTGAGAAATCTAGAGGAACTGCCGAAAACAAACATGATATTTCTGTTTGTATTGATGACATTTTATGCACTTGCCTAACGAAAAGACTTTGCTTTTCTGCAAAATCATTTTTACTGTGAATATCTCGGTACATTGCATTCGAATACCACAACAGTTTATCGGATATGACTGGATTAAACCGGAAATATCCGGTTTTCTTTTCGCTAACTCAATCCCAGATATTGCCACAGCCTCTGTGTTTGTGTATACCTGATATTATGCACGCACTTTATTGTTTTGAATGTTTTTATCAAGGAACATATCATTTTCTACCGTAGAAACTCTAATAGGTTCATCATGGGGACAGAAGCTCTACACGTTTTTATTTTCTAGGGAGAAAGCTAGAGGAACTGGGGCAAACAAACATGATATTTCTGTTTGTATAGATGACATTTTATGCACTTGCCTAAGGAAAAGACTTTGCTTTTCTCCAAAACCATTTTTACTGTGACTTTCTCCACCCATTGCATACGAATTCCACACCAGTTTGTCCGGATATGACTGGATGAAAACAGAAATATCCGGTGGTGTTTTGGCTAACTCAATACAAATATTGTGAAAGCCTCTGTGTTGGTGTTTTCTGGATGTTATCAATGGACTTTATTGTTTTGAATGTTTTTATCAGGGAACATTTGCTTTTGATCTTAGAAACACTAATTGGTTCCACATGGAGACACCAGCTCTACACATTCGTATTTTCTAGGGAGAATCCTCGAGGAATTGCGGCAAACAAACATGATATTTATGTTTGTATAGATGACATTTTATGCACTTGCCTAACGAAAAGACTTTGCTTTTCTCCAAAACCATTTTTACTGTAATTATCTCAGTCCATATCATATGAATTCCACACCAGTTTGAACGGATATGACTGGATGAAACCAGAAATATCCAGTTTTGTTTTGGCTAACTCAATCCCAGATATTGCTACAGCCTCTGTTTTTTTTTTAGTTCTGGATATTATCAATGGACTTTATTTTTTTGAATGTTTTCTATCAGGGAACATTTTATTTTGAGCTTGGATACAGTAATTGGTAACACATGGACACACCAGCTGAACATATTCGTATTTTCTAGGGAGAAAGCTAGAGGAACTGCGGCAAAGAAATATGATGTTTCTGTGAGTATCAGTGATATTTTATGCACTTGCCTAAGGAAAAGACTTTGCTTTTCTCCAAAAGCATTTTTACTGTGATTTTCTCGGTCCACTGCATACGAATTCCACACCACTTTGTCCGGATATGACGGGATGAAACCAGAAATATCAGGTTGTGTTTTGGCTAATTGAATGCGAAATATTGTGAAAGCCTCTGTGTTTGTGTTTTCTGGATTTTATCAATGGGCTTTATTGTTTTGAATGCTTTTATCAGGGAACATTTAATTTTGTTCCGTTGAAACACTATTTGGTTCATCATGTGAACACCAGTTCTACACATTTGTATTTTCTAGGGAGAAAGCTAGAGGAACTGCGGCAAACAAACATGATATTTCTGTTTGTCTAGATGATATTTTATGTACCTGCCTACGAAAAGACTTTGCTTTTCTCCAAAACCATATTTACTGTGATTTTCTCGGTCCATTGCATACGTATTCCACACCAGTCTGTCTTGATATGACTGCTTTAAAACAGAAATATCCGGGTTTTTTTGGCTAATTAATCCCAGATATTCCTACAGCCTCTGTGTTTGTTTATTCCTAATATTATCCACGGACTTTATATTTTGAATCTTTTTTATCAGGGAACAATTAATTTTGTGCTTGGAATCACTAATTGGTTCCACATGGAGACACCAGCTGTACACATTCGTATTTTCTAGGGAGAAAGCTAGAGGAACTGGGGCAAACAAACATGATATTTCTGTTTGTATAGATGACATTTTATTCACTTTCCTAACGAAAAGACTTTGCTTTTCTCCAAAACCATTTTTACTGTGAATATTTCTTTCCATTGCATACGAATTCCACACCAGTTTGTCCAGATATGACTGGATGAAACCGGAAATATCCGGTATTGTTTAGCCTAACTCAATCCCAGATATTGCTACAGCCTCTGTGTTTGTTTTTTGTGGTTATTATCGATGGACTTTATTTTTTTTTAATGTTTTTTATCGGGGAACATTTTATTTTGGGCTTGGATACAGTAATTGGTTCCATATGGAGTCAGCAGCTCTATACACTCGTATTTTCTAGGGAGAAAGCTAGATGAACTGCGACAAACATGATATTTCTGTTTGTATAGATGACATTTTATGCACTTGCCTAACGAAAAGACTTTGCTTTTCTCCAAAACCATTTTTACTGTGATTTTCTCTGTCCATTGCATACGAATTCCATACCAGTCTGTCCGGATATGACTGGATGAAACCAGAAATATTCCGGTCTGTTTTGATTAAGTGAATGCGAAATATTGTGAAAGACTCTGTGTTTGTGTTTTCTGGATATTAATGATGGACTTTATTGTTTTGAATGTTTTTTATCAAGGAACATTTATCTTTGTACCGTAGAAACACTAATTGGTTCATCATGGGGACACAAACTCTACACATTCGTATTTTCTAGGGAGAAAGCTAGAGGAACTACGGCAAACAAACTTGATATTTCTGTTTGTATAGATGACATTTTATGCACTTGCCTAATGAAAAGACTTTGCTTTTCTCCAAAACCATCTTTACTGTGAATATTTCAGTCCATTGCATAGGAATTCCACACCAGTTTGTCTGGATATGACTGGATGAAACCGGAAATCTCCGGTTTTGTTTTGGCTAACTCAATCAGAGATATTGCTACAGCCTCTGTGTTTGTGCTTTCCGGTTATTATCGATGGACTTTATTTTTTTGAATGTTTTTTT
Organism: Lepus oiostolus; assembly: GCA_036325905.1. Taxonomy (NCBI): domain Eukaryota; kingdom Metazoa; phylum Chordata; class Mammalia; order Lagomorpha; family Leporidae; genus Lepus; species Lepus oiostolus. The sequence continues at coordinate 48,811,258 of CM070795.1, forward strand.
CAGGGAACATTTTATTTTGAGCTTGGATACAGTAATTGGTTCCACATGGAGACACCAGCTGAACATATTCGTATTTTCTAGGGAGAAAGCTAGAGGAACTATGACAAACAAGCATGATATTTCTGTTTGTATACATGATACAAGATTTCAACAGTGTGCACCCACATAGAAACACAAAGTGAAACATACTGTTTGAGTACTAGTTATAGCATTACATCACAATGTACAGCACATTAAGGACAGAGATCCCACATGAGGAGCAAGTGCACAGTGGCTTCTGTTGTTGACCCAACAAATTGACACTCTAGTTTATGGCGCCAGTAACCACCCTAGGCTGTCATCATGAGTTGCCAAGGCTATGGAAGCCTTCCATGTTTACTGACTCTGATCATATTTAGACAAGGTCATAAAAGACAGAGTGAGGATAGTAACCAATGATCGTAAGAGTGGCATTTACCAGGTTTGAACAATTGTACAGCATTAAGTGGGGAAGAGGACCATCAGTACACACAGATTGGGAGTAGAGCCATTGGTGGTAGAGTAGAGGTTATGATTACAAAGGAATGAGGCCCAAGTGCACTAGACAGGGCCTAGAACAAAGGACAGAGTCATTATTAGAGGAGCTAAGAAAGGTGCTGTCTATGCTACAAGTAATTTTTCTGATTGAGAGGCAAATAGAACCTGATAGAAGGGGCTTGATAATAATCTAGTGGGCTTTAGGCCTTGTAAATTCAGAGGCCCAGACCTATCTATCTCTTCACATGGGGTATATCCTAAGGGAGGTGTGAACCTCCTAGGGGAAGGCACTCTGTTGACTCTCATTACTTGGCTGGCCTGGGAAGAGTGCTGGCCAGGTAAAGGCAGGTGGCATCTCTAACAAGAAATTTACAGTTCTGCCTGCAATGTTGCTGACCCTACTTGACCAAACCCTCAGCTGCAGTGGTCACTTTGGAAGTTGGGCTGAGTGAAGGGCTTTTCAACTTAGAGCCAATAAGATCTGTGGCTCTGACCTGGGCCTCCTTCGATTCCAGGGCAGGTCCATTTCCAGTGATCCAACTCTTGGCAGAGCTACCAGGGCTCTTCACAAGCTGACTTCTGCTGAAGCCCAGGCTTACCACATTGAAAGCCACTGCAGTGAACTGGCCTGTTGGGTCTCCTTGAGGGCAGATCACTGTACAGATCAGCCATTAATAGGCCTGCCACCCATTGCTTCTGATGCTGAGCTTTCTTTTCCTCCTGGTTTGTGTTAAAGCAGACCAGAGGATGCAAGTCAAGGGAGTGCCTGTATCCCATCTCTAATCTTCGGTGGCCTGAACTACAAGTCTATAGTCACAGGCATGTTCTGCAGTAGTTTTTCTAAGGTAGACAATGCCCATGAGGAAAATTATATTCTCACTTTAAAACTTTGTTTCCCTTTCATCTGAAAGGGAGTTTTTTTCTACTTACTGTATACTTCGCTGATGGCAAAGTGAATCTACTATGAGATTATTATTTAAGTTCTTATTTTGGCTATGCTATTACAGAAAAATGTTAGCCATCTCTTTTATAAGGCCTAAAGATTAAAGTGTGCGTCCTACAGATTCCTTTATAATAGAATTAGTTTCCTACCTTGAAGAGAATAGAGAAATGAAAGAACAAGTTGGGCTTAGAATAGGGAAATGAGGGAGCAAGTCCTAGATCACTTACTGACAATAGCAATATTACATGAATACTTAGCAAACCATTTCAACCATTAGATAACAAGTTAAGAAAACATTTACCAGAAGGTCCAATGCCTTCTGTAAATTTTAAGAATCATGTATTTGAAAACACCTCTGAAATATCTAACATGGTGTAGTTTGTTTAGCCAGTAAACTTAAGCACAACCATCTAAAATGTTTTTAGTTTCTTTCTACCAACAAGAATAAAACTTATGATACAGAGATTCAGGTCACACCAATTAAAATATATCTTTGATTGATTTTAGCAGCTTAAATTTATGGACAATCTTATCTATAAGCCATTTAAAATAAAACTCTTAATAAAATTTCCCCATGTGGACATACAATATGTACACACATATAACATAGCACAATAGACCAATATAGCAATTTTAATAATAGCTTTTAAAATCTTTAACTCTTTTTCTAGATTGCCAATGGATTTGAATTGCTTTTTGTTTTTAGTAACCTCAGTTAACCATACTTTCTCTCAGTTGGTACTGTGAATACATTATTGGCTTCATCTGTTTACAGAGCCATCCCAAAGTACTGAATACAATAAAAATAGCTGGAAAAAGTCCATAGGAACCTATAGGAGGACAGCTAAACACAGAACCAACACCACTTTAGTTTTATGAGCAGCACATCATATATAACTATGGATGACAAAAGACTTTAAGTCGCCATGTTTAAAATTATAAACTCATCAACCAACAAGAGGCACTTGCTTACTTCACAGTATTTTTGAAAGCACCTGTAGGATTTTACAAGTATTTAACCCTTTAGGCCTCTGGGGCTTTCTCATTAAGATAACTATCATGTCTAGTAACACAAGATCATTAGACTTTTTAATTCTCAAACATTTGTATTAATAGCATTTTCCATTATAGAAACTTAAAGTCTGGTACCACATCACATCCTGACAGTCCTTCTAATATAATCCAAATAGCCTGCTTAGTTGGTGTCTCTATAAGATGAGAGACATAGGTCCTTTGATTTTTTTCAGATGGGCCCAAACTAGAAAAAACAAAGTCCAGGATTTACTGGAAATTTTAGAGACCAGATTGTTTGAAACTTTGATTTTTGAATGCCTGTCCAGAATGCCAAGAAGGCTCAAAATCCAAAATATCTGGTTGAAATAAGATTCCTTAAAATCATGACATAACATAGACCAAATTTGATCATTGTTACAAGGTGACTATTCAAATCTTTGAAAATAAGCACATATTTAAATAACCCATAGCTCTTAATAAAAATTCAGCTGTTTTTGAACAATTAGAATTTAACAGACATCAAGAGCACATAATAGATGACTTTAACACATTGCTTTAACCGAGCATCAGAGTTTAATTCTATGTCAAAGAGAAATTGAGCTTCCTGTGATCTTTTGCTGTGAGGTTTCCTTCCTTTACCTTCTTTCATATTGGTGACTGTGTTTCTGTGTTTCTGTGTGTAACACATCTTTAAGCATCTTTTGCAGGGCAGGATGAGTGGCAACAAATTCTTTCAGTTTCTGTTTGCTATGAAAAGTCTTAATTTCACCTTCATTCACAAATGAGAGCTTTGCAGGATATAGTATTCTGGGCTGGCAGTTTTTCTCTCTTAATACCTGGGCTATGTCTCGCCATTCCCTTCTAGCTTGTAGGGTTTCTGATGAGAAGTCTGCTGTGAGTCTAATTGGAGATCCTCTAAGAGTAATCTGACGTTTCTCTCTGGAACATTTTAGGATCTTTTCTTTATGTTTCACTGTGGTGAGTTTGATTACAACATGTCGTGGTGAGGATCTCTTTTGGTCATGTTTATTAGGGGTTCTATAAGCTTCCTGTACTAAGATGCCTCTGTCCTTCTCCAAACCTGGGAAATTTTCTGCTAGTATCTCACTGAAAATGCCTTCTAATCCTTTCTCCCTCTCCATGCCTTCAGGAACTCCTAGAACCCGAATATTAGGTTTTTTAATAGTATCCTGTAGATTCCTGACAATATTTTTTTTAGATTTCTGATTTCTTCTTCTTTTCTTTGGTTTGCCTGTTTCCTTTCCTGTTCTCTGTCTTCTAAGTCTGATATGCTCTCTTCTGCTTCGCCCATTCTGTTTTTAAGGCTCTCTAATGGGATTGCCATTTGATCTATTGAATTCTTCATTTCATTATGATTTCTCATCACTATCACAGTTTCTTGTTCCACTAGTTGTTTCATTTCATTTTGATTCCTCCTTAATATTTCATTTTCATGAGAGAGATTTTCTATCTTTTCCATTAAGGATTTCTGTAGTTCAAGAATTTGTTTTTGAGAACTTCTTAATGTTCTTATCAATTTTTTGAGATCCGCTTCTTGCATTTCTTCGATCTCAAGGTCTTCATAATCTTGAATTGGGGTGTCTTTTTCATTTGGGGGTGTCATAGTGTCTTTCTTGTTCTCGTTAGCTTGGTTTTTGTGTTTGTTGTTTGGCATGTTGGAGATATTTGGTTTCTTCACTGTGGTGTTTTTTCTTGTTACACTATGGCTCTATATTAAGTGGACTGTCTGCTTTCCGTGGAGCCTTAGAGGCTTGAGATGAGTGTGGACTGAGAGCTGTGTTTGGTTCCTCAGGGTTGAGGGTCTGTCAAAGATGACACTCCCAGATTAGGTGTGGTAAATGTCTCTTTCTTTTTTTTTGATTCAAAAGGGAAGTAATTCTGCACAGCTGAACGTAATTGGAGGTAGTTAGCAGGCAAATGATATACCCACAGGAGCCAGAGATCTTTTCCAAGGACCACACAGGAAATCTGTGCTGCCCTCAGTGTGGGCTCCAATTCTCCTGCAGTCTCCCACTGGGTTGCCAAGTTAGATCCTAACCTCCTGTTATTTCACCCCTCCCCCCAGAGTCAGGTGTTTCTGCTAGGCTCAGGGCCGGTGCAGACCTCAGGTCGCCCTGCTTATGACGTATGTCCAAAATGGCGCCTGCTCTGTGTTGCTCACCTTTGAGAGGTGAGCGGAGAGAGAGAAACTTGTGTCCGTATCGGTCACTTTTTTTATTTTTTTCCTCTCTCTCTTCTAGTTAGCCTGGTGAATTTTTTCCCACGGAGTTTCAAGCCTCGTTCCCTCTAGCCACCTCTTTCCACTTGCCCGCTGGTGTCTCGGGCTATTGAGGTTCGGCTCACCTCACGTTCCAGCGCTGGTGTGTTGAGTCTGCCGGAATTGTGACAAACAAACATATTTCTGTTTGTATAGATGACATTTTATGCACTTGCCTAACGAAAAGTCTTTGCTTTTCTCCAAAACCATATTTACTGTGATTTTCTCGGTCCATTGCATGCGAATTCCACACCACTTTGTCCAGTATGACTGGATGAAAACAGAAATATCTGGGTCTGTTTTGGCAAATTTAATGAGAAATATTGTGAAAGTTTCTGTGTTGTGTTTTCTGGATAATATCGATTTACTTTATTGTTTTGAATGTTTTTTATCGGGGAACATTTAATCATTTTCTTGGAAACACTAATTGGTTCCACATGGAGACACCAGCTCTACACATTCGTATGTTCTAGGGAGAAAGCTAGAGGAACTGCGACAAACAAACATGATATTTCTGTTTGTATCGATGACATTTAATGCACTTGTCTAACGAAAAGATTTTGCTTTTCTCCAAAACCATTTTTACTGTGAATATCTCGGTCCATTGCATACGCATTCCACAACACTTTACCGGATATGACTGGATGAAACCGGAAATATCCGATTATGTTTTGGCTCACTCAATCCCAGATATTGCTACAGCCTCTATGTTTGTGTATTCCTGATATTATCCATGGACTTTATTGTTTTGAATTTGTTTTACCGGGGAACATTTAATTATGTTCTTGGAAACACTAATTGGTTCCACATGGAGACACCAGCTCTACACATTCGTATTTTCTAGGGAGAAAGCTAGAGAAACTGTGGCAAACAAACATGATATTTTTGTTTTCATAGATGACATTTTATGCACTTGCCTAACGAAAAGACTTTAGTTTTCTCCAAAACCATATTTATTGTGATTTTCTCGGTCTATTGCATAGGAATTCCACACCAGTTTCTCCGGATATGACTGGATGAAACCGGAAATATCCGGTTGTGTTTTGGCTAACTCATTCCAAGATATTGCTACAGCCTCTGTGTTTGTGTTTACTAGATATTATCGATGGACTTTACTGTTTTTAATGTTTTTATCATGGAACATTCAATTTTGTACCGTAGAATCACTAATTGTTTTCCACAGGGAGACACCAACTCTGCACATTCTTAATTTCTGGGGAGAAATCTAGAGGAACTGGGGCAAACAAACATGATATTTCTGTTTGTATAGATGACATTTTATGCACTTGCCTAACGAAAAGACTTTGCTTTTCTCCAAAACCATTTTTACTGTGATTTTCTCGGTCCATTGCATACGAATTCCACACCAGGTTGTCCGTATATGACTGGATGAAACCGGAAATACCCGGTTTTGTTTTGGCTAACTAGATCCCAGATATTGCTACAGACTCTGTGTTTGTGTATTCCTGATATTATGCACAGATTTATGGTTTTGAATGTTTTTTATCAGTGAACATTTAATTTTGTGCTTGGAAACTCTAATTGGTCCCACATGGAGACACCAGCTCTACACATTCGTATTTTCTAGGGAGAAAGCTAGAGGAACTGCGGCAAACAAACATGATATTTCTGTTTGTAGAGATGATATTTTATGCACTTGACTAATGAAAACACTTTGCTTTTCTCCAAAACAATTTTTACTGTGATTTTTTTGGTCCATTGCATACGAATTCCACACCAGTTTGTCAGGATGTGACTGCATGAAACCGGAAATGTACGGTTTTGTTTTGGCTAACTCAAACCGAAATATTGCTACAGCCTCTGTGTATGTGTATTCCTGATATTATCCATGGACTTTATTTTTTTTGAATGTTTTTTATCAGGGAACATTTAATTTTATGCTTGGAAACTCTTATTGGTTCCACATGGACACACCAGCTCTACACATTCGTATATTCTAGGGAGAAAGCTAGAGGAACTGTGGCAAACAAACATGATATTTCTGTTTGTCTAGATGACATTTTATGCACTGGCCTAAAGAAAAGACTTTGCTTTTCTCCAAAACCATTTTTACTGTGATTTTCTCGGTCCATTGCGTACGAATTCCACACCACTTTGTCCGGATATGACTGGTTGAAACCGGAAATATCCGGTTTTGTTTTGGCTAACTCAATCCCAGATATTGCTACAGCCTCTGTGTTTGTGTATTCCTGATATTATCCACGGACTTTATGGTTTTGAATGTTTTTTATCAGGGAACATTTAATTTTGTGCTTGGAAACACTAATTGGTTTTACATGGAGACACCTGCTCTACACATTCGTATTTTCTGGGGAGAAAGCTAGAGGAACTGCGGCAAACAAACATGATATTTCTGTTTGTCTAGATGACATTTTATGCACTTGCCTAACGAAAAGAATTTGCTTTTCTCCAAAACCATTTTTACTGTGATTTTCTCGGTCCATTGCATACGAATTCCACACCACTTTGTCCAGATATGACTGGATGAAACCAGAAATATCCGGTTTGTTTTGGCTAACTCAATCCCAGATATTGCTACAACTTCTATGTTTGTGTATTCCTGATATTATTCACGGACTTTATGGTTTTGAATGTTTTTTGTCAGGGAACATTTAATTTTGTGCTTGGAAACACTAATTGGTTCCACATGGATACACCAGCTCTACACATTCGTATTTTCTAGGGAGAAAGCTAGAGGAACTGCGGCAAAGAAACATGATTTTTCTGTTTGTCTAGATGGCATTTTATGCACTTGCCTAACGAAAAGACTTTAGTTTTCTCCAAAACCATTTTTACTGTGATTTCCTCGGTCTATCGCATAGGAATTCCACACCAGTTTGTCCGGATATGACTGGATGAAACCGCAAATATCCGGTTGTGTTTTGGCTAACTCAATCCAAAATATTGTGAAAGCCTCTGTGTTTGTGTTTACTGGATATTATCGATGGAATTTAATGTTTTGAATATTTTTATCATGGAACATTCAATTTTGTACCGTACAATCACTAATTGGTTCCACATGGAGACACCAGTTCTGCACATTCGTATTTTCTGGGGAGAAAGCTAGAGGAACTGGGCAAACAAACATGATATTTCTGTTTGTATACATGACATTTGAAGCACTTGCCGAACGAAAAGACTTTGCTTTCCTCCAAAACCATTTTTACTGTGATTTTCTCAGTCTATTGCATAGGAATTCCACACCAGTTTGTCCGGATATGACTGGATGAAACCAGAAATATCCGGTTGTGTTTTGGCTAACTCAATCCGAAATATTGTGAAAGCCTCTGAGTTTGTGTTTACTGGATATTATCGATGGACTTTATTGTTTTGAATGTTTTTTATCATGGAACATTTAATTTTGTACCGTAGAAACACTAATTGGTTCCACAAGAAGATACCAGCTCTACACATTCGTATGTTCTAGGGAGAAAGCTAGAGGAACTGCGGAAAACAAACATGATATTTCTGTTTTTATAGATGACATTTTATGCACTTGCCTAAAGAAAAGACTTTGCTTTTCCCCAAAACCATTTTTACTGTGATTTTCTCGGTCCATTGCATACGAACTCCACACTACTTTGTCCGGATATGACTGGATGAAACGGGAAATATCCGGTTTTTTTTTGGCTAACTCAATCCCAGATATTGCTACAGCCTCTGTGTTTGTGTATTCCTGATATTATCCACAGACTTTATGGTTTTGAATGTTTTTTATCAGGGAACATTTAATTTTGTGCTTGGAAACACTAATTGGTTCCACATGGAGCATCCAGCTCTACACATTTGTATTTTCTAGGGAGAAAGCTAGAGGAACGGGGGCAAAGAAACATGATTTTTCTGTTTGTCTAGATGACATTTTATGCACTTGCCTAATGAAAAGACTTTGCTTTTCCCCAAAACCATTTTTCCTGTGATTTTCTTGGTCCATTGCATACGAATTCCACACTACTTTGTCCGGATATGACTGGATGAAAACGGAAATATCCGTTTTTTTTTTTTGCTAACTCAATCCCAGATATTGCTACAGCCTCTGTGTTTGTGTATTCCTGATATTATCCACAGACTTTATGGTTTTGAATGTTTTTTATCAGGGAACATTTAATTTTGTGCTTGGAAACACTAATTGGTTCCACATGGAGCATCCAGCTCTACACATTTGTATTTTCTAGGGAGAAAGCTAGAGGAACGGGGGCAAACAAACATGATATTTCTGTTTGTCTAGATGACATTTTATGCACTTGCCTAATGAGAAGACTTTGCTTTTCTCCAAAACCATTTTTACTGTGATTTTCTCGGTCCATTGCATGCGAATTCCACACCAGTTTGTCCGGATATGACTGGATGAAAGCGGAAATATCCGGTTTTGTTTTGGCTAACTCAAACCGAAATATTGCTACAGCATCTGTGTTTGTGTATTCCTGATATTATCCATGGATTTTATTTTTTTGAATTTTTTTTCAGGGAACAGTTAATTTTATGTTTTGAAACACTAATTGATTCCACATGGAGACACCAGCTCTACACATGCCTATTTTCTAGGGAGAAAGCTAGAGGAACTGCGGCAAACAAACATGATATTTCTGTTTGTATAGATGACATTTTATGCACTTGCCTAACGAAAAGACTATGCTTTTTTCCAAAACCATTTTTACTGTGATTTTCTCAGGCCATTGCATACGAATTCCACACCAGTTTTTCCGGATATGACTGGATGAAACCGGAAATATGCGGTAATGTTTTGGCTAACTGAAACCGAAATATTGCTACAGCCTCTGTGTTTGTGTATTCCTGATATTATACACGGACTTTATTGTGTTGTTTTTTTTTTATCAGGGAACATTTAATTTTGTCCTTGGAAACTCTAATTGGTCCCACATGGAGACACCAGCTCTACACATTTGTATTTTCTAGGGAGAAAGCTAGAGGAACTGCGGCAAACAAACATGATATTTCTGTTTGTATAGATGACATTTTATGCACTGGCCTAACGAAAAGACTTTGCTTTTCTCCAAAACCATTTTTACTGTGATTTTCTCGGTCCATTGCATACGAATTCCACACCACTTTGTCCGGATATGACTGGTTGAAACCGGAAATATCCGGTTTTGTTTTGGCTAACTCAATCCCAGATATTGCTACAGCCTCTGTGTTTGTGTATTCCTGATATTATCCACGGACTTTATGGTTTTGAATGTTTTTTATCAGGGAACATTTAATTTTTTGCTTGGAAACACTAATTGGTTTTACATGGAGACACCAGCTCTACACATTCGTATTTTCTGGGGAGAAAGCTAGAGGAACTGCGGCAAACAAACATGATATTTCTGTTTGTATAGATGACATTTTATGCACTTGCCTAACGAAAAGACTTTGCTTTTCTCCAAAACCATTTTTACTGTGATTTTCTCGGTCCATTGCATACGAATTCCACACCAGGTTATCTGGATATGACTGGATGAATCCGGAAATACCCGGTTTTTTTTTGGCTAATTCAATCCCAGATATTGCTACAGCCTCTGTGTTTGTGTTTTCTGGATATTATCCACGAACTTTATTGTTTTGAATGTTTTTTATTGGGGAACATTTAATTACGTTCTTTGAAACACTAATTGGTTCCACATGGAGACACCAGCTCTACACATTCGTATTTTCTAGGGAGAAAGCTAGAGGAACTGGGGCAAACAAACGTGATATTTATGTTTGTATAGATGACATTTGATGCACTTGCCTAAGGAAAAGACTTTGCTTTTCTCCAAAACCATTTTTACTGTGATTTTCTCGGTCTATTGCATACGAATTCCACACCAGTTTTTCCGGATATGACTGGATGAAACCGGAAATATCCGGTTTCGTTTTGGCTAACTCAATCCCAGATATTGCTACAGCATCTGTCTTTGTGTATTCCTGATATTATCCTCGGACTTTATTTATTTCAATTTATTTTTTCAGGGAACATTTAATTTTATGCTTGGAAACACTAATTGGTTCCACATGGAGACACCAGCTCTACACATTCGTATTTTCTAGGGAGAAAGCTAGAGGAACTGCGGCAAACAAACATGATATTTCTGTTTTATAGATGACATTTGATGCACTTGCCTAACGAAAAGACTTTTCTTTTCTCCAAAACCATTTTTACTGTGATTTTCTCAGTCCTTTGCATACGAATTCCACACCAGTTTGTCCTGATATGACTGGATGAAACCGGAAATATCCGGTTTTGTTTTTGCTAATTCAATCCCAGATATTGCTACAGCCTCTGTGTTTGTGTATTCCTGATATTATCCACGGACTTTATGGTTTTGAATGTTTTTTATCAGGGAACATTTAATTTTTTGCTTGGAAACACTAATTGGTTCCACATGGAGACACCAGCTCTACACATTCGTATTTTCTGGGGAGAAAGCTAGAGGAACTGCGGCAAACAAACATGATATTTCTGTTTGTATAGATGACATTTTATGCACTTGCCTAACGAAAAGACTTTGCTTTTCTCCAAAATCATTTTTCCTGTGATTTTCTCGGTCCATTGCATACGAATTCCACACCACTTTGTCCGGATATGCCTGGATGAAATCGGAAATATCCGGTTTGGTTTTGGCTATCTCAATCCCAAATATTGCAAAGGCATCTGTGTTTGTGCATTCCTGATATTATCCACGGACTTTATTGTTTTGATTTTTTTTATCAGGGAACATTTAATTTTATGCTTGGAAACTCTAATTGGTCCCACATGGAGACACCAGCTCTACACATTCATATGTTCTAGGGAGAAAGCTAGAGGAACTGTGGCAAACAAACATGATATTTCTGTTTGTCTAGATTACATTTTATGCACTTGCCTAACAAAAAGACTTTGCTTTTCTCCAAAACCATTTTTACTGTGATTTTCTCGGTCCATTGCATACGAATTCCACACCAGTTTGTCCGGAATGACTGGATGAAAGCGGAAATATCCGGTTTTGTTTTGGCTAACTCAAACCGAAATATTGCTACAGCATCTGTGTTTGTGTATTCCTGATATTATCCATGGATTTTATTTTTTTGAATTTTTTTTTCAGGGAACAGTTAATTTTATGTTTTGAAACACTAATTGATTCCACATGGAGACACCAGCTCTACACATGCCTATTTTCTAGGGAGAAAGCTAGAGGAACTGCGGCAAACAAACATGATATTTCTGTTTGTATAGATGACATTTTATGCACTTGCCTAACGAAAAGACTATGCTTTTTTCCAAAACCATTTTTACTATGATTTTCTCAGGCCATTGCATACGAATTCCACACCAGTTTTTCCGGATATGACTGGATGAAACCGGAAATATGCGGTAATGTTTTGGCTAACTGAAACCGAAATGTTGCTACAGCCTCTGTGTTTGTGTATTCCTGATATTATACACGGACTTTATTGTTTTGTTTTTTTTTTATCAGGGAACATTTAATTTTGTCCTTGGAAACTCTAATTGGTCCCACATGGAGACACCAGCTCTACACATTTGTATTTTCTAGGGAGAAAGCTAGAGGAACTGCGGCAAACAAACATGATATTTCTGTTTGTATAGATGACATTTTATGCACTTGCCTAACGAAAAGACTTTGCTTTTCTCCAAAACCATTTTTACTGTGATTTTCTCAGTCCATTGCATACGAATTCCACACCAGTTTGTCCGGATATGACAGGATTAAACCGGAAATATCCGGTTTCATTTTGGCTAATTCAATCCCAGATATTGCTACAGCCTCTGTGTTTGTGTATTCCTGATATTATCCACGGACTTTATGGTTTTGAAATTTTTTTTTTCAGGGAACATTTAATTTTGTGCTTAGAAACACTAATTGGTTCCACATGGAGACACCAGCTCTACACATTCATATTTTCGAGGGAGAAAGCTAGAGGAACTGCGGCAAACAAACATGATATTTGTTTGTCTAGATGGCATTTTATGAACTTGCCTAACGAAAAGACTATGCTTTTCTCCAAAACCATTTTTACTGTGATTTTCTCGGGCCATTGCATACGAATTCCACAGCAGTTTGTCCGGATATGACTGGATGAAACCGGAAATATGCGGTTGTGTTTTGGCTAACTGAAACCGAAATATTGCTACAGCCTCTGTGTTTTTGTATTCCTGATATTATCCACGGACTTCATTGTTTTGTTTTTTTTTTATCAAGGAACATTTAATTTTGTCCTTGGAAACTCTAATTGGTTCCACATGGACACACCAGCTCTACCCATTCGTATGTCTAGGGAGAAAGCTAGAGGAACTGCGGCAAACAAACATGACATTTCTGTTTGTACAGATGATATTTTATGCACTTGCCTAACGAAAAGACTTTGCTTTTCTCCAAAACCATTTTTCCTGTGATTTTCTCGGTCCATTGCATACCAATTCCACACCACTTTGTCCGGATATGACTGGATGAAACCGGAAATATCCGGTTTCGTTTTGGCTTACTCAATCCCAGATATTGCTACATCATCTGTGTTTGTGTATTCCTGATATGATCCACGGACTTTATTTTTTTGAATGTTTTTTTTCAGGGAACATTTAATTTTATGCTTGGAAACACTAATTGGTTCCACATGGAGACACCAGCTCTACCCATTCGTATTTTCTAGGGAGAAACCTAGAGGAACTGCGGCAAATAAACATGATATTTCTGTTTCTACAGATGACATTTTATGCACTTGCCTAACGAAAAGACTTTGCTTTTCTCCAAAACCATTTTTACTGTGATTTTCTCGGTCCATTGCATACGAATTCCACACCAGTTTGTCCGGATATGACTGGATGAAACCGGAAATATCCGGTTTCGTTTTGGCTAATTCAATCCCAGATATTGCTACAGCCTCTTTGTTTGTATATTCCTGATATGATATACAGCATTTATTTTTTTGAATGTTTTTTTATTTCAGGGAACATTTAATTTTATACTTGGAAATAATAATGGGTTCCACATGGAGACACCAGCTCTACACATTCGTATTTTCTAGGGAGAAAGCTAGAGGAACTGCGGCAAACAAACATGATATTTCTGTTTGTCTAGATTACATTTTATGCACTTGCCTAACAAAAAGACTTTGCTTTTCTCCAAAACCATTTTTACTGTGATTTTCTCGGTCCATTGCATACGAATTCCACACCAGTTTGTCCGGATATGACTGGATGAAAGCGGAAATATCCGGTTTTGTTTTGGCTAACTCAAACCGAAATATTGCTACAGCATCTGTGTTTGTGTATTCCTGATATTATCCATGGATTTTATTTTTTTGAATTTTTTTTTCAGGGAACAGTTAATTTTATGTTTTGAAACACTAATTGATTCCACATGGAGACACCAGCTCTACACATGCCTATTTTCTAGGGAGAAAGCTAGAGGAACTGCGGCAAACAAACATGATATTTCTGTTTGTATAGATGACATTTTATGCACTTGCCTAACGAAAAGACTATGCTTTTTTCCAAAACCATTTTTACTGTGATTTTCTCAGGCCATTGCATACGAATTCCACACCAGTTTTTCCGGATATGACTGGATGAAACCGGAAATATGCGGTAATGTTTTGGCTAACTGAAACCGAAATATTGCTACAGCCTCTGTGTTTGTGTATTCCTGATATTATACACGGACTTTATTGTTTTGTTTTTTTTTTTTATCAGGGAACATTTAATTTTGTCCTTGGAAACTCTAATTGGTCCCACATGGAGACACCAGCTCTACACATTTGTATTTTCTAGGGAGAAAGCTAGAGGAACTGCGGCAAACAAACATGATATTTCTGTTTGTATAGATGACATTTTATGCACTGGCCTAACGAAAAGACTTTGCTTTTCTCCAAAACCATTTTTACTGTGATTTTCTCGGTCCATTGCATACGAATTCCACACCACTTTGTCCGGATATGACTGGTTGAAACCGGAAATATCCGGTTTTGTTTTGGCTAACTCAATCCCAGATATTGCTACAGCCTCTGTGTTTGTGTATTCCTGATATTATCCACGGACTTTATGGTTTTGAATGTTTTTTATCAGGGAACATTTAATTTTTTGCTTGGAAACACTAATTGGTTTTACATGGAGACACCAGCTCTACACATTCGTATTTTCTGGGGAGAAAGCTAGAGGAACTGCGGCAAACAAACATGATATTTCTGTTTGTATAGATGACATTTTATGCACTTGCCTAACGAAAAGACTTTGCTTTTCTCCAAAACCATTTTTACTGTGATTTTCTCGGTCCATTGCATACGAATTCCACACCAGGTTATCTGGATATGACTGGATGAATCCGGAAATACCCGGTTTTTTTTTGGCTAATTCAATCCCAGATATTGCTACAGCCTCTGTGTTTGTGTTTTCTGGATATTATCCACGAACTTTATTGTTTTGAATGTTTTTTATTGGGGAACATTTAATTACGTTCTTTGAAACACTAATTGGTTCCACATGGAGACACCAGCTCTACACATTCGTATTTTCTAGGGAGAAAGCTAGAGGAACTGGGGCAAACAAACGTGATATTTATGTTTGTATAGATGACATTTGATGCACTTGCCTAAGGAAAAGACTTTGCTTTTCTCCAAAACCATTTTTACTGTGATTTTCTCGGTCTATTGCATACGAATTCCACACCAGTTTTTCCGGATATGACTGGATGAAACCGGAAATATCCGGTTTCGTTTTGGCTAACTCAATCCCAGATATTGCTACAGCATCTGTCTTTGTGTATTCCTGATATTATCCTCGGACTTTATTTATTTCAATTTATTTTTTCAGGGAACATTTAATTTTATGCTTGGAAACACTAATTGGTTCCACATGGAGACACCAGCTCTACACATTCGTATTTTCTAGGGAGAAAGCTAGAGGAACTGCGGCAAACAAACATGATATTTCTGTTTTATAGATGACATTTGATGCACTTGCCTAACGAAAAGACTTTCCTTTTCTCCAAAACCATTTTTACTGTGATTTTCTCAGTCCTTTGCATACGAATTCCACACCAGTTTGTCCTGATATGACTGGATGAAACCGGAAATATCCGGTTTTGTTTTTGCTAATTCAATCCCAGATATTGCTACAGCCTCTGTGTTTGTGTATTCCTGATATTATCCACGGACTTTATGGTTTTGAATGTTTTTTATCAGGGAACATTTAATTTTTTGCTTGGAAACACTAATTGGTTCCACATGGAGACACCAGCTCTACACATTCGTATTTTCTGGGGAGAAAGCTAGAGGAACTGCGGCAAACAAACATGATATTTCTGTTTGTATAGATGACATTTTATGCACTTGCCTAACGAAAAGACTTTGCTTTTCTCCAAAATCATTTTTCCTGTGATTTTCTCGGTCCATTGCATACGAATTCCACACCACTTTGTCCGGATATGCCTGGATGAAATCGGAAATATCCGGTTTGGTTTTGGCTATCTCAATCCCAAATATTGCAAAGGCATCTGTGTTTGTGCATTCCTGATATTATCCACGGACTTTATTGTTTTGATTTTTTTTATCAGGCAACATTTAATTTTATGCTTGGAAACTCTAATTGGTCCCACATGGAGACACCAGCTCTACACATTCATATGTTCTAGGGAGAAAGCTAGAGGAACTGTGGCAAACAAACATGATATTTCTGTTTGTCTAGATTACATTTTATGCACTTGCCTAACAAAAAGACTTTGCTTTTCTCCAAAACCATTTTTACTGTGATTTTCTCGGTCCATTGCATACGAATTCCACACCAGTTTGTCCGGATATGACTGGATGAAAGCGGAAATATCCGGTTTTGTTTTGGCTAACTCAAACCGAAATATTGCTACAGCATCTGTGTTTGTGTATTCCTGATATTATCCATGGATTTTATTTTTTTGAATTTTTTTTTCAGGGAACAGTTAATTTTATGTTTTGAAACACTAATTGATTCCACATGGAGACACCAGCTCTACACATGCCTATTTTCTAGGGAGAAAGCTAGAGGAACTGCGGCAAACAAACATGATATTTCTGTTTGTATAGATGACATTTTATGCACTTGCCTAACGAAAAGACTATGCTTTTTTCCAAAACCATTTTTACTGTGATTTTCTCAGGCCATTGCATACGAATTCCACACCAGTTTTTCCGGATATGACTGGATGAAACCGGAAATATGCGGTAATGTTTTGGCTAACTGAAACCGAAATATTGCTACAGCCTCTGTGTTTGTGTATTCCTGATATTATACACGGACTTTATTGTTTTGTTTTTTTTTTTATCAGGGAACATTTAATTTTGTCCTTGGAAACTCTAATTGGTCCCACATGGAGACACCAGCTCTACACATTTGTATTTTCTAGGGAGAAAGCTAGAGGAACTGCGGCAAACAAACATGATATTTCTGTTTGTATAGATGACATTTTATGCACTTGCCTAACGAAAAGACTTTGCTTTTCTCCAAAACCATTTTTACTGTGATTTTCTCAGTCCATTGCATACGAATTCCACACCAGTTTGTCCGGATATGACAGGATTAAACCGGAAATATCCGGTTTCATTTTGGCTAATTCAATCCCAGATATTGCTACAGCCTCTGTGTTTGTGTATTCCTGATATTATCCACGGACTTTATGGTTTTGAAATTTTTTTTTTCAGGGAACATTTAATTTTGTGCTTAGAAACACTAATTGGTTCCACATGGAGACACCAGCTCTACACATTCATATTTTCGAGGGAGAAAGCTAGAGGAACTGCGGCAAACAAACATGATATTTGTTTGTCTAGATGGCATTTTATGAACTTGCCTAACGAAAAGACTATGCTTTTCTCCAAAACCATTTTTACTGTGATTTTCTCGGGCCATTGCATACGAATTCCACAGCAGTTTGTCCAGATATGACTGGATGAAACCGGAAATATGCGGTTGTGTTTTGGCTAACTGAAACCGAAATATTGCTACAGCCTCTGTGTTTTTGTATTCCTGATATTATCCACGGACTTCATTGTTTTGTTTTTTTTTTATCAAGGAACATTTAATTTTGTCCTTGGAAACTCTAATTGGTTCCACATGGACACACCAGCTCTACACATTCGTATGTCTAGGGAGAAAGCTAGAGGAACTGCGGCAAACAAACATGATATTTCTGTTTGTATAGATGACATTTGATGCACTTGCCTAACGAAAAGACTTTGCTTTTCTCCAAAACCATTTTTCCTGTGATTTTCTCGGTCCATTGCATACGAATTCCACACCACTTTGTCCGGATATGACTGGATGAAACCGGAAATATCCGGTTTCATTTTGGCTAAATCAATCCCAGATATTACTACAGCCTCTTTGTTTGTGTATTCCTGATATTATCCACGGACTTTATTTTTTTGAATGTTTTTTTTTCAGGGAACATTAAATTTTATGCTTGGAAACACTAATTGGTTCCACATGGAGACATCAGCTCTACACATTCGTATTTTCTAGGGAGAAAGCTAGAGGAACTGCGGCAAACAAACATGATATTTCTGTTTGTATAGATGACATTTTATGCACTTGCCTAACGAAAAGACTTTGCTTTTCTCCAAAACCATTTTTACTGTGATTTTCTCAGTCCATTGCATACCAATTCCACACCACTTTGTCCAGATATGACTGGATGAAACCAGGAATATCCGGTTTTGTTTTCACTAACTCAAACCGAAATATTGCTACAGCATATGTGTTTGTGTATACCTGATATTATCCACGGACTTTATTTTTTTGAATGTTTTTTATTCAGCGAACATTTAATTTTATGCTTGGAAACACTAATTGTTTCCACATGGAGACACCAGCTCTACACATTCGTATTTTCTAGGGAGAAAGCTAGAGGAACTGCGGCAAACAAACATGATATTTCTGTTTGTCTAGATGACATTTTATGCACTTGCCTAACGAAAAGACTGCTTTTCTCCAAAACCATTTTTCCTGTGATTTTCTCGGTCCATTGCATACGAATTCCACACCAGTTTGTCCGGATTTGACTGGATGGAACCGGAAATATCTGGTTTTGTTTTGGCTAACTGAAACCGAAATATTGCTACAGCCTCTGTGTTTGTGTATTCCTGATATTATCCACGGACTTTATTGTTTTGTTTCTTTTTATTAGGGAATATTTAATTTTGTCCTTGGAAACTCTAATTGGTCCCACATGGAGACACCAGCTCTACACATTCGTATTTTCTAGGGAGAAAGCTAGAGGAACTGCGGCAAACAAACATGATATTTCTGTTTGTATAGATGACATTTTATGCACTTGCCTAACGAAAAGACTTTACTTTTCTCCAAAACCATTTTTCCTGTGATTTTCTCGGTCCATTGCATATGAATTCCACAGCAGTTTGTCCGGATATGACTGGATGAAACCGGAAATATCCGGTTTCGTTTTGGCTAATTCAATCCCAGATATTGCTACAGCCTCTGTGTTTGTGTATTCCTGATATTATCCACGGACATTATTTTTTTGAATATTTTTTTTCAGGGAACATTTAATTTTATGCTTGGAAACACTAATTGGTTCCACATGGAGACACCAGCTCTACACATTCGTATTTTCTAGGGAGAAAGCTAGAGGAACTGCGGTAAACAAACATGATATTTCTGTTTGTATAGATGACATTCTATGCACTTGCCTAACGAAAAGACTTTGCTTTTCTCCAAAACCATTTTTACTGTGATTTTCTCGGGCCATTGCATACGAATTCCACACCACTTTGTCCAGATATGACTGGATGAAACCGGAAATATCCGGTTTCATTTTGGCTAACCCAAACCGAAATATTTGTACAGCATCTGTGTTTGTGTATTCCTGATATTATCCACGGATTTTATTTTTTTGAATGTTTTTTTTTTCAGGGAACATTTAATTTTGTGCTTGGAAACACTAATTGGTTCCACATGGAGACACCAGCTCTACACATTCGTATTTTCTAGGGAGAAAGCTAGAGGAACTGCGGCAAACAAACATGATATTTCTGTTTGTATAGATGACATTTTATGCACTTGCCTAACGAAAAGACTTTACTTTTCTCCAAAACCATTTTTCCTGTGATTTTCTCGGTCCATTGCATATGAATTCCACACCAGTTTGTCCGGATATGACTGGATGAAACCGGAAATATCCGGTTTCGTTTTGGCTAATTCAATCCCAGATATTGCTACAGCCTCTGTGTTTGTGTATTCCTGATATTATCCACGGACATTATTTTTTTGAATATTTTTTATTCAGGGAACATTTAATTTTATGCTTGGAAACACTAATTGGTTCCACATGGAGACACCAGCTCTACACATTCGTATTTTCTAGGGAGAAAGCTAGAGGAACTGCGGCAAACAAACATGATATTTCTGTTTGTATAGATGACATTCTATGCACTTGCCTAACGAAAAGACTTTGCTTTTCTCCAAAACCATTTTTTCTGTGATTTTCTCGGACCATTGCATAAGAATTCCACACCACTTTCTCCAGATATGACTGGATGAAACCGGAAATATCCGGTTTCATTTTGGCTAACCCAAACCGAAATATTTGTACAGCATCTGTGTTTGTGTATTCCTGATATTATCCACGGATTTTATTTTTTTGAATGTTTTTTTTTTTCAGGGAACATTTAATTTTGTGCTTGGAAACACTAATTGGTTCCACATGGAGACACCAGCTCTACACATTCGTATGTTCTAGGGAGAAAGCTAGAGGAACTGCGGCAAACAAACATGATATTTCTGTTTGTAGAGATGACATTTCATGCATTTGCCTAAAGAAAAACTTTGCTTTTCCTCAAAACCATTTTTACTGTGATTTTCTCGGTCCATTGCATACGAATTCCACACCACTTTGTCCGGATATGACTGGATGAAACCGGAAATATCCGGTTTCATTTTGGCTAATTCAATCCCAGATATTGCTACAGCCTCTTTCTTTGTGTATTCCTGATATTATCCACGGACTTTATTTTTTTGAATGTATTTTTTTCCGGGAACATTTAATTTTATGCTTGGAAACACTAATTGGTTCCACATGGACACAGCAGCTCTACACATTCGTATGATCTAGGGAGAAAGCTAGAGGAACTGCGGCAAACAAACATGCTATTTCTCTTTGTATAGATGACATTTCATGCACTTGCCTAACGAAAAGACTTTGCTTTTCTCCAAAACCATTTTTCCTGTGATTTTCTCGGTCCATTGCATACGAATTCCACACCACTTTGTCCGGATATGACTGGATGAAACTGGGTATATCCGGTTTTTTTTTGGCTAACTCAATCCCAGATATTGCTACAGACTCTGTCTTTGTGTATTCCTCATATTATCCAAGGACTTTATTTTTTTGAATGTTTTTTTTTCAGGGAACATTTAATTTTGTGCTTGGAAACACTAATTGGTTCCACATGGAGACACCAGCTCTACACATTCGTATTTTCTAGGGAGAAAGCTAGAAGAAGTGCAGCAAACACACATTATATTTCTGTTTGTCTAGATGACATTTGATGCACTTGCCTAACGAAAAGCCTTTGCTTTTCTCCAAAACCATTTTTACTGTGATTTTCTCGATCCATTGCATACAAATTCCACACCACTTTGTCCGGATATGACTGGATGAAACCGGAAATATCCGGTTTCATTTTGGCTAATTCAATCCCAGATATTACTACAGCCTCTTTGTTTGTGTATTCCTGATATTATCCACGGATTTTATTTTTTTGAATGTTTTTTTTTCAGGGAACATTTAATTTTGTGCTTGGAAACACTAAATGGTTCCACATGGAGACACCAGCTCTACACATTTGTTTGTTCTAGGGAGAAAGCTAGAGGAACTGCGGAAAACAAACATGATATTTCTGTTTGTCTAGATGACATTTGATGCACTTGCCTAACGAAAAAACTTTGCTTTTCTCCAAAACCATTTTTCCTGTGATTTTCTCGGTCCTTTGCATACCAATTCCACAACAGTTTGTCCGGATATGACTGGATGAAACCGGAAATATCCGGTTTCATTTTGGCTAACTAAAACCGAAATATTGCTACAGCATCTGTGTTTGTGCATTCCTGATATTATCCGCAGACTTTATCGATTTGATCTTTTTTATCAGGGAACATTTAATTTTGTGCTTGGAAACTCTAATTGGTTCCACATGGAGGAACCAGCTCTACACATTCGTATATTCTAGGGAGAAAGCTAGAGGAACTGCGGCAAACAAACATGATATTTCTGTTTGTCTAGATGACATTTTATGCACTTGCCTAACGAAAAGACTTTGCTTTTCTCTTAAAACCATTTTTCCTGTGATTTTCTGGGTCCATTGCATACGAATTCCACACCACTTTGTCCGGATATGACTGGATGGAACCGGAAATATGCGGTATTGTTTTGGCTAACTGAAACCGAAATATTGCTACAGCCTCTGTGTTTGTGTATTCCTGATATTATCCACGGACTTTATTGTTTTGTTTCTTTTTATCAGGGAATATTTAATTTTGTCCTTGGAAACTCTAATTGGTCCCACATGGAGACACCAGCTCTACACATTCGTATTTTCTAGGGAGAAAGCTAGAGGAACTGCGGCAAACAAACATGATATTTCTGTTTGTATAGATGACATTTTATGCACTTGCCTAACGAAAAGACTTTACTTTTCTCCAAAACCATTTTTCCTGTGATTTTCTCGGTCCATTGCATATGCATTCCACACCAGTTTGTCCGGATATGACTGGATGAAACCGGAAATATCCGGTTTCGTTTTGGCTAATTCAATCCCAGATATTGCTACAGCCTCTGTGTTTGTGTATTCCTGATATTATCCACGGACATTATTTTTTTGAATATTTTTTATTCAGGGAACATTTAATTTTATGCTTGGAAACACTAATTGGTTCCACATGGAGACACCAGCTCTACACATTCGTATTTTCTAGGGAGAAAGCTAGAGGAACTGCGGCAAACAAACATGATATTTCTGTTTGTATAGATGACATTCTATGCACTTGCCTAACGAAAAGACTTTGCTTTTCTCCAAAACCATTTTTACTGTGATTTTCTCGGGCCATTGCATATGAATTCCACACCACTTTGTCCAGATATGACTGGATGAAACCGGAAATATCCGGTTTCTTTTTGGCTAACCCAAACCGAAATATTTGTACAGCATCTGTGTTTGTGTATTCCTGATATTATCCACGGATTTTATTTTTTTGAATGTTTTTTTTTTCAGGGAACATTTAATTTTGTGCTTGGAAACACTAATTGGTTTCACATGGAGACACCAGCTCTACACATTCGTATGTTCTAGGGAGAAAGCTAGAGGAACTGCGGCAAACAAACATGATATTTCTGTTTGTAGAGATGACATTTCATGCACTTGCCTAAAGAAAAACTTTGCTTTTCCTCAAAACCATTTTTACTGTGATTTTCTCGCGCCATTGCATACGAATTCCACACCACTTTGTCCGGATATGACTGGATTAAACCGGAAATATGCGGTTTTGTTTTGGCTAACTCAAACCAAAATATTGCTACAGCCTCTGTGTTTGTGTATTCCTGATATTATCCACGGATTTTATTTTTTTGAATGTTTTTTTTTCAGGGAACATTTAATTTTGTGCTTGGAAACACTAATTGGTTCCACATGGACACACCAGCTCTACACATTTGTTTGTTCTAGGGAGAAAGCTAGAGGAACTGCGGCAAACAAACATGATATTTCTGTTTGTCTAGATGAAATTTGATGCACTTGCCTAACGAAAAAACTTTGCTTTACTCCAAAACCATTTTTCCTGTGATTTTCTCGGTCCTTTGCATACCAATTCCACAACAGTTTGTCCGGATATGACTGGATGAAACCGGAAATATCCGGTTTTATTTTGGCTAACTAAAACCGAAATATTGCTACAGCATCTGTGTTTTTGCATTCCTGATATTATCCGCAGACTTTATCGATTTGATCTTTTTTATCAGGGAACATTTAATTTTGTGCTTGGAAACTCTAATTGGTTCCACATGGAGGCACCAGCTTTACACATTCGTATGTTCTAGGTAGAAAGCTAGAGGAACTGTGGCAAACAAACATGATATTTCTGTTTGTCTAGATGACATTTGATGCACTTGCCTAACGAAAAGACTTTGCTTTTCTCTTAAAACCATTTTTACTGATTTTCTTGGTCCATTGCATACGAATTCCACACCACTTTGTCCGGATATGCCTGGATGAAACCGGAAATATCCGGTTTCGTTTTGGCTAATTCAATCCCAGATATTGCTACAGCCTCTTTGTTTGTGTATTCCTGATATTGTCCACGGACTTTATTTTTTTGAATGTTTTTTTTTCAGGGAACATTCAATTTTGTGCTTGGAAACACTAATTGGTTCCACATGGAGACACCAGCTCTACACATTCGTATTTTCTAGGGAAAAAGCTAGAGGAACTGCGGCAAACAAACATGATATTTCTGTTTGTCTAGATGACATTTTATGCACTTGCCTAACGAAAAGACTATGCTTTTCTCCAAAACCATTTTTCCTGTCATTTTCTCGGGCCATTAATATGAATTCCACACCACTTTGTCCGATATGACTGGATGAAACCAGAAATATCCGTTTTTTTTTTTTTTTTTTGGCTAACTCAAACCAAAATATTGCTACAGACTCTGTGTTTGTGTATTCCTAATATTATCCACGGACTTTATTTTTTTGAATGTTTTTTTTTTCAGGGAACATTTAATTTTATGCTTGGAAACACTAATTGGTTCCACATGGAGACACCAGCTCTACAAATTCGTATGTTCTAGGGAGAAAGCTAGAGGAACTGTGGCAAACACACATGCTATTTCTGTTTGTCTAGATGACATTTGATGCACTTGCCTAACGAAAAGACTTTGCTTTTCTCCAAAACCATTTTTACTGTGATTTTCTCGGTCCTTTGCATACGAATTCCACACCACTTTGTCCGGATATGACTGGATGAAACCACGAATATCCGGTTTCATTTTTGCTAATTCAATCCCAGATATTGCTACAGCCTCTGTGTTTGTGTATTCCTGATATTATCCATGGACTTTATTTTTTTGAATGTTTTTTTTTCAGGGAACCTTTAACTTTGTGCTTGGAAACACTAATTGGTTCCACATAGAGACACCAGCTCTACACATTTGTTTGTTCTAGGAAGAAAGCTAGAGGAACTGCGGCAAACAAACATGATATTTCTGTTTGTCTAGATGACATTTTATGCACTTGCCTAACGAAAAGACTTTGCTTTTCTCTTAATACCATTTTTACTGTGATTTTCTGGGTCCATTGCATACGAATTCCACACCACTTTGTCCGGATATGACTGGATGAAACCGGAAATATCCGGTTTCATTTTGGCTAATTCAATCCCAGATATTGCTACAGCCCCTTTGTTTGTGTATTGCTGATATTATCCACGGACTTTATTTTTTTGAATGTATTTTTTTCCGGGAACATTTAATTTTATGCTTGGAAACACTAATTGGTTCCACATGGACACAGCAGCTCTACACATTCGTATGTTTTAGGGAGAAAGCTAGAGGAACTGCGGCAAACAAACATGCTATTTCTGTTTATATAGATGACATTTTATGCACTTGCCTAACGAAAAGACTTTGCTTTTCTCCAAAACCATTTTTCCTGTGATTTTCTCGGTCCATTGCATACGAATTCCACACCACTTTTTCCAGATATGACTGGATGTAACCTGAAATATCCGGTTTCGTTTTGGCTAACTCAATCCCAGATATTGCTACAGACTCTGTCTTTGTATATTCCTGATATTATCCAAGGACTTTATTTTTTTGAATGTTTTTTTTGAGGGAACATTTAATTTTGTGCTTGGAAACACTAATTGGTCCCACATGGAGACACCAGCTCTACACATTCGTATTTTCTAGGGAGAAAGCTAGAGGAACTGCAGCAAACAAACATGCTATTTCTGTTTGTCTAGATGACATTTTATGCACTTGCCTAACGAAAAGCCTTTGCTTTTCTCCAAAACCATTTTTACTGTGATTTTCTCGATCCATTGCATACAAATTCCACACCACTTTGTCCGGATATGACTGGATTAAACCGGAAATATGCGGTTTTGTTTTGGCTAACTCAAACCAAAATATTGCTACAGCCTCTGTGTTTGTCTATTCCTGATATTATCCACGGATTTTATTTTTTTGAATGTTTTTTTTTCAGGGAACATTTAATTTTGTGCTTGGAAACACTAATTGGTTCCACATGGACACACCAGCTCTACACATTTGTTTGTTCTAGGGAGAAAGCTAGAGGAACTGCGGCAAACAAACATGATATTTCTGTTTGTCTAGATGACATTTGATGCACTTGCCTAACGAAAAAACTTTGCTTTTCTCCAAAACCATTTTTCCTGTGATTTTCTCGGTCCTTTGCATACCAATTCCACAACAGTTTGTCTGGATATGACTGGATGAAACCGGAAATATCCGGTTTTATTTTGGCTAACTAAAACCGAAATATTGCTACACCATCTGTGTTTTTGCATTCCTGATATTATCCGCAGACTTTATCGATTTGATCTTTTTTATCAGGGAACATTTAATTTTGTGCTTGGAAACTCTAATTGGTTCCACATGGAGGCACCAGCTCTACACATTCGTATGTTCTAGGGAGAAAGCTAGAGGAACTGCGGCAAACAAGCATGATATTGCTGTTTGTCTAGATGACATTTTATGCACTTGCCTAACGAAAAGACTTTGCTTTTCTCTTAAAACCATTTTTACTGTGATTTTCTTGGTCCATTGCATACGAATTCCACACCACTTTGTCCGGATATGCCTGGATGAAACCGGAAATATCCGGTTTCGTTTTGGCTAATTCAATCCCAGATATTGCTACAGCCTCTGTGTTTGTGCATTCCTGATATTATCCACAGAATTTATTGTTTTGATTTTTTTTTCAGGGAACATTTAATTTTGTGCTTGGAAACTGTAATTGGTCCCACATGGAGATACCAGCTCTACACATTCGTATGTTCTAGGGAGAAAGCTAGAGGAACTGCGGCAAACAAACATGATATTTCTGTTTGTCTAGATGACATTTTATGCACTTGCCTAACGAAAAGACTTTGCTTTTCTCCAAAACCATTTTTACTGTGATTTTCTCGGTCCATTGCATGTGAATTCCACACCACTTTGTCCGGATATGACTGGATGAAACCAGAAATATCCGGTTTCATTTTGGCTAATTCAATCCCAGATATTGCTACAGCATCTGTGTTTGTGTATTCATGATATTATCCACGGACTTTATTTTTTTGAATGTATTTTTTTCCGGGAACATTTAATTTTATGCTTGGAAACACTAATTGGTTCCACATGGACACAGCAGCTCTACACATTCGTATGTTCTAGGGAGAAAGCTACAGGAACTGAAGCAAGCAAACATGCTATTTCTGTTTGTATAGATGACATTTGATGCACTTGCCTAACGAAAAGATTTGCTTTTCTCCAAAACCATTTTTACTGTGATTTTCTCGGTCCATTGCATACGAATTCCACACCACTTTGTCCGGATATGACTGGATGAAACCGGAAATATCTGGTCTCGTTTTGGCTAACTCAATCCCAGATATTGCTACAGCCTCTTTGTTTGTGTATTCCTGATATTATCCACGGACTTTATTTTTTTGAATGTTTTTTTTTTTCAGGGAACATTTAATTTTGTGCTTGGAAACACTAATTGGTTCCACATGGAGACACCAGCTCTACACATTCGTATTTTGTAGGGAGAAAGCTAGAAGTGCAGCAAACACACATGATATTTCTGTTTTTATAGATGATATTTGATGCACTTGCCTAACGAAAAGACTTTGCTTTTCTCCAAAACCATTTTTCCTGTGATTTTCTCAGTCCATTGCATACGAATTCCACACCAGTTTGTCCGGATATGACTGGATGAAACCGGAAATATCCGGTTTTGTTTTGGCTAACTCAAACTGAAATATTGCTACAGCATCTGTGTTTGTGTATTCCTGATATTATCCACGGATTTTATTTTTTTTGAATGTTTTTTTTTCAGGGAACATTTAATTTCATGCTTGGAAACACTAATTGGTTCCACATGGACACACCAGCTCTACACATTTGTATTTTCTAGGGAGAAAGCTAGAGGAACTGCGGCAAACAAACATGCTATTTCTGTTTGTCTAGATGACATTTTATGCACTTGCCTAACGAAAAGACTTTGCTTTTCTCCAAAACCATTTTTCCTGTGATTTTCTCGGTCCATTGCATACGAATTCCACACCAGTTTGTTCAGATATGACTGGATGAAACCGGAAATATCCGGTATTGTTTTGGCTAACTCAAACCGAAATATTGCTACAGCATCTGTGTTTGTGCATTCCTGATATTATCCAAGGACTTTATTTTTTTGAATGTTTTTTTTCAGGGAACATTTCATTTTATGCTTGGAAACACTAATTGGTTCCATATGGGCACACAAGATCTACGCATTTGTATTTTCGAGGGAGAAAGCTAGAGGAACTGCAGCACACATACATGATATTTCTGTTTGTATAGATGACATTTTATGCACTTGCCTAACGAAAAGACTTTGCTTTTCTCAAAAACCATTTTTACTGTGATTTTCTCGGTCCATTGCATACGAATTCCACAACACTTTGTCCGGATATGACTGGATGAAACCGGAAATATGCGGTTTCATTTTGGCTAATTCAATCCCAGATATTGCTACAGCCTCTGTGTTTGTTTATTCCTGATATTATCCACGGATTTATATTTTTGAACGTTTTTTTTTTCAGGGAACATTTCATTTTATGCTTGGAAACACTAATTGGTTCCACATGGACACACCAGATCTACACATTTGTATTTTCTAGGGAGAAAGCTAGAGGAACTGCGGCAAAAAAACATGATATTTCTGTTTGTATAGATGACATTTGATGCACTTGCCTAACAAAAAGACTTTGCTTTTCTCCAAAACCATTTTT
The DNA here is from genome assembly GCA_036325905.1 of Lepus oiostolus. Lineage (NCBI taxonomy): Eukaryota > Metazoa > Chordata > Mammalia > Lagomorpha > Leporidae > Lepus > Lepus oiostolus. The sequence continues at coordinate 48,840,042 of CM070795.1, forward strand.
CCTGTGATTTTCTCGGTCCATTGTATACGAATTGCACACCGCTTTGTCCGGATATGACTGGATGAAACCGGAAATATCCGGTTTTGTTTTGGCTAACTCAAACCCAAATATTGCTACAGCATCTGTGTTTGTGTATTCCTGATATTATCCACGGATTTTATTTTTTTGAATGTTTTTTTTTTATGGGAACATTTAATTTTATGCTTGGAAACACTAATTGGTTCCACATGGAGACACCAGCTCTACACATTTGTATTTTCTAGGGAGAAAGCTAGAGGAACTGCGGCAAACAAACATGATATTTCTGTTTGTCTAGATGACATTTGATGCACTTGCCTAACGAAAAGACTTTGCTTTTCTCCAAAACCATTTTTCCTGTGATTTTCTCGGTCCATTGCATACATATTCCACACATGTTTCTCCGGATATGACTGGATGAAGCCGGAAATATGCGGTTTTGTTTTGGCTAACTCAAACCGAAATATTGCTACAGCCTCTGTGTTTGTGTATTCCTGATATTATCCACGGACTTTATTTTTTTGAATGTTTTTTTTTTCAGGGAACATTTAATTTTATGCTTGGAAACACTAATTGGTTCCACATGGAGACACCAGCTCTACACATTCGTATTTTCTAGGGAGAAAGCTAGAAGAAGTGCAGCAAACACACATGATATTTCTGTTTTTATAGATGATATTTGATGCACTTGCCTAACGAAAAGACTTTGCTTTTCTCCAAAACCATTTTTACTGTGATTTTAACGGTCCATTGCATACAAATTCCACACCAGTTTGTCCGGATATGACTGGATGAAACCGGAAATATCCGGTTTTGTTTTGGCTAACTCAAACTGAAATATTGCTACAGCATCTGTGTTTGTGTATTCCTGATATTATCCACGGATTTTATTTTTTTGAATTTTTTTTTTCAGGGAACATTTAATTTCATGCTTGGAAACGCTAATTGGTTCCACATGGACACACCAGCTCTACACATTTGTATTTTCTAGGGAGAAAGCTAGAGGAACTGTGGCAAACAAACATTATATCCTGTTTGTATAGATGACATTTGATGCACTTGCCTAACGAAAAGACTTTGCTTTTCTCCAAAACCATTTTTCCTGTGATTTTCTCGGTCCATTGCATACGAATTCCACTCCACTTTTTCCGGATATGACTGGATGAAGCCGGAAATATGCGGTTTTGTTTTGGCTAATTCAAACCGAAATATTGCTACAGCATCTGTGTTTGTGTATTCCTGATATTATCCACGGACTTTATTTTTTTGAATGTTATTTTTTTCAGGGAACATTTAATTTTATGCTTGGAAACACTAATTGGTTCCACATGGAGACACCAGCTCTACACATTCGTATGTTCTATGGAGAAAGCTAGAGGAACTGTGGCAAACAAACATTATATCCTGTTTGTATAGATGACATTTGATGCACTTGCCTAACGAAAAGACTTTGCTTTTCTCCAAAACCATTTTTCCTGTGATTTTCTCGGTCCATTGCATACGAATTCCACACCACTTTGTCCGGATATGACTGGATAAAACCGGAAATATCCGGTTTTGTTTTGGCTAACTCAAACCGAAATATTGCTACAGCATCTGTGTTTGTGTATTCCTGATATTATTCACGGACTTTATTTTTTTGAATGTTTTTTTTCAGGGAACATTTAATTTTGTGCTTGGAAACACTAATTGGTTCCACATGGAGACACCAGTTCTACACATTTTTATGTTTTAGGGAGAAATCTAGCGAAACTGCGGCAAACAAACATGCTATTTCTGTTTGTATAGGTGACATTTTATGCACTTGCCTAACGAAAAGACTTTGCTTTTCTCCAAAACCATTTTTCCTGTGATTTTCTCGGTCCATTGCATACGAATTCCACACCAGTTTGGCTGAATATGACTGGATGAAACCGGAAATATCCGGTTTCGTTTTGGCTAATTCAATCCCAGATATTGCTACAGCCTTTTTGTTTGTGTATTCCTGATATTATCCACGGACTTTATTTTTTTGAATGTTTTTTTTTTCAGGGAACATTAAATTTTATGCTTGGAAACACTAATTGGTTCCACATGGAGACACCAGCTCTACACATTCGTATTTTCTAGGGAGAAAGCTAGAGGAACTGCGGCAAACAAACATGATATTTCTGTTTCTCTAGATGACATTTTATGCACTTGCCTAACGAAAAGACTTTGCTTTTCTCCAAAACCATTTTTACTGTGATTTTCTCGGTCCATTGCATACCAATTCCACACCACTTTGTCCGGATATGACTGGATGAAACCGGATATATCCGGTTTTGTTTTGGCTAACTCAAACCGAAATATTGCTACAGCATCTGTGTTTGTGTATTCCTGATATTATCCACGGATTTTATTTTTTTGAATGTTTTTTTTTTCAGGGAACATTTAATTTTATGCTTGGAAACACTAATTGGTTCCATATGGGCACACAAGATCTACGCATTTGTATTTTCGAGGGAGAAAGCTAGAGGAACTGCGGCAAACAAACATGATATTTCTGTTTGTATAGATGACATTTGATGCACTTGCCTAACGAAAAGACTTTGCTTTTCTCCAAAACCATTTTTCCTGTGATTTTCTCAGTCCATTGCATACCAATTCCACACCACTTTGTCCGGATATGACTGGATGAAACCGGAAATATGTGGTTTCGTTTTGGCTAACTCAAACCGAAATATTTGTACAGCATCTGTGTTTGTGTATTCCTGATATTATCCACGGATTTTATTTTTTTGAATGTTTTTTTTTTCAGGGAACATTTAATTTTATGCTTGGAAACACTAGTTGGTTCCAAATGGAGACACCAGCTCTACACATTCATATTTTCTAGGGAGAATGCTAGAGGAATTGCGGCAAACAAACATGCTATTTCTGTTTGTATAGATGACATTTGATGCACTTGCCTAACGAAAAGACTTTGCTTTTCTCCAAAACCATTTTTCCTGTGATTTTCTCGGTCCATTGCATAAGAATTCCACACCACTTTGTCCGGATATGACTGGATGAAACCGGAAATATCCGGTTTTGTTTTGGCTAATTCAATCCCAGATATTGCTACAGCCTCTTTGTTTGTGTATTCCTGATATTATCCACGGACTTTATTTTTTGAATGTTTTTTTTTCAGGGAACATTTAATTTTATGCTTGGAAACACTAATTGGTTCCACATGGAGACACCAGCTCTACACATTCATATTTTCGAGGGAGAAAGCTGGAGGAATTGCGGCAAACAAACATGATATTTCTGTTCGTAGAGATGACATTTGATGCACTTGCCTAACGAAAAGAATTTGCTTTTCTCCAAAATCATTTTTACTGTGATTTTCTCGGTCCATTGCACACGAATTGAACACCACTTTGTCCGGATATGACTGGATGAAACCGGAAGTATCCCGTTTTGTTTTGGCTAATTCAATCCCAGATATTGCTACAGCCTCTGTGTTTGTGTATTCGAGATATTATCCACGGATTTTATTTTTTTGAAAGGTTTTTTTTTCAGGGAACATTTAATTTTATGCTTGGAAACACTAATTGGTTCCATATGGGCACACAAGATCTACGCATTTGTATTTTCTAGGGAGAAAGCTAGAGGAACTGCAGCACACAAACATGATATTTCTGTTTGTATAGATGACATTTTATGCACTTGCCTAACGAAAAGACTTTGCTTTGCTCCAAAACCATTTTTCCTGTGATTTTCTCGGTCCATTGCATACGAATTCCACAACACTTTGTCCGGATATGACTGGATGAAACTGGAAGTATCCCGTTTTGTTTTGGCTAACTCAAACCGAAAATTTGCTACAGCCTCTGTGCTTGTGTATTCCTGATATTATCCACGGACTTTATTTTTTTGAATGTTTTTTTTTTTCAGGGAACATTTAATTTTATGCTTGGAAACACTAATTGGTTCCACATGGAGACACCAGCTCTACACATTCGTTTGTTCTAGGGAGAAAGCTAGAGGAACTGTGGCAAACAAACATGATATTTCTGTTTGTATAGATGACATTTGATGCACTTGCCTAACGAAAAGACTTTGCTTTTCTCCAAAACCATTTTTCCTGTGATTTTCTCGGTCCATTGCATACGAATTCCACACCACTTTGTCCGCATATGACTGGATGAAACCGGAAACATCCGGTTTCGTTTTGGCTAACTCAAACCCAAATATTGCTACAGCCTCTTTGTTTGTGTATTCCTGATATTATCCACGGACTTTATGGTTGTGAATGTTTTTTTTTTTTTCAGGGAACATTAAATTTTATGCTTGGAAACACTAATTGGTTCCACATGGAGACACCAGTTCTACACATTTTTATGTTTTAGGAAGAAATCTAGCAGAACTGCGGCAAACAAACATGCTATTTCTGTTTGTATAGATGACATTTTATGCACTTGCCTAACGAAAAGACTTTGCTTTTCTCCAAAACTATTTTTCCTGTGATTTTCTCAGTACATTGCATGCGAATTCCACACCACTTTGTCCGGATATGACTGGATGAAACCAGAAATATCCGGTTTCGTTTTGGCTAATTCAATCCCAGATATTGCTACAGACTCTTTGTTTGTGTATTCCTGATATTATCCACGGACTTTATTTTTTTGAATGTTTTTTTTTTTCAGGGAACATTAAATTTTATGCTTGGAAACACTAATTGGTTCCACATGGAGACACCAGCTCTACACCTTTTTATGTTCTAGGGAGAAAGCTAGAGGAACTGCGGCAAACAAACATGATATTTCTGTTTGTATAGATGACATTTTATGCACTTGCCTAACGAAAAGACTTTGCTTTTCTCCAAAACCATTTTTCCTGTGATTTTCTCGGTCCATTGCATACGAATTCCACACCACTTTGTCCGCATATGACTGGATGAAACCGGAAACATCCGGTTTCGTTTTGGCTAATTCAATCCCAGATATTGCTACATCCTCTGTGTTTTTTATTCCTGATATTATCCATGGACTTTATTTTTTTGAACTTTTTTTTTTCAGGGAACATTTAATTTTATGCTTGGAAACACTAATTGGTTCCATATGGGCACACAAGATCTACGCATTTGTATTTTCGAGGGAGAAAGGTAGAGGAACTGCGGCAAACAAACATGATATTTCTGTTTGTATAGATGACATTTGATGCACTTGCCTAACGAAAAGACTTTGCTTTTCTCCAAAACCATTTTTCCTGTGATTTTCTCGGTCCATTGCATACCAATTCCACACAACTTTGTCCGGATATGACTGGATGAAACCGGAAATATGTGGTTTCGTTTTGGCTAACTCAAACCGAAATATTTGTACAGCATCTGTGTTTGTGTATTCCTGATATTATCCACGGATTTTATTTTTTTGAATGTTTTTTTTTTCATGGAACATTTAATTTTATGCTTGGAAACACTAGTTGGTTCCACATGGAGACACCAGCTCTACACATTCGTATTTTCTAGGGAGAATGCTAGAGGAATTGCGGCAAACAAACATGATATTTCTGTTTGTATAGATGACATTTGATGCACTTGCCTAACGAAAAGACTTTGCTTTTCTCCAAAACCAGTTTTTCTGTGATTTTCTCGGTCCATTGCATAAGAATTCCACACCACTTTGTCCGGATATGACTGGATGAAACCGGAAATATGCGGTTTTTTTTGGCTAACTCAAACCCAAATATTGCTACAGCCTCTTTGTTTGTGTATTCCTGATATTATCCACGGACTTTATGGTTGTGAATGTTTTTTTTTTTTCAGGGAACATTAAATTTTATGCTTGGAAACACTAATTGGTTCCACATGGAGTCACCAGTTCTACACATTTTTATGTTTTAGGGAGAAATCTAGCAGAACTGCGGCAAACAAACATGCTATTTCTGTTTGTATAGATGACATTTTATGCACTTGCCTAACGAAAAGACTTTGCTTTTCTCCAAATCCGTTTTTACTGTGATTTTCTGGGTCCATTGCATACGCATTCCACACCACTTTGTCCGGATATGACTGGATGAAACCGGAAATATCCGGTTTCATTTTGGCTAATTCAATCCCAGATATTGCTACAGCCTCTTTGTTTGTGTATTCCTGATATTATCCACGGACATTATTTTTTTGAATGTTTTTTTTTTTCAGGGAACATTAAATTTTATGCTTGGAAACACTAATTGGTTCCACATGGAGACACCAGCTCTACACCTTTTTATGTTCTAGGGAGAAAGCTAGAGGAACTGCGGCAAACAAACATGATATTTCTGTTTGTATAGATGATATTTTATGCACTTGCCTAACGAAAAGACTTTGCTTTACTCCAAAACCATTTTTCCTGTGATTTTCTCGGTCCATTGCATACCAATTCCACACCACTTTGTCCGGATATGACTGGATGAAACCGGAAATATCCGGTTTTGTTTTGGCTAACTCAAACCGAAATATTGCTACAGCATCTGTGTTTGTGTATTCCTGATATTATCCACGGATTTTATTTTTTTGAATGTTTTTTTTTTCAGGGAACTTTTAATTTTATGCCTGGAAACAATAATTGGTGCACATGGAGACACCAGCTCTACACATTCGTATTTTCTAGGGAGAAAGCTGGAGGAACTGCGGCAAACAAACATGATATTTCTGTTTGTATAGATGACATTTGATGCACTTGCCTAACAAAATGACTTTGCTTTTCTCCAAAACCATTTTTACTGTGATTATCTCGGTCCATTGCATACGAATTCCACACCACTTTGTCCGGATATGACTGTATGAACCCGGAAATATGCGGTTTTTTTTGGCTAACTCAAACCCAAATATTGCTACAGCCTCTTTGTTTGTGTATTCCTGATATTATCCACGGACTTTATTTTTTTGAAGGTTTTTTTTTCAGGGAACATTTAATTTTATGCTTGGAAACACTAGTTGGTTCCTCATGGAGACACCAGTTCTACACATTTTTATGTTTTAGGGAGAAATCTAGCGAAACTGCGGCAAACAAACATGCTATTTCTGTTTGTATAGGTGACATTTTATGCACTTGCCTAACGAAAAGACTTTGCTTTTCTCCAAAACCATTTTTCCTGTGATTTTCTCGGTCCATTGCATACGAATTCCACACCAGTTTGGCTGAATATGACTGGATGAAACCGGAAATATCCGGTTTCGTTTTGGCTAATTCAATCCCAGATATTGCTACAGCCTTTTTGTTTGTGTATTCCTGATATTATCCACGGACTTTATTTTTTTGAATGTTTTTTTTTTCAGGGAACATTAAATTTTATGCTTGGAAACACTAATTGGTTCCACATGGAGACACCAGCTCTACACATTCGTATTTTCTAGGGAGAAAGCTAGAGGAACTGCGGCAAACAAACATGATATTTCTGTTTCTCTAGATGACATTTTATGCACTTGCCTAACGAAAAGACTTTGCTTTTCTCCAAAACCATTTTTACTGTGATTTTCTCGGTCCATTGCATACCAATTCCACACCACTTTGTCCGGATATGACTGGATGAAACCGGATATATCCGGTTTTGTTTTGGCTAACTCAAACCGAAATATTGCTACAGCATCTGTGTTTGTGTATTCCTGATATTATCCACGGATTTTATTTTTTTGAATGTTTTTTTTTTCAGGGAACATTTAATTTTATGCTTGGAAACACTAATTGGTTCCATATGGGCACACAAGATCTACGCATTTGTATTTTCGAGGGAGAAAGGTAGAGGAACTGCGGCAAACAAACATGATATTTCTGTTTGTATAGATGACATTTGATGCACTTGCCTAACGAAAAGACTTTGCTTTTCTCCAAAACCATTTTTCCTGTGATTTTCTCGGTCCATTGCATACCAATTCCACACAACTTTGTCCGGATATGACTGGATGAAACCGGAAATATGTGGTTTCGTTTTGGCTAACTCAAACCGAAATATTTGTACAGCATCTGTGTTTGTGTATTCCTGATATTATCCACGGATTTTATTTTTTTGAATGTTTTTTTTTTCATGGAACATTTAATTTTATGCTTGGAAACACTAGTTGGTTCCACATGGAGACACCAGCTCTACACATTCGTATTTTCTAGGGAGAATGCTAGAGGAATTGCGGCAAACAAACATGATATTTCTGTTTGTATAGATGACATTTGATGCACTTGCCTAACGAAAAGACTTTGCTTTTCTCCAAAACCAGTTTTTCTGTGATTTTCTCGGTCCATTGCATAAGAATTCCACACCACTTTGTCCGGATATGACTGGATGAAACCGGAAATATGCGGTTTTTTTTGGCTAACTCAAACCCAAATATTGCTACAGCCTCTTTGTTTGTGTATTCCTGATATTATCCACGGACTTTATGGTTGTGAATGTTTTTTTTTTTTCAGGGAACATTAAATTTTATGCTTGGAAACACTAATTGGTTCCACATGGAGTCACCAGTTCTACACATTTTTATGTTTTAGGGAGAAATCTAGCAGAACTGCGGCAAACAAACATGCTATTTCTGTTTGTATAGATGACATTTTATGCACTTGCCTAACGAAAAGACTTTGCTTTTCTCCAAATCCGTTTTTACTGTGATTTTCTGGGTCCATTGCATACGCATTCCACACCACTTTGTCCGGATATGACTGGATGAAACCGGAAATATCCGGTTTCATTTTGGCTAATTCAATCCCAGATATTGCTACAGCCTCTTTGTTTGTGTATTCCTGATATTATCCACGGACATTATTTTTTTGAATGTTTTTTTTTTTCAGGGAACATTAAATTTTATGCTTGGAAACACTAATTGGTTCCACATGGAGACACCAGCTCTACACCTTTTTATGTTCTAGGGAGAAAGCTAGAGGAACTGCGGCAAACAAACATGATATTTCTGTTTGTATAGATGATATTTTATGCACTTGCCTAACGAAAAGACTTTGCTTTACTCCAAAACCATTTTTCCTGTGATTTTCTCGGTCCATTGCATACCAATTCCACACCACTTTGTCCGGATATGACTGGATGAAACCGGAAATATCCGGTTTTGTTTTGGCTAACTCAAACCGAAATATTGCTACAGCATCTGTGTTTGTGTATTCCTGATATTATCCACGGATTTTATTTTTTTGAATGTTTTTTTTTTCAGGGAACTTTTAATTTTATGCCTGGAAACAATAATTGGTGCACATGGAGACACCAGCTCTACACATTCGTATTTTCTAGGGAGAAAGCTGGAGGAACTGCGGCAAACAAACATGATATTTCTGTTTGTATAGATGACATTTGATGCACTTGCCTAACAAAATGACTTTGCTTTTCTCCAAAACCATTTTTACTGTGATTATCTCGGTCCATTGCATACGAATTCCACACCACTTTGTCCGGATATGACTGTATGAACCCGGAAATATGCGGTTTTTTTTGGCTAACTCAAACCCAAATATTGCTACAGCCTCTTTGTTTGTGTATTCCTGATATTATCCACGGACTTTATTTTTTTGAAGGTTTTTTTTTCAGGGAACATTTAATTTTATGCTTGGAAACACTAGTTGGTTCCTCATGGAGACACCAGTTCTACACATTTTTATGTTTTAGGGAGAAATCTAGCGAAACTGCGGCAAACAAACATGCTATTTCTGTTTGTATAGGTGACATTTTATGCACTTGCCTAACGAAAAGACTTTGCTTTTCTCCAAAACCATTTTTCCTGTGATTTTCTCGGTCCATTGCATACGAATTCCACACCAGTTTGGCTGAATATGACTGGATGAAACCGGAAATATCCGGTTTCGTTTTGGCTAATTCAATCCCAGATATTGCTACAGCCTTTTTGTTTGTGTATTCCTGATATTATCCACGGACTTTATTTTTTTGAATGTTTTTTTTTTCAGGGAACATTAAATTTTATGCTTGGAAACACTAATTGGTTCCACATGGAGACACCAGCTCTACACATTCGTATTTTCTAGGGAGAAAGCTAGAGGAACTGCGGCAAACAAACATGATATTTCTGTTTCTCTAGATGACATTTTATGCACTTGCCTAACGAAAAGACTTTGCTTTTCTCCAAAACCATTTTTACTGTGATTTTCTCGGTCCATTGCATACCAATTCCACACCACTTTGTCCGGATATGACTGGATGAAACCGGATATATCCGGTTTTGTTTTGGCTAACTCAAACCGAAATATTGCTACAGCATCTGTGTTTGTGTATTCCTGATATTATCCACGGATTTTATTTTTTTGAATGTTTTTTTTTTCAGGGAACATTTAATTTTATGCTTGGAAACACTAATTGGTTCCATATGGGCACACAAGATCTACGCATTTGTATTTTCGAGGGAGAAAGCTAGAGGAACTGCGGCAAACAAACATGATATTTCTGTTTGTATAGATGACATTTGATGCACTTGCCTAACGAAAAGACTTTGCTTTTCTCCAAAACCATTTTTCCTGTGATTTTCTCAGTCCATTGCATACCAATTCCACACCACTTTGTCCGGATATGACTGGATGAAACCGGAAATATGTGGTTTCGTTTTGGCTAACTCAAACCGAAATATTTGTACAGCATCTGTGTTTGTGTATTCCTGATATTATCCACGGATTTTATTTTTTTGAATGTTTTTTTTTTCAGGGAACATTTAATTTTATGCTTGGAAACACTAGTTGGTTCCAAATGGAGACACCAGCTCTACACATTCATATTTTCTAGGGAGAATGCTAGAGGAATTGCGGCAAACAAACATGCTATTTCTGTTTGTATAGATGACATTTTATGCACTTGCCTAACGAAAAGACTTTGCTTTTCTCCAAAACCATTTTTCCTGTGATTTTCTCGGTCCATTGCATAAGAATTCCACACCACTTTGTCCGGATATGACTGGATGAAACCGGAAATATGCGGTTTTTTTTGGCTAACTCAAACCCAAATATTGCTACAGCCTCTTTGTTTGTGTATTCCTGATATTATCCACGGACTTTATGGTTGTGAATGTTTTTTTTTTTTTTCAGGGAACATTAAATTTTATGCTTGGAAACACTAATTGGTTCCACATGCAGACACCAGTTCTACACATTTTTATGTTTTAGGGAGAAATCTAGCAGAACTGCGGCAAACAAACATGCTATTTCTGTTTGTATAGATGACATTTTATGCACTTGCCTAACGAAAAGACTTTGCTTTTCTCCAAATCCGTTTTTACTGTGATTTTCTGGGTCCATTGCATACGCATTCCACACCACTTTGTCCGGATATGACTGGATGAAACCGGAAATATCCGGTTTCGTTTTGGCTAATTCAATCCCAGATATTGCTACAGCCTCTTTGTTTGTGTATTCCTGATATTATACACGGACTTTATTTTTTTGAATGTTTTTTTTTTCAGGGAACATTAAATTTTATGCTTGGAAACACTAATTGGTTCCACATGGAGACACCAGCTCTACACATTTTTATGTTCTAGGGAGAAAGCTAGAGGAACTGCGGCAAACAAACATGATATTTCTGTTTGTATAGATGACATTTTATGCACTTGCCTAACGAAAAGACTTTGCTTTTCTCCAAAACCATTTTTCCTGTGATTTTCTCGGTCCATTGCATACCAATTCCACACCACTTTGTCCGGATATGACTGGATGAAACCGGAAATATCCGGTTTCGTTTTGGCTAACTCAAAGCGAAATATTTGTACAGCATCTGTGTTTGTGTATTCCTGATATTATCCACGGATTTTATTTTTTTGAATGTTTTTTTTTTTTCAGGGAACATTTAATTTTATGCTTGGAAACACTAGTTGGTTCCAAATGGAGACACCAGCTCTACACATTCGTATTTTCTAGGGAGAATGCTAGAGGAATTGCGGCAAACAAACATGATATTTCTGTTTGTATAGATGACATTTGATGCACTTGCCTAACGAAAAGACTTTGCTTTTCTCCAAAACCATTTTTCCTGTGATTTTCTCGGTCCATTGCATAAGAATTCCACACCACTTTGTCCGGATATGACTGGATGAACCCGGAAATATGCGGTTTTTTTTGGCTAACTCAAACCCAAATATTGCTACAGCCTCTTTGTTTGTGTATTCCTGATATTATCCACGGACTTTATGGTTGTGAATGTTTTTTTTTTTTCAGGGAACATTAAATTTTATGCTTGGAAACACTAATTGGTTCCACATGGAGACACCAGTTCTACACATTTTTATGTTTTAGGGAGAAATCTAGCAGAACTGCGGCAAACAAACATGCTATTTCTGTTTGTATAGATGACATTTTATGCACTTGCCTAACGAAAAGACTTTGCTTTTCTCCAAATCCGTTTTTACTGTGATTTTCTGGGTCCATTGCATACGCATTCCACACCACTTTGTCCGGATATGACTGGATGAAACCGGAAATATCCGGTTTCGTTTTGGCTAATTCAATCCCAGATATTGCTACAGCCTCTTTGTTTGTGTATTCCTGATATTATCCACGGACTTTATTTTTTTGAATGTTTTTTTTTTTCAGGGAACATTAAATTTTATGCTTGGAAACACTAATTGGTTCCACATGGAGACACCAGCTCTACACCTTTTTATGTTCTAGGGAGAAATCTAGAGGAACTGCGGCAAACAAACATGATATTTCTGTTTGTATAGATGATATTTTATGCACTTGCCTAACGAAAAGACTTTGCTTTACTCCAAAACCATTTTTCCTGTGATTTTCTCGGTCCATTGCATACCAATTCCACACCACTTTGTCCGGATATGACTGGATGAAACCGGAAATATCCGGTTTTGTTTTGGCTAACTCAAACCGAAATATTGCTACAGCATCTGTGTTTGTGTATTCCTGATATTATCCACGGATTTTATTTTTTGAATGTTTTTTTTTTCAGGGAACTTTTAATTTTATGCCTGGAAACAATAATTGGTGCACATGGAGACACCAGCTCTACACATTCGTATTTTCTAGGGAGAAAGCTGGAGGAACTGCGGCAAACAAACATGATATTTCTGTTTGTATAGATGACATTTGATGCACTTGCCTAACAAAATGACTTTGCTTTTCTCCAAAACCATTTTTACTGAGATTATCTCGGTCCATTGCATACGAATTCCACACCACTTTGTCCGGATATGACTGGATGAAACCGGAAATATGCGATTTTTTTTGGCTAACTCAAACCCAAATATTGCTACAGCCTCTTTGTTTGTGTATTCCTGATATTATCCACGGACTTTATTTTTTTGAAGGTTTTTTTTTTCAGGGAACATTTAATTTTATGCTTGGAAACACTAGTTGGTTCCTCATGGAGACACCAGTTCTACACATTTTTATGTTTTAGGGAGAAATCTAGCGAAACTGCGGCAAACAAACATGCTATTTCTGTTTGTATAGATGACATTTTATGCACTTGCCTAACGAAAAGACTTTGCTTTTCTCCAAAACCATTTTTCCTGTGATTTTCTCGGTCCATTGCATACGAATTCCACACCAGTTTGGCTGAATATGACTGGATGAAACCGGAAATATCCGGTTTCGTTTTGGCTAATTCAATCCCAGATATTGCTACAGCCTTTTTGTTTGTGTATTCCTGATATTATCCACGGACTTTATTTTTTTGAATGTTTTTTTTTTCAGGGAACATTAAATTTTATGCTTGGAAACACTAATTGGTTCCACATGGACACACCAGCTCTACACATTCGTATTTTCTAGGGAGAAAGCTAGAGGAACTGCGGCAAACAAACATGATATTTCTGTTTGTATAGATGACATTTTATGCACTTGCCTAACGAAAATACTTTGCTTTTCTCCAAAACCATTTTTACTGTGATTTTCTCGGTCCATTGCATACCAATTCCACACCACTTTGTCCGGATATGACTGGATGAAACCGGAAATATCCGGTTTTGTTTTGGCTAACTCAAACCGAAATATTGCTACAGCATCTGTGTTTGTGTATTCCTGATATTATCTGCGTTCTTTATTGTTTTCTTTTTTTTATCAGGGAACATTTAACTTTGTCCTTGGAAACTCTAATTGGTGCACACGGAGACACCAGCTCTACACATTCGTATTTTCTAGGGAGAAAGATAGAGGAACTGCAGCAAACAAACTTGATATTTCTGTTTGTCTAGATGACATTTGATGCACTTGCCTAACGAAAAGACTTTGCTTTTCTCCAAAACCATTTTTCCTGTGATTTTCTCGGTCCATTGCATACGAATTCCACACCACTTTGTCCGCATATGACTGGATGATACCGGAAACATCCGGTTTCGTTTTGGCTAATTCAATCCCAGATATTGCTACATCCTCTGTGTTTTTTATTCCTGATATTATCCATGGACTTTATTTTTTTGAACGTTTTTTTTTTCAGGGAACATTTAATTTTATGCTTGGAAACACTAATTGGTTCCATATGGGCACACAAGATCTACGCATTTGTATTTTCGAGGGAGAAAGCTAGAGGAACTGCGGCAAACAAACATCATATTTCTGTTTGTCTAGATGACATTTGATGCACTTGCCTAACGAAAAGACTTTGCTTTTCTCCAAAACCATTTTTCCTGTGATTTTCTCGGTCCATTGCATACCAATTCCACACCACTTTGTCCGGATATGACTGGATGAAACCGGAAGTATCCGGTTTCGTTTTGGCTAACTCAAACCGAAATATTTGTACAGCATCTGTGTTTGTGTATTCCTGATATTATCCATGGATTTTATTTTTTTGAATGTTTTTTTTTCAGGGAACATTTAATTTTATGCTTGGAAACACTAATTGGTTCCAAATGGAGACACCAGCTCTACACATTCGTATTTTCTAGGGAGAATGCTAGAGGAATTGCGGCAAACAAACATGATATTTCTGTTTGTATAGATGACATTTGATGCACTTGCCTAACGAAAAGACTTTGCTTTTCTCCAAAACCATTTTTCCTGTGATTTTCTCGGTCCATTGCATACGAATTCCACACCACTTTGTCCGGATATGACTGGATGAAACCGGAAATATGCGGTTTTTTTTGGCTAACTCAAACCCAAATATTGCTACAGCCTCTTTGTTTGTGTATTCCTGATATTATCCACGGACTTTATGGTTGTGAATGTTTTTTTTTTTCAGGGAACATTAAATTTTATGCTTGGAAACACTAATTGGTTCCACATGGAGACACCAGTTCTACACATTTTTATGTTTTAGGGAGAAATCTAGCAGAACTGCGGCAAACAAACATGCTATTTCTGTTTGTATAGATGACATTTTATGCACTTGCCTAACGAAAAGACTTTGCTTTTCTCCAAATCCGTTTTTACTGTGATTTTCTGGGTCCATTGCATACGAATTCCACACCACTTTGTCCGGATATGACTGGATGAAACCAGAAATATCCGGTTTCGTTTTGGCTAATTCAATCCCAGATATTGCTACAGCCTCTTTGTTTGTGTATTCCTGATATTATCTACGGACTTTATTTTTTTGAATGTTTTTTATTTCAGGGAACATTAAATTTTATGCTTGGAAACACTAATTGGTTCCACATGGAGACACCAGCTCTACACATTTTTATGTTCTAGGGAGAAAGCTAGAGGAACTGCGGCAAACAAACATGATATTTCTGTTTGTATAGATGACATTTTATGCACTTGCCTAACGAAAAGACTTTGCTTTTCTCCAAAACCATTTTTCCTGTGATTTTCTCAGTCCATTGCATACCAATTCCACACCACTTTGTCCGGATATGACTGGATGAAACCGGAAATATCCGGTTTTGTTTTGGCCAACTCAAACCGAAATATTGCTACAGGATCTGTGTTTGTGTATTCCTGATATTATCCACGGATTTTATTTTTTTGAAGGTTTTTTTTTTTTTTTCAGGGAACATTTAATTTCATGCTTGGAAACACTAATTGGTTCCTCATGGAGACACCAGTTCTACACATTTTTATGTTTTAGGGAGAAATCTAGCAGAACTGCGGCAAACAAACATGCTATTTCTGTTTGTATAGGTGACATTTTATGCACTTGCCTAACGAAAAGACTTTGCTTTTCTCCAAAACCATTTTTTCTGTGATTTTCTCGGTCCATTGCATACGAATTCCACACCAGTTTGTCCGAATATGACTGGATGAAAACGGAAATATCAGGTTTCGTTTTGGCTAATTCAATCCCAGATATTGCTACAGCCTCTTTGTTTGTTTATTCCTGATATTATCCACGGACTTTATTTTTTTGAATGTTTTTTTTTCAGGGAACATTGAATTTTATGCTTGGAAACACTAATTGGTTCCACATGGAGACACCAGCTCTACACATTCGTATTTTCTAGGGAGAAAGCTAGAGGAACTGCGGCAAACAAACATGATATTTCTGTTTGTATAGATGACATGTTATGCACTGGCCTAACGAAAAGACTTTGCTTTTCTCCAAAACCATATTTCCTGTGATTTTCTCGGTCCATTGCATACCAATTCCACACCACTTTGTCCGGATATGACTGGATGAAACCGGAAATATCCGGTTTTGTTTTGGCTAACTCAAACCGAAATATTGCTACAGCATCTGTGTTTGTGTATTCCTGATATTATCCACGGACTTTATTTTTTTGAATTTTTTTTTTCAGGGAACATTTAATTTTATGCTTGGAAACACTAATTGGTTCCACATGGACACACCAGCTCTACACATTCGTATTTTCTAGGAAGAAAGCTAGAGGAACTGCGGCAAACAAACATGATATTTCTGTTTGTATAGATGACATTTGATGCACTTGCCTAACGAAAAGACTTTGCTTTTCTCCAAAACCTTTTTTACTGTGATTTTCTCGGTCCATTGCATACCAATTCCACACCACTTTGTCCGGATATGACTGGATGAAACCGGAAATATCCGGTTTTGTTTTGGCTAACTCAAACCCAAATATTGTTACAGCATCTGTGTTTGTGTATTCCTGATATTATCCACGGACTTTATTTTTTTGAATGTTTTTTTTTCAGGGAACATTAAATTTTATGCTTGGAAACAGTAATTGGTTCCACATGGAGACACCAGCTCTACACATTTGTTTGCTCTAGGGAGAAAGCTAGAGGAACTGCGGCAAACAAACATGATATTTCTGTTTGTATAGATGACATTTTATGCACTTGCCTAACGAAAAGACTTTGCTTTTCTCCAAAACCATTTTTCCTGTGATTTTCTCGGTCCATTGCATAACGATTCCACACCACTTTGTCCGCATATGACTGGATGAAACCGAAAATATCCGGTTTTTTTTTTGGCTAGCTCAATCCCAGTTATTGCTACAGCCTCTTTGTTTGTATATTCCTGATATGATATACGGACTTTATTTTTTTGAATGTTTTTTATTTCAGGGAACATTTAATTTTATGCTTGGAAATACTAATGGGTTCCACATGGAGACACCAGCTCTACACATTCGTATTTTCTAGGGAGAAAGCTAGAGGAACTGCGGCAAACAAACATGATATTTCTGTTTGTATAGATGACATTTGATGCACTTGCCTAACGAAAAGACTTTGCTTTTCTCCAAAACCATTTTTCCTGTGATTTTCTCGGTCCATTGCATACGAATTCCACACCACTTTGTCCGGATATGACTGGATGAAACTGGAAATATCCGGTTTTGTTTTGGCTAACTCAAACAGAAATATTGCTACAGCATCTGTGTTTGTGTATTCCTGATATTATCCACGGATTTTTTTTGAATGTTTTTTTTTCAGTGAACATTAAATTTTATGCTTGGAAACACTAATTGGTTCCACATGGAGACACCAGCTCTACACATTCGTATTTTCTAGGGAGAAAGCTAGAGGAACTGCGGCAAACTAACATGATATTTCTGTTTCTATAGATGACATTTTATGCACTTGCCTAACGAAAAGACTTTGCTTTTCTCCAAAACCATTTTTCCTGTGATTTTCTCGGTCCATTGCATATGAATTCCACACCACTTTGTCCGGATATGACTGGATGAAACCGGAAATATCCGGTTTTTTTTTTGGCTAGCTCAATCCCAGTTATTGCTACAGCCTCTGTGTTTGTGTATTCCTGATATTATCCACGGACTGTATTTTTTTGAATGTTTTTTTTTCTGGGAACATTAAATTTTATGCTTGGAAACACTAATTGGTTCCACATGGAGACACCAGCTCTACACATTCGTATTTTCTAGGGAGAAAGCTAGAGGAACTGCGGCAAACAAACATGATATTTCTGTTTGTATAGATGACATTTTATGCACTTGGCTAACGAAAAGACTTTTCTTTTCTCCAAAACCATTTTTACTGTGATTTTCTCGGTCCATTGCATACCAATTCCACACCACTTTGTCCGGATATGACTGGATGAAACCGGAAATATCCGGTTTCGTTTTGGCTAATTCAATCCCAGATATTGCTACAGCCTCTTTGTTTGTATATTCCTGATATGATATACGGACTTTATTTTTTTGAATGTTTTTTATTTCAGGGAACATTTCATTTTATGCTTGGAAATACTAATGGGTTCCACATGGAGACACCAGCTCTACACATTCGTATTTTCTAGGGAGAAAGCTAGAGGAACTGCGGCAAACAAACATGATATTTCTGTTTGTATAGATGACATTTTATGCACTTGCCTAACGAAAAGAATTTGCTTTTCTCCAAAACCATTTTACTGTGATTTTCTCGGTCCATTGCATACAAATTCCACACCACTTTGTCCGGATATGAATGGATGAAACCGGAAATATCCGGTTTTGTTTTGGCAAACTCAAACCGAAATATTGCTACAGCATCTGTGTTTGTGTATTCCTGATATTATCCACGGACTTTATTTTTTTGAATGTTTTTTTTTCAGGGAACATTAAATTTTATGCTTGGAAACACTAATTGGTTCCACATGGAGACACCAGCTCTACACATTCGTATTTTCTAGGGAGAAAGCTAGAGGAACTGCGGCAAACAAACATGATATTTCTGTTTGTATAGATGACATGTTATGCACTGGCCTAACGAAAAGACTTTGCTTTTCTCCAAAACCATTTTTCCTGTGATTTCCTCGGTCCATTGCATACCAATTCCACACCACTTTGTCCGGATATGACTGGATGAAACTGGAAATATCCGGTTTTGTTTTGGCTAACTCAAACCGAAATATTGCTACAGCATCTGTGTTTGTGTATTCCTGATATTATCCACGGATTTTTTTTTTGAATGTTTTTTTTTCAGTGAACATTAAATTTTATGCTTGGAAACACTAATTGGTTCCACATGGAGACACCAGCTCTACACATTCGTATTTTCTAGGGAGAAAGCTAGAGGAACTGCGGCAAACAAACATGATATTTCTGTTTCTATAGATGACATTTTATGCACTTGCCTAACGAAAAGACTTTGCTTTTCTCCAAAACCATTTTTCCTGTGATTTTCTCGGTCCATTGCATATGAATTCCACACCACTTTGTCCGGATATGACTGGATGAAACCGGAAATATCCGGTTTTTTTTTTGGCTAGCTCAATCCCAGATATTGCTACAGCCTCTGTGTTTGTGTATTCCTGATATTATCCACGGACTGTATTTTTTTGAATGTTTTTTTTTCAGGGAACATTAAATTTTATGCTTGGAAACACTAATTGGTTCCACATGGAGACACCAGCTCTACACATTTGTTTGCTCTAGGGAGAAAGCTAGAGCAACTGCGGCAAACAAACATGATATTTCTGTTTGTATAGATGACATTTTATGCACTTGCCTAACGAAAAGACTTTGCTTTTCTCCAAAACCATTTTTACTGTGATTTTCTCGGTCCATTGCATACCAATTCCACACCACTTTGTCCGGATATGACTGGATGAAACCGGAAATATCCGGTTTCGTTTTGGCTAATTCAATCCCAGATATTGCTACAGCCTCTTTGTTTGTATATTCCTGATATGATATACGGACTTTATTTTTTTGAATGTTTTTTATTTCAGGGAACATTTCATTTTATGCTTGGAAATACTAATGGGTTCCACATGGAGACACCAGCTCTACACATTCGTATTTTCTAGGGAGAAAGCTAGAGGAACTGCGGCAAACAAACATGATATTTCTGTTTGTATAGATGACATTTTATGCACTTGCCTAACGAAAAGACTTTGCTTTTCTCCAAAACCATTTTTACTGTGATTTTCTCGGTCCATTGCATACCAATTCCACACCACTTTGTCCGGATATTACTGGATGAAACCGGAAATATCCGGTTTTGTTTTGGCTAACTCAAACCGAAATATTGCTACAGCATCTGTGTTTGTGTATTCCTGATATTATCCACGGACTGTATTTTTTTGAATGTTTTTTTTTCTGGGAACATTAAATTTTATGCTTGGAAACACTAATTGGTTCCACATGGACACGCCAGCTCTACACATTCGTATTTTCTAGGGAGAAAGCTAGAGGAACTGCGGCAAACAAACATGATATTTCTGTTTGTATAGATGACATTTTATGCACTTGCCTAACGAAAATACTTTGCTTTTCTCCAAAACCATTTTTCCTGTGATTTTCTCGGTCCATTGCATACGAATTCCACACCACTTTGTCCGGATATGACTGGATGAAACTGGAAATATCCGGTTTTGTTTTGGCAAACTCAAACCGAAATATTGCTACAGTATCTGTGTTTGTGTATTCCTGATATTATCCATGGACTTTATTGTTTTGTTTTTTTTTATCAGGGAACATTTAACTTTCTCCTTGGAAACTCTAATTGGTGCACACGGAGACACCAGCTCTACACATTTTTATGTTCTAGGGAGAAAGCTAGAGGAACTGCGGCAAACAAACATGATATTTCTGTTTGTCTAGATGACATTTTATGCACTTGCCTAAGGAAAAGACTTTGCTTTTCTCCAAAACCATTTTTACTGTGATTTTCTCGGTTCATTGCATACGAATTGCACACCACTTTGTCTGGATATGACTGGATGAAACCGGAAATATCCGGTTTTGTTTTGGCTAACTCAAACCGAAATATTGCTACAGCATCTGTGTTTGTGTATTCCTGATATTATCCACGGATTTTATTTTTTTGAATGTTTTTTTTTTCAGGGAACATTTAATTTTATGCTTGGAAACACTAATTGGTTCCACATGGACACACCAGATCTACACATTTCTATTTTCTAGGGCGAAAGCTAGAGGAACTGCAGCAAACAAACATGATATTTCTGTTTGTATAGATGACATTTTATGCACTTGCCTAACGAAAAGACTTTGCTTTTCTCCAAAACCATTTTTACTATGATTTTCTCGGTCCATTGCATACGAATTCCACACCACTTTGTCCGGATATTACTGGATGAAACCGGAAATATCCGGTTTTGTTTTGGCTAACTCAAACCGAAATATTGCTACAGCATCTGTGTTTGTGTATTCCTGATATTATCCACGGACTTTATTTTTTTGAATGTTTTTTTTTCAGGGAACATTAAATTTTATGCTTGGAAACACTAATTGGTTCCACATGGACACGCCAGCTCTACACATTCGTATTTTCTAGGGAGAAAGCTAGAGGAACTGCGGCAAACAAACATGATATTTCTGTTTGTATAGATGACATTTTATGCACTTGCCTAACGAAAATACTTTGCTTTTCTCCAAAACCATTTTTCCTGTGATTTTCTCGGTCCATTGCATACGAATTCCACACCACTTTGTCCGGATATGACTGGATGAAACTGGAAATATCCGGTTTTGTTTTGGCAAACTCAAACCGAAATATTGCTACAGTATCTGTGTTTGTGTATTCCTGATATTATCCATGGACTTTATTGTTTTGTTTTTTTTTATCAGGGAACATTTAACTTTCTCCTTGGAAACTCTAATTGGTGCACACGGAGACACCAGCTCTACACATTTTTATGTTCTAGGGAGAAAGCTAGAGGAACTGCGGCAAACAAACATGATATTTCTGTTTGTCTAGATGACATTTTATGCACTTGCCTAACGAAAAGACTTTGCTTTTCTCCAAAACCATTTTTCCTGTGATTTTCTCGGTTCATTGCATACGAATTGCACACCACTTTGTCTGGATATGACTGGATGAAACCGGAAATATCCGGTTTTGTTTTGGCTAACTCAAACTGAAATATTGCTACAGCATCTGTGTTTGTATATTCCTGATATTATCCACGGATTTTATTTTTTTGAATGTTTTTTTTTTCAGGGAACATTTAATTTTATGCTTGGAAACACTAATTGGTTCCACATGGACACACCAGATCTACACATTTCTATTTTCTAGGGAGAAAGCTAGAGGTACTGCGGCAAACAAATATGCTATTTCTGTTTGTCTAGATGACATTTTATGCACTTGCCTAACAAAAAGACTTTGCTTTTCTCCAAAAATATTTTTACTCTGATTTTCTCGGTCCATTGCATACGAATTCCACACCACTTTGTCTGGATATGACTGGATGAAACCGGAAATATGCGGTTCTGTTTTGGCTAACTCAATCCCAGTTATTGCTACAGCATCTTTGTTTGTGTATTCCTGATATTATCCACGGACTGTATTTTTTTGAATGTTTTTTTTTTCTGGGAACATTTAATTTTATGCTTGGAAACACTAATTGGTTCCACATGGAGACACCAGCTCTACACATTTGCTTGCACTAGGGAGAAAGCGAGAGGAACTGCGGCAAACAAACATGATATTTCTGTTTGTATAGATGACATTTTATGCACTTGCCTAACGAAAAGACTTTGCTTTTCTCCAAAACCATTTTTACTGTGATTTTCTCGGTCCATTGCATACCAATTCCACACCACTTTGTCCGGATATGACTGGATGAAACCGGAAATATCCGGTTTCGTTTTGCCTAATTCAATCTCAGATATTGCTACAGCCTCTTTGTTTGTGTATTCCTGATATTATCCACGGACTTTATTTCTTTGAATGTTTTTTTTTTCAGGGAACATTAAATTTTATGCTTGGAAACACTAATTGGTTCCACATGGAGACACCAGCTCTACACATGCCTATTTTCTAGGGAGAAAGCTACAGGAACTGCGGCAAACAAACATGATATTTCTGTTTGTATAGATGACATTTTATGCACTTGCCTAACGAAAAGACTTTGCTTTTCTCCAAAACCATTTTTACTGTGATTTTCTCGGTCCATTGCATACCAATTCCACACCACTTTGTCCGGATATGACTGGATTAAACCAGAAATATCCGGTTTTGTTTTGGCTAACTCAAACCGAAATATTGCTACAGCATCTGTGTTTGTGTATTCCTGATATTATCCAAGGATTTTATTTTTTTGAATGTTTTTTTTTTTTCAGGGAACATTTAATTTTATGCTTGGAAACACTAATTAGTTCCACATGGAGACACCAGCTCTACTCATTCGTATTTTCTAGCGAGAAAGCTAGAGGAACTGCGGCAAACAAACATGATATTTCTGTTTGTATAGATGACATTTGATGCACTTGCCTAACGAAAAGACTTTGCTTTTCTCCAAAACCATTTTTACTGTGATTTTCTCGGTCCATTGCATATGAATTCCACACCACTTTGTCCGGATATGACTGGATGAAACCGGAAATATCCGGTTTTGTTTTGGCTAACTCAAACCGAAATATTGCTACAGCATCTGTGTTTGTGTATTCCTGATATTATCTACGGATTTTTTTTTGAATTTTTTTTTTTTAGGGAACATTAAATTTTATGCTTGGAAACACAAATTGGTTCCACATGGAGACACTAGCTCTACACATTCATATTTTCTAGGGAGAAAGCTAGAGGAACTGCGGCAAACAAACATGATATTTCTGTTTGTATAGATGACATTTTATGCACTTGCCTAACGAAAAGACTTTGCTTTTCTCCAAAACCATTTTTCCTGTGATTTTCTCGGTCCATTGCATACCAATTCCACACCACTTTGACCGGATATGACTGGATGAAACCGGAAATATCCGGTTTTGTTTTGGCTAACTCAAACCGAAATATTGCTACAGCATCTGTGTTTGTGTATTCCTGATATTATCCACGGACTTTATTTTTTTGAATGTTTTTTTTTCAGGGAACATTAAATTTTATGCTTGGAAACACTAATTGGTTCCACATGGACACGCCAGCTCTACACATTCGTATTTTCTAGGGAGAAAGCTAGAGGAACTGCGGCAAACAAACATGATATTTCTGTTTGTATAGATGACATTTTATGCACTTGCCTAACGAAAATACTTTGCTTTTCTCCAAAACCATTTTTCCTGTGATTTTCTCGGTCCATTGCATACGAATTCCACACCACTTTGTCCGGATATGACTGGATGAAACTGGAAATATCCGGTTTTGTTTTGGCAAACTCAAACCGAAATATTGCTACAGTATCTGTGTTTGTGTATTCCTGATATTATCCATGGACTTTATTGTTTTGTTTTTTTTTATCAGGGAACATTTAACTTTCTCCTTGGAAACTCTAATTGGTGCACACGGAGACACCAGCTCTACACATTTTTATGTTCTAGGGAGAAAGCTAGAGGAACTGCGGCAAACAAACATGATATTTCTGTTTGTCTAGATGACATTTTATGCACTTGCCTAACGAAAAGACTTTGCTTTTCTCCAAAACCATTTTTCCTGTGATTTTCTCGGTTCATTGCATACGAATTGCACACCACTTTGTCTGGATATGACTGGATGAAACCGGAAATATCCGGTTTTGTTTTGGCTAACTCAAACTGAAATATTGCTACAGCATCTGTGTTTGTATATTCCTGATATTATCCACGGATTTTATTTTTTTGAATGTTTTTTTTTTCAGGGAACATTTAATTTTATGCTTGGAAACACTAATTGGTTCCACATGGACACACCAGATCTACACATTTCTATTTTCTAGGGAGAAAGCTAGAGGTACTGCGGCAAACAAATATGCTATTTCTGTTTGTCTAGATGACATTTTATGCACTTGCCTAACAAAAAGACTTTGCTTTTCTCCAAAAATATTTTTACTCTGATTTTCTCGGTCCATTGCATACGAATTCCACACCACTTTGTCTGGATATGACTGGATGAAACCGGAAATATGCGGTTCTGTTTTGGCTAACTCAATCCCAGTTATTGCTACAGCATCTTTGTTTGTGTATTCCTGATATTATCCACGGACTGTATTTTTTTGAATGTTTTTTTTTTCTGGGAACATTTAATTTTATGCTTGGAAACACTAATTGGTTCCACATGGAGACACCAGCTCTACACATTTGCTTGCACTAGGGAGAAAGCGAGAGGAACTGCGGCAAACAAACATGATATTTCTGTTTGTATAGATGACATTTTATGCACTTGCCTAACGAAAAGACTTTGCTTTTCTCCAAAACCATTTTTACTGTGATTTTCTCGGTCCATTGCATACCAATTCCACACCACTTTGTCCGGATATGACTGGATGAAACCGGAAATATCCGGTTTCGTTTTGCCTAATTCAATCTCAGATATTGCTACAGCCTCTTTGTTTGTGTATTCCTGATATTATCCACGGACTTTATTTCTTTGAATGTTTTTTTTTTCAGGGAACATTAAATTTTATGCTTGGAAACACTAATTGGTTCCACATGGAGACACCAGCTCTACACATGCCTATTTTCTAGGGAGAAAGCTAGTGGAACTGCGGCAAACAAACATGATATTTCTGTTTGTATAGATGACATTTTATGCACTTGCCTAACGAAAAGACTTTGCTTTTCTCCAAAACCATTTTTACTGTGATTTTCTCGGTCCATTGCATACCAATTCCACACCACTTTGTCCGGATATGACTGGATTAAACCAGAAATATCCGGTTTTGTTTTGGCTAACTCAAACCGAAATATTGCTACAGCATCTGTGTTTGTGTATTCCTGATATTATCCAAGGATTTTATTTTTTTGAATGTTTTTTTTTTTTCAGGGAACATTTAATTTTATGCTTGGAAACACTAATTAGTTCCACATGGAGACACCAGCTCTACTCATTCGTATTTTCTAGCGAGAAAGCTAGAGGAACTGCGGCAAACAAACATGATATTTCTGTTTGTATAGATGACATTTTATGCACTTGCCTAACGAAAAGACTTTGCTTTTCTCCAAAACCATTTTTCCTGTGATTTTCTCGGTCCATTGCATACCAATTCCACACCACTTTGACCGGATATGACTGGATGAAACCGGAAATATCCGGTTTTGTTTTGGCTAACTCAAACCGAAATATTTGTACAGCATCTGTGTTTGTGTATTCCTGATATTATCCACGGATTTTTTTTTTTTGAATGTTTTTTTTTCAGGGAACATTAAATTTTATGCTTGGAAACACTAATTGGTTCCACATGGAGACACCAGCTCTACACATTCGTATTTTCTAGGGAGAATGCTAGAGGAATTGCGGCAAACAAACATGATATTTCTGTTTCTATAGATGACATTTTATGCACTTGGCTAACGAAAAGACTTTGCTTTTCTCCAAAACCATTTTTCCTGTGATTTTCTCGGTCCATTGCATACGAATTCCATACCACTTAATCCGGATATGACTGGATGAAACTGGAAATATCCGGTTTTGTTTTGGCAAACTCAAACCGAAATATTGCTACAGTATCTGAGTTTGTGTATTCCTGATATTATCCATGGACTTTATTGTTTTGTTTTTTTTTATCAGGGAACATTTAACTTTCTCCTTGGAAACTCTAATTGGTGCACACGGAGACACCAGCTCTACACATTTTTATGTTCTAGGGAGAAATCTAGAGGAACTGCGGCAAACAAACATGATAGTTCTGTTTGTATAGATGACATTTTATGCACTTGCCTAACGAAAAGACTTTGCTTTTCTCCAAAACCATTTTTCCTGTGATTTTCTCGGTCCATTGCATATGAACTCCACACCACTTTGTCCGCATATGACTGGATGAAACCGGAAATATCCGGTTTTGTTTTGGCTAACTCAAACCGAAATATTGCTACAGCATCTGTGTTTGTGTATTCCTGATATTATCTGCGGACTTTATTGTTTTGTTTTTTTTTTTATCCAGGAACATTTAACTTTGTCCTTGGAAACTCTAATTGGTGCACACGGAGACACCAGCTCTACACATTCGTATTTTCTAGGGAGAAAGCTAGAGGAACTTCGGCAAACAAACATGATATTTCTGTTTGTATAGATGACATTTGATGCACTTGCCTAACGAAAAGACTTTGCTTTTCTCCAAAACCATATTTCCTGTGATTTTCTCGGTCCATTGCATACGAATTCCACACCACTTTGTCCGGATATGACTGGATGAAACCGGAAATATCCGGTTTTGTTTTGGCTAATTCAAACCGAAATATTGCTACAGCATCTGTGTTTGTGTATTCCTGATATTATCCACGGATTTTATTTTTTGGAATGTTTTTTTTTCAGGGAACATTTAATTTTATGCTTGGAAACACTAATTGTTTCCACATTGAGACACCAGCTCTACTCATTCGTATTTTCTAGGGAGAAAGCTAGAGGAACTGCGGCAAACAAACATGCTATTTCTGTTTGTCTAGATGACATTTTATGCACTTGCCTAACAAAAAGACATTGCTTTTCTCCAAAAATATTTTTCCTGTGATTTTCTCGGTCCATTGCATACCAATTCCACACCACTTTGTCCGGATATGACTGGATGAAACCGGAAATATCCGGTTTTTATTTTGGCTAGCTCAATCCCAGTTATTGCTACAGCCTCTGTGTTTGTGTATTCCTGATATTATCCACGGACTGTATTTTTTTGAATGTTTTTTTTTTCTGGGAACATTTAATTTTATGCTTGGAAACTCTAATTGGTGCACACGGAGACACCAGCTCTACACATTTTTATGTTCTAGGGAGAAATCTAGAGGAACTGCGGCAAACAAACATGATATTTCTGTTTGTATAGATGACATTTTATGCACTTGCCTAACGAAAAGACTTTGCTTTTCTCCAAAACCATTTTTCCTGTGATTTTCTCGGTCCATTGCATATGAATTCCACACCACTTTGTCCGGATATGACTGGATGAAACCGGAAATATCCGGTTTTGTTTTGGCTAACTCAAACCGAAATATTGCTACAGCATCTGTGTTTGTGTATTCCTGATATTATCCACGGATTTTATTTTTTGGAATGTTTTTTTTTCAGGGAACATTTAATTTTATGCTTGGAAACACTAATTGTTTCCACATTGAGACACCAGCTCTACTCATTCGTATTTTCTAGGGAGAAAGCTAGAGGAACTGCGGCAAACAAACATGATATTTCTGTTTGTCTAGATGACATTTTATGCACTTGCCTAACGAAAAGACTTTGCTTTTCTCGAAAAATATTTTTCCTGTGATTTTCTCGGTCCATTGCATACGAATTCCACACCACTTTGTCCGGATATGACTGGATGAAACTGGAAATATCCGGTTTTGTTTTTGCTAACTCAAACCGAAATATTTGTACAGCATCTGTGTTTGTGTATTCCTGATATTATCCACGGATTTTTTTTTTGAATGTTTTTTTTTCAGGGAACATTAAATTTTACGCTTGGAAACACTAATTGGTTCCACATGGAGACACCAGCTCTACACATTCGTATTTTCTAGGGAGAATGCTAGAGGAACTGCGGCAAACAAACATGATATTTCTGTTTGTATAGATGACATTTTATGCACTTGGCTAACGAAAAGACTTTGCTTTTCTCCAAAACCATTTTTACTGTGATTTTCTCGGTCCATTGCATACCAATTCCACACCACTTTGTCCGCATATGACTGGATGCAACCGGAAATATCCGGTTTCCTTTTGGCTAATTCAATCCCAGATATTGCTACAGCCTCTTTGTTTGTATATTCCTGATATGATATACGGACTTTATTTTTTTGAATGTTTTTTATTTCAGGGAACATTTCATTTTATGCTTGGAAATACTAATGGGTTCCACAAGGAGACACCAGCTCTACACATTCGTATTTTCTAGGGAGAAAGCTAGAGGAACTGCGGCAAACAAACATGATATTTCTGTTTGTATAGATGACATTTTATGCACTTGCCTAACGAAAAGACTTTGCTTTTCTCCAAAACCATTTTTCCTGTGATTTTCTCGGTCCATTGCATACGAATTCCATACCACTTTGTCCGGATATGACTGGATGAAACTGGAAATATCCGGTTTTGTTTTGGCAAACTCAAACCGAAATATTGCTACAGTATCTGAGTTTGTGTATTCCTGATATTATCCATGGACTTTATTGTTTTGTTTTTTTTTATCAGGGAACATTTAACTTTCTCCTTGGAAACTCTAATTGGTGCACACAGAGACACCAGCTCTACACATTTTTATGTTCTAGGGAGAAATCTAGAGGAACTGCGGCAAACAAACATGATAGTTCTGTTTGTATAGATGACATTTTATGCACTTGCCTAACGAAAAGACTTTGCTTTTCTCCAAAACCATTTTTCCTGTGATTTTCTCGGTCCATTGCATATGAATTCCACACCACTTTGTCCGCATATGACTGGATGAAACCGGAAATATCCGGTTTTGTTTTGGCTAACTCAAACCGAAATATTGCTACAGCATCTGTGTTTGTGTATTCCTGATATTATCTGCGGACTTTATTGTTTTGTTTTTTTTTTTATCCGGGAACATTTAACTTTGTCCTTGGAAACTCTAATTGGTGCACACGGAGACACCAGCTCTACACATTCGTATTTTCTAGGGAGAAAGCTAGAGGAACTTCGGCAAACAAACATGATATTTCTGTTTGTATAGATGACATTTGATGCACTTGCCTAACGAAAAGACTTTGCTTTTCTCCAAAACCATATTTCCTGTGATTTTCTCGGTCCATTGCGTACGAATTCCACACCACTTTGTCCGGATATGACTGGATGAAACCGGAAATATCCGGTTTTGTTTTGGCTAACTCAAACCGAAATATTGCTACAGCATCTGTGTTTGTGTATTCCTGATATTATCCACGGATTTTATTTTTTGGAATGTTTTTTTTTTCAGGGAAAATTTAATTTTATGCTTGGAAACACTAATTGTTTCCACATTGAGACACAAGCTCTACTCATTCGTATTTTCTAGGGAGAAAGCTAGAGGAACTGCGGCAAACAAACATGCTATTACTGTTTGTCTAGATGACATTTTATGCACTTGCCTAACAAAAAGACTTTGCTTTTCTCCAAAAATATTTTTCCTGTGATTTTCTCGGTCCATTGCATACGAATCCACACCACTTTGTCCGGATATGACTGGATGAAACCGGAAATATCCGGTTTTTTTTTTTGGCTAGCTCAATCCCAGTTATTGCTACAGCATCTGTGTTTGTGTATTCCTGATATTATCCACGGATTTTATTTTTTGGAATGTTTTTTTTTCAGGGAACATTTAATTTTATGCTTGGAAACACTAATTGTTTCCACATTGAGACACCAGCTCTACTCATTCGTATTTTCTAGGGAGAAAGCTAGAGGAACTGCGGCAAACAAACATGCTATTTCTGTTTGTCTAGATGACATTTTATGCACTTGCCTAACGAAAAGACTTTGCTTTAGTCCAAAACCATTTTTACTGTGATTTTCTCGGTCCATTGCATACGAATTGCACACCACTTTGTCCGGATATGACTGGATGAAACCGGACATATCCGGTTTTGTTTTGGCTAACTCAAACCGAAATATTGCTACAGCATCTGTGTTTGTTTATTCCTGATATTATCCACGGATTTTATTTTTTTGAATGTTTTTTTTTCAGGGAACATTTAATTTTATGCTTGGAAACACTAATTGGTTCCACATGGACACACCAGATCTACACATTTGTATTTTCTAGGGAGAAAGCTAGAGGAACTGCGGCAAACAAACATGCTATTTCTGTTTGTCTAGATGACATTTTATGCACTTGCCTAACGAAAAGACTTTGCTTTTCTCCAAAACCATTTTTCCTGTGATTTTCTCGGTCCATTGCATATGAATTCCACACCACTTTGTCCGGATATGACTGGATGAAACCGGAAATATCCGGTTTTTTTTTTGGCTAGCTCAATCCCAGTTATTGCTACAGCCTCTGTGTTTGTGTATTCCTGATATTATCCACGGACTGTATTTTTTTGAATGTTTTTTTTTCTGGGAACATTAAATTTTATGCTTGGAAACACTAATTGGTTCCACATGGAGACACCAGCTCTACACATTCGTATTTTCTAGGGAGAAAGCTAGAGGAACTGCGGCAAACAAACATGATATTTCTGTTTGTATAGATGACATGTTATGCACTGGCCTAACGAAAAGACTTTGCTTTTCTCCAAAACCATTTTTCCTGTGATTTCCTCGGTCCATTGCATACCAATTCCACACCACTTTGTCCGGATATGACTGGATGAAACTGGAAATATCCGGTTTTGTTTTGGCTAACTCAAACCGAAATATTGCTACAGCATCTGTGTTTGTGTATTCCTGATATTATCCACGGATTTTTTTTGAATGTTTTTTTTTCAGTGAACATTAAATTTTATGCTTGGAAACACTAATTGGTTCCACATGGAGACACCAGCTCTACACATTCGTATTTTCTAGGGAGAAAGCTAGAGGAACTGCGGCAAACAAACATGATATTTCTGTTTCTATAGATGACATTTTATGCACTTGCCTAACGAAAAGACTTTGCTTTTCTCCAAAACCATTTTTCCTGTGATTTTCTCGGTCCATTGCATATGAATTCCACACCACTTTGTCCGGATATGACTGGATGAAACCGGAAATATCCGGTTTTTTTTTTTGGCTAGCTCAATCCCAGTTATTGCTACAGCCTCTGTGTTTGTGTATTCCTGATATTATCCACGGACTGTATTTTTTTGAATGTTTTTTTTTCTGGGAACATTAAATTTTACGCTTGGAAACACTAATTGGTTCCACATGGAGACACCAGCTCTACACATTTGTTTGCTCTAGGGAGAAAGCGAGAGGAACTGCGGCAAACAAACATGATATTTCTGTTTGTATAGATGACATTTTATGCACTTGGCTAACGAAAAGACTTTGCTTTTCTCCAAAACCATTTTTACTGTGATTTTCTCGGTCCATTGCATACCAATTCCACACCACTTTGTCCGCATATGACTGGATGAAACCGGAAATATCCGGTTTCGTTTTGGCTAATTCAATCCCAGATATTGCTACAGCCTCTTTGTTTGTATATTCCTGATATGATATACGGACTTTATTTTTTTGAATGTTTTTTATTTCAGGGAACATTTCATTTTATGCTTGGAAATACTAATGGGTTCCACAAGGAGACACCAGCTCTACACATTCGTATTTTCTAGGGAGAAAGCTAGAGGAACTGCGGCAAACAAACATGATATTTCTGTTTGTATAGATGACATTTTATGCACTTGCCTAACGAAAAGACTTTGCTTTTCTCCAAAACCATTTTTCCTGTGATTTTCTCGGTCCATTGCATACGAATTCCATACCACTTTGTCCGGATATGACTGGATGAAACTGGAAATATCCGGTTTTGTTTTGGCTAACTCAAACCGAAATATTGCTACAGTATCTGAGTTTGTGTATTCCTGATATTATCCATGGACTTTATTGTTTTGTTTTTTTTTATCAGGGAACATTTAACTTTGTCCTTGGAAACTCTAATTGGTGCACACGGAGACACCAGCTCTACACATTCGTATTTTCTAGGGAGAAAGCTAGAGGAACTTCGGCAAACAAACATGATATTTCTGTTTGTATAGATGACATTTGATGCACTTGCCTAACGAAAAGACTTTGCTTTTCTCCAAAACCATATTTCCTGTGATTTTCTCGGTCCATTGCATACGAATTCCACACCACTTTGTCCGGATATGACTGGATGAAACCGGAAATATCCGGTTTTTTTTTTTGGCTAGCTCAATCCCAGTTATTGCTACAGCATCTGTGTTTGTGTATTCCTGATATTATCCACGGATTTTATTTTTTTGAATGTTTTTTTTCAGGGAACATTTAATTTTATGCTTGGAAACACTAATTGGTTCCACATGGACACACCAGATCTACACATTTGTATTTTCTAGGGAGAAAGCTAGAGGAACTGCGGCAAACAAACATGCTATTTCTGTTTGTCTAGATGACATTTTATGCACTTGCCTAACAAAAAGACTTTGCTTTTCTCCAAAAATATTTTTCCTGTGATTTTCTCGGTCCATTGCATACGAATTCCACACCACTTTGTCCGGATATGACTGGATGAAACCGGAAATATCCGGTTTTTTTTTTTGGCTAGCTCAATCCCAGTTATTGCTACAGCCTCTGTGTTTGTGTATTCCTGATATTATCCACGGACTGTATTTTTTTGAATGTTTTTTTTTCTGGGAACATTTAATTTTATGCTTGGAAACTCTAATTGGTGCACACGGAGACACCAGCTCTACACATTTTTATGTTCTAGGGAGAAATCTAGAGGAACTGCGGCAAACAAACATGATAGTTCTGTTTGTATAGATGACATTTTATGCACTTGCCTAACGAAAAGACTTTGCTTTTCTCCAAAACCATTTTCCTGTGATTTTCTCGGTCCATTGCATATGAATTCCACACCACTTTGTCCGCATATGACTGGATGAAACCGGAAATATCCGGTTTTGTTTTGGCTAACTCAAACCGAAATATTGCTACAGCATCTGTGTTTGTGTATTCCTGATATTATCTGCGGACTTTATTGTTTTGTTTTTTTTTTATCCGGGAACATTTAACTTTGTCCTTGGAAACTCTAATTGGTGCACACGGAGACACCAGCTCTACACATTCGTATTTTCTAGGGAGAAAGCTAGAGGAACTTCGGCAAACAAACATGATATTTCTGTTTGTATAGATGACATTTGATGCACTTGCCTAACGAAAAGACTTTGCGTTTCTCCAAAACCATATTTCCTGTGATTTTCTCGGTCCATTGCATACGAATTCCACACCACTTTGTCCGGATATGACTGGATGAAACCGGAAATATCCGGTTTTGTTTTGGCTAACTCAAACCGAAATATTGCTACAGCATCTGTGTTTGTGTATTCCTGATATTATCCACGGATTTTATTTTTTGGAATGTTTTTTTTTCAGGGAACATTTAATTTTATGCTTGGAAACACTAATTGTTTCCGCATTGAGACACCAGCTCTACTCATTCGTATTTTCTAGGGAGAAAGCTAGAGGAACTGCGGCAAACAAACATGCTATTTCTGTTTGTCTAGATGACATTTTATGCACTTGCCTAACGAAAAGACTTTGCGTTTCTCCAAAAATATTTTTCCTGTGATTTTCTCGGTCCATTGCATACGAATTCCACACCACTATGTCCGGATATGACTGGATGAAACCGGAAATATCCGGGTTTGTTTTGGCTAACTCAATCCCAGTTATTGCTACAGCATCTTTGTTTGTGTATTCCTGATATTATCCATGGACTTTATTTTTTTGAATGTTTTTTTTTCAGGGAACATTAAATTTTATGCTTGGAAACACTAATTGGTTCCACATGGAGACACCAGCTCTACACATTTTTATGTTCTAGGGAGAAAGCTAGAGGAACTGCGGCAAACAAACATGATATTTCTGTTTGTATAGATGACATTTTATGCACTTGCCTAACGAAAAGACTTTGCTTTTCTCCAAAACCATTTTTCCTGTGATTTTCTCGGTCCATTGCATACCAATTCGACACCACTTTGTCCGGATATGACTGGATGAAACCGGAAATATCCGGTTTTGTTTTGGCTAACTCAAACCGAAATATTGCTACAGCCTCTGTGTTTGTGTATTCCTGATATTATCCACGGATTTTATTTTTTTGAATGTTTTTTTTTTCAGGGAACTTTTAATTTTATGCCTGGAAACAATAATTGGTGCACATGGAGACACCAGCTCTACACATTCGTATTTTCTAGGGAGAAAGCTGGAGGAACTGCGGCAAACAAACATGATATTTCTGTTTGTATAGATGACATTTGATGCACTTGCCTAACAAAATGATTTTGCTTTTCTCCAAAACCATTTGTCCTGTGATTTTCTCGGTCCACTGCATACCAATTCCACACCACTTTGTCCGGATATGACTGGATGAAACCAGAAATATCCGGTTTTGTTTTGGCTAACTCAAACCGAAATATTGCTACAGCATCTGTGTTTGTGTATTCCTGATAATATCTGCGGACTTTATTGTTTTTTTTATCAGGGAACATTTAACTTTGTCCTTGGAAACTCTAATTGGTGCACACGGAGACACCAGCTCTACACATTCGTATTTTCTAGGGAGAAAGATAGAGGAACTGCAGCAAACAAACTTGATATTTCTGTTTGTCTAGATGACATTTTATGCACTTGCCTAACGAAAAGACTTTGCTTTTCTCCAAAACCATTTTTCCTGTGATTTTCTCGGTCCATTGCATACGAATTCCACACCAGTTGGTCCGGATATGACTGGATGAAACCGGAAATATCCGGTTTCGTTTTGGCTAATTCAATCCCAGATATTGCTACAGCCTCTTTGTTTGTATATTCCTGATATGATATACGGACTTTATTTTTTTGAATGTTTTTTATTTCAGGGAACATTTCATTTTATGCTTGGAAATACTAATGGGTTCCACATGGAGACACCAGCTCTACACATTCGTATTTTCTAGGGAGAAAGCTCGAGGAACTGCGGCAAACAAACATGATATTTCTGTTTGTATAGATGACATTTTATGCACTTGCCTAACGAAAAGACTTTGCTTTTCTCCAAAAATATTTTTCCTGTGATTTTCTCGGTCCATTGCATACGAATTCCACACCACTTTGTCCGGATATGACTGGATGAAACCGGAAATATCCGGTTTTGTTTTGGCTAACTCAAACCGAAATATTGCTACAGCATCTGTGTTTGTGTATTCCTGATATTATCCACGGACTTTATTTTTTTGAATGTTTTTTTTTCAGGGAACATTAAATTTTATGCTTGGAAACACTAATTGGTTCCACATGGACACGCCAGCTCTACACATTCGTATTTTCTAGGGAGAAAGCTAGAGGAACTGCGGCAAACAAACATGATATTTCTGTTTGTATAGATGACATTTTATGCACTTGCCTAACGAAAAGACTTTGCTTTTCTCCAAAACCATTTTTCCTGTGATTTTCTCGGTCCATTGCATATGAATTCCACACCACTTTGTCCGGATATGACTGGATGAAACTGGAAATATCCGGTTTTGTTTTGGCAAACTCAAACCGAAATATTGCTACAGTATCTGTGTTTGTGTATTCCTGATATTATCCATGGACTTTATTGTTTTGTTTTTTTTTATCAGGGAACATTTAACTTTCTCCTTGGAAACTCTAATTGGTGCACACGGAGACACCAGCTCTACACATTTTTATGTTCTAGGGAGAAAGCTAGAGGAACTGCGGCAAACAAACATGATATTTCTGTTTGTCTAGATGACATTTGATGCACTTGCCTAACGAAAAGACTTTGCTTTTCTCCAAAACCATTTTTCCTGTGATTTTCTCGGTTCATTGCATACGAATTGCACACCACTTTGTCTGGATATGACTGGATGAAACCGGAAATATCCGGTTTTGTTTTGGCTAACTCAAACTTAAATAGTGCTACAGCATCTGTGTTTGTGTATTCCTGATATTATCCACGGACTGTATTTTTTTGAATGTTTTTTTTTCTGGGAACATTTAATTTTATGCTTGGAAACACTAATTGGTTCCACATGGAGACACCAGCTCTACACATTTGTTTGCACTAGGGAGAAAGCGAGAGGAACTGCGGCAAACAAACATGATATTTCTGTTTGTATAGATGACATTTTATGCACTTGCCTAACGAAAAGACTTTGCTTTTCTCCAAAACCATTTTTCCTGTGATTTTCTCGGTCCATTGCATACGAATTCCACACCACTTTGTCCGGATATGACTAGATGAAACCGGAAATATCCCGTTTTTTTTTTTGGCTAGCTCAATCCCAGTTATTGCTACAGCCTCTGTGTTTGTGTATTCCTGATATTATCCACGGACTGTATTTTTTTGAATGTTTTTTTTTCTGGGAACATTAAATTTTACGCTTGGAAACACTAATTGGTTCCACATGGAGACACCAGCTCTACACATTTGTTTGCTCTAGGGAGAAAGCTAGAGGAACTGCGGCAAACAAACATGATATTTCTGTTTGTATAGATGACATTTTATGCACTTGGCTAACGAAAAGACTTTGCTTTTCTCCAAAACCATTTTTCCTGTGATTTTCTCGGTCCATTGCATACGAATTCCATACCACTTTGTCCGGATATGACTGGATGAAACTGGAAATATCCGGTTTTGTTTTGGCAAACTCAAACCGAAATATTGCTACAGTATCTGAGTTTGTGTATTCCTGATATTATCCATGGACTTTATTGTTTTGTTTTTTTTTATCAGGGAACATTTAACTTTCTCCTTGGAAACTCTAATTGGTGCACACGGAGACACCAGCTCTACACATTTTTATGTTCTAGGGAGAAATCTAGAGGAACTGCGGCAAACAAACATGATAGTTCTGTTTGTATAGATGACATTTTATGCACTTGCCTAACGAAAAGACTTTGCTTTTCTCCAAAACCATTTTTCCTGTGATTTTCTCGGTCCATTGCATATGAATTCCACACCACTTTGTCCGCATATGACTGGATGAAACCGGAAATATCCGGTTTTGTTTTGGCTAACTCAAACCGAAATATTGCTACAGCATCTGTGTTTGTGTATTCCTGATATTATCTGCGGACTTTATTATTTTGTTTTTTTTTTATCCGGGAACATTTAACTTTGTCCTTGGAAACTCTAATTGGTGCACACGGAGACACCAGCTCTACACATTCGTATTTTCTAGGGAGAAAGCTAGAGGAACTTCGGCAAACAAACATGATATTTCTGTTTGTATAGATGACATTTGATGCACTTGCCTAACGAAAAGACTTTGCTTTTCTCCAAAACCATATTTCCTGTGATTTTCTCGGTCCATTGCATACGAATTCCGCAGCACTTTGTCCGGATATGACTGGATGAAACCGGAAATATCCGGTTTTGTTTTGGCTAACTCAAACCGAAATATTGCTACAGCATCTGTGTTTGTGTATTCCTGATATTATCCACGGATTTTATTTTTTGGAATGTTTTTTTTTTCAGGGAACATTTAATTTTATGCTTGGAAACACTAATTGTTTCCACATTGAGACACCAGCTCTACTCATTCGTATTTTCTAGGGAGAAAGCTAGAGGAACTGCGGCAAACAAACATGCTATTTCTGTTTGTCTAGATGACATTTTATGCACTTGCCTAACAAAAAGACTTTGCTTTTCTCCAAAAATATTTTTCCTGTGATTTTCTCGGTCCATTGCATACGAATTCCACACCACTTTGTCCGGATATGACTGGATGAAACCGGAAATATCCGGTTTTTTTTTTGGCTAGCTCAATCCCAGTTATTGCTACAGCCTCTGTGTTTGTGTATTCCTGATATTATCCACGGACTGTATTTTTTTGAATGTTTTTTTTTTTCTGGGAACATTTAATTTTATGCTTGGAAACTCTAATTGGTGCACACGGAGACACCAGCTCTACACATTTTTATGTTCTAGGGAGAAATCTAGAGGAACTGCGGCAAACAAACATGATATTTCTGTTTGTATAGATGACATTTTATGCACTTGCCTAACGAAAAGACTTTGCTTTTCTCCAAAACCATTTTTCCTGTGATTTTCTCGGTCCATTGCATATGAATTCCACACCACTTTGTCTGCATATGACTGGATGAAACCGGAAATATCCGGTTTTGTTTTGGCTAACTCAAACCGAAATATTGCTACAGCATCTGTGTTTGTGTATTCCTGATATTATCCACGGATTTTATTTTTTGGAATGTTTTTTTTTCAGGGAACATTTAATTTTATGCTTGGAAACACTAATTGTTTCCACATTGAGACACCAGCTCTACTCATGCGTATTTTCTAGGGAGAAAGCTAGAGGAACTGCGGCAAACAAACATGCTATTTCTGTTTGTCTAGATGACATTTTATGCACTTGCCTAACAAAAAGACTTTGCTTTTCTCCAAAAATATTTTTCCTGTGATTTTCTCGGTCCATTGCATACGAATTCCACACCACTATGTCCGGATATGACTGGATGAAACCGGAAATATCCGGGTTTGTTTTGGCTAACTCAATCCCAGTTATTGCTACAGCCTCTTTGTTTGTGTATTCCTGATATTAACCATGGACTTTATTTTTTTGAATGTTTTTTTTTCAGGGAACATTAAATTTTATGCTTGGAAACACTAATTGGTTCCACATGGAGACACCAGCTCTACACATTTTTATGTTCTAGGGAGAAAGCTAGAGGAACTGCGGCAAACAAACATGATATTTCTGTTTGTATAGATGATATTTTATGCACTTGCCTAACGAAAAGACTTTGCTTTTCTCCAAAACCATTTTTCCTGTGATTTTCTCGGTCCATTGCATACCAATTCCACACCACTTTGTCCGGATATGACTGGATGAAACTGGAAATATCCGGTTTTTTTTTGCTAACTCAAACCGAAATATTTGTACAGCATCTGTGTTTGTGTATTCCTGATATTATCCACGGATTTTTTTTGAATGTTTTTTTTTCAGGGAACATTAAATTTTATGCTTGGAAACACTAATTGGTTCCACATGGAGACACCAGCTCTACACATTCGTATTTTCTAGGGAGAATGCTAGAGGAACTGCGGCAAACAAACATGATATTTCTGTTTCTATAGATGACATTTTATGCACTTGCCTAACGAAAAGACTTTGCTTTTCTCCAAAACCATTTTTCCTGTGATTTTCTCGGTCCATTGCATACCAATTCCACACCACTTTGACCGGATATGACTGGATGAAACCGGAAATATCCGGTTTTGTTTTGGCTAACTCAAATCGAAATATTTGTACAGCATCTGTGTTTGTGTATTCCTGATATTATCCACGGATTTTTTTTTTGAATGTTTTTTTTTCAGGGAACATTAAATTTTATGCTTGGAAACACTAATTGGTTCCACATGGAGACACCAGCTCTACACATTCGTATTTTCTAGGGAGAATGCTAGAGGAACTGCGGCAAACAAACATGATATTTCTGTTTCTATAGATGACATTTTATGCACTTGCCTAACGAAAAGACTTTGCTTTTCTCCAAAACCATTTTTCCTGTGATTTTCTCGGTCCATTGCATACCAATTCCACACCACTTTGTCCGCATATGACTGGATGAAACCAGAAATATCCGGTTTTGTTTTGGCTAACTCAAACCGAAATATTGCTACAGCATCTGTGTTTGTGTATTCCTGATATTATCCACGGATTTTATTTTTTTGAATGTTTTTCTTTTCAGGGAACATTTAATTTTATGCTTGGAAACACTAATTGGTTCCACATGGAGACACCAGCTCTACTCATTCGTATTTTCTATGGAGAAAGCTAGAGGAACTGTGGCAAACAAACATGCTATTTCTGTTTGTCTAGATGACATTTTATGCACTTGCCTAACGATAAGACTTTGCTTTTTTCCAAAAATATTTTTCCTGTGATTTTCTCGGTCCATTGCATACGAATTCCACACCACTTTGTCCGGATATGACTAGATGAAACCGGAAATATCCCGTTTTTTTTTTTGGCTAGCTCAATCCCAGTTATTGCTACAGCCTCTGTGTTTGTGTATTCCTGATATTATCCACGGACTGTATTTTTTTGAATGTTTTTTTTTTCTGGGAACATTAAATTTTACGCTTGGAAACACTAATTGGTTCCACATGGAGACACCAGCTCTACACATTTGTTTGCTCTAGGGAGAAAGCTAGAGGAACTGCGGCAAACAAACATGATATTTCTGTTTGTATAGATGACATTTTATGCACTTGGCTAACGAAAAGACTTTGCTTTTCTCCAAAACCATTTTTCCTGTGATTTTCTCGGTCCATTGCATACGAATTCCATACCACTTTGTCCGGATATGACTGGATGAAACTGGAAATATCCGGTTTTGTTTTGGCAAACTCAAACCGAAATATTGCTACAGTATCTGAGTTTGTGTATTCCTGATATTATCCATGGACTTTATTGTTTTGTTTTTTTTTATCAGGGAACATTTAACTTTCTCCTTGGAAACTCTAATTGGTGCACACGGAGACACCAGCTCTACACATTTTTATGTTCTAGGGAGAAATCTAGAGGAACTGCGGCAAACAAACATGATAGTTCTGTTTGTATAGATGACATT
The DNA here is from genome assembly GCA_036325905.1 of Lepus oiostolus. Classification (NCBI taxonomy): domain Eukaryota; kingdom Metazoa; phylum Chordata; class Mammalia; order Lagomorpha; family Leporidae; genus Lepus; species Lepus oiostolus. Next base: position 48,881,405 of record CM070795.1, read on the forward strand.
TTATGCACTTGCCTAACGAAAAGACTTTGCTTTTCTCCAAAACCATTTTTCCTGTGATTTTCTCGGTCCATTGCCTATGAATTCCACACCACTTTGTCCGCATATGACTGGATGAAACCGGAAATATCCGGTTTTGTTTTGGCTAACTCAAACCGAAATATTGCTACAGCATCTGTGTTTGTGTATTCCTGATATTATCTGCGGACTTTATTATTTTGTTTTTTTTTTATCCGGGAACATTTAACTTTGTCCTTGGAAACTCTAATTGGTGCACACGGAGACACCAGCTCTACACATTCGTATTTTCTAGGGAGAAAGCTAGAGGAACTTCGGCAAACAAACATGATATTTCTGTTTGTATAGATGACATTTGATGCACTTGCCTAACGAAAAGACTTTGCTTTTCTCCAAAACCATATTTCCTGTGATTTTCTCGGTCCATTGCATACGAATTCCGCAGCACTTTGTCCGGATATGACTGGATGAAACCGGAAATATCCAGTTTTGTTTTGGCTAACTCAAACCGAAATATTGCTACAGCATCTGTGTTTGTGTATTCCTGATATTATCCACGGATTTTATTTTTTGGAATGTTTTTTTTTTCAGGGAACATTTAATTTTATGCTTGGAAACACTAATTGTTTCCACATTGAGACACCAGCTCTACTCATTCGTATTTTCTAGGGAGAAAGCTAGAGGAACTGCGGCAAACAAACATGCTATTTCTGTTTGTCTAGATGACATTTTATGCACTTGCCTAACAAAAAGACTTTGCTTTTCTCCAAAAATATTTTTCCTGTGATTTTCTCGGTCCATTGCATACGAATTCCACACCACTTTGTCCGGATATGACTGGATGAAACCGGAAATATCCGGTTTTTTTTTTGGCTAGCTCAATCCCAGTTATTGCTACAGCCTCTGTGTTTGTGTATTCCTGATATTATCCACGGACTGTATTTTTTTGAATGTTTTTTTTTTTCTGGGAACATTTAATTTTATGCTTGGAAACTCTAATTGGTGCACACGGAGACACCAGCTCTACACATTTTTATGTTCTAGGGAGAAATCTAGAGGAACTGCGGCAAACAAACATGATATTTCTGTTTGTATAGATGACATTTTATGCACTTGCCTAACGAAAAGACTTTGCTTTTCTCCAAAACCATTTTTCCTGTGATTTTCTCGGTCCATTGCATATGAATTCCACACCACTTTGTCTGCATATGACTGGATGAAACCGGAAATATCCGGTTTTGTTTTGGCTAACTCAAACCGAAATATTGCTACAGCATCTGTGTTTGTGTATTCCTGATATTATCCACGGATTTTATTTTTTGGAATGTTTTTTTTTCAGGGAACATTTAATTTTATGCTTGGAAACACTAATTGTTTCCACATTGAGACACCAGCTCTACTCATTCGTATTTTCTAGGGAGAAAGCTAGAGGAACTGCGGCAAACAAACATGCTATTTCTGTTTGTCTAGATGACATTTTATGCACTTGCCTAACAAAAAGACTTTGCTTTTCTCCAAAAATATTTTTCCTGTGATTTTCTCGGTCCATTGCATACGAATTCCACACCACTATGTCCGGATATGACTGGATGAAACCGGAAATATCCGGGTTTGTTTTGGCTAACTCAATCCCAGTTATTGCTACAGCCTCTTTGTGTATTCCTGATATTATCCATGGACTTTATTTTTTTGAATGTTTTTTTTTCAGGGAACATTAAATTTTATGCTTGGAAACACTAATTGGTTCCACATGGAGACACCAGCTCTACACATTTTTATGTTCTAGGGAGAAAGCTAGAGGAACTGCGGCAAACAAACATGATATTTCTGTTTGTATAGATGATATTTTATGCACTTGCCTAACGAAAAGACTTTGCTTTTCTCCAAAACCATTTTTCCTGTGATTTTCTCGGTCCATTGCATACCAATTCCACACCACTTTGTCCGGATATGACTGGATGAAACTGGAAATATCCGGTTTTGTTTTTGCTAACTCAAACCGAAATATTTGTACAGCATCTGTGTTTGTGTATTCCTGATATTATCCACGGATTTTTTTTTGAATGTTTTTTTTTCAGGGAACATTAAATTTTATGCTTGGAAACACTAATTGGTTCCACATGGAGACACCAGCTCTACACATTCGTATTTTCTAGGGAGAATGCTAGAGGAACTGCGGCAAACAAACATGATATTTCTGTTTCTATAGATGACATTTTATGCACTTGCCTAACGAAAAGACTTTGCTTTTCTCCAAAACCATTTTTCCTGTGATTTTCTCGGTCCATTGCATACCAATTCCACACCACTTTGACCGGATATGACTGGATGAAACCGGAAATATCCGGTTTTGTTTTGGCTAACTCAAACCGAAATATTTGTACAGCATCTGTGTTTGTGTATTCCTGATATTATCCACGGATTTTTTTTTTGAATGTTTTTTTTTCAGGGAACATTAAATTTTATGCTTGGAAACACTAATTGGTTCCACATGGAGACACCAGCTCTACACATTCGTATTTTCTAGGGAGAATGCTAGAGGAACTGCGGCAAACAAACATGATATTTCTGTTTCTATAGATGACATTTTATGCACTTGCCTAACGAAAAGACTTTGCTTTTCTCCAAAACCATTTTTCCTGTGATTTTCTCGGTCCATTGCATACCAATTCCACACCACTTTGTCCGCATATGACTGGATGAAACCAGAAATATCCGGTTTTGTTTTGGCTAACTCAAACCGAAATATTGCTACAGCATCTGTGTTTGTGTATTCCTGATATTATCCACGGATTTTATTTTTTTGAATGTTTTTCTTTTCAGGGAACATTTAATTTTATGCTTGGAAACACTAATTGGTTCCACATGGAGACACCAGCTCTACTCATTCGTATTTTCTATGGAGAAAGCTAGAGGAACTGTGGCAAACAAACATGCTATTTCTGTTTGTCTAGATGACATTTTATGCACTTGCCTAACGATAAGACTTTGCTTTTTTCCAAAAATATTTTTCCTGTGATTTTCTCGGTCCATTGCATACGAATTCCACACCACTTTGTCCGGATATGACTAGATGAAACCGGAAATATCCCGTTTTTTTTTTTGGCTAGCTCAATCCCAGTTATTGCTACAGCCTCTGTGTTTGTGTATTCCTGATATTATCCACGGACTGTATTTTTTTGAATGTTTTTTTTTTCTGGGAACATTAAATTTTACGCTTGGAAACACTAATTGGTTCCACATGGAGACACCAGCTCTACACATTTGTTTGCTCTAGGGAGAAAGCTAGAGGAACTGCGGCAAACAAACATGATATTTCTGTTTGTATAGATGACATTTTATGCACTTGGCTAACGAAAAGACTTTGCTTTTCTCCAAAACCATTTTTCCTGTGATTTTCTCGGTCCATTGCATACGAATTCCATACCACTTTGTCCGGATATGACTGGATGAAACTGGAAATATCCGGTTTTGTTTTGGCAAACTCAAACCGAAATATTGCTACAGTATCTGAGTTTGTGTATTCCTGATATTATCCATGGACTTTATTGTTTTGTTTTTTTTTTTCTGGGAACATTTAATTTTATGCTTGGAAACTCTAATTGGTGCACACGGAGACACCAGCTCTACACATTTTTATGTTCTAGGGAGAAATCTAGAGGAACTGCGGCAAACAAACATGATAGTTCTGTTTGTATAGATGACATTTTATGCACTTGCCTAACGAAAAGACTTTGCTTTTCTCCAAAACCATTTTTCCTGTGATTTTCTCGGTCCATTGCATATGAATTCCACACCACTTTGTCTGCATATGACTGGATGAAACCGGAAATATCCGGTTTTGTTTTGGCTAACTCAAACCGAAATATTGCTACAGCCTCTTTGTTTGTGTATTCCTGATATTATCCACGGACTTTATTTTTTTGAATGTTTTTTTTTCAGGGAACATTTAATTTTATGCTTGGAAACACTAATTGTTTCCACATTGAGACACCAGCTCTACTCATTCGTATTTTCTAGGGAGAAAGCTAGAGGAACTGCGGCAAACAAACATGCTATTTCTGTTTGTCTAGATGACATTTTATGCACTTGCCTAACAAAAAGACTTTGCTTTTCTCCAAAAATATTTTTCCTGTGATTTTCTCGGTCCATTGCATACGAATTCCACACCACTATGTCCGGATATGACTGGATGAAACCGGAAATATCCGGGTTTGTTTTGGCTAACTCAATCCCAGTTATTGCTACAGCCTCTTTGTTTGTGTATTCCTGATATTATCCATGGACTTTATTTTTTTGAATGTTTTTTTTTCAGGGAACATTAAATTTTATGCTTGGAAACACTAATTGGTTCCACATGGAGACACCAGCTCTACACATTTTTATGTTCTAGGGAGAAAGCTAGAGGAACTGCGGCAAACAAACATGATATTTCTGTTTGTATAGATGATATTTTATGCACTTGCCTAACGAAAAGACTTTGCTTTTCTCCAAAACCATTTTTCCTGTGATTTTCTCGGTCCATTGCATACCAATTCCACACCACTTTGTCCGGATATGACTGGATGAAACTGGAAATATCCGGTTTCGTTTTTGCTAACTCAAACCGAAATATTTGTACAGCATCTGTGTTTGTGTATTCCTGATATTATCCACGGATTTTTTTTTGAATGTTTTTTTTTCAGGGAACATTAAATTTTATGCTTGGAAACACTAATTGGTTCCACATGGAGACACCAGCTCTACACATTCGTATTTTCTAGGGAGAATGCTAGAGGAACTGCGGCAAACAAACATGATATTTCTGTTTCTATAGATGACATTTTATGCACTTGCCTAACGAAAAGACTTTGCTTTTCTCCAAAACCATTTTTCCTGTGATTTTCTCGGTCCATTGCATACCAATTCCACACCACTTTGTCCGCATATGACTGGATGAAACCAGAAATACCCGGTTTTGTTTTGGCTAACTCAAAGCGAAATATTGCTACAGCATCTGCGTTTGTGTATTCCTGATATTATCTACGGATTTTATTTTTTTGAATGTTTTTTTTTTCAGGGAACATTTAATTTTATGCTTGGAAACACTAATTGGTTCCACATGGAGACACCAGCTCTACTCATTCGTATTTTCTATGGAGAAAGCTAGAGGAACTGTGGCAAACAAACATGCTATTTCTGTTTGTCTACATGACATTTTATGCACTTGCCTAACAAAAAGACTTTGCTTTTTTCCAAAAATATTTTTCCTGTGATTTTCTCGGTTCATTGCATACGAATTCCACACCACTTTGTCCGGATATGACTAGATGAAACCGGAAATATCCCGTTTTTTTTTTGGCTAGCTCAATCCCAGTTATTGCTACAGCCTCTGTGTTTGTGTATTCCTGATATTATCCACGGACTGTATTTTTTTGAATGTTTTTTTTTCTGGGAACATTAAATTTTACGCTTGGAAACACTAATTGGTTCCACATGGAGACACCAGCTCTACACATTTGTTTGCTCTAGGGAGAAAGCTAGAGGAACTGCGGCAAACAAACATGATATTTCTGTTTGTATAGATGACATTTTATGCACTTGGCTAACGAAAAGACTTTGCTTTTCTCCAAAACCATTTTTACTGTGATTTTCTCGGTCCATTGCATACCAATTCCACACCACTTTGTCCGCATATGACTGGATGAAACCGGAAATATCCGGTTTCGTTTTGGCTAATTCAATCCCAGATATTGCTACAGCCTCTTTGTTTGTATATTCCTGATATGATATACGGACTTTATTTTTTTGAATGTTTTTTATTTCAGGGAACATTTCATTTTATGCTTGGAAATACTAATGGGTTCCACAAGGAGACACCAGCTCTACACATTCGTATTTTCTAGGGAGAAAGCTAGAGGAACTGCGGCAAACAAACATGATATTTCTGTTTGTATAGATGACATTTTATGCACTTGCCTAACGAAAAGACTTTGCTTTTCTCCAAAACCATTTTTCCTGTGATTTTCTCGGTCCATTGCATATGAATTCCACACCACTTTGTCCGCATATGACTGGATGAAACCGGAAATATCCGGTTTTGTTTTGGCTAACTCAAACCGAAATATTGCTACAGCATCTGTGTTTGTGTATTCCTGATATTATCTGCGGACTTTATTGTTTTGTTTTTTTTTTATCCGGGAACATTTAAGTTTGTCCTTGGAAACTCTAATTGGTGCACACGGAGACACCAGCTCTACACATTCGTATTTTCTAGGGAGAAAGCTAGAGGAACTTCGGCAAACAAACATGATATTTCTGTTTGTATAGATGACATTTGATGCACTTGCCTAACGAAAAGACTTTGCTTTTCTCCAAAACCATATTTCCTGTGATTTTCTCGGTCCATTGCATACGAATTCCACACCACTTTGTCCGGATATGACTGGATGAAACCGGAAATATCCGGTTTTTTTTTGGCTAGCTCAATCCCAGTTATTGCTACAGCATCTGTGTTTGTGTATTCCTGATATTATCCACGGATTTTATTTTTTTGAATGTTTTTTTTTCAGGGAACATTTAATTTTATGCTTGGAAACACTAATTGGTTCCACATGGACACACCAGATCTACACATTTGTATTTTCTATGGAGAAAGCTAGAGGAACTGCGGCAAACAAACATGCTATTTCTGTTTGTCTAGATGACATTTTATGCACTTGCCTAACAAAAAGACTTTGCTTTTCTCCAAAAATATTTTTCCTGTGATTTTCTCGGTCCATTGCATACGAATTCCACACCACTTTGTCCGGATATGACTGGATGAAACCGGAAATATCCGGGTTTTTTTTTGCTAGCTCAATCCCAGTTATTGCTACAGCCTCTGTGTTTGTGTATTCCTGATATTATCCACGGACTGTATTTTTTTGAATGTTTTTTTTTTCTGGGAACATTTAATTTTATGCTTGGAAACTCTAATTGGTGCACACGGAGACACCAGCTCTACACATTTTTATGTTCTAGGGAGAAATCTAGAGGAACTGCGGCAAACAAACATGATAGTTCTGTTTGTATAGATGACATTTTATGCACTTGCCTAACGAAAAGACTTTGCTTTTCTCCAAAACCATTTTTCCTGTGATTTTCTCGGTCCATTGCATATGAATTCCACACCACTTTGTCCGCATATGACTGGATGAAACCGGAAATATCCGGTTTTGTTTTGGCTAACTCAAACCGAAATATTGCTACAGCATCTGTGTTTGTGTATTCCTGATATTATCTGCGGACTTTATTGTTTTGTTTTTTTTTTTTTTTTTCCGGGAACATTTAACTTTGTCCTTGGAAACTCTAATTGGTGCACACGGAGACACCAGCTCTACACATTCGTATTTTCTAGGGAGAAAGCTAGAGGAACTTCGGCAAACAAACATGATATTTCTGTTTGTATAGATGACATTTGATGCACTTGCCTAACGAAAAGACTTTGCTTTTCTCCAAAACCATATTTCCTGTGATTTTCTCGGTCCATTGCATACGAATTCCACACCACTTTGTCCGGATATGACTGGATGAAACCGGAAATATCCGGTTTTGTTTTGGCTAACTCAAACCGAAATATTGCTACAGCATCTGTGTTTGTGTATTCCTGATATTATCCACGGATTTTATTTTTTGGAATGTTTTTTTTTCAGGGAACATTTAATTTTATGCTTGGAAACACTAATTGTTTCCACATTGAGACACCAGCTCTACTCATTCGTATTTTCTAGGGAGAAAGCTAGAGGAACTGCGGCAAACAAACATGCTATTTCTGTTTGTCTAGATGACATTTTATGCACTTGCCTAACGAAAAGACTTTGCTTTTCTCCAAAACCATTTTTTCTGTGATTTTCTCGGTCCATTGCATACGAATTCCACACCACTTTGTCCGGATATGACTGGATGAAAACGGAAATATCAGGTTTCATTTTGGCTAATTCAATCCCAGATATTGCTACAGCCTCTTTGTTTGTTTATTCCTGATATTATCCACGGACTTTATTTTTTTGAATGTTTTTTTTTCAGGGAACATTAAATTTTATGCTTGGAAACACTAATTGGTTCCACATGGAGACACCAGCTCTACACATTCGTATTTTCTAGGGAGAAAGCTAGAGGAACTGCGGCAAACAAACATGATATTTCTGTTTGTATAGATGACATGTTATGCACTGGCCTAACGAAAAGACTTTGCTTTTCTCCAAAACCATTTTTCGTGTGATTTTCTCAGTCCATTGCATACCAATTCCACACCACTTTGTCCGGATATGACTGGATGAAACCGGAAATATCCGGTTTTGTTTTGGCTAACTCAAACCGAAATATTTGTACAGCATCTGTGTTTGTGTATTCCTGATATTATCCACGGACTTTATTTTTTTGAATTTTTTTTTCAGGGAACATTTAATTTTATGCTTGGAAACACTAATTGGTTCCACATGGACACACCAGCTCTACACATTCGTATTTTGTAGGAAGAAAGCTAGAGGAACTGCGGCAAACAAACATGATATTTCTGTTTGTATAGATGACATTTTATGCACTTGCCTAACGAAAAGACTTTGCTTTTCTCCAAAACCATTTTTACTGTGATTTTCTCGGTCCATTGCATACGAATCCACACCACTTTGTCCGGATATGACTGGATGAAACCGGAAATATCCGGTTTTTTTTTTGGCTAGCTCAATCCCAGTTATTGCTACAGCCTCTGTGTTTGTGTATTCCTGATATTATCCACGGACTGTATTTTTTTGAATGTTTTTTTTTCTGGGAACATTAAATTTTATGCTTGGAAACACTAATTGGTTCCACATGGAGACACCAGCTCTACACATTTGTTTGCTCTAGGGAGAAAGCTAGAGGAACTGCGGCAAACAAACATGATATTTCTGTTTGTATAGATGACATTTTATGCACTTGCCTAACGAAAAGACTTTGCTTTTCTCCAAAACCATTTTTCCTGTGATTTTCTCGGTCCATTGCATACCAATTCCACACCACTTTGTCCGCATATGACTGGATGAAACCGGAAATATCCGGTTTTGTTTTGGCTAACTCAAACCGAAATATTGCTACAGCATCTGTGTTTGTGTATTCCTGATATTATCCACGGATTTTTTTTGAATGTTTTTTTTTCAGGGAACATTAAATTTTATGCTTGTAAACACTAATTGGTTCCACATGGAGACACCAGCTCTACACATTCGTATTTTCTAGGGAGAAAGCTAGAGGAACTGCGGCAAACAAACATGATATTTCTGTTTGTATAGATGACATTTGATGCACTTGCCTAACGAAAAGACTTTGCTTTTCTCCAAAACCATTTTTCCTGTGATTTTCTCGGTCCATTGCATACGAATTCCACACCACTTTGTCCGGATATGACTGGATGAAACCGGAAATATCCGGTTTTGTTTTGGCTAACTCAAACCGAAATATTGCTACAGCCTCTTTGTTTGTGTATTCCTGATATTATCCACGGACTTTATTTTTTTGAATGTTTTTTTTTCAGGGAACATTAAATTTTATGCTTGTAAACACTAATTGGTTCCACATGGAGACACCAGCTCTACACATTCGTATTTTCTATGGAGAAAGCTAGAGGAACTGTGGCAAACAAACATGCTATTTCTGTTTGTCTAGATGGCATTTTATGCACTTGCCTCACGAAAAGACTTTGCTTTTTTTCAAAAATATTTTTCCTGTGATTTTCTCGGTCCATTGCATACGAATTCCACACCACTTTGTCCGGATATGACTAGATGAAACCGGAAATATCCCGTTTTTTTTTTTGGCTAGCTCAATCCCAGTTATTGCTACAGCCTCTGTGTTTGTGTATTCCTGATATTATCCACGGACTGTATTTTTTTGAATGTTTTTTTTTTCTGGGAACATTAAATTTTACGCTTGGAAACACTAATTGGTTCCACATGGAGACACCAGCTCTACACATTTGTTTGCTCTAGGGAGAAAGCTAGAGGAACTGCGGCAAACAAACATGATATTTCTGTTTGTATAGATGACATTTTATGCACTTGGCTAACGAAAAGACTTTGCTTTTCTCCAAAACCATTTTTCCTGTGATTTTCTCGGTCCATTGCATACCAATTCCACACCACTTTGTCCACATATGACTGGATGAAACCGGAAATATCCGGTTTCGTTTTGGCTAATTCAATCCCAGATATTGCTACAGCCTCTTTGTTTGTATATTCCTGATATGATATACGGACTTTATTTTTTTGAATGTTTTTTATTTCAGGGAACATTTCATTTTATGCTTGGAAATACTAATGGGTTCCACAAGGAGACACCAGCTCTACACATTCGTATTTTGTAGGGAGAAAGCTAGAGGAACTGCGGCAAACAAACATGATATTTCTGTTTGTATAGATGACATTTTATGCACTTGCCTAACGAAAAGACTTTGCTTTTCTCCAAAACCATTTTTCCTGTGATTTTCTCGGTCCATTGCATACGAATTCCACACCACTTTGTCCAGATATGACTGGATGAAACCGGAAATATCCGGTTTTGTTTTGGCTAACTCAAACCGAAATATTGCTACAGCATCTGTGTTTGTGTATTCCTGATATTATCCACGGACTTTATTTTTTTGAATGTTTTTTTTTCAGGGAACATTAAATTTTATGTTTGTAAACACTAATTGGTTCCACATGGACACACCAGCTCTACACATTCGTATTTTCTAGGGAGAAAGCTAGAGGAACTGCGGCAAACAAACATGATATTTCTGTTTGTATAGATGACATTTGATGCACTTGCCTAACGAAAAGACTTTGCTTTTCTCCAAAACCATTTTTCCTGTGATTTTCTCGGTCCATTGCATACGAATTCCATACCACTTTGTCCGGATATGACTGGATGAAACTGGAAATATCCGGTTTTGTTTTGGCAAACTCAAACCGAAATATTGCTACAGTATCTGAGTTTGTGTATTCCTGATATTATCCATGGACTTTATTGTTTTGTTTTTTTTTTATCAGGGAGCATTTAACTTTCTCCTTGGAAACTCTAATTGGTGCACACGGAGACACCAGTTCTACACATTTTTATGTTCTAGGGAGAAAGCTAGAGGAACTGCGGCAAACAAACATGATATTTCTGTTTGTCTAGATGACATTTTATGCACTTGCCTAACAAAAAGACTTTGCTTTTCTCCAAAAATATTTTTCCTGTGATTTTCTCGGTCCATTGCATACGAATTCCACACCACTTTGTCCGGATATGACTGGATGAAACCGGAAATATCCGGTTTTTTTTTTGGCTAGCTCAATCCCAGTTATTGCTACAGCCTCTGTGTTTGTGTATTCCTGATATTATCCACGGACTGTATTTTTTTGAATGTTTTTTTTTTTCTGGGAACATTTAATTTTATGCTTGGAAACTCTAATTGGTGCACACGGAGACACCAGCTCTACACATTTTTATGTTCTAGGGAGAAATCATGAGGAACTGCGGCAAACAAACATGATATTTCTGTTTGTATAGATGACATTTTATGCACTTGCCTAACGAAAAGACTTTGCTTTTCTCCAAAACCATTTTTCCTGTGATTTTCTCAGTCCATTGCATATGAATTCCACACCACTTTGTCCGCATATGACTGGATGAAACCGGAAATATCCGGTTTCGTTTTGGCTAACTCAAACCGAAATATTGCTACAGCATCTGTGTTTGTGTATTCCTGATATTATCTGCGGACTTTATTGTTTTGTTTTTTTTTTTATCCGGGAACATTTAACTTTGTCCTTGGAAACTCTAATTGGTGCACACGGAGACACCAGCTCTACACATTCGTATTTTCTAGGGAGAAAGCTAGAGGAACTTCGGCAAACCAACATGATATTTCTGTTTGTATAGATGACATTTTATGCACTTGCCTAACGAAAAGACTTTGCTTTTCTCCAAAACCATTTTTACTGTGATTTTCTCGGTCCATTGCATACAAACTCCACACCACTTTGTCCGGATATGACTGGATGAAACCGGAAATATCCGTTTTCATTTTGGCTAATTCAATCCCAGATATTACTGCAGCCTCTTTGTTTGTGTATTCCTGATATTATCCACGGACTTTATTTTTTTGAATGTTTTTTTTTTCAGGGAACATTTAATTTTATGCTTGGAAACACTAATTGGTTCCACATTGAGACACCTGCTCTACACATTTGTATTTTCTAGGGAGAAAGCTAGTGGAACTGCGGCAAACAAACATGATATTTCTGTTTGTATAGATGACATTTGATGCACTTGCCTAACGAAAAGACTTTGCTTTTCTCCAAAACCATTTTTCCTGTGATTTTCTCGGTCCATTACATACGAATTCCACACCACTTTGTCCGGATATGACTGGATGAAACCGGAAATATCCGGTTTTGTTTTGGCTAACTCAAACCGAAATATTGCTACAGCATCTGTGTTTGTGTATTCCTGATATTATCCACGGATTTTATTTTTTGGAATTTTTTTTTCAGGGAACATTTAATTTTATGCTTGGAAACACTAATTGTTTCCACATTGAGACACCAGCTCTACTCATTCGTATTTTCTAGGGAGAAAGCTAGAGGAACTGCGGCAAACAAACATGCTATTTCTGTTTGTCTAGACGACATTTTATGCACTTGCCTAACAAAAAGACTTTGCTTTTCTCCAAAAATATTTTTCCTGTGATTTTCTCGGTCCATTGCATACGAATTCCACACCACTATGTCCGGATATGACTGGATGAAACCGGAAATATCCGGGTTTGTTTTGGCTAACTCAATCCCAGTTATTGCTACAGCATCTTTGTTTGTGTATTCCTGATATTATCCACGGACTGTATTTTTTTGAATGTTTTTTTTTTCTGGGAACATTTAATTTTATGCTTGGAAACACTAATTGGTTCCACATGGAGACACCAGCTCTACACATTTGTTTGCTCTAGGGAGAAAGCTAGAGGAACTGCGGCAAACAAACATATTTCTGTTTGTATAGATGACATTTTATGCACTTGCCTAACGAAAAGACTTTGCTTTTCTTCAAAACCATTTTTACTGTGATTTTCTCGGTCCATTGCATACCAATTCCACACCACTTTGTCCGGATATGACTGGATGAAACTGGAAATATCCGGTTTCGTTTTGCCTAATTCAATCTCAGATATTGCTACAGCCTCTTTGTTTGTGTATTCCTGATATTATCCACGGACTTTATTTTTTTGAATGTTTTTTTTTTCTGTGAACATTTCATTTTATGCTTGGAAACACTAATTGGTTCCACATGGAGACACCAGCTCTACACATGCCTATTTTCTAGGGAGAAAGCTAGAGGAACTGCGGCAAACAAACATGATATTTCTGTTTGTATAGATGACATTTTATGCACTTGCCTAACGAAAAGACTTTGCTTTTCTCCAAAACCATTTTTGCTGTGATTTTCTCGGTCCATTGCATACGAATTCCACACCACTTTGTCCGGATATGACTGGATGAAACCAGAAATATCCGGTTTTGTTTTGGCTAACTCAAACAGAAATATTGCTACAGCATCTGTGTTTGTGTATTCCTGATATTATCCAAGGATTTTATTTTTTTGAATGTTTTTTTTTTTCAGGGAACATTTAATTTTATGCTTGGAAACACTAATTGGTTCCACATGGAGACACCAGCTCTACACATTCGTATTTTCTAGGGAGAAAGCTAGAGGAACTGCGGCAAACAAACATGATATTTCTGTTTGTATAGATGACATTTTATGCACTTGCCTAACGAAAAGACTTTGCTTTTCTCCAAAACCATTTTTACTGTGATTTTCTCGGTCCATTGCATACCAATTCCACACCAGTTTGTCCGCATATGACTGGATGAAACCGGAAATATCCGGTTTCGTTTTGGCTAATTCAATCCCAGATATTGCTACAGCCTCTTTGTTTGTGTATTCCTGATATTATCCACGGACTTTATTTTTTTGAATGTTTTTTTTCAGGGAACATTTCATTTTATGCTTGGAAATACTAATGGGTTCCACATGGAGACACCAGCTCTACACATTCGTATTTTCTAGGGAGAAAGCTAGAGGAACTGCGGCAAACAAACATGATATTTCTGTTTGTATAGATGACATTTTATGCACTTGCCTAACGAAAAGACTTGCTTTTGTCCAAAACCATTTTTCCTGTGATTTTCTCGGTCCATTGCATACCAATTCCACACCACTTTGTCCGCATATGACTGGATGAAACCGGAAATATCCGGATTTGTTTTGCCTAACTCAAACCGAAATATTGCTACAGCCTCTTTGTTTGTGTATTCCTGATATTATCCACGGACTTTATTGTTTTGGTTTTTTTTTATCAGGGAACATTTAACTTTGTCCTTGGAAACTCTAATTGGTTCAACATGGAGACACCAGCTCTACACATTCGTATTTTCTAGGGAGAAAGCTAGAGGAACTGCAGCAAACAAACATGATATTTCTGTTTGTATAGATGACATTTTATGCACTTGCCTAACGAAAAGACTTTGCTTTTCTCCAAAACCATTTTTACTGTGACTTTCACGGATTATTGCATACGAATTCCACACCACTTTGTCCGGATATTACTGGATGAAACCGGAAATATGCGGTTTTGTTTTGGCTAACTCAATCCCAGTTATTGCTACAGCATCTTTGTTTGTGTATTCCTGATATTATCCACGGACTTTATGGTTTTGAATGCTTTTTTTTAAGGGAACATTTAACTTTATGCTTGGAAACACTAATTGGTTCCACATGGAGACACCAGCTCTACACATTCGTATTTTCTAGGGAGAAAGCTAGAGGAACTGCGGCAAACAAACATGATATTTCTGTTTGTCTAGATGACATTTTATGCACTTGCCTAACGAAAGACTTTGCTTTTCTCCAAAACCATTTTTCCTGTGATTTTCTCGGTCCATTGCATACCAATTCCACACCACTTTGTCCGGATATGACTGGATGAAACCGGAAATATCCGGTTTTGTTTTGGCTAACTCAAACCGAAATATTGCTACAGCATCTGTGTTTGTGTATTCCTGATATTATCCACGGATTTTTTTTTGAATGTTTTTTTTTCAGGGAACATTAAATTTTATGCTTGGAAACACTAATTGGTTCCACATGGACACACCAGCTCTACACATTCGTATTTTCTAGGGAGAAAGCTAGAGGAACTGCGGCAAACAAACATGATATTTCTGTTTGTATAGATGACAATTGATGCACTTGCCTAACGAAAAGACTTTGCTTTTCTGCAAAACCATTTTTCCTGTGATTTTCTCGGTCCATTGCATACGAATTCCACACCACTTTGTCCGGATATGACTGGATGAAACCGGAAATATCCGGTTTTTTTTGGCTAACTCAAACCGAAATATTGCTACAGCACCTGTGTTTGTGTATTCCTGATATTATCCACGGACTTTATTTTTTTGAATGTTTTTTTTTTCAGGGAACATTAAATTTTATGCTTGTAAACACTAATTGGTTCCACATGGAGACACCAGCTCTACACATTCGTATTTTCTAGGGAGAAAGCTAGAGGAACTGCGGAAAACACACATGATATTTCTGTTTGTATAGATGACATTTTATGCACTTGCCTAACGAAAAGACTTTGCTTTTCTCCAAAACCATTTTTACTGTGATTTTCTCGGTCCATTGCATACGAATTCCACACCACTTTGTCCGGATATTACTGGATGAAACCGGAAATATGCGGTTTTGTTTTGGCTAACTCAATCCCAGTTATTGCTACAGCATCTTTGTTTGTGTATTCCTGATATTATCCACGGACTGTATTTTTTTGAATGTTTTTTTTTTTCTGGGAACATTAAATTTTACGCTTGGAAACACTAATTGGTTCCACATGGAGACACCAGCTCTACACATTTGTTTGCTCTAGGGAGAAAGCTAGAGGAACTGCGGCAAACAAACATGATATTTCTGTTTGTATAGATGACATTTTATGCACTTGGCTAACGAAAAGACTTTGCTTTTCTCCAAAACCATTTTTCCTGTGATTTTCTCGGTCCATTGCATACCAATTCCACACCACTTTGTCCGCATATGACTGGATGAAACCGGAAATATCCGGTTTCGTTTTGGCTAATTCAATCCCAGATATTGCTACAGCCTCTTTGTTTGTATATTCCTGATATGATATACGGACTTTATTTTTTTGAATGTTTTTTATTTCAGGGAACATTTCATTTTATGCTTGGAAATACTAATGGGTTCCACAAGGAGACACCAGCTCTACACATTCGTATTTTCTAGGGAGAAAGCTAGAGGAACTGCGGCAAACAAACATGATATTTCTGTTTGTATAGATGACATTTTATGCACTTGCCTAACGAAAAGACTTTGCTTTTCTCCAAAACCATTTTTCCTGTGATTTTCTCGGTCCATTGCATACGAATTCCACACCACTTTGTCCAGATATGACTGGATGAAACCGGAAATATCCGGTTTTGTTTTGGCTAACTCAAACCGAAATATTGCTACAGCATCTGTGTTTGTGTATTCCTGATATTATCCACGGACTTTATTTTTTTGAATGTTTTTTTTTCAGGGAACATTAAATTTTATGTTTGTAAACACTAATTGGTTCCACATGGACACACCAGCTCTACACATTCGTATTTTCTAGGGAGAAAGCTAGAGGAACTGCGGCAAACAAACATGATATTTCTGTTTGTATAGATGACATTTGATGCACTTGCCTAACGAAAAGACTTTGCTTTTCTCCAAAACCATTTTTCCTGTGATTTTCTCGGTCCATTGCATACGAATTCCATACCACTTTGTCCGGATATGACTGGATGAAACCGGAAATATCCGGTTTTGTTTTGGCAAACTCAAACCGAAATATTGCTACAGTATCTGAGTTTGTGTATTCCTGATATTATCCATGGACTTTATTGTTTTGTTTTTTTTTTATCAGGGAGCATTTAACTTTCTCCTTGGAAACTCTAATTTGTGCACACAGAGACACCAGTTCTACACATTTTTATGTTCTAGGGAGAAAGCTAGAGGAACTGCGGCAAACAAACATGATATTTCTGTTTGTCTAGATGACATTTTATGCACTTGCCTAACAAAAAGACTTTGCTTTTCTCCAAAAATATTTTTCCTGTGATTTTCTCGGTCCATTGCATACGAATTCCACACCACTTTGTCCGGATATGACTGGATGAAACCAGAAATATCCGGTTTTTTTTTTGGCTAGCTCAATCCCAGTTATTGCTACAGCCTCTGTGTTTGTGTATTCCTGATATTATCCACGGACTGTATTTTTTTGAATGTTTTTTTTTTCTGGGAACATTTAATTTTATGCTTGGAAACTCTAATTGGTGCACACGGAGACACCAGCTCTACACATTTTTATGTTCTAGGGAGAAATCTAGAGGAACTGCGGCAAACAAACATGATATTTCTGTTTGTATAGATGACATTTTATGCACTTGCCTAACGAAAAGACTTTGCTTTTCTCCAAAACCATTTTTCCTGTGATTTTCTCGTTCCATTGCATATGAATTCCACACCACTTTGTCCGCATATGACTGGATGAAACCGGAAATATCCGGTTTCGTTTTGGCTAACTCAAACTGAAATATTGCTACAGCATCTGTGTTTGTGTATTCCTGATATTATCTGCGGACTTTATTGTTTTGTTTTTTTTTTTATCCGGGAACATTTAACTTTGTCCTTGGAAACTCTAATTGGTGCACACGGAGACACCAGCTCTACACATTCGTATTTTCTAGGGAGAAAGCTAGAGGAACTTCGGCAAACCAACATGATATTTCTGTTTGTATAGATGACATTTTATGCACTTGCCTAACGAAAAGACTTTGCTTTTCTCCAAAACCATTTTTACTGTGATTTTCTCGGTCCATTGCATACAAACTCCACACCACTTTGTCCGGATATGACTGGATGAAACCGGAAATATCCGTTTTCATTTTGGCTAATTCAATCCCAGATATTACTGCAGCCTCTTTGTTTGTGTATTCCTGATATTATCCACGGACTTTATTTTTTTGAATGTTTTTTTTTTCAGGGAACATTTAATTTTATGCTTGGAAACACTAATTGGTTCCACATGGAGACACCAGCTCTACACATATTTATGTTCTAGGGAGAAATCTAGAGGAACTGCGGCAAACAAACATGATATTTCTGTTTGTATAGATGACATTTGATGCACTTGCCTAACGAAAAGACTTTGCTTTTCTCCAAAACCATTTTTCCTGTGATTTTCTCGGTCCATTACATACGAATTCCACACCACTTTGTCCAGATATGACTGGATGAAACCGGAAATATCCGGTTTTGTTTTGGCTAACTCAAACCGAAATATTGCTACTGCATCTGTGTTTGTGTATTCCTGATATTATCCACGGATTTTATTTTTTGGAATTTTTTTTTCAGGGAACATTTAATTTTATGCTTGGAAACACTAATTGTTTCCACATTGAGACACCAGCTCTACTCATTCGTATTTTCTAGGGAGAAAGCTAGAGGAACTGCGGCAAACAAACATGCTATTTCTGTTTGTCTAGATGACATTTTATGCACTTGCCTAACAAAAAGACTTTGCTTTTCTCCAAAAATATTTTTCCTGTGATTTTCTCGGTCCATTGCATACGAATTCCACACCACTATGTCCGGATATGACTGGATGAAACCGGAAATATCCGGGTTTGTTTTGGCTAACTCAATCCCAGTTATTGCTACAGCATCTTTGTTTGTGTATTCCTGATATTATCCACGGACTGTATTTTTTTGAATGTTTTTTTTTTCTGGGAACATTTAATTTTATGCTTGGAAACACTAATTGGTTCCACATGGAGACACCAGCTCTACACATTTGTTTGCTCTAGGGAGAAAGCTAGAGGAACTGCGGCAAACAAACATATTTCTGTTTGTATAGATGACATTTTATGCACTTGCCTAACGAAAAGACTTTGCTTTTCTTCAAAACCATTTTTACTGTGATTTTCTCGGTCCATTGCATACCAATTCCACACCACTTTGTCCGGATATGACTGGATGAAACTGGAAATATCCGGTTTCGTTTTGCCTAATTCAATCTCAGATATTGCTACAGCCTCTTTGTTTGTGTATTCCTGATATTATCCACGGACTTTATTTTTTTGAAGGTTTTTTTTTTCTGGGAACATTTCATTTTATGCTTGGAAACACTAATTGGTTCCACATGGAGACACCAGCTCTACACATGCCTATTTTCTAGGGAGAAAGCTAGAGGAACTGCGGCAAACAAACATGATATTTCTGTTTGTATAGATGACATTTTATGCACTTGCCTAACGAAAAGACTTTGCTTTTCTCCAAAACCATTTTTGCTGTGATTTTCTCGGTCCATTGCATACGAATTCCACACCACTTTGTCCGGATATGGCTGGATGAAACCAGAAATATCCGGTTTTGTTTTGGCTAACTCAAACAGAAATATTGATACAGCCTCTGTTTGTGTATTCCTGATATTATCCAAGGATTTTATTTTTTTGAATGTTTTTTTTTCAGGGAACATTTAATTTTATGCTTGGAAACACTAATTGGTTCCACACGGAGACACCAGCTCTACACATTCGTATTTTCTAGGGAGAAAGCTAGAGGAACTGCGGCAAACAAACATGATATTTCTGTTTGTATAGATGACATTTTATGCACTTGCCTAACGAAAAGACTTTGCTTTTCTCCAAAACCATTTTTACTGTGATTTTCTCGGTCCATTGCATACCAATTCCACACCAGTTTGTCCGCATATGACTGGATGAAACCGGAAATATCCGGTTTCGTTTTGGCTAATTCAATCCCAGATATTGCTACAGCCTCTTTGTTTGTGTATTCCTGATATTATCCACGGACTTTATTTTTTTGAATGTTTTTTTTCAGGGAACATTTCATTTTATGCTTGGAAATACTAATGGGTTCCACATGGAGACACCAGCTCTACACATTCGTATTTTCTAGGGAGAAAGCTAGAGGAACTGCGGCAAACAAACATGATATTTCTGTTTGTATAGATGACATTTTATGCACTTGCCTAACGAAAAGACTTGCTTTTCTCCAAAACCATTTTTCCTGTGATTTTCTCGGTCCATTGCATACCAATTCCACACCACTTTGTCCGCATATGACTGGATGAAACCGGAAATATCCGGATTTGTTTTGGCTAACTCAAACCGAAATATTGCTACACCCTCTTTGTTTGTGTATTCCTGATATTATCCACGGACTTTATTGTTTTGGTTTTTTTTTATCAGGGAACATTTAACTTTGTCCTTGGAAACTCTAATTGGTTCAACATGGAGACACCAGCTCTACACATTCGTATTTTCTAGGGAGAAAGCTAGAGGAACTGCAGCAAACAAACATGATATTTCTGTTTGTATAGATGACATTTTATGCACTTGCCTAACGAAAAGACTTTGCTTTTCTCCAAAACCATTTTTACTGTGACTTTCACGGATTATTGCATACGAATTCCACACCACTTTGTCCGGATATTACTGGATGAAACCGGAAATATGCGGTTTTGTTTTGGCTAACTCAATCCCAGTTATTGCTACAGCATCTTTGTTTGTGTATTCCTGATATTATCCACGGACTGTATTTTTTTGAATGTTTTTTTTTTCTGGGAACATTTAATTTTATGCTTGGAAACACTAATTGGTTCCACATGGAGACACCAGCTCTACACATTTTTATGTTCTAGGGAGAAAGCTAGAGGAACTGCGGCAAACAAACATGCTATTTCTGTTTGTCTAGATGACATTTTATGCACTTGCCTAACGAAAAGACTTTGCTTTTCTCCAAAACCATTTTTCCTGTGATTTTCTCGGTCCATTGCATATGAATTCCACACCACTTTGTCCGCATATGACTGGATGAAACCGGAAATATCCGGTTTTGTTTTGGCTAACTCAAACCGAAATATTGCTACAGCATCTGTGTTTGTGTATTCCTGATATTATCCACGGACTTTATGGTTTTGTTTTTTTTTTTATCAGGGAACATTTAACTTTGTCCTTGGAAACTCTAATTGGTGCACACGGAGACACCAGCTCTACACATTCGTATTTTCTAGGGAGAAAGCTAGAGGAACTTCGGCAAACAAACATGATATTTCTGTTTGTATAGATGACATTTTATGCACTTGCCTAACGAAAAGACTTTGCTTTTCTCCAAAACCATTTTTCCTGTGATTTTCTCGGTCCATTGCATAGCAATTCCACACCACTTTGTCCGGATATGACTGGATGAAACCGGAAATATCCGGTTTTGTTTTGGCTAACTCAAACCGAAATATTTGTACAGCATCTGTGTTTGTGTATTCCTGATATTATCCACGGATTTTTTTTTGAATGTTTTTTTTTCAGGGAACATTAAATTTTATGCTTGGAAACACTAATTGGTTCCACATGGAGACACCAGCTCTACACATTCGTATTTTCTAGGGAGAATGCTAGAGGAACTGCGGCAAACAAACATGATATTTCTGTTTCTATAGATGACATTTTATGCACTTGCCTAACGAAAAGACTTTGCTTTTCTCCAAAACCATTTTTCCTGTGATTTTCTCGGTCCATTGCATACCAATTCCACACCACTTTGTCCGCATATGACTGGATGAAACCAGAAATATCCGGTTTTGTTTTGGCTAACTCAAAGCGAAATATTGCTACAGCATCTGTGTTTGTGTATTCCTGATATTATCCACGGATTTTATTTTTTGGAATGTTTTTTTTTTCAGGGAACATTTAATTTTATGCTTGGAAACACTAATTGGTTCCACATGGAGACACCAGCTCTACTCATTCGTATTTTCTATGGAGAAAGCTAGAGCAACTGTGGCAAACAAACATGCTATTTCTGTTTGTCTAGATGACATTTTATGCATTTGCCTAACAAAAAGACTTTGCTTTTTTCCAAAAATATTTTTCCTGTGATTTTCTCGGTCCATTGCATACGAATTCCACACCACTTTGTCCGGATATGACTAGATGAAAACGGAAATATCCGGTTTTTTTTTTGGCTAGCTCAATCCCAGTTATTGCTACAGCCTCTGTGTTTGTGTATTCCTGATATTATCCACGGACTGTATTTTTTTGAATGTTTTTTTTTTCTGGGAACATTAAATTTTACGCTTGGAAACACTAATTGGTTCCACATGGAGACACCAGCTCTACACATTTGTTTGCTCTAGGGAGAAAGCTAGAGGAACTGCGGCAAACAAACATGATATTTCTGTTTGTATAGATGACATTTTATGCACTTGGCTAACGAAAAGACTTTGCTTTTTTCCAAAACCATTTTTACTGTAATTTTCTCGGTCCATTGCATACGAATTCCACACCACTTTGTCCGGATATGACTGGATGAAACCGGAAATATCCGGTTTCGTTTTGGCTAATTCAATCCCAGATATTGCTACAGCCTCTTTGTTTGTATATTCCTGATATGATATACGGACTTTATTTTTTTGAATGTTTTTTATTTCAGGGAACATTTCATTTTATGCTTGGAAATACTAATGGGTTCCACAAGGAGACACCAGCTCTACACATTCGTATTTTCTAGGGAGAAAGCTAGAGGAACTGCGGCAAACAAACATGATATTTCTGTTTGTATAGATGACATTTTATGCACTTGCCTAACGAAAAGACTTTGCGTTTCTCCAAAACCATTTTTCCTGTGATTTTCTCGGTCCATTGCATACGAATTCCACACCACTTTGTCCAGATATGACTGGATGAAACCGGAAATATCCGGTTTTGTTTTGGCTAACTCAAACCGAAATATTGCTACAGCATCTGTGTTTGTGTATTCCTGATATTATCCACGGACTTTATTTTTTTGAATGTTTTTTTTCAGGGAACATTAAATTTTATGCTTGTAAACACTAATTGGTTCCACATGGAGACACCAGCTCTACACATTCGTATTTTCTAGGGAGAAAGCTAGAGGAACTGCGGCAAACAAACATGATATTTCTGTTTGTATAGATGACATTTTATGCACTTGCCTAACGAAAAGACTTTGCTTTTCTCCAAAACCATTTTTCCTGTGATTTTCTCGGTCCATTGCATACGAATTCCATACCACTTTGTCCGGATATGACTGGATGAAACTGGAAATATCCGGTTTTGTTTTGGCAAACTCAAACCGAAATATTGCTACAGTATCTGAGTTTGTGTATTCCTGATATTATCCATGGACTTTATTGTTTTGTTTTTTTTTTTATCAGGGAACATTTAACTTTCTCCTTGGAAACTCTAATTGGTGCACACGGAGACACCAGCTCTACACATTTTTATGTTCTAGGGAGAAAGCTAGAGGAACTGCGGCAAACAAACATGATATTTCTGTTTGTATAGATGACATTTTATGCACTTGCCTAACGAAAAGACTTTGCTTTTCTCCAAAACCATTTTTCCTGTGATTTTCTCGGTCCATTGCATATGAATTCCACACCACTTTGTCAGGATATGACTGGATGAAACCGGAAATATCCGGTTTTGTTTTGGCTAACTGAAACCGAAATATTGCTACAGCATCTGTGTTTGTGTATTCCTGATATTATCTGCAGACTTTATGGTTTTGTTTTTTTTTTTTTTATCAGGGAACATTTAACTTTGTCCTTGGAAACTCTAATTGGTGCACACGGAGACACCAGCTCTACACATTCGTATTTTCTAGGGAGAAAGCTAGAGGAACTTCGGCAAACAAACATGATATTTCTGTTTGTATAGATGACATTTTATGCACTTGCCTAACGAAAAGACTTTGCTTTTCTCCAAAACCATTTTTCCTGTGATTTTCTCGGTCCATTGCATACCAATTCCACACCACTTTGTCCGCATATGACTGGATGAAACCAGAAATATCCGGTTTTGTTTTGGCTAACTCAAAGCGAAATATTGCTACAGCATCTGTGTTTGTGTATTCCTGATATTATCCACGGATTTTTTTTTTGAATGTTTTTTTTTCAGGGAACATTTAATTTTATGCTTGGAAACACTAATTGGTTCCACATGGAGACACCAGCTCTACTCATTCGTATTTTCTATGGAGAAAGCTAGAGGAACTGTGGCAAACAAACATGCTATTTCTGTTTGTCTAGATGACATTTTATGCACTTGCCTAACAAAAAGACTTTGCTTTTTTCCAAAAATATTTTTCCTGTGATTTTCTCGGTCCATTGCATACGAATTCCACACCACTTTGTCCGGATATGACTAGATGAAACCGGAAATATCCCGTTTTTTTTTTTGGCTAGCTCAATCCCAGTTATTGCTACAGCCTCTGTGTTTGTGTATTCCTGATATTATCCACGGACTGTATTTTTTTGAATGTTTTTTTTTTTCTGGGAACATTACATTTTACGCTTGGAAACACTAATTGGTTCCACATGGAGACACCAGCTCTACACATTTGTTTGCTCTAGGGAGAAAGCTAGAGGAACTGCGGCAAACAAACATGATATTTCTGTTTGTATAGATGACATTTTATGCACTTGTCTAACGAAAAGACTTTGCTTTTCTCCAAAACCATTTTTACTGTTATTTTCTCGGTCCATTGCATACCAATTCCACACCACTTTGTCCGCATATGACTGGATGAAACCGGAAATATCCGGTTTCGTTTTGGCTAATTCAATCCCAGATATTGCTACAGCCTCTTTGTTTGTATATTCCTGATATGATATACGGACTTTATTTTTTTGAATGTTTTTTATTTCAGGGAACATTTCATTTTATGCTTGGAAATACTAATGGGTTCCACAAGGAGACACCAGCTCTACACATTCGTATTTTCTAGGGAGAAAGCTAGAGGAACTGCGGCAAACAAACATGATATTTCTGTTTGTATAGATGACATTTTATGCACTTGCCTAACGAAAAGACTTTGCGTTTCTCCAAAACCATTTTTCCTGTGATTTTCTCGGTCCATTGCATACGAATTCCACACCACTTTGTCCGGATATGACTGGATGAAACCGGAAATATCCGGTTGTTTTTTTGGCTAGCTCAATCCCAGTTATTGCTACAGCCTCTGTGTTTGTGTATTCCTGATATTATCCACGGACTGTATTTTTTTGAATGTTTTTTTTTCTGGGAACATTTAATTTTATGCTTGGAAACTCTAATTGGTGCACACGGAGACACCAGCTCTACACATTTTTATGTTCTAGGCAGAAATCTAGAGGAACTGCGGCAAACAAACATGATATTTCTGTTTGTATAGATGACATTTTATGCACTTGCCTAACGAAAAGACTTTGCTTTTCTCCAAAACCATTTTTCCTGTGATTTTCTCGGTCCATTGCATATGAATTCCACACCACTTTGTCCGCATATGACTGGATGAAACCGGAAATATCCGGTTTTGTTTTGGCTAACTCAAACCGAAATATTGCTACAGCATCTGTGTTTGTGTATTCCTGATATTATCTGCAGACTTTATTGTTTTGTTTTTTTTTTATCAGGGAACATTTAACTTTGTCCTTGGAAACTCTAATTGGTGCACACGGAGACACCAGCTCTACACATTCGTATTTTCTAGGGAGATATCTAGAGGAACTGCGGCAAACAAACATGATATTTCTGTTTGTATAGATGACATTTTATGCACTTGCCTAACGAAAAGACTTTGCTTTTCTCCAAAACCATTTTTCCTGTGATTTTCTCGGTCCATTGCATATGAATTCCACACCACTTTGTCCGCATATGACTGGATGAAACCGGAAATATGCGGTTTTGTTTTGGCTAACTCAAACCGAAATATTGCTACAGCATCTGTGTTTGTGTATTCCTGATATTATCTGCAGACTTTATTGTTTTGTTTTTTTTTTATCAGGGAACATTTAACTTTGTCCTTGGAAACTCTAATTGGTGCACACGGAGACACCAGCTCTACACATTCGTATTTTCTAGGGAGAAAGCTAGAGGAACTTCGGCAAACAAACATGATATTTCTGTTTGTATAGATGACATTTTATGCACTTGCCTAACGAAAAGACTTTGCTTTTCTCCAAAACCATTTTTACTGTGATTTTCTCGGTCCATTGCATACAAACTCCACACCACTTTGTCCGGATATGACTGGATGAAACCGGAAATATCCGGTTTCATTTTGGCTAATTCAATCCCAGATATTACTGCAGCCTCATTGTTTGTGTATTCCTGATATTATCCACGGACTGTATTTTTTTGAATGTTTTTTTTTTCTGGGAACATTTAATTTTATGCTTGGAAACACTAATTGGTTCCACATGGAGACACCATCTCTACACATTTGTTTGCTCTAGGGAGAAAGCTAGAGGAACTGCGGCAAACAAACATGATATTTCTGTTTGTATAGATGACATTTTATGCACTTGCCTAACGAAAAGACTTTGCTTTTCTCCAAAACCATTTTTACTGTGATTTTCTCGGTCCATTGCATACCAATTCCACACCACTTTGTCCGGATATGACTGGATGAAACCGGAAATATCCTGTTTCGTTTTGCCTAATTCAATCTCAGATATTGCTACAGCCTCTTTGTTTGTGTATTCCTGATATTATCCACGGACTTTATTTTTTTGAATGTTTTTTTTTCTGGGAACATTTCATTTTATGCTTGGAAACACTAATTGGTTCCACATGGAGACACCAGCTCTACACATGCCTATTTTCTAGGGAGAAAGCTAGAGGAACTGCGGCAAACAAACATGCTATTTCTGTTTGTATAGATGACATTTTATGCACTTGCCTAACGAAAAGACTTTGCTTTTCTCCAAAACCATTTTTGCTGTGATTTTCTCGGTCCATTGCATACGAATTCCACACCACTTTGTCCGGATATGACTGGATTAAACCGGAAATATCCGGTTTTGTTTTGGCTAACTCAAACCGAAATATTGATACAGCCTCTGTTTGTGTATTCCTGATATTATCCAAGGATTTTATTTTTTTGAATGTTTTTTTTTTTCAGGGAACATTTAATTTTATGCTTGGAAACACTAATTGGTTCCACATGGAGACACCAGCTCTACTCATTCGTATTTTCTCGGGAGAAAGCTAGAGGAACTGCGGCAAACAAACATGATATTTCTGTTTGTATAGATGACATTTTATGCACTTGCCTAACAAAAAGACTTTGCTTTTCTCCAAAACCATTTTTCCTGTGATTTTCTCGGTCCATTGCATACGAATTCCACACCACTTTGTCCGGATATGACTGGATGAAACCGGAAATATCCGGTTTTCTTTTGGCTAGCTCAATCCCAGTTATTGCTACAGCCTCTGTGTTTGTGTATTCCTGATATTATCCACGGACTGTATTTTTTTGAATGTTTTTTTTTCTGGGAACATTTAATTTTATGCTTGGAAACACTAATTGGTTCCACAGGAGGACACCAGCTCTACACATTCGTATTTTCTAGGGAGAAAGCTAGAGGAACTGCGGCAAACAAACATGATATTTCTGTTTGTATAGATGACATTTTATGCACTTGCCTAACGAAAAGACTTTGCTTTTCTCCAAAACCATTTTTACTGTGATTTTCTCGGTCCATTGCATACCAATTCCACTCCACTTTGTCTGGATATGACTGCATTAAACCGGAAATATCCGGTTTCGTTTTGCCTAATTCAATCTCAGATATTGCTACAGCCTCTTTGTTTGTGTATTCCTGATATTATCCACGGACTTTATTTTTTTGAATGTTTTTTTTTTTCAGGGAACATTTAATTTTATGCTTGGAAACACTAATTGGTTCCACATTGAGACACCTGCTCTACACATTTGTATTTTCTAGGGAGAAAGCTAGAGGAACTGCGGCAAACAAACATGATATTTCTGTTTGTATAGATGACATTTTATGCACTTGCCTAACGAAAAGACTTGCTTTTCTCCAAAACCATTTTTACTGTGATTTTCTCGGTCCATTGCATACCAATTCCACACCACTTTGTCCGCATATGACTGGATGAAACCGGAAATATCCGGATTTGTTTTGGCTAACTCAAACCGAAATATTGCTACAGCATCTGTGTTTGTGTATTCCTGATATTATCCACGGACTTTATTTTTTTGGTTTTTTTTTATCAGGGAACGTTTAACTTTGTCCTTGGAAACTCTAATTGGTTCCACATGGAGACACCAGCTCTACACATTCGTATTTTCTAGGGAGAAAGCTAGAGGAACTGCAGCAAACAAACATGATATTTCTGTTTGTATAGATGACATTTTATGCACTTGCCTAACGAAAAGACTTTGCTTTTCTCGAAAACCATTTTTACTGTGACTTTCACGGTTTATTGCATACGAATTCCACACCACTTTGTCCGGATATGACTGGATGAAACCGGAAATATCCGGTTTTGTTTTGGCTAACTCAATCCCAGTTATTGCTACAGCATCTGTGTTTGTGTATTCCTGATATTATCCATGGACTTTATTTTTTTGAATGTTTTTTTTTTTCAGGGAACATTAAATTTTATGCTTGGAAACACTAATTGGTTCCACATGGAGACACCAGCTCTACACATTTTTATGTTCTGGGGAGAAAGCTAGAGGAACTGCGGCAAACAAACATGATATTTCTGTTTGTATAGATGACATTTTATGCACTTGCCTAACGAAAAGACTTTGCTTTTCTCCAAAACCATTTTTACTGTGATTTTCTCGGTCCATTGCATACCAATTCCACACCACTTTGTCCGGATATGACTGGATGAAACTGGAAATATCCGGTTTCGTTTTGCCTAATTCAATCTCAGATATTGCTACAGCCTCTTTGTTTGTGTATTCCTGATATTATCCACGGACTTTATTTTTTTGAATGTTTTTTTTTCTGGGAACATTTCATTTTATGCTTGGAAACACTAATTGGTTCCACATGGAGACACCAGCTCTACACATGCCTATTTTCTAGGGAGAAAGCTAGAGGAACTGCGGCAAACAAACATGATATTTCTGTTTGTATAGATGACATTTGATGCACTTGCCTAACGAAAAGACTTTGCTTTTCTCCAAAACCATTTTTACTGTGATTTTCTCGGTCCATTGCATACCAATTCCACTCCACTTTGTCCGGATATTTCTGCATTAAACCGGAAATATCCGGTTTCGTTTTGCCTAATTCAATCTCAGATATTGCTACAGCCTCTTTGTTTGTGTATTCCTGATATTATCCACGGACTTTATTTTTTTGAATGTTTTTTTTTTTCAGGGAACATTTAATTTTATGCTTGGAAACACTAATTGGTTCCACATTGAGACACCTGCTCTACACATTTGTATTTTCTAGGGAGAAAGCTAGAGGAACTGCGGCAAACAAACATGATATTTCTGTTTGTATAGATGACATTTTATGCACTTGCCTAACGAAAAGACTTGCTTTTCTCCAAAACCATTTTTACTGTGATTTTCTCGGTCCATTGCATACCAATTCCACACCACTTTGTCCGCATATGACTGGATGAAACCGGAAATATCCGGATTTGTTTTGGCTAACTCAAACCGAAATATTGCTACAGCATCTGTGTTTGTGTATTCCTGATATTATCCACGGACTTTATTTTTTTGGTTTTTTTTTATCAGGGAACGTTTAACTTTGTCCTTGGAAACTCTAATTGGTTCCACATGGAGACACCAGCTCTACACATTCGTATTTTCTAGGGAGAAAGCTAGAGGAACTGCAGCAAACAAACATGATATTTCTGTTTGTATAGATGACATTTTATGCACTTGCCTAACGAAAAGACTTTGCTTTTCTCGAAAACCATTTTTACTGTGACTTTCACGGTTTATTGCATACGAATTCCACACCACTTTGTCCGGATATGACTGGATGAAACCGGAAATATCCGGTTTTGTTTTGGCTAACTCAATCCCAGTTATTGCTACAGCATCTGTGTTTGTGTATTCCTGATATTATCCATGGACTTTATTTTTTTGAATGTTTTTTTTTTCAGGGAACATTAAATTTTATGCTTGGAAACACTAATTGGTTCCACATGGAGACACCAGCTCTACACATTTTTATGTTCTAGGGAGAAAGCTAGAGGAACTGCGGCAAACAAACATGATATTTCTGTTTGTATAGATGACATTTTATGCACTTGCCTAACGAAAAGACTTTGCTTTTCTCCAAAACCATTTTTACTGTGATTTTCTCGGTCCATTGCATACCAATTCCACACCACTTTGTCCGGATATGACTGGATGAAACTGGAAATATCCGGTTTCGTTTTGCCTAATTCAATCTCAGATATTGCTACAGCCTCTTTGTTTGTGTATTCCTGATATTATCCACGGACTTTATTTTTTTGAATGTTTTTTTTTCTGGGAACATTTCATTTTATGCTTGGAAACACTAATTGGTTCCACATGGAGACACCAGCTCTACACATGCCTATTTTCTAGGGAGAAAGCTAGAGGAACTGCGGCAAACAAACATGATATTTCTGTTTGTATAGATGACATTTTATGCACTTGCCTAACGAAAAGACTTTGCTTTTCTCCAAAACCATTTTTGCTGTGATTTTCTCAGTCCATTGCATACCAATTCCACACCACTTTGTCCGGATATGACTGGATGAAACCAGAAATATCCGGTTTTGTTTTGGCTAAATCAAACCGAAATATTGATACAGCCTCTGTTTGTGTATTCCTGATATTATCCAAGGATTTTATTTTTTTGAATGTTTTTTTTTCAGGGAACATTTAATTTTATGCTTGGAAACACTAATTGGTTCCACATGGAGACACCAGCTCTACACATTTTTATGTTCTAGGGAGAAAGCTAGAGGAACTGCGGCAAACAAACATGATATTTCTGTTTGTATAGATGACATTTTATGCACTTGCCTAACGAAAAGACTTTGCTTTTCTCGAAAACCATTTTTACTGTGACTTTCACGGTTTATTGCATACGAATTCCACACCACTTTGTCCGGATATGACTGGATGAAACCGGAAATATCCGGTTTTGTTTTGGCTAACTCAATCCCAGTTATTGCTACAGCATCTGTGTTTGTGTATTCCTGATATTATCCACGGACTTTATTTTTTTGAATGTTTTTTTTTTCAGGGAACATTAAATTTTATGCTTGGAAACACTAATTGGTTCCACATGGAGACACCAGCTCTACACATTTGTATTTTCTAGGGAGAAAGCTAGAGGAACTGCGGCAAACAAACATGATATTTCTGTTTGTATAGATGACATTTTATGCACTTGCCTAACGAAAAGACTTTGCTTTTCTCCAAAACCATTTTTACTGTGATTTTCTCGGTCCATTGCATACCAATTCCACACCACTTTGTCCGGATATGACTGGATGAAACTGGAAATATCCGGTTTCGTTTTGCCTAATTCAATCTCAGATATTGCTACAGCCTCTTTGTTTGTGTATTCCTGATATTATCCACGGACTTTATTTTTTTGAATGTTTTTTTTTCTGGGAACATTTCATTTTATGCTTGGAAACACTAATTGGTTCCACATGGAGACACCAGCTCTACACATGCCTATTTTCTAGGGAGAAAGCTAGAGGAACTGCGGCAAACAAACATGATATTTCTGTTTGTATAGATGACATTTTATGCACTTGCCTAACGAAAAGACTTTGCTTTTCTCCAAAACCATTTTTGCTGTGATTTTCTCAGTCCATTGCATACCAATTCCACACCACTTTGTCCGGATATGACTGGATGAAACCAGAAATATCCGGTTTTGTTTTGGCTAAATCAAACCGAAATATTGATACAGCCTCTGTCTGTGTATTCCTGATATTATCCAAGGATTTTATTTTTTTGAATGTTTTTTTTTCAGGGAACATTTAATTTTATGCTTGGAAACACTAATTGGTTCCACATGGAGACACCAGCTCTACTCATTCGTATTTTCTAGGGAGAATGCTAGAGGAACTGCGGCAAACAAACATGATATTTCTGTTTGTATAGATGACATTTTATGCACTTGCCTAACAAAAAGACTTTGCTTTTCTCCAAAACCATTTTTCCTGTGATTTTCTCGGTCCATTGCATACGAATTCCACACCACTTTGTCCGGATATGACTGGATGAAACCGGAAATATCCGGTTTTCTTTTGGCTAGCTCAATCCCAGTTATTGCTACAGCCTCTGTGTTTGTGTATTCCTGATATTATCCACGGACTGTATTTTTTTGAATGTTTTTTTTTTCTGGGAACATTTAATTTTATGCTTGGAAACACTAATTGGTTCCACAGGAGGACACCAGCTCTACACATTTGTTTGCTTTAGGGAGAAAGCTAGAGGAACTGCGGCAAACAAACATGATATTTCTGTTTGTATAGATGACATTTTATGCACTTGCCTAACGAAAAGACTTTGCTTTTCTCCAAAACCATTTTTACTGTGATTTTCTCGGTCCATTGCATACCAATTCCACACCAGTTTGTCCGCATATGACTGGATGAAACCGGAAATATCTGGTTTCGTTTTGGCTAATTCAATCCCAGATATTGCTACAGCCTCTTTGTTTGTGTATTCCTGATATTATCCACGGACTTTATTTTTTTGAATGTTTTTTTTTCTGGGAACATTTCATTTTATGCTTGGAAACACTAATTGGTTCCACATGGAGACACCAGCTCTACACATGCCTATTTTCTAGGGAGAAAGCTAGAGGAACTGCGGCAAACAAACATGATATTTCTGTTTGTATAGATGACATTTTATGCACTTGCCTAACGAAAAGACTTTGCTTTTCTCCAAAACCATTTTTGCTGTGATTTTCTCAGTCCATTGCATACCAATTCCACACCATTTTGTCCGGATATGACTGGATGAAACCAGAAATATCCGGTTTTGTTTTGGCTAAATCAAACCGAAATATTGATACAGCCTCTGTCTGTGTATTCCTGATATTATCCAAGGATTTTATTTTTTTGAATGTTTTTTTTTCAGGGAACATTTAATTTTATGCTTGGAAACACTAATTGGTTCCACATGGAGACACCAGCTCTACTCATTCGTATTTTCTAGGGAGAATGCTAGAGGAACTGCGGCAAACAAACATGATATTTCTGTTTGTATAGATGACATTTTATGCACTTGCCTAACAAAAAGACTTTGCTTTTCTCCAAAACCATTTTTCCTGTGATTTTCTCGGTCCATTGCATACGAATTC